>CM060910.1:490374802-491862302 GCA_030737875.1 Allium sativum | reverse complement strand
CAATCCATATCTAATAAATGTTATATTAATTAATTTACACGTGTTTCTTGCTTTATTATTCCCCCAGTTATAAACAGCACAGCTTTTGTTTATCAGGTCACAAAGACTAAAACCATTCGATCCTGAAAAAATCACAGTACAATGTGTTTCATAGTATGCTTCTTCACCCTACTCATGTCGATAATTTCAACAAAAATCATCTTTGGCCATTTCAAAAGTCCAAAGAATCTCCCTCCCGGCCCTAGGAAACTGCCTATAATAGGAAGTCTGGAGGGTTTCAGGAAATCACTTTCAGAACTGGAGCATGTCCTGCCTTCCTTACACCAAAAATACGGACCAATCCTAACCCTCTACATCGGTTCCAAAGCAACCATCTTCATCTCCGACCAAAAGATAACCCACAAAGCCCTGGTGACCTACGGCAATGCCTTCTCAGGCAGGCCTCCCCTCTCCCCAATCAACAAACTCCTTCATAGCAACGGTCACACAATCTCCTCCTCAACTGGCCCACTGTGGCGTGCCCTACGCCGTAACATGGTGTCAGGCATCCTCTCGAATGAGACTGTGAAAATGTACATGGAAGGACGAAGATGGGTGCTGGACGTTCTCATCCACGATTTACAGTCTCAAGCATTGAACGATGGGGTGGTGGTGCCCATGCACAGCTTTAAGTTTGCCATGTTCTGCATACTGGTGTTCATGTGCTATGGGGAGAAGCTGGAGGAGGAGAAGGTGAGGGAGATAGAAATGGCTCACTTGCACAGGACGAGGCTTCTTTATTCAAGAAAGTTCGATGTGCTTTCATGGTTGATTCCTTATGCAGAGAGGAGAAGGATGGAGGAGTCAGTTAGGATGCTGGAGAAGCAGAAGGAGCTGCTGGTTCCGTTGTTTGAGGCAAGAAGGTCGCATAAGAGAGGTGGAAGGGAAGGTAGTTACACGTGTTCTTACGTTGACTCGCTGTTAGATGTGAAGCTGGCGGAGGAAGGAGGAAGGGGGTTGACTGATGAGGAGATGGTGTCGCTCTGTGCTGAGTTTATGAACGCGGGTACGGATACTACATGGACCACCTTGCAGTGGGTCACGGCCGAGCTTGTTGTTCATCAAGATGTTCAGGATATGTTGTACAAGGAGATTCAAAGTATTGTGGTAATTAAATCTATCAGTCTATTTTTCTATAAACCAACTTAATTTTTTATCTAACATGGCCTAGCATTCCATGATTACAACTTACAAGCAGCTCTTTTATTATATCAGGGCTAATCTTCCTTTTGTTGGGGTTTTGTGCGCAGCGAAAGTTTTGTCAAAACACCCAAAAACAAAATGAATCTTTTTCACCCAATCACTTGAAGATGAATGTGATTGAATAACAAACAACAACACAAAAAAATATCGGAAATATGAACACACGATATTCCACCCAACCACCCTCTTTATTGATTCACCAAAATATTGTTTACAACCGATCTCAACTATCGTTAAACAAACACAACTTGAATCAATAACCTTATTGAGAAATAGGTAGAGAATATCTAATGGCTAAACAATTTGAGGAGAAAGATAATGAAGAATAATGACAAATTTTTCCCCCACATAATGAAGATATCATGTAGGTCTTTTATAGAGTAACTTGTCACCCAAATTATCCTCATATATCTCAAATATATCCTCATATATCTCAAATATATCTATTTGGATAAGCACCAAATAATCCTTGCCTTCGTTTCCAAATATCCCACAAAAGTAGCAACAAATATCTCCATCAAAAATGGATCCATATAGAAAATTTGTTGTCTACAATTTTGTGATTTGCGTATCACAAATATCAACACCTTTCATTGTTATTATATTAATTCTACATGAAGAATAAATACATATATATGAGAAGACTGACTGCATGAAAAGAAAGCATGCACTTGCCATATATTCACAACTAACTAGTTAGTTTTAAATGTAGCAGGGGAATAGAGACCATGTAGGCGAGGATGATTTAGAAAAGCTGCCCTATCTAAAGGCAGTAGTGCTTGAAGTGCTAAGGCGGCATCCACCAGCGCATTTTGTACTAACCCACAGTACTACAGAAGATGTCAAATTCGAACGGTACACTATACCTAAGAATTCGAGTATCAACTTCACAATCGCAGGGTTGAGTCTGAATGAAGGAGTCTGGGAGGAACCGATGAAATTCAAGCCTGAAAGATTCTTGGAGGATGATGGATCAACGATGAAGAAAGTTGACATAAAAGGAGCAAGAGAAATCAAGATGATGCCCTTTGGAGCGGGAAGAAGATACTGTCCTGGGCTGGAGCTTGGATTACTACATCTGGAGTATTACCTCGCAAACCTTGTGATGAAGTTCAAATGGGTGGCAGTGGAAAGAGAACGTGTCGATTTTTCTGAGGAATCAAACTTCACTACGGTGATGAAGCATCCTTTGCGTGCTCGTTTGGTTCCTAGATAACTGTTAGAAAATGTGACAGCAGTATTAAGAAAATGGATTCATAAGTCTTATAATATTTGATATGAAGCATAAATTTTATTTACTTTCTGCATACATCAACAGTTCATCAGTTTGGTTCATTTTCATACTTGCACACGCATCTGTTCACAAAGGACTCAATACTTGGATACAATGCCAAAAGACACTGACACAACCATTGGCTAGAAGACCTAAATGAAAAGACAAATATTAAAGAAACACAGCTCTTCAACATGCATTATTTTTATCACTCCTCAATGCCTTTCTTAGACTGCACATTCAGCTTCTCCCTGAAAAAATAAAACTTCTCCTTCGGCAAAGCTTTGGTGAACACATCTGCAACTTGTTCATCGGTTTTGATAAACTTTAGTTCAATCTCATTATCTTCTACTAGTTTTCTGATGAAATGATGGCGGAGTTCTATATGCTTGGCCTGCTATGAAACACTGGGTTTTTTGTCATAGCTATGGTTGACATGTTATCACAGTAAACAACTGTTGGAAAATTCTGCTTTTGATGAAGATCTCTCAATATTCTTCTCAACCAAACTGTTTCACAACTTGCACTTGTTACTGATATATATTCAGCCTCTGCTGAAGATAATGCCACTGTACTTTGCTTCTTAGATGACCATGATATAGCCTTACTTCCCAAGAAGAATACATGACCAGAGGTGCTCCTTCTATCATCTATTGAACTAGCCCAATCACTGTCCGAGAACCCGACCAAATTGCTTTTTTCTTCTTGTATGTGCATGATGCCATAGCATTTGGTCCCTTGAATGTATCTGAGAATTCTTTTTGCTGCTGAGAAATGATTATTACTTGGTTCACTCATAAATCTCGATACAATGCTAACAGCATGAACTATATCAGGCCTAGTGTTTGTCAAGTAAATCAACGACCCAACCAAACTTCTATAAAGGGATTCATCTGCTTTTGGTGCTCCATCATTGCTTGAAAGCTTCAAATTAGTAGCCGTTGGAGTATCTATTGGTTTACAATTCAACATATTAAATTTCTTCAAAAGATTTTCAGCATATTTTCCTTGGGAAATAAATATTCCTTTATTTGATTGTTGAACCTGCATTCCTAAAAGATATCTCACATTGCCCAAGTCTGTCATTTCGAATTCCTTCGTCATAACCTTCTTAAAAACTTCTGTCATCCTTGGATTTGTACTTGTATATATTAAATCATCAACATAAAGACATAAGATGATAAAGTGTATACCTTCCTTCTTAATATAAAGTGATGGCTCACTTGCACTTCTTGTAAAATCATTTTGAAGGAAATATTGATCAATTCTATGATTCCAGGCTCTTGGAGCTTGTCTTAACCCGTATAAAGCTTTTTTAAGTCGATAAACTTTATCCTCTTGTCCTTTTACTATATATCCTTTTGGTCGTTCAACATAAACTTCCTCCTCAAGCTCTCTATTTAAGAACGCAGATTTTACATCTAGTTGATAAACATGGGTATTTAGTTGAGCAGCAACAACTAGAACAATTCGTATTGTTTCCATTCGAGCAACTGGAGCAAATGTCTCATTAAAATCTATCTCTGGTTGTTGAGAATAACTTTTTGAAACTAAGCGAGCCTTGTGCTTTTGTATTGAGCCATCTTCGTTAAATTTTGTCTTGTATATCCACTTAAGGCCAACAATGTCTTTTGATTTAGGACGATCAACTAGTTGCCATGTGTTGTTTTTCTCAATCACTCTGATTTCTTCATTCATTGCATCCAGCCATATCTTTTCTTTTACAGCATCTTCAAACTTGTGAGGTTCAATGGCACTCAAGGCAAGATCGCATGAAGCATAAATCTCTGTAAGAGAACGATACTTCTTGTTTGGACTTGAACTTGAGTCTGAAGTGGATTCAACTGATCTTGAAGAACTAGTATTTGAAATTAGTGTTTGTGGTGGCAAACTCTTTTCTTGAGGTGGCAGTTTTTCAATTGAGTTTGATGAAGATTCTGTATGGCCAATAAATTTTGGCACTGCAGTGGTCTCATTTTCCCATTTCCAGGCATTAAGCTAATCAAAAAACACATCTAGATATAACCAATTCATTATTTATTGGATTAAGCAATCTGTAAGCTTTGGACTGATCACTATATCCAATAAATATATATATTTTTCTTTTTTCATCAAACGTTACTCTTTTCTGTGATAGAATATGAGCATAAGCAAGGCAACCGAAAACTTTAAAGAAGTCCACTTTTGGCTTGAATTGATGTCATGCTTCAAAAAGAGTCATATTCTTTACTGCCTTTGTTGGTGACCTATTGAGAATGAATACTGCTGTATGAACAGCTTCAGCCCAAAATGTATTTGGCAGATTTTTGGCTTTCAACATGCTTATTGCCATCTCGACTATGGTATGATTCCTTCTTTCTGCGACACCATTTTGTTGAGGGGTGTAACTTGCTGTCAATTCTCTCTTTATTCCATAAGTCTTGCAATAATTATTAAACTCATTGGATGTAAACTCACCTCCACGATCTGTTCTTAGCACCTTCAAATTATGGCCAGTCCGCTTTTCTCCAAAAGATTTAAATTGTTTAAAAACCGTGAAAGCTTCTGATTTTTGTGAAAGAAAATATACCCACATCATTCTTGAAAAATCATCTACAAATAGAATTAAATACCTTTTATGATTGAAAGATGGAGTATGAGTCGGCCCACAAATATCTGCATGTACCAATTCAAAGGGTGCTTTTGCTCTCTACGTTGATTGTGAGAATGGCAGTTAGTGGAATTTTCCAAAAATGCAACCTTCACAGACCTCATTTTCAATATGAATGAAAGGAATGTTAGAGTATATGCCAAGAGATATGCTAGGGAATATGCTACAGAATAAAGAATATGCTAGGAATATTTTAGAGAATAAATGTAGCCTATAAATATATGATTTAGCATTGTATTCAGTCAATCAATTATCTTATTTTGTAATAGCAATCAGCAAATCAATAAAGATGTAGCATTTTAATTGTTTACCGTTTCATCTCTCTCTTCTCTCTGGATCTGAATTCTAACATGGTATCAGAGCTAGGTTAAAGAGAAGGGAGATAATTTAAAAAAAAAAATGAAATGGTCGTGTATTTGTTTTCTTAAATCCTAATCTGCAAGTTCCTGTCTCTTTCGTTTTCGAAATCCAGATCTCGTTCAAAAAAAAAAAAAAGTTCCCGTTCCCTAAATTTCCCGAACCCTTGTCTTATCCATCAGATGGCAGCCGTCGGATCGAACACTCTCTTCGTTCGTGACCGTTCTGGCCCTGATCTTCATGGCCGGCGTTGCTATCGCGGTGGATGCTCCTACTCACGGTCCCACTTCAGCTGCTCCAGCGGTCTCGTTAAAAGCAAAATACTGTAAACAAAGGAAAAGGGGTTTTTTCGAGATTAAAATTGGGGATTTTAGTTCGCCATTAGCGATTGCGGTTGCTGGCTTGGGGCGATTTGCAGTTAGGAAGCGGGGTTCAGGTTGCGACATGTAACAGTGTTTCGTTGGAGACAAGGAGTTTTGGATGAATATGCAATTTAGGATTCCGAGTTTGGGTTCGACTGAAGACGGGTTTGGTTTTCTGGTTGCAGGTCGTTGAGGGTTACAAAATTGAATTTCGGGGGAGGCGATTTGGTGTGTGTGTGTGGCAGTTGGATTTTGGATGATAGAGTTGAGGGTGAAGCAGGAGAAGATGGTTGTGAGGAGTTTATGGTGAATGACTGAGATGGTTTTGGTTGAGATGGTGAAGTCAGATTTGTTTGTAGGCTATGTGTTGATGAGTGTGGGATGATTGTGTAGTTGAAGTATGGTAGGCAGTTATGTGTTTTGATGGGTTTGTGGAGTTTGTAGTGGCAGTAGTGAAAGCTGTATGTTTGTGTAGACCGAGGGGAAGGTGAGAGATGGTGTGAACGTGAGGGCGATGCTGATGGGGATGGTGCGTGATACTGGTGTGAACGGTGTAGATGATTGAGTAGGTTGCGTGACTCTTGTTTCAGATCCCAAGGCAGTATGATGATTGAGAGAAGGTTGTGCAGTTGTGTAATGTGGTGTTTGAAGTGGTTGCTGTGTGAGTTGTGGTGAGTGGAGTAGCAGTGAAGGTCAGGCTGAAGGTTGAGTATACTATTGGCGTGGAGGGGGTAGATATTGGCTGAAGTTGTGGTTTGTTTTTGTGGGTGGTCTGTTGAGTAGAGGCAGGGTGATGAGGACTGTTGCGTGTGAGTGAACATGGAAGTTTGTAAGGAGTTATGGTTATGGTGAAGTGAAACTGTAGATGGTTTGGAAAAGGTTTGAGATGATGGAGTCGAGCAATGTTAAGGTAGCGCAGTTAAGTGATGGAGGGTGTCATTTTTGTTGAGTAGTGGTTTTGGGTTTGTGAAATTGTTGGAGTTTTGTTGTGTTGTATGGTATTGTATGTGTTGATGTCTGTATCGGTAACCCTGTTTATTAGGAGGGCAATTGACGTTGATTGAAGGTGGTAGGTGGTTATTGCAGGTATGTTTGGAGGATGCAAACATATGCTGACCATCCCTTTTGATTTTGTTTTGTTTCTGTTTGTATGTTTGGGGGATGCAAACATACAAAACCATCCCACTTTGGTTTAGTTCTGTTTTCGTTTGATATGTTTGGGGGATGCAAACATATAAACTCATCCGGGGACCAGTTTTGTCATTTGGCCGTTCAGATCTTTTGTTTACCGATCAGATTGAAGATTGTTTTGGATTGTTGAGTTGATGTTGAGTTTTTGGTATTTGGTATTTGGCAGTTTCTTCTCTACTTCTTTTGGCAGCTTCTATTTGGCAAACTTCTATTTGGCAGTTTCTTCACAGCTTCTATTGGCATCTTCTATTTGACAGTTTCTTCTCTACTTCTTGTGGCAGTTTCTTCGTAGCTTTGTATTTGGCAAACTCACGATTCTCCGCATCGTGAGTTTGAGGGGGGATGTTAGAGTATATGCCAAGAGATATGCTAGGGAATATGCTACAGAATAAAGAATATGCTAGGAATATTTTAGAGAATAAATGTAGCCTATAAATATATGATTTAGCATTGTATTCAGTCAATCAATTATCTTATTTTGTAATAGCAATCAGCAAATCAATAAAGATGTAGCATTTTAATTGTTTACCGTTTCATCTCTCTCTTCTCTCTGGATCTGAATTCTAACAAGGAAGACCGTCCACCATTCTTTTTCTCTGCAGTAGCTGCAAGCTTGTTTGATTCAAATGCCCGTACCGCTGATGCCATAGTAACGATTCTTCATGTTTTGTTGTTCTCAATGCAAAACTTTCATTAGATGAAATTACCAATGGAAAAACTTTGTTTGTGGTCATATTAATCTTTGCCACAACAGAATTGTTCTTCTTGTCGGAAATAACACAACCATTATCATCAAATTTCACTGAGAAGCCTCTTTGCACAAGTTGTCCAACACTCAACAAATTTTGAGTCAAATTTGGAACATAAAGCACATCATGGATAAGTTTTTATGTACCTCCTTTTGTTTGGACTGACACGGTACCCTGGCCTGCAACACTGTGGAGCTTTCCATTGCCAAGTTTTACTTCAGAGTTCATGCTTTCATCCAGTTCAACAAAGCATTGCTTTTTCCCAGTCATATGATTGCTGCAGCCGCTGTCCACATACCATACATCCACTGCTCATGGTGAGAAGTTTAACAAGTGTAAAATAACTGTTCTTGAGAATTATTGTGAGTAGAGATATTGGCCTCATTGTTTTTCTGATATCTGCAATCCTGTTGGGAGTGATTAGGTATTTTGCATCTTGTACACTTATACCAACACTTTTCACTTTTATGCAAAGCATTTTGGTACTGAGTTGTCATTCTGACTTTTGGAGTTGTTGTTCCACTTTTGCTTATTGGAGCTGCTCCCTTTACTGAAATATTTGCTTCTTCTATTTTGATATTTTTGGCCTTCTTCTTTTTGTTTGCCTTCATTTTCTTTCAAATCCACCTTTGACTGGAAAGCTTGCTCCATAGGTTGTTCAGCAAATCTTTTGATTCTTCTTTCATGTGCTTCCAATGAACCAATCAACTCATGCAGGGAAAGTGCAAACAAATCTTTTGGTTCCTCTATTGCTACCACTACATGATCATATTTTTGCGTCAAGCTATGGAGTACTTTTTCTATAATCTTCTTATCTGTAATTGTATCCCCGTAGCTTCTGATTTGATTTACGATTTCAGAAACTCGACTGAAAAAATCTTGAATGGACTCATTTTCTTTCATCTTCAGGTTGTCAAAATATCTCCATAAGGATTGGATTTTGATGGAGATCAATTTTTGTGATCCTTGAAACTCAGTTTTGAGTATATTCCATCCCTCCTTTGATGTGGATGCTGATAATAATCTTGGAAATATATTCTTACCTACTCCTTGTTGAATAAGAAATAAAGCTTTGGCATCTTTCATTTTGTTTTCTTTGTAAGCCTGTTGATGTTCTTCTGTTATTTTATCCTTTAAGGAAGTACCAGGTATTGGATAGCTATCTTGTACAAGATCCCAAAGATCTTGTGAAATGAACAAAGTCTTCATTTGTAAACTCCAAAAACCATAGTTCTCTCCATCAAAAATAGGCATTAAATTTTGAATGTTGCCAATGGTTGAGGAGTTCGAACTTGATGCCATTGCTAACTTAGAGGAAGGATCAGATCTGCTCTGATACCAAATTTGTTAGAAAATGTGACAGCAGTATTAAGAAAATGGATTTATAAGTATTATGATATTTGATATGAAGCATAAATTTTATTTACTTTCTGCATACATCAACAGTTCATCAGTTTGGTTCATTTTTATACTTGCACATGCATCTGTTCACAAAGGACTCAATACTTGGAAACAACGCCAAAAGACACTGACAAAACCATTGGCTAGAAGACCTAAATGAAAAGACAAATACTAAAGAAACACAGCTCTTCAACATGCATTATTTTTATCAATAACTGCAGTGCTATTTTTGGAAGTAGTTATCATTGAAGACCCAAGTCAAACTAATTAAGCTGCTTTAAGGTTCTAAGATATTCTAGCTGATCAAAAGATAATGGTAGAAATCATGTTAATTTTCCTTCTATGTTTACAGTTTTAATGAGCAAAATAAGAATAAGCGTGTAAGCTATTCAATCGAAGACTACTATACCAGCTTTGTACACTGCACATTCTCGCCAGCATTAGTTATTTACTCGAGTTACACTGTAGTTTTTTCCAGCTCATGGCCTATCTTTGCTTGTTACATTCACTTCCAAATCACATTTTTTTACTTGCATGTTGCTCTGGCCATGCTTCACTGCTTCAGTATCATGCGTTTGCCCTTGTTTCACCATATATGGAGTAACCTCTATACCTTTTGCTTTGGTTCAGAACTGCCATTCTCAGCAATAGCTACTCATGGCTTCTGCGGTACATCGCCTTCACCACTTAACAATAGCAGCTCATGGCTTGCTAAATTTATCTGCAATCTCTATTTGCAACAGCCATTTTCGAACACCATCTCCATAGCAATAGCTACTCATACCAAAATAAGAATAAGCGTGTTCGTTAAAAAGGATGTGAACAAACTTAATCTCAAATTATTGCATCAAAAATTCTATTAGGAGATTTTGAATCGTTGAATGGACATCCCAAGTTTTCTAATTTCGAATGACAGTAGAACAAACGTTTGATTACCACGTTAATGTCGGGCACAAAAAATTAAAAAAATGTTCAATTTCCACCATTATCCTCTAATTTTTAACGTTCCATTTATTCATCGAGATGTTCATATGTTGCCCCTACCTATCAAAGATGGTAGGTAAACCGTTCGTTATTCAATCGAAGACAATACGAGACCAACATATTATTTACGATCTTGACATGAGTGTAGATGAACAAACAGTATTGCACGATCTATCCCTGACTACATCACATCGGCTTACTTTAGCATTGGCGCTGTCATAGGTATAATTTTCATTCTTGTTCATTAAATTAATACGTCCATAATGCGTCGTGTGTTACTAGTTTGATTAGTATATTACTAACGTGAAATCAGTTTTAAATGCACTCAATTATTATCCATGAATATTTGCTAGGAATTTTAAACTTTTGGTTGTTTTTATTAACATGTTGGGTTTTGATTATCTTTTTAAAACACTAGACCAAACCTTAAGGAATTAGTACCAAAAAAGGGTACTTTATGATTGGAAAATTGGTTTGATCTTACAAAATGGAAATCAAACCCATGACTTCGTTTATCATATTTAATATCCTAACCAGTTCAAACAAGGTGTTTATCAAACAATTAGTACAATCAATCTCTTTTATACTTGTTTTGACCATTTAATTTTCACATTCGCAAAAAAATGATGCTCTAATCTTATACATCTTTCAGATTTGATAATTTTATTCTCTATTTTAGTATAGATGCTTTTAATTTCCACTTATCATTTTGTTTAGATAAAAAGGATTCATATATCTTAAATGACTAAAAATTGTTCAAAATTTGTTATTAACTAGCGTATAATATATTTGTCAAAATCTAGTGTAATTAGTAGGGTATGATATACTTAAACATCTCATGCTACTATATTTTAAAAGGCAAGTGAAAACTTTATTATTCACAACATCATGAGTTACAACCAAAAATGCAAAAATAGCAATACAGACTCTTGACAATTCCAAGCCCTATAATTTCTTAGATGAACTATCAAATTATCAAATGAGTATACATCTTTGCAAGCATATCAAGGTGGATACTACCACTAATGTCAACTAGCAGCATACCACATGGCAGCAGTACGAAGCTGAATTATTGTATAGCCAAATTCCAAATGAAAACTGGACTTGAAAGAACCAATGTCTACGACTGTTTGATGTCAAAACCGGGAATGCCTTTGCTCAAGAAAGAAAACCAAATTTAGAAGTTTCAAATAATAGATTTCATAAAGACACAGGAAGTCATCAGCTGTGATAATTGCAAACATGAAATATCAAATCAAGGTTGGATCAAACATGAGACCAGGATTTTTCCTGGTGTGTCTTTTAGTAGCTTTTAGCTTATTGCCGAGAGGGAGCATATCCTCTAGCCCATAGTCAATTCCGTCATCAAGATCCGAGTCACCCAGAATTTACCTTTCAATTTGTTACTCTTGGGTCTTGGTAGAGAACTGTAGGCACTGCAATAGATAGAGAGGACAAAGAATTGTTCACTTGCGGGAATGTCAAGCCACAACCAGTGACGGGAGGGGGAGGAAGTTGCATATTAAGAGGAGGTCTCATGTTAGCATAAGGTGAACTTGTTGCAAGAGTAAAAGATGAAGGCGAGGAAGAATATTTCATAGGAACAGATGTATGAGCAGAAAGCGATGATGAATTCATTACCATATTTCTAGCAGATGATGGTGTAGAGTGACTAAAGGACGATGAACAAGACAAATTGGTGTAAGGAGAAGATTTAGAAGAGCTTGCATTTAATACAACAGTGGACAAAACTAATGAACCAAGGGCGCATTTTCCAGATTTTGCTGACAAGTCAACATTGTCTGCGCTTTCATCAAATAAGTTACCCATCAAATCTTTTCCATCTTCAGATTGTGCGCCATTGTTATCCACAATATTCAGATCTTCGGTATCATTAGCTATGTTCACTTGTGATTGCAACTCGGTCACAGTATCAGTTGTACTTTCATTTATAGGATTAGCCTCCTTGTTATTAATTTGTACCTCTGCATTAAACTCATCAGTGTTGTCGTTACCATCTAAACCAGATTCCAAAACATTAAAAAGATTTTCATTTACCTTTGACTTGTCTGCTTCAACACTATCAGCCTTATTATTAGGAACTCCTTTCTTTCTCCAATACTTTGAATTCCTTATATTAACAGATGTCCACTTTCCTTAGTTAACATTAAAAGACGTCTTCCTATCAAACTGTCTAGGGTGGTCATAAGAATTATTATCAAAGTCCTTTGCATGATTTCCACCGTCAACTTCTGCCTTGGTGTTAAATTCACAACTTTCGGTTGCACGACCAAATACCTTACACATAGTACAAATTTTGGGTCTCCAATCAAAGGTTAACTTGACTGAAGGGCACTCTTTGCCTAAACCACCTACCATTATCTTATCAGGGAGATCAAACTCCGAGGAGATCTCAATTAAAGCTTTGGCATACCAAAATCTCTACAACTTTTCGGTGCTACTATCAAAGCATATCAATCTCCCCACATAACAAGCTAGCCAGTTTATACCTAATAATGTTCATATTATAGTTGGAATGTAATAGAAGTGAACCCAAACTGGAGCTTTTTTAATCTGTGCCTGTGAGTTTCCATAGATGGATCCCATCTAGTTATGATGAACATGCATTCTTTTTTGAAAATTGGATCAGATTTCAAAAAAATTCTCTGTATGATTCATTTGAAAACTTGAAAAGAAATGAACTCCGTCTGGTTTAATACTAACTCCACCGTCCAATTTTCAAAATCGGTTTACGAAATTTACCACCATAGAATACGAAGAAGTGTCATCTAGGGAAAAGCCCACCAAGTAATCACTCCAGTATTTCATTCCCTCAGATCTGACTGAATCAGGAATCATTTTTGGTACGCCATCCCTAAGAATGTCGAAATGTTGAGGTTGGAAAGCGCCCGCATTTCGAGGGAGGGAATTAAAAAGGGAAGCATATTCCCTCTTCGTGAACGATGGAAAGGAGGCATTAGACGTTGATTGATTTGTAGATAAAGGATGATTCGCCGAATTGATAGTAGATCGATTAGCTACAGGAGAAGAAATAGGTCTACTTAAAGGAAAATGAGGATCTGGAAGATTAGATCCAAAGTTAGCATCAGAGGGTTTGACGGAAGAGGAATTTACAACAGATGGGGGGCGGATCGAGGGGGATTGGTGGAGAAGTACGAAGAGGAGGGATGGAGGAGGTGTCAAAGGCGAAAGAGGTGGATGAGGAAGGAGTGATTTGCGAGGCTGTCATTTTCATGAGCTGTGTGAACATAGGAAATTTCTCATGCTACTATAACTAGTGTATTAATTAAAGTTGAAAGAAGATTAAATGTTTGATCTAGTTAAAAATAATAAATTGATAAAGATAAAAAGACAAAACCATTTCACTAATTAGTATTCTAATTAATTGTTATTAATATGAGTCCGTTTGATGTACGTCCTTATTATGTTTCAAAATGTAAACGGCCTCCATTCTATCTTTTCATTTCAAACCCGGTCCCTAGAATTGGTCTTACGTGTTTTCTTTTTAAAAAAAAGAACTGCCATGTAAAAAAAAAAAAAATCCGCAAATATTCCCAAAAGACCATGCCAAAAAAAAGTTGCTTACATGTATGCAACTATTGCAGAAGTTGTTTCCATTGAAAATCTGGACCGAAACTTGCATACATGTGTGCAACTATTTGAAATACTTGCACACACGCATGCAAGTATTTCATGAAGAAAACGTAACAAAAATTTTGCATGCAGATTGTTGCACGCTTATGTGCAACTTTTTTATTTTATTGCACACTTGAATGCAAATAAATGTGAACTGATTTGCATGGCTATGAATTATTGCACACTTTTATGCAGGAATTCTGCAATACTTGCACAGATGTATGCAATAAAACCAACACAGATGCATGAGTGAAATACTTGCATGGATGGATGCAAGAAAATTCAAATATGTGCATACTATTATGCATTTAACTGCAGTTTCGTTGTTTTTATGTTTTTTTTTTCTTTTTTCTTTTTTTTAACGTGCTTTTTGATGGTTTTTTCGGCGGAACTTTTTAACGTTTACGTGTTTTATTTTAATACGATTTTACATGATTTTTTATGAATTGTCGAAAAATAGGGACCTAATTTATAATAAGTCTAGGACCAGATGTGAGCCTAATTTTGAAACTTAATAGGAACCTATGTTTAATATTCACTACTAATATATTAATTAATATATACATATTTTGGTTTTAGTCCAACTCCAATAAACCATATACTAATTAATATATACATATTTCTTGCTTCATCATTCTCCCAGTTATAAACATCGCAACTTTTGTTTATTGGATCAAAAAGGAAAAAACCATTCAAATCCAAAAAAAACACATTACAATCTGTTACATAATATGTTTCTTCACTCTGCTCATTTCGAAAATTTTAACAAAAATCATCTTGTCCATTTCAAGAAAACAAAGAATCTCCCTCATGGCCCTAGGTATAAAAGAAAGAGAGAAACTGATTTTGCATTATGTAAACTCTGATGTAAATCGATACAAACAGAGTCTTGTGACAACTTATTTATAGGATTTGTTGTAACATTTACAATAACTATATATAAAAGACAAATAAAGAAAATAGCCCTAAAACCCTATTATAATTTGTAATGTACATACGTCACTTATTCTAACACCTCTGACAAATTATGCTAGGGTTTCGAGTTCTACCCCAAATTTTCTTCAATGCAATCAATCTTCAGATCTTCTCTGAATATTTCGAAATTTCTTCCAGAGAGTGGCTTTGTGAGTGCATCCACTCTCAGATAAGCTGTAGAAACAAGGTTAGCAATCAGTTTGCCATTGATTATAAGCTAGCAAAAAATGCAAATTGATTTCAGTATGTTTCGCACATGAGTGGAGAACAGGATTAGCTAAAAGTGAAACGATGCTTAAGTTGTCATACTAGATGGCAAACAGTTTTTGTTGCATAACTCTGATCTCCTTCAAAAGTGACTTAAACCGCACTACTTCAGCTGTTGCACTTGCTAAGCTTCGGTACACTACTTCGGTACTGGAGTATGAGACAGCTAGTTGCTTTTTTGAACACTAGGAAATTGGATTTTTGCCTATGTAAGTGATGTAGTCGCTGGTGGATCTTCGATGATCTCGATCGAAGGCCGCCCAATTAGCATGTAAAAATCCTTTTATCTATAAGTCTTTACAAGCTTTGAGATTTAAGCCATAGTTTAAAGACTGATTTAGATAGCATGGAATTCGCTTTAGTTATTGCCTTCCAGTGATCTTTGTATGGTGTGTGCATGAACTGTGAAACCTTCTTTACGGTATATGCTATGTCTATTCCCATTGCAGTTGCTACTGAAGTTCCCTAATTATGCTTCTATATAAAGTTGGATTTGAGAAACTTCCTCCATAATTTTTTGATAAAGACGAAGTGCTAACCATAGGGGTAGAAATTGATTTGGCCTGATCTATTTTAGCTCTTGCGAGAATTTCTGAAATGTTATTTCTTTGACACAGAGTTAGAGTATCATTGGATTTTCTATAGACTCCAATTCCAAGTAAATAGTTTAGTTCCCTAAGCTTTTTATTGAGAATGTACTGTTGAGGTATTCAGTTATATTTTTTATTTCATAGCTGTTGTTGCCAGTCAGAACTAGATTGTCCACATACACAAGTATATACATAGAGTAATTTCCTTGATTCTTTATGTAAAGAGAATTGTCTGACTTGGCACAAGTATACCTTAGTGTAGTTAATGCATGCTTCAGTTTTTCATACCACAATGTGGGTGCCTACATTAAACCATACTGGGCTTTGGGTAACTTGCGTACCATTTTGTTGTTGCCTTGAGTGCACCATTCTGTTTGATACATGTACACATCTTCATGAAGCTTCCCATTGAGGAAAGTAATTTTGACATCAAGTTGTTTGATTACCTAGTTATGATGTAGAGCAACAGTCAGCATGACTCCGATAGTTGTGGGCTTTTTAACTAGTGAAAAGGTTTCATTGAAGTCTAAACCATATTGTTGTGTGTTGCCTTTTGCTACCAACCTTGCATTGTACTTTTGTATGGACCCATCTAGTTTTCTCTTAATTCAGAATGTCCACTCACTGCCCACGATATTTTTATCTTCTAGCTTGTCTATAAGGCTCATGGTATTGTTTTTTATTAGAGCATTGTATTATTCATCCATAGCAGATTTTCAGTGCTTGTATTAGATTGCTTCCTCATATTTAGCAGGTTCATCAGCCTTTGTAGAAATATTATATATTTTTGGCTTAAATATTCCGCTTTCAGCTCTTGTTGTCATGTGATGTCCAGTGTTGACTTGACCTCCTTCTTCTTCATTGTTTCTAGAAGTACTTTCAAAACCAGAAGTAGTGTCATTTTCCCCAGTGGTAGGTAAACATTATTGATGAACAAACTTATTTTTTGTGCTGTCAGCACTACCTTGACCTGACCTAGCAGTGGACATAGTGTGTTATGGTAAATTATTACCATGACTGAACGATTCGTAATTTTGGTCACTTTAAATTACGAATTTGAGAGATAAATTAAAGGATTTTCCAATATATATATATATATATATATACACACACACACATAACTTAAGAATATATTATTTTATTTCAAATTAATTGAATAATGGATTACTATAAACTTATTGTAGAAACTGGTTAAGTGTTTTAGTTAACATTATTAGCCAATGAATGAAGCAATTAAGCTAAACTAACAAATCCCTAAGTTAATTAATTAAGTAATACCATATTTTCCACTCACAAAACACACCATGTTCACACCATTCCCCCTCCTTTTGAGGTGTCATTCTCTCCCTAAATTCACTTTTGAGTTGTCTTAAGTTGATCCATTCTCTTCCCTTTAGAAGGCAACACATCCTCCTTCTTTCATTTCACTTTCCTCTTCTCTTTTTTTCTTCCAAGCTCCACAAAAATGGCCTCCACCTCCTTGTAGTTCATGGCCAAAACATTCCCCCCTTCTCTCTACTTTTCTAACTCCAAACCACTTCATTTCATTCTATTCCTCCTTACTAGCACCCCAACCCTCATTAGCAAGCTTAAACCCCAAAACACCCTAGGTCGTGAGCCATTTGCACCTACTTGAACTTAGTCCACATAAAAAATCCTATCTTCTCCACCTTAAAACACTTATATACCCTATCCCTTAAAGTAGAAAGACCTATATGTCATAAAAATCCAACTTTTACTATGTTTTAACCAAAAAAATTCAATCTTTGTGCTTGTTTTCAAAGTTAAATTCCTATCACTTAAAGAGTGAAGGAGTGGATCCCTCGGTAAAAATAATCACACCTATGTGAGTTAAAGTATTGTATATTCTCTTATATGTATGCTTGGATTGGATATTTTAATATCCAGTATTTTTGGTAGTTAAATATTTAATTTAATTTATTATTTTAAAAGTTATAGTTGGAATATAAATGGATTTTAATATTGAATTCGTTTATTAAAACAAAGTTTGAACGTTAAATTTATGTATAATATAAATTGAGTTCGTAATGGCGTGGTAGTTCGTGATATTGAGTTTTGAACTCCAATTAAACATACAGGATCCATTTTAAGTCGGAATTTTGTAAAACAAGAAACTTTTGAATCTTGTTGATTATAATTTTCATAGGACAAAGAAAAAATATCAGATTTTGTGTTATAGATTGTTAGTTATGTCCAATTCAAATTTTAAAATAGTCGCTATGGAAATCGTTATTAAAATATAACGTTTAAAAAGGGTTTTAACGTAACTCCGATACAGTTTTAACTCGAAATTTATGATATTGAGCTGTATAATCTATATTGGTTTATATTTGAAACCATATAACGAATTTATTTGGATATTCATTATAATAATAATTTATAATTATTTAATTCGATAATTTTGGAATTTATATAATATTATATGAGCCTTAAAAATGACCATTTTGCAAATGGGTTTAGTTTTCGATGAAATTAGTTTTGTTAGAACTGTAACGTCAAATTATTGTACGGTATTAAATTTCATGGCAAACCGATGTCGTATGTGCCAATGACAGCGATAAACGCCCAATCATTTTCTGTAGAGCGTAATTAAATTAAATTAATTGAGAGGTATGTGTGTATAACTTGATCAAACGATCGAATTAAGCCAAAAGAAACCAATCGTATCAACGTTTAGAGTCAGGATAGGCAGTTATTTTTTGACTTTAGGTATTTTGGTGTCAAAAATAGCGTTGTTTGACGCATAAAAATAGCATACCCGGAAAACAATCTCGGAATATGACGAAACTTGTGCCATTGGATTCGTATTAATTAATTATTATAAGATTTCAATTTTCGTATCAATCGGACTTACTGTTTGATCGTGGCAACGATAAATGCCTTAATAGTTTATATTATTTTGGTCAATTCAGACAGGGGTAACTTTAAAGGAATAAACGGATAGCCGAACGAACTCCGATTTTAATGAAATAAATTTCATTGGATACGTAAGGAAGAGGTCTAGCATAAAGTCAAAGTTTCAAGTTGATTGGATTTATTTTGTGATCGTGGGAAATTTAAACGCATGATTTTTAGCCTGTGATTTACAAAGGACTTTTTACAAATGACCTTGGAATTTTGACGAAACCTATCCCATCGGATCCGAAATATTTTTTTTTATGCTAGGATTAGGAGTTTCGGCTCGATTAGATATTGTATGAAGTGTTTTTCTTGCAAAAAGCTTAAGTTTTGTGAATAGTAAAATAATAATAAATTGTGTCCATTCTCTTTATAAAAGGGAAGACGTAACCCTAAATTAAAGTAAGCAATTCATTTCACAGTAAACAATATAGCAACCGCCTCCTTCTCTAATGAAACCGACGAACCATATTTATCCAATCTTCCTTCCATCTAATATCTTCATCCAATGTTAATTACATAAAACTCCTAATAGCAAAAACTTAGAGCTACACGAGATCAACAATTTGGATGGCTATGATTTGATTTTTCGAACCCCTATGATCAGAATATGGTTCGAAAGCCACGGCGATTCAGGAAGCTTTGTTGGAGATCGGAGTGAAGGCAGCGCAAACTGTTACAAGCGACGATAGAGGAGGATCAGGCGAACCTTTTGACGATGGTTAATCGAAGTCCGAACGTCGAATTGAGGAGCGGTAAGCGGATCTTTTGTCGAGCGTGGTCTTGGTAGATGGAATGAGAGCAGTTACGGGAAAGTTGATAAAAGGATTGGCTTCCTTTTTCAGATCCAACGTAAATTAATTAATATTTATTAAGGGTTAATTAAGTTGGTTGATTTAAACTAAAATGGTATACTAAAATGGTTTTTGGCATGTTTCAGATGAATAGCGGAAGGAAGCAGTAGTATCGGGAAGATTAAAACAAGGCAGCCGATTATTTATTAAACGCAAATTATTTATTTATAAAGTGGTTAATTTAAATTAATCTGTGATTAATAGTAACCAAATTAATTAAATAATTATTAATCTTTGTAGATGGAATCAGAAGCTGTAGAGAATGGAAGAGAGTCGGGCTATTCCTTTTAGACAGAAGGCGGACGTGATAACTTGCCTAATTCAATGTAATAAATTAACTAATTAACTAATTAAGGATTTAATTATTAATTAAATCATGTGTATATTAAAACGGTAATAACAAATTTATATGTTATCAGAATCGGACAAAGAACGTATCATTGGAACTGCGTTGACGAGCATTACGTCTTGGAACAAAACTGGACAAGATTTGGAATCAACCGGTGTTTTTAATTAAATTAAACACTAGTTTAATTTAATTAAAACGAATTGCTTAGCGACAACGTAAATTAAGGTGAGTTAAACTCACTCAGTTTTTCTCATTTATATTTTATAAGTTGGGTTTTTATTCTGTGTGCGATGGTTGCTAATGGTTGATTGTTTGTTAATTCATATATTCACTAAACTAATGAAATTAAACGTTGTTTGATTTCAGTGGAAAAACCAAATCGTTATTTTAACGGTTGATCCAATTGAGGTAACTTACCTTGTTGGTCACGTTTATAAAATAAACATGTTAATTTGTTTGAATTATTTTGTTAATTGGGTGATGCTAAATAATCGTTATTTACTGTTATTGAAATAATCAGTTAAATTTAACTGAATAAATTTATGTGAAATAATCTATTTTGATGCAGAGAAGAACATGTTGGAGGGATCCGACTGGATTCCTCAAATATATTAGATGCTAATTATTCTCATATTATCATCATATGAACTGTTCTGATTGGATGGTTGATTTGGTTATTGATCGTTGACATGAAATTCAAAATTTCTTTTGTTTAAACAAATGAGTGATATTGGTTGAGTAATTGACAGTATATGGCCTATAAATCAATCGTTTTATAAATATTGATTTACTGTTAGGTTAATCGGTAGAAATGATGTTATAAAATTTATTTTATAACTGGAGATAGGTTTTTGAAATATATGTATTTTGAATAAAAGTTTAACAAAGAAAATAAATATTTAAGTTTTTAAGTAATTATTAAATGATTTTATAATGTAAATTTCGGGTTTTAATTAGATTTATAAGAAAATGAGCAGAAATTAACCTAACGGTTAAGAGTTTGATAATTGTTTGTTTTAAGAAAGCAATTAAATGGAATTATTTAAATTAATTATATTATTAATTAATTTAAATTGAGAACTAATTCGAATCAACTAGCGAAATAACTGTGTTTTGAGTTGACTAAGTCGACCGTTTTAACTAGGATTGATTATTAAATTATTTTGTTTTGAATTAATTTAATAAGATGGTTTAACGAATAATTGTTTTAATTTTAATAAGATTTTAAAAAGAAAATGTCTAATTGTTTTAAGATTAATAAAAGAAGATAATTACTTATACAGTAGTTAACGATGAAGTAAATTATTATTTTAAGTAATAATAATTTAAGTGTAGTTGTAATGAAGTCTAATGTAATTGGGAAAGGAGTTTGCGAACGGGTTTTATATTAAAACCTGAATTTTTATAACGAAGTTATAAAAGGGATTTTTAAGCGAATATGATAGTTTAAAATAAATGTTTGCTTAATATTTGGATTAAATAAAGGAAATAAAGATAAAAGGGATTTTATATTGAACCTAAGTTTTATAAACAAGGTTTATAAAAAGAGATGTGAAGTTAAAGTGTTAATTTTAGGTTAACGTTATTAAATAACGGAACTGAGAGAAATGAATGGAATCGAAATGAGATTTTCAAAAAGGAATGATTAAAAGAGATTTGTAATTGAATTTGATAAAAGAATTAGTAATGGTATTCGGTGATAATAACTCGAGTTATAAAATGAATTCTTTGAAAGAAATCAAGGGTAAAAAGTGGTTTTTATTGAGAAATTACTTAATAAATGTATTAAGTAATAATAAATTACATTTAAAAAGAGATATTTTCAAAAGCAAGAAGGTTTTATAAACCATATTTTTAATAAAATAGTTTAATGAGATTGGGTTGATATTGGAATAAATATCGGTTTTTGAATTACAACTCATATCTATCTTATGATAAGAACGTTGTTGATCAAGGTCTGAGAGGTAAATAAATACCCCAACTTGAATGACTTCAGGATTATCTGAGGATGACATTAGTTGGTAACGGGAAAGAGGTTAAGAATAATTTATTATTTTCATAGTGAAATAGTAACGCAATGTAAATCATAGGATTTAAGAATATATATAATATAATTTCCAATGTAACGGAAATGAGAAGAATCGAGAATATATATATAACAATATTTCCGAAGTAAAGGAAATAAAAGGAGATGGTGTGAAACTATAACGTTACTTTTGAGGTAAAAGGAAATAACAAGTTGAGTTGTTGAAATGAGTTTATTCGAAAAAAATAAAGGTTAGTTATTGTTTTCAAATAAAAACAAAAGAGATTTCGTAACGTTATTTTACGAATAATAAGCTGAATTGATTTTCCCAATTATAGATAATGAGAAATGATATAATAAAATAGTTTTGAAAATAATCTTATATCAAATAAGAAGTAAAATGTCATGTCGATATATTGAAAAGATTTTTAAGTTTTAAACTAACATTCGTTAATTGTTTTTATTTTAAAAGGCCAAGTAATGCCAAATATTGAACCAGTGTACTCATTCTATTTTCATCACTGTTTATTTGATAGTTAAAGAACTGACTATCAAATCTGACCTATACGATTGTTGGTACGGAAAGACTGGGATCGAATTTATATTCGAAACCATTCCGAACCAGCAAATCCGTGAAGATGCTGACTGAAGATGGAGAACATGAAGACCGTGGATCTTCATAGGCGAAAGGATTACTTGTCGAATATTCTCTGGAGCGCAACCAAAGGTATTCTGACGTGATTCCGTCGTAAGTGAGATTATGCAGATTACAAGGATTGCTAACTACTAATCCATGGGTTAACTCCTAGGATGTGGTAGGAGGGTGCCTTCGGTTCATCCTGATCCTGGATGACTTGTATGGACGAGTGTCTGACAGAGTATTTCCAAAGGGGTCATATACATTGATTTCTTCAAACGTATTTTTGTTGATGGCAGAGAAGAGCACTTCTCTTAGCTTAACAACTAGATATTTTTGTGGACGTCAATTAGTGATTTGACGGATTTGACGATGTGACATTTAAATGAATGGTGACCAGATGTTTCATGAAGATTAAACCTCAAGCCTCATCAACCGGGAAATGGCAAAAATTAGGTAGGTCGCATGGCTATGTGGGTCGACCCATCAAAAGGGTATATCATTACCTGATCTGGTGAAATTAAATGCCATCAGTTGTTCCTTTATTTTTGTATGCTACCGGTTCGGTTGGCTGGCCCCCAACCTTGGTAATGATATATTCGGTACTCTCAAGCGAAGTGAAGGGTCGGTCATGTTTAGCCTGGGTTGCAAGATGTTCTTGTTGAATCCCAATGTATTCATCTCTAGAAGTACATTGTTGGAAAGGTGGTGGCCCATAGCTTGCCATGGAAATCCGTTCTCTAATAAGCGCCCGCGGTTTTGATTATATACTATAAATGTAGAGCGTGTGAGGCAAGCGTTCTGCTAGATTGATATTTATTTGTATTTAGACACTATTAGAATATCAGAAATATATTGATTCAAAAATGGTTTGGGTTATCGTAAGGTAAAAACCGTCCGTATTTATGTGTGGATTTGGTCTGACGATTATCATTTTCTTTCGAAAAGATTTTGACTTTAAAGTCAAGTTGTGTGATGCCTTTAAACTTATTGTGTTTTTCTCACTCTGGTTCACCAGACTGATCCGGCGTTTGTAATGCTCGGTTTAGACTGGATTTGAAACACTCCACCTCCGTTAGGGTCACTCACAAAGGGAATGCCCTAATTTTGGTGGAAGTTTTTAAGTATAAGTCACAGATACACAAGACAGATATAAATACACATATTTTTAAACAGCGGAAAACACAGCAACTTTTATTTCATCAAAATACGTGTCATACAAACCATACCATAATTGTCTTACAATACTTCCAAAAACATTACATTTCCATAACTGTCTTGATTATCAAAGAAGCATAAACATAAAATAAAGCAGCAAAATCCCCACAATGATATCCAAAGCCATGATCCAAGCAAAAGAGATCCAAACCGTACATCTACTGTCTTCAAGCTTGCAAAAGAGTTTGAGTACGCTGAGTTGTTTCCTCCCTGTGGACCTGGGGTGGGGAAACGAAAGAAAAGAAGACGAAAAGAAAAACGGAGTCAGACATAAAGCCTGAGTAAATCTAGTGACTTTTCAGTATGTGAATAAGAAAAGGATATGATAGACATAAACTGAAAACGGGATAGTATCATAACTAAGGAAGTGTAGTCTAGAATCGAATATACTATCGAACACGCACTGTATCTCTACATTTACTAGGACTATCCTAACTGGCACCTCATGCTGAGGGTGAAGTGATCCTTTTTGTTTTTACTAAAGATCGTCTCCTACTCGTACGTGTGTCTTACGGCTACCCCAAGAAGTGTAGATACCTATGCTGGTCCCACCATGGGGTGTATCAAGACCCATGGTGGCGGCCCCGACACAATTACTAGAAGACATAGGTTATACTACTGGTGCCCCCAGTGCCCTGCTTGTCTGCTCCGGAGTGCGTGCACGACCACACACCGTTAGACCTACACTGTGCACCCAACAATTTGCCGTTATTTGACCGCTTGCAATCAGCCTAGTAATCGTGCCCCACCCTGCCTAGTTTCAGGGTACCGTTGATGCCTAAATTGGGTTACTGCTGAAACGAGTCCCTACGTTACCAGGGTTTTCTAGTCAAACATGTTAAGTGGTTAAGTGTCTGTATATACCTAACCCCACCCATCAATATTTGTTAACATGTCGAATCTTTGGTTAAGTGTTTTCAGTTGACTTAACCCTACCACCTGTCCTTAGCCTTTTAGAGCACCGACCACTCACATTAGACAGATATCACTACGGTTACTGGATGTGCCGGTTGGTTCCGGGCAGGTTTACACCGTAGTTCAGTCTAACCTCGGGTCCTTATTGGGCTCAATGTTTGACCACCCATATTGGATAGATATTGTTGTGACTACTGGACAGCCGGGCGGGTCCGGGCAGGTTTACGTCACAACTCAATCCAACCTCGGGTCAAACATGTCGTATTTTCTAAATTTACATATTTTATTACTTCTCAAGTTTATATGTAAATGTCAAGTCTTTTATTTTTGGGTATAACAATTCATACCGCTTAAAGTGCCATTTGTCGTTGGCATGCGCCAAGCATGCCAACCATATATTTTTATCAAGTTTTACACCCAACGCTATTACCCCCGTTTGTACGTACTAATGTTGGGCTCGACACAATTCAGCCCAACTTGATAAACGTGAGAAAAGGGGAAATTCAGAACATATAATATTTCTATGATACATAGAAGGTGTAGCGCATGAACTTGCAAATTGGCGTTAACATAAACATTGGATCTTGTGAACTTGCATTCAAAATTGGCATACAACTAAATGGGTGTCACATAGGATGGCATATGTAGACTTATACAAACTTGGGTTTTAACATATTAACTTGGCATAATGTCGAACACAAAACTAGCATGTTGTAAATTAACCCAAAAATGTCCAAATCTAATTTATAGTCTATTTCCACATGAACTTGCATAGTTTATGTAGCCCAAACTGCATTTAACATAGTTCTAATCATACATGTAATGAATCTAAGATGTATACATAAGTTTTGAGTCATGTAGCATAAAGTATCTCAGATCTAGGGTGTGTTTACATAAGTATATAGCCCATGATATCAACATAAACATAAAGGGGATATTAACATAAACATGAGAGGGATCTAATCATAGACTTTGCCACAAACTTGCAATTACCATTACTTTCATATACAAACGTACAATAAACTTGCATCGATCCATTTATGCCACAAATCAATACACCAAAAACAATCACGATAGAAACATTACAATACACAAGATCTACATCATTATAATGATACAATTCTATTCCCAATTACATCGTATCACATCATAATTTTATTTAGATTCTGAAAGACCACTATACTTACAACGTGTGACGAGATCTTGTTTTCTGATTTCTGTTTTCTGAATTTGGAGGTGCTCTCCTTTGGGTAGCAATTTGTTGATTGATTTGATTAGACTTTAATTTGCTTCTTAGTTTGATTCTTGGCGGCTACGATCAACTCCTTCCTGACAGCATGACGACTCCTCTCTTATTTTCTTATGTGAATTAGTTGAGTTTTAGTGTGTATTTATAGAGTTTTCAAGTTTATTTGAGCCGTCAGATGCAAACAGGGAGGGAAATCAGACCGTACAGCACACCAGAAGTCGAACCAGGGTCAGACCCACCTGGTCAGGCCGACCAGGCAAGTCGACCTGCAGGTCGACACCCAAGTCGACTGCGCAGTCGACTTGGGGGGGGGGGGGGGGGGGGCAGGTCGACTGCCCAGTCGACACTTGTGTCGACCTGGTCACTGGGCGGGAATTTTCCCGTCCAGCCCAGTTTGAATTCGAATTCGATTTTTAAGCCTGTTCTGAGCTGTTTTTGAATTTCAAATTTATTCTGAAACTTCCGGAGATCATAACTCCTTCATACGGAGTCCGTTTCACGCAAACTCGGACTCTATCTCAACCAGAATTCTGAGACGAACACAATGGATTAAGCCGTTTCCCTTAATTCTTTCATTAGAATTAATTATACTTTAATTTATGAATTTCACTGTTATAGAATATACGGGGTGTTACAGGATTGTATAGGTTCAGGTTATCGAATGTTGTGAAGAGACGAGCTGGAAGAGTTTAGATGTGTGATATAGATATTATTCCGCTATGTGATTGTATATGAGGATAGATTATTATAACTATCCAGATATGTGATGTACTCTGATGATTGTAAGTATTTTTAAAGCTCTTGGTAAAGATCTAATTCCATATTATATTTTGTTCTACTGCGATGTGAGACTCTGTGTTGTCTGTTTCTTCTTCTTTTTCTTCTATTCTAATATTTCTTTCTTTCTTATCTCACCCTCTATTTTCTTTCAAATAACGTTCTTGTGTTTTCGACGCATGGAAGGTCGACATGCTATACGATAAATGTATTTATGTTGATTTTCGAGGTCGAAAATCTCTATACCTTTTGCTTTGGTTTAGAACTTCCATTCTCAGCAATAGCTACTCATAGCTTCTACCGTACATCGCCTTCACCTCTTAACAATAGCAGCTCATGGCTTGCTAAATTAATACGCAATCTCCATTAACAACAGCCATTTTCTAACACCATGTCCATAGTAATAGCTACTCATAGCAAAATAAGAATAAGCGTATTCATTAAAAAGGAAGTGAACAAACTTAACATAAAATTATTGCATCAAAATTCTCTTAGGAGATTTTGAATCATTAAATGGACATCCTAGATATTTCTAATTTCGAATGACAGTAGAACAAACGTTTGATTACCATGTTTATGTCGAGCACAAAAAATTAAAAAAAAATCAATTTCCACCATTCTCCCCTAATTTATAACGTTCCATTTATTCATCGAGATGTTCAGATGTCGCCCTGACCTGTCAAAGATGGTAGGTAGACCATTCATTATTCAGTCGAAGACAATACTAGACCAACATATTATTCACGATCTTGATGTGACTGTAGATGAACAAACAGTATAGCACAAGCTATCCCCGACTATATCACATTGGCTTACTTCAGCATTAGCGCTGCCATAAGTATAATTTTCATTCTTATCCATTAAATTAATACGTCCATAATGTGTTGTGTTACTAGTTTGATTAGTATATTAGTAACGTGAAATCAATTTTAAATGCAGTCAATTATTATCCATCAATATTTGCTAGGAATATTGAACTTTTGATGGCTTTTATTAATATGTTGGGTTTTGATTATCTTTTTTAAATACGAGACCAAACCCTAAGGAATTAGTACCAAAAAAGGGTACTTTATGATTGAAAAATGGGTTCGATCTTACAAGATAGAAATCAAACCTATAATTCTTTTATCATATTTAATATCCTAACCAGTTCAAACAAGGTGTTTATCAAACAATTAGTACAATCAATCTCTTTTATACTTTTTTTGACCATTTAATTTTCACATTCGCATAAAAATGATGCTCTAATCTTATCACTACAAGAAAACAATGATTTAGCGTAGAAGCTGAAATTTCCATCGCTAATTTGCGACGGATTTCCGTGTGATCTACAAGGGATAGTTTTTTTTTCCACTTTTTTTCTTTTATTTATTACCATCGTCTTCTGTCATCCCTCACTTAGCCATTGTAAATTGCGTTAAATTACCAACAGAAAATTCCACCGTTATTGTCCGCTGCAAATCCAGGCAGAGTACCGACAAATATTTATCGAAGCTATTTTGCAGCAGAATTCTAAAAGAGTTAAAAGAGATGTTTATATTATTTTTCTAAGATATACTTTAGTGTTATATTTTAATAAATATTAACATATCCGATAATTAATAATTAATTTGTTCTAATTAATGATTTATAAGTAATAATAAATAATAATTTATGTTCTATAATAAATAACTTATAATGATTGCTAATTTAGAATTAGCAAAATAAATTTAAATGGTTGTGATGAACTAATAATAGTAAAATAATAATAATAAAAATTAGCAGGTAATAATTAGTAATTAATTTGAAATGTGAAATATTTATGTTAGTAATATATGGTAAATGGATGAATAATAATTAATTAGTTTTTATTAACAACTATTGACATTTTTTATTTTTTAATATTTCTAAATTTCCATTAGATTAATATTTAAATTGATATAAAATTAAAAATTATGATTAAATATTAGATGCAATATTAAACTAGTATTAAAAGTTAAGTGAGTTATATCTTTGTTTGGTAAAAAGTAGAAAAAATACATTAAGTTTTTGCTCCAACCTTTATTTTTTTTCCTTCAAAAATTTAAAATATGCATTTTAACTGGACATCGCATCTTGTCCGTAGAACGACAAATGCCGTTTTGTGGCTGAATTTGAGATCAAATTAAATAGTATCTTAATAACTTATAACTATTTTTAGTAATTAATAAGTAATATTTTATTAACCTATAATTATTTTTGATAATTAAATAGATTGCATAAGCAATCATTGATAAATAGGTACTTAATTAATAACTGCAAATAATAATGTATAAATAATTACATTTGCCTAATATATAGTAATATATTATAATTGATAACTCATAACAATAGTTCATAAATATAGGTTAGCAATTTTAATTTAACATTTTATTATATAGTGAGTTATAATTAATAATTTGAAAACAATGGTTTGCGTTTACCCACTAATGTTGCGCTGATAATGGAATGGAGGGAAATGAATTTAGCAGAGCGAAATTTTATGGGTTTCTTTACATTAGGATAGAAACCAAAACTTGGATGCATCAGAATCCTTTATACCAAAACTGAAAACGAAAACCCTAAGCAAAATAGATGGTGGCCATGGCATCTCTGTCACCAGGACAACAACGCTTAAACCAGTCTGACAATCCCTTGCCAAAGCGCCGTCTCCACTCTTTTCACTTAAAAAATTGAATTAATCTCCCAGTCCGAAGTTTATGCCTCCTAGGAACTAGCCCTAATTTTCCGCCGCCTCCTACATCCTAGTTTTCCCAAGTAATCTTTTCGCTTCTCATTGCTTCTTCTTTTCCAAGTAGCAAAAATCATAATTCGAATTTCGAATTCTTACTCATTTTCGGTTATCGTCAATCAAGTTTTCTAGCAAGTAATCGATGTCATCTATCAATTAATGTTTGACTGATGTAGGATTCAGGTGCGGACTTGCACAATTTTCAGATTCAGTCTGTTATGACTAAAGTTAATCCATCAGATGATCAGACAATTAATGGTGGAAGAGGCATTATATCAAACACCTGGAGGAAAGACACAAACACTTGTGTTATTGATGAATTGGGCCAATTTCGGAGTAGTGACTGATTGGAGAAGATGGAGTTAAGCTCCAATGGATTACCTCAAGATCAAAGAAGCTCCAGTGAGGGATTGGACATGATATGCACAAGAGAAGTTGTGCCTGCACATGAAAGAAGTGTGCATGTACTGGAATAAAGACATTGCTGCAAATAATGTAGTAGCAGAACTATATAATATATAATTAGGACGGGCTTAGTAAAACTGAGGCAAATGTATCTGGGCCAAGAACCAATTATTGGGTATTAGAAGTATATAAATATACCAATCGAATCCTTTGTAATGCATGTTGATTAATGAGAATTATTTTCTACTTCTTTTCTATGCATCTTATCTGATTCTTGTTCTCTCAAATCTTCCTCTTCTTAAAATCTTTCTCAATCCAATTGTCCCTCAATTTCCTTCAATTCTATCTTCTTAATTCCCTTCTGCAATCTTTTTGTTACTTCATCTTCTTGCACATTCCCTTGTGACATTCTTCTTTAATGAACGCCAGATCTATGGCAAAGAAAACAGGGCATAACAATTTGGTATCAGAGCAGATCGATTGTGAGGAACAACCTGAAGCTTCTGATGACGAAAACCAGAATGAATCTATGGTAAATATTCCTAAGGTATCCAGACAAGAACAAATTAATGCTAAAAATGCAGTTCACATTAGAGAGCTTCAAGAAGCTTGCCAGAACCAGCAAGAAAGCACTCATGAAATCTATAACAAGATGGATATCATTAATGAGGCTATTCAGAGTCTTGTACGTGACATGAAGGAGCTCAAGACTCAAAACAGAAGCCTATATATACAACTTGCGCAAAGGAATTCCAGGAATTCAGCAGGTATTCTAACAACTCCTCCAAATCAAGTAGCAACATGTAATACAGCAACCCCAAAGCTCCTGCAAAACACTATGATAAAATTAGATTTTCCCAAACACGATGGTGAGGGAAATATCATTGATTGGATTAACAATGTGGAGCAAGTATTCCAATATCATAACACTCCTGAAAATGAGTGCATTCCAACATGCTCCTTCCATCTTAAAGGAGAGGCACACTTATGGTATGGGTGGCTCATAAAGAAGGCAAAGAATTATGATCAGTGGGTAATATGCAAGGAGGAGTTGATAGTCAGATTTGCATCTGAAGATTTACAAAGACCTTATGGGGCAATATCCAACATAAAATTGACTACTACAGTGCATGCATACTTGACAAAATTTAAAGAACTACAAGGCTTATGTGAAGCTTTACCTAATCAATTTTTATTGGAAAAATTTATTGATGGCCTTAAGGAGGAGATTTGTTTTGATGTCATAGCACTACACCCAGTGGACTATAGGGAAGCTGTGAGTTTGCCAAAGGTCTTTGAATGCAAGAGAGCAAGAAAGAAGAAGGGCAAGGTAGTAATGACAACAAGAAATCAACCATTAACTAAATTCAGTAAGGATAAATTCAATGACAAAGAAGGAAGGGACACTTCAGTGAAGGTTAAGGTTTAACTCCATAAGAAATCATTGATAGAAAAAGAAAGAACCTTTGCCTTGGCTGTAGAGAAAGGTGGCACCCTAGTCATACCTATAAAACCAAGCAAGTCTATGTTGTGGAGGGTATTATGCCTCTAGAAGAAATGAGTGACCTGTATAACAGAGAAAATGAATCAAACGTAGATGATGAACAACCCAGCGATGACCAGGATACAACAGAATCAAAAAAAGAAGAAATTTATGCTATTACACTCAATGCCATGTGTAGTATTCCTACACTGTATACTATCAGAGTGCAAGGTTTTATTAAAGGGAAGCTTATCACTGTTCTCATAGATTCTGGATCTACACACAGTTTCATAAATTCAGAGCTATTTAAAAGATTAAAATTGCTAGTTCAAGAAACATTACCTTACTCTGTTCAAATTTCCAATGGTGAGAGGATTCAAGGCCGAGGAATCTGTAAGAATATCATTTTCAAGTGCCAAGGATGTTCCATGCCTCCGGATTTGCTCATGATTCCACTAGAAGGATGCCAAGTGGTGTTAGGAGTTCAATCGATGAAAGGATTGGGGATGTATCCTTTAACTTTGCTAAATTACAAATCAAGTTTCAGTTTAAAAATTCTTCTTATATATGGAAGGGAATTAAGGAAATGAATAGAGTAGTTGATGATAGAGAAATTTCTAAAGAATGTGTTAAGGGGCAATTCACACTATTGTTATATTCTAAAGAACTTAAGTTGCCCAACGTTTGTTCAAAGAATGGAATAATACACCCAGAAGTACACACTATTCTGCAACAATTCCCCACTGTTATTACTACAAAACTTTCTTTACCACTTGAGAGGGAATATGATCACAAAATTAATCCTATTCTTGATGACAAAACTGTTGGCTTGAGACCATATAGGCATTCATATCATATCAAAAATGAATTAGAAAAACTTATCAAAGAAATGTTAGAAAGTGGGATTATTAAGCCTAGTACGAGTGAATATTCATCTCTAGTTGTGATGATGAGAAAAAAGACGGTAGTTGGAGAATGTGCATTGATTATATGGCTCTTAATAATCAAACAATAAAAAACAAATTCCCAATTCCATTAGTAGAGGACCTGTTAGATGAGTTGCATGGATCACAATATTACACAAAGCTTGATTTGCATTCTGGTTATCACCAAATCAGAATGCACCACTCTGATGTGAACAAAACAACTTTCAAAACCATGAAGGCCATTATGAATTTGTTGTAATGCCCTTTGGCTTATCAAATGCACCTGCAACATTTCAAGCACTAATGAATCATATTTTTAAACCATATCTAAGGAAATTTGTGTTAGTATTTTTTGATGATATTCTAATACATAGCCAGACCTGGTCTGAGCATTTGCAACATATTGGAATCACTATGCAGGTGCTGGAGGAAAATCAGTTGGTTATCAAGATCTCTATATGTGCATTCGCTGAAACTCAAGTCAATTATCTAGGGCATATGATTTCAAGGCATGGTACAACTGTTGAAACAGACAAAATCAAGGCAATTTGCATATGATTTCAAGGCATGGTACAGCTGTTGAAACAGAGAAAATCAAGGCAATTGATCAGTGGCCAATACCCAGGAATATCAAGGGGTTAAGAGGATTTTTGGGACTTACAGGCTATTATAGTAGATTCATACAAAAGTGTGGAACTATTGCAAGACCACTTATCAATTTACTTAAGAAAAATATTTTTAACTAGAATGATCAAGCCAAGGAAGCCTTGAAAATATAAAGCAGAAACTAATGAATCCACCAGTGCTTGCCATGCCTGATTTCAACAAGGAATTTGTTGTCGAATGTGATGCAAGTGGTGCTGGCATTGGAGTAGTATTAACTCAAGAGGGACGACTAATAGCATATTTAAGCTAGTATTTAAATGGTAGAAATATGATGCTTTCTACCTATGAAAAAGAATTATTGGCTCTCATACTAGCAACAAGAAAATGAACACAATATTTGGTAGGAAAGAAATTCATTATAAAGACATATCACAAGAGTTTGTGGCACTTGCTTACTCAAAAATTGTCTACTGGAATTCAAGGTTGGTGGCTAGCTATACTAAATGATTTTGACTATAAAGTGGAGTACAAGAAAGGAAAGGAAAATAGAGCAGCTGATGCGTTATCCAGATTACCAGAGTATGGTGCACATTGCAAAGCAGTTTCAACATTAGAGAGTGGGTGGATCCAACAACTTAAACAAATGATACAAAATTCAGACAGCTACAAAGAGTTTGCTCAGTAGATTAAAAAAGGCAAGGATAAAAATGGCAAATTCAGAGTAGTAAATGATGTTATATTTCATAAAGGAAGAATTTACCTTGATGCACAGTTGAAAGAAATAATTCAACAAATCATCCATGAACACCACTCAATACCATTAGGAGGACATGCAGGAGTTAAAAAGACCAGTTACAATATCAAGTAGAATTTTTACTGGAGGAAAATGAAAAATGATGTGGAGGTGTATGTGAGAGGGTGTGATACTTGTCAAAGGAACAAACATGAAAACATACATGTTCCTGGTCTTCTAAACCATCTTCCCATTCCAGAAAACATTTGGAGTGATTTTTTTATGGATTTTATCATCGTTTTGCCTAAGAGCCATCAATATACAGCTATTTATGTAATTGTTGACAGATTATCGAAGTATGCACACTTTTTCCCACTCAAACACCCCCTATACAACCAAAGAAATAGTTAAAGTATTTTTTGATGGTGTGTTTAAATATCATGGTCTACCTAAAAGCATTATAAGTGATAGAGATTCAATCTTTACATCCTCATTCTGGCAAGAACTTTTTAAATTACAAGGATGTTCACTGAAACTAAATTCAGCTTACCATCCCCAAACAGATGGGAAAACAGAGGCTATCAACAAAATAATAGAGTGTTACCTGCGTTGTTTTGTGTGCCACAAGCCTCTTGAGTGGTCAAAATGGTTGACAGTGGCTGAGTTTTGGTACAACACTAGTTGGCAGAGCTCAACAAACAGTACTCCTTTCACTGCAGTTTATGGCATGCCTCCACCTACATTATTATCCTGTGTACCCAATATAGCAAAAATTCCACAGGTTGAACAAGAGTTATTCTCAAGGGATGTGGTTTTGCAATTACTTAAGGATAATCTAAAAGCAAGCCAATCAAGAATGAAACGGTATGCTGATCTGAAGAGAACAGAGAGGAAATTTGATGAGGGAGACTGGGTGTACTAAAGTTGCAGCCTTATAGACTGATAACTGTGAGTAATTTAAAAACTACCAAGCTTTCTCCAAAATTTTATGGACCATACAAAATTCTTAAGAAGATTGGAGAATTTTCCTATAAAATTGAACTGCCCCCGAACGCAAAAATACACCCCATATTTCATGTATCCCAATTAAAGTGCAAGGTTGGTAATAATGTGGTAATTCATGTTGGAGAATGGAGTTTTGATGACAACAACCTTATTTCAATTATCATTGATTATAAAATACATACTAACACTTTTTGTATATAATATATAAATGTATATGTGCAGAAATTACATACAGGAAATATTACTAAAGACTGTACAGTTATAAAGATGATAGAGATTTAAAGATCAGAGAAAATTCAAGACTCATGAGTAATCAAGATTTCAAGAGTTGAAGATTAATATATTTATAGAGTCTAGATTTTGTAAGACTCTAAGTAGCACTCCAGGTTCAAATTCAAATACTAATTTTCAAATTCTAATTTTCAAATTCTAATTTTCAAATTTTATTTTTCAATTCTATCCTCAGTCCTCTCCATTTTGTTTTTCTATTTATCCTCAATTCTCTCTATTTTATTTTTCTATTTTGTTTCTATTTTTATTCTTCTTGGTTTTTCAAACTTAAATTTTTTATATACTCTCTATTTATACTTTATATAGTTTAAAACCTTATAATTTTGTAAATATATTTATTTAGTTTAAAAGTATGTTTTCATATGATTTTCTATCATATAATACTAATTTATAATAGTAGAAATTTATTCAAGAATTTCCAGAATTAGTTTATATCAAAATACTTGAAAAATGTTTTGAAAATGAAAAATACACATGAGTATGTCGACATAGCAAAAAGTGTATGTCGACATATAACTGCTCTTTTTTCTAATTTTGAAGGGAAGGGTCTTTTCCCTATTTGAAACGCTTTAGAACCGTTGCAACCCTTCATATACTCTATAAAAAGAGGTTAAAACCGAATTTTTTTAACACATCTTCTTCTCTAACTTCATACTCTTTCATCCCACCATTATTTTTAATCATTTTTATGACTCTTACACTTAAACTCTACCTAATTCACTTTTGTTTTGATCAAAATTCTTCTCTCTACACTCTCCACTCTCTGAATCAAGTGTTATTGAAGAGTTGTAGGGTTGTTTTGTAATTACTTGGGTTGAATAAACCCTTTTTGTAAGTCAAAGAATAATTGGTGTATCCTTATAGCCGTGAAATCAAGGAATAGGAGTCGGTGTGCCCTTGTTGAGTCGGGAATCAAGGGATAGGAGTCGGTGTCTCCTTGTTGAGCCGTGAAATCAAGAAGGTTGTATTTGGCTATTTGAAAATAGTAATAAAACTCTGCACAATCCAGCGTTGTGCGGGACTGGACGTAGGAGTGATCCAAACCAGTATAAAATCTGGTGTTTTCATTCTTTTTTTGCAATTTTATTTAAGTTTATTTTGCATCTGTGTTTGAATCTGTGTTTGTGATTGTGTTTGTGGTGCTTGATTCATCCCATATTTCTCTCTAGTTTTTAGTTTTGTTTAAATTATTACAAACATTATTCACCCCCTCCTCTAGTGTTTGCTTTGCCTGAACGATCCATTCCGTAGTCCCTATTAATTTGTATCAGAGCAAGGTCTTTCAAAAAATTCATAATCTGATTTTCGAAAATTTTAAAAGGAAAATTTTGAACACTAATTTAAATTTATGTATTGCATCAGTATTAGATGAGTCTGCATTCAACTGTTTTGAAAAATCAAGTTAATATGATTTGATTTTTTGAAATTCAAAATTTAAAATTTTGAAATTTTTGATATATGGATATGTTATAAAACCTTCATGATAGAATTATAGTTAGTTATTTTGGAAAGTCTTTTGATTATTTGAAAAGTCATTTGAATATTTGAAAAGGCATTTGAATTATTTGAAAAGTTATCTGATTATTTGAAAAGTTGTGTTGTTTTACAGGAAAAGATGAGTTATACGGATATTGGATAATCAAACTCTGAAAAGATTGTTGACGTGGATAGTGGAAATTCAAATTCCAAAATGGTGGCTATTGAAAATTCAAATTCCGAAAAGAAATTAAAAAGAGGAGAAGAGTAACGATGGTAGGTGAAGAGACATCAAGAAGAAATGTATTTATATAATATAAATCAGCAAAGAAATGGGTACCAGATCACTTTATAACTTTGGATTTTCATCTATAACTTAATTCCATACCATAGTTCTCTTCATTTGCTTTGCAATGCCACTGGTTTCATGTAAATCCATCAAGAATTGATCAAGTAAAGATCAAATTAAGTTTTGGTGAATAAAGAGAGAAGGAAACCAAAACTATCGACAAAGATCTCCAAATTGCACTCATAGGTTAGGCTATGTTGTCCCAAATCCTTTTCCAGTTTGTAGTTCTCGTTCTTGCGGTCGATTTGATGGGTAGATCGTCATATTCCGATCAAAATCGAGTGAGATATGGCAGTTTGAAGTTGGCGATTCAAACTGAAAACTGTTACAGGATTTTATTCATACCTCTTACTGTTTCGACTTGCTGCACCCCAATACCATCAAATTCATCCCTAAACTGATAATACCTCGAATTCCTCTTCAATTCGTCGTTGATTTCGTCCAATTCCGTTAAGAAACGAAGAAGTTATGCCTCTTGAAAGTTTGATTGAAAGTGAAAAACGAGAGGAGGAAGAAGAAGAGAAGAGAATGTGAAGAGACATGACTTTTGGGCCCATTTATAATGTGAAGTGTCTTTTCATTCAAATTCAAAATTTTGGCGCCAAGTTGGATGAACTACTAAATCTTCAATATCTTTCTCATACGGTGTTCACATTCAGCAAATGAATACATTATTATGATCAGAAAAATTAGCCCATTGCAATATAGCAGATCTCATCATCAAATTCCAGAAGATCAATTCAGAATTCAGAAAATATCGAAGAAATGGAACTAAAAACCTGGTACACCTTAAATAATTTATAAATTTTTGGTTGAATGGATGTTTTGCTTGCTTTGCTTTGTTTTAAATTTGAAATTTAAACTTTAAAATTCAATTTTGAAATTTAAACTTCAAATTTGAAATTTGAAATTTGAAATTGAAAAATAATTATAATAAAATTAATATAATAATAAAATAAATTTTGGACGTTTGTTAGGATTAATATTATTTCAGGAAATAGTTAATCGATATTTTGAAACCAAAGTCACAAAACCATATTCTCTTTGAAATAATACATATATCTCAACATATATATATTTATATGTTAACATACCAGCCTATAGAATGAAATTCAAATTTTTTTATCTCAAAGATTTAAGCTTTCAAACTTCCCTCCATCTTTTTCAATTAGAAATTCCAATTAAAATTCTAGTTATTAAATTTATCTGTTTACTTATTTTCTTATATCTCATTTCAAAATATATATATTAAAATGTATAATTTAATAAAATTATATAAACATGTTAATATGATATACAGAGTTAATGTAACTTTTTGATATCGTTATAAAATATAAATTTATACATCTTTCATATAGTTTAAACATACATAGTTTAACTTATACATTATTCTTATGATTTCATAATAATTTTGGGTTAAATTATCGCAAATGCTATTTGTAACTAAATACTTATTTTGACTTCCTATTAAGATTTATAAAACTTGTATATTTTACTTGATATAAAGAAATATATATATATATATGATTCTTTTTAAGTAGTTTAAATATAAGAAGTTTTATAGATTACTTTATAATGTTTCCTTCTAAAATATAAATGCTTTTTTAGCAAACAAATATGTTTTGATTTCTAAAGTTTAAATTTAAAACTGATTTGTATCAAAATATTAATGTATATCTCATAAATTAAATTTTAAGTTCTTTTTAAATTAGTTTTATATATACTTATGAATATATGTTTATATAGCTTACTTCATAGTACAAATTTTATATTATCTTTAGAGAGATCTTCAATTTTTACAATATTTAGCCTACTAATATTATTTAACTTTTTTGAATATTTTACTACTTATCATGAATATTTTTTAATTAAACTCTTAGCTTTGTTATTCTTTTAATCAATTTCATTAAAATAATTAACCTAAGTTTAGAAATAAGCATTATCTTTGTTCGATTCAAATAATTTATAATTGTTAGATAGTTCTTTGAATATATTTTACCTAAATAGATATTATCACCAAATCATTATGCATACTATTATTATACATCTTATTTCATGTCATCATTATAAACTACAATTGCATTTCAAATCCAGATTATTCACACCATAAGTTGAATTTCATATTGTTTTACACTACATTATAATCAACATACTTCACACACTGCATTACATGTTAACTTTAACTCCACACATAACGAGTATATAGTATGAAAAGATTTTTATTAGAAATATAGGATTATTAATTAAATACATAACATATTTACTTTGTCTTGATTAATTTGATTGAATTGATTGACTTATTTGGTTTGTTTGTTTGACTTGAATAACTTGATTTACTTACTTGACATGGTTAAATTTCATTAGTGGTTGATAGGTTTGTTAGATATAGACTTATGAATTTATAGTTGATAGGAACTTTATAGGTTTTAGGACAAATAGAAGTTACAAGAAATGTTAAGTTTCATGTTTGAGTTGATGTTTTGTGACATCAAAACTTAAATTGATTCATTGATTGGATTAAATTACTTTACTTATATCATAATTTTAAGGATATCTTATCAGATTTATTTCTATGTCTAGATTAAGGTCTTATTATAGTTTTAAGGGAACTAGAGTATAGTATAGGCCACTGGTTAGTGATGACCCCTAACAATTGGAGGTTTAATCTTGTATTAGATTAAGAGGGAGTTTTATAGTTTCTATGTCTAACTAACACATATTATTTAATTCCATTGATTTGGTTGATTGCTTACATTGATTTCTTGAATAGATTGCTTGAATTGCTTGCTTGAATTGCTTGTTTGAATTGATTATTTGAATTGATTATAAACATTGATTAGATTGCCTTTTTTATTATTCTTCTATCAGACTAGTATAGTCATAATTTTTGGGGGATTTATAATCTTTTAGGCTTAGAATCATAGAGTTAGAGGGAGATATAAGGAAATCATAGAATCAGGGATAGTTATATAGAATATTATAATAGAATATGTATAAATAGATATAGGATTTTGGGGGAGTATTTTATGATTATAGATTTAGGACTCAGAGGGAGTACTTTACTTTAGTATAGGAATTATTTGGATGGTTATAGGATTTAGGGGGAGTAGTCTTAGGATTTCTTTTTGATAATGCCAAAGGGGGAGAAATTATAAAATATAGGCATAGTTTTTAGGATTCTTACAGACAGGGGGAGTATAGAAGGAACATCATCAAACAAGTATATACAGGTATGATATTTTATAAACTAAGGTTGTCATCATCAAAAATGGGGAGATTTTTGGAGAATGGAGTTTTGATGACAACAACCTTATTTCAATTATCATTGATTATAAAATATATACTAACACTTTTTGTATAGAATATATAAATATATATGTGTAGGAATTTTATACAGGAAATATTACTGAAGACTGTACAGTTATAAAGATGATAGAGATTCAAAGATTGGAGAAATTTCAAGACTCATGAGTAATCAAGATTTCAAGAGTTCAAGATTAATATATTTACAGAGTCTAGATTTTGTAAGACTATAAATAACACTCCAGGTTCAATTTCAAATTCTTTTTTTTCAATTCTATCCTCAATCCTCTCCATTTTGTTTTTCTATTTATCCTCAATTCTCTCTATTTTGTTTTTCTATTTTTATTCTTCTTGGTTTTTCAAACTTAATTTTTTTATATACTTTATATAGTTTAAAACTTTATAATTTTATAAATATATTTATTTAATTTAAAAGTATGTTCTCATATATAATATTAATTTACAACACTAGAATTTTACTCAAGAATTTCCATAATTAGTTTTATATCAAAATACTTGAAAAATGTTTTGAAAATGAAAAATACACATGAGTATGTCGACATAGCAAAAAGTGTATGTCGACATGTAACTGCTATTTTTTCTAATTTTGAAGGAAGTGTCTTTTCACTATTTGAAACACTTCAAAACCATTGCAAACCTTCATACTCTATAAAAAGAGGTTAAAATCGAATTGGTTAACACATCTTCTTCTCTAACTTCATACTCTTTCATCCCACCATTATTCTTAATCATTTGTATGATTCTTATACTTATACTCTGCCGAATTCACTTCTGTTTTAATCAAACTTCTTATCTCCATACTCTCTACTCTCTGAATCAAGTGCTATTGAAGAGTTATAGGGCTGTTTTGTAATTGCTTGGGTTGAATAAACCTTGTCTGTAAGTCAAAGAGTAATCGGTGTATCCTTATAGCCGTGAAATCAAGGAATAGAAGTCGATGTGCCCTTGTTGAGCCGTGAATCAAGGGATAGGAGTCGGTGTCTCCTTTTTGAGCCGTGAAATCAAGGAGGTTTTATTTGGCTATTTGAAAATAGTAATAAATCTCTACACAATCCAGCGTTGTGCGGGACTGGAAGTAGGAGTGATCCGAACCAGTATAAAATCCGATGTGTTCTTTCCTTTTCTACACTTTTATTTTTGTTTATTTTTCATAAGTGTTTGAATCTGTGTCTGTGATTGTGTTTGTAGTGTTTGATTCATCCCATAGTTCTCTTTAGTTTTTAGTTTTCTTTGAATTCTTGCAAACACTAGTTACCCCCTCTAGTGTTTGCTTTGCCTGAACGATCCATTCCGCAGTCCCTAATAATTCAGAGGGTGGATCCTACTTTTGTTGAGGAGATAATTGACGAACCTGAATTAATATTGGATAGGAGAATGATACCCAAAAGTAAAAGGGTTATTTCTCAAGTGTTGATCAAATGGAAACAGAAATCAGAAGATGAAGCCACATGGGAGGATTATTGGGATTTAGTCAACCGATTTACTACATTTAACCTTGAGATAAGGTCAAATTTCGAAGGGGGAGGGAATGTTATGGCTGAAGTTAATCCATCAGATGATTAGACAATAAATGGTGGAAGAGGCATTATATCAAACACCTGGAAGAAAGACACAAACACTTGTGCTATTGATGAATTGGGCCAATTTCGGAGCAGCGACCGATTAGAGAAGATGGAGTTAAGCTCCAATGGATTACCTGAAGATCAAAGAAGTTCCAGTGAGGGATTGGACATGATATGCACAAGAGAAGTTGTGCCTGCACATGAAGGAAGTGTGCATGTACAGGAATGAAGACATTGCCGCAAATAATGTAGTAGCAGAACTATATAATATATAATTAGGATGGGCTTAGTAAACTGAAGCAAATGTATCTGGGTCAAGGCCCAATTATTAGGTATTAGAAGTATTTAAATATGCCCATCAAATCCTTTGTAATGCATGTTGATTAATGAGAATTAGTTTCTACTTTTTTTCTATGTATCTTACCTGATTCTTGTTCTCTCAAATCTTCCTCTTCTTAAAATCTTTCTCAATCCAATTCTCCTTCAATTTCCTTTAATTCTATCTTCTTAATTCCTTCTACAATCTTCAAATTCATTTCTTACATCTAAAATCCTTCTGTTACTCCATCTTCCTGCACATTCCCTTGTGACATTCTTCTTTAATGAACACCAGATCTATGGCAAAGAAAACAGGGCATAACACAGTCATAAATATTTGATGATGCTTAGGCATAGAGGAATTCCAATGAACTGAAGGGAAAAAATGGAATTTAATTTCACTGGTAGATGGGTTTCCAAATGGCATATGAGAGAAGGCTTATGACATTCATTGTGAAAAATATAGTAACTGTTGAAGAATTTCAAAATTAGTGTTTTATTATCTTGAATTCGTTGGGGTATTCTTTTTATATCAATTCATTTTTTAAGTCCTCTAGAAATGGAACTAGAATATGAATAACACCCATGTTGTAAAATTTCTTATGTGTTCAGGTTGCTGCTTTGGTGATTCGCCTGCTCTATACTCAAGCGACGTAGTTAATCAGCATCCCGTGGGGCTTGCAATGGTTCATCCATGTAAATAGATGCTAAAGACTTCAGACGGTTAAATAAGTACGTAGTTAATCGATATCTAAATTTCAACCCTATAAAGATGTGATTCAACACATAAGTGATTCCATGACCTGTTTAATATTTATGTATTCAATCATAAGTACTTAAACTTCATTAAATTTCCACTTCAGACATGTCCATGCTTTAGATCATAAGTACTTAAAATGAAGCTGGTATTATCGAGCATAGTACCATCTTACTAATCTTGATTGTAATTTAAGTTTTTACCCAAGTAATATGATGTTTGGAGTGCATTACAAACCCAAGTCAAACATTACAATAAATTGAAGTACTTAAAGAAAGCACTTTCTAAACTGTTTCTAAGAATTTATGGCCTTGCTTGGTTTGTTGTTTCCAATTTAGAACGAGTGCAAAATTAGAAACAACAAACCAAGCAAGGCCTTAAATTTTGCACTCGTTCTTCGGTATCTACGGCAAGCCTCACACCTCCTCTGTAGTATCTTGATTTTAATGTAATACCATATGCCACTGTAGTAAATTTGAATGTTTTTCATCGAATAGTTCATTTTATTCTATTTTCCTTTCAACAACATAATACAGATAAAGCGCACCTGGACAAGTATATCAGTTTCCGTAACACTATGCCATCTCCACATAATATATAATTGGTGTTATCCAAACTCTCATCTCTAGTTTGTGCTTAAAAAAACCTCCTCCGGTGTTCCATGTTGCATTAAAAAATCACAAATGACATTGTAAATTTAAACGTGATTTATTTTTTCTATACTCAATATTACTAATCAGAGGGCCAAATATTATTTCTGTCCGTAATTTTATTGAGTACAAAGTAAAGTTTTTGAACAGATATTCTAAAATCTTAATGCACTCAACATGTTTGATTTATTCATATGCTGTTATATTTTTATGCATGTCCATATGTTTCCTATAAATCCAAGCATCACTTGACAACTTATATAACACACTGTTCTATTTACATTAACAGTTTTGTACTAGCTTCTTTAGACGAAAACATGTAAAATTCTTGAACTATGATTTTTATAAAATATTGGTCGGTCTAAGTATTATTCTGGATGTAACATGAAATTTGGTTTGTCATCATATAGACTTTTGCTTTTAATTTTTTAGTTACTTTTGTACAGTGCATGATTGATCCCAGACTAGGAATAAAATAACATACACTGAAATAAACAAAAATAGGTTTGTTAAATTAAATTAGCAACCTATGTTTTTTCTTTTCTCCATCTACTACAGTGAGGCAAAAACAGTCGGTTATAATGATGTAAGCTACAATTATCTCAATAGGGTAATTCTAATTATATATGATCATGTGATATGGCTAAAATAGAGTACCTAAGATGCAAAATAATTTGCAATATTTTGATATAAGGGGAGGCACATGATAATGATATAGTGAAGTTTGGATTTTACTGAGGTTGTTGGGACTACTATTAAGAAAATGGGACGCAACAAATAGGACATTAAAGTTTAACTGTAGATTATATACCGAAAGTTAAAAGTTGAATAAATAATTTACTATACCCTGTACTCAACTTCAAGTTGAACAAATAGATACATTTCAAAAGGAAGGCAAGAACATCATTAGAAATATTTTACAAAATGCATTCTAAAATGTTTTTTCTAAAGGAAGTACATTCTTATGTAAATTTTGCACTCGATCTTACAATTAAAAACCATGTAGATTTTTAACAAGAAGTTGCCTTTTGAGGCATTTGATTCTGTATCAAGGCTGCTTCAACACTCATCAAACTTACGCTCTCCACTATTGTAAGTGCTCATGTTTCTGTATCAAAGTAGGTTATATTGGTATTTGTTGATAGTGTAGCTATTTACTTAAAATGGTTAATCCGATAACATGGTTGGTATATAAATTATTTTGTACATTAACCTGTTGTCACGTTTGTACAACATTAACTAATTCATGTGATAACTGGTTAATATATAAAATATTTTGTATGTTCAAAAAAACAATGTAATAACTGCATGTAGAAAAATATTTATAGAACATTAATGTGGTTAATGTTATATTATGTTCTACAGATACCAAGCTAACTGCATTTCATGTTTTACAGTAAATGATGTTGTGCATGTCCAGTTAGTAAAGACAGCAATAAGGATGGTTTTGCTTGCGACGGAGCAGGGTGCTAAGGCTAAGAATGAAAAGCTTTTCAAGAAGAGGAGCAAGCCCATTAAAGTATTTGAACTAGCGTATTAGTGTATGAAAGTAGAAATAGTATATTTGGAAAATGTAATAAAATTTTATATTTGAAAAAAAAATGCGCTGAATTAGAGTAGAAATTACCGTTCATGGATCGCATACGAAAATTTTGGGAATTCTGGTTCTATTTGTGTATTATTGAAATATTATTGTAATAAAATTTGATTGAAGTAAATTTTCTATTGTTTATTTCACCTTGTTAAACGCTAGCTTTGGAACAAATTCATTTAGTATACAGTTGCCCTTTTTTTCAATTTTGTTGATTTACAATTAGCGTTACTAGGTGTAAAATAGTCTATTGCAACAACCATTTATAGTTGTAAAGGAACCGACAGAATAGAAAGGGAATACGAGTGGATTTTGCAAATCTGCGTATGGTTGCCGATGGAAATAAAACAACTGTCACCAATAACCTTGCTAAAATGTTAGCTTTTGTGACGAATTACTGATAGATATCTAAGGTGAAGCAAAAGTTGAAATTATCTGTTTCTAATCCCTTGCTGGTTAGCAACGGATCTTTGATGGAATCTTTTTACAATATATATTAAAGAAATATATATCCGTCGGTAAAATGACGTTAATCTTTAAAAAAAAAAATTAGATTTAAATATATTGACAAATGGCGGTAAAATGTCGAAGAATTGACATTAACTTCCATCGCAAAATGGTCACTAAAATACCGACGTGAAATTTAATAAACAGTGCTATCCGTCACAAATCCGTCGCTAATACATGTTTGCTGATGGATTTGCGACGAATTCATCCGCTGCAAAATCAGTGTTTTCTTATAGTGTATACATCTTTCAGAATTGATAATTTTATTCTCTATTTTAGTATGGATTCTTTTAATTTCTAGTTATCATTTTGTGTTAGATAAAAAGGATTCATATATCTTAAATGACTAAAAATTGTTCAAAATTTGTTATTAACTAGTGTATAATACATTTGTCAAAATCTAGTGTAATTAGTAGGGTATGATATATTTAAACATCTCATGCTACTATAACTAGTGTATTAATTAAAGTTGAAAGAAGATTAAACATTTGATCCAGCTAAAAATAGTAAACTGATAAAGACAAAAAGACAAAACCATTTCACTAATAAATTATTATTAATATATATATATATATATATTGGTTTAAGTCCAAATCCAATAAACCATATACTAATTAATATATACATATTTCTTGCTTCATCATTCTCCCAGTTATAAACATCACAACTTTTGTTTATAGATCAAAAAGACAAAAACCATTCAAATCCAAAAAACACATTACAATTTGTTACATAATATATTTCTTCACTCTACTCATTTCGAATTCTTTAACAAAAATCATCTTAGCCATTTCAACAAAACAAAGAATCTCCTTCTTGGCCCTAGGTATAAAAGAAAGAGAAACCGAGTTTGTATTATGCATACTCTTATGTAATTCGATACAAAACAGAGACTTGTTACAACTTATTTATAGGCTTTGCTGTAACGTTTACAACAGCTATATTTAAAAGACAAATTAAGAAAATAGCCCTGAAACCCTAATATAATATGTAATGTACAACGTCACTTATTCTAACACACCCGAAAAATTATATTAGGGTTTGGAGTTCTTCCCTAAATTTTCTTCAATGCGATCGATCTTCAGATATTCTCTAAATCTTTCAAAATTTCTTCTAGAAAGTGGCTTTGTGAGTGCATCCGCTCTCAGATAAGCTGCAGAAATAGGATTATACTCTCATGGAAAAAATACAAACCGATTTCTATATGTTTCGTGCATTAATGGAGAACGGGATTAGCTGAAAGCGAAACGATGCTTAAGTTGTCATACCAGATGGCAAGCAGTTTTTGTTGCGTAACTTCGATCTCCTTCAAAAGTGACTTCAACCAGGCTACTTCATCCGTTGCACTTGCTAAGCTTCGGTACGGGAGTATGAGACAGCTAGTTGCTTTTTTGAACAACGAGAAATTGGACTTTTGCCTAGGTAAATGATGTAGTCGCTGGTGGATCTTCAATCGTCTCGATCGGAGGCCGCCTATCATTGTCTGAAAATCCTTTTATCTGTAAGTCTTTACAAGCTTTGAGATTTAAGTCATAGTTTAAAGTTCTTTTTAGATAGCATGGAATTCGCTTTATTGCCTTCCATTGATCTTTGTATGGTGTTTGCATGAACTGTGAAACCTTGTTTACACTATATACTACGTCTATTCCCATTGCAGTGGCATCACTACTAGAAAACACTCTAATTGCCTACGCAAAATTTCCTACGCCTTTCCTATACCATAAGGTGGGGTGTAGGAATGGCGTAGGAAATTGGTAGACATAGTTCACGGTGTAAGAAAGGCGTCAACCATCTTTTATGTCTTACCTACGCTTATTGAAGGCAAAGAAATCCCCTATGTCATTTCTACGTCATTATAGAAAACATTCTAATTTCATAAGCGAAATTCCCTACGTCTTTTCTACACCATAGGACCGGGCATAGGAATGACATAGGAAATTGATAAGCAAGGTTCACGGTGTTGGAAAGGCGTCAACCATTTTTTATGTCTTACCTATGCCTACAGAAAGCGTAGAAATCTTCTACTCTGTAACAACCCGTATTTCGATAACATGTTAAAACGAGAATCAAGGCAGAATTTAATTTTAAATTCTGAATCAAGTAAAACGGGCTATGCCATTGCGTTCGTCTCGGAAAAATACGCGAAATAGAGTCCGAGTTTTCGAGAATCGGAGTCCGTATGACCAAGTTATGGTCCGACGAAGTTTTCAGAAAATTCAAGTTCAAAAACGAGTTCTAATTTCGAAAATTAGGGCTGGAAGGCTAGGCGGGAAAATTTCCCGCCAGGCACCCCAAGTCGACAGCCCTGTCGACTTGGGAGTCGACATGCTTGACCCAAGTCGACAGCCCTGTCGACTTGGGGGTCGACCTATGGTGGCCGGGCAGTTTTGCCTGGTGCACCTATTTTCTATCTTGGCTAGCTTTTTGGGCCTGGTTTGAAATCTGACAGTTCAGGTTGGTCCTAGGGTTAATCTAAGGGTCCTAACTAATCCTAATCTCTATAAATAAGCCCCTAACCTACCCCTAAACCCTCATTATTCATTCATGTAACTAAACTATGGCAAAATTGCTCCACTCATGGCCTCCACTCAAAATCCTAGCCTCCACTTCATTTCTATGAGAGGTTTCATGATCATGTGAGTATTAGAGAGTCCATATGTTAGTATGAGAGCTTCTCAAGTTGATTTCAAGGCTAAAGCTTTGACCTTTGTTCATCAAGATGGGGTTTTTATTGATTTGGAGCTTTCACCTTTGGGTTTCTGAATAATGGCATGCATAGGTTTTGTCTCAATCTTTAGTTTAATCGATTTGTGCCTTCATAGCAATGTAAGCCCTTTCCCTACTCTTAGATATTAACTATGAAGTTAAATTTTCATGTTGCAAGTTTGGGTTTGATCATTGAGAATGATACATGCTATCATGTCATGCAAGTTTATGAAGTCATTATCTTGATCTTATGAGCTAAAAGCTACAACCTTTATGTTGAAATGTTGCATTATGTAACATGAGAACCTTCATAATCCTTATGTCAACTTGCATATGAAGTCATAACCCTTATATGATGATATATGCGAGTTTCTAGTCATCATTCCATGTCTTTTGTCACCATGATTTGTCTATGTGCCAAGTTTGGGTTTATGCATGTTTTGAGGCTTAAGAATGTAACATGCAAGCTAATGAACACATTTGTGCCTCATTTGCCACCATGATTAACTTGTGGCTTAATACCCATTTTTGTCATGCCTTTGCCAAGTCTCTTCTTTTAATCCATTACGTTGTTGCGAACGTATATGCGAGTTTAAAAAGCGTTGGGTTATGTTATGGGTAATTTCTAAAGACATGAAAATACAACTTGAAAACATGACTTGAAATATAACATGGAAGTTGACATGTAAGTATGCATAAAAACATAAGCTTGGGAATTTACCTATTAAGTTAGGTCTACCCATTGGGAATTTACCTATTAAGTTAGGTCTACCCAATTGCTTGAAAACTTGAATATGAACATGACACTAGACTAAACATGAAAGTGGCCAACTCGAGGTTGGGTTGAGTTTGCAACATAAAGCTACCCGGAACCGACCGGCCTAACTAGTAGTTGCAAACAATAGGACCCAATGTGAGAAGTTGGTCATGTTGTGCTTGGACCCGAGGTTAGACCAAGTTGTGGTGTAAAGCTACCCGGAACCGACCGGCTTAACTAGTAACCACAACAAAGTCTAATGTGAGAGGTTGAGGTGCATTAAGTAATTAATGCCACATGATAGGGTTAAGTTAATTTGATTAATGACTCTTAACCAAATATGACATGGACAAATGGGTTAAGTAAATTGATTAGGCTAATGATACTTAACAAAACATGACAAGGTTGGGTAGGTTAAGTAACTTGATTTGCCTAATGACACTTAACCATATTTATACGACTAGTGGACGGGGTTAAGTTAACCAACACGTAACCCAACCAACATGTGAATTTGATACGGTTAATTAGGCTTTCCCAATTACACTTAACCGTATAATACAGTTAGGGGATGTGGTTAAGTTAATCTAGACTTAACCCATCCAATTCGGTGATTTTGAAATGGTTAAGTTAACCAACACTTAATCAATCCAACACGATAACTTGGTAAGGTTAAGTAAGTTTTCTTAATGATGCTTAACCGAAAAATACAATTAATGGATGGGGTTAAGATTAGACTCAACTAGTCTAAACATGGAAATCGGATGGGGTTAAGTTAGCCTAGACTTAATTAGTCCCACTTGGCAGTTCAATGGGGTTAAGTTAAACACTTAACTAATCTAGCATGATGATTTGATGTGGTTAAGTGACCTATACTTAACCAGTCTAACCCGTTAATTTATTGAGGTTAAGTTAACCTATACTTAACCAATACAACGTGAAAACATGATAAGGCTAAGTCACGAATCGCTTGAATACACTTGACCGATTTGACTAAGTAAACTGATAGGGTCAAGTTAATATGTACTTAACCAATCTAGAATGATAATTGGACGAGGTTAAGTCGTGAATTGCTTAATATACTTAACCAACTTGACACATGGTTTGTGGGGTTAAGTCTTGGACTTGTATACTTAGCCAATTTTGACATGATTTGTAGACGGGTTAAGCCATGAACTTAAGTGACACTTAATCCATTATGTAAACCCTAGTTCTGAGGATTAGGTGGGTAACCGTGGTTAACAAGGATAACGGGAATAAGGCTAAGTGGTAAAACTTAGTTGAAGAATAACTAAGTAATGATTCTTAGTCAAGGAAATTTAGACCAGTTCATAGATAGATGAGTAACCTGATACGGTAGGTCATCGTTTAAGTATACGAGTAGGAGCAAGTATCTGATTTAGATAAAGGCTCCAGCGAACTGGGTAACGAAGCAGCGGCTTCGGGGAACGTGAGGATATTCTTGGTATCCCTCTGTGAGCTGCCAGGTGATCATACTAGGCTCATGAGAGGTTAAGGTCTGCGTTAGAAGAACCAAGAGTATGCCTTGGTTGCTATACGAGCGACCTAAAGACGGGGATGGATAGGGGATAGTCGACGATACACGGTCGTATCCTAGATAACATTTTTCGTCAGGCTACCTACCATCTTTGGTCAAGCGTGTACGTACGGAAAGGCAGAGAACACCCAATAGACCATAATTGCTATCTAATTATGGTTGCGGTAAGGCTAGGATTGTGGGTTGGCCAGTAGTGTGTTCTCATACAGGATTTATCCTGTCTTGTCTTTCACTAGTTGAGGGAGGGGTCTCGTGGGACCATAGCCACGTATAGAAAAACAGACCTTAGCATCTGCATCGGCAGATAAATTGAAAGCTCCCAACCGAGTCCTGTATTTCCTGGTCTGCCCTGTGACAGGACTCGGATGGCACGATGTGATACATGTGCATACAGTCATGGAAAAACGGTTCACGATGAATGCGTGGGAAAAAGGGCGCGGTTGACGGTTAGCGTAAATCCTAGTGGCCCTGGGTGGTTGAACCAAAACCGAGATACGAAAACGTGCAATAGGTAAGCGTAATCCCTAGTAGCCCTAGGTAGCATAAGTCCTAGTTGTACAAACGATAATTCATGTTGGGAGACCCTAGCTAGGTTTAGGGTAACAGTCCAAACCGATCTTAAGGATCATGGAGCTATGTTAAAGTAATATAGAATCTCATGGGAAAGCCCGTATGGTCTACGGCAAGGGACTGAACATTTACATGGAATAAAACATACGAGTTGAGTAACCTATATATGCGATATATTAGGTTTACATGGACCATTACACGACTTTTGAGTAAGGGTCATTCATGAATAACACATGATACAGTGGGGATACTAGTACGGTAGGTGCAGAGCTAAAAGACAAGATAGATACCATGTGGTTATACGTGATAGATATCTTGGGGATATTATATTTGACAGGAACTTGACGATGGGATACCTTGTTTTATCTTGACACCGTAATTTATCATGACACCTTAGCTTATCTGAGTTCAGTAGTTCATCCTGTTATTTTGATTTAGCTTATCTATCTTGTTATCATGCTTATGTTCATCACAGTTTCTCATGTCAGTTAACTTTACTAGTTTTTATACTGATATTAGATAGGGCTTACTCAGTCTTTTTGACTGACCCATTTTGTTTCGCCTCTTTTCTTCCGTTTCCCCCCCAGGTTACAGGGAGGAAATACTGTTGTTTAGTTCGGACTTCTTCTGCTTGAAGGTCATCATGGATGGCTTGGACTTTTCTTGGCTATGGCTACTTTACTGTTTTTACTTGGGGAATAATTTATGAAAAACTCTTTATGCTTCTTTACTATTGCAAGACAGGTTTTGATGTACTCTGATGTAAAAGGCTTTAGACCTTAATTATTGATGTTTATGAAAGTTCAATTTTACTTCCGCTATTTTATATGTTCTGTCTTGTGATATTTCTGTGCATGTTTACCAATAATGCCCCTCTAAAGCTAGTGCATTCCTTTGCGAGTGACCCTAGTGGAGGTGGGGTGTTACACTTGGTATCAGAGCAGAAGGTTACCAGACTGGGCAAAAGTTTTTAAAGACCTTCTGAAAACTATTTGAAAATCGTTTACAAAGAAGCATTTTTCAAAAAAAAATTCTTTTAAAAGAAAAAGGCTATTCCCCAAAGGCCATTAGCACTATCCTTGTTTCCTTAATTGAATCCCTTTTCCTTTCTTTCCTCCATCTGTAGTCACAGTGGTTTTAACTGCGACTAGTCTTTTCTATCTACGAAAGTGCTTTCCATGCGATGGAGGTGGTTCTCGAGAGACCAGTGGCCGCGTTATAAGAAAGGATAGTGAGAAAGAGGATAAAGGATACGAGCTTAAGGATGAGCAACTTGTTGGTATAGCTTAGTCCTCAAAGGAGGGAGAAAGATGAACAATGAAACCCATGATGAGAGTACCTTTGGCACGGTAAAACGGGGTGGATAGTTAAGTATCATGGGACAAGGACAAGATCATCGGGAGGGCAATAGTATGCTCTCATTTCTAGGGTACCTCGGAAGGAGGGTAACGATCTTGTTAAAGGTTTAGCTTTTCTTCTCTATCATCCCGTTAGGACTTTGTTTTGATCCCTGCATCATTTAAGTTCGCTTTGATAGTTGAGTCTCTGCACCTTAAGTACTAGCGTAATAGAGAATCCCATTTTTGTCTCAAAGTCCTGTTGGAGAATCAGTCCATTTATACATGACTCGCTTGGATTTGAGAATGTCTATGCCAAGTGTTGAGTTTGGAAATAATGCTTATGTTTATAAGCTATGGATGGGTTCTAGGGATGAAGTGGTTATCCAGTAGGGGGTGCCACTCTCGGTTTTGATAGGAGGGTAGTTAGACCTTTTGACTAGCCTTGGTAATACCCTCGAAGTATCGTGTAACCTTTTGAGGTTCTGTCATGACTAGTTACTTAGAATCCCTTGATGCCCTTATTGGAAATTTGAAGCCCGATCGAGTGGTGTTCGCCGATAAGACGGGTGGTTTACTTCATTTATGCATGGGTTATAGAGATCACCCTAGTAAGTGCGCTTGATAACCTGGTTGGCATCTGTTTACTTTCAAGAGAAAGTTCTCCTACGTGGAATACCTTGTGGTACGAGGTCCGAGATTCACTAGTGAATTTTGGAAAGCTTGCATGAGATCATGAGTACGCAGTCAGGTTTGCGCCAAGTATTCTAGAAAAAGGATAGGTGCAAAGTGGAACGAGAGGCGATGAAGAAATGAGTTCCAGCTCATGTTATGGAAACAGGAAATAAGAAGCTACGAAATCGCGAAGTTAAAAGACGGTCAAGGCACAATGGAATTGAGCTCAAGGAAATACGACTTTGATGGTCAAAGACTAGATACGCGCATGATATCTCTTTTTGGGAGTGTATCCTTGATCCCTGTTTTCTGTAGAGCTTACTTGTAGGCTATCTTTTGTGGACGTCCTCTCGGTCCTATTTTCTGTTACAAACCCCGTAAGGAGTTTGTCTTATTTATCTTCTCGACCCTGTTTCATGGAATCCTAGGTAGAACCCTATGGATGTAAACATGTATTTGAAACATGTTATGATTGATATGGTTGCAAGTGGTTGCAAGTGGTTGCTCGTGGATGCGCGAATACACGTTAGATGCTAGCTCGACTCGGTCACATTTCATATTGCATATGCACGAGTATTTATACTTGTTTATGGATGAAATCAAATGTATTATCATGCGGTTGTTGCATATGAATGAATGATTGTGCACGCATATAGTATCTATATGACTAGGATTATTTGCATACATGTTGGATTCATGGCACTATACATATTTTGCATTAGAAAGATTATTCAGGCCTGATCACTAGCATTAGCTAAGGAACATGTACACACACGTTTTGCATATATTCATACAGCATTAGAAATCATCTAAGGACAATGGTTGCTTGTGGATGATGTTTTGAGTAGATGAATGATGGATGGTAGGATATGTTCTTCCTAACTTGGAGATTTGGGGGACGAAATCCTAAAAGGTGGGGAGAATGTAACAACCCGTATTTCGATAACATGTTAAAACGAGAATCAAGGCAGAATTTAATTTTAAATTCTGAATCAAGTAAAACGGGCTATTCCATTGCGTTCGTCTCGGAAAAATACGCGAAATAGAGTCCGAGTTTTCGAGAATCGGAGTCCGTATGACCAAGTTATGGTCCGACGAAGTTTTCAGAAAATTCAAGTTCAAAAACGAGTTCTAATTTCGAAAATTAGGGCTGGAAGGCTAGGCGGGAAAATTTCCCGCCAGGCACCCCAAGTCGACATGCTTGACCCAAGTCGACAGCCCTGTCGACTTGGGGGTCGACCTATGGTGGCCGGGCAGTTTTGCCTGGTGCACCTATTTTCTATCTTGGCTAGCTTTTTGGGCCTGGTTTGAAATCTGACGGTTCAGGTTGGTTCTAGGGTTAATCTAAGGGTCCTAACTAATCCTAATCTCTATAAATAAGCCCCTAACCTACCCCTAAACCCTCATTATTCATTCATGTAACTAAACTATGGCAAAATTGCTCCACTCATGGCCTCCACTCAAAATCCTAGCCTCCACTTCATTTCTATGAGAGGTTTCATGATCATGTGAGTATTAGAGAGTCCCTATGTTAGTATGAGAGCTTCTCAAGTTGATTTCAAGGCTAAAGCTTTGACCTTTGTTCATCAAGATGGGGTTTTTATTGATTTGGAGCTTTCACCTTTGGGTTTTTGAATAATGGCATGCATAGGCTTTGTCTCAATCTTTAGTTTAATCGATTTGTGCCTTCATAGCAATGTAAGCCCTTTCCCTACTCTTAGATATTAACTATGAAGTTAAATGTTCATGTTGCAAGTTTGGGTTTGATCATTGAGAATGATACATGCTATCATGTCATGCAAGTTTATGAAGTCATTATCTTGATCTTATGAGCTAAAAGCTACAACCTTTATGTTGAAATGTTGCATTATGTAACATGAGAACCTTCATAATCCTTATGTCAACTTGCATATGAAGTCATAACCCTTATATGATGATATATGCGAGTTTCTAGTCATCATTCCATGTCTTTTGTCACCATGATTTGTCTATGTGCCAAGTTTAGGTTTATGCATGTTTTGAGGCTTAAGAATGTAACATGCAAGCTAATGAACACATTTGTGCCTCATTTGCCACCATGATTAACTTGTGGCTTAATAACCATTTTTGTCATGCCTTTGCCAAGTCTCTTCTTTTAATCCATTACGTTGTTGCGAATGTATATGCGAGTTTAAAAAACGTTAGGTTATGTTATGGGTAATTTCTAAAGACATGAAAATACAACTTGAAAACATGACTTGAAATATAACATGGAAGTTGACATGTAAGTATGCATAAAAACATAAGCTTGGGAATTTACCTATTAAGTTAGGTCTACCCATTGGGAATTTACCTATTAAGTTAGGTCTACCCAATTGCTTGAAAACTTGAATATGAACATGACACTAGACTAAACATGAAAGTGGTCAACTCGAGGTTGGGTTGAGTTTGCAACATAAAGCTACCCGGAACCGACCGGCCTAACTAGTAGTTGCAAACAATAGGACCCAATGTGAGAAGTTGGTCATGTTGTGCTTGGACCCGAGGTTAGACCAAGTTGTGGTGTAAAGCTACCCGGAACCGACCGGCTTAACTAGTAACCACAACAAAGTCTAATGTGAGAGGTTGAGGTGCATTAAGTAATTAATGCCACATGATAGGGTTAAGTTAATTTGATTAATGACTCTTAACCAAATATGACATGGACAAATGGGTTAAGTAAATTGATTAGGCTAATGATACTTAACAAAACATGACAAGGTTGGGTAGGTTAAGTAACTTGATTTGCCTAATGACACTTAACCATATTTATACGACTAGTGGACGGGGTTAAGTTAACCAACACGTAACCCAACCAACATGTGAATTTGATATGGTTAATTAGGCTTTCCCAATTACACTTAACCGTATAATACAGTTAGGGGATGTGGTTAAGTTAATCTAGACTTAACCCATCCAATTCAGTGATTTTGAAATGGTTAAGTTAACCAACACTTAATCAATCCAACACGATAACTTGGTAAGGTTAAGTAAGTTTTCTTAATGACGCTTAACCGAAAAATACAATTAATGGATGGGGTTAAGATTAGACTCAACTAGTCTAAACATGGAAATCGGATGGGGTTAAGTTAGCCTAGACTTAATTAGTCCCACTTGGCAGTTCAATGGGGTTAAGTTAAACACTTAACTAATCTAGCATGATGATTTGATGTGGTTAAGTGACCTATACTTAACCAATCTAAACCGTTAATTTATTGAGGTTAAGTTAACCTATACTTAACCAATACAACGTGAAAACATGATAAGGCTAAGTCACGAATCGCTTGAATACACTTGACCGATTTGACTAAGTAAACTGATAGGGTCAAGTTAAAATATACTTAACCAATCTAGAATGATAATTGGACGAGGTTAAGTCGTGAATTGCTTAATATACTTAACCAACTTGACACATGGTTTGTGGGGTTAAGTCTTGGACTTGTATACTTAGCCAATTTTGACATGATTTGTAGACGGGTTAAGCCATGAACTTAAGTGACACTTAATCCATTATGTAAACCCTAGTTCTGAGGATTAGGTGGGTAACCGTGGTTAACAAGGATAACGGGAATAAGGCTAAGTGGTAAAACTTAGTTGAAGAATAACTAAGTAATGATTCTTAGTCAAGGAAATTTAGACCAGTTCATAGATAGATGAGTAACCTGATATGGTAGGTCATCGTTTAAGTATACGAGTAGGAGCAAGTATCTGATTTAGATAAAGGCTCCAGCGAACTGGGTAGCGAAGCAGCGGCTTCGGGGAACGTGAGGATATTCTTGGTATCCCTCTGTGAGCTGCCAGGTGATCATACTAGGCTCATGAGAGGTTAAGGTCTGCGTTAGAAGAACCAAGAGTATGCCTTGGTTGCTATACGAGCGACCTAAAGACGGGGATGGATAGGGGATAGTCGACGATACACGGTCGTACCCTAGATAGCATTTTTCGTCAGGCTACCTACCATCTTTGGTCAAGCGTGTACGTACGGAAAGGCAGAGAACACCCAATAGACCATAATTGCTATCTAATTATGGTTGCGGTAAGGCTAGGATTGTGGGTTGGCCAGTAGTGTGTTCTCATACAGGATTTATCCTGTCTTGTCTTTCACTAGTTGAGGGAGGGGTCTCGTGGGACCATAGCCACGTATAGAAAAACAGACCTTAGCATCTGCATCGGCAGATAAATTGAAAGCTCCCGACCGAGTCCTGTATTTCCTGGTCTGCCCTGTGACAGGACTCGGATGGCACGATGTGATACATGTGCATACAGTCATGGAAAAACGGTTCACGATGAATGCGTGGGAAAAAGGGCGCGGTTGACGGTTAGCGTAAATCCTAGTGGCCCTGGGTGGTTGAACCAAAACCGAGATACGAAAACGTGCAATAGGTAAGCGTAATCCCTAGTAGCCCTAGGTAGCATAAGTCCTAGTTGTACAAACGATAATTCATGTTGGGAGACCCTAGCTAGGTTTAGGGTAACAGTCCAAACCGATCTTAAGGATCATGGAGCTATGTTAAAGTAATATAGAATCTCATGGGAAAGCCCGTATGGTCTACGGCAAGGGACTGAACATTTACATGGAATAAAACATACGAGTTGAGTAACCTATATATGCGATATATTAGGTTGACAAGGACCATTACACGACTTTTGAGTAAGGGTCATTCATGAATAACACATGATACAGTGGGGATACTAGTACGGTAGGTGCAGAGCTAAAAGACAAGATAGATACCATGGGGTTATACGTGATAGATATCTTGGGGATATTATATTTGACAGGAACTTGACGATGGGATACCTTGTTTTATCTTGACACCGTAATTTATCATGACACCTTAGCTTATCTGAGTTCAGTAGTTCATCCTGTTATTTTGATTTAGCTTATCTATCTTGTTATCATGCTTATGTTCATCACAGTTTCTCATGTCAGTTAACTTTACTAGTTTTTATACTGATAGTAGATAGGGCTTACTCAGTCTTTTTGACTGACCCGTTTTGTTTCGCCTCTTTTCTTCTGTTTCCCCCCCAGGTTACAGGGAGGAAATACTGTTGTTTAGTTCGGACTTCTTCTGCTTGAAGGTCATCATGGATGGCTTGGACTTTTCTTGGCTATGGCTACTTTACTGTTTTTACTTGGGGAATAATTTATGAAAAAGTCTTTATGCTTCTTTACTATTGCAAGACAGGTTTTGATGTACTCTGATGTAAGAGGCTTTAGACCTTAATTATTGATGTTTATGAAAGTTCAATTTTACTTCCGCTATTTTATATGTTCTGTCTTGTGATATTTCTGTGCATGTTTACCAATAATGCCCCTCTAAAGCTAGTGCATTCCTTTGCGAGTGACCCTAGCGGAGGCGGGGTGTTACATACTCCATTTCCACGTCATTGTAAAAAACATTATAATTTCATTTGCGAAATTTCCTACGTCCTTTCTACGCCATAATGCAGGGAGTAGGAATGACGTAGAAAATTATTAGGCAGAGTTCGCGAAATTTCCTATGCCTTTACTATGCTATAAGTCGGGGAGTAGGAAATTGATGAATTAACAACCCTTTGGACGAACTTAAAGCAATCTACGTCATCACATAACTATTAGCTTGAACCATCCAGATCAAAATATCCAACGCTTAGGGTTGGTCATCCGCGTGCTAAATAATTAGTCTCTTAAATCGGAAAAAGAGCGTCCACAACAAATGTAAATTACTCGACATTTCATTTCGCCCTTTTCCTTCATTACTGATAAACCTAAATCGGGTTATCCCCAAAATTTAAAACCTAATTTATCCTTCTCTTTTGCTCTCTTCATCGGATTTCCCTCTCTTCATCGGATTTCCCTCTCTTGATAATCAATCTGGCAACCTCTTCTTTTCACCCATGGTCATAACTTCCAATTCTCAATTCGAATGCTTTCTAGTGCTAGCTGATTTTAATTTTGAGAACTGCTTTGGTAACGGCAGACGATGCTTCGATTTCCCATGAAACCTTTTCAATTAATCCTTTATATACCTTCTTTAGCGAATCCGAGTCTTCAGATTTGGTAAATTAGTTCTAGGTGGCTTCATGGACGCTATCTACTTAACAGGAATATTGTAGCGATTCCATTAATGTTTGGAAAAGTTTGCTCTTTCACAGTGGAAGATGGAGAGAAGCAAGATGACTCTTTCTTGGTAGACACTATGGCAAAAATTTACTTTGGTCCATCTGTGGTGGATTCAAACAAATCAAATTTCCTAGAAGATGGCATTAGAGATACAAATGCTAATGATATGCCAATGCTAGGTGGATTATCCAAGGAAATTGCAGATTTGAAAGAGATTATCATGTTGTCCTTGGCGAACAAAGTCCAAAACTTGCCAAGGTTATTTCCCCCATTTAACTAAGATCCGTTTTATTTACTATGCTTAAAAATTGTTTCAGTTTGTCTAAACAGATTGTTGACTAGGGGTGTTTGAAACAGTTTAAGAGGACATCCTTCTTGTCTTGATTTGAGTAGAGTACGTGCATATTGGTGTAATGTATTGTTTTCAACAATTTGTTACTGAAATCCTTTCCCATAACCATAAAGGTTCCCTGCTTTAGCTTGTAGGAAAGAGAAATTTTAGTCCTAGCATATCTCAAGCCGTTCTAACCCATTAAGAAACTGATTCACTTCAAATAATCAATTGCTGGCTTTTTTTGGATTTGTTTTGTTGATTTTAATCGAGGATATCAACTATTTGCAAAAGTTAAACTCTACATACATGTATTCAAGTACTGTCCTTGTCTTCTTTAGTTTGCATTCCCCTGTTTTTGTCAGGTTGTATTTAAATAAGAGAATTGGAATGTTCGTGTATGTTAGCAATCATGGTGCACTTTTATATGTTGGCTATTTCACTGTACTATAGCGTGCAATATGTGTGTGTTCTGAGCTCCTCCAATCTTAATAATTTGAGTCTTTATAATTGTGCCTTTGTTGGACCAAATTTTTATATAGCTACATGTTTCATTCTAGTTTTTGAAACGCACTTCTCTACTTACATCTGATCTGGTTAGCTCATTTTCTAGACTTCTTTTGTGGGTACATGTGTGTGAACATATGTGGGCCTTGTTCATGTTACATTATCTTATTCTGGTTTGATGATTAGGCGGTAGTTATTTCCTCGTTTTTGGGCTCAAAACCTGCATATTTCCCCTTATTCTTTTACAAATTTTATTGAGGACTCAACCAGAGGGTTACTTTTTAGATAAAAAGCAGTAGCAATAGTGTGGCTGCTGCTAAGGGGAGCGGTTGATGTTGTGGCAGCAACAGCAGTGAAAAGAAATTAATAAAAGAAAAATAGAAAAGAAGATAATCAATTTAGTTGTCGTATATTGATGACTTTGCTAATATTTCAATTGTTAAACTATAATTTTTTTGTGTAGTTAAGTTTTGTAAGCATGGTTGTGTGCATGCATACAATTGCATAATACATATACTATGACAAAAAATTACTATGAGAAACCTAACAACATTTTTTGAGCAGCACATTGTTGTCACTACACCATATATGCTGATTAGGCTGTGTTTTTAGCCGTATTTAAAGCTGTTGGGCACGGTAATAGCCGTATCAAAAAGTGGCGAGTTAAATTATTAGATACGGCTTTAACCCGTATCTCAATGGATTAACATATGGCTATTAGCCGCATCAAAAGTGTATGTAGATACGGCTAAAAACTGTATCTTACACACACACACACACACACACACACACACACACACATATATATATATATATATATCAGAAACTACAACACATATTATTTGTAACACAAAGCATATATAACACAGGATACACTAGTTAACAACTGTAACAGTAAACGAAACATTTGTATGAAATATTTCATTACATTACAATATATAATGATACATGCTATTTGATTACATTACAATAAATAAGTACATGCTGTTTCATTACACTAAAGAAGATACATAATGTTACATTACAATAAGCTGTGATAAATACCCGAACCGGCGTCGTGAGCTTGTTGAATCAATGCTTCCTTCAAGATGAACATCCACCAAAACATTGCATTCTATCCAAGACATGAAGGAAACCTTCAGGAAGATCAACACACTATTCTATCCAAGGCCTGGTAATAAGTTAGCTTGGATAGCATATAGCATGTACACTACAAAGACCTGTAAAAAGTGCAAACCGCATAGTTTAGGATAAGATATATGTCCACATTATTATTTTCATTAGTAGCTGAATATTGCAAGTCTACAGCATTTTTACTTGTTCAGTCGAGACTGAGTCTCTATTAAAGACAGTTGTTATAGCCTAATTAAAGAGCAATATAGAGGATATGTCCACATTATTATAATTCTCATTATTGTCACATGGCTGCAATGTAGATATAAAATTGCATTAGCAAGTTCTACGAGTGGTCGCCCTTAACCAGCCCTATTCACCCTTAACCAGCTCTATTCAGAGCTTCAAACATGGAATCATACTCAAGTTTTGACCTGATCTAAAATCGCTTCTGGTTACAACTTTGAGGCTAAAAGAATTAATGAATTCCGACTTGATATGAAAGAGTTATGGACACTCAAAAATGGACTTAGGCCATGTTTGCAGCAACAAAACGTGCACTTGCAAAATCTTGTGGGCGAACTGATCTCGCCGCAACGGTTATAGATATCAAACGAAGTATTTTTGCACATAAAATTTCATGTATCTATACCATAACACATAAATTTTCATAGAAAAAGCGAGATATTACCTGAAGTTTAGATCAACAAACTCACATCCATGCTTATTAGCTTCATCCAAATGACGGAGGCTGCATGCTGCACACACATGTTATATTAATAGCCAGCTTCTATTTTTGCACGTAAGTTGACTAACAAAAATGATTTGTTACATGAGCACAAAGCAACTTGGTTCAATGCAGCAAGTCATAAATGGAAAAGTAGTTTTACGCCTTTACTCACACGCAGTGTGACACACATGACACACCAAACAAATTAACTAAACCTCAACCTATAAATGCCATTCTATTTTCATTCATGCATCCATCACCGACTTTTCTACTCAATCACACAAATTTCCCAATATCAATTACCAAATACATGCAGCTCAGTCAACAGAACTAGTACGCTTTAGTTCTCAAATCAAATCATACACATGCACTTCAGATCAGTTATAAGGATCAGTGTATATGGTGCAATAATACACACAAATGAGCAGGGCAGCACAATCAAAAGTGTCAGAGTTCAAGGTAGACAAATACGACACAAGTAAATGATAGCAAATACACTGCCGCACTATAATACTGAGGATAATACCCAATTTAAACACAATAGCAGCATATTAAACCTAATTTAAACCCAATTCGAATTCAAATTAAACCCAATTCATATTTAAATTTAACGGTGATCTAGTACTCACCTCCAGAGGCGACGAGAAGGATGGACAATGGTGGACTGAGGCTTCGCCGGTCAGCTGAAGGCATTGCGAGATGATGATAACTCATGGACTGCGGTGGATCGATTATTGACAAAGGAAGTCGGTCGAGTACCAAAACCCTAATTTGGGTATACGGTGGTCCCCATTGCAAAATAAAAAGAGGGATTATTCGGCCGAAAGTTTTGATAAGGCAAAACTCGATCGTGCCTATGTCCAGGTACGCAAGGGAGGGGGGATTTGATACGAATTTCATACGGTCCGAAGCCGCATCAAATGAACTAATCCGGGACTTCATTGATGGACAGTCAGATTAAGGGTGTTTAGGGTGGTGCAGATCGCAAAACTTAGTTTGATACGGATTTGAGCACTGTCAAATTTGATATGGCTTATAGCCCAATTTTACGCCCACATCCTGGTATGCCAAATTGGCTGATATGGTGTAGTGTGTTGGTTGTTGCTTGGGCTTTCATTATTTTTTAAGGTGGGGGAAACACTGATAAACATCAGACTTGGGATGCTTTGCTTCTGCATGTTCCCTGCACTTCACTTCGGATGTTATGCATATAATGGTTTGCATGCATACCTTGAACTGAATTGATATGGCCTTCTTATTTTCTTCAAGCTGGCTTCACTTTGAACTTTTAGAGGCGTTCTTCTGCTTCTCCAGGTTTCTTTTGTTCATTTTCTACAAACTTTGAAATTGATGTCTCTCTATATGTGCAGGTGCTCGCCTCGTGCTCCAAGCACACTACCCAAGAAAATTCGTCAAACTCTGGAATTCAAGATTACGTAAAACGTGGAGACCTCAAATGAAACAGTGCATCTTCTCCCTCAAAGAAGAACCGATCTACCACCCTAAAACCAGGCCGTAATACACTCCTGCACCTTCTATATAAACATACATACATGCACCATTATCTCATTGAATTCACCAACTACTTCCAAGTCTTCAGCTATGTTGACGAGCGACCGATTTCGAGGCAGACATGAATGTCAATTTTCAGATGTCGGAGCTTGCTCTCATCCATCTACAGAGTCCCTCATCGGGAGGCTCAACGAGCTCGACATTCGTGTTTTTATTTTCCCTTCATCATATTATACATCAGAGAAAACATAGCAAAGATCACTTTAATTAATCATTGCTTTTGAAATGTTGTTGAAATGCAGCTTAGACATTTAAAAGAGAAGCAAAAGCTACCAAAAGCCTATTCTGCTGAGGAAATGAGGCGAAAGGGGCAGATTCAACAGGGCAAGTCCATAACGACTGCTCTTCAAGATGCACAACTTAAAGGAACGCTTGTTGATTGAATTCATTTACTGGAAACGCTCATTCTACAGATTTTGTGTTCTATTTGTGGACAGTTTGTTATTGTGCTCTTGATTTATAATGCGTTTGTTAATGCGCTTTGCAGCTAAGCTTCGAACTTAATAATGATGGTGGTAACAATGCTGATAACCGTAAAGCAATCCAGAGTGTTCAGAAGATAGATAAGAGTAAGAAACAGAAGGATTTGAAGGAAGCTATTGAGAATATGGTGAAGAAAATGAAGAAGAAGAAGAAGAAGAGAAGAATGGAGCAGAGTAGAGCTTACAAGAGATGGTTCCCAGTAGGATGTTAAATTGTTTCAGGATATTTATTCTTTCTTTTTTTGAATATTTTTGTGGGTCTTATTTTTTTTCATTCTTATTATTGTTTGAACATCTTGCATGTAACATAGATGTTTGTATTTTTTGTGCAACTGTAATGTGTGATTTAGTTCCATTTTTCCATGGTTATGTCAGTTATATTAAGCAATGATAGTTAACATATAGTAACAAACGATAAAAGTAAATATAGACAATGTAGAACAAACCTGTATGGATTTTATTTTAGTCGAATAAATTGTTACATGATACAACCCTGAAACCATGCCCCCAAAAAATAACCGTTTTAAGTAACAAAAAAAATGAATAAGGTTAAAAAAAAAGGTGTAAAATTTAAATCCAGTTGTGGTGAAGGCAAGGCGTAGGAAAATTTAATGTGTAGGAGGGTGTAGGAAACATTTGGCGTAGGAAGGGCGTAGGAAAATTATTTGGCGTAGGAAGGTGGTAGAAAACCGTACAACGCATGAGTAGGGAAGGTGTGGAAAATATTTTTGCCACGCTTGAATTTCTGATGTCAGGTTTGGCGTAGGTACGGTATAGGAAACTAATATTTCATATGCTTTACCTACGCCAAACTGACATAGGAGAATCATAAAATTCTTGTAGTGCATATTGAAGTGCCTAACTATGCTTTTATATGAAGTGGGACTAGAGAAACTTCCTCCAAAAATATTTTAAAGACGAAATGCTAACTATATGGGTAGAAATTGGTTTGGCCTGATCCATTTTAGCACTTGCAAGAATGTCTAAAATGTTATTTCTTTGACACGAGTTAGAGTATTGTTGGATTATCTACAGACTTCGATTCCAAGTAAGTAGTTTAGTTCCCTTAAGTTTTGTAATGAGAATGTACTGTTGAGATAATTGGTTATAATTTTTATTTCATAGCTGTTGTTGCCAGTCATAACTAGATCATCCACATACACAAGTATATAAGCAGAGTAATTTCCTTAATTCTTTATCTGGAGATAATTGTCTTACTTGGCACTAGTATACCTAATTGTAGTTAATGTATACTTCAGTTTTTCATACCATACTGTGGGTGCTACGTTAAATCATATAAGACTTTGGGTAGCTTACATACCATTTTGTTGTTTCCTTGAGTGTACCCTTCTAGTTGATACATGTACACATCTTCATGAAGCTTCCCAGTTAGAAAAGCATTGTCGACATCAAGTTGTTTGATTACCCATTTATGATGTAGAGCAACGGTCAGTATGACTTCGATAGTCGCAGGCTTTATAACTGGTGAAAAGGTTCAATTGAAGTCAAAACCATATTGTTATGTGTAGCCCTATGTTATGAAAGTGCTCTTAAGCAGCGTTTAAGCGATTTTGGCAAATACATCACTTAATTTTTTTAAAGTGGAAGGCATTAAGCAACTAGCGCTTAAGCGCGCTTTTTTTAGCACTTAAGCACGCTTTTTCCAGCGCTTAGTAGTGGCTTGCCTAAACTTCAGCATTTATGTATAGTATAATGTAATGAATTACTTATATAATAATTAAGCATTGCTTAAGCGCTGCTTAGTTGTTGCTTAAGCGCTAATTATACGCTATTTAAGAGCCATTAGGCATAGCTGGACTCCAAATGGATTTAGCGCTAAAGCAGTGTTTAAGCGTCGCTTAAGCGCCATTAAGCGAAGCGAGGCTTTCATTGCCTCGCCTCGCTTAGCGCTTAATATAACATAGTTGTAGCCTTTTTCTACCAGCCTTGTCTTGTACTTTTGTATGGACCCATCTAATTTTCTTTTAATTCTGAATGTCCACTCACTGCCCATGATATTTTTATCTTCTGGCTTGTCTACAAGGCTCTAGGTATTATTTTTTATTAGAGCATTGTATTATTCATCCATAGCAAATTTTCAGTGTATGTATTTGATTGCTTCCTTCTGATTAGCAGTTTCACAAGCCTTTGTAATATTATATATTTTTGGCTTAAGTATTCCTCTTTTCGGCTCTTGTTGTCATGTGATGTCCAATGTTGACTTGACCTCCTTCTTCATTGTTGCTAGAAGTACTTTCTGAACTAGAAGCAGTCTCATTTTTCCCAATGTAGGTAAACCTTATTGATGAACAGACTTACTTTTTGTGCTGTCAGCATCACCTTGACCTAACCCAGCAGTGGACATAGTGTGTTATGGTAAATTGTTACCATGACCGTAACGATCCTATTTTTGGTCACATTAAATTATGGATTTGATAGATAAATTAAATGGATTTTCCAATATATATATATATATATATAATTTGAGAATATATTATTTGATTTCAAATTTAATTGAATAATGGATTAATATAAATTTATTGTAGAAATTGGTTAACTGTTCTAGTTAACACTATTAGCCAAGGAATAAAGCAATTAAACTAAACTAATTAAACTCTAAGTTAAATAACTAAATAATACCATTTTTGTCATGATATGCCATGCTAAACTCCACTCACAAAACACACCCATGTGCACACCACTCCCCCGCCTTTTGAGGTGTCCTCTCCCTAAAACTCACTTTTGAGTTGCCTAAATTTGAACCATCCTATTTCCTTTAAAGACAACACATCCTCCTCCTTTCATTTCACTTTCCTCTTCTCTTTATTTTTTCCAAGCTCCATAAAAATGGCCTCCTCCTCCTTGTAACTCACGACCAAAACATTCCCTCCCCCTCTCCCCACTTTTTTAACTCCAAACCAATTCATTTCATCTCTATTCCTCCTTACTAGCACCTCCTACCCTCATTTGCAAGCTTAAACCCCAAAACCCCCTAGGTCGTGAGCCATTTGCACCTACCCGATCTTATTCATCTAAAAATCCTACCTTCTCCACCTTAAAACACTTATACACCCCTTCCCTTAAAGTAGCAAGATCTATATGTCATTAAAATCCAACTTTTACTACGTTTTAACCACACAAAAAAATAATCAATCTTTGTGCTTGTTTTCAAAGTTGAAGTCCTAGCACTTAAAGAATGATGGAGTGGATCCCTCGATGATAAAAATCACAACTTTATGTGTTAAAGAAGTGTATATTTGCTTATATGTATGCTTTGGTTGGATATGATAATGAATGGTTTGATTTTGAGTTGGTTTGGATGTTATATGTTGTTATTGGATGTAAATGAGTGTTAACCGGTGAACACTAAATTTAAAGTGCGGAAGATGTCACCTTGGTATGTTATAAATGTACACACTTAGTTTAAAGTGTTAAAAATGTTGCCTTTATGTGTTGACTTTGGATATGCTTAGTTTAAAGTGTTAAAGATATTGCCTTTATATGTTAGCAATGCAGGCACTTAGTTTATGGTAAAAAAAACACCCTTATGTGTTAATGGTGTGAATCCTTAAGCAAATGACACCCTATGTTGTTATTGGATGTTGTATGGTGTTATTGGATGATATGATGAATAGTAATTAGGTTATTGGATATGTTATGGGGTAGTGAACTTTAAGTGTTAAGTGTATTAATACTTATGTTAAATGACACCCATTTGATAATTAAGTGTTAATTTTATCAACACTTAAGTGAATGACTTATATGTATGGATACATATATATATTGATGAAGCCTCTTTCAAAAAATACCGGAACATTCTAGGATGACAGAGAGGATTGTGATAGGCTTGGGTTTGGAAAATATAGTTTCCTGGTCTCCCTGGCTATCCCAAACTAATCCGGCGGATGGGGTGGTTAATTCAAAATTTAATTTCAAATATAATTTGAAATTAATTATAATTTAAAAATGATTTGAACTTAAAATGTTTTATTCGTTTTATAAAATACTTAATTTAAAATCAGTTTTCAATAAAAATCCTAAATTTGCAGCTTACGGGTAAAAATTGGATTTTTCGGTAAAAGGTCAGATAAAATGGTGCAAAATATGGGAAAATATTGTAAAATCAATATAAATCATTCGAAATTGATTTGATTTGGAAAGATAAAATTTATTTAAGAATTTAGGAAACTTATAGATTTTGATCTAAAAGTTAAGTGAATAATTTTCCAATTTGAAAGAAAGAGACTTAGGCATGTATATGTTCCATATAAATTCTTTTTAAATTTGCGCTTATTATTCGAAAAGATCGAGAATGGTGTTTGGATCCGTAAATTATTCAAAATAATAAAACGTCGTGTCGAAGCAAAACAAATGCTACTGAAGACAATGGCGAAGACCCGGAACCTTCACATCGAAAGGACTTCTTGCTGAATGTCTCAAATGGATAGCTTCCATTTGTAGACGGATTTTATGTCAGTTAAGTGGCAGTGGTCCAGACGTATTTGAAGGAATTACAGATTTGCAAGGACCTCTCTCCTTTATTACACGAGGAATAAGGTGCCTTCGGTTTCGTTTAGATCCAGAACAAACTTGTATGGATGTATGTCTGATGTAACACCCCGAATTTTTTGTTAACGATAAATTAACAAATTAAAGTATAATTAATTCTAAATGAAATAATTAAGGAAAACGGGTTACGCGATTGCGTTCGTCTCGGAATTCTACTTGAGACAGAGTCCGAGTTTGCGTAAATCGGACTCCGTATGAAGGAGTTATGACCTCCGGAAGTTTCAGAATTCGATTTAAAATTCAAACAGACCGAAAATAAGTTCAAAATTCAAAACTGGACCAGAACTGGGCTGGAATTTTCCCGCCCAGGACCCAGGTCGACCAGGGGGTCGACCTGGGTACCCAGGTCGACCAGGTAGTCGACCTGGGAGTCGACCTACAGGTCGACCTGCTTGGTCGACCTGACCTGCTTGGTCTGGTCCTGGCTCGGTTTCTGGCGCTTGGCTGTGTCACTAGGGCTGACTTGTCACTTTCTGATTGATTTCTCTTGAGATGGATGGCCTTGATTAACTCTAGCTTCATCGACGGCTCTAATTAGTTTGAAATTCTATATAAACAACCTTAGTCTCCAACCTAAATTCACACAAGAAATAGAACCTAGAGCCGTCATGCTGCTGGAAGGAAGCCAAGAGTAACCTCCACTTGAAGAAAGCTTAGAGACGAGCAAAACTAAAGTTAAAACAAGATTCAATCAACGTTTATCTACCCAAAGGAAAGCATTGCAAATTCAGAACTCAGAATCCAGAATTCAAGTTCGTCGTTTGTTGTAAGTATAGTGATTTATCCGATGGGAATAAAAATTGAGACTTGATTCGATGTAAAGTGGAAATGGAATTTTACTATTGTATAACGACATACTAATTCATATCTGTGTATTGCAATGATTGTATTGTGAATGGTTGGAATGTTTGTGGTTAAATTTACTTGGTGTTGGATCCATTCAAATGAAAACAACATCACGTGCAAGTTGTATAGTTCATGTTATAATCCACACCTATATGTTTATGTGATTATATAGGTTGTATGTGTTATGTCCAAGTTAAGATCTCATGTATATACTTTATGCTAAAACCTCTATGCCTAAAATGATTAAGTTCATATACATGCTCATATGTTTATACAAAATTTGCAAGTTCATAATTGGATCCATGCCAAGATTCATTTTAATTCAAGTTTCATGTTATAGTAGTAAACATGATTTGATCTAGTTCACACCCATGTGCTAAAAATTATACATACTTTATGGACATGACATAATTTTGTCATATACTAGTTTGTGTTTGAGATTATGCCTAGATCTAAACATGTTTAGGCTTATGTTGTCTAAATCATATGCTAATTCATGTGACACCTATTTAGTTAGATCCCTATTTCAATGCACGCTCACATATATGTAAGTTGATTTAGCCTATGTTGAAAATTCACATATATGTAAGTTGATTTAGTTTATGTTGCAAATTAACATATATGTATGTTGATTTAGTCTACGTTGCAAGTTCACACCTACGATATTCATGTTGACTATTTTGCAAGTTCACAACTTTGATGTTCATATTGACTATGCCGAAAATGCCAAGTTTACACATATGTCATGTTTATGTTAATGAATTTCTTTATGCCAATTTTGTGTACGCTAAATTAGGCTAAGTTTTTAGCCTAATATTATATGTTAAAAATCATGCGGACGAAAAATTAGGCTAAGATTTTTAGCCTGATATTTAGACGGGGTAACGTTGGAAAAAATTGGTAACTATAGGAAACTTGACATAAATTGGTGAAAAATATATGTATTGGCATGTTTGGCACATGCCAATAATTGGTGGCACTTAAATGGTATAAAATTCTTATACCAAAAATGATGAACTTGGAAAGTGGGCCACAACATTTAATTGTTGACAAATTTACATATAACAAGTAATAGAGACAAATATGTAAATTTAGAAAATACGAGTATGCTTAACCCGAGGTTGGATTGAGTTGTGATGTAAACCTGCCCGGACCCGCCCGGCTGTCTAGTAATCACAACAATACCTATCCAATGTGAGAGGTTAAACATTGAGCCCAATAAAGGACCCGAGGTTAGACTGAGTTACGGTGTAAACCTGCCCGGAACCGACCGACACATCTAGTAACCATAGCAATACATGTCTAATGTGAGTGGTCGGTGCTTTAACTAATTAAAGTTAAGGACATACAAGTTAGGTTGGTAGGGTTAAGTCAACTAAAACACTTAACCAATTCAACATGTTAATTAAACTGAAGGGTGGGGTTAGGTAAATACAGACACTTAACCACTTAACATGTTTGACTAGAAAACCCTAGTAATGGGGACCCATTTCAGCAGTAACCCAATTAGGTATCATGGTACCCTGAAACTAGGCAGGGTAGGGCACGATTACTGGGCTGATTGTAAGCGGTCAAAAGCGACGGTGGTTGGTGCAACAGTGTGGGTTCTAACGGAGTGCGGGCATGCACACACTTCGGAGCAGACAAACAGGGCACTACACACTAGTAGTATAACCTATGCATTCTAGGATTGTGTCAGGCCATCACCATGGGACTTGATACACCCCATGGTGGGACCAGCATAGGTATCTACAATCATTGGGGGCCGTATGACACATATGATTTTGCGAGTAGGAGCCGATCTTTAGAAAAGGGATCACTTCACCCCGATCATGGGGTGCCAGTTGAGACAATACAAGTAGGTGCAGAGATATAGTGTGGGGTGCGATAGAATATTCGGTTCAAACTGCTTTATCTTAGTTTATGATACTTTCCTATTTCTAGTTTATACCTATCATGCCATTTTTCTTATTCTCATACTGAAGAGTCACTAGACTTACCAGGCTTTATGTCTGACTCTATTTTTCTTTCGTCTTCTTTTCTTCCGTTCTCCCCCCGCCCCCCCAGGTCCACAGGAGGAAACAACCCAGCTTAGTCAGACTCTTTGTAAGCTTCAAGATAGTAGATGTATGGGTTGGACTCACTTTCCTTGGCTATGGCTTTTGGACACGTTCTATGGGGATTTATGCAACTTTAATTATGTTTTATGCTTCTTTATTTAATAATCAAGACAGAAATGATGATGTAATGTTTTGGAAGTTATTGTGAGACAATTATGGAAATGTTTTGTATGAACGCGTATTTATGAAATGAAAGTCTGTTTGTTTTCCGTTGCCTATATATACATGTGTGTGTGTGTTTATATCGGTCTTGTGTTTATCTGTGAATTTTACTTATAAACCTCCACCGAAGTTAAGGCATTCCCTTTGTGAGTGACCTTAACAGAGGTGGGGTGTTTCACTTGGTATCAGAGCACAAATTTGCCAGATTAGATAAAGGTTTTTGAAACTATTTTCAAAAGGAAGTTTAAAGAAGCATTTTTTTTTTCAAGGAAAAGCATTGTTTTTAAAAGGCATAGTTCCCCAAAGCCATACGCACTATCTCTCTATCCTTTTGTCTTGAATCTTTCCTTTTCGTTTCAGCATGTCTGGGGGCCTTACTCCCCAACTACAGACGCTTTTACTCCTCCTCCTCTACGTGAAACAGCAAGCGGAAGAATCGCAGAACAAGAAGACGGATAATAGTCAAGGAGGAAAGGACCACAACAATAATAACAAGACTCATGAGAAAAGGAAATGTTATTTCTGTGGCATTGTTGGGCATATAGTCCAGGATTGTAGAAAGAATAAGATGAAGATGGGAGCATGCTTTCAATGTGGTGATACTGGACATATCAGCAAGAACTGCCCTAAGAAGCAAGGGCAAGGCCCGCAAGCAGGACCTTCTGGGGTACATCTTTAACTTCTTCCCCTAGCTACTTTGTTTTATCTTGCTTATCTTCTCAATCCTATCTTGAGAACCTTAGGTAGAAATATTTCTGTAGAAAGCTTAGTTTATCTCTATGATCATTCAGTTTGCACTCTCTTTGATTCTGGTGCATCACACTCCTTTATTTCATCTGCTTTAGTAGAATCTCTGCACCTAGACATTAGTATGGTAGAAGATCCCTTGGTTGTTTCAAATCCAATTAGGGGCTCAGCTTATTTGTTAATGGTTTGTTTGGATTTGAAAATCTCTATTCTAAGTGTTGAATTTAGATGTAGTGCCTTTGTTTTGGGCTTCTCGGGATATGGACTGATCTTAGGCATGGATTGGTTATCCAGTAATGGTGCCATTCTTAATTGTGAGAAGAGAGTGGTTAGACTCTTGACACGACTCGGTAACACTCTAGAAATTTCTTGTAATCCCTTGAATGCTATTATGTTTAGTTATCTAGAGTCGCTTGATGCTTCTGTTGAGAATTTGCAGTCGGTTAGAGTAGTCCGTGAATATCCGGATGTCTTTGAAGAGGTGAAGGGCTTACCTTCGAGGCGGGAAATAGACTTCCGCATATATCTTGTTGATAATACAAAGCCCGTAGCTTTACCTGTTAGACATATGGCTCCAAAGGAGAGAAAGGAGCTCAGTAAGCAAGTTAAGGAGCTTCTCGAGAAGGGGTTTATAAGGCGGAGTATCTCGGAATGGGGTGCTCCAGTGGTGTTCGCCACCAAAGCAGATGGCTCACTACGTCTTTGTGTGGACTATAGGGAGATAAATAAGCTGACTAAGAAGAATAGGCACCCGCTTCCCAGAATAGATGATTTGTTTGATCAGCTTGTAGGTGCGTCGGTCTTCTCCCAACTTGATCTGGCTACTGGGTTCCATCAGCTAAGGGTAGCTGAAGATAGCATTGATAAAACGACATTCAAAACCCCAGATGGTTTCTTCGAGTGGCTTGTCATGCCTTTCGGCTTGACAAACGCACTCGCTTATTTCGTAAACCTAATGAGCAGGGTGTTCAGAGAATTCCTTAATAAGTTCGTGGTGGTCTTCGTAGACGATATTTTGATCTTCTCATAGAATGAGGAAGAACATGCTCAGCATCTGAAGGAAATCATGGATACTCTCTGTGCACATCAGCTAAAATCAAAATTCTCCAAGTGCCATTTCTGGAGAGAAGAAGTAAGGTTTCTTGGACATGTAGTGTCCAAAGAGGGGTTAGCTGTGGACCCCGCGAAAGTGGTGGCAGTGCAAGATTGGAAGACACCAAGAAATGCAACCGAAGTCCGAAGCTTTCTTAGGCTAGCCGATTTTTACTGAAAGTTCATTAGAGATTTCGTGAAAATCTCAGCTCCACTCACAAGGCTAACAAAGAAGAATCTAGCGTTCGCTTGGGCTTTGGATTGTGATATTGCTTTCCAACGCGTAAAAAGGGCTCTTACAACAGCCCCAGTTCTGACTTTGCCTGATGGAAGCAAGAAGTTTATAGTATACATAGATGCTTGTGGTACGGGACTAGGCTCTGTTCTAATGCAAGAAGGGAATGTAGTAGCTTATGGTGGAAGACAGTTGAAAGTTCATGAAAAGAACTACCCAACCCACGATCTTGAGTTAGCCGCCATCGTCTTTGCGCTTAAATCTTGGTGCCATTATCTCCTAGTGAGAAGTTCGAATTATATACTGACCATAAATCGTTGAAGTATCTTTTCTCGTAGAAAGATCTTAAATTGAGGCAACAAAGGTGGATGGAGTTCCTTGCCTCGTATGATTTTGAAATTTCCTATACTCCTGGCAAGGGCAACGTAGTAGCAGACGCCTTGAGTAGAAAGAAGCTGACCTTAAGTCCTCTCTTTGTTGAAAGGCAAAGCTTGGAGTATATAGCCAGTTTTGACTTTAGGCCCTCCTCTGATTTTGTACCTGGTCTGTTGGCATCGCTAGAAGTACGGCCCACTCTTTTAGACTCAATAGGGGCCGCACAACGTGAAGACCCTCAGCTTGTTGATGTGATTGATAAACTAATTAGGGGTGAAACTTCCAGTCACCTCAATAGGTACTCCATCGATGATAAGGGTTGGCTGAGGCGGGATGGAAGACTATGCATCCCACAAGCATGGGATTTAGTAAAGATGGTTCTCGAGGAAGCAAACCATTCCAAGATGACAATACACCCAGGTGGAGACAAGATGTACAAGGACGTAAAGAGAGTTTTCTTTTGGAACGGCATAAAGAAAGATGTGGCTAATTTCGTTTCTAAGTGCATGACATGCCAACAGGTCAAGGCGGAACAAAAGAAGCCTGGAGGACTGCTTCATCCTCTAGAAGTCCCGCAATGGAAGTGGGATAGCATTTCAATGGACTTCATTGATGGGTTGCCTAGGTCAAGAAGGGGCAATACTAGCATTTGGGTAATAGTGGACAGGCTTACAAAAAGCGCCCACTTTATACCTATCAAGAGTAGAAGGACTGCCTCGTCTCTAGCTTCTCTTTATCTCAAGGAAATAGTTCGACTCCATGGAATACCCTCCAGCATACTGAGTGACCGAGATCCTATCATTAAAAGCGAATTTTGGCGGAGTCTGCAAGAAGCTGTAGGCACACAGTTATGCTTGAGCATGTCCTATCACCCCCAAACTGATGGTCAGACAGAAAGGGTGAACAGAGTATTAGAAGACCTTTTGAGACTGTGCGTTCTTGACTTTGGAGGGACATGGGAGGATCATCTCCCTTTAGTGGAATTCGCCTATAACAACAGCTACCAAGCCACCATCGCATGGCGCCCTTCGAAGCTTTGTATGGAAGACCGTGCCGATCACCAACTTGTTAGTGGGAATCTACAGACAAGCTTATACTTGGGCCAGACATGATTATGGAGACTTCAGAAAAAGTGGACTTGATACGAAGGAGAATGAAGACTGCCCAAGATAGACAGAAATCCTACGCAGACAAAAGAAGGACCGACCTTGAGTTTGAGGTTGGGGACAAGGTTTTCCTTAAAGTATCTCCTTTAAGGAACGTCGTTCGCTTTGGATGCACAGGAAAGCTGGCACCAAGATTCATAGGACCATTCCCTATCATCGAGAAGATTAAGAAGATGGCTTATAGAGTAGAGCTGCCCAAAAGGTTGGCTGGAATTCACAATGTCTTTCACGTTTCTCATCTCCGGAAATGGAAATGTTTACATGAATCTGCGGAAGTGGTGGAGCCAAGCATTCTAGAAGAAGCCGAAGTGGAACGCGAAGCAACTGTGAGGAGAGTTCCAACTCGAATCGTAGGAACTGAAATCAAAAAGCTACGCAACCGTGAAGTCAAGCTTGTTAAGGTTCAATGGAGCGATGCCGAAGAAGACACGACTTGGTAAACTGAGGACAGAATACGCGCGGCTTACCCTTTTCTTTTTGAGGGTACATCTTTGCTCTCTCTTTTTCCTTAAGTTTGTGCTTGTATCTACCTTTTAGTGTATCTTCTCGGTCCTTTTTCTCCTAACTCCTTAGGTAGAAACTAATGGATGTAAACATGTATTTGAAACATGTTATGATTGATGGTTGCAAGTGGTTGCTAGTGATTGATCGTGGATGCATATACACACACACACCCTAGGTATTAGATCGTCTCAGTCACTTCCATATTGCATATGCATATATGTATTCATATTTGTATGTGCTTGAAACTTGATATGTTGTCATATGGATATCGCATTTGTATGAATGGTTGCGCACTCATGTAGAATTGTGAGTAGGGAAAAATTTGCATACATAATAGATTCATGACACTTACATGATTCGCATTTAAGGAGGTCAACTGAATCAGTAGACCGCCTAATTTTTGCATTAGATAAGGACATATACACACACTATGCATATGACCATGAAGCATTAGAAGTATTTTAAGGACAATGGACGCCTGTTTTTGTTGGTTGAGTAGATGGACGATTGGATGTTAGGATATATGTTCTTCTAGACTTGAAGATTTTGGGGACGAAATCCTTTAAGGAGGGGAGAATGTAACACCCTGAATTTTCTGTTAACGATAAATTAACAAATTAAAGTATAATTAATTCTAAATGAAAGAATTAAGGGAAACGGGTTACGCTATTGCGTTCGTTTCGGAATTCTGCTTGAGACAGAGTCCGAGTTTGCGTAAATCGGACTCCGTATGAAGGAGTTATGACCTCCGGAAGTTTCAGAATTTGATTTAAAATTCAAACAGTCCGAAAATAAGTTCAAAATTCAAAACTGGACCAGAACTGGGCTGGGCGGGAATTTTCCCGCCCAGGAGCTAGGTCGACCAGGGGGTCGACCTGGGTACCCAGGTCGACCATGTAGTCGACCTGGGGGTCGACCTACAGGTCGACCTGCTTGGTCTGGTCCTGGCTCGGTTTCTCGGGCTTGGCTGTGTCACTAGGGTTGATTTGTCACTTTCTGATTGGCTTCTCTTGAGATGGATGGCCTTGATTAACTCTAGCTTCATCGACGGCTCTAATTAGTTTGAAATTCTATAAAAACAACCTTAGTCTCCAACCTTAATTCACACAAGAAAAAGAATCTAGAGCCATCATGCTGCTGGAAGGAAGCCAAGAGTAGCCTCCACTTGAAGAAAGCTTAGAGACGAGCAAAACTAAAGTTAAAACAAGGTTCAAACAACGTTTATCTACCCAAAGGAAAGCATTGCAAATTCAGAACTCAGAATCCAGAATTCAAGTTCGTCATTTGTTGTAAGTATAGTGATTTTTCCGATGGGAATAAAAATTGAGACTTGATTCGATGTAAAGTGGAAATGGAATTTTACTATTGTATAACCACGATACTAATTCATATCTTTGTATTTCAATGATTGTATTGTGAATGGTTCGAATGTTTCTGGCTAAATTTACTTGGTGTTGGATCCATTCAAATGAAAACAACATCACGTGCAAGTTGTATAGTTCATGTTATAATCTACACCTATATGTTTATGTGATTATATAGGTTGTATGTGTTATGTCCAAGTTAAGATCTCATGTATATACCTTATGCTAAAATCTCTATGCCTGAAATGATTAAGTTCATATACATGCTCATATGTTTATACAAAAGTTGCAAGTTCATAATTGGATCCATGCCAAGATCCATTTTAATACAAGTTTCATGTTATAGTAGTAAACATGATTTGATCTAGTTCACACCCATGTGCTAAAATTTATACATACTTTTGTCATATACTAGTTTGTGTTTGAGATTATGCCTAGATCTAAACATGTTTAGGCTTATGTTTTCTAAATCATATGCTAATTCATGTGACACCTATTTAGTTAGATCCCTATTTCAATGCAAGTTCACATATATGTAAGTTGATTTAGCCTATGTTGCAAATTCACATATATGTAAGTTGATTTAGTCTATGTTGCAAATTCACACATATATATGTTGATTTAGTCTACGTTGCAAGTTCACACCTATGATATTCATGTTGACTATTTTGCAAGTTCACATCTTTGATGTTCATATTTATTATGCCAAAAATGCCAAGTTTACACCTATGTCACGTTTATGTTAATGAATTTCTTTATGCCAATTTTGTGTACGCTAAATTAGGCTAAGTTTTTAGCCTAATATTATATGTTAAAAATCATGCGGACGAAAAATTAGGCTAAGATTGTTAGCCTAATATTTAGACGGGGTAACGTTGGAAAAAATTGGTAATTATAGGAAACTTGACATAAATTGGTGAAAAATATATATATTGGCATGTTTGGCACATGCCAATAATTGGTGGCACTTAAATGGTATAAAATTCTTATACCAAAAATGATGAACTTGGAAAGTGGGCCACAACATTTAATTATTGACAAATTTACATATAACAAGTAATAGAGACAAATATGTAAATTTAGAAAATACGAGTATGCTTAACCCGAGGTTGGATTGAGTTGTGATGTAAACCTGCCCGAACCCGCCCGGCTGTCCAATAATCACAACAATACCTATCCAATGTGAGAGGTTAAGCATTGAGCCTAATAAAGGGCCCGAGGTTAGACTGAGTTACGGTGTAAACAAGCCCGGAACCGACCGGCACATCCAATAACCGTAGCAATACCTGTCTAATGTGAGTGGTCGGTGCTTTAACTAATTAAAGTTAAGGACAGACAAGTTAGGTTAGTAGGGTTAAGTTAACTAAAACACTTAACCAATTCAACATGTCAATTAAACTGATGGGTGGGGTTAGGTAAATACAGACACTTAACCACTTAACATGTTTGACTAGAAAACCCTAGTAACGGGGACTCATTTCAGTAGTAACCCAATTAGGTATCATGGTATCCTGAAACTAGGCAGGGTGGGGCACGATTACTGGGCTGATTGTAAGCGGTCAAAAGCGACGGCGGTTGGTGCAACAGTGTGGGTTCTAACGGAGTGCGGGCGTGCACACACTTCGGAGCAGACAAACAGGGCACTGGGCACCAGTAGTATAATCTATGCATTCTTGGATTGTGTCAGGCCGTCACCATGGGACTTGATACACCCCATGGTGGGGCCAGCATAGGTATCTACAATCATTGGGGGCTGTATGACACATATGATTTTGCGAGTAGGAGCCGATCTTTAGAAAGGGGATCACTTCACCTCGATCATGGGTTGCCAGTTGAGACAATACAAGTAGGTGCAGAGATATAGTGTGGGGTGCGATAGTATATTCGGTTCAAACTACTTTATCTTAGTTTATGATACTTTCCTATTTCCAGTTTATACCTATCATACCCTTTTTATTATTCTCATACTGAAGAGTCACTAGACTTACTAGGCTTTATGTCTGACTCTAATTTTCTTTCGTCTTCTTTTCTTCCATCCCCCCCCCCCAAGTCCACAGGGAGGAAACAACTCAGCTTAGTCAGACTCTTTGCAAGCTTCAAGATAGTAGATGCATGGGTTGGACTCTCTTTCCTTGGCTATGGCTTTTGGACACGTTCTATGAGGATTTATGCAGCTTTAATTATGTTTTACGCTTCTTTATTTAATAATCAAGACAGAAATGATGATGTAATGTTTCGGAAGTTATTGTGAGACAATTATGGAAATGTTTTGTATGAACGCGTATTTATGAAATGAAAGTCTGTTTATTTTCCGCTGCCTATATATATATATATATGTGTGTGTGTTTATATCTGTCTTGTGTTTATCTGTGACTTTTACTTATAAACCTCCACCGAAGTTAAGGCATTCCCTTTGTGAGTGACCTTAACGGAGGTGGGGTGTTTCATCTGACGTTTTATTTTACAACATAACCGATTGGTTTCTATTGATGATATATCAGTCAGTGGCTGAGGATTTATTCTCTTTGCTTAGAGGAGCTCAAACAATTCAGGGTGCAGATTTTCGATTTTTCGCACCTTGTTAGAACCGAACATTACCCAACAGTTTTGGGAACAGACGTTCGTTGAACAAACGCCTGGGGATCATGTGTTTTTTCAACAAACGCCTGATAATTTAAAACAACCCACATGTGTTAAAGTCCAAAATAGCTTCCTTGTGTCAGTAAAAGTCAACAAAATCAGGCTGCTGAATATATAAAAATATGCCCGCATGTGCCCGTAAGCCCTCACTAGCCACTTTAAGCTAATGTACGTTTATAACCTACCCAATGGAATTAAAAATAATGCACGCTAAAATAAAAAACTATTGAAACCAGGTGTTTGTTGAACACACGCCTGGTTTCAGGCGTTTGTTGAACAAATGCCCGGTTTCAGACGTTTATTGAACAGACGTCTGATTTCAGGCATTTGTTCAACAAGCACTTGAAGAATTTGCAGATTTAGGGACGAATGCCTCTGAAATCCAAACTTTAAGGACAATGTACACTTTGTTGCACACCTTTTTGGGTGTACATTTCAGATTTTGTGAAATCTGATGTCTTGTTGGAGTTGCTATGAACACCTTGCTCTGAGACTTATGTACTCAGATGTTTATATATTAATAGTCACTGATTATATGTTGTGAATTGACAGTGTGGCATGCTAAGTGATGAACAATTGATGATCAAAGCATGGCTTAGAGTAAGCTTTGCTTTGCGTAACGAGGCTTCGAAAGCCTCACATCCCGGAAATGACCGAAACAGGAAAAGATGCGGCAGGGTTATGGGGTTCGCGACCCTTTGGGGATGACCATTTCCTTTTAGATTTTGAAGCAATACTATGGTATGGAGCCCAGGTGTTTGCTTTGCGGCTTTAATGAGGTAGTGCAATGGTATGGATCCCTGACATTTTACTAATGTGGTTTTATCGAAAATTTGGTATCTCGTAACGATCGAAAGATGGAATACTTATGTGGCATGGCTTGGATAAAACCGACGACCTTGTGTTGGCAGAGAAGGGTTTACTTCTCGGTACGTTTTCTAGAGGCGTACCCATTCGGTAATGATGTTCCTTAGCCTTGATCATTTGATTGGAAATCAAAACTCATCCGCTACATGCCCATATGATTTTCTATTGTCGAACCTACGTAAAACGCGTAGGAGATCAGTATAATACTATGGTAAATATGCTGGCTAAGATTGATACATTTGTTTTTTAAAGTGATTTATACACTATCCACAAGTAATGATATAAGAGAATTTTCACATATCAAGCATATTTTGGCAATTATAAGGGAAACCTCCCCCAAGTGTGCATTTGCATTGTGCGTGGGGCATGAGATCTTATGGTAGCTTCATTTTCCAAAAAGCATTGCGAGTTTTTATGCACCGATATTCATAAGAGTAAATCTGTTCTGTGTTATACAGCGTAGTCTTGAGAGTTATCTTATTTTAAAAAAATGATTTAAACCTAATTTATTTTCTCACACCAGTCCCATGACTAATCGGATTTTATTGTTTCCCTCACCTAAACTCTGGGTGCCCGTATTTTCTACTCGGGCAACCTAGTGTTTTGGGGGCTTTTTCAACTAGCTACATAAGCTAGGATTCTGGATAAATGCTTATTATGGAGTTGCTAATCTTTTGGACTTATCTTTTGAAGATCCTAGTCTTTTGCTTTCCCGTTGCTTATGTTGTAAATTTAACCCATGTATCGTTTTGTGGGATATATGTTATGGTAATATTTTCATGCATCAATTCATGTACTTCTCTCATATGACTCTATTGTGTTTTGAATTTGTTATAATATCATGAGAAATTTATCTTTCCATTGCGTTTTTCTTGCATTTTGATGTGTTATTATCCAAAAAACGATTAGGATTCAGACATTTGGACTTATGACAGTAATTATCTTCACATACATTAATTGTCGATGTTTGAAGGTCGAAAATCCAGGTCTTTAGTGTACATTCGAGAGTTCTTATCCAATTGGATCAGTGTTGTGTGGTTTATACTCGATTCAAACGGTATTAATTTTCGGGTCGTCACAGCTCGGTATAAGAGTTGACGGTTAGCTCCGAGGGTATAACCATTGGATAACTCATTAGAGATAAGGTTAGTAATACCCTAGAATAAGTGCAGATCTGAGACGGAGAAACCCATACGCCTTTATTTCCTATCTATCTTAATTGATTTTCCCTACATCCATATACCCTAACTTGAGCTTTCTTACTATAACATATTTGTAAGAAATGAGCAACAGCAGAGGACGGCGTAATGGACAAAGCAATACCACTACCAACATGCAGGGCCCAATTGTTGTTAATGAAATTCATGGGTAAGTTTGAATTCAAAGTGACTTGCCAGATCTTTATAAGAACTACACCAAACTTGGAGGCAAAGGATTCAACTGAGTTTTTTATTGAAGCACAAGCTTGGATGAAATCATGTGAAAGAATTTTTAAGGGTTTGAACCTAAATGATGAATAGAAAAAGTTTATAGCTACATGGTAGCTTGAAGATGGATCTTTAGTTTGGCGGGAAGCCATCACACAAAGGGAACCAGAAGACGACTTTACATAGGCAAGATTCAAGGAGGTCGTTGAAGAGCGATATATGCCAGCGGCAGGAATCTCCAGGATGTATGAAAAGTTTTTCGATTTAAAACAAGGAGATATGAGCTTAGAAGAATATCTAAAGTAGTTCAACGAACTTTCTCGTTTTGGCTCAGAGTTAGTAAGTACATCTATCAAGAAAAATGAGAAGTTTATAAAGGGGATGCATAAAGTCATGTAGAGGAGAAATGATGGCACACGTGAAGAAATCCTTTGTGGACATGGTTGACATGGGATATAGATACGATATCCTGGATCAAAAGGATCCGAGGAAGAGAAGAATAACCAGGATGGAAAGAAATGGAAGTTCACTGGCAAGAAGCCCTGGCACAAGTAAAAAAAGAAGGAAGTTTCAGAAGACAAGCTGAAGAAGATCACTTGCTACAATTGCCACGAGAAGGCCACCATTCAAATATATGTAAGAAGCCGAAGAAAGAAGGAAAGTCCGACCAATCTAAAAGCCAGAATGTTATAACTGCCATAAGCCCAAACACTTTGCAAAGGAATGCACCATAACTAAACCAGCTGCAGTCATCAAAGCTTATGCTTTGAAAGATGAACTCTCCACTTCTAAGCCAGACAAAGGGAAGAAAGTCATGGAAGGTAATCTTTTCATTAATGGCAGACTAGTTAGAGTTTTATTTGACATTGGTGCATCACACGGTTTTACTTCTCAACGTACGGTAGACGAATTAAAACATGACATTATATTTCTTGAGGATTCCATTTGTGTCACAAGTCCTATAGGAGGACCCGCGACTCTTTGTTTAGTTTGTAATCAAGTACCTATTTCTTATCCTCCTCACAAATTTCCCATTGATCCTTTTGTCCTCGATTTTAAAGAATTTGAGGTTTTGCTTGGTATGAATTGGTTGCATAAATATGGTGTTAAATTGGGTTGTGTAGAAAAGATTGCATCAGTGGAAGCAAAGTTTGTACATCGTCTTGATATCCCTTGCGACGATCCAAGTCCGAAAAGGGATAGTTTGATGTAAACCCTAGGATTTCCTAGCACTAATATGAACCCCATTCCTACTGTAAGGGAATTTCCCAATGTTTTCGAAGAAGTAAAATCTTTACCTCAGCATCGAGAAATCAAGTTCAGAATTGATCTTATTCCAAATGTGAGGCCTGTTGTGCATGCTATTCGCGTATGTCTCTGAAGGAAAGGCAAGAGATGGTTAACTAAACCCAGGAGCTTTTGGAAAAAGGTTTTAATTGACCCATTCATTAAAATTGGGGAGCAGCCATAGTGTTTGCTGCAAAATCAGACGGATCGTTGAGGTTGTGTGTGGATTACCGAGACTTAAATAGGTAGACCTTCAAGAATAAATTTCCATTACCCAGAATTGGTGATTTGTTCGATCAACTGCATTGTTCCAGATATTTTTTCAAGATGGACTTAGCCCAAGGTTATCATCAATTGAAGATCGCTAAGGACTTTATTCATCTCACGGCTTTCAGTGGGCCCGATATCTTCTATAAATGGTTAGTTATGCCTTTTGGCCTAACCAACGCCCCTGCGTACTTCGCAGACCTGATGACAAGGGTATTTCAGGAAGTGTAGAATAAGTTCACAATAGTGTTTATTGATGACATTCTAATATACTCCGAAATAGAAGAAGAGCATGCTGAACATTTGAGAACTTCATTGGAAATATTAAGGAAGAACGTCTTGTTTGCAAAACTATGAAGTGCCAATTTTGGGATGAGAAGGTAAAATACCTTGGCCATGTCGTGTTAAAAGAAGGAATTTATGTAGACCCAAGTAAGGTCTCTGCAATTTTGGATTGGAAACAAACCTGAACGCCAATGGAGGTTCGAAGTTTTATAGGATTGGCTAGGTATTACCACAAGTTTGTGCAAGATTTTTCTAAGTTAGCTAATCCTCTAACGAAGCTGATTGTGAGAAATGCAAAGTTTAGTTGGACTCCTAAATGTAAGGCAACATTCCAAGAATTAAATAAGTGGTTGACCACTGCTCTAATGTTAGCCATTATAGACGCAAATCAAGGACTGAGCATGTATACAGATGTGAATGACGATGGTGTTGGTGCTGTTCTGATGCAGAATGGTAGAGCGATTGCCTACGCAAGCAGACAATTACTACACATGAGAAGAATTACCTTATCCATGATATGGAGTTGTTAGCAATAATATTTGCCTTAAACATATGGAGGCATTATTTATTAGGTGAGAAATTTGAGTTATTAACCGACTACAAATATTTGAAGTATCTCCACACCCAGAAGGGTCTAAATCTGATGCAGCAAAGGTGGTTAGAATTTCGGCGTCTTACGACCTAGATATTCTGTATATGCATGAAAAAGATAAAGTAATAGTTGATACTTTATTTTGAAAACATACCTTCCTGGCATATCTTGTTGTCACTCCTACTCTGATTGAAAAGATCTCTAGTAAGAAAAAGAAAGATGGGTTTCTTAGGAAGATTTTTGGGGATGTACAACAAAATAAAATATCAAACTTTGATATCGACAATAAAGGGGTTCTAAGATTAGAAGGAAAAATTTTCGTTCTAGACATTAAGGAACTCAAAAGAGAAATACTAGAGGAATGCCACTAGTTAAAATTATCCATCCACCCTGGGGTAAATAAAATGTATCATGACTTGAAGCGTTCATTTTGGTGGAGAATAATGAAGGGATATCTCTATTTATGTTAGCAGATGTGCTACCAGCTAATGGATTAAGAGTGATCAGAAGAAGGCAGCATGATTATTTCAACCCCTAGAAGTTACAGAATGGAAGTAGGACCAAGTTTCGATGGACTTTATCGATGGATTTCCATGATCTAAAAAGGGAAATGAAGGAATCTGGGTGAATGTCAATCAGATTACTAAGACAACTCATTTTATTCCAATCAAGCCAACCCGAACTACAGCAAGTATGGCAGATCAATATATTACGAGATTATTCAACTCCACAGTATACCGAGTATTATAGTGATTGACCGAGATCCAATCTTTACTTGTCCATTTTGGGAATCTTTTCTGAATGCATTGGGCTGGAAGCAAGCTCAATTTCAGCATTGCGTACCATCCACGGACTGATGGGCAAACCGAGCAATTAAATGAATCAGGGAAGATTTTTTGCAAGCTTTTGTTCTTGATTTTGGTGGTTCTTGGAAGACCATCTTGGCTTAGTTGAATTTTCCAACAACATTTATCAGTCTAGCATTAGAATGGCTATGTTAGAAGCATTATATGGTCGACCATGCAAATCTCCGAAGTATGGGGTAGAAAAAGATCATCGGTTAGTTCTTGGCCCCGATATGATAATAGAAACTTTAGAAAAAGTTGATCTCATTAGAAAGAGGATGAAAGCCGCGCAAAGTCGACAAAAAAATTATGCCAACAAGATAAGGCCAGCTTTGGAATTTGCCATTGGTGATTCAGTATTCTTGAAGACATCTCTCTAATGCGGGGAGTCATCAGATTTGGGAAGATGTGAAAATTAGCACCTCGATTTATTAGACCTTTCCTTATCTTAGAGAGAGTTGGTCCATTAGCTTATCTCTTTCAACTTCCAGAATGGTTGTCCGGCGTGCACAAAGTTTGTCATGTATCCCATTTAAGAAAGTACATTCACGATGCATACCAGGTCATTGAGTGTAACAACCCTAATTTTTGAAACCAATTTAAAATTTCATTTTTAATTGATTTAATGGATTTTAAATGTTTAAAATGATTTATTTTAGGAATTAATGACTTATAATTTATTTAAAACCAAGTGTGAACAAATAAATTTAAAGTTTAATTAAAACGAACTCGAAATGTCGCGGTAGTTCGAGAAATTTAGTTTTGAACTTTAAATTAATATACATAATTCGATATAAGTCGGATTTCTGTAAAAAAAAGGAAACTTTAGACTACTTAATATTATCTTTCTAATGAAAGTCAAAATTTTAGATTTCGTTTTATAAATTGTAAGTTATGTCCAATTTAACATTTCAAATAATCGCTATGAAATTTTATTAATATTTTAATATTATTTTAGCCCTTAAAAATGGTCATTTTGCAAAAGATCTCCTTTTTCGATGAAACTAATTTTGTTGGATCTGGAACATCAAATTATTGTCAGGTTTAAAATTTCAAGTCAAATTGAATTCATATGTAAGTGTAGCAAATTTAAATGCTTGTAAATTCAGTTGAATTTAATAAGCTAGCTAAAAGTCCATTTTTCAAACGGTCTCTAAATTTGACATAATTAATTTTTTTAGAACTGTATTTGCAAAACATAGCGAGATTTCAAATTTCATAATTTTTGGAGCTAGTATGTGGCCGTGAAAAATTAAAATGTACATCGAAATACAATTTTAAACGTTATATTGATTTATATATTAATTTTAATAAAAACTGATTAAAAAAATCGAATGGGCTTAAGAATCATATCCCGTTGTATCTGAAATGGGGGTATTTGGTTAGGGATGACAGTCATTGGGGTTCATTTGGAGTTCAGAGCGATAAACAAGTAATATTGGAATTTAATATTAGTAAATTATAATATATATATATATATATATATATATATATATTGGCCGAAACCCAAATTCCTCTCTTCATTTCAACAGCCACCGGCCTTTATTTTAATGGCCACAATTTTCGCGATTTTGATCCCTAATCACGATCAATCCTCTAACAATTACACCAAACTTATAAAACAAACATTATAGAGATTTCTTAGGCCTTTAAATCTATATGGATATGATCATAAATTGTGGGGTATGTCACTTGAGTTTCTCGTCCAAAGTAGCAGCGTTTGTTGGGAGTTTCAGATGCCGCAGGGTGTTCGAGTTCGGCCAGACTTATAGCGAAGGGAGGGGGTTCGAGTGTCGTCGACGAGGTGATGATGGATCGGTCTCCGGCGTGGTAACAAGGTGGCGGTGGGTGGTTTCATGATGCGATAATGGGTTCGATTTTTAAGCGTGAGAGCCTGGCATAGGGAAGCGATAAGGAAGAATTAACAGAGGGTTAAGAAATTTTTAATTTAATTAATTGCACATTAAATTATTCAACGTTCAAATTATCATAACTTGTGCATATATTATCAGAATTCAACAAAACGACATGCGTTGGAATCATCTTGATCAACACTTCATTATGGAACATATTTGATCAGAAGCGGGAGCTACATGAATTTATGATAAAATTAAATGCCTGTTTAATTTTATTAAAACAATCGTTCTGATAACGATTTCAAAACCGATCGATCTCTCACTCAAATATATTGTATAGTTATTTATTTTTACAACTGAATATACAGATTGTTTGTGATTGCAATATTTATTATGTGATTGATGGATGTTAGATTTTTAATGTTATCATTATTAAACTGTGAAAATATACGTTGTTAAATAAAATGTCTGTATTATGAATTATTTTGGGATGACAATTAATCTACACGTCTACCATATAATAGACAATGTAACACCCCGCAATTTTAATATTAATGTTAACAAATTAAAGAATACTTAATTTCAATTGTGAAAATTAAGGGAAACGAGTTGCGTCATTGTGTTCATCTCGGAATTCTGGTTGAGATAGAGTCCGAGTTTGCGTAAAACGGATACCGTATGAAGGAGATATGGACGAATGAAGTTAGACGAAAAAACCAGAAAGAAGAAGAAAGAAAAAAAAGTAGAAATGCACTGGCGCACTTCGGAAGTACGCTAGTACAAAATTGCACTGGCGCACTTCCCAAGTGCGCCCAGGCCGAGGTAAAAGCCTGCACAGCTTTATGGTGTGTTCTGATCCATACTGTGACTCATTACTGAGTCCTTTCTGACTCCTTGCTGAGTCATTAGGGCTGACTTGTCACCCTATCTTGACTGAATGGTTGTGATTAATCCTAGGTTGATCGGATGGCCTAAATTAATTCTAAACTCTATATAAACACATGTAGACTCAAACCCTAAAATCAAATCAAAATTAGAACAATGGCCGTCATGTTGTCACTCCAAACCCTAAAGTAGCCGCCACCAATTAGAAGCAAATTAAAGACAACATGTAACAACCCGGAAATGCGAGCCAGTTTAAAAAATTTATTTTGGCAATTTCGACGAATTTCGAATATTTAAAATGAATTATTTTAAATAATAACGACGAGAAATTTATTTTGAATAGAATTAGAACGTATATATTTATATACGTTGTTTTTAGAATATAAATAATTATTTATAATTATAAAAGGAATTGAAAATGGCGCGGTAGTTCGATAATTCGATTTCAAACTTCAAATGAATGTACAGGATTCAAAACAAACCGAATTTTCGTGAAACCAAAAATAATAGAATCTGTTTGAGAATATCTTTCCAACGAATCCGAAAAATCAAAATTTCATAGCGGGAATCAAAAGATACGTCCAGTTGAAAATTTAGGATAGTCGCTATGGAATTCTGGCCCTTAAAAATTGCCATTTTGCAAACGACCTCGGTTTTCGACGAAACCACTTTTGTTGGATCCGCGATGTCAAATTATTATTAGGTTTCAAAATTCGTAATTTTTCAATTCAATATGTGAGCGTGGCAAAGGAAAACGTGTTTGACCAGTTTTAGTTGATTTTAATCGACTGGAAATTGGCCATTTTTCAAACGGTCTCAAAATTCGACGAAACTAGTTTTGTTAGGACCGTATCGTCAATACGAAGCTAGAAAATATTTTTCTGAAATTTTTAGAGGCTGTATGTGGCCCCGATAAATTGAAATGCACGTTCAAATACAATATGTAGAGTTATATGTTGATTTTGATGAAAACTGATCGAAATGATTGAATCAGCCTACGATACATATTCCATTATGTTCGGAATGGGGGTAAAACGCTAGGGACGACAGGCGGTGGGTTTCGTTTCGAGTTCAAACGAAAAAGTTAGCTTTTTAAAATTAATTTAATTAAATATATATATTTTAATGTTTGGTCAACCCTTCATCCCCTTTACCCTCTCAGCCCTCCCCCCCTCCCCCCGGTTCACTTTTTCAAATCAAAATAAAATTAAAAAAAAGGGGAAGAAGAGGGTGACGGAGCCCTGGCCGCGCCGCCAGCGACGGCGATTCCCCCCAGACGATCGGAATTCGCCCCCCCCTCCGTTGCGCCTTCTCTCTCCTCCTGAAATCGAGCTCACGCCATCACCAATTGGATCCACCCATTATCACCGAACCCTCCACCATCGAAGAAAGAAGACCGCGCCCCCTGCGCGCAACTGCCTCCAACCTCGCCACACCCCCCCTTGCCTGACGCACAGCCACCCACTCCGACACCCTAGCTCCTCTATCGCTCTCTCCCTCTAGATCGAATCCCGCCAAGAAGACTGCGCCCCCGGCCTCTTCGTCGAACCTGAAAACCGCAACTCTACTCCCCCCCACCCGATCAATGTAAGTTTATTTATTTAGTTTTTCCCTTTTCTTTTCTTCCTTTTTCTGAAAAGTAGGAAAGAACAGATTTTTATAAAAGAAAAAGAAGTGATTTTTATCTACAAAAAGAAGTGATTTTTATTTAGAAAACCATATGATTTTTAATATAAAAGAAGATACAAATGTTAGTCGTATAAAATATGATTTTCATATTTAGAAAGTTATAATTTTTATACATGAGAAGCTTTAATTTTTATAATATGAAAGGCGAAAACCCTATATTTAAAAAGGTGAAATTTTTATATAGGAAAAATCCGATTTTTATATGCATAGATTAGAAATAAAAATACGATTTTTATAGAAATTAAAGGATTTGATTTAGAAAATTAAAAGATTTGATTTTTGAAATTAGAAAAGAAGAGATCTTGAAATATGAAAGATATGAACTTTATTTTTATTATGAAGTAGTAAATATAAAGATTCAATTTTCATTATGAAGTAGTAAATATAAAGATTCAATTTTTATTATGAAGTAGCAAATGTAAAGATTCAATTTTTATTTACATACGAGCGTTATAAAGATGAGATTTTTATCTCTAGAAGCACATGATTTTTTATATGTATGTAAAGAAGAGGATGTTTGGATTTTTATATATACATTAACATGAGAAAGTTTGGATTTTATTTATAATGTCTAGACGAGATTTTTATAATATGGGAAGGTTAAAATTATAATTTTTATAATATAGGAAAGTTAAAAATATAATTTTTTATAAAATAGAGAAGTTAAAAATATAATTTTTATAAAGTAGAGACAATAAAAATATAATCTTTATATAGAGAATGACGAAAGAAAAATACGATTTATATAAATATGAAGTAGCGGTAAAAATTCGATTTGTATATAGGAAGTAGTGTTGTTAAAAATATAATTTTTAACACAAACGGTGTTGAACAGATCTCGTTAGAAGAGAAGTGAAGATTTCCTACATATGAAGAGTCGCGGCGTTTGGTTTATCTAGTCGGTGAAAACTTCTCACTTTAAATCTTCTGTTCTAGTTAAAAATATATACTAGGATGTAGACGGTGTTTAGTAGCACCCGACACCCGTCGTCCACAGACCATGGACGGCTTGTTTGTTTAGTTAATTGTTTGGTGATAAATTTATTTGTTTGGTTGATAAATTTGAATTGAATTGAATAGAAAACGAATTCGAATTGAATTGAATAGAAAACGAATTCGAATTGAATTGAATAGAAAACGAATTCGAATTGAATTGAATAGAAAACGAATTCGAATTGAATTGAATAGAAATCGAATTCGAACGGACATTACGGGAGTTCGTGAATTTCGGCCATTAATTTCGAACGGACATTACGGGAGATCCGACCGTCGGATTCTCCTAAAACTGGAACCGTTGGGTTCGTATCGAAAAGAGCTTTCTAACGAATATTAGAAATTTGAAATCTAACGGTTGGATTTTGAGATATGTCCAAATCAATTTCAAAAATCGAAATTTTATGGATTTTCAGTTTTGATTTAAAATTGAAATAGAAGTTGAAATCGTTTTTGAACGAATTTATAAATGTTTTATAAAATACATTTTGGTTGGAAATCGATGAAATTTATTATATATTTTAAATGGTTCGAATAGAACTCGTCGCACAGCGACCGTTCACGAATTTCGACCATTAAGTTCGAATTGATGTAACGGGAGATCCGACCGTCGGATTCTCCTAAAATCGATACCATTGGGTTCGTATCAAAAAGATCTTTCAAACGAATACAAGAGATTTAAAATCCAATGGTTAGATTTTAAGATATGTTCAAATCAATTTTAGAAAAGGTCGCTATTATGAAATTTAGTGGCCGATATTGGAAACCGACTGTAAGAGCCTTAACAAAATTATTAAAAATATGAATAAATTATGTAAAATTATAATAAATGATTTGAAAATTTTTTGGATGAAATATTCTAGTTTTGAAGAGATAAATGATATTTTTATTTGAATAGACTAGTTAATAACTAGTATAAGAATTCAATGGTTTTAAATAACATATTGAATTGTGAATGATTTTAGTCTAACTGGAATTTTTCCAATATAAAAGTTGGATTGGATTTGAATGGAAATTATCTTTGGATATTTCCATATTGGATTCCGTGATTATACAGATATCATTGAGGAATTTGGAAGAGATATCATTATTCCTAATACGATATCAGTTGGATTAAGAATTTGATGTTGCATATAAGACAATATGATTTTATTTAAAGCCTTGTATTTAATATCAAATTGGATTTTGGGCTTGTCGTGAATGGTGTCTTAAATAATACTATTCTTAAACCCAGTTAAGAATAGAATAAATCTTTTAACTAAGACTAATGAAGTTTTCCAATTAATTAATTAAATTGGAATTTAATTGTAGTTTGATTTTTGGTTTATCGTGAGAGATGTTTAAAATAACATTAGTTCTTTAACTCTATTAGCAGTGAAGTTATGATTTGGAATTTATAAATATTTTAATTAAGATTTAATGAAAATTTCCAAAGTAAAGTTTTTAATTTAATATATTAAATTGGAATTGAATGGAATTCGATTTAATGATAATCGAGATGAACTTTCGTTAAGGAAGACCGTAACTATTTATGGAATTTAAAAGGCTTTGCTATTATTCCGTTTTGATATTAGTCTGATATGGAAATTTAAATCGATTATATACTGTTATGATTTCCATGAAGATTCCATTTTGATGGAAGGTGATTTTGGGTTTATCATGAACTGTGTTTTAAATGACATTGGTTCTTTAACCCAGTTAAAGATATGATTAATTTCATAAGTTGAATAATCATTAAATGATGATTTTTAAGATTAAAACTAAATGGAGTTTTAACGAATCTTTAATTATTTGAAATGTGAATGAGGTAATTAAATTTACTGAATTCAAGAAATGTTCGAAATGGTGTAACACCCGTTTTACTCCATGCGATAGTTAAATCTTTAATTAAATTTGAACGTTAAATGGTAATTAATTTTACTAATAACACAATGGGTGTTAGATGTGGAGTACTATTAGTCTTGCTCCATGGGATGAATAGGTTGAAATTGGAATAATAAAATGAACGATTACTTCGGTAAGGCTTGTTAATCTCGACTAGTTTGATAAACCTTAGTTTGGTTTAAGTTGTGAAAAGATATTACAAAATATTTTGAAATTATTTCCAAAAGGAAAAGATTTAAACGATAAGTTTAAATGAATTAAATCTTTGACAAGATTTATGGGAATAATTGTCAGTATTAAGAATATTTGAATAAAAGAATATTCTAGATTGGAATGATGCGTATGATGTGTTTTTATAGCACTTGATTATAAGATACGTGAGTTATCCAGAAAGACCGGATTTAACCCATTCCGAATAACAGTTATGACGATTAAAAGTTGAAGTTATGAAGACGATGGTTGAAGACCGGCGATCTTCACATCGGATGGATTACTACTGCTGCCCTCGATTTGGGTAGCTTTCTTGAAGGTGTTATAGTGGTTGTGGTCCGGATGTACTTGTTGATTGTCCGGATATGCGAAGACCACTTTCCTGTATTGGACATATGAGACGAGGAATAAGGTACCTCCGGTTTTATTCAAAACCAGAACTAACTTGCAAATGGATTGCATGTCTAACATTGTATTCTTTTTACTGTATTCGTTGATTTCTACTAAATATGTATGTATATATATATATATATTTGTTTGGTGGCAGAGAATTTATTCTCTTTCTTAACACCCTTCTTTGAGACGTACGAGCTTAGAGGTTATATATTGGTAGACGTCAATGATATGGTATAGACTGACAATATGGCATGCTAAGATGCATAGATCCAAGCTTTTATTGAAAAGCAGAGCTTGATGGATGATGATTAAGGCATAGCTTTAACATAGCGCAACTTTGTATAGCGTTAATTCGCGAGCCTCACACACTGGTATAATGGTGAAATGATGGTTAGATCAGTATACTTTTGAGATGAGGATGAGCAACCTTCGGGTTGACATTTGACAACTTTTAGGGTTGTCACGAATTCGGTCGACCGAGAAGAAATGGGTGTGGTCACTCCATACCTAGAACAGATAGGGCTTATACCTGATTCCCAGAAGAATAGAGTAATCAGTGTTTTCCAAAGATCTGGACTTAAGCCGTAGTGATACTTGAATTCCTGGATATAGTGCATATTTGTATTACGGTGTTTTCCAAAGACCTGGACTTAAGCAGTTGACATACACTACGTGATCGATCTATCGGATCAGTAGCCATCATGATGGAAATCCAACTTCCAAATATGAGCTTTACGGTTTTAGTTGTATGCCTATATGGCAACATAATAGAATGGGGGTATTATGCCATCTATAATTGATACATTTATTTTTGAAATTGATTCCTACACTATGCACTTATAGTAATAAAAATTAAATTTCGCGTATCAAGCATATTTGGCTATTATGAGGTAAAACTCTATCCTTTGGCTCGCGTTGGATTGTGTGATGGTACCTGAGTCTTATAATAGCTTCATTGTTCTTTTATTTAGCATTGCGAGTTTTGTTTTATGGTATTCATGGGAGGAAACCCGTTCCGTATCATACGGCGTGGTCCCGCGATTTACCTAACTTTAAAAATAAAGTTAATAATTGTTTTTAGTTCTCACACCAGTCCCATGACTGACTCGGAGTATATTGTTTCCACCTAAACTCTGGATGCCCATATTTTCACACAAGCAGCTAGTAGTTTTGATTTTCGCAGATATTTCTTTTTACATGATCTTGAATTATGGCTGGAGCTATATTCGAAAAGCTTTTTATCCATGTATTTCCTTCAGCAGTGTTAGTTGATGTTTTCCGCTGCACATTATATTTTTGTATTATTTTTCCACTGCTATGTAATTTAAATCTCTGATATTTTTCTGTTGTATTATTTTTTTTATTCTGATTTATTGCGCTTTGACATAAATTGTTGTAATAACAATGAAATGTTCTCCTGTTTGTGTTTCGATGCATCGTGCTCTCAAAGCAATCCGTCTCCTCGTTCAGTTTAGGCTGGCCGGGGATTTCGGGTCATCACAGTGAGGAAGGAGCTCAGCCGGATCTAGTGATTACTCCAAATTCGGCAGTAACACAAGAAATGATCAAGATTGTCGATTGGGAAGAGCGGAAGCTGCAAAACAAAATAATATAATCAGTCAAAGTCTAGTGGAGTAGAAATCCAAAGGACTATAATTGGGAAACAAAGAAAAGAAAGAAGAAACCCTACCCTAGGTGCAAGGTTGATATCCATCCCTGATACTTATCGGGTAAGCTTATTTTTTAGTATCTATTCCCTTTCAACTAATCTTTTGATTTATCCAATTTTGAGGACGAAATTCTTTTAAGTAGAAGTGATTATAACGATCCGTATTTTTAGTCACATTAAATTATGGATTTGAGAGATAAATTAAATGGATTTCCAATATATATATATATATATATTGAGAATATACTATTTAATTTCAAATTTAATTGAATAATGGATTAATATAAACTTATTGTAGAAATTGGTTAAATGTTTTAGTTAATACTATTAGCCAAGGAATGAAGCAATTAAGCAATTAAGCTAAACAAGCTAAACCCTAAGTTAATTAACTAAATAATACCATTTTTGTCATCATATGTCATGCCAAACTCCACTCATGTGCACACCACTCCCCGCCCTTTTGAGGTGTCCTCTCCCTAAAGCTCACTTTTGAGTTGCCTAAATTTGATCCATCCTCTTCCCTTTAGAAGACAACACGTCCTCCTCCTTTCATTTCGCTTTCCTATTCTCTTTGTTTTTTCTAAGCTCCACAAAAATGGCCTCCTCCTCCTTGTAACTCATAGCCAAAACTTTCCCTCCCCCTTCTTCCCACTTTTTTAACTCCAAACCACTTCATTGCCTCTCTATTCCTCCTTACTAGCACCAATACCCCTCATTTGCAAGCTTAAACCCCAAAACACCCTAGGCCGCGAGCCATTTGCACCTACTCGAGCTTATTCCACCTAAAAATCCTACCTTCTCCACCTAAAAACACTTACATACCCCTTCCCTTAAAGTGTTTATGTGACGACCCGCAAATCCCGGCCGACCTAGACTGAACAAGAAGACGGATTGCTCTGAGAACACGACGCATCAGAACACAAACATGAGAACATTTCATTGCTACTACAACAATCTACATCAGAGTACAAGATATTAGAGTTCAATAAATAATATACAGCGGAAAATATCAGAGATTTAAATTACAAAACAGTAGAAAATATAATACATAAATATAACGTGCAGTGGAAGATATCAACTACCACAACTGAAAAAATACATGGATACAATGCTTTCTGAATATAGCTCCGTCCATAATCCAGGATCCTATGAAAAGAAAAATCCACGGAAACCAAAACTACAAGCTTCCCGCATGGAAAATATGGGCACCCAGAGTTTAGGTGGAAACAATAAACTCTGAGTTTGTCATGAGACTGGTGTGAGAACTAAAACAGTTATTAACTTTATTTTAATGTTGGGTAAATCAAGGGACCCCGTCATATGACACGGAACGAGTTTTCTTCCGAGAATACCACAAAACAAACAACGCAATGCTAAAAGGAAAATGAAGCCATTATAAGACTCAAGTTCCATCACACAATGCAAACATAGACCAGAGGATAAAGTTTTACCTTATAATGGCCAAACATGCTTGATACGCGAAATTTATCTTTTATTATTACAATAAGTGCATAGTGAAGAAAACAGCTTCGAATATAAATGTATTAATCATAGACGGTATAGTACCTCATCCTACTATGTCGCCATATAGGTTTACAACTTAAAGCGAAAAGTCGCGTACTGGAAATTGGATTCCATCTATGAACTGAGGCATGGGATCTTCCTCATCTGATTCGGAGTACCTCTAGAAAAACGTACAAGACTCACACGCATGTGCACCTTGGATCTAGCAGGGCCGGTCCACACCTAACGTTTGAGGATTGGTAATTCCTGAATAATACGTTTCCTGGTCCTATAGGACTTATCTCTGGTCGGTATGTCGACCAATCAAAGGCCTTTTAGTCGGTCATATCCGAGGTACCTCGCTATCCATCAACCATATAAGTAAAATGTCTAGGCTCCATACCACGACACCACTCCTAGCTAGAAAGAAACGCATGTCCTCCCAACGGTCCCTCCCATTTTTGGTTCACACCAGGGTGTGAAGTTCGCGAATTAACGCTATACACAAATCTGCGCTACTTATAGCTGTGCTTTGATCATCAACCACAAGACTTTGCTTTTTCAACAAAAGCCTTTATCACTAGATCTTAGCATGCCACATTGTCAATCCATACCATACCATTGATTTCCACCAATATATAACCTCTAAGCTCGTACGTCTCAGAGAAGGGTGTTAAGAAAGAGAATAAATTCTCCGCCACCAAACAGATACATATTTAGTAGAGATCAACGAATATAACACACAATACAATGTCAAACATACGATTCATTTATACGTCCATTCTGGGTTTGAACGAAACCGGAGGCATCTTATTCCTCGTCCCATATGTCCAATACAAGAGAGAGACCCTCGCATATCCAGTCGATCTCCAAGTACGTCTGGATGATCACCACTTATTACCTCGTCTTGGGTATACAGCCCAATCAAGACATTACTAATCATCCAAACGATGTGAAGATCTCTGGTCTTCAACCACCGTCTTCTTCGACTTTTAGTCGTTAGTTATTCAGAATGGGTTAAACCCGGTCTTTCCGAATAACTCGTGTATCTTATAATCAAGTGTTATAAAAACACATCATAGATCTCATTCGAATCCAAAATATTATTTTATTCAAATATTTCACAATTTAGAACAAATTAAGGTTTATCAAACTAGTCGGGACTATCGATCCTTACCGAAGTAATCATTTATTATATTGTCCCAATCTCAACTTATTCATCCCATGAAGCAAAATTGGTAGTACTCTATATCTAACACCCACTGTGTTATCGGTAAAATTAATTACCATTTCACGTTTCAAATCTAATTAAAGATTTAATTATCGCATTGAGTAAAACTGACGGTACTCCATTCTCGAACATTTTTTGAATTCAGTAAGTTTAATTAGCTCATTCACATTCCAACCTAATTAAAGATTCATTAAAACTCCAATTGGTTTTAATCTCAAAAATCATTATTAAATGATTTATTCAACTTAGGAAATTAATTCTATCTTTAACTGGGTTAAAGAACTAATGTCTTTTATAACATTGTTCACGATAAACCCAAATTTATCTTCCATCAAAATGGAATCTTCACGGAAATCATAATAGTATATAATCGATATAAATTTCTGTATCAGACTAATACTATAAGTGGAATAGCGGCAAAGCCTTTTAATTTAAAATATTGTTCACGATAAACCCAAAATCAACTTTCATTTCAATTCTAATTAAATTAATTAATTGGTAAACTTCTTTAAATCTTAATTAAAAGATTTATTCTATTCTCAGCTGGGTTTAAGAACAGTGTTATTGAAGACACCATTCACGACAAACCCAAAATCTAATTTGATATTAAATACAAGGCTCTGAATAGAAACCATATCGGCTTATATTCAATATCAAATTCTGAAACTAATAGACATCGTTTTCGGAATAACGATATATGTATCTTCCAAATTCCTCAACAATATACGTATAATCAAGAATCCAATATCGAAATATGCCGAGATTATTTCCATTAAAATTTATTCCAATTCATAAGTTGGAAAATTCTAGTTATATTAAAACCATTTCCAATTCCTTTCAGTTCTTTGTTCTAGTTGTTAACTAGTTCATTCAAAAAAATATCTTTTATCTTTCCAAAATATGGAATATTTAATCCAAAATCTTTTTAAATCATTTAATATGATTTAACACAATTTATCTATATTTTTTATAATTTTAATATGGCCATTTCAGTTGATTTCCATATACGGTCATCGAACTGCATTTACAGCGATCTTTTCCAAAACTGATTTGGACATATTTTAAAATATAACCGTTAGATTTCAAATCTCTTCTTATCGTTCGAAAGCTCTTTTTGATATGAACCCAACGGTTCTGGTTTTAGGAGAATCTGACGAAAGCACTACAACAAATTAGGGTTTTTATAGCATATATTTTTAGCGTTTCCACGTCTTTACTACTAAACCTGAATAGACAAAAATCGACACGTAGATATTGAACACTACACATTTTTAATATACGCATAAATTAGTGCTAAATTTAACACAAACGCTTTACATACGGAACTAGGTTGGACCCGTGCTTCGCACACGGGTAATTATGTACAAATGTTGGTAGTTCAGTTGAAGTAGATATGGGCGATAATCAGGTGGTGGACATTCATTTTGATCTATTTGTGTTTGTGAAAGGCTAATATGAGAACATGAAGATGCTTGCATATCGCATCAAAAGATAGAGAAATGTGAATTATATGAGAATGTAATTGTTGGTTAATGTTATAATAATTATGGATGAACATGTGAGGTTATCTGCACAGTATGTGTGTGATTTGAATATTCCACACAGAAAAATGAAGTTGAAAAGATGCATGTTAGCATCCATATTGCAGGATGATAAAAAACATGTAAATGAAATATCTCTTTCATTATTACATGTACAAATTATTAATTTTCCATGTGCGTCGACTTTTTATTTACATGTGCAACCATTTACAATTTTAAGTCATACTACTGTTCTTTACTTATTTGCATCTCACTTTTCATTTGTCGTTGACATTTCCTGTTGTACTGCTATAGATATTTCTTCACAAAACAACTTACCTCGTTCAAATGTTGGTGGCAGGGATGGTTTTTAAAGTTTTGTGAATAATTATGTTCGTTGACATCGTAGCAGTATAGATAGGTATTCCATCTATGAACTGACCACCTTTTTATCCCTTTTCCGGCTAACAAAAGTCATCTCTTAGCTCGTGCATGACTCCATATCTATCAATTAAATTTTTTCTTCAACAGCTCTGCTTGATTAAAAAATAATCAAAGTAGTTGATGTCATCTGTTGTGCATAAACATGTATATGTGAACTAATTAGAGAAGCAATTCATGTACTAAAATCTGAACATAGTACCCTTATTAGCAAATTATTTCCAGTAATAATGGTTAATTGGGTAGTTGGATAGCATAAAGGACAATGAATTGTAGTAGTTAAGTTTAGTTTAATGGGCACATAATATTACATGGACTTTTTAGCTATTATTTATTACATGCTTGTTCTGAGTAGAAGTACGATACAACAGCATTGCAAACATATCTATCATAGTGAGCAATCAATTTAAGTAAAGATAAGAAAGTTTAGTCAAATACAGCCAATGATAGCTATATTCCATTAGCGAGTAACAGATCACCTGAGCTTAAAAAAAAAAGAAGACGGTCAAACCATACATCAGTCCAAGCATTACTTATCATGCCCATTATTGAAAAGCATTAATTTTACACATGAATTTTAAGAACTGTATGCAGTTGCATGTCATGTCTTGTATTTTATTTGTAGGTATGCAAAACTAAATTATGTTCTATTTTTAGTTTCTTTGAATATAGACTAATTATTTACTTCATTAGTGGAAGACCGAATCAATTGAAATTTTTAGTCGGTGGAAATGAAAATAGATTAATTGCGTGAATCAGTTAATCAGGAATAAAAATATACCAAGCAAACTCCGCAACTAAAAATCAGAATAAATTAATAGATCTAGTTGGCTTGCCGAAGCTGCAGTACACCGCTGAGTATGGCCTTGTGTGCAGCACCGGACATAGGTCATAGAAATAATTTTAGACGTATTCTTACCGAAAGTTGACAAAGTCGTGTGTGCACCACCGAACGTCCAGCTTTATTTTTCATCAGCCTACATATGAAAAAAAGAAAAGCAGATATAAAAACAACAATTTTGGAATAATTGGTACATAAATATACATGCATTTTATATAACTAAATAATAGATATCTGAAAGCTATTCGAGTGAATAGAGTTTTGACATATTGGCATGTTCTCACTGAGGGAAAATGCCTACGTTAATAGGTATAACGCCAGCACCAAATGCTTTTCCAAATACGTGATTCTTACCATTATAATAATGAAGGTATGTAGAGGAACTTTTACATATGAGGTACTCTAATATCGTTCATTGTTGGAACAGTAAACATCGGTAATGAAAGAATTTATAACTAAATATGCATGTCATTTTCGTCATAATGAATTGATCAATTAACATATCACCTTCCCTGATATCTTGAATAAGTTTATTAAACAATAATTATCATATATTCTCTTTGACTGGTGATGGTTTTGTAGTTCCTGAGTAAAATAATCATTCCTGTTTTTCAATTATGTATAGCATGTATAAAAAATATTGCTCTTTATTCATGAAAAATGAACCGAATAAATTACTATACTTTATGTTATAGTCCATAACACCCACCTGCCTTAACAAAGTGTAAGTAAAATAGAATATTTCAACAAAAAAAAAATGGTCGTAAACTTTATAAGTAAGTATACAATACAAAGAAGGAACGTCGTAAGAAAAAAATTGAAGTGGAAAAAATTACAGCAGGCTGAACTTAAAAATAGTTTTTGGCTATACAACATAACCATATATCTAAATAATCATTTGATGCTTCATTTTTTTGAGCCAAAGTAGCAAATGTATAAAAGTCCATTTTTAAGTGCAAAACATAGCAGACTACCATGACACAGTATTATGATATAAAATTATTAATGCTGTGGAATATGGTGAATTTAAAATTATTTAGAAGTAATAGGAAGGTGAATACAAATGGGTGTAAGACAGTGGATACTTGCATAGATCACGTTATTGGGTAGTGTTCGGTTTCACTATTGTCATCGTGAGCGCCATATTGATTGCAATTATAAATACAAAAGTTAAAGTAAGAAGTAAACAAAAAACCATTCATGAATTAAATTAATTAAACTTTTGATGGAATGATTGTCTAGTGATAAAGTCATGCATTAAACGCATTCATGAGTAAAACGCTCACGGCACCACGTAAATCATTACTTCCTTGAAATTAGAAAGGTAGAAAAAAAGATATACTCTTGCAGTCCAAAAATCTTAAGGAGATCATATGCAACCTGTAATAGAGTTCCAGTATGTGCATTGAAGCTATATGTAGGTAGAACAATGTAATTTACCAATTGACCATTCGGTGTATGCGCTTACTAAGCCCCAACAGTAATTTATTCAAAAAGAAGACCAAAATAGCATCATCAAACAGTTTAATGCTACCTGGAACAGTGGAAAAAAAAAAATCTTCCAGACTGTGATTTGATATATGAAAAAACCAAATAGCAGGCAATCAAATTCATTGAAGGTACAATCATCCTAGCCAGAAATAAACAGAAAAATGGTTTAAGAGATTAATAGCATAGCTGATAGGAAACAATAAAACATTAAATCAACATACAGTGAAGACCAATGGTTTGGCTAAAACGAATTAATGCTGTCAAACCGTATAATCCTTCAACAAATATTTATTTTTAAGCCAGCAATACCAGTAGGCCAAAAAGTGCTGAAGAAGTAAAAAAAAATAAAGGTAGATTTAAACAACAGTAAAGACAGTGTTCTGCCAAGTATCTTCCAGTTGGACTTTCTTTCAATGCATGAGTTGTTAAAACCGCCTGTGAATTTAATAAAAGAAAAGATGTTCGAATTGATTCAATTAAGTGAGAGGTCAATTAAACTGTGGCTGGAGTTCCAGAAAATTTATTTGGAATAGTGATGCGTTTTGCATATTAATTATCATGAATTTGTGATCGGAGCTCAGAGTGAATGATTTTTTATTTTTTTTGTCATTTGGTAACTTACTGCATTGTACGCTATTAAAGTGAAGATATCTGTTTGATGAATTATTAATTAACACCCAACAAACACCTTTTTGCCAAACATATTGAGAGTGTTATCTATGTTTATGATCCCCATTGTTTGAAGACTGAAACCGATTTCACCGTATGCTGCTAAAAAATGCGTAGTTAGGTTGACAACTTAAATAAGTCATGGCTACTAAGCTTTAAAACTTCTAACATCATAGAGTAAATGGACAGTTATCCCAACACACGTACATCAACTGCGTTGACATGTAGTATGTTGTATACTACCTAAGGCTTGTAGTAATGATGTAATATCTAAGTATCCAAATTTCTTTTTAAAAGAAAAGAAGAAAAATATTACCATTATGTTTCGTTATTTCTTTATGTTTAAAATAACAAATTCAAAACTACAACAATTTACTGTATTCAAGTTAAGCTCACTTCAGTGTGATACACAAATAATCAAAAACCCTAACTAGTGCACAAGTATTAGATTGTCTAATTATGGATGAAAATAAAATGTGTTATCCTAAAACCATGCATTCTGTAGAGAATAAATTTTAAAGGAAGAGATGAAGAAGATTTTTTGTTGATGAGGAAGACAAAATTTTATTTCATAAAACTTTTCTATTCTTTATTGCTTGATTCTTTTCTTCTATATGCTTGATTCACCAAGATTACAAAAGATGCATACATTATTTATACATGCATAAGAAATTTCTAGATAAAATTACATTAAAACAATACCAAATAAAACAGAGAAAGCAAAACAGGAAATGCAATTAACGCATGCAATTTAATGCAATATTAATGGAGTTTTAATTTATTCCAACAATCTCTCCCCTAAATTAAAACTTTCTCCTTATTCCCAATCTTTCTGCGTTTCTCCTGAAACTTTGTCCACTAAGTGGCTTCGTGAAGATATCCGCCATTTGTTTTCCTGTTTTGTAATACTCAACATTATTTTTCACAAGCTCCCTTAAAAACCTTTTTTTTTTTTTTTTTTTTTTTTTTTGAACTTTTCTTCAAACTTCGAAGCTTCTGAGAACATCTAAACTTTGATTGATTTATATCTCACGTGCTTCGGCAATAAAAAAAGTGATATCCCTACTCTTGATTCAGGCTCAAGTTTTCTTCGATTGAACAAGCATAACGATCCACCACATTGCATTTCTTTGGCATCTTCAACATCCTCCATATTCTCGTCTTCTTTTGTTATAGCCATTTCGATGTCTTCTTTGTCATCATTTGATGATAAACTAATTGATTTCCATATAATAGCCTGATGAGCACTACGTGGAGGTGGGCTCTTTGGACTTGAAATTAACTTGCAATAATTTTTATCTGCATCATAACAATATAGATTGCCATAAGCAAATGTCTTGTTATCAATGTTAAATTCCCTTCCATACAAAATCAGCTGAGTCACTTTCAGTGGATTAAAGAACATCGAATGATTAGACCTTGGAGAAGGCCTTGCCACATTTTCTTCAACAAGCACTTCCTTTTTCTTTGCTTCTTCCATTTCGTCAACCTTGCAAAGTCCATGGATAAGAGCTTTATAAGTGAATTCATCAAGCTTCAAACTCAACTCCCACATTTTATTCCTCACATTACATGCAAAGTGCATATTCTCTTTCTCACTGCAAGCATTAATCAAAGTATTGCAAGTGAAATTATCAGGCTCAATATTTCTTTTATCCATCTCATCCAAGATAGCATTAGCAGCCATCATTTTACCCTCTTCGCATAACTTACGAATTATTGAGTTAAATGTCACTTCTCCATGATACAAACCTTTTGCCTCCATTTCTTTATGAAGTTTCAATGCTTCGTCAAGCTCATCTTCTTTGCAAAAATTATGAACCAATGAATTATAAGTTACGATATCGGGTTTGATCCCAGCATCTCTTCTACGTTCTTCCTCCTCTTTTCTCAATCTTTCCTCTTCTTTCATTTCCTTTCTCTCTTCTTCTTTCTTCTTCCTTTTTTGATTCTTTGAATCCAACTCGCTCTCTTTTGGCTCTTCAGTTTCAGGAGCTTTTTCTTCAGTCTTTTTGCCTTCATCTTCTTTATTCTTGTCTTTTTTTTTTTTTTGTCTTTCTTCTGCTTTGCATCTCTATCTTCTTCATCATCTTCTTCTTTTGCAGCTTTCTTATCCTTTTGTTTATTCTTCTCTTTCTTCTTCTCTGCCTCATTGCCTTCATCCCCATTTTCTTCATTTTTGTCCTTCATTTCTTTCCCTTTTTTCTTTTCTTTTTTCTCCTTTGTGCCATTGCTCTCGCTTTTGTCTTTTTCTTGATCTTCATCAACAATCTTCTTTTCTTTGTCTTCTTCAACTTTTTCATTTTCTTCTCCGATGAATGAGCTTTGCAAAATCTCCCAAGCTTGCTTTGCACAACTTGCACGATATATTTTGTCAAAAGCGTCATCATATGTATCTATTCCCTGATAGATACAATACAATGCTTGTTTGTCTTTCATTTTCAATGTTCTCAATTTATCCTTTTCAGCTTGCGTTAAATTTTCCTTATTTTCAACTTCGGTATACCCGCTTTCAACAATCTCCCATACTTCTTGAGATCCAAGAAGGGTCTTCATTTGGATACTCCATTTACCGTAATTATCTTTGGTTAATTGAGGAACACAAGCGAGGGGAATAGAATTGCTCATTCTGATTGAACAAGGCTCTGATACCAATTTGTAGAGAATAAATTTTAAAGGAAGAGATGAAGAAGATTTTTTGTTGATGAGGAAGACAAAATTTTATTTCATAAAACTTTTCTATTCTTTATTGCTTGATTCTTTTCTTCTATATGCTTGATTCACCAAGATTACAAAAGATGCATACATTATTTATACATGCATAAGAAATTTCTAGATAAAATTACATTAAAACAATACCAAATAAAACAGAGAAAGCAAAACAGGAAATGCAATTAACGCATGCAATTTAATGCAATATTAATGGAGTTTTAATTTATTCCAACACATTCTTGGTTAAGCTATAACTACGATGTTAGTATTATATCAAACTCACGTCTCACTGTATGTTAATTGTTCTTCCTTTATGTTAACTAACAAAAAAAAGGCTTTTAGGGAAGGTCAAGTGTGATTCAATAATACAAAAATGTTAAGAATAAACACGCAAAATATGATAAAGGTATTACAATATAACAAAGTTTAAGGGTAAAAATGTTACATAAGAACTCATTACCGTTATTACTCATTTATCTTGTATAACCATTCTAAAAAAAAAAAAGGCTTGTTTGCATGCTAAAAGGGAAAATAAAGAGTGATGTTATACTGCTTGTAATTTTAATTTCAGTGAATTTCTACAAATTCATCGATTTCAAATTTTATATATATATATATATATATATATATATATATATATATATAATTAGTCAAATGTAATGAGCATATATATATATATATATATATATAGAGAGAGAGAGAGAGAGTAGAAAAGTACGAAAGTTTTAGAATTACCAAACTATCTATTACAGATGGATGTGTGTGTGTGTGTGTGTTTATATATATATATATATATATATATATATATATATATATATATATATATATATATATATAGAGTAGAAAAGTACGAAAGTTTTAGAATTACCAAACTATCTATTACAGATGGATGGTAACTAAGGTAAATTACAACCCAAAATAAAATAATTAATTAATATAGAAAATTTAAAGTTACTTGTGAGAAAATATGAGAATAAGTTGAAAATATAAAAGAAACATAAGCCTAACATATCAAAAGAAAAATGCAAAACTTAACCATATAGTTACTTATATTTTCTTTCTTTCATTAAAAATAAAAATGGGCCTTTCCATAATAGTTGATTAGAAATTAAAAAGAAAACAATAAGAAAAAAAACAGATATCAAATGCATTTAAAAGTGTGATCCCAAAGCATAAATTTTATTTACGGCAATGAAATATGGGAGTTGTTACTTATTTATATGCTAGTAGCTTAGATTAGACATGAGACTGTTGATATATGGGAATGAAATCATACATATAATTATCTGCTCTATGAAGAAATGGATGATTTTCAAGTTAAGTAAAATTTGATAGCAATGACAATTATATTTGATCTTTGGTTATAATTTACTATGTATGTTATTTCTACCAACTTGGATTTTCCTTTATTTTTCCTTTTCATTTCGGCTATGCATCACAATTCTAAAAGCGTTTGATTATTGTGATGTTTTAAATCTCTTATCTATAGTTATTGCTCTAAAACACTCAACTACTATAGCTAATAGGATAGAGAAAAATAGGTATCTATATGTCTTCCTATCAGCGTGTCGTTCTGTAGATGCCTCATGCATATGATTTTTTTTCTTTTTTATTATTCAAAATTTATTCCCAAATGTGCTACTTGTTTTAGGTTATCGGAAGCATGTGAAACCCAAAAAAAAAAGAAAAAAAAAAAAAAAAAAAAAAATCAAATGGAAAGAGCCTAGTTTTTTGCCAATATTATATAGAATGAATGTGAGCAAAGGAAACGAATTGTACGGACTTAAGGAAAACATCAAAAAATTAGTCAGTACAAAGACACAAGAAATAATGTGAGATTGTCAATAATGACAAAGTAGGAAATAAATGAGAAAACAACAATTTTAAGATAGTGTAATATTTTGTGTTGTCTCTTAACCATTTAATGATGCCTACCAACAAAAATCAAAAGTATAAAATTGATCAAAGTTAATCGATTTCTTAGTTGCGACATTAAGCAAACTTTCAGGACATTTTCACTAATGGCTTTCAAACATTATGATAATGCGTACAACTATCCGGTTTCTAGTACATTTTAAGTGCTTATAGTATATTACTGTGCTTATTTATGAAATTAAGACTAATGATCCAATTCATATAATTTTCTATTAAGAAAGAGAAATTGAACATAATATGTGTTTGGAATGCTGAGATAAATTATCAATCTTGAGGTCATAGTCTCCGGTTAACTCGAGAACAATGCAGATAAGAAGTAGGTAAGTTGGAGGAATCTTCTAAAAATATTGCAATGAAGATGAGCATTTTATATATGAGATTCTAAATAAAATCAAATAATAAATAACAAACATTCCATTAACTTACTCGTATTTTTGCCAATGTTGGTGAGAAAAAGTAATGTATCATCATACAAAATAACGTATCTGACTAAGTTGATGCTTACCATACAAATAGAAGAAGATAAATGTTTTCATGCAATAATTGCTACTTGTGCATTTTTGACTGTTCAAAGCATGTGTTGTTATTGTTGTTGTTTCAATAAACAAAAAGGTTAGTTAAAAGAGAAAAAATATCTTTGTTTCCATTAACCAATCCATATCAATTATGACATAGCATTTTTTTAAATTTATTATATGCAAAGAATAAGAAGCTAATTGATAATTACATAACATGAGAATACAGAAAGTAACCTTTTTGAAGCGATCAAACATAAAAATAAAGGTTGCATAATTTTCAGTTTAGTAAAATGAAAGTAGAAAACATCTTAATAACATGAACTGAAAGTACTTGCCTCATTTTGGCCTTTTTTATTTAGCAAGATGCATAGACAGAGGAAAATCAAACTTCTTACTCTTTCCCCCACTTATAACAAAATTTAAAGTTTAAAAGCAAAATTTATTGTAGGCTTGTAGCACATAAGAATGCCATCTGCTAGCAATTTTGGACAGTCATCAGGTTCATGTTAGATTCTTGTGATTTCACACTGCTACCAAACCATCTAATATAGATGTTTAAATAAATTCAAGCGCATAAAAGAGTATCCAAAAAATAAATGAAATTCTGCATACGATTAATAAATTTGAAAAGATAAAGAAGAGACAACTATATCACCGACATAGATTATACTCTTACTCAAATAACTGGTAACATTCAAGCAATCATAGTAAATGTCGTTGACATTTAAGAATATCCTTGAGAGGTTCTTGTAGATTCTAAATTATTCTACAAACGGCACATTCAATTCACTTCAAATTTTTACATGACTAACAATGATTAGCAGCCTTTTCCTAGTTCAACCGTGTTTTCTAGCATATTTGGGTTTCAATAAAATTTATGTACACCATAGAAGTACAAAATAAGTGGGTGCATAAAACCACGATGGAAAATTCCACCAGCATTAGCTAGGGATATACACCCATAAGTAGAAACAGATTAAACAACATAGCTTTAGTTACTTGCTAACAACCTTTGCAAAACAATCTATAATTTTTTTATCAAGAATTCTTTGAAAATAGTCAACTATCTTTGCAATAAAATAAAAATTAAATTCTTTTTAAGCATTTCATCAACCATTTTACTTGTATCATAAAATGTCATTAATATATACCTATTTGTTTCAGCAAACAAATCCAATGAAAGGAAGGCCCCAAAATATCTCTTAATAGTGTATTGACGTTTAAAATTGCAATTCTGTTTATGCCTAGAGTAATATCACACATAAATAAAAGGTTATTATAATACGTATATCTTTTTTTCAATGATTTTAAATAGAAAATTATTCCACGGTTTTGTTAAATGTAGTGGAATATAAGAAAAAAAATCCATGCAAAAGCATAATAGTGAACTTCAATACAAATAAAATAGAAAAAAGTAAATATAGCAAAGGAAAGAATATATAATGATTTATACCTTCTATTTTGTCTATGTTGATAGTAGATCATGATGCTTAAGAATCTATTTTCAGTTCACTAATGCCTTCTTTCGATATAAGTAGATAAAGTCATTGCCATTGCAAATTTGGTGCACTTGCTTTAAGAAATCCACGGTACCTGCAACCATTTAAGATGTAATGAGCATTTAATGATTAATAAAAAAGCATATCATCAAAGTACATCTGTGTCGTTACAAAAGATCAAACAAAGAAGATTAAAAAACAATCATTTTCAATTTAAGACAATGACAAAAAAGGGAGATGAAACAAAAGTGTTTACATGAAGAATAGTACTAAACATCAACAAACATAGAATAATATATGGATGAGGATGTAAAATGGATTCTTTTGAAGAAACTTTATGGAGGCCATCACATGCATGTACTCAAGTGTTTTGTGGTTTGCTGTTGTGTCAAAACTCAAAACCATGCTCACATTTTCCTTTAGTTTTACATTCATAATGGACAATTAACTTATGTTTCCAATACTCGCTCACGTGCATTATCTTTTTACACTCGGGAATGTTAAAAGCACTTCCAACTATTTGAATCTAATTGAATTGCTGTAAAACCTACAGTCCAACTGTTTTTGCTGGCAACAGTGAACCAATATGGGATTATTTGGTGAGCCCAAAGCAGCTGACTACACATATAAAGTGAAATCACAGAGAATAGCATATATTTTCATTATTGTGCATTCGTAAACAGGTTGAAAAAAATATTAGGTTACTCACTAAAGTGTCACTTCACTATGGTTAATTCAACGGGATATTTTTTATATTTCCATCAATCTATGGTCTCCAAAATAACTGATACTGCACACATCTAATCAGCTTTATTAAATATAACATAACTATTGTACTCCGTAATTAGAATTGACGTGATCACAAATACTAAAAAATGCAATGACTAATTTATTAAAATTTTAATATATTAATGGTGTTTCCTTAGACAACAAATGAAAATTGTTAGGAAAACTAATTATGAACCTTTCATAACTGAGAAAAAACATTTTTAATATAATTTAATGAGAACTCATGCTATACAATAGGGCTTGCGTCAATATTTACATAGACATTGACTAAACTTTAATAGGTACACAATATTCAGATTCTTTTACTAATAATTTGTACTTATAAAAATTTAAATATTCATTTATGATACGTCAGTATGTCAACATGAAAAAGTTCAACTACGTCAGTCTAATGTTCGGACAAAGAAAATTATGTAAAGTAGGAAAATGTTGAGTAATTCTTAACTATGTAAATGATGGTCAGTATTCAATTTATAAAATAAAGTTGAATAAAACCTGTAAAACAATAGTGAAGTAGTCGTGTGCAAAGCAATTGGACATTGTATTGCCATAACCCCTCTCTAATCACACTACAATGAACTAATATATATTACGCAGCAGATGAGTAGATCTGTATCTAGCCGTTATTCAACATAAAAAGGAGAATCAAAGTAATAGTTGGAAGTCTCCAAACATGAGTTGAACTAAAAAAGAAGCTACATAACTTTTTTCATGGCATGTTCCTTTAGAAGATATTATTATGCACATTGTGGTTGTCATAAAAACTTAAAAGCTGGACAGAACGCAAACAAAGTATGAAGTGGAAAGCATATATCACATCTCAGCTTATGATATAGTTCTGTAAAGATCTATAGAATAAGGATTATTGATAATCAGCGGTTCATACACGTGTTGAACTAAGCACAAAATAATGAGCATCCATACATCATGCTTCGCAGTAAAACTACCATTTCTTTGTACTATCAACACATATGTAGTTCCTTCAGAATTTAAAATATGTAGTTTAAACCGTATGTAAGGTTTATATGTGTTTATCTACTCAATAGAACTGTATGTAGGTTTAGTAATAAATTTGACTTAACCTTCCATTTGTGTTTCCAAATTTTGCTCATACTGTCCGCCTTCTAAGCTTTTTGTTACTATTCTGAATACGTTTATATGTTGCTCTTCAGTACCCTGCATCCTTTAACTGGATTTTTTAGTGCTACAGACATTGCTTGGATCAAGGTGTTGTGTTCACATATTACAGTATGCATGCATTTTTACACATTTCAGTATAAAGGGTCACATATTCTAGTATGCATTCCATTCACAAAACCACGTAAGCATTCAAATTAAAACATAAGAATACACAATAAACTTTGAAAACAAAAACCCTACTATTATTTCTCTTGAATCATTAACAACAAAAAACTTCTTGCCTTTTAACCAAATTAGGTAATATTGTTTATGACACATGCTATCTTAATATAAAAATACTTTATATTGTGTTCCTTTATGTTTTTTTTGGGGCAGTCGTAGTTCTTTCGTCTTAGCATTATTATTTTTATTTCTTTACTCTTCCTGGATAGGATTTCAACGTTTTCATGTTAGATGTGAATTGCATGTTAACAATTAAGATAGTTCGTTGCATTTTATCATTACATTTTTTATATCAAACATATATGCTGCTTTGTTTTGGTAGACTTAAACAAAGTGTGACAATAACTCAACATTTAGTATGGCATACATCACAATGGTTGTAATACTAACAACACAAATGATTTACATGTTTACTTACTATTGACTTAGATGAAAGGCAATGCAATGGACATGGTATGGCCTATCCATCCTCAACTTTCGTTCATGCCAGCTAATCCTATAATGTAGTTAGAAATCTATGTTATGCAAATTGTATGGTAAAAAAATTGTTATGTACAAAATAAAATTCTTCCACTATTTCTATGTTGGCTTTGAAATGTTTAAATAGTTGAATTGACTATAAAATGGTTGAACTATTAATTATTCAAATTATTTGGAACTTACATTCTGTGTTGCCATCCGTGGAACATTCACCAAACATGGTGATAGATTTTGATTGGTTTTGTCCATGCATAAACATGAATATTAATATTAGTTGTATATAAGTCTACCCCATACTTTACACTTTTAGATTCCTTTTTTCTCCAACATAAGTAGCTTCCTGCATGAGGTTGACAGAGAAGTTTCTACAATTTAACGTTGGGTGCGTATAAGATAATTATTAAATTTTATAATTTTCAGTTACTGGTGCACCCTTACTGTTGTCTAGCTTATGCAAACATATTAATATCCCAATGTAGGCACAGCTGTTGATCGGGATGACGGACGTTGCTAGAGGTATGGGCATCCTTCATCATCTACTTCTATATACCCAGATAATATGTTTACCGTTCTTATTGGACCTACTCATTTTTCTATTTATTACTCACTGTTTTATCTAGGTTAATTTCGATGCGATCACAATTCTTGTCAACCCATACGTTTACAGTTCCTGTTATTTTGTCAAAGAAGTAAATGTAAGATGACAATGAATCGTTACTGACGTTCCGATAACAGTTTGATATCTCTTGCACATTTTCACTTACACTACTTTAGTATTACATTAATTCAGTAATAATTTTTTTAATAAATGCATAATTCAGTAAAACCTCCAACCACGGTTTTTGGGATTTATATTGGAAGCTGTTGGAAATAAACTTGGTTTTTAAGGAAACATTGATTATGTGACAAATTTTATTCTTGTATTTAGGGAAGCACAAAATATATGGTAATAAATATTAGAGTTATCAAAATAAGATTAGAGAAGAATCTAGACTAAACAAATATGTAAAAATGAAGAAAAGTCTAGGAAAAGAAAAGTCTAGTGATTCTCTCTTATATAAATTATGATGTAATCACTCATTTGTATCAATCAATCAATGATCAATCAAGAAAAAAGAATCAAGCAATAAAAGTATTTTTTTCTCCTCCCTTAAAATATTCTACTTTCTTCTAATTTGTTTCTCTTCCTCCACATAATTTTCTTAACAAAGTGGTATCGGAGCAACACAAATTTTCTAACAAAGTGGTATCAGAGCAACGCAAATTTTCCAACAAAGTGGTATCAGAGCCTGGTTGAAATTATGACATTTCTATTTCTTTCGACGTTTGTTCTCATAAAAGAGAATTTTGAGGAATGGAGCAGTATGAAAAAAGAGGAGCTAATCTCCAAAGGTCTATGGGAGATTGTTGAAAATGGCTATGAATGGCGTAAAGACATGGAGAGTATGTCGCAAATGGACAAGAAAGCCTTTGCGAAATTAAAACGGAATGATTATCGTGCTCTTTCTGTGATTGCTGAGAACGTCGATGAGAAAGCTTCAGATCTTATTTTTAGAGGAAGGTGTACAAAAGATTCATGGAATCTTTTGAAAAAGATGTACGGAAAAGATGATGCAAAGATAATGAATGAAGATAAGTTGATTGATGAGAAAGATGAAAAGAAGGATAGCGAGAGTGTGAACGAGAAGGAGCAAGAGAAGAAGAAAGAAGAGACTATGCCAGAGCCTATGGAAGAAGAGATGATGGATGAGACAGAGGAAGAGAAGTTGGATGAAGAAAAGCTTTTAGAGAATAAAGAAGAAGATGCAATTGCTGAAGAAAAGCAAGAAGCTGTAGTGGAGAATACCGCTAACCATATTGATATGGCACTAGCAGAGAACAAAAGTGAAGAAAAGGCAAAGACTATCAGTAGGGAAGAAAACCACGAAGAAGACTTTAAAGATGGACAAGAGAGAGCTGAAATCGTGATTGAAGAAATTAAAAGTAAGAAGTCACTAGTAATCGAAGAAGAAACCAAAGAGAAAGTCAAAGATAAACAAGTTGAAGAGCATACCAAAACAAATGAAGTGAAGAAAGAGAGCGCTAAAGAATTAAATATGAAAGGTAATAAAGTATATGAAGATGACGCCAATGACAAAAAGTATGAATGGAAAGGTACCGAAAATGAAGAACAGGTGAAACAAGGAGAAATTGGAGAGCTTGGTGAAAATTTGAAGCACAAACAAAATTTTGAAGAGATTTGGAAAACAAATAAAGAAATCGAATTGGTCAAAGATTGTAGAAGTGATTTTTTGAAAGAATTCAAAGACACCATATATGACTTATTCAAAGTTTATGACACCGGAACAAGATGGAAGCTAGAACACACACTTTTTGGAACGTTTTGTGCAAATGAAGGAGGACAAAAAGAAAGGAGCACCGTTGAAGAAATTGCATCGAAGATCTTCATATTGGGAAAGAGGAAGAAACGAAAAAAGAAAATTTGGATAATTTCTTTAGTCCTACCAAAGCACGTAAAATACAAAGAATCAAAATCTTGCATCAATTTGCAAAACCAAGTTTACGGGGGGATGTTGGAAATAAACTTGGTTTTTAAGGAAACATTGATTATGTGACAAATTTTATTCTTGTATTTAGGGAAGCACAAAATATATGGTAATAAATATTAGAGTTATCAAAATAAGATTAGAGAAGAATCTAGACTAAACAAATATGTAAAAATGAAGAAAAGTCTAGAAAAAGAAAAGTCTAGTGATTCTCTCTTATATAAATTATGATGTAATCACTCATTTGTATCAATCAATCAATGATCAATCAAGAAAAAAGAATCAAGCAATAAAAGTATTTTTTTCTCCTCCCTTAAAATATTCTACTTTCTTCTAATTTGTTTCTCTTCCTCCACATAATTTTCTTAACAAAGTGGTATCGGAGCAACACAAATTTTCTAACAAAGTGGTATCAGAGCAACGCAAATTTTCCAACAGAAGCTGCACTCCACCTTATGATGGAAGCTTGCCCACTAATAAAATCGACTATTTTATAATTTATACATCTATTTTCATAATACTGGAAATTTGTGTTGTTTCAGACGCACTCAGCTGACAGTTTTTTTTTAATTGAGTAACTCAACCCGTTTAAAAATAACTCATATAATTACTTTTCGTCATAATATATGTTACATAATTGAAATGAAAAAAAGTTCATACCTGCCAAATAGAATCCTTGTCTTTAATTCTGATAATTATCTCTCCCACCTAATGACATATAAAAAACAAAGAAGTGTTAGAAAAGGTAGACATATTAGCAGCCGAATTCAATCAAAATGCAAACAAACAAATATATTAGATCATCTTTTCTCTGTACGTACCACTAGGATAATATGTTAATAAATGATTATGAAAGTAGAAACTAAAGCATATTAGAAGGATGTATTCAAGAAGCTTCTTAATCTATCAACAACAATTGCAACTGATAAGAACACAAATGAAAACTAAAACGAATTGTAATATATGTAAAACAAATTAGCAGCAAGTAGATAACTGGCACTGATTAATAAACGAAGCAGTAATTTGTACAATTTGTATGAGAATTGTCACTATTTTAGAGTACAGAAAAAAGACAATATCAAGTTTGAGGAGTGAATCAGGGTAGAAGTAATTATGCAAAGAAAAGTTTTATCATGTAAACAAAACACAGAAACCGATATGAATATTATACAGTAGACCTACAGTAGACCACATTAGTAATTTTGTAGGGATTTCTTATGCTTTTGACAAACAGTATTTTCATTTTAAAAGATCAGTTCAAACTACTTTTGGCAAATAAAATCGGCTGATTTATATAAACCAATAGTACTACCAGACTACCAGTAACGAAACCAACAATTTTGGAATGGTCGGCACATAAACATGCATGCAGTAGCTTATGTTAAACAATGAAATTTTCAGGTAGGTGCACAAATAATCGCAGGAAGAACTCGATCAAATGCAGACAAAATGATGCATAAAAGGTATGATGCAGAGGTCCAAGACCAGGTTCCAAACAAAATAAATTTCATATAGGAAATTCAACCAAGTACTGCTCAAAATTGATAGCGGGTATATTCACATACAGGAAATAACAAACAGCATACCTAACATCACCAAGGTAACATGAAGGACTGCAGTGACGGAATCTAATTTAATAATGGTACCCGTGAAGACTTAATTTGCTATGGATGGGCAATAAAAAATGGGAAAAAAGAACGTGGGTTATTTTTTATTTTTTATTTTAAAAAAGAAGCCGATGAAAACTGTGAACGGGATAGCGAAAGGAAGGAAAAGCTGTGTTTTTGTGCATCACGTGTGCATTGTTGGAATTGTGCCTTTATGTTTAAGTAATAGACATGGGTTCTTTTCATTTCCCCTTTCTAGTTTACCTCCTAAAATTTCATTTCCCACCAACTTTCCTTTCTTCACTCAAAACTCCCGACTTCAATGCCCTAGACTTTAATCGTCGCAACCCACCACCCTTAATTTCATCAACGTCGATTACACGCCAAATCATTATTCACAACTCCTAGTTGATATCCCTCGCTTCCTCATCTTTGAACGTCGTCCCAACTGTCCAGATCTCAACAGCTAAACTGCAGTCCCGTTCTGTGCTATTTGTACGTATTTTGCCCAAACTCGTTGTTGTTTCCATCATTGTAAGTTTAGTCAATAGCAACTTCAAGATCAGTTGTGTCATTGTTTATCAAACTGATTTTTATTTGTATTGATGATTGTTTACGAGTTAATCGTGTAATCGATTTTAGAGCTATCTTTTTAGGAAATAGTCACTGGGAAAATTCTATTTCAACCCATGTTTTTAGTTAGTAGCCCCCCTTGAAAATAAAAATTTTAATGACTAAAGTACCCTTAAGAAGTTATCTTCTCATCAAATCTCACAACGTAATATTTACTGTAATGTTTTAAGGCTGTGTTTGTTTTTGTTCAGGACTTCTGAAATTAGTTCTGAATATGTAAAAAACCAGCGTTCAGAACTTTTTAAAGCTGTTTGGTGCGGTTACTCATTCAGCGAAACTTATCAATTCAGCGATTCTTTTTTCAGCGAAAATATATCGCTTATTCATTCCTTCTGAATAGCTACAGCTCATAGGTTTTGAATATGTCCTGCAAATCGAGAGAAATCTTAACAGAAAGTCCTTTTTTTTATCGTCTCCTCATCGTCTAAAGAATTCTGGACAGTTCATTTTCTATATAAACTTGTCACATGCGAAGTTTATATGCCTGACTGGTCACGCTTCTTGTTTATGTATAAAGAATTCCAAATACTGTACACGTCATATGCCATTTTAATGCAAACTGTATAAACATTATTTTATTTGTTCAAGTACTGTTTTCGTTGATGCAAACTTTATATGCCAATTTTATTTTGACCAAAAGTGATCCGTCTGAATACAGTACGGTTGATGAAAATAAGGTAGAATTTGTTGTCAAGATTGTGTTGTGATACTGTTGATGAAGATCCACAATAAATATTTACATGCTAGTATTTTGATTTAGTTCTAGTGTACTTATTGAATGCACTGTAATACCACGCACTGAACGTTCGTATTGATGATATTTTTTTCATATAGTCTTATTACAAAATGTTCAGACAAAAGCTAAAACAAACAACATTTCAAAATTCAGCATTTAGCATTCAGTATTCAGCAATAAGCATTCAGCAACAAGCATTCAGCGTTCAGCATTTAGACAAAAAAACAAACACAGCCTAAAACACCTAAGCTTCAAAATCCTAGATTTCAAATCAATCAAGGAAAAATTCATTTGCAAATAAGAATACAATGGATTTTGAAGAAGAAAATGATTCCTCATCGCAATCACAATAGGTAATTAAAGAAAAATAAAAATTTTGAGTTTTTTTTTTTTTTTTTTACTTTCCAAGTACAGCCGATGCACAACGAATTGAGTGATTTTGTATAAAACCATGTAGGAAGAGTCCTAGAAAATTATAAGAACCTAGTAGTATGAAGGAGGGGATACATATTCAACCACGTATATTTCTTACGTGGATAGCTAATAAACCACGTATAAATCCTTCGTTGATTTATTGCTTACCACACAGCTTGGCAGAATTCCATCAGTAGACGATCTAAAGTCCAAACCCTAACTTCAAAACCGTAACAAAAACGAAGCGTACCTTTTTTCCTTCCTTCAATGATGAATTCGATCGAGTGATTTTGCAAGGAAATTGATTTGCGTGGAAAGATAAGATTTGGGTATAGGGTTGCGGTGGAAAGAAACAATTGCAGTGGAAGAGAATAGTTTTTCGTGAGAAATGGAGAGCACAGCAAAGTCAGGGGTAAGTTTGGATGTCACAAGAGCAGATAGAGCTGCTTATTAAGGATGATATTATATTATTACAGGCTGAAAGGACTATAAGCTGACCTTTTGTTTTTCTGGAAATGTAAAAGCATATTCATATCATTATTTAATTGCTGGGTGGTTGTTAATAGCTCCAATTGTTAAAGATTGTCGTTAAACATGTTACCTTATCGCATGATGAGAAACTGATAAGAGGTTAATTTTGTTGGACATTTGTTTAATGTTGTTTTGGATGAATGTTTAATACACACTTCCTGATATTGTATTTAAAACCCGTTCAGCTACGGCCGTTGGATGTCAATTAGATTACAAATTAACTACTAGAAGTTTTTAGAGGTCTAGAATTTCATGATTATAATCTGTAGTTTTCTTGCAGTGGGGTTGCTCTAACCAACCTTTATTTTTAAGAGGAATTTGAACTAGTATAATATTCGGTATATCCGTCAAAATTGCTCCGCGTCCTTTACCTACTTAAAATAAAGTAAAACGTTATTTTAATTTGGTTAGTGCTTATTCATCTGTCTGGAAATTAAATTAGATTGATCATATGCTTTGTAGATAAGAATAACGGATGAAACATTTATTCTTACCTTTGCATCATGGGAAATAGTAGATTTTCTTTTTTTTTTTCTTTTTTTTCTTTTTTTCTTCTTCTTTTGAATATGAACTCAATGGGAAATAGTATAGTTTTTTTGACCTAGCTAATTAAATATTGAGGAGATATTTGTAAGTTAGAACATATTGGAAAAGGTCAAAGGAAGTAGTCGATGCATATCTGAGTACACCCAGTGATTAGAAAAAAAGCTAAGTATCTTAGTGCACATCGTGTTCAAGTCATACTTACTTGGTGTGTTAATTTAGACCCTTGTACGTTTGGAAAATTAAAACGGTCTGATTCGCTAATATGGATATGTACAGTTGTTGGAAATGTTTTATAACATTAAGTGAATTATTAAAAATCTTGAATAAGTGTATGAATGGCTCCTATATGGGAATAGTCCCACATCATGGGATTATATGAAAGAAGCAAGTATTTATACTTGTTTCTAAGAAATCATGTTGGGGCCTTAGGCTCCCAATACATGCATTGTTGTGAGGAGGGAGACCATGCATCATGACCACCACACACGCGCGACCAACCGACCCGGTCCGGTTCGGTTCGGTTCGGTTCGGGCTTGGGCTTGGGCTTTGTGGTGTAGACACTTATATTTTTTGGACCATAAAACTTAGCCTTTTTCGTACCGTTTTTTTATGGAAAAGATTTCTGCAACGGTAAGAACTCTTATCCCTCAAATTTAGCGGCCCACTAATCAGCAACCCTAACCCTAATTCTCGTCCTATATATTGTCATTAGCTTCAGACGAGAATACCTACCGAATCACAATTTCTCTTTTTCTCTCAGCCACCATTAAAAATTTTCTCTCAGAACTTCTCGAGCAGTATTTTAATTCAGAATGTGCAAATCTGCACTGATTTGTTGTGCAACCAAATCAGTTATTGTATTAGAGGCTGTTTTATCCTAGAGGCGGCGGTGAAGGAACGAACTGGTTTGCACCTCCAACCAGATCGCCGAATCGTCTTCAAGAAAGCAACCTAATCCGCGACTCAGCCATTGTTTCCCAACAATTTGAAGACGATCTGAAACAATGGCTTCCAACTCAACCCTAGACGATTCTGCTCCACCCTCTGCTTTCCAGAACCCTCTCGTGACTGCTGCTCCATTCAGATTTGAAGGCTTGCATTTCAAACGATGGCGTCAGAAGATGGAGTTCTTCCTCACCATCAGAAAGGTTGTGGCTGCGCTGACTACTGACAAACCGCAGCTTCTAGATAAACCTGACGAGGCTGATGCAGCGAAAATGGCATCATGGACTGAACAGTCAAAGCAACTGCAGACCTGGACTGAACAGGATTACCTACGTAAGAACTTTATTCTGAACGGACTGAGCGATGATCTCTATGATTACTATAACTCAGATGAAAAGACAGCAAAGGAGATCTGGGAAGCACTGAAGAAGAAATATGATACAGAGAAGACAGGGGCAAAGAAATATGCTGTGAGCCGCTACCTAAAGTACCAGATGACTGATGATAGATCGGTAGAGATGCAGTCTCATGAGCTGCAGAAAATAGCTCATGAGATCATCTCCGAAGGTATGGTCTTGGATGAACAATTTCAAATTGCTGTTATCATTGACAAATTACCCCCAAGCTGGAAAGATTTTAAGAATGTCTTGCGACATAAGACTAAAGAATTTTCCTTAGAGAGCTTGATTACACGCCTCCGTATTGAGGAGGAGGCACGCAAGCAGGACCAGAAAGAAGAGGTACTGATTGTGAATAACAACAGTACTAAGAAGACCACTCCCGCTGTTCTGAAACTAAATCAGAAATCTTTTAAGCATCAGAACAGGTGCAACAAACAGAATGGGAATCCGCAAGGAAACCCAAAAGGACAGCAGAAACCAGCCCAAAAGAATGACTCTGGACAGTTGTTTCTATGCTACAACTGTGGAAAACCAGGTCATATGGCACGTAAGTGTCGGAACAGGCCAAGCTCTGCACCGTAGGCTAACCTGACTGAGGAGCCTCTTACGGCTATGATTACTGAGATTCACCTTGTTGGTGGATCAGAGGGTTGGTGGGTAGACACTGGTGCTTCTCGCCATGTCTGCTATGATCGTGGCATGTTATCGACATACACGGCTGCTGAAAATCAGAAAGTGTTGTTGGGAGATTCTCACACCACTAGAGTTGTGGGGATTGGCAATGTGGAACTCAAGTTCACCTCTGGAAAAACTTTAATTCTGAAAGATGTTATGCACACTCCAGAAATAAGGAAGAATCTGGTCTCTGGCTTCCTCCTTAATAAGGCTGGTTTCACTCAAGTAATTAGGGCTGATTTGTACACCCTAACTTATAAGGGAACTTTTGTGGGAAAGGGTTATGCTTGTGAGGGTATGTTTAAACTGAATGTTGAATGTAATAAAGTGACTACTTCTGCTTACATGTTGTGTGATTTTAATAACTGGCATTCTAGATTATGTCATGTTAATAATCGAATAATCCGTAACATGAGCACCCTAGATATGATACCTAAAATGACAGAATCTGAACTTGATAAATGTGAATTCTGTACACAAGCTAAAATCACAAAGAAACCTCACAAATCTGTTGATAGAGTTTCTGAACCCTTAGACTTGATTCATTCTGACATATGTGAACTAGATGGCACTTTGACTAGGCAGGGACATCGTTATTTTATCACTTTTATTGATGACTGCTCTGGTTTCACATATGTATACCTTATGAAAAATAAAAGTGATGCTTTTGATATGTTTAAAACATCCAAAACTGAGATTGAGAATCAAGCAAATAGAAAAATTAAGAGACTTCATAGTGATAGAGGAACAGAATACGAATCTAATTCAATTCTGGATTTCTATAAACAACATGGTATAGTACATGAGAGAACTGCACCCTATTCTCCTGAAATGAACGGTAAAGCAGAAAGGAAAAATAGGACCTTTACCGAACTAGTAGTTGCCATATTATTAAATTCTGGTGCAGCAAAACATTGGTGGGGGATATTTTATTGACTGTATGCTATGTTCTGAATAGAATCCCCAAATCTAAGAATAAAATTTCTCCTTATGAAATTTTAAAGAATCATAAACCCAATGTCTCACACTTTAGAACTTGGGGTTGTTTAGCTTATGTTCGCATTCCAGACCCTAAGAGAATAAAATTGGCAAGTAGAGCATATAAATGTGCATTTATAGGCTACGCTATTAATAGCAAAGCATATAGATTTTATGACCTTAATGCACATAATATAATTCAATCAAATGATGCTGGTTTTTATGAAACTAAATTTCCTTCTAAATTAAGGAATAGTGGGGGCACCTCAAACATGCCAATTAGAACAGAACTTAATGAAAATTCTGAAGCTGAACCTAGAAGAAGTAAAAGAGAAAGAACCATAAAAGACTTCGGTTCAGATTTTTGTGCTTTTACTATTAAGGAGGATCCCATAAACCTCCAAGAGGCCTTATCTTCTTTAGATGCCGATTTTTGGAAAGAGGCTATAAATGATGAGATGGATTCTTTAGAATCCAACAAGACTTGGCACTTGGTAGATTTACCCCCTGGTTGTAAATCTATAGGCTGTAAATGGGTACTTAAAAAGAAATTAAAACCTGATGGCACTATAGATAAATATAAAGCACGACTAGTAGCTAAAGGTTTTAAACAAAAAGAAAATATAGATTTCTTTGACACTTTTTCACCTGTAACTAGAATAACATCCATTCGGGTTCTAATCTCACTTGCTTCCATTCATAATTTACTTATACACCAAATGGATGTAAAAACTGCTTTTTTGAATGGTGAATTAGACGAAGAAATTTATATGGACCAGCCTGAAGGATTTGTAGTACATGGTCAAGAACATAAAGTATGTAAATTAGATAAATCATTATATGGTTTAAAACAAGCACCTAAACAATGGCATGAAAAATTTGATAATTTAATCATTTCAAATGGTTTAAAAGTTAATGAAAGTGACAAATGCATTTATTACAAATCCGAGAATGACATTTGCACTATTATATGCCTTTATGTAGATGACCTACTCATTTTTGGGTCAAATATTCATTCCATAAACTCAGTCAAATCCTTATTAAGTGTCAATTTTGATATGAAAGATCTGGGTGAGGCGAGTGTAATCCTTGGTATTAGGATTACTAGGTCAGAAAAGGGAATTTCTTTGGATCAATCTCATTACATTGAGAAGATACTTAAGAAATATAATTACTTTGACTGTAAACCTGCAAGTACACCATATGATCACAGTGTAAAGTTATTTAAGAACACTGGTGAAGGTGTAAGACAGTCTGATTATGCAAGCATCATTGGCAGCCTTCGGTATGCCACTGATTGTACTAGACCCGACATTGCCTATGTCGTGGGATTATTGTGCAGGTTTACCAATAGACCTAGTATAGAGCACGGGCAAGCTATTGAAAGGGTAATGAGATATCTTAAACGAACCATGAACCTTGGATTACATTATGAAAGGTTTCCAGCTGTACTTGAAGGATATTCCGATGCAGACTGGAATACCTTATCTGATGATTCTAAAGCGACCAGTGGCTATATATTTAGCATCGCTGGAGGAGCTGTTTCTTGGAAATCCAAGAAACAAACTATTTTGGCTCAATCTACTATGGAGTCTGAGATGATAGCACTAGCTACGGCTAGTGAAGAGGCAGAGTATTTGAGAAATCTGCTAGCTGAGATTCCCTTATGGGAAAAACCGATACCGGCTGTGTTGATAATTGCGATAGTACCGCGGCTATTGCAAAAGTTCAGAACCGTTATTATAACGGTAAGAGACGACAAATACGTCGTAAGCACAGTACGGTTAGAGAACTACTTTCCACAGGTACCGTTAGAGTGGATTACGTACATAGTGAGGAAAATTTGGCTGATCCTTTGATGAAAGGACTGTCCAGAGAGAAAGTCCATAACTCTTCTAAAAGAATGAGACTATTGCCCTTAGATTGTTGAGTCACGCACAATGGTAACCCGACCTAAATGACTGGAGATCCTAAGAACTAGGTTCAATGGGTAATAACAAGTTGTGTAGTGATATGAGTTGAACATGCTATTTAATAAACCAAGAAGCATGTATTCCTGAAGTGATTAGAGGATGAGTTAATAGAAACTCTTAATGAGATCTATACTCTATGTGGAGTGGAGTACCTACCTTCAGGAGTTCTCTTGATAGACTCACCTTTGTGAATGTGGAAATGTGGCCGTTTCCTATGGAGTTGCGGGCAAAACTTCTAGAGCATTCACTAAACTAGGATAGACGTGCATGGCCATAAATGCACGGGCTTATTTGATTGCACTATAGAAAAGGTTGTGTGTGGTTTGATGTCAGGAATAGAGTTCAAGACTACGTGTCACTCTAGTAAAAACTGAATCTTATTTACTATGCAAAGGTTCAAGTCGAAAGACACCTTTGTTTATGCACAATCTTATGCTTTTTAAGAAACTGCTCGAAAATATTTTTAAAAATTCAAGTGGGGAATTATTGGAAATGTTTTATAACATTAAGTGAATTATTAAAAATCTTGAATAAGTGTATGAATGACTCCTATATGGGAATAGTCCCACATCGTGGGATTATATGAAAGAAGCAAGTATTTATACTTGTTTCTAAGAAATTATGTTGGGGCCTTGGGCTCCCAATACATGCATTGTTGTGAGGAGGGAGACCATGCATCATGACCACCACACACGCGCGCGCGACCGACCGACTCGACCCGGTCCGGGCTCGGGCTTTGTGGTGTAGACACTTATATTTTTTGGACCATAAAACTTAGCCTTTTTCGAACCGTTTTTTTTATGGATAGCTTCAGACGAGAATACCTACCGAATCACAATTTCTCTTTCTCTCAGCCACCATTAAAAAATTTCTCTCAGAAAATATCGAGCAGCATTTTAATTCAGAAAGTGCAAATCTGCACTGATTTGTTGTGCAAGCAAATCAGTTATTGTATTAGAGGCTGTTTTATCCTAGAGGCGGCGGCAAAGGAACGAACTGGTTTGCACCTCCGACCAGATCGCCGAATCGTCTTCAAGAAAGCGACCTAGTCCGTGACTCAGCCATTGTTTCCCAACAACAGTAGACAAGTTTACATGCATAAACCAATTATGAACTTTACCTATCACCAAACGTGAAATGTATTTATACCTTTTCCCTTGGTTATTGAACCAAAGAACCTGTTCAAATAAACAAAAACTCAATGTCCATGTACTTCTCTTTTCATTTTCATTGGGTTGAAAAATATTTAACATATCAAATCTATAAACAGGCTTGTAATCAGCTCACTCTAAACCAAGTAATATTGTTTTGCCGATAAATGATCAGTCAGTAACCAATCACCAAACATAATGATACATGCAGTGTTATCTTTTCAAAAGAATAATTTCTTTATCGTATGATTTTCCTTGTCTATAGTATTACATGTTCTTAACCTGCAGTATGTGTACCGTTTATTTACATACCTATGCATGCATGCTCACACACACACACAAAAAATATGCAGTTGTATATTCTGGAGAACATGCATGCAATACCCTTTTTATGCAAAAAACACACACTGAAAATTTACTTTTTATGATATTTCGAATTACACATATGCAGGTTGAATGATTTTTTTAAGGACTCTGTATGGACATAAACATTGTGCTGAGCTTTACTTCAATGTAGACGTTGGATATAAGCTTGTGTATGCTGTCTGGTATTCAGGTTTGATATTCTCCTTAATTTTTCCTCCTGTTGGATATGAGCTTATGTTACCACATATGTAAGCCTTAACATTTATGATTAATTAAAAAAAATTAAAATATTTGTCATTTCTCTAGAGTACATTAATTCTTTGAGTTTAACAGAATAAAAGGGTGACATTTGTACAAGTTCATAAACCCATGCCAACAAAACCAAACAACCACTGGTTGGATGGATGAATGATAACGGAGTATGCATGTGTTAGACACGTAGATTCATTTAAGCCCATCTAACACACAGATAATTGGATATCCAGAAAGCGCAAGCCTTATAGGAAATGTTAAATAAATAGAGAGATACATCATTTTTTATTTTAGTGTATGAAACTGCTTCAGTTTTTTTTTTTTTTTTTTTTTTTTTTTTTTTTTTTTTTTAACACCATGTATACTAGACTTCCTTAAACTATTTGTATTTTCCAGTTTTCCACTTTGGTAACGAACTATTTATTAAATTTAATAATTATAGATTCTATTAAATAAGAGCACCTATTAGATTCAGTTTCTAGTATCATATAGATACATTTTCTAATTATGACATAGGAAGTTAGCATGTAATGAGTTGATCCGTTGTGTAATGGTTGTTGGAATTTGACGAAATTGTACCAAAAACTCATAATTGGATAGATAACAGTTTAGATCAATCGCACTCTTCCTCATACATTCACAATTTCATCATTCTGATTAGTCGGTTTTTTGTTAGTTGTACACCTAAGATGTCAATAAATACAAAACAAAATACTAAAAATTATCCAAAATGTCTAAGTTGATCAAAAACGCGTATTTGGATCAAGCTCCTATAAATCATCGCCTAAGCCATTAGTCCCTAATTCATGTTTTACTTAGCGTTTTGCCTAGCGATTTTTGCAACCGTGGTCTATATGTTGTGGTGCGATTGATGTTTCGTGAATCTGCTCTACTATATTGTCTACGAAATGTTGATAGGAAGTATCTAGAAAAATAATCTGAGTCCTCAAGCTCCTTTGAGTTTGAACTACTCTGTCCACATCTTCTACAATTACAGAGTCATACTCTGGGATGTCTCTAAACCTGATGTGTGAATTTTTGAGCAGCATCCTCGTTCTGTAAGCAATCATATGTGTCGTTCCCCATAAATGCGAAGGTTTGTTTCGAACTTTTAGAATGCATCGATTCCTGTCTTTTCTTTCGAACAGTACTCCGTTTCTCTGGACAATGTTCCTTGGTCTCCTGACTAATCTTTGATGCACTTGTTCATGAACTACTTTGTTCATTTCTGGGTCGACCATCTCGCATACCAGGTTTATGCACCTAACCTGCCCATGCATCTTGTTGTGCACATACGAAAATGTCGGGTTGGTTATCACCCTTTGAAAGTCTTTCATCTATAGCATCAGCTTGTTAAGTTCGATCTGTGTCCATCTTAAGAGTTACATTAGTTGGCTTCCTTGCTTAAAAATTGACGAGTCTATCAGTGATAACTAGCAAGTTGTTGATAAATTATCTCATATTCCTACTACAAATCAGTAATAACTCTTTCATCTATACAAATCTGTTTTAATCGCTGGGTCTACAGAAGATTCAAGTGGATAATGGAAACATAGAAGTTGAGGGCAGCTGGGAGGAATAATTTGTGGGATCAGGGAGCATGTATATGTCATGTGGAATAATCATGAATTTTTAACAAACAACACGTGGACATTTTATATGTAATATTACATATCCTTTCTCCTGGATGGAGGCATAATTATATCACTCTTCTTTTTCTTGATTTTCTAGCCTTATTTTTGTGCTGAGTTACATGTTGGTCTTCCTATGGACATGTCTTGCTCGCATATGGCTCTAACCTACAAAATAACTGCACCAATCCTAAAGTAAGATAACCAAATCTGTCTTTTTTAATTACAAATGCCAAGAAAATATGAGGCTTATAAGCTATACATGTCAAAATAAAAATGCAAAATAACATGCAGTTAAGATATAACAAATGGTGCGGGTATCAAATACAAATATTCTTGCAGAACATAATTAAAATATTTTGTATCAAAATAAAAGAAATAACCAACCAAGTATCTTCCCTTGTCGAGTTATTTCTGGTTCTGCTGCCAGTTCAATATACATATAGAGTTTTTGAGGTAGAGCTTTCTGATTCAACATTCCATTCTAAAGGAAACTCATTCGACAGTTCTGGCATTTTAAAGTCTTTATTTTCTTCTACCAAAAGAAGCTTCAATCACGTGTTCTGCATATGTGCTGACTCCTAAATGATTGGTCAGCTAGTCAAAGCATTGTTCATCTAGCTCTATACTTGAGGTATTATCATTATCTAAATTGCTTTGTTATAGTTCTTCCACGATAGCATCATTAAAAAATCCTGCTAATTTCGTCAACTTCTTTGAACTTAATATGAACGCTTAGGTCTCAACTCATTAAAGTGATAAAAATTCATAAAACCCCATTTTACATATGTACTGACCGCATAAATGAAGCATGTGCATGTAACAGTTATTATACTATGTACATATTATGAACAAGAACATATGGGGCAACTTAGGTCTTTACCTTTCATTTCTGGATTACTTTATATGTCACTAAATTGACTATAAATGAACATTTATAGTGTATTAACCATTAAATTTCTTTGCTTTTTTCACCAACAGCTACCAAAGTTGATTACATCATGTTGTGGAGAAATTTTGATTCAAGACCGCTTAAATCAAAAATCCCCAACGCCACGGAAAACGAGACCGTGGTAATAGTGCAAAAACAACCAATCGAACAATCTCAATCTTATCCAAGCCAAACCAGTCTTACCAAAAGACAATGTACTCGGGAGTGAAAACAAGTACTTACCGTGAAGATAGAACACCAACCTCTCACCGATACTCTTCTACATCCAAGTTTCTCTCTCAAATGTGTCACCCCGTGGCACCTAGCATCTCTCAAAGCGAATTAAGTTCGAGCAATGCTCGAACTTCCCAACCGGTAACGCCTTAGTGAACATGTCCGCCGCGTTATCCTTTGTGTGCACTTTCCGAAGGCATACTTGCTTGTCTTCGTCCATGGCTACTAGAAATGACTCCCTCACTTCAATATGCTTCGTCCGTGAGCTAAATGCCAAATTCTCAGCCAAGTGAATAGCGCTTTGGCTATCACATTGAACATGAATACTGTCATATTCAAAACCCAAGTCACACAATAGTCGCTTCAAATAGAATGCTTCCTTTGCTGCCTCTACCGCAGCTATCAACTCCGCCTCCGTAGTGGATAAAGCAACTACGGTCTGCAATCTCGATCTCCAACTTATGGCTGTACCACCAAGAGTGAAGACATATCCAGAAGTTGATTTTCTTCAATCCCTATCACAAGCGTAGTTTGAGTCACAGTAACCAAGCAATATGCAATTCTTCTCTTTACTACCCCCAAAAACAAGGCCATGACATGTTGTACCTTTCAAGTATCTCAAGATAAGCTTCACTGCTTCCCAATGCAATTTCCCCGGATTAGCCATGAACCGACTAACCACCCCGACGACAATTGCAATATCGGGTCTTGTACACACCATGGCATACATCAAACTTCCAACCGCACTAGCATATGGCACCTTTTCCATGTAAGCCTTGTCTTTCTCCTCGATAGGTGATCCCTCACTCAAAAGCTTTATATGCAAAGGTAAAGGTGTATTTGACGCCCTTGCATCCTCCATGCTAAACTGACAAAGCACTTTCTTAATGTACTCCTTTTGAGTCAATCTCAACTCAAAACGCTTTCGGTCCCTTACAATCTCCATGCCCAAGATTTTCTTTGCTTCTCCAAGGTCTTTCATCTCAAACTCCGCCTTTAATATCTCTTTCAACTTGTTGATTTCTGCCTTGTCCTTAGAAGCAATGAGCATATCGTCCACATACAAGAGTAAATACACCCAACAATCATCCTAACCTCTTGAAATAAACGCAAGCATCCTTGATACTTCGATGGAAGCCACTTTCAAGCATGAAATGATCAAATCTCTTGTACCATTGTCTAGATGATTGCTTCAAACCATACAGTGATTTCTTCAACTTGCAAACTAGTTCTGACTTACCTTCTACAACAAACCCTTCTTGTTGCTCCATGTAGATGTCTTCATCCAAGTCTCCATGCAAGAAGGTGGTTTTCACATCTAGTTGCTCCAACTCCAATTCGTGAATAACAACTATGGCAAGTAATATCCGGATAGAAGTATATCTCACAACCGGTGCGAAGATCTCATCATACTCCTTTCCTTTCCTCTGTGCAAACCCCTTAGCCACTAGCCTAGCTTTGTATCTTCCATCGTCCTTCACCTTATATATCCATTTGCACCCAATAGCACGGTTTCCTTGAGGAAGTGGAACCAGCTCCCAAGTCTGGTTCTTCATCAACGATTGCATCTCTTCCTCTATGGCGCAAAATCCACTTCGAGCTATCACTCAAATCCATGACGTCATCAAGGTCCATCGGCTCATCTTGGACAACATGAAGAGCATAGTCCAAATTCTCACAAAAGCTAAGATAGTTCCAATCACCATATCTTTCGGGTGGCCTTATAACACGACGACCAACCCGAGCAGCAATACCATCACCCGGTCTTCCTCAGCTCCACCTTGAACTGAATCTTCTCTAGGCTCGTGCACATCACCAACACTACTAGAGGAATCCTGTGGACTATGTGATGTAACATCAACTGCATTCACCTCGCAAGCACCTCCAACAACTCTACTCTCTCTAGACCTGAAAGTGGAAATAACTTCCTTCTCCTTTGATTCACCATGAACCAAATCCGGAACATCCGATGAGCCTTCATTATCCTTGAACATAGCCGACTCATCAAAAGTAACATGACGAGAAACTGAAACCTTCTTCGTTTTCGGATTCCAAATCCGATAGCCTTTGACTCCATCCATATAACCAAGCAAAATCCCTTTGAAAGCTCTAGGTGAGAGCTTATCATTCCCCAGATCATGCACATAAACAGGACTGCCAAATACACGAAGATAACTCAAGTCAATTCTCTTCGCCTTCCCACTTCCTCTGGAATTTTGTTACCAAAAGCCGAGCATGGAATTTGATTAATAATATGCACTGCGGTTGACAAAGCTTCGGCCCAAATCCCTTAGACAAACCCGATGTCAATCTCAAGCCTCGAGCTTTCTGTAAGAGAGTTCGGTTCATTCTCTCCGCCGCTCCATTAGATTGCGGATCTCCCGGTGTAGTAAAATGCTCCGAATACGATGATGCTTGCAAAAATTCAGACATTCTCCGAAAACATACTCTGTAACACCCCGTAATTTTGTAACACTAGGATTCACGAATCAAGGCAGAATTAAATTTTAAATTCAAAATCAAGGGAAACGGGTTGCGCCATTGCGTTCGTCTCGAAATTCTGCTTGGAAACGAGTCCGAGTTTGCGAGAATCGGAGTCCGTATGAGGGAGATATGACCCTCCGAAGTTTCAGGAATTTTTAGAACAGAAAACAACTCGAAATTCGAATTCGAATTCAAACCCAGAAGCGAGCTGGGCGGGAAAATTCCCGCCTAGAACACAGGTCGACCGGGTAGTCGACCCCCCCCCCGACCAGGTCGACTGCCCAGTCGACATGGGTGTCGACCTGGGCGCAAAAACCCACTTTTGGGCCTGGGTGCATTCTGATGTACTTGGTCTCGTTTTCTGCCTAGATTCGTCCGCCTAATCCTATATAAACAACCACTAGTCTCCTTCTCTATTCACAATTCTTCTCTAACCTTATGCTGCAAAGATTCTTGGTGGACATGGCTTCTTCTCCTCCTCTAAATTAAATAATAAATAAAATAATATGTAAAATAAATCAAGACGAGGAAATGCTGTTCAAGACTTTCAAGAGGAGATTCAAAACAAGCTAGGATTCAAGTGAAGATTCAAACGACTTCAACGACTGTTTTTCTACGAATCTAATATAATCTCTGTAAGTCGGTTACTTTTTAGATTTGAACGTTTTTTCTATTCGTGACATGAAATTGAAGGAATAAAAGAATATGCAAAATCTTTCTGTTCGAATCAGTGCTTATATCCTTGGAACTAATTAAGAACTATTATGATTCGATGACCAATAAGACTGTGACTATGAAACTATGGACCTTAAAACCATATGCCTCTTTGACTATGAACGTTGCCTATGAACATTGCCTATGACTGTGACTCATGACTGTGAGAATTATTTTCCTTTGACTATGAACATCGCCTATGAAAATGATTCATTAACTGTGAGGATTTATTGCCTATGACTATGGATATAAGGTTATTATTTATGCCCATGACACTGTAGTTACAAAACCATGTTGTACCCCAAACTGGCATTATATTGGATCTAGGCTTGACTTTCTATTTCTAGTTGTCCTTGGATCTTGATCTTGGGAATTTACCTATTAAGTTAGGTCTACCCATGTTCTTGAACCTATACCATTCAACCCTTTTCATGTCGTAAGATTACCAGATCTATATGCCTGTGAATTATCATCTTATGCCAGTTATTATGTTTATTCTTTCATGGCATTTTGGTTCATTCCCTTTTATCCACGAATCTAGATTTATTTATAACCTAGGTTGAATCACGAATTTACGAACGATGGGAATACGTTTTGGGAAAAACATGAAATTGACTAAACTTGGAAATTGGCATAATTTGGGAACATGCATTATAGCATGACTATTAAGGTGAAAATTTGAATAACAAGTCTAGTTTTGACATGAACTGAAATTAGAATATTAAATCAGAATTGGGTGGCTAAATTAAGCATGATAAGTATATTCGCATAATTGTGAGTAATTTACATACATTGGGCGTAAATTGTAAATGGTTAAATGGGCCACAAAGTAGGTAGTTGGTATGCAAATTAAGTTTTGGGCATAAACGATGAACTAGAATATGAAATCTAGTTTGGCATAAACTGTAAACTAGAATATAAAATCTAGTTTTTGACATGAACTGTAAATGAGGATGTTGGGTCTAAGTTGCTATAAACTGTAAGATAGGCAAATCAAGATTTGGGCCTAGAAATATAAGTCCATTAGTGGGCATGGCAAATTTATATGGTATAGGCCAAATTTATTTAAAAAGGGAAAATGGACTTTGAGGATAAATGGTTAAACTTTGAGGATAAATTTTTAACAATTTATATATATACAAAAGAAAGGTTTATTAATGACATCTCTTTTAATAATACATACACCAGAAAGTTCTAGGGTGATAGAGAGGATAGTGTCTAGGCTTGGGTTTGGAAAATACAAGTTTCCTGATCTCTCTGGCTATCCCTAACTGATCCGACGGACGGGATGGTTACTTTCAAAAACTTGATTTGAAAATTAATCAAAACCCTTTGAACTTAGAAAACACGAATATGCCTAACCCGAGGTTAGACTGAGTTGCGATATAAACCTGCCCGGAACCAACCGGCACATCCAGTAATCGCAACAATATCTGTCTAATGTGAGTGGTCGCGACTTTAATTTATTAATTAAAGCTAGAACAAGAATGGTAGGGTTATGTTAACTAAAACACTTAACCAACTCAACATGTTAACTAAATCCGATGAATGGGGTTAGGCTAATCTGGACACTTAACCACTTAACACGTTAACAAGACAAGACTTGTAGGGGTTAAGTAAGTTTAATACACTTAGCCAATTTAACATGTTAACTAAGACTAGAAGGTGGGGTTAAGTAAACTTGGAACACTTAGTCATCATAGCAGGATAAATAAACAGGGTTAAGTTAAAAACATGAAAGGACAATACTTAACCATTAGAACCTGTTAATTAAACAGATGTTAGGGTTAAGTTAGCTAAGGGAACACTTAACCGATATAACATGTCAGTTAAAACAGACGGGCAAGGTTAGGTTAAAGGGAACGTTTAACCAATACAAGATGAACGGGTAGGATTAAGTAATAAGAAAATACTTAACCAATATAACTCGGTTTGTGGTAGGGGTTAAGTCAACATGAACTACTGATAACACTTAACCAGTTTTATATGGCAAACGAAAGGGTTAAGTTGACTCGAATTGACTAATGACACTTAACCAACCCAACTTGACAAGAACAAGAACTAAGTAGTAAACCTTAGTTAATATGAACTAAGTCGTAAACCTTAGTTAAGAAAACGATGATTCGACAAACTAAGTGGTAAACAGTAGTTAGGGAACTAAGTAGTAATCCTTAGTATATCACGAGTAGGAGCGAACGTCCATCTGATCTTAAAGAAGGCTCCAACGAATTGGGTTACGAAGCCTGAGGCTTCGAGGGGACGTGAGGGTACTCTTGGTATCCCTCTGTGAGGTGGCAGATGATCCTCCTGGGCTCACAGAGGTTAAGGTCTGCGTTAGAAGAACCAAGGGTATGCCTTGGTTGCAATATATGGAAACCTAAAGACTAGGGTGGATCAGCGTGATTCGGCGAGACTAGTTTTTGCCCTGTGATAGCAACTCGTCGTCTACCTACCATCTTTAGTCAATCGTTTTACGTATGCTGAAAGGCAGAGAACTCCCAACAGACCATATACTTGCTATCTAGTTATGGGTGAGGCTGGCCAATAGGAAAGTAGGGCATAGGGTGGAAAAGTACAGTTCTCGCAATTGATTTTCTTGGATTGCCTTTCATTAGTTGAGGGAGGGGTCACGTGGGACCATAATCACTGGTGGAAAAATAGACCTTAGCATCTGCACCGGCAGATATCTGAAAAGCTCCCGACCGAGTTCTGTGTTTCTAGAGTAGCCCTGCCACGGGACTCGGGCCGCACATTTCAGGACATGTGCATCTATACAGCGATAAACGATTCGCGACACATACGTGGGGAAAGTCTAGGAACATATACCACTCTAGGTAGTGTGTCCTAGACTAGGGACATCGTTCGACAGGTAGCGTAATCCCTAGTGGACCTAGGTGGCATAAACCCTGAATCTGTAAAGCATTAGACAAGTCGCGTAAACCCTAGTTGAATCTAGGAAGCACTCAATAGAAAACCCTAGATTAGATCTAGGTAATAAATAATAAATGTATGCCTAAAGGCAATGGAAACTACAGGGATTGGGATCACGTTACTATTTGGGACACCAGTTAGGTGGTGCAGAGATATAGAAACCAGTATAACAAGGAAATAGCTAAGCGGCGAAAGTATTAGAGCATATCCAGTCTATCTTATCTTAGCATATCTTGTGTTAATCTTGTCTAATCTTGTTGACCCTATCATCATGGTGTTATCTTGTATTCAGTTAATTCATGTCGTTTTGTTTTTCCATGTCCACATGCTAGAAGTAACTGAACTTACTCAGGCTTTATGTCTGACTCTGTTTTTCTTTCGTCCTCTCTTCTTCCGTTCCCCCCAGGTAGTAAAGGAGGGAATAGTATAGCTCAGGTTAAGTTGGACTGTCACTCTTTCCCAGCTTGAAGATTTGTCGAAGTTTTGCTTGGATTCTCTTTTCAGATGCTATGGCTGGCTCTTGCTACATTGGGGAATATAAATGTATTTTTATGCTTCTTTATTTTGTAAGACAGATGATACTCTGATATTGGAAAACAATTGTTGTACAAACTATCTTATCAATAAAGTAAAGTTTTATTTTCCGCTGTTTAATTTCTGTCTGTCTTGTAATTTATCTACATCTTTTACCCTAAATGCTCCACAGAACTTAGTGCATTCCCTTTGTGAGTGACACTAACGGATGTGGGGTGTTACACGTGGTATCAGAGCTGAAGGTTACCAGATCAGATAAAGGATTTGAAAAATTATTTTCAAAATGGTTTTAAAAGAAGCATTTTCAAGAGAAAAGATTTGTTTTAAAGGCATATTCCCCAAAGCCATACGCACTATGTTCTCTTCCTCTGTTTGAATTCTTGTCTCCTTCTTTCTTGAATCTCTGGGGCTCCTGGCTTTCTGGGAGGTAACCTCATTGATGGGCGAAGTAGTGCCCGGCTTCCTTCCATAGCCGTAGTTGTTTCACCTACGGCCAGTTTTCTTTCAAGCTTATAGGGTTTTCTGTACGATGGAAGCAGCTTTCGAGAGATTTGTCAACATGACTACACACGGAAGAGGATGAGGAATTCATGGATGTAGATTTAGCTCACAAAGGAGGAAGGAATTATAAAACCTAAGACAAGAGGAAGTATCTTTACTATGGTATAATAGGGCATGTAATTAAGGGCAAAGGACAAGATTTTCAGAAGGGCAAGTACCTAGTTTCGCCACCAAGCGTACCTAGGAGAAAAGTAGTAAAGTTCTGTTGGAAGAGTCTAGTTTTTCTGTTCGTACTCTTTCAGTTTTAGCGCTTCTCATTTGTTCATATCCACTTTCATAGTTGAGTCTCTGCACCATAGTACTTGTATAGTAAAAAGATCCCACTAGATTCTCAAATCCAATTGGTGGTCCGACCAGTTTATTTTTGGTTAGTAGGGATTTGAGAATAGCTATCGAGTTTGCTTATATCATCTCACGTAGATCGTCTAAATTCGGAGGAGATATTCCTTGGGTGCTTGTCTGATATTGGTTTAGGCCTTTGGGGCTTGTACTTGAGGAATGTCGAGTTCGACTAGGATGGTTTACGTGAGAGGTGAATAGTTGTGGCAGGCACTCTAAAAAGCACGTAGTGACCTTTTCGACCCTTATAGTTATGGCATGGTGGATAAGAGGGAGACCTCTAATCATCTTAGTACATACACTTGGTACCGTGATTGACATCTGTTTATTTTGGAAATGGAGGTCAGAAACTTCATAATCGTGAAGTTAAATTAGTTAAGATACAGTGGAGTAAAGCTCAAGAAGGCTAGATACTAGCATCATACCCTTTTCCTTAAGGGTGCATCCTTGATTTCTTTTTTTAGGAGCTTTACGCATAATTGTTTCTCTCTTTCCAAAGTATATCCTCTAGGTCGTATCTTCGATCCTTAGGTAGAAACTCTTTTGGATGTAAACATTATTTGAAACATGTTATGGTTGATGGTTGCGAGTGGTTGCTAATGGTTGCTCGTGAATGCATATACATACGTATTAGGCACTAGATCAGTTCGGACGCTTTCACATTGCATTTACAAATATGTATTTGTTTGTAAGTTGAACTTGATATGTTATCATATGGATGTTGCATATGGATGAATGGCTATGCACACATGTAGTATTTACATAACTAGGGGTGCTTGCATACAAGATTGGACGCATGGCACTGACATGATTCGCATTAAGGAGGTCAACAGAATCAGTAGACCGCCTGATTTTGCATTAGGTAAAGACATATACACACACTATGCATATGAACATAAAAGCATTAGAAATCTTTCTAAGGACAATGAATGCCTGTGATTGAATGGTTGAGTAGATGGGTGATTGGATGGTAGGACACATTCTTCCTAACTTGAAGATTTCGGGGACGAAATCCTTTTAAGTGGGGGAGAATGTAACACCCCGTAATTTTGTAACACTAGGATTCACGAATCAAGGCAGAATTAAATTTTAAAATCAAAATCAAGGGAAACGGGTTGAGCCATTGCGTTCGTCTCGAAATTCTACTTGGAAACGAATCCGAGTTTGCGAGAATCGGAGTCCGTATGAGGGAGATATGACCCTCCGAAGTTTCAGGAATTTTTAGAAAAGAAAACAGCTCGAAATTCGAATTCGAAATTCGAATTCAAACCCAGAAGCGAGCTGGGCTGGAAAATTCCTGCCCAGGACCCAGGTCGACTGGGGAGTCGACCCCCCTGACCAGGTCGACTGCCCAGTGGACATGGGTGTCGACCTGGGTGAAAAAACCCACTTTTGGGCCTGGGTGCATTCTGATGTACCTGATCTCGTTTTCTGCCTAGATTCGTCCGCCTAATCCTATATAAATAGCCCCTAGTCTCCTTCTCTATTCACAATTCTTCTCTAACCTTATGCTGCAAAGATTCTTGGTGGACATGGCTTCTTCTCCTCCTCTAAATTAAATAATAAATAAAATAATATGTAAAATAAATCAAGACGAGGAAATGCTGCTCAAGACTTTCAAGAGGAGATTCAAAACAAGCTAGGATTCAAACGACTTCAACGACTGTTTTTCTACAAATCTAATATAATCTCTGTAAGTCGGTTACTTTTTAGATTTGAACGTTTTCTCTATTCGTGACATGAAATTAAAGGAATAAAAGAATATGCCAAATCTTTCTGTTCGAATCAGTGCTTATATCCTTGGACCTAATTAAGAACTGTTATGATTCGATGACCAATAAGACTGTGACTATGAAACTATGGACCTAAAAATCATATGCCTCTTTGCCTATGAACATTGCCTATGAACATTGCCTATGACTGTGACTCATGACTGTGATAATTATTTTCCTTTGACTATGAACATCGCTTATGACTGTGATTCATTAACTGTGAGGATTTATTGCCTATGACTATGGATATAAGGTTATTATTTATGCCCATGACACTGTAGTTACAAAACCATGTTGTACCCCAAACTGGCATTATATTGGATCTAAGCTTGACTTCCTATTTCTAGTTGTCCTTGGATCTTGATCTTGGGAATTTACCTATTAAGTTAGGTCTACCCATGTTCTTGAACCTATACCATTCAACCATTTTCATGTCGTAAGATAACCAGATCTATATGCCTGTGAATTATCATCTTATGCCAGTTATTATGTTTATTCTTTCATGGCATTTTGGTTCATTCCCTTTTATCAACGAATCTAGATTTATTTATAACCTAGGTTGAATCACGATTTTACGAACGATGGGAATACGTTTTGGGAAAAACATGAAATTGACTAAACTTGGAAATTGGCATAATTTGGGAACATGCATTATAGCATGACTATTAAGGTGAAAATTTGAATAACAAGTCTAGTTTTGACATGAACTGAAATTAGAATATTAAATCAGAATTGGGTGGCTAAATTAAGCATGATAAGTATATTCGCATAATTGTGAGTAATTTACATACATTGGGCGTAAATGATAAATGGTTAAATGGGCCATAAAGTAGGTAGTTGGTATGCAAATTAAGTTTTGGGCATAAACGGTGAACTAGAATATGAAATCTAGTTTGGCATAAACTGTAAACTAGAATATAAAATCTTGTTTTTGACAAGAACTGTAAATGAGGATGTTGGGTCTAAGTTGCTATAAACTGTAAGATAGGCAAATCAAGATTTGGGCCTAGAAATATAAGTCCATTAGTGGGCATGACAAATGTATATGGTATAGGCCAAATTTATTTAAAAAGGAAAAATGGACTTTGAGGATAAATGGTTATACTTTGAGGATATATTGTTAACAATTTATATATATACAAAAGAAAGGTTTATTAATGACATCTCTTTTAATAATACATACACCAGAAAGTTCTAGGGTGACAGAGAGGATAGTGTCTAGGCTTGGGTTTGGAAAATACAAGTTTCCTGCTCTCCCTGTCTATCCCTAACTGATCCGACGGACGGGATGGTTACTTTCAAAAACCTGATTTGAAAATTAATCAAAACCCTTTGAACTTAGAAAACACGAATATGCCTAACCCGAGGTTAGACGGAGTTGCGATATGAACCTGCCCGGAACCAACCGGCACATCCAGTAATCGCAACAATATCTGTCAAATGTGAGTGGTCGCGGCTTTAATTTATTAATTAAAGCTAGAACAAGAATGGTAGGGTTAAATTAACTAAAACACTTAACCAACTCAACATGTTAACTAAATCCGATGAGCGGGGTTAGGCTAATCTGGACACTTAACCACTTAACACGTTAACAAGACAAGACTTGTAGGGGTTAAGTAAGTTTAATACACTTAGCCAATTTAACATGTTAACTAAGACTAGAAGGTGGGGTTAAGTAAACTTGGAACACTTAGTTATCATAGCAGGATAAATGAACATGGTTAAGTTAAAAACATGAAAGGACAATACTTAACCATTAGAACCTGTTAATTAAACAGATGTTAGGGTTAAGTTAGCTAAGGGAACACTTAACCGCTATAACATGTTAGTTAAAACAGATGGGCAAGGTTAGGTTAAAGGGAATGTTTAACCAATACAAGATGAACAGGTAGGATTAAGTAATAAGAAAATACTTAACCAATATAACTCGGTTTGTGGTAGGGGTTAAGTCAGCATGAACTACTGATAACACTTAACCAGTTTTATATGGCAAACGAAAGGGTTAAGTTGACTCGAATTGACTAATGACACTTAACCAACCCAACTTGACAAGAACAAGAACTAAGTAGTAAACTGAAACACCCCACCTCCATTAGGGTCACTCTCAAAGGGAATGCCCTAATTTTGGTGGAGGTTTATAAGTATAAGTCACAGATATACAAGACAGATATAAGAACACATATTTGTAAACAGCGGAAAAACAAGAACTTTTATTTCATAAAAGCAAATACGTGTTACAACAACATCACCATAATTGTCTTACATCCTTTCCAAAAACATAACATAATACTTTCATAATCTGTCTTGATTACATTATTTAAAGAAGCATAAATAAAACATAGATAAACTGCAAAAGCCCCATAGTGGTTATCCAAAGCCATAGTTCAAAAACGGAAAGTTCCAAGCAATACATTTCTCTTCTTCAAGCTGGATGTTAATGCTGGTCAAGCTGCAGTGTTCCCTCCCTGTGGACCTGGGGGGGGGGGGAAACGGAAGAAAAGAAGACGAAAGAAAAGTAGAGTCAGACATAAAGCCTGAGTAAGTCTAGTACTATTTTGTCTATGAATAAAGAACTGGGTATGATAAATATAATCAAGAAGTGGGGAAAGCACTATAAACTTAGTTAAGTTGTCTAGGGTCGAATATACTATCGTACCCCATGTTAATCTCTGAACCCGTATAAACTAGTTCCCAACTGGCACCCCATAATCAGGGTGATGTGATCCATTCAATGATGATCGGCTCCTACTCGCATAGTTACATGTGTCTTACGGCCCCCGATGTTGTAGTTACCTATGCTGGTCCCACCATGGGGTGTATCAAGTCCCATGGCGGCGGCTCGACACAACCTTAGAATGCACAGGTATGCTACTGGTGCCCAGTGCCTTATTTTTCTGCGCCGGAGTGTGTACACGCCCGCACCCCGTTAGAACCTACACTGCTACACCACCGCCGTCGATTTGACCTCTTACAATCAGCCCAGTAATCGTGCCCCACCCTGCCTAGTTTCAGGGTATCATGATACACCTTTTAGGGTTACTGCTGAAAAGGGTCCCCCGTTACTAGGTTTTCTATCTCTAGCCAACATGCTAAGTTGGTTAAGTGTTTTCTAACCTAACCCCCACCAGTCCGTTTAGTTTAGCATGTTCCATTTTGATTAAGTCTTTAGTTCACTTAATCCTAACAATCCTGACTCAGCCTTAATTGTCTTATTAAGGCCCTGACCTCTCACATTAGACAGGTATTGTTGTGGCTGCCTGTTGCCGGTTGGTTCCGGGCAGTCTTACGCCACAACTCAGTCTAACCTCGGGTCCTTATTGGGCTCCATGTTTAACCTCCCACATTGGATAGGTATTGTTGTGACTACTGGACAGCCGGGCGGTTCCGGGCAGGTTTACATCACAACTCAATCCAACCTCGGGTTAAACACATCGTATTTTCTACATTTACATATTTTGTCTTTCTTCTTTATTTATATGTAAATATTTGCGGCCCATTATTAAGTTAATGGTGTAAAGGTTACACCAATCATGGGCCCAACCCATACTTGAATTTGGGCCCTTCTACTTTATATTTTCATTCATTAATTAATTTGGCCCAACGTTATTTTCCCCCGTTTAATACGTTCGTTTATATGTTGGGCTTAACCTTTTTAAGCCCAACTTAGCCATGCGAAAGAGGGGAGGCTTAAAGCGTGATTACATACACAAAAAGGGGATTGTGAGTGCATGAACTTGCAATGTGACGTTGGAACTACAAAATAGAAACTGGTGTACTTGCATAGTAGTAACATATACTTTGGTCATAAAAGCATAAGTGACATGAATCAAACTATGTAAACTTGTAGTTAAGTTAAGAATATCATTATTGACACATGGGCTTAACTACAACATAAACCTATACTTTTATTCAGGCATAATGTCAAACATAAACAAATCATGTTCATAAGGTTTCTACAAGTTTACAAAGGGGATTACTTTTGTTACTAATACAAAAGCATAGTTCAACTTAATCATGATTTAAGTCTAATCACATAACGATGGTACAAATATACTTATGCATAAATATTCCTAAACATGGTGTTTACTCTATTCAAGCAAACTTGCAAAAAGGGATTTTTGAGTCTAACCTAGCCATGTCTCACATATGTCATCATATAATTCTTGCTAACAATATAGAACTAACATGGTTTTCAATTATGTAAAATATCAATCATAGCCTAGTCATTTTCATAAGTTTGCACATAGGTTTTTCTAGTACAAAAGCATGGCTTAATACATAGACCATGATGCCAAATTATCAACATAATTTCCTATGGATTATAACAACCCAAACTTATTCCAATTTCTTCACAAAAATGATGTTTGTATAAAAATACACATTATGATGGCATAGTAGCAAAACCCCAAACTTGTATGATTTTCAATTTAACAACTACATACATGTAGCTTCAACATAAATTACATATTTTGCGAATATCCAAACGTCACACTTGCATAAAACTACCGCATGTAGTTTTTCATAATGAATAACATAATTCAAGAATATCCAAACGTATACAATATTCCAAATTGATAGCAACGCACAAATATGAATTACTTCATCGCCACAAATCAAGTATACAAACCAACACAATTATTTGTTCATACCAAAATAATACTCTACTTACAATCGTTGTGGCGAATTCTCTAATTTAGGAATTAGAAGATGTGACTCCTTTGACGTAGGCGTTGATTTGATTTGCTTGAATTGCTTTAGGCTTTAGAATTTGCCTCCTAATCCTCTCTCTCCAATTGGTGGCTACCCCTAGTCGTTCCTCAGCAACATGGCGGCTTTGTTCTTATTTTTGAATGAATAGATTAGGGTTAGTCTAGGGTTGTTTTTATAGGGGTAATGAACTGATTAGGACCATTGATGTTGCTTGGATTGATCGTAGCCATTCATTCGAAAGAGAGACCAATTAGAGCCTGCCACCTAGCCCTAATGACAAAGCAAGCTTCTGAAAATCGGCCAAACACAGACCTGGCCAGCCAGGGCTAGACCAGACCTGGCCAGCAGGTCATTTTTGACCTGGGCGCACTTGGCAGGTGCGCCAGGTCAAAAATGTACTGGCGCACTTCACATGTGCGCCAGTGCATTTTTGTTCTGGCGCACTTCCCAAGTGCGCCAGTGCATTCTGACCCGTTTTCCGGTTTTTCGCCCAACTTCGTTCGTCCATAACTTCTTCATACGATATCCGTTTCACGCAAACTCAGAATCTATTTCGCGTATTTTTCCGAGACGAACGCAATGGCGTATCCCGTTTCCCTTAGTTCTTTGATTTGAAATTAATTATACTTTAATTTGTGAGTTTCACAGTTATAGAATTCACGGGGTGTTGCATTCTCCCCCACTTAAAAGGATTTCGTCCCCGAAATCTTCAAGTTCAGGAAGAATGTACATCCTAACATCCAAACATCCATCTACTCATCCATCAAACATGAGCATCCATTGTCCTTAAAAGACTTCTAATGCTTCATGATCATATGCGAAGTGTGTGTGTGTACATGTACTTATCTAATGCAAAATCAGGCGGTCTACTGATTCAGTTGACCTCCTTAATGCGAATTATGTAAGTGCCATGAATCCATTATGTATGCAAATTTTCCCTATTCATGATTCTACATGAGTGCACAATCATTCAATACAAATGCAACATCCACATGACAACACATTAATGTTCAACCATATACGAATGCAAACATATATGCATATGCAATATGAAGTGACTGAGCCGATCTAAACCCTAGATTGTGTGTGTATATGCAACCACGAGCAACCACTAGCAATCACTTGCAACCACTTGCAACCATCATCCATAACATGTTTCAATTACATGTTTCCATCCAAAGAGTTTCTACCTAAAAGACAAGGTCGAGGAAATATACCTAAAAAGATAGATAAAAGCGCAACTTAAGGAAAATGAAAGATCAAGGATGTACCCTCGAACAGAAAAGGGTAGGCAGTGCGTATTCTAGCTTCAGTTTCCCAAGTCGCGTCTCCCTCGGCGTCGCTCCACTGAACTTTGACGAGCTTGACTTCGCGGTTGCGTAGCTTCTTCACTTCCGTTCCTAAGATACGGGTTGGAACTCTCCTTATGGTTGCTTCGCGTTCCACTTCGGCCTCTTCGAGGATATTTGGCTCTACCACTTCAGCAGACTCATGTAGACATTTTCGAAGATGTGAAACGTGAAAAACGTTGTGGACTCCGGCCAACTTCTCGGGTAGCTCTAATCTATAGGCCATTTTCCCAATCTTCTCGATAATAGGGAATGGCCCTACGAATCTTGGCGCTAGCTTTCCTGTGGTTCCAAAACGAACAACGTTTCTTAGCGGTGATACCTTGAGAAAAACTCTGTCTCCAACCTCAATTTCAAGGTCGGTCCTCCTCTTGTCGGCATAGGACTTTTGTCTGTCTTGGGCCGTCTTCATCCTTCTTCGTATTAAGTCTACTTTCTCTGTAGTCTCTCGGATCATATCTGGTCCAAGTATGAGCTTATCAGTAGACTCCCACCAACAAGTGGGCGATCGACACGGTCTTCCATATAAAGCTTCGAAGGGCGCCATTCCGATGGTTGCTTGATAGCTGTTGTTGTAGGCAAATTCTACCAAAGGAAGGTGGTCTTCCCATGTCCCTCCGAAGTCAAGGACGCATAGCCTTAAAAGGTCTTCCAAAACTCTGTTCACTCTCTCTGTTTGGCCGTCGGTTTGGGGATGGTAGGCTGTGCTCAAGCATAACTGCGTTCCTACTGCTTCTTGCAGACTCCGCCAAAACTCGCTGGTGAAGATGGGGTCTCGGTCACTAACAATGCTAGATGGTATTCCATGGAGTCGAACGATTTCTTTGAGGTAAAGTGGTGCTAAGGATGAGGCAGTTCTTTTACTTTTAACAGGTAAAAAGTGGGCGCTTTTAGTAAGCCTATCCACTATTACCCAAATGCTAGTGTTGCCTCTCCTAGACCTAGGTAGCCCATCGATGAAGTCCATTGAGATGCTATCCCACTTCCACTGCGGGACCTCTAGAGGATGCAGTAGTCCGCCAGGCTTTTTCTGTTCCGCTTTAACCTGTTGGCACACCATACACTTAGAAACGAATTCTGCCACGTCCTTTTTCATGCCGTTCCAGAAGAAAGTCCTTTTTATGTCCTTGTACATTTTATCCCCGCCTGGGTGTATCGTCATCTTGGAGTGATGTGCTTCCTCGAGAACCTTCTTTACTAAATCTTTTGTCTGTGGGACACACAGTCTTCCGTCTCGCCTTAGCAAACCCTTATCGTCGATAGAGTATCTGTTGAGGTGACTTGAAGTCTCACCCCTAATTAGCCTATCAATTATTTCCACAAGCTGAGGGTCTTCGCGTTGTGCTGTCCCTACTGAATCTACTAAAGTTGGGCGCACTTCCAGAGATGCTAGCAAGCCTGGTACGAAATCGGAGGAGGGCCTAAAGTCGAAACTAGCTATAAACTCTAGGCTTTGTCTTTCAACAAACAACGGGCTTAGGGTCAATTTCTTTCGGCTCAACGCGTCTGCAACTACGTTGCCTTTGCCCGGAGTGTAGGAGATTTCGAAATCGTACGAGGCAAGAAACTCCATCCATCTTTGTTGCCTCAAGTTAAGATCCTTCTGCGAGAAAAGATATTTCAACGATTTATGGTCAGTGTAAAGTTCGAACTTCTCACCTAGGAGATAGTGTCGCCAAGACTTGAGTGCAAAGACGATGGCGGCTAACTCAAGATCGTGGGTTGGGTAGTTCTTTTCGTGCACTTTCAACTGCCTTCCGCCATAAGCTACTACCCTTCCTTCTTGCATTAAGACGGCGCCTAGCCCTGTCCCACATGCATCCGTATAAACAGTGAACATCTTGCTCCCATCCGGCAGCGTCAAAACTGGGGCTGTTGTAAGAGCCCTTTTCAGTCGTTGGAAAGCAAACTCGCAATCCAAATCCCAATTGAACACTAGATTCTTCTTGGTCAATTTCGTGAGCGGAGCTGAGATTTTCGCAAAATCCCTTATGAACTTTCGATAGAAACCTGCTAGTCCTAGAAAGCTTCGGACCTCAGTTGCATTCCTTGGTGTCTTCCAATCCTGTACCGCTACTACCTTCGCAGGGTCCACTGCTAACCCTTGTTTGGATACTATGTGCCCAAGGAACCTCACCTCTTCTCTCCAAAAGTGGCATTTGGAGAATTTGGCTTTTAATTGATGGACTCGCAAAGTTTCCATGATTGCCCTTAAGTGCTGAGCATGTTCCTCTTCACTCTTTGAAAAGATAAGGATATCATCTACGAAGACGACTACGAACTTGTTGAGGAAATCTCTAAATACCCTACTCATCAGATCCACGAAGTAAGCAGGTGCATTTGTCAAGCCGAAAGGCATGACAAGCCATTCAAAGAAGCCGTTTGGGGTTCTGAACGCCGTTTTATCGATGCTATCTTCAGCCACCCTTAGCTGATGAAAACCGGTTGCTAAATCGAGTTGGGAGAAAACAGACGCTCCTACAAGCTGGTCAAATAAATCGTCAATTCTAGGGAGAGGGTGCCTATTCTTTTTCGTTAGCTTGTTGAGCTCCCTATAGTCAACACATAGACGGAGTGAACCATCCGCCTTTGTAGCGAACACCACTGGAGCGCCCCATTCTGAAATGCTCCTCCTAATGAACCCCTTCTCTAGAAGCTCTTTAATCTGTTTACTGAGCTCTTTTCTTTCTCGTGGAGCCATGTGTCTAACGGGCAACGCAACGGGCTTTGCATTATCTACAAGATATATGCGGAAGTCTATTTCCCGCTTCGGAGGCAAGCCCTTCACCTCTTCGAAGACATCCGGATACTCACGGACCACTCTAACTGATTGCAAATTTTCAACAGAGGCATCTAGCGATTCAAGATAACTAAGCATAACCGCATACGAGGGATTACAAGAAATTTCCAAAGTATTACCGAGCTGGGTTAGGAGCCTAACAACCCTTTTCTCACAATCAAGGATGGCCCCATTGCTGGATAGCCAATCCATACCCAAAATCAAACCATACCCCGAAAAGCCCAAAACAAAGGCACTACATTGAAATTCAACACTTAGAATAGAAATTTTTAATCCCAAACAGATCATAGACAAATGAGCTGGGCCCCCAATTGGGTTTGAAACAATTAAGGGATCCTCTACCATACTAGTTTTTAGGTGCAGAGATTCTACTAAAGCAGACGAGATAAAGGAGTGTGATGCGCCAGAATCAAATAAAGTGCGAACGGGGTGATCATAAAGATAAACTACACTTTCTACAGAAGTGTTTGTACCTCGCTGTTGCAGAGGTGGCGCTTCCAGCACATGAACCTGTGCCCCTGGGGTGGATCCAGCCCTCTGCCCCTGTCCTCGTTTCTTTGGGCAGTCCTTAGCCCTGTGGCCTGTCTGACCGCACGAAAAGCACCCACCATTCTCCTTGGCCTTCTTTTTCCGGCAGTCCTTTACTAAGTGCCCCACTTTGCCACAGAAATTACACTTCCTCTTCTCTTTGTTGCCTTTCCCGCCTTTCTTAAAGTCTGTCTTCTTAGGCTGCAAACCCTCTTTCTTCCCTTGAGAGCTTTCTGCCTTTGTCTCCTTCTTGCCCTTATCCTCTTCATTCAGCAATGCCATTTGCACCAATCTTTCATATGTGGCCCCCATGGGTATATGGGTCATGGCCAAACTGTGTAATGGCTCATTTAACCCTTTGACGAAACGGAGAGCCTTCTTGTGAGGGGTGTTGACTAGGTCAAGCCCAAACCTAGCCAGCTCATCGAACTGATTCACATACTCTCTGACGGTCTTGTCTCCTTGCTTAAGAAATAAGAATTTTTCCAACTGCAAACTTCTTTCCGCATCTGAGAGAAATTTAGTCTCAAACCTTGCCCTAAAGTCCTCCCATGTCTCCACTGGTCTTTCAGCATTAGTGACTTCCCACCAGTAGGAAGCCTCGCCCTTCAATAGCCATACTGCCAGTTGTACTTTTTGTCTATCCTCTACCTCAAAGATGATGAATAGGTCTTCAGTTTCTTTCAGCCAATTCCTAGCTGCTACGAAGGACTCAGTTCCATGGAAATCCTTTCCTCCCATGGCTTTAAAATCTTTACATATCTTAGCAAACGTGTTTCCCCGTGGAGGAGGTGGAGGAAAAGGTGCTGCTGCAGCTGGATGATTTCCTGCAGCTGGGGGAGGAGGAACGGTAGGACCTGGCTGAGTGGCCCTTGCTTCTAAGAATCGTCTAAACCAACCAGGTATTGGTACTCCTTCCGGTAAGTTAAGATCTTCGGACATGCTGAAACAAAAAGGATAGATTCAAAACGAAGGATAAGAGATAGTACCTATGGCTTTGGGGAGTGGACTTTGCCTTTTAAAATAAAATAATATTTTTATCTTTTAAAAATGCTGCTTTAAATTTTCTTTTTGAAAATAAATTTTCAAAACTTTTTATCTTATCTGGTAAACCTATGCTCTGATACCAAGTGAAACACCCCACCTCCGTTAGGGTCACTCTCAAAGGGAATGCCCTAATTTTGGTGGAGGTTTATAAGTATAAGTCACAGATATACAAGACAGATATAAGAACACATATTTGTAAACAGCAGAAAAACAAGAACTTTTATTTCATAAAAGCAAATACGTGTTACAACAACATCACCATAATTGTCTTACATCCTTTCCAAAAACATAACATAATACTTTCATAATCTGTCTTGATTACATTATTTAAAGAAGCATAAATAAAACATAGATAAACTGCAAAAGCCCCATAGTGGTTATCCAAAGCCATAGTTCAAAAACGGAAAGTTCCAAGCAATACATTTCTCTTCTTCAAGCTGGATGTTAATGCTGGTCAAGCTGCAGTGTTCCCTCCCTGTGGACCTGGGGGGGGGGGGAAACGGAAGAAAAGAAGACGAAAGAAAAGTAGAGTCAGGCATAAAGCCTGAGTAAGTCTAGTACTATTTTGTCTATGAATAAAGAACTGGGTATGATAAGTATAATCAAGAAGTGGGGAAAGCACTATAAACTTAGTTAAGTTGTCTACGGTCGAATATACTATCGTACCCCATGTTAATCTCTGAACCCGTATAAACTAGTTCCCAACTGGCACCCCATAATCAGGGTGATGTGATCCATTCAATGATGATCGGCTCCTACTCGCATAGTTACATGTGTCTTACGGCCCCCGGTGTTGTAGTTACCTATGCTGGTCCCACCATGGGGTGTATCAAGTCCCATGGCGGCGGCCCGACACAACCTTAGAATGCACAGGTATGCTACTGGTGCCAGTGCCTTATTTTTCTGCGCCGGAGTGTGTGCACGCCCGCACCCCGTTAGAACCTACACTGCTACACCACCGCCGTCGATTTGACCTCTTACAATCAGCCCAGTAATCATGCCCCACCCTGCCTAGTTTCAGGGTATCATGATACACCTTTTAGGGTTACTGCTGAAAAGGGTCCCCCGTTACTAGGTTTTCTATCTCTAGCCAACATGCTAAGTTGGTTAAGTGTTTTCTAACCTAACCCCCACCAGTCCGTTTAGTTTAGCATGTTCCATTTTGATTAAGTCTTTAGTTCACTTAATCCTAACAATCCTGACTCAGCCTTAATTGTCTTATTAAGGCCCTGACCTCTCACATTAGACAGGTATTGTTGTGGCTGCCTGTTGCCGGTTGGTTCCGGGCAGTCTTACGCCACAACTCAGTCTAACCTCGGGTCCTTATTGGGCTCCATGTTTAACCTCCCACATTGGATAGGTATTGTTGTGACTACTGGACAGCCGGGCGGTTCCGGGCAGGTTTACATCACAACTCAATCCAACCTCGGGTTAAACACATCGTATTTTCTACATTTACATATTTTGTCTTTCTTCTTTATTTATATGTAAATATTTGCGGCCCATTATTAAGTTAATGGTGTAAAGGTTACACCAATCATGGGCCCAACCCATACTTGAATTTGGGCCCTTCTACTTTATATTTTCATTCATTAATTAATTTGGCCCAACGTTATTTCCCCCCGTTTAATACGTTCGTTTATATGTTGGGCTTAACCTTTTTAAGCCCAACTTAGCCATGCGAAAGAGGGGAGGCTTAAAGCGTGATTACATACACAAAAAGGGGATTGTGAGCGCATGAACTTGCAATGTGACGTTGGAACTACAAAATAGAAACTGGTGTACTTGCATAGTAGTAACATATACTTTGGTCATAAAAGCATAAGTGACATGAATCAAACTATGTAAACTTGTAGTTAAGTTAAGAATATCATTATTGACACATGGGCTTAACTACAACATAAACCTATACTTTTATTCAGGCATAATGTCAAACATAAACAAATCATGTTCATAAGGTTTCTACAAGTTTACAAAGGGGATTAATTTTGTTACTAATACAAAAGCATAGTTCAACTTAATCATGATTTAAGTCTAATCACATAACGATGGTACAAATATACTTATGCATAAATATTCCTAAACATGGTGTTTACTCTATTCAAGCAAACTTGCAAAAAGGGATTTTTGAGTCTAACCTAGCCATGTCTCACATATGTCATCATATAATTCTTGCTAACAATATAGAACTAACATGGTTTTCAATTATGTAAAATATCAATCATAGCCTAGTCATATTCATAAGTTTGCACATAGGTTTTTCTAGTACAAAAGCATGGCTTAATACATAGACCATGATGCCAAATTATCAACATAATTTCCTATGGATTATAACAACCCAAACTTATTCCAATTTCTTCACAAAAATGATGTTTGTATAAAAATACACATTATGATGGCATAGTAGCAAAACCCCAAACTTGTATGATTTTCAATTTAACAACTACATACATGTAGCTTCAACATAAATTACATATTTTGCGAATATCCAAACGTCACACTTGCATAAAACTACCGCATGTAGTTTTTCATAATGAATAACATAATTCAAGAATATCCAAACGTATACTGTAACACCCCACGCCCGCTATGGTCACTCACTAAGGGAATGCTATAGCATCGGTGGAGTATTTTAGTGAATATAGAACAGAAAAATTACACCAAGACAGATATAAATAGTATTTGAAATTTAAAACATCATCTCATAACAGCGGAAATAAACATGTCTGGTTACATCATAAAACTATGATAAAAGTCAAGTACAATATCTGTCAAAATAAAGAAGTACATAATCCCACTCTCTTATACAATAGCCATAACAAAAGAAAAGATAACTGAATAACTGGAGCTTTACATCTACCCAAGCTCCTAAAGACTGGAACAGCAATCCGATCAAGCTCTACTACCGCTAGGATCCACCGTAGGACCTGAGGGTTGGAAAAAGATAAAAACAACGGGGTCAGACATAAGTCTGAGTGAGTCCTATAACTTTAACAATACAATCATTAAAGTAACCAGAGAAGACATAAACTTGACCTACGGTAATATCTGGGGATGAATGGCTACACTAAGCAGCTTGGTAGACTTAGGATAAACTAAGATAACCGTCAGGACGCATCTACCCACCCAAGGATAATTACTAACTGCACCACACCAGTCATTCCTACTTAAAGGTTGATCCCTTCCAAGGACTTAGAAAATTTCCCCAGTAGTTTCGTGTACTCCTAGCCCACTACATAGGTGCCGTCTGCCCCTATCTCCACTAGGTGTACTCAGTAATTCTTACCCAGTAGTTTCGTGTACCCCTACATAGGTGTCGTCTGCCCATATCTTCATTAGGTGTACTCACTACTCCCCATCGATCGGCTCCCCACCGTAGATACCCGTGCTGGTCCCACAGTGGGGTGTATCACTCCCCTAAAGTGGCTACCCAATACTATCAACGGTGCACGGCTTTATATCTACACGATGCAACAACGGCTTATCTACCAGCCCGGGCCCACACACGCATATGAAACCCGTTGGACTTGCGTTGCCACCGCTAACCCATTTTGGCCTCTTATAATCAAGCCCAATATGCGTGTCCCGTCACTCGACATGGGTCGAGCCCACAAAGATACGTTTGGGATATTGGTTGAAATGGGCCCCCAACAAGCTACCCACTTAAGCTTGTCATATATCTAGTGTATCCCACTTAACTCTTTAATCATGTTTAATTACATGTTTCCACTTGGTTAAGTATTCTAATCGTATTTTCTATTGCCACCCAAGGCAACCCACTAGATTCCACATGCCACCCAAGGCAACCACAAAATTTCCTTATGCCACCCAAGGCACCCACTTAACCCCTCATGTCCCACTACATGCTACTATGGTTAAGTGTTTCTTAATTAATTAAGACCGTGATCTCCCATAAAGACCTCCCACATTAGACTAGCTGTTATGACCGCCTGGTTAAGCCGGTAGAATCCGGGCAGTCTTACGTCATAACAGAGTCTAACCTCGTGTCTTTACCTTAATCACGTATTTAATTTATGGCTAAGACCTCTCACATTGGGCTGACATTTGTAGCAACTGGTTAAGCCGGTCGGGTCCGGGCAGTTTTACACTACAAATGAGTCCAACCTCGTGTCTTAGTCGATTAATTACACCTAATTAATCACCCCCATATTAATTATCCCTAATTAATATCAAGTTTTCCATAACATGGGTAGACCTAACTCAATAGGTAAATTCCCATGGGGTAGACCTAACTCAATAGGTAAATTCCCACTTATGGTAATTTATTTTTATGGTATGCTTAATCATACCCAATCATTCATTTATTAACATATTTACCAACCCCATCGTTCCCCACGTAAATCATTCTCATTTCATGACATAAATAAGGGGAAGATCATCACAAATATCATGGGTTTAGCATACAACTTTGTCATGGGTTAAGAGGATGTCAACTTGCATATATGAGCATATATTAACCCAACTACATATAACCCCAAACTTGCATATTATCATACACATGATTTGCATAACATGTTGCATATGAGCTTGCATATTACCATACACATATCTTGCATAACATGTTGAACTTGCATATAGGCATTCTCATAACTTGCATAACATGTTAAACATGCATTTAAGCATACACATAACTTGCATAAGCATTCACATACTTGCATAAGCATCCACATACTTGCATAAGCATTCACATACTTGCATAAACATGAATAACTTGCATATCATGTCATTTAAGCATATACATATCTTGCATAAACATTCATATACTCGCATAAGCATGCATAACTTGCATATCACATAAATCTTGCATTTAAACATATACATGACTTGCATAAGCATCCATACACTTGCATAAGCATGCATAACTTGCATATCACATTAAACTTGCATTTAAACATATACTTAACTTGCATAACTCACTTTGTTAAACATGCATAATTCCACTCATTAAATATGCATAAATCCACTTGTTAAACATGCATAAATCAACTTATTAAGCATGCATAAACCAACTTATCAAACATGCATAAACATAGAACAACATAGAGTAACATATCATTATACATGATTCAAACTCACTAATCCGCATTTAAGACCATAAGTCTCATTACACCCAATCTACTTACTTTAACAATTGATGTTAAAGTGATAGAAACTCACCAAACCCAAAATTAACCAACTTATGAAGAGGAATTAGTTGCTAATATGAAGATGGTGATGATTAGAGAATGATATGAGAGGGATTAGCTTGAAACTTCCTTCTTAGATTAGTGGAGACTCCTTCTAGGATTTAATTTGGCGGCATGAGGCCTTTATTTCTATTTTTAGTATGGATTAAGGTAGGTTTAGGGTGTATTTATAGATTAAGAGAGTGTTTTAGGCCCTTAGATTAACCCTAGATTAATTTAGGTCCGTTAGATTTAGGAAACCTCTAGAACCAAGCCCAGCCCTAGCCAGAAAACCAGATCTGGTGCACCCAAGCACCCTGGTTCGACACGCCGTGTCGACAGGCAAGTCGACAGGCATGTCGACACCCCTGTCGACAGGCCTGTCGACAGCCCTGTCGACATGCTTAGGGCGGGAACCTTCCCGCCTGGCCCCGCTGGTTCTAATTTAAAATCTAAATTTAAATTCCTAAATCTGTTTTTAACTCTAATTTTTCTGCAAACTTCTTTGGGCCATAACCGGGCCATGCGGACTCCGATTCTCGAAAACTCGGACTCTATTTTGTGTATTTTTCCGAGACGAACGTAATGACGTAGCCCGTTACCCCCAATTCCCACGTCTGAGATTATTTATCCTGAAATTAGTGAATTTTAGTATTAACTAAAATTCGGGGTGTTACATTCTCCCCTCCTTAAAGGATTTCGTCCCCGAAATCCCTAAGCTAAGGAGAATGCATATCCTACCATCCAAACAACCATCTACTCAAACCATCAACCACTGGCATCCATTGTCCTTAAAACAATTTCTAATGATGTATGAGCATATGCAAAGAGTGTGTGTATATGTTCCCTATCTAATGTATGAACATATGCAAACCATGATAGTGCCATGCATCCATTATGTATGCGAAAGAACCCTATCGACACATACAATATCTACATGAGTGCACAATCATTCACCAAAATGCATCATCCATATGATAACACAATCATTATACATCCATAAATATATTTTCCTACACACAATTTTATGCAATATGCAATATGAAGTGACTGAGCCGATCTAGTGCCTAGAGTGTGTGTATATGCATCCACGAGCAACCACTAGCAAACACTTGCATCCACTTGCATCCATCAACCATAACATGTCTCAAACACATGTTTCAACCATAGGTTTACCCTATCTAAAGGTCAAAGGTACTAACGAGAGGACATACCAAAGATAAGATAAGTACTAGACAAGCGATAAAGGAGAAAGTAAAGACATACCCTCAAAATGAAATGGGTACGATGAACGCATCTTCGCTTCCGTCTCCCAAGTTGCGTTGCTCTCATCCTCTCCCCATTGCACTTTGACTAGCTGAACCTCTCTGTTTCTCAACTTCCTAGTCTCTGACCCAAGGATGCGAGTAGGGGCTCGTCGAATAGTCGCATCACGCTCTACCTCTACATCTCTAAGCAAGCTTGGCTCTACCACCTCTGCGGTCTCATGTAAGCACTTCCTCAAATGGGACACATGGAATACATCATGAACACCACTAAGTCTGTCAGGCAACTCCACCCTATATGCCATCCGTCCAATCCTTTCCTTGATAGGAAACGGCCCAACAAACCTCGGTGCTAACTTCCCAACGGATCCGAAGCGAACAACATTTCTCAACGGAGATACCTTAACAAAAACCATATCCCCAACCTCAAACTCAAGATCCGTCCTTCTCTTGTCCGCATAAGATTTTTGCCTATCCTGCGCTACTTTCATCCTTCTTCGAATCAAGTCAATCTTCTCAGAAGTCTCCCTAACCATATCGGGCCTAAGCAAGATCTTATCCGTAGATTCCCACCAACATGTAGGTGATCGACAAGGCCTTCCATAGAGAGCTTCGAAAGGAGCCATACCAATACTGGACTGAAAGCTGTTATTATATGCGAACTCCACCATTGGAAGATGCTCTTCACATGTACCTCCAAAATCTAGGATACAAAGCCTCAAAAGGTCTTCTAGAACACGATTCACCCTCTCAGTCTGGCCGTCTGTCTGAGGATGATATGCGGTGCTCAGACACAATTGAGTCCCCACTGCTTCTTGCAAACCTTTCCAGAACTCGCTAGTGAAGATAGGATCTCGATCACTCACTATGCTAGAGGGTACCCCATGTAATCGAACTACCTCTCGAAGATATACTGAAGCTAGCCATGGAGCAGTCCTCTTACTCTTCACAGGTATGAAATGGGCGCTCTTAGTAAGTCTGTCTACCACCACCCAAATTCCTGTATTACCCTTTCTCGACCTGGGTAACCCGTCAATAAAATCCATCGAGACGCTATCCCACTTCCATTGCGGAACCTCCAATGGGTGAAGCAACCCACCTGGTTTCCTTTGCTCCGCCTTCACTTGCTGGCACACCAAACATTGAGCGACATACTCGGCCACGTCTTTCTTCATACCGGCCCAGAAGAAAACCCTCTTCATGTCTTGGTACATCTTATCCCCACCGGGATGAATGGTCATCCTAGAACGGTGTGCATCATCAAGAATAGCCTTCCTCAAACCCTCGTCTTGCGGTACACAAAGTCTACCGTCTCTACGCAAGTACCCCCTATCGTCTAGGGTGTACCTACTCAAATGGCTGGACGACTCCCCCCTTATGAGCTTCTCTACTAACTCAACCAACTGTGGGTCGCCCCTCTGTGCTTCTCCAATCCGCCCCAAAAGAGTAGGTCTAACTTCCAAAGAAGCTAGCAAACCGGGTACATAGTCAACGGAAGGTCTGAAATCAAACATCGAGATAAATTCCAAGCTTTGTCGTTCCATGAACAATGGACTCAAGGACAACCTCTTCCTGCTTAAGGCGTCCGCCACCACGTTACCCTTGCCAGGGGTATACGCTATCTCGAAATCATAGGATGCTAAAAACTCCATCCACCTTTGCTGTCTTAAGTTTAAATCTTTCTGAGAGAATAAGTACTTCAATGATTTATGGTCAGTGAACAACTCGAATCTCTCACCAAGAAGATAATGGCGCCAAATCTTAAGCGCAAAAACAATAGCGGCCAACTCTAAATCATGGGTAGGGTAATTTTTCTCATGTGGCCTTAACTGCCTTCCACCATAGGCTATCACCCTTCCCTCTTGCATTAAGACTGCGCCAAGGCCTGTCCCACAGGCATCGGTATAGACAACAAATGGCTTGCTCCCATCTGGCAACACTAAAACTGGAGCAGTGGTTAAAGCTCTCTTTAACCGTCGGAACACATCATCACAATCTACGTCCCATGTGAAAACAAGATTCTTCTTCGTTAAGCGGGTTAATGGGGCTGATATCTTCGCGAAGTCTTTAATAAACTTCCTATAATAACCCGCCAAACCCAAGAAACTTCTTACTTCGGTAGCATTCTTTGGAACCTTCCAATCCTGAATTGATACTACCTTCGCGGGATCCACAGCTATCCCCTCCTTGGAGACCACGTGCCCCAAGAACCGTACTTCCTTCCTCCAGAAGTGACATTTAGAGAATTTAGCTTTAAGGCTATGCGTTCGAAGAGTCTTCAACACCTCCCCAAGATGTAGGGCATGCTCTTCCTCACTCTTAGAAAATACTAAGATATCATCCACAAAGACCACCACGAATTTATTAAGGAACTCCCTGAACACCCTACTCATCAAATCAACAAAGTATGCAGGGGCGTTAGTCAACCCAAATGGCATTACCAGCCACTCATAGAAACCATCCGGAGTTCTAAAGGCAGTCTTGTCTATGCTATCCTCAGCCACCCTCAACTGATGGAACCCCGAGGCTAAGTCCAACTGAGAAAATACTGAAGCGCCAACCAACTGATCGAAAAGATCATCAATCCTCGGCAATGGGTGTCTATTCTTCTTTGTGAGCTTGTTGAGTTCTCTATAGTCTACACAAAGTCTGAGGGACCCATCTGCCTTTGTAGCAAATACTACTGGAGCACCCCACTCCGATATGCTCCGTCTTATAAACCCCTTCTCAAGCAACTCCCCTACTTGCTTATGGAGTTCCCTCCTCTCACGAGGAGCCATGTGGCGCACTGGTAAAGATACCGGTTTAGCATTATCCACCAAATATATTCGGAAGTCAATCTCCCGCTTCGGGGGTAAGCCCTTCACCTCCTCAAACACATCCGGATATTCCCGGACCACTCTAACAGATTGTAAACTCTCGACCGAAGCGTCAAGCGATTCAAGATAACTTAGCATAACAGAGTCCATGGGATTACAAGAAATCTCGAGAGTGTTACCCAAGCGGGTCATGAGCCTAACAACTCTCCTTTCGCAATCAAAAACGGCACCATTACTGGATAACCAGTCCATGCCCAAAATCAACCCATAGCCCGTGAAGCCCAATACAAAAGCATCACATCTAAACTCAATGCTAAGTATAGAAATCTTCAAACCCAAACATATCATGGACAAATAAGTGGAGCCCCCAATTGGGTTTGAAACAACCAAGGGATCATCTACCAGACTGGTGTCTAAGTGCAGTGACTCAACTAATGATGATGAGATAAACGAATGCGATGCGCCTGAATCAAACAATGTACGGACAGGATGGTCAAATAGAAAAACCAGACTTTCAACGGAAATAGTTCTACCTCTCTCCTGAATCGGTGGAACCGCGAGAGCCTGTACTTGCCCCCTAGCCTGACTCGGTGCCATAAGAGCTTGCACCTGTCCTCCTGAGGTAGATCCCGTCCTTTGCCCCTTCTTAGGGCAATCCTTCACTAAATGCCCTGCTTCGCCACAGTGGAAGCAGCCGGTCTTCTTCTTCTTGCGACAATCCTTGCTTAGGTGGCCAGGTGTCCCACAATTGAAACACTTCTTTTTCTTGCTCTTGCCACCGTTTCCTTTCCCACCTTTGCTTTGTTGTTGTTGCTGAGGTCTCTTTTGATCTCCCTTCTTCTCCGGTGCCTTATTAGCATTAGGACCCTTCTCTTCCTCATACATGAGTGCCATGTCAACTAGCTTCTCAAAGGTGGCCCCCATAGGGATATGAGTCATAGCCAACCCATGCATCGGTTCATTCAAGCCTTTCACGAACCTCAAAGCCTTCTTCTCCGGTGTATTCACCATATCTAGGCCAAACCTTGCCAATTGATTAAACTTATTAACATACTCCTTCACCGAGAGATTTCCTTGTTTTAGAGTCAAGAATCTTTCCATATACAAGTTTTCCTCCGCCCTTGAGAGAAACTTCGCCACAAATCTTTGCCTAAAATCCGCCCAAGAGTCAACGGGGCGTTCTCCGTTAGTGACCTCCCACCAGAATGAGGCCTCTCCCTTCATTAACCAAGCAGCCAACTTGACTTTCTTTCCTTCTTCCATCTCAAAGATATCTATCAACTCTTCCACCTCCTTAAGCCAATCTCTAGCCTCCACAAAAGTTTCAGATCCTTGGAAAGGTTTTCCTCCCATAGCTTTGAATTCCTTACAAGTCTTAGCAAAAGTATCCGTGCGAGGAGGAGGGGGAGGAGGAAGATCGGGTGCTACGGTTGGTGGAGGAACATTTGCTGGACCCGCCGTGGTGGCCCTAGCCTCCATCAATCTCCTATACCATACTGGTACCGTCACACCCTCCGGAAAGTTAAGATTCTCGGCCATGCTGAAACGAAAAAGGAAAGATTCAAAACGAAGGATTCGAAGGATATAGATATGGCTATTGGGGATTATGCTTTTCTTTCAAAAACTTTTCTCTTAAAAGACATGTTTTTGAAAATATCTCTTCCAAAAATGTTTTTAGAAAAATAGTTTTCTAAAAATTTTATCTGTTCCGGTAACCTCGCTCTGATACCACGTGTAACACCCCACGCCCGCTATGGTCACTCACTAAGGGAATGCTATAGCATCGGTGGAGTATTTTAGTGAATATAGAACAGAAAAATTACACCAAGACAGATATAAATAGTATTTGAAATTTAAAACATCATCTCATAACAGCGGAAATAAACATGTCTGGTTACATCATAAAACCATGATAAAAGTCAAGTACAATATCTGTCAAAATAAAGAAGTACATAATCCCACTCTCTTATACAATAGCCATAACAAAAGAAAAGATAACTGGATAACTGGAGCTTTACATCTACCCAAGCTCCTAAAGACTGGAACAGCAATCCGATCAAGCTCTACTACCGCTAGGATCCACCGTAGGACCTGAGGGTTGGAAAAAGATAAAAACAACGGGGTCAGACATAAGTCTGAGTGAGTCCTATAACTTTAACAATACAATCATTAAAGTAACCAGAGAAGACATAAACTTGACCTACGGTAATATCTGGGGATGAATGGCTACACTAAGCAGCTTGGTAGACTTAGGATAAACTAAGATAACCGTCAGGACGCATCTACCCACCCAAGGATAATTACTAACTGCACCACACCAGTCATTCCTACTTAAAGGTTGATCCCTTCCAAGGACTTAGAAAATTTCCCCAGTAGTTTCGTGTACTCCTAGCCCACTACATAGGTGCCGTCTGCCCCTATCTCCACTAGGTGTACTCAGTAATTCTTACCCAGTAGTTTCGTGTACCCCTACATAGGTGTCGTCTGCCCCTATCTTCATTAGGTGTACTCACTACTCCCCATCGATCGGCTCCCTACCGTAGATACCCGTGCTGGTCCCACAGTGGGGTGTATCACTCCCCTAAAGTGGCTACCCAATACTATCAACGGTGCACGGCTTTATATCTACACGATGCAACAACGGCTTATCTACCAGCCCGGGCCCACACACGCATATGAAACCCGTTGGACTTGCGTTGCCACCGCTAACCCATTTTGGCCTCTTATAATCAAGCCCAATATGCGTGTCCCGTCACTCGACATGGGTCGAGCCCACAAAGATACGTTTGGGATATTGGTTGAAATGGGCCCCCAACAAGCTACCCACTTAAGCTTGTCATATATCTAGTGTATCCCACTTAACTCTTTAATCATGTTTAATTACATGTTTCCACTTGGTTAAGTATTCTAATCGTATTTTCTATTGCCACCCAAGGCAACCCACTAGATTCCACATGCCACCCAAGGCAACCACAAAATTTCCTTATGCCACCCAAGGCAACCACTTAACCCCTCATGTCCCACTACATGCTACTATGGTTAAGTGTTTCTTAATTAATTAAGACCGTGATCTCCCATAAAGACCTCCCACATTAGACTGGCTGTTATGACCGCCTGGTTAAGCCGGTAGAATCCAGGCAGTCTTACGTCATAACAGAGTCTAACCTCGTGTCTTTACCTTAATCACGTATTTAATTTATGGCTAAGACCTCTCACATTGGGCTGACATTTGTAGCAACTGGTTAAGCCGGTCGGGTCCGGGCAGTTTTACACTACAAATGAGTCCAACCTCGTGTCTTAGTCGATTAATTACACCTAATTAATCACCCCCATATTAATTATCCCTAATTAATATCAAGTTTTCCATAACATGGGTAGACCTAACTCAATAGGTAAATTCCCATGGGGTAGACCTAACTCAATAGGTAAATTCCCACTTATGGTAATTTATTTTTATGGTATGCTTAATCATACCCAATCATTCATTTATTAACATATTTACCAACCCCATCGTTCCCCACGTAAATCATTCTCATTTCATGACATAAATAAGGGGAAGATCATCACAAATATCATGGGTTTAGCATACAACTTTGTCATGGGTTAAGAGGATGTCAACTTGCATATATGAGCATATATTAACCCAACTACATATAACCCCAAACTTGCATATTATCATACACATGATTTGCATAACATGTTGCATATGAGCTTGCATATTACCATACACATATCTTGCATAACATGTTGAACTTGCATATAGGCATTCTCATAACTTGCATAACATGTTAAACATGCATTTAAGCATACACATAACTTGCATAAGCATTCACATACTTGCATAAGCATCCACATACTTGCATAAGCATTCACATACTTGCATAAACATGAATAACTTGCATATCATGTCATTTAAGCATATACATATCTTGCATAAACATTCATATACTCGCATAAGCATGCATAACTTGCATATCACATAAATCTTGCATTTAAACATATACATGACTTGCATAAGCATCCATACACTTGCATAAGCATGCATAACTTGCATATCACATTAAACTTGCATTTAAACATATACTTAACTTGCATAACTCACTTTGTTAAACATGCATAATTCCACTCATTAAATATGCATAAATCCACTTGTTAAACATGCATAAATCAACTTATTAAGCATGCATAAACCAACTTATCAAACATGCATAAACATAGAACAACATAGAGTAACATATCATTATACATGATTCAAACTCACTAATCCGCATTTAAGACCATAAGTCTCATTACACCCAATCTACTTACTTTAACAATTGATGTTAAAGTGATAGAAACTCACCAAACCCAAAATTAACCAACTTATGAAGAGGAATTAGTTGCTAATATGAAGATGGTGATGATTAGAGAATGATATGAGAGGGATTAGCTTGAAACTTCCTTCTTAGATTAGTGGAGACTCCTTCTAGGATTTAATTTGGCGGCATGAGGCCTTTATTTCTATTTTTAGTATGGATTAAGGTAGGTTTAGGGTGTATTTATAGATTAAGAGAGTGTTTTAGGCCCTTAGATTAACCCTAGATTAATTTAGGTCCGTTAGATTTAGGAAACCTCTAGAACCAAGCCCAGCCCTAGCCAGAAAACCAGATCTGGTGCACCCAAGCACCCTGGTTCGACACGCCGTGTCGACAGGCATGTCGACACCCCTGTCGACAGGCCTGTCGACAGCCCTGTCGACATGCTTAGGGCGGGAACCTTCCCGCCTGGCCCCACTGGTTCTAATTTAAAATCTAAATTTAAATTCCTAAATCTGTTTTTAACTCTAATTTTTCTGCAAACTTCTTTGGGCCATAACCGGGCCATACGGACTCCGATTCTCGAAAACTCGGACTCTATTTTGTGTATTTTTCCGAGACGAACGTAATGACGTAGCCCGTTACCCCCAATTCCCACGTCTGAGATTATTTATCCTGAAATTAGTGAATTTTAGTATTAACTAAAATTCGGGGTGTTACATATACAATATTCCAAATTGATAGCAACGCACAAATATGAATTACTTCATCGCCACAAATCAAGTATACAAACCAACACAATTATTTGTTCATACCAAAATAATACTCTACTTACAATCGTTGTGGCGAATTCTCTAATTTAGGAATTAGAAGATGTGACTCCTTTGACGTAGGCGTTGATTTGATTTGCTTGAATTGCTTTAGGCTTTAGAATTTGCCTCCTAATCCTCTCTCTCCAATTGGTGGCTACCCCTAGTCGTTCCTCAGCAACATGGCGGCTTTGTTCTTATTTTTGAATGAATAGATTAGGGTTAGTCTAGGGTTGTTTTTATAGGGGTAATGAACTGATTAGGACCATTGATGTTGCTTGGATTGATCGTAGCCATTCATTCGAAAGAGAGACCAATTAGAGCCTGCCACCTAGCCCTAATGACAAAGCAAGCTTCTGAAAATCGGCCAAACACAGGCCTGGCCAGCCAGGGCTAGACCAGACCTGGCCAGCAGGTCATTTTTGACCTGGGCGCACTTGGCAGGTGCGCCAGGTCAAAAATGTACTGGCGCACTTCACAGGTGCGCCAGTGCATTTTTGTTCTGGCGCACTTCCCAAGTGCGCCAGTGCATTCTGACCCGTTTTCCGGGTTTTCGCCCAACTTCGTTCGTCCATAACTTCTTCATACGATATCCGTTTCATGCAAACTCAAACTCTATTTCGCGTATTTTTCCGAGACGAACGCAATGGCGTATCCCGTTTCCCTTAGTTATTTGATTTGAAATTAATTATACTTTAATTTGTGAGTTTCACAGTTATAGAATTCACGGGGTGTTACATAAACCTTAGTTAATATGAACTAAATCGTAAACCTTAGTTAAGAAAACGATGATTCGACAAACTAAGTGGTAAACCTTAGTTAGGGAACTAAGTAGTAATCCTTAGTATATCACGAGTAGGAGCGAACGTCCATCTGATCTTAAAGAAGGCTCCAACGAATTGGGTTACGAAGCCTGAGGCTTCGAGGGGACGTGAGGGTACTCTTGGTATCCCTCTATGAGGTGGCAGATGATCCTCCTGGGCTCACAGAGGTTAAGGTCTGCGTTAGAAGAACCAAAGGTATGCCTTGGTTGCAATATATGGCAACCTAAAGACTAGGGTGGATCAGCGTGATTCGACGAGACTAGTTTTTGCCCTGTGATAGCAACTCGTCGTCTACCTACCATCTTTAGTCAATCGTTGTACGTATGCGGAAAGGCAGAGAACTCCCAACAGACCATATACTTGCTATCTAGTTATGGGTGAGGCTGGCCAATAGGAAAGTAGGGCATAGGGTGGCAAAAGTATAGTTCTCGCACTTGATTTTCTTGGATTGCCTTTCATTAGTTGAGGGAGGGGTCACGTGGGACCATAACCACTGGTGGAAAAACAGACCTTAGCATATGCACCAGCAGATATCTGAAAAGCTCCCGACCGAGTTCCGTGTTTCTAGAGTAGCCCTGCCACGGGACTCGAGCCGCACATTTCTGGACATGTGCATCTAGACAGCGATAAATGATTCGCGACACATACGTGGGGAAAGTCTAGGAACATATACCACTCTAGGTAGTGTGTCCTGACTAGGGACATCGTTCGACAGGTAGCGTAATCTCTAGTGGACCTAGGTGGCATAAACCCTGAATCTGTAAAGCATTAGACAAGTCGCGTAAACCCTAGCTGAATTTAGGAAGCACTCAATAGAAAACCCTAGATTAGATCTAGGTAATAAATAATAAATGTATGCCTGAAGGCAATGGAAACTACAGGGATTGGGTTCACGTTACTATTTGGGACACCAGTTAGGTGGTGCAGAGATATAGAAACCAGTATAACAAGGAAATAGCTATGGCTGGCTCTTGCTACATTGGGGAATATAAATGTATTTTTATACTTCTTTATTTTGTAAGACATACGATACTCTGATATTGGAAAACAATTGTTGTACAAACTATCTTATCAATAAAGTAAAGTTTTATTTTCCGCTATTTAATTTCTGTCTGTCTTGTAATTTATCTGCATCTTTTACCCTAAATGCTCCACAAAACTTAGTGCATTCCCTTTGTGAGTGACACTAACGGATGTGGGGTGTTACATACTCGCCGCCATTATCGGACCTAAGAACCTTCAAAGTCTTTCCACTCTCATTCTCAACAAGCGCCTTCCATTCTTTGAATCTTGCAAATGCCTCCGACTTTGCCTTCATTACATACACCCAAACCTTTCGAGAAAAATCATCAATGAAAGAAATATAATATCTTGCTCCTCCCAAAGAAGCTACAGGTGCTGGTCCTAAACATCCGTGTGCACATGCTCAAGAATCCCTCTTGAATCATGTTTTCCTTCACCGAATGACACTCTAGTTTGCTTCCCCATGACACATTCCTCGCAAAACTCTAACTTGCTGAAACTCTCACCATCAATCATCTCCCTTCAACGAAGAAAATCTATACTCTTCTCCGAGACATGACCCAATCTCAAATGCCACAGCCGTGTCGCATCTAAGCCACGGGAACTATCAACACTGACACAAGTTTCGCCTTCCACGGTCACTCCTTGAAGCAAATAGATACCATGAGTTCTAGCACCCTTCATAACCATAAGCGCACCATTCGAAACCCTCAAGCTATCACTCTCAATGGTGATCTTACAACCCAGAGAATCCAACTGTCCCAAAGAGATAAGTGACTTCCGTAGTCCCGGAACATAGCGCACATTAGTGAGAGTACGAACCACTCCGTCAAACATTCGAATTTGCACGGATCCAATGCCTTTCGACTTGCAAACTGCACCATTTCCTATAAAAATTGAATTTCCTTCTCGATCAACATAAGAAGAAAAACAATTCCTATTAGGCGTCATGTGATATGAAGCCCCCGAATCAAGCACCCAATCACTGCCCGAAACATCCGATGCAACAGCCGACAAAACATCTATGTCTTCCTCACCAACATCTCTCTCCACCGCAACTGATGAAGATGCTACTTCCTTCTTCCCCTTGTCTGGACAATCATTCTTCCAGTGACCAGGTTTCTTACATATAAAGCACTTGCCATTTCTTTCCTTCGATTTTCCTCTTCCACCGGGTTTCTTAGACTTAGAACGCCCCCGGTTTCCCTTCTTCTCTGACTTTTCTTTCTCCGCAAATAAACCTTGACCATTACCAGCACCACTACTACCATCACTCAGCTCCTTCATCTGATCTCGTAATTCCTCACTAAGAAGACCCATCTTGACATCATTTAAAGTCAATGTATCCCGGCCATAGATCAAACTATTTGAGAACCCAGTATAGCGTTCAGGCAACGAACATAGCAATATCATCACCTTCTTCTCCTTCTCAATCTTCAAATCTACCGCCTTCATCTTCATTAGAAAATCATCAAACACATTTAAGTGCGTCTTTAGCGAAGTTCCTTCCTTCATCTTGTAGGTAAAGAAAGTCCGCAACAAGATCAGTCGATTTGTGAGTGACTTCTTCATATACAACTCCTCCAACTTGTTCCAAATACCTTTAGCAGTCGTCTCACCACTAATTTCGGAAATAACATTCTCCCCCATGGCAAGTTGAAGTGTAGTGAATGCCACTCTTCCATTTCTTCTCTCTCTACATCTGAGATGTCATCTGGCAATAAATGTGTATCAAACACCACCCGATATACCCGATTCTGCCTAAGAACCGCTTTCATTTTCCATTGCTACTTTTCGAAATCATTATCGCCATTCCACTTGTCGATAACCAATTGTGAACCAGCAGCTGCATACGACCCACGTACATAAGGAGCTACACCACCCGTTGATGGATTATTTGAACCTGATTCCGGCATTTCTACAACTATCTACCAACACCAATGCTCTGATACCAAATGTTGTGGAGAAATTTTAATTCAAGACCGCTTAAATAAAAAATCCCCAATGCCGCGGAAAACGAGATCGTGGTAATAGTGCAAAAACAACCAATCGAACAATCTCAATCTTATCCAAGCCAATCACAATCACCAAACAATGGAAATAATAAAGCAATAACGAGAAACTAAATCACACAGGGATTTATAGTGGTTCCACCGACGTCTTGTCAGTGTACGTCCACTTTGAGAGAGAAACCTTTATTAATATCAATAGAAGAGTACAAGAGATTGATTACAATGATCAAATTTGCTAGAAAAATTTGATTTTTTGTAGAAAGGAATAGAAGAAGATTAGGATTGCCTAAACTCTAATTAGAATAATCTTAGATCTAATCTCTTGATTTGTGATCCTCCTCCTTTTGTATTCGATGTAGCTTATATAGGCATAGAGAAGTATATGGAAATTCCCAAAATTTCCTCCAAAATATCCTCTAGATCCAAAATATTCTCTAGATCCAAAATATCCTCTAGATCCAAAATATTCTCCAGATCCAAAATATCCTCTAGATCTAACACATAGTATCGCATACTTCAACACATCATTTGTTCGGATTGAGAAATCATATATCTCTAGAACATGTACTATTATTTATAGTGTATTGTACTCGATCCACGTAAAATTAAGTAATATATGCAACTGTTGCCGTTCTTAAAAAAAAATCATGAGTCTATCGACAGTAACTAGTAAGTAGTTGAAAATTGCCTACAAGAATTAAAAAGAATGTGATGTTGTTATAAGAATTAAATCGAACTTGAGATGGAAAGCTTGAAATGAGTAGAACATTTCGATGCAAATCTCCGTGCGGATCCAATGATTGACTCAGCATAAGGTAAAGTGCATTATCCTTCAGATAAGTAGCAAGGTATCCCTTTTGTATTAACCATTCAGTTTCATTTTTCAGTTACTGACAATTGTTATTATAATGTCGTTCACTCTACAGAATTTGTAATATGTGCCACCTTTATTCAGTACATTGTGGTCTGATTTGGTTTTGGTCATTCCATAAATCTATCATGGAGTATGAGCTCGTGAATTTTTGTTGCATAATTGAATTCTCTTATCTCTTTCACATGTGATTGTTATAAGTTTTTGTCCCTTACATACTTTCATCTTGTGTTGGCACAGCTTTTTTTATACAAATTTACTTAGCGCTCTTTTTATAAACCTGCATAATTACTCCTTTAATTTGGGACAACGTGGGCTGCTCTTTTCATTTTTTTAAAAACCTAGTAAATATCGTGTATAAGATTTATTAAATATTTCTTGGGGATTCAATACAAGTGATGTTAACTTCCAAGTATAGTGTGTGTGGTTCAGCCTACCTAAACATTTTTTTAGAGATTATAATATTTGTAAACTAATATATGATTGTTATTTTTTGTAGGCTGAGCTTCTGTTCAATTAGAGAACAAAAAAAATGAAGAGGTAGAGAAACATGCACATTATTGAATATGTAAACGTTCTTTATGACTTGTCAATTTTGATTTGTGAATACAAGCTATGTTCATAAATATATAGTACTAAGAGCAAGGTTAGGGCTAATTGCATGTTGGATATTCTTGCATCCGTGGATTATAGACACCATATTGTGACCATTCAAATTCGGGGCAAGTCAACATGTTTACCAGATATAATTGTAAAGAAGAGTGGATAATTCACCTACATGTATTTATAAGCCAAGTATCTTCGTTGCACCAAATAGTACTGTACAGTACTAATTTTTTCTATACCATTTAAATATAGAACGGCCGTAACATTTCTACCAGTTTTTTTTGTAAAACAGTTATAAAGGTTGTATTCTTGTCACAGGGTGGGCTTTTGAGGGGGGGGGGGGGGGGGGGTGTTTGTTGTCCACCCCTGTAACCCAGGGATCTTTTCTTTAGTGTGCTCTACTTATCTGTAATCAACTGAACCGTAGGCTAGAAATTATCTTCCTTCAGAATTCATTTTCTTTTACACGCTAAAGTGATGAATGAAGTCGCATAGTGCAATATTCCTCTATGCAAAAGTTATCATGTGCTCTGATTTGTATTATGGACTTGTAGATTAGATATCAAACCTTTTTAGTATCTAGGAATTGGGTAGTTGTATATCCGTACTTATACAATTACACTACAGAACATTCGTACATTATAGTACTGACTTAATCAGAAATGTTTGTATATAAGGAATGTCGGTGTGGTGGTATTACCATCATATGCATTTATTGTTAATCGTGGACTGTCAATTGATAATCAAATTTTTAATTAACAATTATCAAAATCACTTTGCACTTGGCAATACAGCAATGTAATTTGATTGCTACTTTGTTCACTAATATGGTTGGTAAAGTTAATCCATCAACTAGTACATCAATAAGAAGTGGGTCTAAACTTGTATGCAAAGAGTTAAAAATGGCAAGAGTCCACTGACTTCCCAATAACTGAGTTATAAAATAATTTGATAGTTCATTTGATATACTACTGATGTATTTCTTGGTTATAAGTAAACTCCATCTACTGCATTAACTCTTAACGGGTGCACTACCAATTTGCGTTAAACTGAACTGAAACTGTTATGCATCTACAGACTACAAATGAAGATGATGCTAAACACACAAGTAGGCTATTATTAGTTGCCACGATGATATTATTAGTTTATCTAGTGTCTAATTTTCTTTTGTTGTTTCTTATTGAATTGGTTAAAGTACCCATGACCAGATAATGTATGCATTTCTCTCGTCGCTATCTTTGTGACCAGTAAAATTTTAAACGGCATCTCCAAATTATACAGGTTTTACTGTTGAAAAGTAAACTTGGTTTTAAATGGAAACAAATAAATTTGGTTCTATAAGTAAATGCCAATTATGTAATAAATTCTATCCTTGTTTTAGGAAAGGCGAAAATCAAATAAATGATAATAAATTTTGGTCTATCAAAATATGCAATAGAATTATCTAGAGAGAGAAGAGTGTAGAACACTGTCATGTTATATATAGATACTCTCTCATATATTGTACCAATCAATAATCAAGCAAGAAAAAAGAATCAAGCAATAAAAGTATTTTTTCTCCTCCCTTAAAAAATATTCTACTTTCTTCTAATTTGTTTCTCTTCCTCCACATAAATTTTTAACAAAGTGGTATCAGAGCTACACAAATTTCCAACAAAGTGGTATCGGAGCCTGGTTGAAATTATGGCATTTCTGTTTCTTTCGACGTTTGTTCTCACAAAAGAGAATTTTGAGGAATGAAGCAGTAGGAAAAAAGAGGAGTTGATCTCCAAAGGTCTGTGGGAAATTGTTGAAAATAGCTACGAATGGCGTAAAGACGCCGAAAGCATGTCGCAAATGGACAAGAAAGCCTTTGCGAAAATAAAACGGAATGATTACCGTGCTCTTTCTGTGATTGCTGAGAACGTCGATGAGAAAGCTTCGAATCTCATTTTTAGAGGAAGATGTACAAAAAAATTCATGGAATCTCTTGAAAAAGGTGTACGGAAAAGATGATGTAAAGATAATGAATGAAGATAAGTTGATTGATGAGAAAGATGAAAAGAAGGATAGCGAAAGTGTGAACGAGAAGGAGCAAGAGAAGAAGAAAGAAGAGACTATGTCAGTGGCTACAGAAGAAGAGATAATGGATGAGACAGAGAAGGAGAGGAAAAAAGAGGTGCAGAAGCAAAAGGAAGCTGGGACTACTGCTTATAAAAGGAAGGATATTGAAGTTGGGCTTGATGCAAGTAATGCCATGAATGTTGATAGAGCGGTTGAATCAAATGAAGTAGGAAAAGAAAATACAGCTAAAGTTGAAGAAAGTTCATTGCCCATAGTCGAACAAGAGAATAATGAATCTGATATTATTGAAGTGAGTTCGGTCATCGAGGCGGAAGAGGAGAATAAAAGTGCTAGTAACATTAATGCTATTGAAAAGGAGAGAGATTTGAAATCTATTAAAGATGAGTTTTGCGCTAATGATGTTGAAGAAGCTGACAATGTAGTGGAGTTGAATGAGGTAGACGATGAACAAAAAACTCAAGTTGAAGAAGTAAGTGAAGCTGTGCCTAATACAAAGAATGTCGATAATGAGAAACTTGATGATGTTACTGAATCTAAAATTATTGACGAGAGAGAGGATATTGTCGTGGAAAAAGAGCATAAAGTCGTGATTGATGTTGTTGCTGAGAAAAAGGCTAGTGTTGCTGTTTGTTCGGTGTTAGTTAACACAAACAAAAAAAGTTGTATTGATCAAATACTGTAAAAGTGAATTTTTTAAAGAATTTAAAGATGCCATATATGACTCATTCAAAATTAATGACACGGGAACAAAATGGAAGTTAGAGCATATAATTTTTGGAATATCACATAACAATGAAAGAAAGCAAGATGAACGGAGCACTGCAATAAAGATTTGTGAAGTCACATCAGAGACCGTGATAATGATGAAGAAGAAGAAAAGGAAAAGGAAAAAGAAAGTTTTGACAATTTCTTTGTTCCATCCAAAACACGTGAGATACAAAGAAATCTGCTTAGAGTAATAAAACCAAGTTTAAGGGGGGGATGTTGAAAAGTAAACTTGGTTTTAAATGGGAACAAATAAATTTGGTTCTATAAGTAAATGCCAATTATGTAATAAATTCTATCCTTGTTTTAGGAAAGGCGAAAATCAAATAAATGATAATAAATTTTGGTCTATCAAAATATGCAATAGAATTATCTAGAGAGAGAAGAGTGTAGAACACTGTCATGTTATATATAGATACTCTCTCATATGTTGTACCTAATCAATAATCAAGCAAGAAAAAAGAATCAAGCAATAAAAGTATTTTTTCTCCTCCCTTAAAAAACATTCTACTTTCTTCTAATTTGTTTCTCTTCCTCCACATAAATTTTTAACATTTACTACTCTTTGAAAATACCCGGATCAACGAATGACGACTAACTACTTCGTTTTGGTTTTAATCAATACAATCTAATTAAGGTAATTTTTTTTCTTTTTCAAACGTATTCCTCGTCTTTTTACAAACATTTTACCATCGTTTGAACTAGTGCTGTACTTTTGCAAGTCACGGATGCATTAGTGATTATCAGACTCGTTATCATCTAATTAGTCCATTATCATCTTTTCAGTTTATCCTACATTCTTACTACATTAATTTTCAAAAGGTCTTCACCATTTGATTGTCAAAATACAAAGCCTTCTTCCAAAGATACATACACTAGAACTGGTATTTTCAGCATAACATTTAGCTCTTCATTAGCATTATATATTTTACATTTGTCTATCTTAGGTAAACAAAAGAAAGAGGGGTCTAAGAGTGACAAAGGGAGAAGTTGCTGAGTTTGTTGCAGGTAATGAAGTGAGAAAAGATGCTACAAACCCACAACATAATGCTTCATACCTCTGCTGTAAATCTCTGTTTTGTTGCATTTCTTTTAGGTAACTAATGAATCGATTATTGTTCCAGTTTAATCCAATCACCTTCTAATGCTAAGTAGCCTAAGTAGAAATCAGACTACCAAGACTGTAAGAGATAAAAAATCAATAACTTTTGGACACTATCAATTCATGTACTTCAATTCTATAATTCAAATAAGAGTCCCATGCAGTTTCAAATAGTGAATCATTTACTGTACCCCATGAACTGTAGATATCTAACTGAAACCTTTATATGAAAAAGAAAGAAAAGAAGGTTAAGGCATAAACAGTGTTTCAAGCCTAAATGGACAAGTCTGCAAGATCAAAAAATTTTGATATGACTTCAGTCCAGGATTCACACCTCTTCTTTCTTTGAGTCTCTTCTAACTTGGGAATGAACATTGTATCCTTTTCATTTTGGGTTGATCCAAATATTTCGGACTTGGTCCAAACACCAATGGCTAAACCCGCTGCTTATGTTGTTGCCAGAGCTGTGGTCTGTATGTCTGCAGGTCTGATAACCGACTTGCCAAGTAGGTCAGCCTGCATACATCCGATAAAATCTTATCAGACATTTATGTCGAATTCGCATGAAAATACTTGTTACGTTGATTAAACCCAAATGAAAAAAACATTTGACGAACAACCCACTATACCCAAATTCCTATATATCTACAACATGAGAAATATCTAATACGATCAGTAAAATTAATTTGCTTATGGATATTGTTTACCATATATATTAGGAAAATCTTAGAATGGAGCATTTGAAATTAGAGACATGCCATTTTCAGGGTTTAATCAAAATTAAAATAATAAAGGACATTTCGTCATTGTCATTCTAGACTAATCATGGATTCATTCGAAGATGGCAATGATGGTTTGTTGAAGGTGGAAATTAGATTGAAGTTGATATATAGGATTATGTCAACAGAGAATGTGATGATTGAAATGAGAAGGAAGCAGTGTTCTGCGTTGATGAGAAGAAGTGCAACAAAATAGTAAATGTAATAAGAAAATCGAAAAAAATGAATAGAATTGAAATTTGCAATGTAAAACAGTGAATAGAGTGTTAGTTGTTTGATAAATTTGCAGTTTTTGAGTAACTACACAAATGAAATTTGAATGTGAACAGTTTGTAAATTGTGTATCAGTTCGACAGTTTGTTTGCATAGGTTGTGGAAAATGTAATAGCTAAAGTGAAAAAATAGAAATCAACTAAACAACATGACTGAAAGTGCGAAGGAAGATGAACTAGAAAACATAATTTGATATAAACGTGAATGTTAACCAAAGAAATGTACTTTTTTAAATTTAAAGAAAGAAAAAAAAATTAAGTAGAGAATAAGGAACAAAGTTATATGGAGAAAAATCACAAGACTATAACAAGAGACAAAACTCTCAGCGCAAGATTAAACTAAACTTTCACAATACTAAAAAACTAGCTCTTGTTTGCTTTTGGTAAGGAGAAGTTTGTTTGAGGATGGTGGCTTATTATTGAGAGCGGGCAGAGTCAGAGAGGATGATGATTGCAGGATTGTGAATGGAGTTGTTATTTTATTTGTTGCTGGAGTTTGATTGGGACTTTGGCGAGCTGTATGGTAGAGGATGGGAGGTGTTAGGAGATGGCTGTGGAAGAATAGCCTGGTGATTGATAATGAAGTAGCAGGGTGGATTCTGAGGACGAAGTTGCCAAAATAGGAAGTGAAGGTAGTATGATAAAAACAAAACAAAATTTAACGAAAACTGAGTAGTGAACAAAGTGTTTTTCTTTTGTGTAAGCGTAAATTCTGTATTGCAAAAAAGAAACAGAAACTGGTTGCAATGTTTAAAGTTGAAAATGAAAATGCAAAGAAAAAATATATCATCAATTAGATGTTTGTACACCGAAAAATTGGACAAAACAGAGACTAAAATTAAAACCATGAGGAGAGCATAAAACAAAAATTGAAAGAGAAACAGGACAATAAAATAGGAAAACTGGTGGATCAACCGAAGAATAATTATTTTATGGTCAAATTCGAACTGTGAATGCCTCAAACCTTCTCTAATTTATGTAACATGAACCCTTTGAGTTGATTTCTCGTCATACCTTGGCCATAGAAACCTGATCATTCCTTTCCATCTAACAATTCCAACAAATTTCATCAATGCATATAATGACATATGACTTACTATCCTTCTTTGTGGCTCTGTGTATAACATGTCTCACTCCATTGTATATTATTCTTGTTTACATCATTTTTTACAGCTTTAGACATAAGGATTTCCCATAAACTGAATGTGTACATTGTAAAAATTGATGTAGATTGTTTTCTAGCTGAACATTACAAGAAACACACATTGTAGATTGCTTTCTAGTTGAACATTGCAAGAAACACACATCATATTTATGACTGCATCTCTCCCATGAAGCTTTTTTTTTTCAATTAGTGAAGGTATGTTGCTATTATGTATTATAGTTCAGTTTGAACTATGGCAACAAAATTCAATAGTAATCTTTCTTGTCATGTTTTCATGTTTACAGTGTTATGCTGCTGCTATGTATTATAGGTTGAACTGACACCTTGATTGTTTATTTGACAGTAATATGACTAATGTTGCTTATGGTACGGAGGAAATATCAGAAGCAAAGCAAGTTTAAATCATTTTTTTGACTGTTTTGTAAGTAATTGGTAAACAATATGTATGAAATGCTAAGTTTGGTATGTGTGTTTGAATGATGAATGAAATACTAAATTTGAATATATATAAAAGTTGTTTGAATGATATGGATGAAATATTTTGCTCTAATTTACATATTTGGTGTCTCTAAAAACATGTCACATCTATATGCATGTAAGAAATGGATAAATGTATAGGTGAAATGAGGGAAAATAAAACCTATAAATCAATATAGCATACTAGTGTGAACCCGTGCTACGCACACGGTTTATAGCCATAATTTTCTACTGAAACCACTATTGAATGTTATTTTTCCGTACAATAACAACAGTGACATGTTATAAGCATTGTTATTCCTTGTAAAGGATATACAAAAGTGAAAGCATACTGACATTCATAAAAGCTTGTGTATTAGTTTTATGTTTTTCATAATACGGGAGAAAAAATAAGTATCAAACTCTACAAAAAGCACAGTGAGGTACAGAAGCCGGGCTAATCAAAAACATTTATGGATCACTATAAAAATCGCGCTTGTAGGTAGACAATCAGTCTATCTTCTGTAATAATTGTTTTATTATTTGTTATAATAAAAAGTGTTGAAGGATAATTCGATCAAATTGATATCCAATAAATAATCGTTTAACTAATTAAACAAAGGATCTATGCGAGAAACATGTAAATCGAACAATTAAAATGAATTAGGGTTTATACCTTCGAACCCGAATCCGTGAAGAACCAAGTGAAAAACAAATCAGAAGAGATGATGAAGCATCGAATCGTCAGGATCAGCAAATCGTCGTCCCTCTACTAGTATCCACACGGACGCTATCACTCAGATCGAATCCAAGGAAGGAAGAAAAGAATGGTGCTAGCCGCCATTCTAATTAGGGTTTTATTTCAGAGAAAGGAAATAATCGGGTTGGCCTCTTGTTTTGGATCTTATCACTTATATTATGGTTCACCCTACCATTTAAAGTGATAAGTTACCCCTTTAAACTAGCAAGTGTACCATAAACTAAGGTGCCGACCAGTATACCATTTCAACTCTAATTAAAATATCAACGATTAATATTTTATTTACCTAATGAATGCCTTTTCTTTTTTGTCACGTCCTAAGTGTGTGACCCTATAGGTTACTACAACGTTGGCAATGGTTTTAAATCGTATTTAAAACCATAAACAGTGATTGGCATCTAGCAATACGTCGCTGCTACCCAAGTTATAATAAATTATCGATTCGATACAACCTTTTCTGTGAGCAGTGTATCAATGCAATATAATCCTTTTAACCGATATATCTAGGATTAAACTAGAGGCATGGATCGTATCATCCTCTTTATAATTTAATCCGTTTTTCTTGATCGATGAGTAGACTGTTTAAAACAAATCAATATTTGAGCACGGCCATGCATTTCACAGTCTCACTCAATCAAGAGGCCCATGGATATCACTACGAATATACCGTAGGGTTAAATTCCATCTAGATCATTCATAATTTTCATTCGATTTGAAATGTATCCAATAATCACCATTATCGATATTCTGTTACGAAATAACTTTAGATGATATCAAAACACAAATATCCTCGAATAAAATTATAATGATTTCAGGTCTGAGGACCATTACATCACTATCACTATGAGAATAACTTATGATACTATTAATTGTATTCCATGGAATTATCTCACGGTGGGTCAGCCCAATACGGTATTCTCCAATACGTATTTATATTTTGACTTTAATATCATGTATATTAATGATCAATGAGATGTGATCATCAGTCAATCAATATACTAGTCTCACTGCTTTATTGTTGTCCTATATTAAACAATAAAACTCGACTAGGGACATTTAAAAAAAAAATACTTATCACATTATATAATCTCAAGTCCAGTCTTACTCGAACTATATAATTCCGTATTATTATTCTAAGGACTTCTATTATATTAATATTTATATTACGCAGTAAATATAACATAACAGAATAATATTTTATTCCAAATAAAATAATAACATCAACAGTGTTATCAATCTCATTAAATGAATTGCCTCTAGGGCACAAACTCTAACAAGTGTAACGGATCACTGTAAAAATCAGTCGGCCCTGCCTTTAAAAAAAAAAAAAAAAGAACCCACTTGTGGTTTCTAAAGATTTTCTTATATGCAACAGCACACATAGAACATATAGTAAGAAACTGAAGGATTGTTATTCTAAAATGAAATAGTAATAAAATGATGACACTTCGATTTTTTTTTTTACTTCAACAGAATAATTAAGAACATAAGAGAGATGTGTTGAAACCAATGATGAAAATCACAAGGTAAATAATAAGAAGATTCATCATAATCAATTATAAAAGAATTGTGTTTTTAATGCTGATAAATTCTAGCTTGATATATATGCATATCTGTCCATGTTTGGAAACAAATAGGGAAACACACCCAAAACCATGGCAAATAAATTTTTAAATTTAGATTAATATTTGCAATTTAATTTTGTTCCTTTTTTTAGTTTATTATGTTGTTATAATTCATAAGTATAACATATGACTGGACAAATTCTAAAGCATATTAGATGAAGACTAAAATTGGATGTGGGTGAGTGAGTATTGTACAAATGTGTAGTGAGGATGTGAATGTACAACTATGAGAGTTTGTATGGTGATTGTGAATTGTAAAATAGTAAAAAAAATAGAAATGCAATATTCAATAAAATATTTGTTTGAATAAAATATCTATTTGAAATAAAAAATTTGGTTTTGAATATGTAACACACCACATTTTAATTAAATAATAAATGACGACATAACGCCGTTTGAATGTTGAAATAAAAGGTGCAAGTTAAAAGCAGAGAGTAATTGTAATGGCCCAAATTTCCATACCGTTTGGGTCGACTAATAACACAACACGTCCAACCCAAATTGCCTAGAAATACGAATCATTAGTGGAAAGAAGTTAGAAGATGAGAAATAGGAAGAAAGAAAAATTAGAATAGAAGAAAATGAAGAACACAAGTCACACAGCGGAACAAATAAAATGTATTATATAACATAACCTTTGAAATACAAATCAATAACATATATACATACCATCATCAAAGCACAACAGTTATTCCAGGGACAGTTATAAACCCCTGTTTCCAGATACAACATTGTAACAGCGGAAAATATGATGGTGAAGCCTCGAGCTTCAAGCTCCTCCAAAGTGAATCTGGAAAACCCCGACTACTTGACTGCCTATACAAATATGGGCACCCAAAAGTTTAGGGAAAACAAAAAAATATAAACTCTGGTTCAGTTATGGGACTGGTGTGAGTAAACTCAAACCATTTGTTTAACTTGCAAAATCCTTTTGAAAGAAATGATAATCGTAAGACAGATCCACACATAAAAACGAATGGTTTTTATCTTACGATAACCAAAAATATTTTTGATATCAAATCCAGAGATATTATAATAATGTCTACATCAAATAAATAGAATCTAGCGGAACACTTGCATCTCACGCTCCATATATAATATAATATCGAAAATCGCAGGGCGCTTATTGGAGATTGGATTTCCAACATGACAAGGTATGGAACCACCTTCCGATAGTGTATCTCTAAAGGGGAATACACTGGGTTCAATAAGAATGTCTTACAACCCGGCCCACACATGGCTGGCCACTCATTTAACTTGAGTGTACCGAGCATATCATCATCAACGGTTGTGATCAGCAACCGTTACCAAAAGCAAACAGTAGAGAGTAGAATAAAAGCGAAATGAAATTTCTCTAGATCAGGTGATAATACTCCTAATGGAATGACCCACTTGGTCATGCTGCCTGTCTGATTTTTTTCATTTTTTGTGGGATAAGGCTTGAGGTCACGATTATCTTTTAGCATATCTTTCCATCATTTACTTTGAATGTCACGTCATCATACATTTGTCCATATACATTGTCCTGGGACTGGACAAACCGAATGCACCATTCTATTAATTCATCTTAGGTAATTTCTACCTAGGATTAGCAGAACAACCCTTGCACTTCTCTCTGTCTTCAACTATCTTTGGCATAATTTGATTCGTAATGCTTAAGCCTATACGGAGTGGTTTTTAGATAATGAATCTAATCTCGGTCTCTCCGTATTGCCAGCGAAGGTATAAAATAAACCAAAACTTTGATAGTCTGTGATTTAACTATCAAAGGAAACATCCATATAACCAATGATCCTATTTCCAAATGGAAATTCTAACGATCAACCATCAAACAACACTGGCCCTTTAATTAAATTAAACTAATCAAATTGTTTCATAATTCCCCTTCAATATACTTGCTCAAATATTCTTCAAAACCTAATTAAGCTCTAATGATTCTTTTAAAAACAAACATTTCCAATTATCAAACTATTTTATTTCCTATATTTTAGAAAATATTCCTTATCGCATTGGGAAGACAATTCCATATATTAACAATTCCTTATTTTCTATATTTAGAAGATATATGTTGTTACATTGGAAAATGTTTTCATATTATCCATTTCTTTCGGCCCATTCATTTCTATAGTTAATAATGACAATTTCTATATTTGGATAACATTCTCATTTCTTATCAACCCAATTTATCTCATTTCCTATATTAGAAACATCTCTGATATTATTTGGAAAACGTTTCCAAAACTTCTTTATTGGATTAAAACTGATGTTAAATAAAACATCGCTTTGCGAACCCATCATTAACACTCATTAACTTACTTCACTTAGCCATCTCGCTATCGAACCTTAAATATCCCTTAGTTAACTATAAAGCCAATTAAGTTGGGGTATAATTACGACTCAGGCCTTAACTGAACAATATTATTAACTTCAAAAGGGATAAAGATCGCCACTTCAATCTTTAACCAACATCTCATACGTAACTCTCAGATTCCATTTACGAATCCACTCCTTTTACAAAAAAAAAACATTGATTATAACGGTAGCATGATAATCGTTCTTTCCAAGTATTTGATTTATAACACATTTATTACAATGATAGCGTTAAACTCGCTGTTTAGGTTTATAAAACATTTATTATAACAGTAGCGTTATAATTGCGGTTTAGATTTATAAAACATTTAATATAACGGTAGCGTTAAAATCGTTGTTTCCAAATATTTGGTATATATAAAAATATAACTTGTACTTATTAATTTCAACTAATAAGTAAATAAATAATTAACTTTGATTCAAAATGGAAATTAAAATAACTACTTCCCTAAATTTTATATGATCGAATTCCAATAAATAATTCTCTTTCGAATAATCTATATTCGATTTATATTCCGAACTTCAGAATTTATCTACCATTTCAGGTTAATTCAATTTCCAAATTCACTTTTGAATTTATCATTATCAAATTCCTTTATAACCATTCCAATCTACAAAACGTTATCACACTTTATTTTACATTCTGAATCTTGAACTAAAACTCATCGTTTTCTTTTAAAACAATTACCCATTTCCCCTTTCACCCAATTTCCAATTTGTATTCATATTTCAAATCTAATTTTCCTTTAGAGATATTTCATTTGCAAAATATTTTCATTAAACCATCACTTAAATCGTGAATATATTTCTTTTACATACAGTTTGGTTTCATACTTCTAAACGCACCTTAAACCCAAATTTTATTTAGAACTTCTATTCGGAATTATTCATACAAGCCTCATCTCTTTTTATTTCAATCATTTAAAATCTCGTTTAAATTTCCTTAATAATAGCTAAGTTTAAATCTCATTTCAAATATTGGCTTCAAAATCGAATTCCACTTCTCCACGTAAATTCAAATTTGAATTCAATGGTAAATAATTCAATTAATTTATTCTCATTTATGAACAAATTCTTGATTCATCCATTTGAATCTGTTTCTATTCTCAACTCTATTTAAAAATTAAATTTCTATTTTCGGAAATAAATTTCCTTTTAAAATCCCAAATTCCTTCTCTATATCTGAAAATATTATATGGTATTTAAATACCAAAATTCTAAGGCTAGTGATATTTAAACACAACAAGATCAATCACAACATATTTCATAATCAACACAAACACAATAATATAAATGTCGAGGAATCCAGTTGGATCCCTCCAACCTGTTTCCCTGCATCCACAGATGTTAATCAACATATATAACATCAATAATATTAATTTCACATCAACATGAAATACCATGGTGTATAGATTTAGTAATCGATCAACGATATACTATATCAACCAATTTTATCAACCACTCATCCAAAAAACCATCACACAACATAAAATTACTATAAATAAATATAAAACTCGTTTATATAAAAATATAAATGAGTAGGAGTTAGTGAGTTTACTCACATTGATTCGCAGTGGATGGTTCTACTTTTATTTTATTCAAAATCAAACAAGCGCTTGATTTTATCATGAAATTCCATCAGCTCTGTTCTCAGTGAAATCAGTTCCATAACGTAGCTCTTGTCACTACGATTCCAATGTGACCATTTCTGTCTGATTCTATTAAAATATACCCAAGTTATAATTATTTTAGTCATATGATTTAATTAAATAATTAATTTCTTAATTAAATTATAACTTTATACTAATTACTTGTTAAGGATATACGGTCGATGTTGTTTTCCTTCTTCCCAGTATAGCTGCTTCATTACCACTTTGTATTTGAACCACATATGCACTAATCTCAACGTCATTGCATCCAAAATAGATTACCAAAGTTCATCATGACTAGCGGTGAGGGTTCGGTTGGTTTGAACGTAAAAAAACTCAAACCGAATTGAAACCGAAAATTTTCCAAATCGAACCGAACCAAACCAAATTAATTTCAGTTAATTCGGTCGGTAACCGATTTAACTGAACTTGAAGGATGTATTGTAATTCAAATGACGCATTCACTCAGAGTAAACCATAAATTCAAGTTTGAAGAAAGTTTATATAGTAAATCTTATGTTTATGATAAGATTTGATCTATTTTCGACAACTGCCTTTTTATTATATAGATAATTAATTATTTAAAGTATTTTAATACCATAAAAGTATATAATAAATTACAAGTTCAGTTAATTCTGTTAAACCAATAACCAAGAAAAATATTTTACAAACCAAATTAAAACCGATTTAGTTTTGAAACCGAACCAAACCGACCGAAATGAACCAGTTTGGTCGGTTAATTCGGTTTGAACCGGATATTGCTTACCCATAATCATGACCTCATCACAACCCATTGTAATAAGCTTTTCGTTCCATTTAAAAACCACTCTCCTGGTCCTGTGTAACACCAATTCCACCCTTTACATCATCCTCCCAAATTCATTCCATCGGGCAATCCAGAACTAAACCCATTGTTTCACAAATACCGCGCACCAGACAATAACCGTTGCAAGCAAGCATCCCTCCTGAACCTATCACCATGCTCTTCTCTTTCAAACCATTTTAACACTAAACACTGACTGTAACATCTACCGCAAAACTGACTACAGGCAAACGTGAAACATCGCCGACCTCCCCTTCTTTACGTTAATCCTTTCTTCTTCATTATTGATCACAGCAACCCACTTTTATACACAGCCGTTGACGAGCTTTGAGTCCATCATTTCTACCTCACCAAGCACACAGCCACTACTCTCCATGTCACTGTCCAACATGAGATAAAGGCCTCAACTTCATCTTCCTGTTTCCTACAAAAGTCCCGTCCTCCTCAAAAGTCAACCCCCCTCGCTCCTTCCTGGCAACGGCAAAGGATCACCAACCCATAACACCATAAATCTCCACCAATCATAAGCATCAGTTCAGTATCCATTACCAGCTACCAGTATTTCATGTTACCTTATCACGGAATACCACAACAAAAATAAGAAATCTCATCCGCTCATTTACAAGTGCGATACCGCTTATTCCAACACCACTGAAAAGAAACGAACCACGTAACTTTCGGATTGCCGCCACCTTCGCCATCAATCATTGGAGTATGATCAGCTAGCGCCTGCGCCTCTCCACTACCATTATTTCCCACTTAGTCTCGATACCCTCCTCGATAACCCTAGCACGACTCTTCCAAATTCATGCGCGTCAAAGTGTATTCAAAGCCAAAAACAAACATATGAGCTAAAAGATACCACGGCTATGATTTCAAGGAATTAAGAATTTTATTTTTCCATTGATTATTTGATTTTTATCCATTTTCGAAGTGGGGATTTTATTTTGTAGTGCTGCGTATTGGGGAAGGAAAGGAGCATCGGTTAAAAAGAGGTAGAGGTAGTGCATATTGAAGAAGCCTTGGCTGTAGTGTGTCCAGGAAGCCTAAGTTGTAGTGTGTTCAAGAAGCATTAAGCTATAAATATAATTATATATTTTTATTAGTTCAAAAGCTGCTGTGATATTGTTGTTTGTAGAGGGAACGTATGCGGCTTACCCAATTCCAAATAGCCAAACTTTTTGACTTACGTAGAAATTTTATTATTAGATAATAAATAATATTTTGTACGATTTGTTCAGCTTTGAGCACATGGGTTAAGATGCTGATGTGCAGTGATTTGGTTTTGGATTCGTTCCTTTATGACCATACCAGATTTTGAATTTTATATACAGATATATATATTTCTTTATATTAACATACGTTGCCTAGAAGAAATGAAGACAAGCGACGCCATAACTTGACACTGTATAGATATCTGCTAAGTTATAAGATTACGCCAGATTGTATTTACATCTTTTCGTACACAGTTAATATTTCGAAAAGCAATTGGCCAGATTTATTTCAGCCAAATCTTTTGAGAACAGTACCTAATATACTGTGTAGATGGGATGAGATCGGAATGAGATTTGGTTTGAAATTTCATACAACCGAAAATGTTGAAAAAGGATGGCCTGTCCATCAATATAGGATAGTCTGGCATATAATAGCCGATATTTAAAGAAATTATACATAAATTAAAACACTCAGTATGGTTTATAGATTTATAAAGCATGAATTTACGTGACGGATGAGTACATATGCATGTGTCACAACCCTCCATATACATTTATGTACTGCCGCATATTTACCATTAAAACCAAACAGTGATGATGAAGGACCTTGCAACCATATTAGAGTTATAGTTTTGATTTTTGTGAAATTGATCCTGGTTTTATTCAACGTATAATTAACGTTCGACATTTTCGACTCGTATGAGCATATACCACATTTGATCAAAAAGAAATTTGAAACCGTATAATAATTTAATATTCCAAACACGATGGAACTGTTTTCGTTGAATTCCGAGATCGTTTATAAATTCGCTATTTTTAAGGCTTAATATAAATCGATAAAATATTAATTAATTCCAAAACAAATCTCAATTTAATAGAAATAAATTATTATCGTACATATATTCGAATAGAAGATCACATAGCCCCAAAATAAACATATCTGGATTTTATAACTTGACATTTCAAATTAAACAATGACCGGATTATTTAAAATTAGTTTACTTATATAATAAATCATAATAATGTATAAACGATTTTATAGCGACTATTGAAAATTTGATTTGAACATAACTTACGATCTACAAGACGAAATCACGATTCTTCACTTCCATTAGAAAAATATGATAAAATATATTCGAATGTTTCTTGCTTCGAAGAAATCCGATTTATATTGGGTTCTGTATTTCCAATTGAAGTTCAAAACGTTAAATTATGAACTATTGCGACATTATGAGCTTGATTTAAATTATATTATAAATTATACGTTCTAACACCGCTTAATTAAATAAATTCCTTATAAAAATCACATATATTACCTATTCAACATTTAAACCCAATTTAAATGTATTAAAATTAACAGCTAAAAATGCGGGTCGTTACATTCCTCCCCCTTAAAATAATTTCGTCCTCGAAATTGCTAAGTAATAAAAATGCTATGCTCTAACTCCTCATAACCTACCTAGTTGAAATCTTATATTCCATATCTTCATAACCCGTTCTTACCCGACCTTCGAATTCTCATACCAATACTCGACCATTCATAATTCTTTCCAAATGATTTGTCCACCATTTTTGGACAATCCATCGTCACTTTCTTGTCTTCAATCCATATCCACATCCATTCCAATTGATTTCAAATCCATTTATATATTTCATTATTCCACTTTAACCAATTATGGTTTTCTTATTTCAATTACAACTAACACTCGATTTTAAATTATCAAAAATTTCTTGAAAATTTTCTAACTCTTTATTCGAAAAATTTCGCCAGCATCTCCTTTGCATGGCTCAATCGATACAACCACAACTTGCCTTTCTACGCCTTCTCCAATCCAAAAGAAAATCAAAAAGCCAAGCGGCTTTCCCCATAGGCTCATAAAACCATCAAACCTAAGTAGTATTGTAAACATGTACCTTTTTGTTGGGCATAATTCTATCTCATGCCTTTGCTTCCATTCAATATCTACTCAGCATACATATATCCATTTCCAGTCGGTTTCAATTCAATCCAATTTCCAATTTTTAACCCTCTAATCAACTTCTGATTAGTTCGTTTCTATTCTATCAATTCAAATCTGATTTCTATTTAAGTCAATCCACTTATTGTACTTGAATCCAAATTTACCACAATTCAGTTTCAATTAACAACATCCAATATATATTTAACTCAGTTATTCATAAGTTGAATTCATATTAATAATTCGAATCTCAACATTTTTCTTTATTTATTTTCATTCGGAATTATTTCTAATCCAATCCAATTTTGTTTAACTTAAGTTAAATTTCAATTCATTTGATACATTTTTACCATTTCAACCTATTCAACTTATACAAGTTAAATTTTAATTTCAGAATTCAAATTTTCGGGTTTTATTTCAAATTAGTATGAAATCATATATATTTATATACATATATTTATAATCAACTCAATTCAAGCCACTTGAATTTCTAAACAACTTTATTTTTCTCAATCAATTTCCATTAATAAGTCTATTATGGCAGCAATCCATCACTTAGAAACTTGAAAATGAATACCGATAATGTCGCGATCCATTATCAAAATTATTTTCTCGCCACTGAAGTGATTTCAGTGCTTAATCACTTTTAAAATTCATTTAAAATCATTCTTATTCAAAAATTCTTCAAATTAATGTTATATTATTTTTAAAAATACTTCAGAAAATATTTCTAATCCCCCGGGATTAAAATTCCAAATTCTGGTCTGAACCCGATTGTAATTCAGCTTATTTGTATATCCGATTCTTATACACATTCAATTTGGTTTATATAGCCATTTCGGCATTATAATCTCATTTGATTATAATAACAACCAACCAACTCAATAATTTCAAAAAAGAATTCCTTTTATATCAAAAATAATTTTGGGCAAAATTAATTCATTTACCCTTTTTAAGACAATATTGTGTTGTATTGCTTTGTTCGATAGTTTAGAAACACCTATCAATACAGTTGTACATTTCGTATCGACCAGAATTCATAAACCATTCAACAAACCAGTCAACACAATATAAAACAATGTTATATCAAATTTACAAATATGCTCTCTTATATATATGTCCAAACTCAATCTAGGGTATTTCTAACCCTGTCTCTATTGAGTCATGCCATAGAGCCAAGGTTACTACTCAACCTTCAGCTCTGATACCAAATGTAATGGCCTGAATTTCCGTACCATTTGGGTCGACTAATAACACCACACGTCCAACCCAAATTGCCCAGAAATACGAATCATTAGTAGAAAGAAGTTAGAGGATGAGAAAAAGGAAGAAAGAAAAATTAGAATTGAAGAAAACGAAGAACACAAGTCACACAACGGAACGAATAAAATATATTATATGACATAACCTTTGAAATATAAATCAATAACATATATATATACACACCATCATCAGAGCACAACAGTTATTCCTGGGGCAGTTATAAACCCATGTTTCAAGATACAACATAGTACACAGCGGAAAATATGATGGTCTATAGCTTACAGGTGAAGCCTCACGCTCAAGCTCCTCCGAAGTGAATCTGTAAAATCCCGAATACTTGACTGCACATACGAATATGGGCATCCAAGAGTTTAGGAAAAAAACAAAATAAACTCTAGGTCTGTCATGAGACTGATGTGAGTAAACTCCAACAATTTGTTTAACTTTCAAAATCCTTTTGAAAGAAATGATAATCGTAAGACCGATCCACACATGAACACGGATGGTTTTTATCTTACGATAACCAAAAATATTTTTGATATCAAATCCAATGATATTATAATAATGTCTACATCAAATAAATAGAATCTAGCGGAATGCTTGCATCTCACGCTCCATATATAATATAAAATCGAAAACCGCAAGGCGCTTATTGAAGATTGGATTTCCAACATGACAAGGTATGGAACCACCTTCCGATAGTGTATATCTAGAGGGGAATACACCGGGTTCAATAAGAACGTCTTGCAACCCGGCCCACACATGGCTGGCTACTCATTTAACTTGAGTGTACCGAGCATACTACCATCAACGGTTGTGATCAGCAACCGTTACCGAAAGCATACAACAGCGAATAGAATAAGAAGCAAAATGAATTTTCTCTAGATCAGGTGATAATACCCCCAATGGGAATGAACCACTTGGCCATGCTGCCTGCCCAATTTTTATCATTTCCTATGTGATGAGGCTTGAGGTTACGATTATCTTTTAGCATATCTTGCCATCATTTACGTTGATTGTCACGTCGTCATACATTCGTCCATATACGTTGTCCTGGGAATGGACAAACCGAAGGCATCATTCTATTAATTCATCTTGGACAATTTCTACCTAGGATTAGCAGAACAGCCCTTGCACTTCTCTCCGTCTTCAATTATCTTCGACATAATTTGATTCTTAATGCTTATGCCTATACAGAGTGGTTTTCAGATAATAAATCTGATCTGGCTCTCTCCTTATTGATAACGAAGGTATAAAATAAACCAAAACTTTGATACTCGATGATTTAACTATCAAAGGAAACATCCACACAACCAACGATCCTATTTACAAATGGAAATTCTAACGATCAACCATCAAACAACACTGGCCCTTTAATTAAATTAAACTGATCAAATTATTTCATAATCCCCTTTCAATACATTTACTCAAACATTCTTCAAATCCTAATTAAGCTCTCGCGATTCTTTGAAAAAAAACATTTCCAATCATCAAACTATTTTATTTCCTATATTTTAGTAAATATTCCTTATCGCATTGGGAAGACAATTCCATATGTTAACAATTCCTTATTTTCTATATCCAGAAGCCATATGTTGTTACATTGGAAAACATTTCTGTATTATCCATTTCTTTCGGCCCATTCATTTCTATAGTTAATAATAACCATTTCTATATTTGGATAACATTCTCATTTCTTAACTTCTTATTAACCCAATTTATCTCATTTCCTATATTAGAAACATCTCTGATATTATTTGGAAAACGTTTCCAAAACTTCTTTACTGGATTAAAACTGATGTTAAATAAAACATCGCTATGCGAACCCACCATTAACACTCATTAAATTACTTCACTTAGCCATCTTGCTATCGAACCTTAAATATCTCTTTGTTAACATTAAAGTCAATTAAGTTGGGGTATAATTACCTCTTAGGCCCTAACCGAACAATATTATTAACTTCAAAAGGGATAAAATCACCACTTCAATCTTTATCCAACATCTCATACGTAACTCTCATATTCCATTTACAAATCCACTTCTTTTATGAAAAACAAACATTGATTATAAAGGTAGCGTTATAATCGTTGTTTTCAAATATTTGATTTATAACAATTTATTACAATGGTAGCGTTAAAATCATCGTTTAGATTTATAAAATATTTATTATAATAGTAGTGTTATAATCGCTGTTTAGATTTATAAAACATTTAATATAACGGTAGCGTTAAAATCGCTGTTTCCAAATATTTGGTATATATAAAAATATAACTTGTACTTATTAATTTCAATTAATTAGTAAATAAATAAATAATTTTGATTCAAAACAAAAATTAAAAATAACTACTTCCCTAAATTCGATATGATCGAATTCCAACAAATAACTCTCTCCCGAATAATCTATATTCGATTTATATTTCGAACTTCAGAATTTATCTATCATTTCAGGTTAATTCGATTTCCAAATTCACTTTTGAATTTATCATTTCCAAATCATTATCAAATTCCTTTGTAACCATTCCAATCTACAAAACGTTATCACACTTTATTTTATATCCCAAATCTTGAACTGAAACTCATCGTTTTCTTTTAAAATAATTATTCATTTCTCTTTTCGCCCAATTTCCAATTTGTATTCATATTTCAAATCTAAATTTCCTTTAGAGATATTTCATTTGCGAAGTATTTTCTTTAAACCATCACTTAAATCGTGAATATATTTCTTTTATATACAGTTTGGTTTCATACTTATAAACATACCTTAAACCCAAATTTTATTTGTAACTTCTGTTCAGAATTATTCATACAAGCCTAATCTCTTTTTATTTCAATTATTTAAAATATAGTTTAAATTTCCTTAATAATAGCTAAGTTTAAATCTCATTTCAAATATTGGCTTCAGAGTCGAATTCCACTTTTCCATATAAATTCAAATTTGAATTTATATTTCAACATATCCAATGGTAAATAATTCAATTAATTTATTCTCATTTATTAACAAATTCTTGATTCATCCATTTGAACCAGTTTATATTCTCAACTCCATTTAGAAATTAAATTTCTATTTTTGGAAATAAATTTCCTTTTAAATCCCAAATTCCTTCTCTATATCTGAAAATATTTTACGGTATTTAAATAACAAAATTCTAAGGCCAGTGACATTTAAACACAAAAAGATCAATCATAGCATATGTCATAATCAATGCAAACACAATAATATAAATGTTGAGGAATCCAGTTGGATCCCTCCAACCTGTTTCCCTACATCCACAGATGTTAATCAACATATATAATATCAATAATATTAATTTCACATCAATATGAAATACCATGGTGAACAGAATTAATAATCGATCAACCATGTACTATATAAACTAATTTTATCAACCATCCATCCAAAAAACCATCACACAGTATAAAAATACTATAAATAAATTTAAAAGTCATTTATATAAAAATATAAACGAGTCGGAGTTAGTGAGTTTACTCATATTGGTTAGCAGTTGACGATTCTGCTTTTATTTTATTTAAAATCAAACAGGCGTTTGATTTTATCACGAAATTCCATCAGCTTTGCTCTCAGTGAAATCAGTTCCATAACATAGCTCTTGTTGCTACGATTCCAATTGTAACACCCCACCTCCGCTAGGGTCACTCTCAAAGGGAATGCACTAGTTTTGGAGGAGCGTTATCGAGGTAAACAAACACAGAAATATTACAAGATAGAACATAAATGAAACAGCGGAAGAAATTAAAAACCAAATCTTATTACTTTCAAGAAAAAGTCAAAACCTCATATATTCAAAGTACAAGTTGTCATTGTTCCATTACATCAAGTTCGAAATAAAGAAGCATAAACTTAAAATAACAAAAGTAAATTATTCCCCAAAAATAGCAGAAGTGCAGCCATAGCATAGCTCAAGACCAAACCGTACATGAGCTGACAGAAAGCAAGCTAAATCCAAGCTAAGAGCTAGAGTTTCCTCCCTGAGAACCTGGGGGAAGAATAAAAAGAAAAAGAGGCGAAAGGAAGCAGGTCAGTCATAAAGACTGGTAAGTCCAAGTGACTTTCAGCATAAAAACAGGTAAAGGTAACATGACATGTATAAACTGAAAGTAAACATAAGTATGATGTCAAGATGGATAAGATAGACTAAGATAACATGATGAATCAAGTATAGGTCAAGTATAGAATCACATGTTCAAGGTTCGCTGCACCAACTGCACTAGTAGCCCAACCCATGTCAAGTATTAATCATGAAATGATCCCTGGGCCCAAAATCGTGAATGACCCATTACTAGGTCCAACGGAACGATCCACTAATCGATCGGCTCCCTACAAGTTCTAGCTCGTTGTGTTTCTGTGTCATACGGCCCTATCACGAATGTAGTCACCTATGCTAGGTCCACCATAGGGTGTATCAAGCCCTATGGTGCCAACCACCGACACGAATCAAGCATGCACAGATAAACCTACTGATACCCAATGCCTGCTTTTTCAACTCCGGACCACGTGCACGACCATAGCCCGCCTGAACCTACACTGGCGCACCCACACAGCCGTCATTCTGGTCGCTTACAATCAGCCCAGTAATCGTGCCCCACCCTGCCTAGTTCCAGGGTACCATGATACATCTAGTGGGTTACTGCTGAAACGGACCGCGTAACAAGGGTTTCCGTCCAATGGGTTAAGTGTTGTCATTTAAATTCGTGACTTAACCCACCTACGTGTCATGTCAAACTTGGCTAAGTGTTGTCATTCAAGTTCATGACTTAGCCCTACAATTCACGTGTCAAGTTGGTCAGGTGTTTTCGTTCAAGTTCATGACCTAACCCTACCAATCATGTTTCAAGTTGGTTAAGTGTTGTCTTTCATGTTCATGACTTAACCCTATCATGTGGCATTTAATTCATTAATGCACCCCAACCTCTCACATCAGACCTGTTGTTGTGGTCACTGGATATGCCGGGCGGTTCCGGGCATATTTACACCACAACTCAGTCTGACCTCGGGTTTCAAGCGCGATATGACCAACTACCCACATTGGATCCTATTGTTTGCAGTAACTGGATTTGCCAGGCGGTTCCGGGCAGATTTACACTGCAAACTCAACCCAACCTCGATTTGGCCATTTTCAAGTTCATTCTAGTGTCATGACCATGTTCAAGTTTCATGTCAAGTTTGTGTCAAGTTTCATGTTTCAATTATGCCTATTATCAAGTTCATGATTCATTTTTATAACCAATTCATGTTTTGCCTAATCTACCCAAATCGTATTCCCATCGCATGTAAACGTTAATCAATCTAAATTACAAGCAAATCTAAATCTAGAGATAAAGGGAATAACATCAAAACTATGATAGGCAGAAGGGACAAGCATAAAGCGATAAAAGAGATTACAAGACTGGCATGATATAACTTGAGATAATCGGTTACAACATCACTGACATATAGAAATTAACATGGTTTCAAATCTAGCAAAATAAGGCGATAGTCCTGAAACTTGACATAAAAGAATAGGCATGCAAAAGAAAGCCAAATACAAGGATAATAGGTCAATGGTTTTTGGTGTACATAATAACGAATAAACTAAGCAAGTCACACCCTAGGTATGGGATCCAACTAAATGCCAATTTGGTGTTCAACATGGTTTTCAACTATAGTGTTATGACCAATCAACTATAATAGTCAATTAAACACAATAGTTATACAATAGTCATGGATAATTATCCAAAAGAGTTCTAGGAAACTACCCTAATAGTCCTAGGCAATTAACTGTAATAGTTTCAAAGTCATGGCCATAGTCTTATGTTCATAATCATAGGCAGTAATTCATAGTCATGAGTCATTGGTGATTAGCCATAATTGTCCTTGTCATAGTCATAGGCAATGGTCTTATGTCCTCAGTCATAGGCATAGGCATAGTCTTATGTTCTCAGTCATAGTCCTTGGCCACTAACAATGGTTTCAATGTCATAGGCATGATAACGTTTGATTTATAATGCGAATAGGCCCAAACTGATTTCAAAGCAATATTCCCAAATGTCAAGATCCAAGAAGAATAAGAATAGATATGAATCATATGTATATCAAATTCCAGTTTATAACATGCCCATATCAAGTTTATAGTTTTCATCTAAAAGTAACTGGAACTTACAGTGCGTGGATCGAGAATTAGAAAGAAGAATTTGATTGTTGAATCTCTATTTGATTGATCGTGTTCTAATTGAAATCCCCCAATTTGCAAATCTCTAAGCGTAGTCTTGATGGAGAAGAAGCAGCCCTTTTTCTTCCTTTTTATCTTATTATTTTGATCATCTCAGAAGCAGCATAAGGACATAATGAAATGGTGTGGAGAGATTGAGGCTAGGGGTGAGTTTATATAGGATTGGAGTCATGAATATGGTCAAAAAATTTGTCTAGATTCAGAAAAATACAAAAAGACTCGGATCAGGGAAAAGAGGCCAGGTCGACCCCCAGGTCGACTCCCCAGTCGACCTGGTCATGGGGAGGTCGACACCCCAGTCGACTCCCCAGTCGACCTGGTTGGGGGGGGGGGGGGGGAGGGGTCGACTTCCCAATCGACCTGGGTATATGGGCGGGAATTTTCCCGCTAGCCTTCTCTGGGTTTGAATTTCGAATTTCTGGCTTTATTTTCATGCTGTTTTATTTTATTTAAATTCCTGAAACTTCTGAGGGTCATAACTTGGTCATACGAACTCCGATTTTCGAAAACTCGGACTCGATCTCATGTAGAATTCCGAGATGAACGCAATGGCGCAACCCTTTTCCCCTGATTCTTATTTTAAAATTTAATTCTGCCTTGATTTAACATGTTATAAAAATATGGGATACGGGTTGTTACATTCTCCCCTCCTTAAAGGATTTTGTCCCCGAAATCTTCAAGTTAAGAAGAATGCATCCTATCATCCAATCATCCATCTACTCAAAACATCATACACAAGCAACTATTGTACTTAAACGATTTCTAATGCTATATGAACATATGTAGAAAGTGTGTGTATATGTTCCTTATCTAATGCAAATGATCAGGCCTGATTGATCTTCCTAATGCAAAATTTGTTTAGTGTCATGAATCCAACATGTATGCAAATAGTCCTAGTCATATAAACACTATATGTGTGCACAAACATCCATCCATATGCAACATCCATATGATAACACATTCAATTTCATCCATAAACAAGTATAAACACTCATGCATATGCAATATGAAAATGTGTCTGAGCCGATCTAGTGCCTAATGTGTGTTATGCAACCACGAGCAACCACTTGTGACCACTTGCAACCATTTTCAAACATCAACCATAACATGTTTCAATCACATGTTTACATCCAAAAGAGTTCTACCTAAAGATATAGTCGAATGATAGAAGCGAGTAAAAACTTTGTGCCCATTAGGCAATGCCAAAACTAGAAATCTGCATCACATATATACTGATTAGGAGAAGAACTCCCTAAGCACCTGCCCCGAAGATCGAAATCAACATCAGACCGATACCCAAAGAATTTCTTAACCCAACCAATACATATGTTTCTAGAAAACTAAGCATGATGGATTCTCTTCCTAAAAACCAACCCGTATCCTATAAAACCTAAAACGTTTAGTCAACCCAACGGACACCCTCAATCCCCAACATGTATTACTAACAGATGAGTCAAACTCCCTATGGGGTTTGCAACCGAAATAGGAATGAGAATAGGACCGAGAGGGTATACTTAAAAGATAGCATGCATGTAAGCTTTACAGGAAAAGAGGGATCAAGGATATACACTTAAAAAGAGATATGATGCGCGTATCTAGTCTTCAATCTTCTAAGTCACATTTCCTTGAGCTTAACTCCATTGTGCTTTTAACTTTTCCTCCTTTGTGGATTAAGCCATATCAACAAGTTTCTCATCCTTAGGCTCGTTGACAAGTTTCTCGAAAGATACCTCCATCGCACGGCAACCCAACAAAGCTTGAAAGAAGATTAGTCGCAGATGGAACTACTGCGGCTATAGATGGAGAAAAGAAAGGAAAAGGGATTCAAACAAGGAAACAAAGGATAGTGCTAATGGCTTTTGGGGAATAGCCTTTAAATAAAACAAGACTTTTCTTGAAAAATGCTTCTTTGTAAACTGTTTTCAAAATAATTTCAGAAGGTTTTTAAAACTTTTGCCCGGTCTGGTAACCTTCTGCTCTGATACCAAATGTAACACCCCACCTCCGCTAGGGTCACTCTCAAAGGGAATACACTAGTTTTGGAGGAGCGTTATCGAGGTAAACAAACACAGAAATATTACAAGACAGAACATAAATGAAACAACGGAAGAAATTAAAAACCAAATCTTATTACTTTCAAGAAAAGAGTCAAAACCTCATATATTCAAAATACAAGTTGTCATTGTTCCATTACATCAAGTTCTAAATAAAGAAGCATAAACTTAAAATAACAAAAGTAAATTATTCCCCAAAAAAGCAGAAGTGCAGCCATAGCATAGCTCAAGACCAAACCGTACATGAGCTGACAAAAAGCAAGCTAAATCCAAGCTAAGAGCTAGAGTTTCCTCCCTGAGAACCTGGGGGAAGAAACAAAAGAAAAAGAGACGAAAGGAAACGGGTCAGTCATAAAGACTAGTAAGTCCAAGTGACTTTCAGCATAAAAACAGGTAAAGGTAACATGACATGTATAAACTGAAAGTAAACATAAGTATGATGTCAAGATGGATAAGATAGACTAAGATAACAGGATGAATCAAGTATAGGTCAAGTATAGCATCGCATATTCAAGGTTCGCTGCACCAACTGTACTAGTAGCCCAACCCATGTCAAGTATTAATCATGAAATGATCCATGGGCCCAAAATCGTGAATGACCCATTACTAGGTCCAACAGAACGATCCACTAATCGATCGGCTCCCTACAAGTTCTAGCTCGTTGTGTTTCTGTGTCATACGGCCCTATCACGAATGTAGTCACCTGTGCTAGGTCCACCATAGGGTGTATCAAGCCCTATGGTACCAACCACCGACATGAATCAAGCATGCACAGATAAACCTACTGATGCCCAATGCCTGCTTTTTCAACTCCGAACCACGTGCACAACCATAGCCCGCCTGAACCTATACTGGCGCACCCACACAGCCGTCGTTCTGGTCGCTTACAATCAGCCCAGTAATCGTGCCCCACCCTGCCTAGTTCCAGGGTACCATGATACATCTAGTGGGTTACTGCTGAAACGGACCGCGTAACTAGGGTTTCCGTCCAATGGGTTAACTGTTGTCATTTGAATTCGTGACTTAACCCACCTACGTGTCATGTCAAACTTGGCTAAGTGTTGTCATTCAAGTTCATGACTTAGCCCTACAATTCACGTGTCAAGTTGGTCAGGTGTTTTCGTTCAAGTTCATGACCTAACACTACCAATCATGTTTCAAGTTGGTTAAGTGTTGTCTTTCATGTTCATGACTTAACCCTATCATGTGACATTTAATTAATTAATGCACCCCAACCTCTCACATCAGACCTGTTGTTGCAGTCACTGGATATGCCGGGCGGTTCCGGGCAGATTTACACCACAACTCAGTCTGACCTCGGGTTTCAAGCGCAATATGACCAACTACCCACATTGGATCCTATTGTTTGCAGTAACTGGATTTGTCGGGCGGTTCCGGGCAGATTTACACTGCAAACTCAACCCAACCTCGAGTTGGCCATTTTCAAGTTCATTCTAGTGTCATGACCATGTTCAAGTTTCATGTCAAGTTCGTGTCAAGTTTCATGTTTCAACTTATGCCTATTATCAAGTTCATGATTCATTTTTATAACCAGTTCATGTTTTGCCTAATCTACCCAAATCGTGTTCCCATCGCATGTAAATGTTAATCGATCTAAATTACAAGCAAATCTAAATCTAGAGATAAAGGGAATAACATCAAAACAATGATAGGCAGAAGGGACAAGCATAAAGCGATAAAAGAGACTACAAGACTGGCATGATATAACTTGAGATAATCGGTTACAACATCACTGGCATATAGAAATTAACAGGGTTTCAAATCTAGCAAAATAAGGCGATAGTCCTGATAAAAACTTGACATAAAAGAATAGGCATGCAAAGGCAAGCCAAATACAAGGATAATGGGTCAATGGTTTTTGGTGTACATAATAACGAATAAACTAAGCAAGTCACACCCTAGGTATGGGATCCAACTAAATGCCAATTCGGTGTTCAACATGGTTTTCAACTATAGTGTTATGACCAATCAACTATAATAGTCAATTAACCACAATAGTTATACAATAGTCATGGATAATTATCCAAAAGAGTTCTAGGCAACCACCCTAATAGTCATAGGCAATTAACTGTAATAGTTTTAAAGTCATGGTCATAGTCTTATGTTCATAATCATAGGCAGTAATTCATAGTCGCGAGTCATAGGTGATTAGCCACAATTGTCCATGTCATAGTCATAGGCAATGGTCTTATGTCCTCAGTCATAGGCATATGCATAGTCTTATGTTCTTAGTCATAGTCCTTGGCCATTAACATTGGTTTCAATGTCATAGGCATGATAACATTTGATTTATAATGCGAATAGGCCCAAACTGACTTCAAAGCAATATTCCCAAATGTCAAGATCCAAGAAGAATAAGAATAGATATGAATCATATGTATATCAAATTCCAATTAATAACATGCCCATATCAAGTTTATAGTTTTCATCTAAAAGTAACTGGAACTTACAATGCGTGGATCGAGAAAGCAGAATTTAATTGTTGAATCTCTATTTGATTGATCGTGTTCTAATTGAAATCCCCCAATTTGCAAATCTCTAAGCGTAGTCTTGATGGAGAAGAAGCAGTCCTTTTTCTTCCTTTTTATCTTATTATTTTGATCATCTTAGAAGCAACATAAGGACAGAATGAAATGGTGTGGAGAGAATGAGGCTAGGGGTGAGTTTATATAGGATTGGAGTCACGAATATGGTCAGAAAATAGGTCTAGATTCAGAAAAATACAAAAAGACTCGGATCAGGGAAAAGGGGCCAGGTCGACCCCCAGGTCGACTCTCCAGTCGACCTGGTCATGGGGAGGTCGACACCCCAGTCGACTCCCAGTCGACCTGGTTGGGGAGGGGGGGTCGACTCCCCAGTCGACCTGGGTATATGGGCGGGAATTTTCCCGCCAGCCTTCTCTAGGTTTGAATTTCGAATTTCTGGCTTTATTTTCGAGCTGTTTTATTTTATTTAAATTCCTGAAACTTCTGAGGGTCATAAATTGGTCATACGAACTCCGATTTTCGAAAACTCGGACTCGATTTCATGTAGAATTCCGAGATGAACGCATTGGCACAACCTGTTTCCCCTGTTTCTTATTTTAAAATTTAATTCTGCCTTGATTTATGACTTTAACATGTTATAAAAATACGGGTTGTTACACCAATGTTACCATTTCCATTTGATTCTGTTAAAATATACCTAAGTTATAACTATTTTTGTCATACGATTTAATTAAATAACTAATTTCTTAATTAATTTATACCTTTATACTAATTACTTGTTAAGGATATACAGTTGATGTTGTTTTCCTTCCTCCCGGTATAACTGCTTCGTTCCTACCTTGTTTTCGAACCACATACGCACCAACCTTAACGTCGTCACATCCAAAATAGATTCCCAAAGTTCATCATGACCTCATCACAACCCATTTTAATATGCTTTTCTTTCCATTTAAAAAACACTCCCCTGGACCTGTTTAACACCAATGCCACCTTTTACATCATCCTCCCAAATTCATTCCATCGGGTAATCTAGAACTGAACCCACCATTTCACAAATACCGCGCACAAGACAATAGCCGCTGTAGGTAAGCATCCCTCCTGAAGCCATCACCGTACTCTTCTCTTTCAAACCATTTTAACACTAACCACTGACTGTAACATCTACCACAAAACTGACTACAAGCAACCGTGAAACATCGCCGACCTCCCCTTCTTTACGTTGATCCTTTCTTCTTCATTATTGAACATAGCAACCCACTTTTATACACAGCCACTGACGAGCTTTGAGTCCATAATTTCTACTTCTCCAATAAAACTGACACTACTCTCTACGTCACTGTCCAACATGAAATAAAGGTCTCAAATCTATCTTCCTGTTTCCTACAAAAATCACGTCCTCCTCAAAATCACACCCTCTCCTTCCTGGCAACGCCAAAGGATCACCAACCCATAGCACCATAAATCTCCACCAAGCACAAGCTTCAGTATCCATTACCAGCTACCAGTATTTTATGTTACCCTATCACGGAATACCACCACAAAAATAAACAATCCCATTTGCTCATTTACAAATGCGATACTGCTTATTCCAACACCATTGAAAAGAAACGAACCATGCAACCTTCATATTATCGCCACCTTCGCCATCAATCATCGAAGTACGATCAGCTGGCGATTACGTCTCTCTACCACCATCATTTCCCCCTTGGTCTCGATGCCCTCCTAGATAACCCTAGCACGACTCTTCCAAATTCACGCGTGACAGAGGGTATTCAAACCCAAAAACAAACATATGAGCTAAAAGATCCCCCGGGTATGATTACAAGGAACTAAGAATTTTATTTTTCCGTTGATCATTTGATTTTTAACCATTTTCGAAGTGGGAATTTTATTTCGTAGTGCTGCGTATTAGGGAAGGAAAGGAGCATAGGTTAAAAAGAGGTAGAGGCGGTGCGTATTGAAGAAGCCTTAGCTGTAGTGTGTCCAGGAAGCCTTAGTTGTAGCGTGTTCAAGAAGCCTTAAGCTATAAATATAATTATATTTTTTTATCAATTCAAAAGCTGCCGTGATATTGTTGTTTATAGAGGGAACGTATACGGCTTACCTAATTCCAAATAACCAAACTTTTTGACTTACGTAGAGATTTTATTATTAGATAACAGATAATATTTTGTACGATTTGTTCAGCTTTGAGCATATGGATTAAGACGTTGGCGCGCAACGATTTGTTTTCGGATTCGCTCCTTTCTGACCATACCAGATTTCGAATTTTATATACAGATATATATTTCTTTATGTTAACATACGTTGCCTGGAAGAAATGAGGACAAGCAACACCGTTACTTGACTACTGTATAGATATCTGCTAAGTTATAAGATAAAGGCAGATTGTATTTACATCTTTTCATATGCAGTTAAGATTTTGAAAAGCAATTGGCCAGATTTATTTTAGCCAAATATTTTGAGAACAATGCCTAATATACTGTGTAGATGGGATGAGATCGTAATGAGATTTGGTTTGAAATTGCATACAACCAAAAATATTTAAAAAGGATGGCCTGTCCAGTAATATATGATAGTCTGGAATATAATAGCCGATATTTAAAGAAATTATATGTAAATCAAAACACTCAGTATAAGATTTATAAAGCACGAACTCACGTGATGGATGAGTACATATGCATGTATCACAACCCTCCATATGCATTCATGTACTGCCGCATATTTACCATTAAAACCAAATAGTGATGATTAAGGACCTTGCAATCATATTAGAGTTATAGTTTTGATTTTTGTGAAAATGATCTCGGTTTTATTCAACGTATAATTAACGCTCGACATTTTTGACTCGTATGAGTATATACCACATTCGATCAAAACAAAATTTGAAACCATATAATAAATTAATATTCCAGACATGATGGAACTGGTTTCGTTGAATTCCGTGATCGTTTAAAAATTCGCTATTTTTAAGGCTTAATATAAATCGATAAAATATTAATTAATTCCAAAACAAATCTCAATTTAATAGAAATAAATTATTATTGTATATATATTCAAATAGAAGATCACATAGCCGTAAAATAAACATATTTGGATTTTATAACTCGACATTTCAAATTAAACGACGATCGAATTACTTAAAATCTGTTTACATATATAATAAATCATAGTAATGTATAAACGACTTTATGGCGACTATTTGAAAATTTAGATGTGTTATATTAAGTACATTAAAAATTCAAACTTAAAGATAAGCCATAAGTGGAATATTATAATTTAGATGTGTTATATTAAGTAAGGAATTCGACATTATTAATTAACGTTATCCAGAATTTAAACGAAAAAGAAATTACACGTTCAGACCCACGATGGGTCGAACCAAGCCTCACCTAAGTCGATCCATGTGTCAACCTAGGGGCCGACCCACTTCTAAGGTGGGTCGACACAGGGATCAACCCAAACGGTTTCAGATCTGTTTTTACATAATGTGTCTTTCTGAATTATACGGTCCGGATTTTACGTGGTTAAATCCGATGGACCAGACTTTCTTATACACATCTAAATGGACCAGTAGGGCCTATCTTTAAACTCATATTTTTTCAGACGCTGCCAAGGCTCTACCATTCTCTTTATTCTCTAAATCTTTTGAGAAGTTAGTATATTAATTCTTAGGGAATCTGATTCAAGATTTGAAGATAAGGGATGTAAATTTACAACGTAGGTGTTCAGATTTCAGATCAACGTAAGATAAGTTCTTGAACCATATTTAGTTAGGTTTCTTTCTTTCCCTCTCCTTTCAGTATCAGATTTGTGAATCCGTGGTCGTTTTTATAATAGATTCAATTTAGGATGACCACAGAATAACATATCTCGATCAGATTCAAGGATTGGAAAGTTGTAAGGCGAGTGGACTTAAATTATACCCCTTGGATAATGGTATATTTATCATTTGCGTTTCCCGTAATTCTTAACATGATAAATAATTAGAATTTGGGTAATTGAGTTTAAATCGGCTCAGAACATGTTAAGAACAACCAGTTTCTATTAATTATCTATTTGAATTGGGAATTTAATGTAAACACAGAAATTGTGGAATCTACAATAAACATGAGTATTTTCCTAGGGGTGTTATTATACCAAAATGTTGTAAATAGAATTACAGTAAAATTTAGGAATAATGGAAAAAAATGGATATGCCTAATTGGCTAAATATGCAATAACTATAAATAGTATATGAAATCGGAACTTAATGTCTAACTCAGAAATTAAAAAGAGAATTTTTATAGTGGACCGAGTTAGTAGGATATAGGGAAAAATGATATATTTCCATAATGCCAAAATTACTAAGAACGTAGATGTAAGAAGAGATAGAGAAAGGGGGTTAGTGTGGAACAGATTTTCTTTTACCATATTGCACACTAATCGAATAAAATTATGTATGTATGAGAAATAAAAGAAATAAGCCTGCAACTATGGATCTAAGTTGGTGTGCATTGTGGAAATAGATCATTATATCTTTTGTTGATCAAACTAATGATAAGCATGATTTTTTTAAATAATGAAATGTACATGACGGTAACAATAAATATTGGTTCATATTAAGGAACCTAAATAGAATAGGGATGAATGGGGAATATAACCTATTATAATTAATTATGAGAATGTAATATAATAGGCATGCTTGTCCGAGGGACTTGTTGAAATTATAACATGGGTTATAATAAATGAAAATGAGAACTTTTTAATAAACCTTAGTTAAGAGAACTAAGTTAATAAGTAACAACAACAAGTTGTGACAGCAGTGTAAGATGAAGTTATGATTAATAAAGAAAGAGTAAAGTAGGTGTATTACTGGTAAATTTATGAAATGAAATAAATTGTACTTAATTATATAATAAGTAGACATGTCATAAATTGTGGAAGGATATACTTAATTAAACATTAAGTAAAACATGTCATTGTAACTTGTAGATATGTAATTGGACAATAAATGACATTCTGATAAAAAGCGTTGTAGATTACTTTCGTTAATTATGATCTAAGGGATAACATGACATATAACTGGCTTATTAATGAACCTAAAATGGGTTAAGTTAGATCACTAGATTAATAAGCGAGAGGAGTCCATTCCTTTGAGATATAAGGGGCTTAGGGAAAACCTGGTAAGTTGAATAAAAAGTTAAAATGTGGGTAATTAAGTTAATTGGTAATCAGATAAGATAAAACAAGCGCGTGACGATAAGATTAGATGTAGGATCTAATAACACGTTAGTATGATGCGCTTGGACATGTCCTCATGTACGAGGGTGAAGAACCTATTGGGGTAGATCATCGAGGTGTGTAGAGGCACGGGAGAAGCACGTCTATTTGATTATTCAGCTAGTTACTCTATTAATAAGGTCTGCAGGACTGAAGGGAAGCACACAGCTTCCAAGGGCCACGGTAGAGTACTCCGTGGTGGTCCTCTGTTGCGCTGCATGCTATGACTATACTCATAGAGGTTGGGTCTGTGGGTTACCACCCGGTGAGTATACTTTGACTGCAATTTTAGTTTGGCAGTTAGAAGGCTGTGGGGTATGGCGTTGGATGATTCGGTGGTTGCCTTATGGGAGACTGGATAGGACCAAATTGAGGATAGTAATCGTCGGGTATGTGTCATCCGCACTCAATGGGATGAAGAAAGACTAGAGCTAAACCAGGAGACCATCGATCTTTCACTATCGAGACACTGGTTGTGGTACATGCCAAATTGGATGATAGATTTCTTGTTAGGGGTACGTGACTTAGCTCTTGATATAGTCTTTCACTAGTTGAGGGAGGGGCCTGGGTGGGGACACAACGACTGTGAAAATGCGGACCATACTTGGATATATGTACTATAGATTCTTTGAGCGGACATATATGGAAAGCTCCCGACATAGTTTCGTGCATTGGATGTAGCCCTATTACGGGACTCGAGGTATAATATACAGTACGCACGTGTGAGGCTCTAGATACACGCAATGGGTGGTATATCGTAGACATGAGGGCATTACTCCATGTTAAGTATTGATTCGATCAAGGAGTTTAGATATGACGATCTGCATGCTTGCATGACATAGTGATGATGGTTCTATGCGGTAACGTAGCGTAACGATTTGGATTTCTATATGTCGTTTGGCTTAGGATACACTTTTGTGTCATGATGGTGGAGACTGTGCGACGAGGATACTATGCAGAGTACCTTGATATGTTGGGGGTAGCTACATATATACTATATTAGGTTAATCTACTGGAAAGTAGATGGGTACGACGTGAGTATAGAGCTTTGAGTGTTATTAACCCAACCAACCTAATAAATAAGAAAGCATAACTAAACAGTATATATAGGGTTATTTCAGAATGTATAATTTGTCCACCCACTCAAACTTTGTGTTCTAACCCCTCATTATAACATCGCAGGTTAGGTTTATGGCAGAGATTTAATAGCTTTAGAGAATTATTGTTTTGATAAGGCTTTATCAGATTATATTATATTTTATCCATTCCGCTGTGAGTTGTTTTCTTAGCTTTGACATATTTATTTCCTCTGTCTTTTCTGTAGGATACTAAACAAGCCAACTAAAGCTTCGATAAATTAGGATTTAAAAGAACGATCTGTTAAAATTCGGGTCGTTACATTTAGTATTAGAGCTTAGGTTTAGGATTCCGTATAGATTGTGAGTGAACGCAATTGTATTTTTAAAAATATAAATATATTATATATGTGCACCATAGATCCATAAAGGAACCCACTAAATAGGTAGGGCGACATATGCAAAGGTTGGGATGTAAGTTTTTTACACTTAAGGAATGATTACGGAAATTTGAGACCCTAAGGTGGTTTGGGTGAAAAGTGTACAACGTGCTTTGTAATGGAGAAAAATGAATACCATATGTTAGCACCTGAAATGTTAGTATTTCATATTAGTGGGTTTGGTGGTAGTGCCTTATAAATTGAAAAAAAGAGTAGAAAAGAAAATGGGTTAGGAATATATATTTTTGAGAAAAAAAATTAACCTTCGGGGAATATTTAGGGAGGTCTAAATAAGATAGAAACTCACTTTGAGTCTAGACTCATTTTTAAATTTTAAGAACTTGAAACTTTAAAAGCTTTGAATGATAGTTTATGGTGTTTTTCAAGTGTTGACCATAAAAGCTTACAATTCTAAAGTATGTACTAGCTAAATTGTGTAGAAACAATTTTTGAAACAAAAGAGGTATTTTTGATGCCTGTAAAAAATATGTAAGTAACATATTTGAAAAGTACATATTGAGATTTGAAAAAAGGGTATAATTTGGAAACGGTTATTTATTGTGAAATTTTATCTCAAATGAATTCTTTTAGAAAAATGTATACATTATAGAGCATGTATAACAAGCTAGTTATTAATCTATAAAATGTGAAGGGATTGGATAACAAAACATAGACAAGATTGCATTTTGTTCAAAAGTACAATTTTCGATAAAGAAACTTTTGGAAATCTCCTTTCTTTTGACAATGATTTTTGACAATTGTTTTGACATAAAAACTTTGATGGGTGAACAAAGTAAATTGTTAAGAATTTAGAATAGAGTAGATGTTTGCACTTAGTTGTAAGTAGTTGAACTGATGTAGTAAAAATAGATTGTTGTGAAATTAACTGAGAAATAGTTGTCTTTGTCTACTCTAGTTTTTATGATTTGAAAAAAAAGAGCTTTGCTTTTTTTTTATGAGCTGACTTTTTTTTATGGTTTGGCGAAAATAAGTTTTAATGAAGAAAAATAAAGTTTTAAAGCTTTTAGTTTTTGGAAGGAAAATGAAATGAGGAAGCCATACCATGTTTTTAAATCATGAAGTAGGTAAGGATTTGTACCTAGGGAAGACGAGGAAATAAATTGAGGCTATAAAGTAGATAACAAAGATTATTTTGGAATAATAGTGAATTCCCTAGAGTGCATATGCACTATAAAGCCTAGGTTGTTGCTTAGAAAAGACTGTTAGTACACAACAAGAACTAGTTGTGATTGCTAGATGGTTGAGGGAAAGTAAGTTGCTTAGATCCTTTTGTTTGAATTTTTTTTACCAGCGAGGACATAGTCCTAGGATTCTTGGCCCTAGGTAGTAGCTGTCTAGTGTGCTTGTTTTCCTATTTTAATTTTGAAAGAATTAGAAGGATTTATTAAAATCAAACTTAGATCGGTGGATTGAGTTAAGTAAGCTAAGGAAAAAGGTGATGAGATAACTAAAATAAAATAAACAATGATGATAACTGGAAAAAAAATAAAGCAACAAATATGACAATCGAGAAAATTGGAAAATTTCATGAAATAAGAGAAATAAAGATGGATTTTTCCAAAGTAAATTTGAAAAGAAAAATTATAATTAAGAAAATTTTCTTATATAAACCGTGCTTGGATAGGAAGATAAGGAATATTTATATAATAATTGCATAAAACCCAAGTACAGGTAGAAAAAGGTACATAAAGAAAAACAGAAGATGTGGAGTTTTCCATTATCCACCTTTTTGTAACATAAGAAATCAAATTTAGAAAATTAGACTTCTCTGAAATTCGCAAATTTAAAGTTGTTTGGTAGGGTTTGGATGCAAAATTGGATGAACTATGCTCTTACCTTGTAAGAGTATGAGAAAATTTGGTTGAAAAAGGTGTGTTAGTTTTCAAAAATATTACATTCATACAGAAATTGTCGGTACATTTAGGATGTTGCATCATGTTTTCAAAAAGATCTTTAAGAAAATTTGCACTCATATATGAAGTACCGTTTAGGCGTTCATTTCATTCAGGTATTATTATGTTGTATTACCTTTGCACAAGTGCATAGATGATTGAAAAGTTGGATCTACGCATGATGGTTGTAAACTATGTGAGGGATTACTTAATTTTACCCTTACCAAATTTCAGAGATGAAATTTCCTAAGGGTGGGAGAATGTAACACCCCGCATTTTAATTAAATAATAAATGATGGAATAACGCCATTTGAATGTTGAAATAAAAAGTGCAAGTTAAAAGCAAAGAGTAATATGCATAATAAATGTGAAGTGGACAAGAAATTATCTGCATTGGAAATTTGAACGCATTAAAAGAAGTAAAATAACGAATTGATAACGTCATTAATTACATTAATTGGGCAGCTTTAAATGGACAAGGAATTGAAAGGTTGCATGCATATAAACATGCCTAAATTCAAAATTTGAACATAAAGATAAGCCATATTTGGAATATTATATTTCATATGTGTTATATTAAGTAAGAAACTAAATGTTATTAATTAACGTTAAGCATAATTTAAACAAAATAGAAATTACACGTTCAGACCTAGGATGGGTCGACCCAAGCCTCACCTAGGTTGACCCAGGAGTCAACCCACTTCTAAGGTAGGTCAACACAGGGGTCGACCCAACTGGAGTCAGTCATATTTTTAGATGATGTTTTTCTAAATTATACGGTTCAGTTTTTACATGGTTAAATTGAATGGACCAAACTTCCTTGTACACCTATAAACAGACTAGCAAGGCATAACTTTAAACGAATATTTTCTGAGACGCTGCTAGGGCTTTGCCATTCTCTTTCTTCTCCAAATATTTTTAGAAATTAGAATATTAGTTCTTAGGGGTTTTGATTCAATATTTGAAGATAAGGGATGTAAATCTACAACGTAGGTGTTCAGATTTATGATCAACGTGAGGAAGTCTTGAATCTAATTTATTTAGGTTTCTCTCTTTCTTCCCCTCTTTTTTTTGGTATCAGATTTGTTAATTCATGGTTGTTTTAATAATATATTCGGTTTAGGAAGACTATGGAATAACAGATCTGGATTAGATTTAAGGATTGGAAAGTTGTCGGTTGAGTGGATTTAAATTATCCCTTTTGGGTAACGGTATATTTTTCATTTGCATTCTCCGTAATTGTTAACATGATAAATAATTAGAATTTGTGATAATTGGGTTTAAATCTGCTTGGAACATGTTAAGAACATTACTATAAAACCTACTTCCATTAGTCATCTATCTGAATTGGGAATTTACTGTAAACACTGAAATTGTGGAATTTACAATAAACATAAGTATTTTCTTAAGGGTATTATTTACAAAAATGTTGTAAATAGAATTACAATAAAATTTAGGAATCATGCAAAAGAATGGATATGCCAAATTGACTAAATTTACAATAGGGTGCGTTATGCTAACATAATTATCAAGTTTCAAAATTAAAAAAGTTCGACTATTGAAACATTACAAGTTGCATCCCTAGATTTGAAATGCAGCTAATCAAATTCCAGTTCTACCCATACATTCTGTCTAAACCTAACCGCACAGAATTTTGTCATTTCTTACATCAAATCATTCTGCTAAATCACTCTATCAATGATATCAATCCAAAATCAACAGACGATTATCATCATTTTTCTCTCGATCTTAAGAAATCTCTAATATTGACGTCGTTTTCATCAGTTATATGCATGAAATGGTGAGAATGAAGGTATAATTTTGATTTCTTTATTTTACCATCCACCATTGATAATCTATGCATATTAAGACTATAATAAGAGTAAATGGCATAGGCTGTAGCAAATACTATAAAAAATTGCTGAATTTTTTTTGTTAGTAGCCTAAAAGTTCGCTAGTATGCTTTTATTCAAAATTGTAGCAATCTTGTATGCTTTTATTAAGAATTATTGCACGTTAGTATGCATTTATTTAGAATAGTAACATGATTGTATGATTTTACTCAAAATTGTTGCATGATCCTGTGCTTTTATTAAGAATCGTTGCATGATTCTATGCATTTGATCCAAGTTGTTGCATGCAAGTATGCATTTATATAGAATTGTTGCATGGTTGTATGTATTTAATCAGAATTGTTGCATGCAAGTATGCATTTATACAGAATTCTTGCATGATTCTATGCTTTTAACTAGCATTGTTGTAGCTTGTAGGCATTTATTCAGTATTGTTGCATGATTGTATGTTATATTCAGGGTTATTGCATGATCGTATGCTTTTATTCAGAGTTATTGCATGATCGTATGCTTTTATAGAATTGTTGCATGCTTATATGCATTTATTTAGAATTGTTGCATGTATGTATGCATCTTTTCAGAATAGTTGCACGCATGTATGCATTTATTCAGAATACTTGCATAATTGTATGCATCTATTCAGAACATTTGCATACATAATGCATATATTCAGAACATTTGCATACATGGATGCATATATTCAGCACAGTTGCATAAATGCATGCATATACTCAGCATAGTTGCATATATGATGCATTTTTTCAGCACAGTTGCATACATGATTGAATTTATTCAGAACAGTTGCATACATGTATGCATTTATTCAGAACATTTGCATATATGTATGTATTTATTCAGAGTAGTTAAATATTTAAATACATTAATTCAAAATACTTGCATACTTGCGTACATTTATTAAGAATAGTTGAATACTTCTATGTAAATATTCATAATATTTTATCACTTGTAAGCATCTATTCAGAATACTTGCATAATTGAATGCATCTATTCAGAACATTTGCATTATCGTATGCTTTTATTCAGAACATTTACATACATGGATGCATATATTCATCGTAGTTGCATGCATACATGCATATATGTAGCACAGTTGCATCATGGATGCTTTTATTCAGCACAGTTGCATACATGAATGAATTTATTTAGGATAGTTGCATACATATATGCATTTATTCAGAACATTTTCATACATGTATGTATTTATTCAAAGTAGTTAAACATTTGAATACATTTATTCAGAATACTTTCAAACTTGTATACTTTTATTAAGAGTAGTTGCATACTTCTATGCAAACATTCACAATATTTTATTAGTTGCATACATCTATTCAAAACATTTGCATGATTGTATGTTTTATTTAGAACATTTGCATACATGGATGCATATATTCAGCACAGTTGCATACATGCATGCATATTGTAACCACCCGAACTTCCCCATGAAGGAAAGCACAGATTGAGTTGAGAACAAGCCATACCAGAACACAAACAGAAGAACATTTCATTGCTTATTACAACAATTTCATTAGAATACAAGAATATACACAGTATACATGAATAATATACAAGACAAAAATATTAGAGATTTTCAATTTACAATGCAGCGGAAAATAATACAAAACACAACTGAAAGTAATACACGGATACAGAGCTTTCCGAGTATCATTCCAGCTGTAAACCAAAATCCTATGAATATAGATTCGCAAAACCAAAACTACTAGCTGCCCATGTGGAAATAGGGGCACCCAGAGTTTAGGTTAAAACAATAAACTCCAGGTCAGTCATGTGACTGGTGTGAGAACTAAAACAATTATTTAAAACTTTACTTTAAATCAGATATATCAAGGGACCACGCCGTATAACACAGAACGGGTTTCCTCCCAAGAATACCAGTGCATACAACAAAACAATGCAATGCTTTTTGGAAAAATGAAGTTATTATAAGACCCAGGTCCTATCACACAATGCAACGCAAGCCGGGGGATAGGGTTTTCCCTTATAATAGCCAAACATGCTTGGTACGTTTAAAACAAATCATTCGATAGTATTACAAGTGCATAGTGTATAAAACAACTTCAAATATAAACGTATCAATCCTAGACGGCATGGGGTACCATATATCATGTCGCCAATACTAGGCTTTACAATCAAAACTGCAAATGTCACGTATTGGAAGTTGGATTTCCATCTGTGAACCAGGCAAGGGATCGTCCTTATCGCTTCGAGACTCTCTGGCCCGAGCCTTAGGCAAGTACTCTGTCAAGCCTTTAGATCGTCAGGGCCGGTCCACTCGATGTGGATTAAAATGTCTGAACACTACGTTTCCCTGCCCTATGGAGCGTAAATGAGCAAAATGACTCCATCGGCCCTAGATCGACCGATATAACTGAGGCGCCTTGCTATCCATCATCCAGATAAGTAAAATGCCAGGGTGTGCAAAACGCTGACACCACTCCTAACTAGAAAGAAACACATGTCCTCCCTGATGTCCTCTCCCATTTCTGGTCCATACCGGGGTGTGAGGCTCGCGAATTAACGCTATACAAAGCTATGCCACAAAGACCGTGCTTTGATCATCAATCACAAGACTCTGCTTTTCAACAGAAGCCCTGATCATTTGCATTTCAGCATGCCACATAAGCAATTCACGCTATGCAACCGTTGTCAATCAATCACACAGAATGAAATCCGATGTCAGACACACATCCATTTACAAGTTCGTTCTAGGTCTGAACGAAACCGGAGGCACCTTATTCCTCCCTTATATGTCCAATACAGGGGAGAGGCCCTCGCATATCCGTCGATCTCCAAGTACGACTGGACGATCACCACTTATTACCTCGCCTTGGGTGTACAGCCTAATCAAGACATCAGTAATCATCCAAATGATGTGAAGACCTCCGATCTTCAACCATTGTCTTCAACCTCGACACATCGTCGAATCAGTTATTCAAAATGGGATAAACCTGGTCTTTCTGAATAACTCGCGTATATAATAAACAAGTGCTATAAAACACAATATACGCCTCATTCCAATCCAGAATATTTCTTTATCAAAATATTCATATACTTTGGGAAAGGTTCCCATTAATTTTATCAAAGATAAATTCTTTAGATTTATTCTTTAATCTTCCTTTGGAGATCATTTCAATCTAATCAAAGATACATTAAAACTCCACTTGGTTTTAATCTTCCCAAAAATCAATATTAATGATTGTTTAAATTGGGAAATCATATCCTGTCTTTAACTGGGTTAAAGAACCAGTATCATTTAAAACAAGGTCCACGATAAACCCAAAATCACATTCCATTCCATCAGCCTTTAACCGTAAATTAGCAAGTAAACAATTCCCTAAGTATTAACCCCAAAGGCCGAAACCATCATTAGATCAATACCCAGGAAACCATTCGACTTAACTAATCTCCAGTTAGTTTCTGATTTTCTTAACTCCAGTGGGTCTAAGAACAATATTATTAAAGATACCATTCACGACAAACCCCAAATCACATTCTATTAATTATGGAATCTTCACGGAAAACAAATCAATATATATAATCGATATCAATTTCCGTATTCGACTAATAATATAAATGGAATAACGACAAAGCCTTTTAAATTCCGTATGTATTAACAGTCTTCCTCCACAGAATTTCATTTCGATTATTATCAATCGAATTCCATTCAATTCCAATTTAATATATTAAATTGGAAAACTTTACTTTGGAAAATCTCCTTTAAATCTTAACAAAAGATTTATAAATTCCAAATCCCATTCAACTGTAAATCGGGTTAAAGAAAGAATGTCGCTAAACCACTGTTCACGATAAAGCCAATTCACATTCCATCAGTCTCTAACCGTAAATTAGTAAGAGAACAATTCCCAAAGTGTAAACCCCGAAGGTCGAAACCAACATCAGATCAATACCCAGGAAACCATTCAACTTAACTAATCTTCAGTCAATTTCTAATTTTCTCAACTCCATTGGGTTCAAGAACTGTATTATTAAAAACACCATTCATGACAACCCAAAATCCAATTTGATATTAAATACAAGGCTCTGAATAGAAAATATATCGGCTTATATTCAATGTCAAATTCTGAAATCAACAAATATCGTATTGGAAATAACGATATATATATATTTCAAATTTTCATAACAGTATCTGTATAATCACAAAATCCTACATCGAAATATTCCGAAGACAATTTCGATTCAAATCCATTTCCAATTTATATACTGGAAATTCTAGTTATATTTAAAACCATTTCAAATCCAATTTATTTATTTTAAAAATAATCGGATTATAATTCTAGTTCAAAACTAGTTCATTTCGATTAAAATCTATTTTTATCTTTTCAAATATGGAATTTTTCGTCCCAATCCTTTCCAAATCATTTCTTATGATTTTACACTAATTATTGATATTTGTAATAATTTTATCAAGGCTCATACAGTCGATTTCCATAAACGACCATCAAACTGCACTTACAGCGACCTTTTCCAAATTTTTTTTGGACATAATTCCAAATCCAACCGTTATATTTCAAATCTCTAATATTCATTAGAAAGCTCTTTTAGATACGAACCCAACAGTTTCGGTTTTAGGAGAATCTGATGGTCGGATCTCCCGTAATGTCAGTTCGAAGTCAATGGTCGAAATTCGCGAACTGCCGCAGCGCGGTGCGTTCTATTCAGGCCATTATATTATATATATAATATGTATTTTGTCGATTTCCATTTAAAACGTATTTTATAAATCGTTTTAAATTCATTTTCAAAATGATTTCAACTTCATATTCAATTTCAAATCAAAATTAAATATTCAATATCATCGATATATAAATGATAGTATTTTCAAAACATTAGATTTGGAAATCAATTTCTTTTGTATATTCATTATATAGATGAATAAAATCGATATAAATATCGTTCACGTCAAAATGGCGTTAATCTAATCAACACGACTTTATATATTTAAATATTTTCGTGCCCATCCCAGATCAGACATCAAAATCATATTTTGATTCTTTTCTGAATATTATTTGAAAATATTCGTTATTTTAAAATAATCGTTATTTTAAAATATTCATTCTTTCTGAACTGGAATCAGACATAGTCAATTACCATATAATGTTGATTATATGGATTTCATACAACACATGTATATAACAACAATAATAAACAATCAACCATCATCCAGAGTGCATTCTACACTGCATAAGCATCAAATATAAATATTCAACGCTTACACAGCCTGTCAATCAATCAACCGACATGCAGCTAATTATTGGGATTAGTGTATGTCATATATCATCCCAATACCCGTATGGGGTTTCAATCAGCAAATAATTAATTTTATTTGTGCAGTTGGGCGATGTGTAAAATTTATCGTCCTAATCAATATCAGTCAATTGTGTGTACATAAACAAATCGTCCGATTTGTTTATAAATATTTATTTTATTCATATACACGTTAAAAATTATATTTTTAACTATAAAATATTTTATTCCATTCCACATCACACAATCAATTTTCACAGCACATCAATCAAACAAACTAGTCATCCATGGTCTGTGGACGACGGGTGTCGGGTGCTGCTAAGCACCGTCCGCATCCTAGTATATATTTCTAACTAAAAAATAAAATAAAAGTGAGAAGTTCTCACCTTTGGGTTCCACTCCGCCGTGCTTTGATTGTCGATCTATGTAGTATACCTACATTATAAATTATATTTCTAACCAATCAATAATTATTTCTTTGTATGATTATTCTATAAATAACATACATAGGCTAAAAATTATATTTTTATCTTTCTAAAAATAATTTCATATTTTCATAACCACGCTACATTGTTAAAAATCACAATTTTCTATCGCTACTATATAGATAAAAATCAAATCTTTCTATCGCTAATAAATATATAAAAATCACATTTTTACATTGCCATCCGAACGATAAAAATCATATTTTTACTTTGCTACATATATGATAAAAACCACATTTTTATGTCATCACTTCTTATATAAAAATCATATTTTTATCCTATCTCTACATATATAAAGATTGAATTTTTATTATCTATTGAATATAAAAATCATATTTTTTTTATTCCTATAATATAAAAATCATATTTTTATTATGATGTTATTTCTTTCAAAAATTACATTTATAAATCAAATCTATTCATATAAAATTTCAGTTTTCAAAACCATGATATTTAAATTTAAAACCGTACCTTTTCTATATGAAATTTTATTGAAACCCTTTCAAAGTTAATTACATTAAACAAAAATGAATAAAACAATAATAAAACTTACGGGGTCGAGGATGGCGCGCAGGTGGCCGCTGGAGGGGGCAGAGGTGTCTACGGTGGCGGCGGCTAAGTGGTGGTGGCGGCAGGCCCTTGGGTGCGGCGGCGGCTCAATTGCGTCGATTTGGGGGTTGGGGGAATCGAAGTGGAGAGAGGAAGGAGGAGCTACGGGCGCCAGAGGGAGGAGAAGGATGCGGCAGAGGTTGGGGGAGCCCATGCGGTAGTCGCGGTGGCGCAAGGGGGGATCGAGGTCAACGATGAGCGGGTTTTTTTTTTCTTTTTTGCTTTTTGGTTTGTTCGTGGGCGTTGACTGAAGGAGAGGGGTAAAGGGGGTTTTAAATATAAATATAAATATATTATATTATTTTAATTTCAAAAAGTAAATTTTTTATTCGAACTCGAAATCGAACCCACCGACTGTCGTCCATAGCTAATTACCTCCATTCCGAACACAATGGGATATGTTTCGTAAGCCAATTCGGCAGTTACGATCAGTTTTCGTCAAAATCAAAAAAATAAATCTATATATTGAATTTGAACGCACATTTCAATATGCTGGGGGGCCACATACGGAATTTAAAAATTCCCAAAAAATATTTTCTAGCTTCGTATTGACGATGCGGTCCTAAGAAAACTAATTTCGTCAAATTTGGAGACCGTTTGAAAAATGGCCATTTTCTGGTCAATCCAAATTGACTAAAACTGACAAAACACGTTTTCCTTCGCCACGCTCACATATTGATTTAGAAAATTATGAATTTTAGAATCTAGCAATAACTTGACATCCGAGATCCAACAAAAGTGGTTTCGTTGAAAACGGAGGTCGTTTGCAAAATTTCCATTTTTAAGGGCTATATTTTCCACACCGACTATTCTGAATTTCCAACTGGGCATAACATTTTATCCCCGCCATGAAATTTTGATTTTTCAGATTCATTGGAAAGATATTCTCAATTAGATTCTAATGTTTTTGGTTTTGCTAAAATTCGGTTTATTTTGAATCCTGTACGTTCATTTGAAATTTGAAATCGAATTTTCGAACTACCGCGCCATTTCCAATTCCTTTTATAAATAAAAATAAATATTTATATTTTAACTTCGATCTATATAAATATATACGTTCTAATTCTATTCAAAATAAATTTTTCGTTGTTATTATTTAAAATAAATCATTTTAAATATTCAAAATTCATTAAAATGGCCAAAATAAAAAATTTAAATTGGCTCGGATTTTCCGGGTTGTTACACATATATTCAGCACAGTTGCATACATGGATGCTTTTATTCAGCACAGTTGCATACATGAATGAATTTATGCAGAACAATTGCATACATATATGCTTTTATTTAGAACATTTGCATATAGGCATGTATTTATTTACAGTACTTAAACATCTGAATACATTTATTCAGAATACTTGCATACTTGTATACATTTATTAAGAGGTACTTCTATGCAAATATTCACAATATTCTATTTGTTGCATGCTTCTATTCAGAACATTTGCATGATCGTACGCTTTTATTCAGATCATTTTGATGCATGGATGCGTATATTCAGCACAGTTGCATACATGCATATATTCAGCACAGTTGCATATATGGATGCTTTTATTCATCATAGTTGCATACATGAATGAATTTATTCAGAACAATTACATACATGTATGCATTTATTCAGAACATTTGCATACATGTATGTATTTATTCAGAGTAGTTAAACATTTTAATACATTTATTCAGACAAACTTGTGCACTTGTATACATTTATTAAGAATGTTGCATACATCTATGCAAATATTCACAATATTTTATTACTTGCATACAGATATTCAGAATAATTGCATACCGCGCTCCATATATTTACAATAGTTGCCTACATGTATGTAGATATCTAGAACAGTTGTATACGTGCATGCATATATTAGCAATAGTTGCATCCTTATATGGACAAGGGCGGATTCAGAAAAATAAATTTCACTGGGGTCCTTTACTAAAAAAATCAAAAAAAAATTAAAAAAAATTAAAAAAAATTCAATACAAATTCCAAGATTTTAGTGGGGTCCTGGCCCCTCACTGGTAACAAGCTGGATCTGCCCCTGTATATGGAAATACATAGAATATCCACATACATATCTACATATATTCAAACTTTATTTACAAAAATTCTACCTCTTATTATAGAGACCTATGGTGGAAGAAGATGCTACAATAGAAAAGGCACTAGTTACTACGGAACAACTGTCAAATTCTGGATAAATAACAAAAAAAAAAAAAAAAGTGAAGAGCAACCAAAGATTGCCAAGAAAGAGGATGATTACAGAAATAATCTAAAGGCATTCATAGATTTGGTTGAGAAAATAAAGACTGATGAACTATTTACAGGAGAGCATTCATTATATCTTGAAAAACTGCCTCTCACTGGATTTATCAACATGATCTTTGATGGCGTCATTTTCCCATCAGAGACCACTAAAAATTCTATCACTTTAAATCTCATCATCAAAAGCTACAAGAAAATTTTGAAGTACTTTCAATTTGATGATTTGATGCTAACATTTACCCAAGAAGATGTTGCACAGTTATTAGTTGCTCCAATGGAAGGAAAGTTGATAAAAACCAGTGGCCATTGGAAAAAGAAAGACAAGAATGATGAAGAATTTAAATCATTCATAGACATACATTTTAAAGATAAAGCTACAGTGAACAAAAAGAATATAGAGAGACAGATTCTGCCTATAATTAAAGAAGAATCAGCAGAAGCATGTTATGATACAGTAAAACTTTTACTTCTCTACTTAGCAGCTACTTTCCTTGTATCCAGTCCTAACTACACCTTACCATGGACCCTGATACCATATTATGTATCGGACCAGAAATTAACAAAAATATATTGGCAAAATACCATACAGCATCATCTTTTTAGCCAAGTGGAGAAATACTATGAAGCACCACGCCAGATTAACGCTTGCATGACACTATTCTTGGTACTATTTTTAAACTTATTAGTAAGTTTCTTATTAAATTATTGTTTGTTCTATTCATAATTTTTTTTATGGGTTTGTGAAAAAACTCATGTTCTTCAAAATCAAAGGCATAATACAGGGAAGTATATCCACTAATAGGAAAATGGGACATAAAAATGCAGAAACCATCAATGCTAATGAATATCACATACAACACTGTAAGTGTCATATAAGTCTAAATCATTTTTAATTTACATATTAAATATTCTGAATAGCTGCAAAAATATAAGCAAATATTAAGAAAAATTGCTTACTTGTGTGCAACTATTCAGAATACATGCTTACTTGTATGCAAATATTATGAAATGTTGCATATTTGGATTACCAAAATATTCAGAATAATTGCATATTTGTATGCAAGTATTCTTAATAGTTGCATGCATATATGCAAATATTCTGAACATTTACATATTTGTATGAATATATTTTGAATACTTTCATATATTTAAGAAATTTTCTAGATTGTTGCATATATAACTGAAAATATTTGCAGCATTAATTAAACAGGCATTGCTGCCTTTGTTTTTAGGATTTACAAGGGAAGGAAATAAAAGTGCTGAAACGAGCTGTTAAAAAAGATGAATAATATGAAGCATTTTATAAAAATCGGGAACAAAAATTTTAAGAATTGATAACAAAATTAAAACCGAAGAATACAAAGCTAAAGGAAGAGAATTCAAGGACGAAATTTAAAGTACAAGAACTTACTGCTAACACCTTATCAGAAAGTACCAAAGAAGAACAACTTCAATTAAAAGCTGATGAAACTAAGTATGATGAAGACAGTGAGGAAAATGATGAAAGTGGAGAGGAAAAAGAAGAAGAACATCATGAGATGAATGTTGACCAAGAATATGAGGAAAATGAAGACATTGAAGAAGATATTCAAAAGAAAGACAACAACAACAAAGATAAGGAGAAGAAGAATGATAAAGTTTATAAAGATGATGACAAAAATGATAAAGTGGATGATGATAAAGGTCATGATGAAGATAAAGGCGATGATGAACATAATAAAGATGAAAACGAAGGAGAGCAAAATAAAATTGATCAAAAGGAAGATGAAGGAAAAGTGAAACAAGAGAAAAACATAGACGTTGACAAGCAAGATAAAGATAGGAAAGATAATACATAAGATAGTGATAAGACTAATAACATGGAAATAGATGTAGAGAAGAAGAATGATGATGATAAAGATGATAAAAGCAGTACAAGAGGTGTTGAAAAGGAAGATGTTGATAAAATTGATGAGGAGGGAAACAATGATACTGATAAGAATAATGATGATAATGCTGGAAAATCGAAAGACAAAAAAGAGCAAGAGAAGGAATAAGAGCAGGATAAGCAACCAGAGAAGGAACATGAGCAGGACAAGGAGAATGAGAAGGAGCAGGAACATCAAAGTTTAGAAAAGGAAAAAAGGTATAAAAATAGTTTTTGATGGTAATAATAGTTTTTGCAATTCACCACAAAAATTAGTGATATTTCTTATATTATTCCCTACTACAGCGCTAAAAAAAAAAAAAACCAAAAATAGTGGATGTAGATGACTATGACTTAGAACCATGATCAGTAGAAACGCGTATAGGAATAAAATTGAAAATCAGAAAGTATAAAAATGTTCAGAGCCTAGAAGAGCATCTGATCAAACAAGAGGAAGAATTTTTTACAGTGTCTGACCTAAGGTAAAATCATCGAAAAAATTAAAAAAAATTTGTAAATTTTATATTGAATTCAAATATTGCTTAAAACTAAGCAATAAATTGAAAATATTTGCATACATGTATGCATTTAATCAGAATAGTTGCATTGTTGCTTTGCAAATATTCAGAAAATCTGTATAAATATATGCAAATATTCATAATAGTTGCATACTCGTAGGTATATTGTAATGGTATGGAGTTTTGGACTAGTTAAATGATTAGTTTATAAATTAATTAAAGTTGAAATAAATTGTGTAGATTATAAAATATAGTTAAGAAGTATATAATCTTATATATACCTTTGGTAGCATTTGGTTAAGTGTTGTATATTGTTTTTAATAGCATTTAAAGGGCAAATGCTACCAAAAACAACCCCTTTCTCTTTATTACAAGTGTTAAGACACTTGTAAATTTGCATGAAACATTACATGCATGAATTACAATACTATATTCTTCCGTTCCATGTATAAATACACCTCCTTTCCGCCCTTAAGCACCATTCCACTCTTCTCTTCCATTTCTTCTCCTTCTTTATCTTAAAATCCAAGGCTTCCATGGTGAAAATCCTCCTCCTTCTCCATTTATAAAATATTTAAATTGCTGAAAAGTTAGTAGCGTCAAACAGTCAGTCCGGGATAACTGTTGTGGGTCTAGCAGCCTAGCAGTAGAAGATAACATAGTAGAACCCAAGGTGAGAACTCGATATTTATATTTGTTCACATTTTATGTTGTGTGAATGAATGTTGATGATATGGATGATTAGTAATTATTGCAATGTAAGCGTTTAGTGGCAAAAGCTTTTATGGAAACATGTATACACTGTTATATATATATATATATGATTGCGTGAAGGATGAATGGATGCTTCATGGTTGTTATTAGTGATAACATGTGCATTATACTTGTTACACACACGTATGTGGATTTATACGGATATCAGACAAGTTTCAGACCAAGTCAGTAATACAAATGAATATTTTTATTCATTTAAATTTAGAAATTGGGATGTTATTTGAAAGTGGGAATGTTGTTTGAAAATGGTTTTAAATAGTTTTAAATAATTTGTATAAGTATAAAATGGTTTTCTAAATTATTTTGAAGAAATTTATATTACGAAAAAAATAGAGCTTGTCAAAATAAATACCGGAACGTTCTAGGATGACAGAGAAGATAGTGTCTAGGCTTGAGTTTGGAAAATATAGTTTCCTGCTCTCCCTGGCTATCCATAACTGATCCGATGGACGGGATGGTTAATTCAAATTTTAATTTGAAATTTAATTCGAACTATTTGAATTTATAGTAGAATTTAGCGTATTTTTGTTAACAACATTAAATGCTTATAACTTTTGCAACTTAAATCAGGTTCCCACGAAACGTAAAATGTTTGATTTTCATCAACACGAGCTTTCAAATGAGTGAAAGCAAATTTTAATTTCTACTTATAATTTTCAAGTTATATTTAAATTAATATTTAAAAATGTTGTTGCAAGTGCTATCCATCGACTATAATGATAAATGGTCATTTTAAATTATTTTAAAATATGGAAAAATTTGGGTAAAATCATAATTAATTATTTAAAAGTGATTTACATTGAAATCATGAAGTTTTGGTAATATAAAAGTTATTTTCCCTAAAATAGCGAATATCAGTATTTTAAAATACTTTTTGTAAAACTTTTGTAACATTGTTTATTCATTGTTAAAGGTATTTAACTTTATAAATCTTTCCTAACCTTAGTAATTAATTGCAAACATGTAATCAAAAGGCTTTAAATGATAATTTGGGTTTCCAAACATAGAATATGGGGTGAGACTTGATTTAGTCCTATATATCCATATGGCTTTAAAGTTGCGCTTATTATTTGAAAAGTACGAGGTTGGATTTATGTCTAAAAACCATTCCAAGTAATAATACGACGTTGTGGAGCAAATTGAAGACAATATTCAAAACTGGAACCCTTCGTATCGTAAGGATGACTTGTTGAATGTCTTAAATGGGTAGCTCTCATTTGCAGATGGATTTTATATCAGCTAAGTGGCAAGAAGCCCAAATGTATTTGAAGGAATTCCGGATTGTGGTTTCGTTCAGGCCCAGAAAGACTTGTATGATTGTGTGTCTGACATTGTAATTGACTGCATAGCATTGATCTCTGTTAGATATATATCTTCTTGTGGCAGAGAATTTATTCTCTTGTTTAACACCCTTCTCTAAAACGTATGAGCTTAGAGGTTATATATCGATAGAAATCATTGATGCTTTGTGAATGGACTATGTGGCATACTTAAGTTATGTGGTGAGCTTTGGATGATCAAGGCATGGCTTATTTAAGCGTAGCTTTGTGTATATTGTGACCTCGGTAAGCCTAACACCCTGGTAAATGGCCAAAACAGGAGGAAATGCAGCAGGGTTATGGGTGTGTTGTTTCCTTCTAGATAAAAGGTGTACTATGGTTTGGAGCTCAGATATTTAACTTATGTGGAAAACATCTACTTTTGTGGTTGTTGTTTGCGAGTGCTTGGAAATGTCGGTAACGACCAAGTGATGACATGCTCAGGCGTACTCTAAGTTACCTAGTTACAGAGGTAACTCGGCCTTGTGTTGGCATGAGGAGCACAAGTTGATCCTCGAACATCCCTCTAGAGGTGTTGAAAATTTGGTTTGGTAAGGAAGTTCCTTCGCTTGGTCATTGTTGGAAACCCAGTCTTCACTAGAAATCCATACGATTTTATTTGTATACTATTATGTCAGTATAGTTATGGTACCTATGCTAGTTAAGAATGATACATTTACTTTTGAAATTGTTTTCACACTATACACTAATAATAATATCAAAATGGTTTCTGTGTATTAAAGCATTTTTGACTGTCATAAGGAGAAACCTCGCCCATGTGTGCGTTTACATTGTGTGTGTGCCGCGAGACCTTACGTTAGTTTCATTTTTCAAAAAGTCATTGCGAATTTTCAATGCACAAACAAACATGATGAGTTCTCACACCAATCTCATGACTGGCCCGGAGTTGTTTTGGTTTCACACAAAATTCTGGGTGCCCATAATTTTTACACGGGTAGCCTAGTGTCAGGTTTAGTAGCAGTATTTGGAGCTTGTGTCTTGGAGCTTTTTCCTTGGTGGATCCTTTGCTTTTGTGGAGTTGCTGTTGCTGTGGAGTATTAGCTATATTCTTTGGGACATATTATTTCATGGACATCTGTGATCCAGAGCTATTCAGGAGAAGATAAAGTCTGTTATGGGATTTACATTGTTAGTCAGTTCTTTTGGTTATGTTAATGAAATGTTGTAAGCTCTAATGTAATCTCATGTTTTGTAAATAAGAAGTTGTTTTTTATTTCATTGTGCTTTATCTAATGTGTTATATCCCCAGACAACCAGGAATCCAGCACTTGAATCTTTGACATTTTGAATACGAGAAGGTATTAAAGTGTCGATTTTCGAGGGCCGAAATTTCGGGTCGTCATAGTTGGTATCAGAGCTTTGGTTTATACAAATCTTTGGGGTATAACTCAATTGATAGCTCATTAGAGATGGGGTTAAGAATACCCTAGAAGGAGTAAAATCCAATGGAATGTAAAGGTTTTAAACTGTTTCATACTCCTTAGGTAATTCGTCTGCATTTGTAATAAGAATTTTCATACTATATTCAGATAGTAGGAAATGACCAGTGGTCGTGATGCAATTAATGAAACCATGATTTAATCCCTGACTCAAACTAGCCTTCCGGATTTGAATAAGAGTTGCGTGAATCTGGGTGGGAAACCATTTAAGGGATCCAATGATGTTATGGAAGCTCAAGTCTGTATTAAATCATGCGAGAAGATTTTTAAAGGACTTAATCTGGAAGATAACCAGAAGAGACTGCTAGCCACATGGAAACTACAGGAAGGAGCTGCTATATGGTGGGAGACTATCATCCAAGGGAAAATAGAAGACGACTTTTCATGTAAGGATTTCAAAGAAGTTTTCGAAGAATGTTACATGCCCTCTGCAGGAATTTATCGAATATACGAAGATTTTATGAATCTTAAGCAAGGTAATATGTCATTTGAGGAATACTTGAATAAGTTCAATGATCTTTCTCTCTTTGGACCTGAACTAATAAACACCCCGCTGAAAAAGAATGAAAAATTTATTAAGGGGATGAATCCAAAATATCATGAGAGGATGACAGCGCATGTCAAGCAATCATTCTTAGACTTAGTAGATATGGGATATAGGTATGCCACCATTGACAAGTAGAAGGTACTTGAAGAGAAGGAAATCAACACCTACAATAATAAGGATAAAGATAAGAAGAGGAAGTCTAAAGGAAATAAGTTGGAGCTAAAGAAACTAAAGAAAGGAAATCAGCAAAATCACTTGACGAAAGTTACTTGTACAATTGTAGGGGAAAATGTCATCTAGGAACTAACTGCATGAAACCAAAGGGGATGAAGGTTCAAGATCAAGAAAGGTGGAAATGTTGCAATTGTTACGTATTCGGGCATCTAAGTAAAGATTGTCCTCTAGTAAAGGAAACGAATAAAACACAAATTTTTGCAGTAGAAGGTGAACCTTCAACCTCAACAAACACAGAAAGGAAAGGAGTACTAGAACGGAATATTTTCGTTTATGATAAACTGGTTAGAGTATTATTCGATATTGGAGCTTCACACAGTTCTATTTCAAAGGAAACCGTAGATGAGTTGAAACTTGAACCTGAATTTATTGATCAACCCATTTGCGTAACTAATCCAGCAGAAGGTTCCACAAATCTCTGTCTTTATTGTAGAAAGGTCTCTATTTCCTATTCTCTTCATCAATTCCCTGTTAATCTTATTGTCCTAGATTTTAATGAATTTGGAAGTCTACTTGGAATGGACTGGTTAAACAAATATGAAGCCCATCTAGATTGTGCAAATAGGAAAATATGGGTAAAAATAAATCTTGGGAATTTTATTCAAATATCTTGTGAAGATCCTAGCCCAAAAAGAGATAGTCTAATATATACCCTGGGTTACTCTGATACCAACATAAATACTATCCCCATTGTTAGGAAATTTGTAACACCCCGTATTTTCTGTAAACATTAGAGTAACGAATTAAAGAATAAATAATTACAAATGTGAGGATTAAGGGAAACGGGTTATGCCATTGCGTTCATCTCAGAATTCTTCTTGAGATAGAGGCCGAGTTTGCGTAAATCGGAATTCGTATGAAGGAGTTAAGACCTTCAGAAGATTCAGAATTTAAAATAAACAGCTCAGAATAAATTCAGAAAATTCAAAATTCAAAATTAGAAGAAGAAGCGGGCTGGGCGGCAAATTTCCCGCCCAAGGCCAGGTCGACTAGGAGATCGACCACGGGGTCGACCTTATCCCATACACGTCGTCCTGGGGGCCGACCTCCCCCTCGGGTCAGATCTGAAATCTGACGTGTTTTCTCCTGTGACGAATTGCTGTGTCATTAGGGCTTGCGTGGCACATTCTGGTTGGTTCTCTTAGGTTTGGATGGCTTTGATTTGCTCTAGGTTAATCTGACGGCTCCTATTAAATCAAATTTCTATATAAGCAACCTAAATCCAAACCCTAAAGCCACACAAAAATATTCCTAAGACCATCATTCTATCAACACTCAACCAAGAGTAGCTGCCATTCTCATTCAACTAGAAAGCAAGTAGGAATTTCAAATCAAATCTAATTCAACTAAGAGAATTCAACGTCTACAACAAAGGAGAGCTATTCAAATTCATAATACAGATCCCAGAACTCAAGACTAGCCTCCTTTTTGTAAGTCCAGTTATCATTTGGACCTAAACGATATTAGAATTGTGACTAAATAATTGGATGTAGAACATCGCCTAATGTAAATCTATGCCTATCCTTTCTGTTAAAACCGAATTGATTAAGACCATGACTCTTATCATGTTTGTGATCATGTTGTATGTAATATAATGATAAATGTTAAATGCTTTGAAATAGATCCATATGCTGTATAATTGGCAATGACATATTATAATTTGGCGATGGAATGTCATATTGTGTAATTTGGTGATGACATACCATATTTTATAATTTGGCGATGGATATCATATTGTGTAACTTTGGCGATGACATTACATATTGTATAATTTGGCGATGGATATCATATTGTGTAAATTGGCGATGGCATACTATGTTGTATAATTGGGCGATGACATTTTATGTCGCATGATTTGGTAATGACATTTATATGTTGTACGTAAATTTGGGAATTTTATGCAGGTTCAACCATGTTCACATATATGACCCAAAACTACATGCTAATATGATTAGGTTCATGTTAGATTAGATTCAACTAATTTGCGAAGTTCACAATTACATGCCTAATGTTAAGTTTATGTAATTCTATGTAAAACCCCTATTTCATGATTCATGTTGAGTAGATCTAAATTTGCAAGTTCATAATTAAGTGTATATTGTTCTATGCCATATTCATATGACACATGTGTAGTTAGATCCATATTTTAATGATGTTGGAATTATTACATGTTCCTCTTTTTTCCCCTTTTGTGTATAAGTTAGGCTATATATCGAGCCTAACATTTTACGTGATCTATGCGAACGTTTAACGGGGGTAACGTTGGGGAAAAATATGAAATTATATATAATTGGCATATTTGGGTCATGAACATGTAAATGTTTTATGGCATAAAGTGGTATAAATTTTTATACCTAAAATTATGAACTTGATTTAAAAAGAAAATTAGGGCTTGACTTGAATGAAAATAATTTACATATAAATATAAAGAGGTAAATATGTAAATTTAGAAAAGATGAATATGCCTAACCCGAGGTTAGATTGAGTTACGGTGTAAGACTGTCCGGACCGCCCGGCACATCCGACAACCGTAACAATATATATCTAATGTGGGAGGTTAGTGCATCGAGCCCAAAGGAACCCGAGGTTAGACTGAGTTGCGATGTAAAACTGGCCGGACTCGACCAGCGCATCCAGTAAACGCAACAATACCTATCTAATGTGAGTGGTTAGTCCTTTAATAAACGAATTAAAGCTAAGTCAGGAATGGTAGGGTTAAGTCAATTAAGGCAACACTTAACCAATGCAACATGTTAACTAAACCGATGGGTGGGGTTAGGTTAACTTGGACACTTAACCAATTTAACATGTTGACTAGAAACCCTAGTAACGGGGACCCATTTCAGTAGTAACCCACATAAATGTATCATGGTACCCTGAACTAGGCAGGGTGGGGCATGATTACTGGGCTGATTATAAGCGGTCAAAACGACGGCGGTTGGTGTGGCAGTGTAGGTTCCGACGGAGTACGGGCGTGCACATACTCCAGAGTGGAAAAAGCAGGCACTGGCATCATTAGTTATACACTGTGCATCTTGAATCGTGTCGGGTAGCCACCATAGGATTTGATACACCCCATGGTGGGACCATCACAAGTATCTACAATCGAGCGGGGCCGTATGACACAAGTGGAAAACTCGTGTGAGTAGGAGCCGATCAACGAAAAGGAATCACTGGGTTTGAACTCATGATAATGGTTGGAATATCTAGTAGGTGCATAGAATATGGACATGAGTGCGATAGTATGATTAGTTTATCTTGCCTTGTTTATCTTTCCCTGTTTATCTTACATTATCCTGTGTTACCATATTTCCTTGTTATTGTCCTATGTCCAGTTTATTCAAGTCATGGTTCTCTTATTAGTTTACATGCTGAATAATCACTGGACTTACCAGACATATGTCTGACCCATTTTCTTTCGCCCTCTTTTCTTCCGTTTCCCCCCCCCTCAGGTACCCAAGGAGGGAATAGCTCAGCTTAATTTAGACCGTTCGTCTTTCCAAGCTTGGAGACTTCGTGATGTATAGCTTGGAACTTCTTATCTTTGGCTATGGCTTTGGATACACTACTACTTGGGGATTTATGTAGTTTTATTTTGTTTTATGCTTCTTTATGTAATAATCAATGCAGAGATTCTGATATGATGACTTGGAAGTTGATTTGAAACAGTTTGTTGTAATGTTTTGTTATGAACCATGTTTGAAATAAAGTTAGTTTTTTTTCTGCTGCTTATATATGTCTGTCTTGTAAATTATCTGTGTCTTTTACCTACAATGCTCCACCTAAGTTAAGGCATTCTTTTTGTGAGTGACCTTAACGGAGGTGGGGTGTTTCACTTGGTATCAGAGCAAAGGTTTACCGGATCAGATAAAAATTTTGAAAACTATTTTTCAAAAACAAATTTAAAGAAGCAATTTTCAAGAAAAAGTGTTTTATTTTTAAAAAAAAAGGCATGATCCCCCAAAGCCATATGCACTCTCTTTTTATCCTTTGTTTTGAATCTTTCCTTTTTCGTTTCAGCATGTCTGGAGATCTTAACCTTCCATAGGGCGTGCCGGTACCTGGCTGGTTCAGAAGGTACCTAGAGGCTAGGGCTAATGTCGCAGGCCCAGCAGACGTTCCTCCTCCCCCAGCTGCTGCGGTTCCTCCTCCTCCTCCTCCTCATGCAAATGCTTTCTCAAAAATATGTAGGGACTTTCGAGCCATGCGTGGAAAGAACTTTAATGGAAATGAATCCTTTGTGGAAGCAAGAAACTGAGGATTTGTTTGATATCTTTGAAGTGGATGATAGATAGAAGATACAGTTGGCCGTGTGGTTGCTCAAAGACAAAGCTTCCTATTAGTGGGAAGTTGCTAACGCTAAAAGACTAGTTGAAACTTGGATGGATTTCAGAATGAGGTTTGAAATGAAATTGAAGGCTACATATGGAGAAGTTCTTAGCTCTCAAACAGGGAAGTATGTCGGACAAGGAATACGTTAACCAATTCGATCAGCCGGCTAGGTTCGGATTGGAGTTAGTGAACACTCCACATAAGAAGGATCTCTGCTTTGTTAAAGGGTTGAATGAGCCACTGCACAGCATAGCTATGTCCCATATACTTATGGGTGCGACTTATGAGAGACTGGTGGACATGGCACTGTTACAAGAAGAAGATAATGCTGGCAAGAAGGAGGCAAAGGTGGAAGCATCTCAGGATAAGAAAGGGGAAGGATCATAGAGCACGAATACAGATTCCAAGAAGGGCGGGATGAACAACAAAACCCGTGACAAGAGGAAGTGTAATTTTTGTGGCATTCCTGGACATCTGGTTAAGGACTGCAGGAAGAAGAAACGGTAGATGGGTGGCTGTTTCCATTGCGGCGAGGCATGACACATGGCTAGGGACTGCCCAAGAAAGCAAGGGCAAGGGAAGAGAGCTGGATCTACTTCTGGAGGGAAGGTTCACGCTCTCATGGCACCTCTGTAAGAATGAGGCAGAAATGTTTCTGTTGAGAGTTTATTTTATCTTTTTGATCATCCTGTTCGTACACTCTTTGATTCTGGCGCATCGCACTCTTTTATATCTACTACTTTAGTTGAATCTCTGCACCTAGACACCAGTTTAGTTGAGGATCCCTTGGTTGTTTCAAATCCAATTGGGGGCTCAACTTATTTGTCAATGATTTGTTTGGATTTCGAAATTTCTATACTAAATGTGGGGTTTAGATGCAATGCCTATGTTTTTGGCTTCACGGGCTATGGGTTGATTATAGGCATGGATTGGCTATCCGGTAACGATTGTGAAAGGAGAGTGGTTAGACTCATGACTCGCCTCGGTAGCACTCTCGAAATTTCTTGTAATCCCATGAACTCTGTTATGCTTAGCTATCTAGAATCTCTTGATGCGTCTATTGAGAATTTGCAGTCTGTTAGAGTAATCCGTGAATAGTAGGATGTCTTTGAAGAGGTTAAAGGGTTACCTCTGAAGCGGGAGATAGACTTCCGCATATACCTCATTGATAATGAAATACCCGTTGCTTTACCCGTTAGACACATGGCTCCAAGGGAGAGGAAAGAACTCAACAAGCAAGTTAAAGAGTTGCTTGAGAATGGGTTTATAAGGCGGAGTATTTCTGAATGGGGTGCTCAGTAGTGTTCGCAACTAAAGCGGACGGTTCGCTTCGACTATGCATTGATTGTAGGGAGCTAAACAAGCTGACCAAGAAGAATAGGCACCCACTTCCAAGAATAGATGACTTATTTTATCATCTTGTAGGTGCATCGGTTTTCTCCCAACTAGATTTAACTACCGGGTTTCATCAGCTGAGCTGAAGACAGCATTGATAAGACCGCGTTCAGAACTCCGGATGGTTTCCTTGAGTGGCTTGTCATGCCTTTCGGCCTGACAAACGCACCCGCTTACTTCATTAATTTGATGAGTAGGGTGTTCAGGGAGTTCCTCAATAAGTTTGTGGTGGTCTTCGTAGATGATATTTTGATTTTCTCAAAGAGTGAGGAAGAGCATGCTCAGCATTTAAAAAAGTCATGGATACTCTTCGAGCATGTCAGTTGAAAGCCAAATTCTCCAAATGCCACTTCTAGGGAGAGGAATTAAGATTTCTTGGACATGTCGTATCCAAGGAAGGGTTAGTCGTGGACCCTGCAAAAGTAGTTGCAGTGCAAGATCTTAAGGTTCCACGGAATGTTACCGAGGTCCGGAGCTTCCTCGGGCTAGCGGGCTTTTACCGAAAGTTCATCAAAGACTTGGCGAAAATCTCATCTCCGCTTACAAAGTTGGAGAAGAAGAACGTAACTTTCAATTGGGATTTCGATTGCGATATTTCTTTCCAACAATTAAAGAGACCTCTAACAACAACCCCAGTTCTGACATTGCCGAATGGGAGCAAGATGTTTACCGTATACATGGATGAATGTGGTACGGGACTAGGTGTTGTCTTGATGCAAGAAGGGAAGGTAGTAGCTTATGGAGGCAGACAGTTGAAAGTACATGAGAAAAACTACCCAACCCATGATCTAGAGTTGGCTGCCATCGTCTTTGCACTTAAGTCTTAGCGCCATTATCTCCTACGTGAGAAGTTTGAATTATATACTGACTATAAACCGTTGAAGTATCTTTTCTCGCAGAAAGATCTTAACTTGAGGCAACAACGGTGGATGGAATTCTTGGCATCCTACGATTTCGAGATTTCCTATACCCTGGCAAGGGCAATGTAGTAGCAGACACCTTGAGTAGAAAGAAAATGACCTTAAGCCCTCTCTTTGTTTAAAGGCAGAGCTTTGTGTACGTAGCCAATTATGACTTTAGTCCCTCCATCGATCATGTGACTAGTTTGTTAGCATCGCTAGAAGTGCGGCCTACTCTTTTGGATTCAATAGGAACCGCGCAACGTGAAGACCCTCAGCTAGTTGATGTGATGGACATGCTAATTAGGGATGAGACTTCTAGTCACCTCAATAGATACTCCATCAATGATAAAGGTTGGTTAAGGAGGGATGGAAGGCTTTGCGTCCCACAAGCAAGGGATTTGGTGAAGCAGGTTCTTGAAGAGGCACACCATTCCAAGTTGACCATACACCCAGGTGGAGACAAAATGTATAAAGACGTAAAAGAGTTTTCTTTTGGAATGGCATGAAGAGGGATGTAGCTGAATTCGTTGCTAAGTGTTTGATATGCCAGCAAGTCAAGGCGGAGCAAAAGAAGCCTGGTGGTTTGCTTCATCCTCTAGAAGTCCCGTAGTGGAAAATGGGGTAGCATTTCAATGGACTTTATTGATGGGCTGCCTAGGTCAAGAAGGGGCAATACCAGTATTTGGGTAATAGTGGACAGGCTCACAAAATAATGCTCAATTTATACCCTTTAAAAGTAGGAGGACTGCCTCATCTTTAGCATCCATTTACCTTAAAGAGATAGTTCGACTCCATGGGATACCCTCCAGCATTGTAAGTGACCGAGATCCTATTTTTACGAGCGAGTTTTGGAAGAGCTTGCAAGAGGCTGTAGGCACATAGCTATGCTTAAGCACGGCCTATCACCCTCAAACCGACGGTTAGACGGAAAGGGTGAACAGGGTATTAGAAGACCTCTTGATACTATGCATTCTTGACTTTGGAGGAACATGGGAAGATCATCTTACTTTGGTGGAGTTTGCCTATAACAATAGCTACCAAGCCACCATAGGCATGGCACCCTTCGAAGCTTTATATGGAAGACCATGCTGATCACCAACTTGTTGGTGGGAGGCTATAGACAAGCTCATACTTGGACCAGATATGATTAGAGAGACTTCAGAGAAAGTGGACTTGATACGAAGAAGAATGAAGACTGCCCAAGATAGACAAAAGTCCTACACAGATAAAAGAAGGACCGGCCTTGAATTTGAGGTTGGGGACAGGGTTTTCCTTAAAGTATCTCCTTTGAGGAATGTCGTTCGCTTCGGATCCGCAGGAAAGTTGGCACTAAGATTTGTAGGGCCGTTTCCTATCATTGAAAAGATTGGGAAGATGGCTTACAGAGTAGAGCTGCCCGAAAGATTGGCTGTAGTTCATAATGTCTTTCACATTTCTCACCTACGAAAGTACTTATATGAATCTGCGGAAGTGGTGGAACCAAGCATATTAGAAGAAGTAACAGTAGAACGAGAGGCGACTGCGAGAAGGGTTCCAACTCGTATCTTGGGTACAGAAGTCAAAAAGCTACGCAACCGCGAAGTCAAACTTGTTAAAGTTCAATGGAGTGACGCTGAGGAAGACGCGACTTGGGAGACTGAGGCCAAGATACGCACAGCCTACCCTTTTCTTTTTGAGGGTACATCATTGATCTCTTTTTTCTTAAGTTGTTCATGCTCATATCTATCTTTTTAGTATTTTTCCTCAGTGCTATCCTCGATCCTTAGGTAGAAACCAATGGATGTAAACATGTATTTGAAACATGTTATGATTGATGGTTGCAAGTGATTGCTAGTGGTTTCTCGTGGATGCATAAACACACACATTAGGTGTTAGATCGACTCAGTCACTTTCATATTGCATATGCATATATATACTTGTATATGATTGAAACTTGATGTGTTATCATATGGATGTTGCATTTGTATGGATGATTGTGCACTTATGTAGAAAGTATGATTAGGGATGATTGCGTACATAATGGACTATGGCACCGACATGACTTGCATTAAGGAGGTCAACTGAATCAGTAGACCGTCAGATTTTGCATTAGATAAGGACATATACACACACTATGCATATGATCATGAAGCATTAGAAGTCTTTTAAGGACAATGGACGCCTGTGTTTGATGGTTGAGTAGATGGACGATTGGACGATAGGTTATACGTTCTTCTTGACTTGAAGATTTCGAGGACGAAATCCTTTAAGATGGGGAGAATGTAACACCCCGTATTTTCTATAAACATTAAAGTAATTAATTAAAGAATAAATAATTACAAATGTGACGATTAAGGGAAACGGGTTATGCCATTGCGTTCGTCTCAAAATTCTACTTGAGATAGAGTCTGAGTTTGCATAAATCGGAATCCGTATGAAGGAGTTACGACCTTCAGAAGATTCAGAATTTAAAACAAACAACTCAGAATAAAGTTCAGAAAATTCAAAATTCAAAATCAGAAGCAGAAGCATGCTGGGCGCGAAATTTCCTGCCCAAGGCCAGGTCGACCAGGAGGTCGACTAGGGGGTCGACCTCCCCCCCCCCATACAGGTCGACCTAGGGGTCGAACTCCCCTCGGGTCAGATTTGAAATCTGACGTGTTTTCTTCTGTGACGAATTGCTGTATCATTAGGGCTTGTGTGGCACATTCTGGTTGGTTCTCTTAGGTTTGAATGGCTTTGATCTTCTCTAGGTTAATCTGACGGCTCTTATTAAATCAAACTTCTATATAAGCAACCTAAATCTTAACCCTAAAGCCAACAAATATATTCCTAAGACCGTCATGCTGTCAACACTCGACCTAGAGTAGCCGCCATTCTCATTCAACTAGAAAGCAAGTAGGAATTGCAACTCAAATCTAATTCAACTAAGAGAATTCAACATCTACCACAAAGGAAAGCAATTCAAATTCAGAATACAGATCCCAGAACTCAAGACTAGCCTCCTTTTTGTAAGTCCAGTTATCATTTAGACCTAAACGATATTAGAATTATGATTAAATAACTGGATGTAGAACATCGCCTAATGCAAATCTATGTCTATCCTTTCTGTTAAAACTGAATTGATTAAGACCATGGCTCTTATCATATTTGTGATCATGTTGTATGTATTATAATGATAAATGTTAAATGCTTTGAAATAGATCCATATGTTGTATAATTGGCAATGACATATTATAACTTGGCGATGGAATATCATATTGTGTAATTTGGTGATGACATACCGTATTATATAATTTGGCGATGGATATCATATTGTGTAAATTGGCGATGACATATTATGTTGTATAATTGGGCGATGACATTTTATGTCGCATGATTTGGTAATGACATCTATATGTTGTATGTCAATTTGGGAATTTTATGCAAGTTCAACCATGTTCACATATATGACCCAAAACTACACGCTAATATGATTAGGTTCATGTTAGATTAGATCCAACCAATTTGCGAAGTTCACAATTACATGCCTAATGTTAAGTTTATGTAATTCTATGTAAAAACCCTATTTCATGATTCATGTTGAGTAGATCTAAATTTGCAAGTTCATAATTAATTGTATATTGTTCTATGCCATATTCATATGACACATGTGTAGTTAGATCCCTATTTTTATGATGTTAGAATTATTACATGTTTCTCTTTTTCCCCTTTTGTGTATAAGTTAGGCTATGTATCGAGCCTAACATTTTACGTGATTTATGTGAACGTTTAACGGGGGTAACGTTGGGGAAAAATATTAAATTATATATAATTGGCATATTTGGCTCATGAACATGTAAATGTTTTATGGCATAAAGTTGTATAAATTTTTATACCTAAAATTATGAACTTGATTTAAAAAGGAAAGTGGGGCTTGAATTGAATGACAATAATTGACATATAAATATAAAGAGGTAAATATGTTAATTTAGAAAAGACGAATATGCCTAACCTGAGGTTAGATTGAGTTACGGTGTAAGACTGCCCGGAACCGCCCGGCACATCCAGCAACCATAAAAATACATATCTAATGTGGGATGTTAGTGCATCGAGCCCAAAGGAACCCGAGGTTAGACTGAGTTGCGGTGTAAAACTTCCCGGACCCGACCGGCACATCCAGTAACTGCAACAATACCTGTCAAATGTGAGTGGTTGGTGCTTTAATAAATGAATTAACGTTAAGTCAGGAATGGTAGGGTTAAGTTAATTAAGGCAACACTTAACCAATGCAACACGTTAACTAAACTGATGGGTAGGGTTAGGTTAACTTGGACACTTAACCAATTTAACATGTTGACTAGAAACCCTAGTAACGGGGACCAATTTCAGCAGTAAGCCACATAAATGTATCATGGTACCCTGAACTAGGCAGGGTGCGGCATGATTACTGGGCTGATTATAAGCGGTCAAAACGACGGCGGTTGGTATGTTAGTGTAGGTTCCGACGGAGTACGGGCGTGCACGTACTCCGGAGTGGAAAAAGCAGGCACTGGGCATCAGTAGTTATACAATGTACATCTTGAATCGTGTTGGGTTGCAACCATAGGATTTGATACACCCCATGGTGGGACCAGCACAGGTATCTACAATCGAGCGGGGTCGTATGACACAAGTGGAAAACGCGTGTGAGTAGGAGACGATCAATGAAAAGGAATCACTGGGTTTGAACTCATGATAATGGTTGAAATATCTAGTAGGTGCAGAGAATATGGACATGAGTGCGATAGTATGATTAGTTTATCTTGCCTTTTTTATCTTGCCCTGTTTATCTTACCTTATCCTGTGTTACCTTATTTCTTTGTTATTGTCCTGTGTCCAGTTTATTCAAGTCATGGTTCTCTTATCAGTTTACATGCTGAATAATCACTGGATTTACCAGACTTATGTCTGATCCATTTTCTTTCGCCCTCTTTTCTTCCGTTTCCCCCCCCCCCTCTCAGGTACCCAGGGAGGGAATAGCTCAGCTTAATTTGGACCGTTCACCTTTCCAAGCTTGAAGACTCCGTGATGTATAGCTTGGTACTTCTTATCTTTGGCTATGGCTTTGGACACACTACTACTTGGGGATTTATGCAGTTTTATTTTGTTCTATGCTTTTTTATGTAATAATCAAGACAGAGATTCTGATATAATGACTTGGAAGTTGATTTGAAACAGTTTGCTGCAATTTTTTGTTATGAACCACGTTTGAAATAAAGTTAGTTTTTTTTCGCTACTTATATATGTCTGTCTTGTAAATTATCTGTGTCTTTTACCTACAATGCTCCACCTAAGTTAAGGCATTCCCTTTGTGAGTGATCTTAACGGAGGTGGGGTGTTTCACAATTTCCAGACATATTTGGAGAAGTTAAAAGTCTTCCTCCACATCGTGAAATTGAATTTAGGATTGACCTAGTACCTAATGCCCGACCCATTGTCCATCCTATCCAAAGAATGGCCCAAAGTGAAAGAGAAGAGCTAAATAAACAAGTCCAAGAACTTTTGGAAAAAGGATTTATCCGACCCAGCCGTTCAAGTTGGGGGTCAATCGTAGTATTCGTAGCCAAGTCCGACAGTTCCTTAAGACTGTGCGTCGACTATCGAGATCTTAATAAGCAAACTCTTAAGAATAAATACCCTTTGCCCCAAATAGACGACCTATTCAATCAGTTAAATGGTGCCCAATTTTTCTCAAAAATGGACCTAGCCAATGGTTTTCATCAGCTTAGAATCGCAGAGGATTGTATCCATCTAACTGCCTTTAGGGGACCCGATACCTTTTATGAATGGTTAGTAATGCCGTTCGGTTTGACTAATTCCCCCGCCTACTTCGTTGATTTGATGACTAGAGTATTTCAAGAAGTATTGAATAAGTTTGTATTGGTTTTCCTCGACGATATTCTTATCCACTTTAAAAGAGAGGAAGAGCACGCGGAACATCTAATAATTGCTTTGGGAATATTGAGAAAGAATGTGCTCAAAGAGAAGCTCTCGAAATGCCACTTTTGGGAAATGAAGTAAAATTCGTTGGTCATACTGTATTTGAGAAAGGAATTTCGGTAGATCCAGGAAAACTCTCTGCCATTTTGGATTGGAAGCAACCAAAGACACCAAAAGAAGTTCAGAGTTTTCTCGGATTAGTTGACTATTACAGAATATTTGTTCAAGACTTTCCAAGAATAGTTTCTCCTCTTACAAAGCTAACCATGAAGAATGCCAAGCTTGTGTGGTCCCTAAAATGTGAAGAAGCCTTTCAAAAGCTAAAGAAAAGATTGACATGTGACGACCCCAAAACCCCGTACGACAGTGGCAAGGGTAATCTTTGGAATATAACGCATAAACAGATAATAGCAGAACAGAACTAAATAAATACACCAGATAATCTACAAATAATACACTGGATAAACATCATCATCAGAGTTACACAGTATATAGGATCATACTTAGTACAAATACAGTTCAGCTATACATAAATGTCTACAGCGGAAAACAAACGTAATATGTACAATAGGAGCTGAACAGCATAAAAAGAGATAAATGATAGAATCCATCTTCAGCTCCAGCTATCCAGAAAGAGCCTGCTAAAACCTGAATACAAGGCTTCCCGTGTAGAAAGAGGGGCACCCTAGTTTGCAAGTGAAACAAACTACGAGTCAGTCATGGGACTGGTATGAGAAATCTACTTAACATATTTTACAATAAGACTAATCACAGGACTACGCCACTTTCGCGGAACAGGTTTACTCCATTGGATTTCCAGTGCTTAAAACAAGTAAATATTTTAAACATCGCAATGCTTTTTACAAAAATGAAGCCATTATAAGACTCAGTTCCCATCACACAATGCAACACAAACCGGAGGATAGAGTTTTTACCTTATAATGGCCAAAATATGCTTGATACGAATAAAACAAAAGCATTTGATATTACTACTAGTGTTTATATGTTTGAAAAACAATTTCAAATCATAAGTATCAATCATAGACGGCATTAATGCCCCATACCACTATGTCGCCATATATAGGTATACAATCAAAACCACACAGTCATGTATTTGGAAATTGGATTTCCGTCATGAGCCAAGGCAAAAGATAGTCCTTACCGACTTCGAGACTCTCTAGCCCGAGCCTCAGGATCAGAGCTCGAGTGACCCTTGGATCGTCAGGGCCGGTCCACCGATGTGGATTAAAATGCCTGAACATTGCGTTTCCCCACCCTTTGGGGCATAAATGAGCCAACGAATGACTCCATCGGCTTCACATAGTCACCGATATATCCGAGGCGCCGCGCAACAGCAACAACCACACAGGTGAAAATAATATATATGTCAGCCAGTTTAAGCACTGACACCACCTATAGCTAGAAAGAAACGCATGTCCTCCCTGAGGTCCTCTCCCGTTTCTGGCTCATACCGGGGTGTGAGGCTCGCGAATTCACGTTATACACAAAGTTATGCCACAGAGGCCGTGCTTTGATCATCAACCACAAGACTTTGCTTTTCAACAGAAGCCTTGATCATCTGCCACTTAGGCATGCCACACAGGCAATTCACGCTATGCTACTGATTTCTATCGATATATAACCTCTGAGCTCGTACGTCTCAGAGAAGGGCGTTAAGCAAGAGAATAAATTCTCCGCTGCCAAACAGATATATATTTAATAGGGATCAATCAGCACAGAACAAAATCCAATGTCGGACACACAGTCCATTTGCAAGTTCATTCTGGGTCTGAACGAAACCGGAGGCACTATATACCTCGCATACCTGTAACACCCCGAATTTCGGTTAACGCTAAAATTCACAAATTAAAGAATAACTAATCCCAGATGTGGGAATTAGGGGAAACGGGTTGCACCATTGCGTTCGTCTCGGAAAAATACGCGAAATAGAGTCTGAGTTTTCGAAAATCGGAGTCCGTATGAAGAAGATATGGACGAACGAAGTTAGGCAGAAAAACCGAAAAACTAGCCAGAATGCACTGGCGCACTTGTGAAGTGCGCCAACACAAAAATGCACTGGCGCACTTGTGAAGTGCGCCAACACATTTATACACTAGCGCACTTGGGAAGTGCGCCCGTGTCGAGCTAGAAACCTGCACAGCTTTCTGGCTGGCCTGGTGCACCATTTTAGGGTTTAGGCTGTGTTTTGGGGCTGGTTTCTGGAAGCTTCCGAGATCGGATGGTCCTAATCTAATTTAGGGTTAATCTAATGACCTAAAACACTTGCCTAATCCTATAAATAAGACCCTAAGCTAGCCCTAAATGGTCATAATCCTATCTCCTAACTAAACTATGCCAAAATTTTCTATGATCATGGCCTCCACTCAAAACCCTAGCCTCCATCCTATTTCTAAACTATTTCTATGAAGGCTTTCATGTGCATACAAGCATCTTTGAGTTGTATGAGTGATCATTGGCTTGCATTCATCATCAAGTTGCAAGCTTTATGTTCAAGGCTAGAGTTTTTGGGTGATTTGTGGCAAGGGTTTGCTTATTGGAGTTTAGTGGTGAGTTTCTATAGACTTAACAATCAATTGTTAAATTGATTATGATAGGATATGATAAGATATGGCTATGTTTGTGGAATCAATGTGTTTATGCAAGTTTAGTATAGTGTATGTTGTGTGCTATATGCAAGTTTAATGCTATGTTTTATGATGCAAAACACTATGTTGAACATTGATTCATATGTAACATGTTATGCAAGCTATATGGGAGATTATATGCAAGTCTATATGTAACATGTTATGCAAGTTATGTATTTGGTTTTATGCATGCTAAGTATTTGGTTTTATGCATGCTATGTATGTGGTTTTATGTATGCTAAGTATTTGGTTTTATGCATGCTAAGTGTTTGGTTTTATGCAAGTTTGTCTCTTTTTATGATATGCATAATATATGCAAGTTTGTCTCTAAGTATGGCATGTTATGCAAGTTCATATGCAAGTTATGATACATATTCATATGTAAGTTATGATGCAAGTTCATATGAAAGTTATGATACATGTTCATATGCAAGTTATGATGCAAGTTCATATGCAAGTTATGATGCAAGTTCATATGCAAGTTATGATACATGTTCATATGCAAGTTATGATGCAAGTTCATATGCAAGTTATGATGCAACTTCATATGCAAGTTTATGTGCAAGTTCATATGCAAGTTGTCTCTTTTATGATATGCATAATGCAAGTTTGGGTTAAATACTAGTTGGGTTTAATGTATGTTCATATATGCAAGTTGACACCTTTTTGAACCCATGATAAAGTTACATGCTATGTTGGCTAAACCCATGACCTTTGTGATGAATCTTCCCTTTATTATGTCGTGTTATGAGAACGAACTATGTGGGGAACGATGGGGTTAATATGCATGTTAATAAAATGATGTGAAATGGGTATGATTAATCATACCACAAATTAAATGGACGTAATTGGGAATTTACCTATTAAGTTAGGTCTACCCATATTATGGAGTTGGGAATTTACCTATTAAGTTAGGTCTACCCATACTATGGAATTGGGAATTTACCTATTGAGTTAGGTCTACCCATATTCTTAAAAATGTGTAATTAATTAGGCATAATTAATTCAAATTATGGGGGTGATTAATTAGGTGTAATTAATCAACTAAGACACGAGGTTGGACCCTTTTGTAGCGGAAGTCTGCCCGGAACCGACCGGCCATCCAGCAGCTACAAATGATTGGCCCAATGTGAGAGGTCTTAGTCATAAATTAAATACGTGATTAAAGTAAAGACACGAGGTTAGACCTTTTTATGACAGAAGTCTGCCCGGAACCAACCGGCATATCCAGCAGTCATAAAAGATGGTCTAATGTGAGAGGTATTTATGAGGTCATGATCTTAATTAATTAAGAAACACTTAACCATATTAGCATGTAGAGGGACACGAGGGGTTAAGTGGGTGCCTTGGGTGGCATGTGGAAATCTAGTGGGTTGCCTTGGGTGGCAATAGAAATTACGATTAGAATACTTAACCAAAGAGGAACATGTAATTAAACATGGGTAAAGGGTCAAGTAAGTGCTTTGGGTGGCATGTGGAAATCTAGTGGGTGCCTTAAGTGGCAATTGATATATGATTAGATGACTTAACCAAACCTTAACATGTAGGTGGGCATGATTATAAAAGGGGTTAAGTGGGATACACTAGATAAAATAACAAGCTTAGGTGGTAGCTTGTGGGGGCCCATTTCAACCAATATCCCAAACGTATCTTAGTGGGCTCGACTCTAGTCGAGTGACGGGACACGCATATTGGGCTTGACTATAAGAGGCTAAAATGGGTTAGCGGTGGCAACGCATGACCAACGGGTTTCATATGCGTGTGTGGACCCGGGCTGGTAAATAAGACGTTGTTGCATCGTGTAGATATAAGCCGTGCACCATTAGTTTTATCAGGTTGCCACGTTGGGGAATGGTACACCCCATGGTGGGGCCAGCACGGGTATCTACGTTAGGGAGTCGATCGAATGGGGAGAAGTGTGTACACCTAGTGGATTGTAGGGCCCCGAGGCGTCTACTTAGTCACCTAGGGGTACGCGAGAACTATTAAGTTAATTTTATAAGTCCATGGGTGGGATCAACCTTTAAGTTAGGAATGACTGGTGTGGTGCAGTGTAGGAATTACCCTTGGGTGGGTAGATCTGGGGTGGTGTAATCTAGTAATTATCCTTGGGTGGATAAATGCGTCTTTTCGGTTATCTTAGTACATCCTGTGTTTAGTTGGCTACTTAGTGTAGTCATTATCCCCAGAGGTACCGTACCTTGTTTATATCATACCCTAATTACTTTAATGATTGTATTGTTAGGGTTATAGGACTCACTCAGACTTATGTCTGACCCCGTTGTTTCTTTATTTTTTCCCAACCCTCAGCTTTTCAGAGTGGGCCTAGCACTATTGGGCTTTGATCAGACTGCTTTATCTATCTTTTGGAGCTTGGACCGTGGATGTAAAGCTCAGTTTATCTTTTCTATTATGGCTATTAGGTTATGTAGTGGGATTATGTACTTTCGTTTTTATCAGGATGGATATTATGTACTTGACTCTTATTTATGGTTTTGGTGTAACCAAACATGTTTTACTTTCCGCTGAAATGAAATGATGTTTTAAATTCTCAAGTATTACTTATATCTGTCTTGTTGTAATTTTTCTGTTCTATATTCACTTAAAATACTCCACCGATGTTATGGCATTCCCTTAGTGAGTGACCGTAGCGGGTGTGGGGTGTTACACGTGGTATCAGAGCTTAAGGTTACCAGAACAGATAAAATTTTTAAAAAAACTATTTTCTAAGAATATTTTTGAAAGGAGTATTTTCAAAAATATGTCTTTTAAGAGAAAAGTTTTTGAAAGAAAAGCATAATCCCCAATAGCCATATCTATATCTTTCGAATTCTCCGTTTTGAATCTCTTCCTCTCTCGTTTTGAGTTTCCCCTCCGCGTATAGATGACCTTTCTAAGATAGATAAGAACGGAAAACCACTTCAAGGGACTTAGACATTAGTCGGATTAGAAGTTGGTTCAAGAAGGAGGAGGACTGGTAGGTATCTATTGGATAGACGATGGGAGGAAGGCTCAAATAGTTGTTTGGTTAATGAAGGATGAAACCTCATTAGTGGGAGGTTACGAGTGGAGAATGGGATGAAGAAGGCGAGTAGTTATCCTTTTGGGAGGAATAGGACACCTTATTAGGATTGTCCAAAGAGGCAAGGGCAAGGTACGGAATCTCCTAGAGGGTAGTTGTATTCCCTCACGACTAGGGTACCAAATGGGGATAGACCGTCTAGGTTGGAATTTGGATTTCTTTATTATCCGATTCGAACTTTATTTAATTCTGACGCATCGAGTTCGTTTATCTCATCATTGTTAGTTGAGTCACTGCACTTAGACACCAGTTAGTAGATGATCCCTTAGTTGTTTCAAACCCAATTGGGGCTCCATGAAGTGTTTGGGTTTGAAAGTTGCTATACATAGCGTTGAGAGTAGATGTGATGCTTTTTGGGCTTCACGAGCTATGGGTTAGTTTTGGGCATGGACTGGTTATCCAGTAGGGGTGCCGTTCTTGATTTTGAAGGGAGAGTTGTTAGGCTTATGACCCGCTTGGGTAACACTCTCGAGATCTCTTGTAATCCCATGGAATCTGTTATGCTAAGTTATCTAGAATCGCTTGACACGTCGGTCGAGAGTTTGCGATCTGTTAGAGTGGTCCGGGAATACTCGGATGTGTTTGAGGAGGTGAAGGGCTTACCTTCGGAGCGGGAGATTGACTTCCGAATATATCTGGTAGACAATGCTAAACCTGTATCTTTACCAGTGCGCCACATGGCTCCTCGCGAGAGGAGGGAACTCCATAAGCAAGTATGGGAGTTGCTTGAGAAGGGGTCCATAAGACAAAGTATATCAGAGTGGGGTGCTCTAGTAGTTTTTGCTATGAAGGCGGATGGGTCCCTCAGACTTTGTGTAGGCTAAAGAGAGCTAAATAAACTCACAAAGAAGAATAGACACCCATTGCCGAGGATTGATGATCTTTTTCCAATTAGTTGGCGCCTCAGTGTTTTCACAAGTTGGACTTAGCCACGGGGTTTCGTCAGTTGAGGGGGCTGAGGATAGTATAGAGAAGACTGCCACTAGGACTCTGGATGGTTGTTATGAGTGGCTGGTGAGGCCATTTGATTTGACAAACGCCCCCGCATACTTTGTTGATTTGATGAGAAGGGTGTTCAGGGAGTACCTGAATAAGTTTGTGATGGTCTTTTCTAGGAGCAAAATAAGTTTTCGTATATGCTCAATAGGTTGAGCAAAGCCAGTTATGGAATAAACGGTGGTTTTAGAGCGAGACTGGCAAGGACATCCAGAGTTGGACAAGGGCTTAATTATTTAGCCGTTTTTACTAGTATCATCTCACGTAGGTCGTCTGAATTCGAAGGAGGTATCCCTTGGGTGTTTGTCTGATATTGGTTTAGGCCTTTGGGGCTTGCATTTGGGGGATGTCGAGTTCGACTAGGGTGGTCTGCGTGAGAGATGGATAGTTGTGACGATTTTGCATGGGAGAATATCCTGATTTTCTCTAGAAGTGGAGAAAAGCATGCCCTACATCTTAGGGAAGTGTTGGAGACTCTTTGAGCGCATTGTCTTAAGACAACAAAGGTGGATGGAATTCTTAGCATCCTATGAGTTTGAGATAGCGTATACCCCTGGCAAGGGTAACGTGGTGGCAGACGCCTTAAGCAGAAAAAAAGCTGTCTTTGAGTCCATTGTTCGTGGAATGGCGAAGCTTGGAGTTTAATTCTATGTTTGACTTTAGACCTTCCGTTGACTTTGTACCCGGTTTGCTAGCCTCCTTGGAGGTTAGGCCTACTCTTTTGGGGCGGATTGGCGAGGCTTAGCGAGACGACCCACAGTTGGTTGAGTTGGTAGAGAAGCTTATAAGGGGGGAGTCGTCCAGCCATTTGGGTAGATACACCATAGATGATAGGGGATGGTTGCATAGAGACGGTAGACTTTGTGTACTGCAAGATGAGGGTTTGAAGAAGGCTATTTTGGATGATGCACATCGTTCAAGAATGACTATTCATCCCGGTGGAGACAAAATGTACTAAGACATGAAGAGAGTTTTCTTCTGGGCCGGTATGAAGAAAGATGTGGCCGAGTATGTGGCTAGATGCTTAGTGTGCCAACAAGTTAAAGCGGAGCAAAGGAAACCCGGTGGGTTGCTACACCCATTGGAAGTTCCGCAATGGAAGTGGGATAGTGTCTCGATGGATTTCATCGATGGGTTACCGAGATCGAGGAAGGGCAATACGGGAATTTGGGTTGTGGTAGACAGACTTACCAAGAGTGCCCATTTTATACCCGTGAAGAGTAAGAGGACCGCTCCATGGCTTGCTTCAGTCTATGTTAGAGAGATTGTTAGATTGCATGGCGTACCATCCAGCATTGTGAGTGATCGAGATCCTATCTTCACTAGTGAGTTTTGGAGAAGTTTGCAAGAGGCGGTAGGGACTCAGTTGTGTTTGAGCACCGCATATCATCCTCAGGCGGACGGTCAGACCGAGAGGGTGAACCGTATCTTAGAAGATCTCTTGAGGCTTTGTATCTTGGATTTTGGAGGTACATGGGAAGAACATCTTCCTTTGGTGGAGTTCGCATACAATAACAGCTTTCAGTCTAGTATTGGCATGGCACCTTTCAAAGCTCTTTATGGAAGGCCTTGTCGATCTCCTACATGTTGGTGGGAATCTACGGATAAGATCTTGCTTGGGCCAGATATGGTTAGAGAGACTTCAGAGAAGATTGATTTGATTCGAAGAAGGATGAAGGCAGCGCAAGATAGACAGAAATCTTATGTGGATCGGAGAAGGACGGATCTTGAGTTTGAGGTTGGGGACATGGTTTTTGTCAAAGTATCTCCGTTGAGAAATGTTGTTCGCTTTGGGTCCGTTGGGAAGTTAGCACCGAGGTTTGTTGGGCCGTTTCCTATTAAGGAAAGGATTGGACGGATGGCATATAGGGTGGAGTTGCCCGACAGACTTAGTGGTGTTCATGATGTATTCCATGTATCACATTTGAGGAAGTGCTTACATGAGACCGCAGAGGTGGTAGAGCCGAGCTTGCTTAGAGATGTAGAAGTAGAGCGTGATGCGACGATTCGATGAGCTCCTACTCGCATCCTTGGGTCAGAAACTAGGAAGTTGAGGAACAGAGAAGTTCAGCTAGTTAAAGTGCAATGGGGAGATGACGAAAGTAATGCTACTTGGGAGACGGAAGCGAAGATGCGTTCTTTGTACCCATTTCTTTTTGAGAGTATGTCTTTTAACTTCTCCTTTATCGCTTGTCTAGTACTTATCTTATCTTTAGTATATCCTCTCGCTAGTACCTATGACCTTTAGATAGGGTAAATCTATGGTTGAAACATGTGTTTGAGACATGTTATGTTTGATGGATGCGTGTGGATGCAAGTGGTTGCTAGTGGTTGCTCGTGGATGCATATACACACACTCTAGACACTAGATCGGCTCAATCACTTCATATGGCATATTGCATAAAATTGTGTGTAGGAAGCTATATTTATGGATGTATAATGATTGTGTTATCATATGGATGATGCATTTTGGTGAATGATTGTGCACTCATGTAGATATTGTATGTGTCGATAGGGTTCTCTCGCATACATAATGGATGCATGGCACTATCATGGTTTGCATATGTTCATACATTAGATAGGGAACATATACACACACTTTTTGCATATGCTCATACATCATTAGAAACTGTTTTAAGGACAATAGATGCCCGTGTTTGATGGATTGAGTAGATGGTTGTTTGGATGGTAGGATATGCATTCTCCTTAGCTTAGAGATTTCGGGGACGAAATCCTTTAAGGAGGGGAGAATATAACACCCCGAATTTCGGTTAATGCTAAAATTCACAAATTAAAGAATAACTAATCCCAGATGTGGGAATTAGGGGAAACGAGTTGCACCATTGCATTTGTCTCGGAAAAATACGCGAAATAGAGTTTGAGTTTTCGAAAATCGGAGTCCGTATGAAGAAGATATGGACGAACGAAGTTAGGCAGAAAAACCGAAAAACTAGCCAGAATGCACTGGCGCACTTGTGAAGTGCGCCAACACAAAAATGTACTGGCGCACTTGTGAAGTGCGCCAACACATTTTTACACTGGCGCACTTGGGAAGTGCGCCCGTGTCGAGCCAGAAACCTGCACAGCTTTCTGGCTGGCCTGGTGCACCATTTTAGGGTTTAGGCTGTGTTTTGGGGCTGGTTTCTGGAAGCTTCCGAGATCGGATGGTCCTAATCTAATTTAGGGTTAATCTAATGGCCTAAAACACTTGCCTAATCCTATAAATAAGACCCTAAGCTAGCCCTAAATGGTCATAATCCTATCTCCTAACTAAACTATGCCAAAATTTTCTATGATCATGGCCTCCACTCAAAACCCTAGCCTCCATCCTATTTCTAAACTATTTCTATGAAGGCTTTCATGTGCATACAAGCATCTTTGAGTTGTATGAGTGATCATTGGCTTGCATTCATCATCAATTTGCAAGCTTTATGTTCAAGGCTAGAGTTTTTGGGTGATTTGTGGCAAGGGTTTGCTTATTGGAGTTTAGTGGTGAGTTTCTATAGACTTAACAATCAATTGTTAAATTGATTATGATAGGATATGATAAGATATGGCTATGTTTGTGGAATCAATGTGTTTATGAAAGTTTAGTATAGTGTATGTTGTGTGCTATATGCAAGTTTAATGCTATGTTTTATGATGCAAAACACTATGTTGAACATTGATTCATATGTAACATGTTATGCAAGCTATATGGGAGATTATATGCAAGTCTATATGTAACATCTTATGCAAGTTATGTATTTGGTTTTATGCATGCTAAGTATTTGGTTTTATGCATGCTATGTATGTGGTTTTATGCATGCTAAGTATTTGGTTTTATGCATGCTAAGTGTTTGGTTTTATGCAAGTTTGTCTCTTTTTATGATATGCATAATATATGCAAGTTTGTCTCTAAGTATGGCATGTTATGCAAGTTCATATGCAAGTTATGATACATATTCATATGTAAGTTATGATGCAAGTTCATATGCAAGTTATGATACATGTTCATATGCAAGTTATGATGCAAGTTCATATGCAAGTTATGATGCAAGTTCATATGCAAGTTATGATACATGTTCATATGCAAGTTATGATGCAAGTTCATATGCAGGTTATGATGCAAGTTCATATGCAAGTTTATGTGCAAGTTCATATGCAAGTTGTCTCTTTTATGATATGCATAATGCAAGTTTGGGTTAAATACTAGTTGGGTTTAATGTATGTTCATATATGCAAGTTGACACCTTTTTGAACCCATGATAAAGTTACATGCTATGTTGGCTAAACCCATGACATTTGTGATGAATCTTCCCTTTATTATGTCGTGTTATGAGAACGAACTATGTGGGGAACGATGGGGTTAATATGCATGTTAATAAAATGATGTGAAATGGGTATGATTAATCATACCACAAATTTAATGGACGTAATTGGGAATTTACCTATTAAGTTAGGTCTACCCATATTATGGAGTTGGGAATTTACCTATTAAGTTAGGTCTACCCATACTATGGAATTGGGAATTTACATATTGAGTTAGGTCTACCCATATTCTTAAAAATATGTAATTAATTAGGCATAATTAATTCAAATTATGGGGGTGATTAATTAGGTGTAATTAATCAACTAAGACACGAGGTTGGACCCTTTTGTAGCAGAAGTCTGCCTGGAACCGACCGGCCATCCAGCAGCTACAAATGATTGGCCCAATGTGAGAGGTCTTAGTCATAAATTAAATACGTGATTAAAGTAAAGACACGAGGTTAGACCTTTTTATGACAGAAGTCTGCCCGGAACCAACCGGCATATCCAGCAGTCATAAAAGATGGTCTAATGTGAGAGGTATTTATGAGGTCATGATCTTAATTAATTAAGAAACACTTAACCATATTAGCATGTAGAGGGACATGAGGGGTTAAGTGGGTGCCTTGGGTGGCATGTGGAAATCTAGTGGGTTGCCTTGGGTGGCAATAGAAAATACGATTAGAATACTTAACCAAAGAGGAACATGTAATTAAACATGGGTAAAGGGTTAAGTAAGTGCTTTGGGTGGCATGTGGAAATCTAGTGGGTGCCTTAAGTGGCAATTGATATATGATTAGATGACTTAACCAAACCTTAACATGTAGGTGGGCATGATTATAAAAGGGGTTAAGTGGGATACACTAGATAAAATAACAAGCTTAGGTGGTAGCTTGTGGGGGCCCATTTCAACCAATATCCCAAACGTATCTTAGTGGGCTCGACTCTAGTCGAGTGACGGGACACGCATATTGGGCTTGACTATAAGAGGCCAAAATGGGTTAGCGGTGGCAACGCATGACCAACGGGTTTCATATCCGTGTGTGGACCCGGGCTGGTAAATAAGACGTTGTTGCATCGTGTAGATATAAGCCGTGCACCGTTAGTTTTATCAGGTTGCCACGTTGGGGAATGGTACACCCCACGGTGGGGCCAGCACGGGTATCTACGTTAGGGAGCCGATCGAATGGGGAGTAGTGTGTACACCTAGTGGATTGTAGGGCCCCGAGGCGTCTACTTAGTCACCTAGGGGTACGCGAGAACTATTAAGTTAATTTTATAAGTCCATGGGTGGGATCAACCTTTAAGTTAGGAATGACTGGTGTGGTGCAGTGTAGGAATTACCCTTGGGTGGGTAGATCTGGGGTGGTGTAATCTAGTAATTATCCTTGGGTGGATAAATGCGTCTTTTCGGTTATCTTAGTACATCCTGTGTTTAGTTGGCTACTTAGTGTAGTCATTATCCCCAGAGGTACCGTACCTTGTTTATATCATACGCTAATTACTTTAATGATTGTATTGTTAGGGTTATAGGACTCACTCAGACTTATGTCTGACCCCGTTGTTTCTTTATTTTTTTCCCAACCCTCAGGTTTTCAGAGTGGGCCTAGCACTAGTGGGCTTTGATCAGACTGCTTTATCTATCTTTTGGAGCTTGGACCGTGGATGTAAAGCTCAGTTTATCTTTTCTATTATGGCTATTAGGTTATGTAGTGGGATTATGTACTTTCGTTTTTATCAGGATGGATATTATGTACTTGACTCTTATTTATGGTTTTGGTGTAACCAAACATGTTTTACTTTCCGCTGAAATGAAATGATGTTTTAAATTCTCAAGTATTACTTATATCTGTCTTGTTGTAATTTTTCTGTTCTATATTCACTTAAAATACTCCACCGATGTTATGGCATTCCCTTAGTGAGTGACCGTAGCGGGTGTGGGGTGTTACAATACCCATCGATCTCCACGTACATCTGGACGATCACCACTTATTATCTATATTTCGGGATGCCTCCCAATCAGGACATCGGTTACCATCCAACAGAAGTGAAGATCGCTGGTCTTCAACCACCGTCTCCATCATCGACTTCTTATCGCCGATCAATTATTTGAAATGAGATTTAACTCGGCCTTTTCAAATAATTCACGCATATTTAGAATTTAAATCAATTCATTTCAATGGTTGAATTATTCGACAAAAATTCACGCCAAACACATTCGACCATCAAATATCACATAAACCGAGAAAATTCAGTATATTTCCATTTCATATCGTTTATAATATTTTATCATGATTTGTCGTTATTTTTATTTATTTAAAAATATCCATTTCACTCAAACGACGCTTCAGGCCATAACGCGGCCGTGGCGCTGTTTTTCTTCAGATTTGATTTACACATATCTGAAAATCTAACCGTTGGATCTTGACAAATTTTATATCATTAGAAAGATCTTTTCAAAACGAATCCAACGGTTCCAGTTTTGGGAAAATCCGACGGTCGGATCTCCCATAACACTCGTTTGAAGTTTTGATTTCAAAATACGAACTACAACGTCGTTATTCGATTTATTTTAATTATATATATATATATACATATATAATCGATTCTGGCGCTGTTTTTCTTCAGATTTGAATTGAACATTCCAGACAATCCAACCATTGGATCTTCACAAAGTGGGTGTCGCTGGAAAGATATTTCCAAGGCGGTTTCGGTTTCGGGAAAATCCGATGGTCGGATCTCCCGCACTAATCTTTTGAACTCACGGTTTCAAAACACGATTTGCAGCTTCGTTATTCAATATATTTCAATTATATATATATATATATATATATATATAAATATAATCGATTCTATGATTTCAAAACCATTTTCACTTCACATATTTGATAAAATGATATTTTTATCCAACGGATATTTATTTCAACACATGAATTTTGTTTATTTTATTTCCACACAGGAATTTCTATTCAACACATGAATTTCTATTCAACACATGAAATTTATTTATTTTATTTCCACATAAGAATTTCTATTCAACACATGAATTTTATTTATTTTATTTCCACATAGGAATTTCTATTCAACACATGAATATATTCTATAGTTTATATACATATATAATAAAAATGTGATTTTTATTGCAAAACAATTTATTTCAAAACACGATTATTTTATACATTTTATATATATAGTAAAAATGTGATTTTTATTTTCCAAAGAATTTATTCAATACACGAGCTCCATTCAACACATGAATATTACTTCAACACATGAATTAAATTTCAACATTCAACACATGAATTTAAATCAAACACAGAAATATTTCAGAAAATTTCGGCAGCATAACGGCAGGGTAGTTAAAACCGGGACCGTCCCTAGTACGGCTCCACGGTCTACCTTAAAGCCTCGCAACTTTTGACAATGGGGATTTCATGCATCTAATTCGTACGCAGACGAGCATGTTTATTTTTCTTTTCCACAAACTAATCCTATGTGGTTTCAACCAAATAATTCTTAACCACAAACGGGTATTTTTCAACCACAACCAATCAATTCCAACCACAAACAATTTTAATCAACCATTCGCTATCAACCAATTTTTCACACCAATCACAACCAATAAATATCGTCAATGGTTTGTGGACGAGGGGCGTGTATATATATATATATATATATATATATATATATACAGCCATATTATATAAGTATATTTCACTTCCTTTTCAACACATATATAATTTTTACAACGCATATATAACTTATACATCGAACGTACAACTTATACAACGCTTATACATGAGGTGTACAACGCTTATACAACTCATACATTGATTATATAATTTATACATCGTCGTTTTCCATATCGGTCATCGGTTCAACCTATAATATATAGTCATCGCCATACAAGCCTCTCGCTCGTATGGTAAATCTTCTACCTCATCACACAAGCTCCAAATGCTTATGTGGTATATGTTGAAGTATGCCTATCTTCAAGAAGTATGCCATGTAGTGTAGTTTAAAATTAATTGTTACTACCCTATGGTGACATTTATTATTACACACAGAACAACTAGCACTCCACATCCAATGACATTCACAGGAGTTGATATAATAATAAAATTGCGCATCCAACTCATTAAGGCTTACCTATTTGTCGGGCATGCAAATAAATTCTTTAATCAACAGCTAATCCATTTACCTATTCAAACATATATAATGCACATGTATATATTTCTATCTATTTTTAAATCAGTTCAATACGCGATTTAATTGCATAGATTTACCCTTCATTCATTGATTGAATTAACTATCATTTTAATTAATCAAATCCACCATCACACCACACAAACAACAATCAATTTGTTTTTAACTTTAAAATATATATCTTTTATATATTCAAAAATCATATTTCTAAAACCAGAGTATATATATAATCACAAATACGTTATTTTTAAACATATTACTCTCAATCGCTCTGGGGAATTTCTGATCCCATCTCTAACGAGTTATTCTGATTCTGCTATACTCATACTAGGATATTACTAATCCTATCTATACTGAGTTATCCGCCCTAGAACACTACTAGTTCTATTTTTGACGAGTTCGTTAATATGCTATATTCCAGAACTAAGCTTAACCAAAGCTCTGATACCACGTTGTGACGACCCCAAAACCCCTTCACCAACTTCCCAGTTTTGCCAAATCGAATCGCTCCTCTCATCGGAGAAACCCTTAGATACACATAATCACCAACAGAAAAAGCCAAATCTCTTCTTCTCGAATCAGCACAGCTCTTCTGTCGGCTTTGTGTAACGTTGATTCGCGAGCCTCACATATTGGTTCAGAAAATTACGAATTTTAAAACCTAGCAATAACTTGACATCACGGATCCAGCAAAAATGGTTTCGTCGAAAACCGAGGTCGTTTACAAAATGGCTATTTTTAAGGGCCAGAAATCCATAGCGACTATTCTGAATTTTTAACTGGGTTAAAGAACCAATGTCATTTAAAACACGGTTCACTAAAAACCCAAAATCACATTTGATATTAAATACAAGGCTCTGAATAGAAAATATATCGGCTTATATTCAATATCAAATTCTACGACCAACAATTATCATATTGGAAATAACGATATAAATATATCTTTCAAATTCCCATAACAATATCTGTTTCAATTCAACACATGAATGTTTATTCTATTCAAAATAAATTTCTCGTCATTATTATTTAAAATAATCCATTTTAAATAATCAAAATTGATTAAAATTGCCAAAATACTCTGCTCCGGTTCTAGTTATTATAAATGGAAATAAAGGGCAGTCAGTTTATACAGATGCATGCAAAGAAGGAGTTGGCGCATTTTTGATGCAGGAAGGCAGAGTAATCGCTTATGAAAGCAGAGAATTGAAACATCATGAAAGAAATTATCTAACCCATGACTTTGAATTGCTAGCTGTAATATTTGCATTGAAAATTTGGAGGAACTATCTTTTGGGAGAAAAGTTTGAATTGTACACTGACCATAAGCCTCTGAAGTATGTATTCACTCAGAAAGATTTGAACTTAAGACAACAGCGTTGGTTGGAATATTTAGAATCATATGATTTGGATATTCAATATACCCCTGGGAAAGCCAATGTTGTAGTTGATGATTTAAGTAGGAAATACGCTGTCATTGCTTACTTAGTTATTGCCCCAACTCTTATGGAAAAGATTGTCAGCAAGCAAGGAGAAGATAGATTTTTACAATGAATAGCTGAGAATATAAAACAAGGTAAGGATTCGAGTTTTGAAATTGATGAAGAAGGTATTTTGAGATTGAAAGGAAGAATTTGTGTCCCAGGCATAAAAGAGCGTCAGAAAGAAGTATTGGATGAAAGTCATAAATCAAGATTCAGTATCCACCCTGGAGTTAATAAAATGTATCAAGTTGTTAAACATACATTTTGGTAGAGAACAATGAAGAGGGACATATCTATTTATGTCAGCCCCTGCACCACATGCCAACAAATAAAAAGAGATCAACAGAAGACAGCGGTATTACTTTAACCCTTGCCAATTCCACAATGGAAATGGGACCAAGTTTCGATGGATTTCATCGATGGTTTACCTCGCACTCGCAAAGGAAATGAAGGAATATGGGTTATTGTAGATCGCCTAACTAAAAGTGCCCATTTCATTCACCACGACTACTGGTAGTTTAGCAGAGTTATATATTAAGGAAATCGTTAGGTTACATGGAATTTCAAGTAGCATTGTGAGTGATCGTGACCCTATCTTCACCAGTCGTTTTTGGGAAGCTTTTCAAGATGCTTTGGGAATGAAGCTTAACTTTAGCACTGCTTATCATCCACAACCAGATGGACAAACATAAAGAGTTAATAGGATTTTGGAAGACTTGTTGCGAGCATGTGTTCTCGATTTTGGTGGTTCGTGGGAAAATCATCTGCCATTGGTTGAATTTTCTTATAACAATAGTTATCAAGCTAGTACTAAGATGGCATCGTTTGGAGCACTCTATGGCCATCTATGCAAATCGCCAATATGTTGGGTTGAGTCTTAGAGATAGACTTGTTCTTGAACCAGATATGATCAGAGAAGCGACAGAGAAAGTGGATCTCATTAAGAAGAAGCTAAAAGCGCCTAGGATCGAGAAAATGCTATGCTGATCGAAGGAGAAAAACTTTGGAATTTGTAGTTGGAGATTCCGTATTTCTGAAAGTATCCCCGATGAAAGGAGTTATCAGATTTGGAAAAACAGGAAAGTTATCTCCACGGTATATTGGATCATTTCCTATTTTAGAGAGAATTGGACCATTAGCTTATCGAGTGCAGTTACCAGAGTGGCTGTCTGGTGTGCATGATGTATTCCATATATCTAATCTTAGGAAGTGTGTGCATGATCTAGACCATGTTATTGAAAAAGTTGCTCAACAAGACCTGAAAATTACCCCAAGTTTAGCAGTCAAAAGAGAACCCATAAAGATCATCGCTTGGGATGAAAAGATGTCAAGGAATAAAACTGTTAAGTTGGTTGAAGTACAATGGAGTGATGACCCTAAGGATTGTACCTGGGAAACAGAAGAAACTATGCAGAAATTTTATCCTAACAGTCGAGTGGACATTCCAGTCTAGCCCAACCTTCGGTAAACTCATTTCCTTATCTATTTCCTTTTAGTTGTTACGTCTTATATTATTACCATCTTATGCAATTTCGGGGATGAAATTATTTTAGGGGGATGGTGAAGGTAATGATCTGGAATTTTGGACTAGTTAAATGATTAATTTATAAATTAATTAAAGTTGAAATAAATTGTTTAGATTATAAAATATAGTTAAGAAGTATATAATCTTATACATACCTTTGGTAGCAATTGGTTAAGTGTTTTGTATTGTCTTTAATAGCATTTAATGGGTAAATGCTACCTAAAACAACTCCTTTCTCTTTTTTTACAAGTGTTAAGACACTTGTAATTTTGCATGAAACATTACATGCATGAATTGCACATGTCCTACTAGATGTCATTACCATATTCTTCCATTCCATGTATAAATATACCTCCTTTCCGCCATTAAGCACCATTCCACTCTTCTCTTCCATTTCTTCTCCTTCTTTATCTTAAAATCCATGGCTTCCATGGTGAAAATCCTCCTCCTCCTCCATTTATAAAATATTTAAATTGTTGAAAATCACTAGCGTCAAACGGTCAGTCCGGGATAACTATTGTGGGTCTAGCTGCCTAGCAATAGAGGTTAGCATGGTGGAACCCCAAGATGAGAACCCGACATTTATATTTGTTCACTTTTTATGTCGTGTGAATGAATGTTGATGATATGGATGATTAGTAATTATTGCAACGTAAGCATTTAGTGACAAACACTTATATGACACATGTATACACTGTTATATATATACCCGTATATGATCGTGTGATGGATGAATAGATGCTTCGTGGTTGTTATTAGTGATAATATGTGCATTATACTTGTTACGCACACATATGTGGATTTATACGGATATCAGACAACTTTCGGACCAAGTTAGTAATATAAATGAATATTTTTATTCATTTAAATTTGGAAATTGGGATGTTATTTGAAAGTTGGAATGTTGTATGGAAATGGTTTTAAATAGTTTAAAATAATTTGTATAAGTATAAAATGATTTTCTAAATTATTTTGAAGCAATTTATATTACGACAAAAATAGAGCTTGTCCAAATAAATACCGGAATGTTCTAGGATGACAGAGAAGATAGCGTCTAGGCTTGAGTTTAGAAAATATAGTTTTCTACTCTCCCTAGCTATCCCTAACTGATCCGACGGACGGGATGGTTAATTCAAGATTTAATTCGAACTATTTGAATTTATAATAGAATTTAGTGCATTTTTGGTAAAATCTTTAAATGCTTATAACTTTTGCTAAATCAGAATCCCACGAAACGAAAAACGTTTATTTTCATTAACAACAACTTTCAAATTAGTAAAAGCAGATTTTAATTTCGACTTATAATTTTTAAGTTATATTTAAATTAATATTTAAAAATGTTGTTGCAAGTGCTATCCATTGGCTATAATGATAAATGGTCATTTTAAATTATTTAAAAATATGGAAAAGTTTGTGTAAAATCATAATTAATTATTTAAAAGTGATTTATGTTGAAATCATGAAGTTTTGGTAATATAAAAGTTATTTTCCCTAAACTGGTGAATATCGGTATTTCAAAATACTTTTTCTAACACTTTTGTAACATTGTTATTCAATGTTAAAGGTACTTAACTTTATAAATCCTTCCCTAACCTTAGTAATTAATTGCTAACATGTAATAAAAGGCTTTAAATGATAATTTGAGTTTCCAAACATAGAATATGAGGTGAGACTTGATTTGGTCCTATATATATCCACATGGTTTTAAAGTTGCGCTTATTATTTGAAAAGACCGAGATTAGATTTATGTTTAAAAACCATTCCAAGCAATAATACGACGTTGTGGAGCAAATTGAAGGCATTGAAGACGATATTGAAGACCGAAATCCTTCATATCGTAAGGACGACTTGCTGAATGTCTCAAATGGGTAGCTCCCGTTTGCATATGGATTTTATATCAGCTAAGTGGCAAGAAGCCCAAACGTACGTAAAGGAATTCCCGATTGTGGTTTCGTTCAGACCCAGAACGGACATGTATGGATTGTGTGTCTAACATTGTAATTGACTGCGTAGCACTGATCTCTGTTAGATATATATCTGCTTGATGGTGGAGAATTTATTCTCTTGCTTAACACCCTTCTATAAGATGTATGAGATTAGAGCTTATATATTGAAAGAAATCAGTAATTCATTGTAAATGGACAATGTGACAAACTTAAGTTATGTGATGAGCTATGGATGATCAAAGCACAGCGTATTTAAGCGTAGTTTTGTGTATATCGTGACCTCGGCAATCCTCACACCCCGGTAAATGGCCAAAATAGGAAGAAATGCCGCGGGGTTTTGGGTGTGTTAATTCCTTCTAGATAAAAGGTAACTATGGTATGGAGCCTAAGTATTAACCTATATGGAAAACATCTACTTTTGTGGTTGTTGTTGGCGAGCACTCGAAAAGGTCGGTAAGGACCAGGAGATGACATGCTCGGGCGTTCTCTAAGTTACCTACTTATAGAGGTAACCCGGCCTTGTGTTGGCATGAGGAGCATGAGTTGATCCTCGAACATCCCTCTAGAGGCGTTCAAAATTCGGTTCGGTAAGGAAGTTCCTTCGTCTAGTTAATGTTGGAAACCCAATCTTCACTACGAGCCCGTATGATTTTAGTTGTATACTATTAATCAGTATAGTATATGGTACCTATGCTAGCTAAGATTGATAGATTTACTTTCGAAATTGTTTTTCACATTATACACTAATATAATATCAAAATGGTTTCCGCGTATTAAAGTATTTTTGACTATCATAAGGAGAAACCTCGCCCATGTGTGCGTTTACAATGTGTGTGTGCCGCGAGACCTTATGTTAGTTTCATTTTTCAAAAAGTCATTGCGAATTTTCAATGCACAAACAAATATGATGAGTTCTCATACCAATCTCATGACTGGCCCGGAGTTGTTTTGGTTTCACACAAAACTCTGGGTGCCCATAATTTTTACACGGGCAGCCTAGTGTCAGGTTTAATAGCAGTATTTGGAGCTTGTGTCTTGGAGCTTTTCCCTCGATGGATCCTTTGATTTTGTGGAGTTGTTGTTGCTGTGGAGTATTAGTTATTTTCTTTGGGACATATTATTTCGTGGACATCTGTGATCCAGAGCTATTCAGGTAAAGGTGAAATATGTTATGGGATTTACATTGTTGGTCAATTCTTTTGGTTATGGTAATGAAATGTTGTAAACTTTGATGCAATCTCATGTTGTGTAAATGAGAAGTTGTTTTTTTATTTCATTGTGATTTATCTAATGTGTTGTATCCCCAGAAAATCAAGAATCCGACACTTGAATCTTCGACATTTTAAATACGAGAAGGTATTAAAGTGTCGATTTTCAAGGTTCGAAATTCTAGGTCGTCACACATATATTCGTAATAGTTTCAAACATGTATAAAGATATTCAGAATAGTTGCGTACATTTATGCGAACATTCATAATACTTGCATACTTGTATACAAATATTCTTAATAGATGCATACATATTATGCAATTAATATTAACAGTTGCATACATATGTGCAAATTTTCTCAAAAACACATATATATATATCCAATTATTCAGATTAGTTGCATAGATTACTAGTACTATAATTCTATATATTCTCTAATTATATTACATAAATTAACAGAAAAAGTGCATGCCTAAATGGTGAAGATGACATATGCATTGTTGAAGTTTCATTGGCTGATTTAATAGTTGAAAAATTCATAGAAGGACAATGTAACACCCCATATTTTCTGTTTACGTTATAGTAACGAATCGAAGAATAATTAATTTCAAATGTGAGAATTAAGGGATACGGGTTATGCCATTGCTTTTTGTCTTGGAATTCTGCTTGAGATAGAGTCCGAGTTTGCGTAAAACAGATAGCGCATGAAGGAGATATGGACGAACGAAGTTAAACAGAAAACCAGAAAAGAGAAAAAAAATGCACTGCGCACTTGGGAAGTGCTCCAGTACAAAAGTTGCACTGGCGCACCTTCGAAGTGCGCCCAGGTCGAGCAGAAAGCCTACACAGCTTTCTGGTGTGATCTGATCCATACTGTGAGTCATTGCTAAGTCCTTTCTGACTCCTTGCTGAGCCATTAGGGATGAGGTGTCACCCTATCCTGATTGAATGCTTGTGGCTAGCTCTAGGATCATCCAACGGCTCAAATTAGATTGAAATTCTATATAAACAACCCAATGCTCAAACTTAAAAGTCACACAAAAATAATCCTGGAACTAACATGCCGTCAGTAGAGAACTTGGAGTAACCGTCACCAATTCAAAGACAAGATAAAAACCTGAATCAAAATCAAATTAAAAGTAATCAAATTTAACGATCTACATCAAAAGCAAGCTTACCAATTTCAGATTTCATAAATCAAGAATTCCTTTTTGTAAGTTGGTTATTACATAGATTTAAACGTTCTTTCAAATGAATCATGACATTTGGTAGTTTGAATATAGAATGATGCTTATGTATAAGATAAATAAAGTTTGATTCTTAAATTACCGTTGCGATTGAACATGTCTATATGTTTGTGATGATGAACATACCATATTGAATGTTATTGGAATCTATTATGATTTGGTAATGGATTTATTGTGCCAACTAAATGGTGAAACATGTCATGTTATAATTTGGTGGTTACTTGCAAGTTTATGATCTAAAGCACATGCTTATATGTTAGATCAACACTCATGTATATTTAGATCCATGTTAAGTTGAATCTATTTATGTTGTAAAATTTGAATTGTAGTTCTCTTATGTTTTAACACATAAGTTATCATGCTAAGTTGTGATTCGAATATGTTTATAATAGCCCTCTTATGTTTAACACACATAAGTTATCATGTTAAGTTGTGATTCGATAGTAGCTCTCTTATGTTTAAAACACATAAGTCATCATGCTAAGATGTGACTCGAATATGTTGATAATAGTTCTCTTATGCTTAACATACATAAGTTAATATGCTAAGTTGTGATTTAAATATGTTTATAGAAGATTTCTTATGTTTTGGCATACATAAGTTAATATGCTAAGTTGTGGTTTAAAATTGTGTTTATATGTTAAACCTCCATGCTAGACTTATATCAAGTTTACATGACAATTAGACCCAACTTTGTCACAAGTTCACTTTTACCCGTTTAATTAAGTTAATGATACTTCTATGCCAAGTTACACATGATAAATTAAATGTATGTTATTTTATGTTTGTTTCATTTCCCTTGTTTATTATCCTTTTTGTTTATGGGTTTGGGCTAATTTTCTAGCCCAACATTTTATGTGATTCATGCGTAAGTTCCACGGGGATAACGATGGGAAAATATGAAAATTCTTGGCATAGATTTGTTCATAAAATGGTATATTTGATATGCCATTTATTGTGAGCATATTCAAAGGATAATTATGGCATGAATTTAAAAAAGACGAATATGCCTAACCCAAGGTTAGACCGAGTTATGGTGTAAATCTGCCCGGAACCGACCGGCATATCCAGTGACCATAACAAGACCTGTCTAATGTGGGAGGTTAGTGCATCAAGCCCAAAAAGAACCCGAGGTTAGACTGAGTTGGGGTGTAAATCTACCCGGAACTGACCGTAATATCAAGTGACCACAACAAGACCTGTCTAATGTGAGTGGTTGGTGCTTTAATGAATAAATTAAAGCTAAGTCAGGATTGGTAGGGCTAAGTCAATTAGGGAAACACATAACTGATTCAACATGTCAACTAAACGGATGGGTGGGGTTAGGTAAACTTGGACACTTAACCAAATAAACATGTTGATTAGAAAACACTAGTAACGAGGACCCATTTCAGCAATAACCCACATAGATGTATCATGGTATCGTGAAACTAGGCAGGGTGGGGCACGATTACTGGGCTGATTATAAGCGGTCAAAACGTCGGCGGTTGGTGCGCCAGTGTAGGTTTCAATGGAGTATGGGCGTGCACGTACTCCGAAGTGGAAAAAGCAGGCACTGGGCATCAGTAGTATACACTGTGCATCTTGAATCGTGTCGGGTAGCCACCAGAGGGACTGATACACCCCATGGTAGGATCAACACAGGTATCTACAGTCAAGCGGGGACACAGGATACGAATGCATGCGAGTAGGAGCCGATCATTAAGGGGATCGTTTGTTATGAACACGTGGGGCTGGTTGAACCAATGGTTAAGTAGGTGTAGAGACTATAGTAATGGGTGCGATCACATGTTCCTCTTATCTTATATTAGGGTATTGTCCTATGTTCTGTTATTACTGTCACGATCCCTTTCCTTGTTTAAATACTAGTAATAACTGAACTTACCAGATTTATTGTCTGACCCGTTTTCTTTCGTCCTCTTTTTCTTCCGTTTCTCCCCCCAGGTCCACAGGGAGGGAATACTCCAGCTTAGTCAGACTCTTTGCAAGCTTCAAGAAAGTAGACGTATGATTGGGACTCTCTTACCTTGGCTATGGCTTTTGAACAACAACACTTGGGGATTTATGTTGTTTTATCTATGGTTTATGCTTCTTTATTAAATAATCAAGACAGAAATTATGGTGTAATGTTTTGGAGTTTTTTTGAGACAATTTGATGTAATGCTTTTGTATTGAACCACGTATGCAATAAATATATGAATTTCGCTGCTTATATTTATCTGTCTTTTAAATTTTTCTGTGTCTTGTACCTATAATCCTCCACCAAAGTTAAGGCATTCCCTTTGTGAGTGACCTTAACGGAGGTGGGGTGTTTCACTTGGTATCAGAGCAAAGGTTTACCAGATCAGATAAGAATTTTTGAAAACTATTTTCAAAAAGAAATATAAAGAAGCATTTTACAAGAAAAAGTGTTGTTTTAAATTTAAAAAGGCATAATCCCTAAAGCCATATGCACTATCCTTCTATCCTTCATTTTGAATATTTCCTTTTTCGTTTCAGCATGTCTGGGAATCTTAACCTTCCAGAGGGTGTACCGATACCTGATTGGTTCAGGAGGCACTTAGATGCTAGGGCTAACGACGCAGGCCCAACAGATATTCCTCCACCTCCAGCTGTAGCGGTTCCTCCTCCTCCTGCAAATGCTTTCTCAAAGATTTGTAGAGACTTTAGGGCCATGGGTGGAAAGGATTTCAGGGGAACTGAATCATTCGTAGAAGCAAGGAACTGGCTAAAAGAAACTAAGGATCTTTTCGTTATCTTCGAGGTGGATGATAAGCAGAAGATACAGTTGGCGGTATGGTTGCTCAAAGACGAAGCTTCCTATTGGTGGAAGCCACTAACGCTGAAAGACCAATTGAAACATGAATGGATTTCAGAATAAGGTTTGAGATGAAATTCCTCTCACAAGCTGAACGAAGCTTACAACTAGAAAAGTTCTTATCTCTTAAGCAAGGAAGTATGACGGTCAAGGAGTACGTCAACCAGTTCAATAGCTGGCCCGATTTGGACTGGACTTAGTGAATACACCTCATAAGAAGGCTCTCCATTTTGTCAAGGGGTTGAATGAGCCACTTCACAGCTTGGCTATGACCCATGTACCTATGGGGGCTACGTATGAGAGGTTAGTAGACATGGCACTCTTACATGAGGAAGACAAGGGCAAGAAAGAGGCAAAAGCGGAAGTGCCTCAAGATAAGAAGGGGGAAGGGTCACAGAACAAGAAGGCTGATTCAAAGAAAGGCGGGAAGAACAACAAACCCCGTGACAAGAGAAAGTGTAATTTCTGTGGCATTCCTGGACATCTGATCAAAGAGGAAATAAGAAGAAAAGGAAGATGGGTGGTTGTTTCCACTGTGGTGAGATAGGACACATGGCTAGGGCCTGCCCAAGAAAGCAAGGGCAGGGAGCTGGACCTTCTTCTGGAGGATAAGTTCACGCTCTCACGGCACCTCCGCAAGAACAAGGTAGAAATATTTATGTCGAAAGTTTAGTCTATTTATGCTCCATGAGCTCCATTATGCTTAGTTATTTAGAATCTCTTGATGCGTCTGTTGAGAACTTGCATTCTGTAAGGGTAGTCCGTGAATACTCGGATGTATTCGAAGAGGTAAAGGGCTTACCTTCGAAGCGGGAGATAGACTTCTGCATATACCCCGTTGACAAAGCAAAACCCGTTGCTTTACCCGTTAGACACATGGCTCCAAGGGAGAGGAAAGAACTCGGCAAGCAAGTTAAAGAATTACTTGAGAAGGGGTTTAGAAGGTGGAGTATTTCTGAATGGGGTGCTCCAGTAGTGTTCGCAACCAAAGTGGATGGTTCGCTTCGACTGTGCGTTGATTATAGGGAGTTAAACAAGCTGATCAAGAAGAATAGGCACTCACTCCTAAGAATAGATGATTTGTTCGATCAGCTTATAGGTGCATTGGTCTTCTCCCAATTAGATTTAGCTACCGGGTTTCATCAGCTAAGAGTGGCCAAAGACAACATTGACAAGACCGTGTTCAAAACTCCAGATGGTTTCTTCGAGTGGCTTGTCATGCCTTTCGGCTTGACAAATGCACCCGCTTGCTTCGTTGATTTAATGAGCAGGGTGTTCCGAGAGTTCCTCAATAAGTTTGTGGTGGTCTTCGTAGACGATATTTTGATCTTCTCAAAGAAAGAGGAAGAGCATGCTCAGCATCTAAAGGAAGTCATGGATACTCTCTGTGCACATCAATTGAAGGCGAAATTCTCCAAATGCCATTTCTGGAGAGAAGAAGTTAGGTTCCTTGGACACATGGTGTCCAAAGAGGGGATAGCTGTGGACCCCGCGAAAGTGGTTGCTATGCAAGATTGGAAGGTTCCCCGAAATGCAACCGAAGTCCTAAGCTTTCTCGGGCTAGCAGGCTTTTATCGAAACTTCATCAAGGATTTGTAAAATCTCAGCTCCACTTACAAGGTTGATAAATTAGAACCTAGATTTCAATTGGGATTTGGAGTACGATATTGGTTTCCAACGTTTGAAAAGGGCTCTAACAACAGCCCCAATTCTGACATTGCCTGATGGAAGCAAGATGTTTACAGTATACACAGATGCATGCTGAACAGGATTGGGCGCTGTCCTAATGCAAGAAGGCAAAGTAGTTTTCTATGGAGGAAGGCAGTTGAAGGTTCATGAGAAGAATTATCCAACTCATGATTTAGAACTGGCTGCCATCGTTTTTGCCCTTAAATCATGGCGTCATTATCTGCTAGGAGAAAGGTTCAAATTATTTACTGACCATAAATCATTGAAATCTTTTCTCGTAGAAAGATCTCAACTTGAAGCAGCGAAGATGGATGGAGTTTCTTGCCTCGTACAATTTTGAGATTTCCTACACTCCTGGCAGGGGCAATGCAGTAGCAGACACCTTGAGTAGAAAGAAACTAACCTTAAGCCCTCTCTTTGTGGAAAGGCAAAGCTTGGAGTTCATAACAAGCTTTAACTTCAGACCCCCTCTGAATTTGTACCTGGCTTGCTAGTAACATTAGAAGTGCGGCCAACTCTATTAGACTCAATCGGAGCCGCGCAAAGAGAAGACCCTCAGCTAGCCGATGTGATGGACAAGTTCATTAGGGGTGAGACTTCTAGTCACCTCAATAGATACTCCATTGATGCCAAGGGCTGGTCGAGACGAGATGGAAGACTATGTGTCCCACAAGCAAGGGGCTTGGTAAAGGCGGTTCTAGAAGAGGCACACCATTCCAAGCTGACCATACACCCAAGCGGAGACAAAATGTATAAAGACATCAAAAGTGTTTTCTTTTGGAATGGCATGAAGCAAGACGTAGCTGAATTTGTTTCTGAGTGTTTAATATGCCAACAAGTCAAGGCGGAGCAGAAGAAGCCTGGTGGTCTGCTCCATCCTCTAGAGGTCCCACAGTGGAAATGGTATAGCATCTCGATGGACTTTATAGACGGGTTGCCTAGGTCAAGAAGGGACAATACTAGCATTTGGGTAATAGTGGACATGCTTACTAAAAGCGCCCACTTTATACCCGTCAAGAGAAGAAGGATTGCCTCATCTCTAGCATCCATATGTCTTAAAGAGATAGTTCGACTCCATGGGGTACCCTCCAGCATAGTGAGTGATCGAGACCCTATCTTCACGAACGACTTTTGGAAGAGTTTACGAGAGGCTGTAGGCTAACATTTATGCTTAAGCACGACCTATCACCCTCAAACCGATGGCCAAACGTAAAGAGTCAACAGAGTATTAGAAGACCTCTTTAGAATATGCATTATTGACATTGGAGGTACATGGGAGGATCATCTACCTTTGGTGGAATTCGCTTACAACAATAGCTACCAAGCCACCATAAGCATGGCGCCTTTCGAAGCTTTATATGGAAGACCGTGCAAGTCACCAATTTGCTGATCAGAGTCCACAGACAAGCTCATACTTGGACCAGACATGATTAGGGAAACTTTAGAGAAAGCAGACTTGATACGAAGAAGAATGAAGATTCCCCAAGATAGACAGAAGTCCCACGCAGACAAAAGAAGAACTGACCTTATGTTCGAAGTTGGAGACAAGGTATTCCTTAAAGTATCTCCTTTGAGGAACGTCGTTCGCTTTGGATCTGCAGGAAAGTTAGCACCAAGATTTGTAGGGTCTTTCCTTATCATCGAGAAGATTGGGAAGATGGCTTATAGGGTACAACTGCCCGAAAGATTGGCCGGGGTTCATAATGTCTTTCATGTCTCTTACCTTCGGAAGTGCTTACACGAGTCTGTGGAAGTGGTAGAACCAAGCGTGCTAGAGGAAGTAAAAGTTGAACGAGAAGCAACTCTGAGGAGAGTTCCAACCCATATCTCGGGAACAGAAGTCAAAAAGCTATGCAACCATGAAGTTAAGCTTGTCAAAGTTCAATGGAGCGACGCCGAGGAAAATGCGACTTGGGAAACTGAGGACAGAATACGCGCAGCCTACCCTTTTCTTTTTTAGGGTACATCCTTGACCTCTTTTTCCTTAAGTTTATGCTCGTATCTATCTTTTTAGGTATATCTCCTCGATCCTATCCTTTATCCTTAGGTAGAAACCCATTTGGATGTAAACATGTAATTGAAACATGTTATGGTTGATGGTTGCAAGTGGTTGCTAGTGGTAGCTCGTGGATGCATATACACACACATTAGGTATTAGATCGGCTTAGTCACTTCCATATTGCATATGCATATATGCATTTGTATATGGATTGAAACTTGATGTGTTATCATATGGACGTTGCATTTGTATGAATGATTGTGCACTCATGTAGGAAATTTTGAGTAGGAAAAATTGCATTCATAATGGACTCATGGCACTGAAATAATTCGCATTAAGGAGGTCAACTGAATCAGTGGACCGCCTGATTTTGCATTAGATAAGGACATGTACACACACTATGCATATGATCATAAAGCATTTGAAATCTTTTAAGGACAATGGACGCCTGTGTTTGATGGTTGAGCAGATGGGTGATTAGATGGTAGGATATAAGTTTTTCTCGATTTGAAGATTTCGGGGACCAAATCCTAAAAGGTGGGGAGAATGGAACACCCCGTATTTTATGTTAACGTTATAGCAATGAATCAAAGAATCAAATGTGAGAATTATGGGATACGGGTTACGCCATTGCGTTCGTCTCGGAATTCTGCTTGAGATAGAGTCCGAGTTTGCATAAAACGGACACTGTATGAAGGAGATATGGACGAACGAAGTTAAACAGAAAACCAGAAGAGAGAAAAAATATATGCATTGGCGCACTTGGGGAGTGCGCCAGTACAAAAGTTGCACTGGCGCACCTGCCAAGTGCGCTCAGGCCGAGCCGAAAGCCTGCACAGCTTTCTGGTGTGATCTGATCCATACTGTGAGTCATTGCTGAGTCTTTTCTGACTCCTTGCTGAGTCGTTAGGGCTGAGATGTCACCCTATCCTGATTGAATGGTTGTGGCTAGCGCTAGGATCATCCGACGGCTCAAATTAAACTGAAATTCTATATAAACAACCCAATGTTCAAACCTAAAAGTCACACAAAAATAATCCTGGAACTATCATGTCGTCAGTAGAGAATTTGGAGTAGCCGTCACCAATTCAAAGACAAGATAAAAACCTAAATCAAAATTAAATTAAAAGTAATCAAATTCAACGATCTAAATCAAAGGCGAGCTTACCAATTTCAGAATTCAGATTTCAGAAATCAAGAATTCCTTTTTGTAAGTTGGTTATTACGTAGATTTAAACGTTCTTTCAAATGAATCATGACATGTTGTAATTCAAACATAGAATGATGCTTATGTATAAGATAAATAAAGTTTGATTCTTAAATTACTGTTGCAATTGAACATGTCTATATGTTTGTGATGATGAACATACCATATTGAATGTTATTGGAATCTATTATGATTTGGTAATGGATTTATTGTGCCAACTAAATGGTGAAACATGTCATGTTATAATTTGGTGGTTACTTGCAAGTTTATGATCTAAAGCACATGCTTATATGTTAGATCAACACTCATGTATATTTAGATCCATGTTAAGTTGAATCTATTTATGTTGTAAAATTTGAATTGTAGTTCTCTTATGTTTTAACACATAAGTTATCATGCTAAGTTGTGATTCGAATATGTTTATAATAGCCCTCTTATGTTTAACACACATAAGTCATCATGTTAAGTTGTGATTCGATAGTAGCTCTCTTATGTTTAAAACACATAAGTCATCATGCTAAGTTGTGATTCGAATATGTTGATAATAGTTCTCTTATGCTTAACATACATAAGTTAATATGCTAAGTTGTGATTTAAATATGTTTATAGAAGATTTCTTATGTTTTGGCATACATAAGTTAATATGCTAAGTTGTGGTTTAAAATTGTGTTTATATGTTAAACCTCCATGCTAGACTTATATCAAGTTTACATGACTATTAGACCCAACTTAGTCACAAGTTCACCTTTACCCGTTTAATTAAGTTAATGATACTTCTATGCCAAGTTACACATGATAAGTTAAATGTATGCTATTTTATGTTTGTTTCATTTCCCTTGTTTATTACCCTTTTTGTTTATGGGTTTGGGCTAATTTTCTAGCCCAACATTTTATGTGATTCATGCGTACATTCCACGGGGATAACGATGGGAAAATATAAAAATTCATGGCATAGATTTGTTCATAAAATGGTATATTTGATATACCATTTATTGTGAGCATAATCAAAGGATAATTATGGCAAGATTTAATTAAAATTAATTTACATAAAGAAATTAGACATATATAGAAAATATGTGAATTTAGAAAAGACGAATATGCCTAACCCGAGGTTAGACTGAGTTGTGGTGTAAATCTGCCCGGAACCGACCGGCATATCCAGTGACCACAACATGACCTGTCTAATGTGGGAGGTTAGTGCATCAAACCCAAAAAGAACCCGAGGTTAGACTGAGTTATGGTGTAAATCTGCCCGGAACCGACCGGCATATCCAGTGATCACAACAAGACCTGTCTGATGTGAGTGGTTGGTGCTTTAATGAATAAATTAAAGCTAAGTCAGGATTGGTAGGGTTAAGTCAATTAGGGAAACACTTAATCGATTCAACATGTTAACTAAACGGATGGGCGGGGTTAGGTAAACTTGGACACTTAATCAAATAAACATGTTGATTAGAAAACCCTAGTAACGAGGACCCATTTCAGCAGTAACCCACATAGATGTATCATGGTACCCTGAAACTAGGCAGGGTGGGGCACGATTACTGGGCTGATTATAAGTGATCAAAACATCGGTAGTTGTTGTGCCAGTGTAGGTTCCGACGGAGTATTGGCGTGCACGTACTCCAAAGTAGAAAAAGCAGGCACAGGGCATCAGTAGTTTACACTGTGCATCTTGAATCATGTCGGGTTACCACCAGAGGGACTGATACACCCCATGGTGAGACCAGCACAGGTATCTATAGTCAAGCGGGGCCGAATGACACAGGATATGAATGCATGCGAGTAGGACCCGATCACTAAGGGGATCGTTTGTTATGAACACGTGGGGCTAGTTGAACCAATGGTTAAATAGGTGCAGAGACTATAGTAATGGGTGCGATCACATGTTCCTCTTATCTTATATTAGGGTATTGTCCTATGTTCTGTTATTACTGTCATGATCCCTTTCCTTGTTTAAATACTAATAATCACTGAACTTACCAGACTTATTGTCTGACCTGTTTTCTTTCGTCCTCTTTTTCTTCCGTTTCTCCCCCAGATCCACAGGGAGTGAATACTCCAGCTTAGTCAGACTCTTTTTGTAACACCCCACCTCCATTAAGGTCACTCACAAAGGGAATGCCTTAACTTTGGTGGAGAGTTTTAGTAGATAGAACAAAAATTTACAAGACAGATAAACAATACTAGAGAAATTATAACTTTATTACAGCGGAAAACAGAAATCAGTTTGGTTACATCTTTACCAAAAACTCAAGTACATAAATATCAATCTTGTTCAGAAAATCATCAGAGTACAAAAGTGTAAACTCGTAATCCCCACAGAAGCTGCCATAAGGAGTCAAGCCATACTTTAAGCACTCTAAGTACTTCAAGCAAAAGAAATCCGGATCAAGCTAAAGTATTCCCTCCTTGGAAAATCTGGGGGGGGGGGACGAAAGAAAAAGGGGCGAAAACAAGCAAGGTCAGATATAAAGTCTGGCAAGTCCAGTGAATTTCAGCATATGAACAGATAATAATAATTATGACATGAAAATAAGTTGGATAAGAGATAACAGTAACAGGAGCAGCAGATGTACTTAGGTTAAACAGAAGAAACATAATAGTATTACTTTTCATTTCTCTGCACTAATACTAGTATAACAGGATTAGGTGTCACCCCAATGTCTAAACTGAAACAGAAACGGGAACAGAATAATTTCCATAGAAGAGAATGCCAATAATGGGCCTTTACCACCCCAACAGAAACAGACAGAAACAGAGTGCTAATAATGGGCCTTTACCATCCGAACAGAAGGTACAGAAACAGATTAATCCCTATGGAAACGGAATGTAGAATTAGGTGTACACTAGTAAATGGGCCTTTACTACCCGAACAGACGGCACCATGCAGAAACAGATAGGTGTTACCACCCAACAGAAACAGACGGTACCAACAGAAACAGACGGAACTAAGTGTACCCTAAAACCCTACCCCAAGCGATCGGCTCTCTAATACATAAATACCCTGTGTCGGCCCCACAGTAGGGTGTATCACTCCTTAAAGTGACAACCAATTGGCACAGACCTATTTACAGATGTCACGGCGTCTTACATCCTCAGAGGCAGACCGGGATCCATGCACGCACATGACCCGGTTGGAACGCACCATCAACACCCCTTGCCATTATCAGAATGAACCGCTTATAATTAGTTCCGTAAGCGTGCCCGGACCCTACCTACTGTTGGGTCAAAGTTTGATACCAGAAAGGGTTAATGACTAATATGGGTCCCAAACAACAGATGACACAAGTAATTTCCCTCCTAACCTTCTGTCCCCAGACTAACAGATTTCATATTAACTTGTTTACAAGTTCAAACATACAGAGTTCAGATCAACTAGTCCACAGATCAGACAAGTTTCAGACTAACGGATTAGATATACGGATTAAACAGATTTGTCTAACTACGTTATTGGGCCTACCGATTCACGAAACGTGTTTGTTAAATTCATTAGTCCAATTGGTTTAACCCTACCCACCCACTCGTTTTAGACATCATATTTATCTCAGATTTGTATCAATTAAAAATTAACGTGCAAACCTCTCACATTAGACTAATAGTTTGCGGCCACTGGTTAGGCCAGTTGGTTCCGGGCAGGTTTGTTCCGCAAACTGAGTCTAACCTCGGGTTTCAAGCACGTTATGACTAACTTCTCACATTAGAACCTATTGTTTGTGGCCACTGGATGTGCCGGGCGGTTCCGGGCAGGATTACGCCGCAAACTCATTCTAACCTCGGGTTAGCCATGTTTCATGTTTAGCCAATGCATTCATTCGTAGACTATGCTAATATCCGACTAATCATGCTAATTTAACAAATTAACTTCTGTACAAGTTAAAGCAGATTATTCGAGGTTCTATTAACAAGTTTTGCTCAATTTTAAATCGAGCCTACAGATTTACATACTTCAAATTTCAACATTTCAGTTCCAACAGATTACGCCATTCAACAGACTAAACAGATAACAAATCTTGCAGATTAGGCGATTTAGCAAGTCTAGTAGATAAGGCAATTTTAACATAATTAGCAGATTAGGCAATTCAATCTAATTAGCAGTTTAGGCAATATAACAGAACTAGCGGATTAGGCCATATAACAGATTTAATCATTCCTTAAAGTTTCATTGACATATCTTGCCTAATTATAAATTTGGCCTAAACTTACATGCCCAAATCAAGGTCATAATTCATAATACAATATATGCCCCAAATTTTAGCCTTAATATTCCCATTTACAGTTCATGTCAAAACTAGATTTAATAATCTAGTTTACCATTTATGTCCAGGACTAATACACATGTAAATCATTCTCTATTAAAGCTAATTCAGATTATGCCAACATATTTGCTATGCCAAATTAACTTAATTAAGCTACGCCCGATCCCCGTATAACATGTTTCCACAAGTCTTCTAAACACTCATGAAATGGCCCTAGCAAAAGGAATAGGGGATAAGCACAAGAAAGAATATGCATGCAATAATGAACCAAATACAATGATAATGGCCCCTCTAGGCTCGACGTACATAATAGTGAATGGGAATAAACTAGCAAAGTTACATACTAAATAAGAGATCTAACATCATTAAGGGAATAGGCATAAGAAACTAACTACAATAGTTATAGGCAACTAACCATAATAGTCATGGGCAACTAATTACAATAGTTTCTTATTCAATGTCATAGGCAATAGTCTCATAGTCATGAATTACAGTCATAGAAAAACAGATCTGACAGATAAGAATATACATAACCTCAGATTCAGTTTTATAATCATGCCACAACCATAATTAAAGTTTATATCGGAAAATAACTGTACTTGCCTTTCATGGTTTTAAGAAAGGATAATAAACTGTTGTTGATGCAGAAATGTTGAATTACTCCTATTTAATTGTTGCTGTAGCTCTAAACTTTGATTTGAGATTTGTTTTAGCTTTTAATTCTATTCAGGTTGGAAGAAGATGCATCGGTCCAAGTTTTGATTCCAGCAGAGTAGCGACGCCATTTTTATTTTTAATTAGAACAGAGGCAGAATATAGACAGAATGAAACTGTGTAGAGAAAATGAGGCTAGGGGCTGTTTATATAGGATTAGGCGGACGAGTCTAGACAGAAAACGAGACCGGATACATCAGAATGAATCAGGTTCAAAAACTGGGTTTCGGGAGCCGGTCGACCCCCAGGTCGACTCCCCAGTCGACCTGGTTGGGGGGGGGGGGTCGACTCCCCAGTCGACCTGGTTATATGGGCAGGAATTTTCCCGCCGGCCTTCGCTGGGTTTGAATTTCAAATTTCTGGCTTTATTTTCAAGTTGTTTTATTTTATTTAAATTCCTGAAACTTCGGAGGGTCATAACTTGGTCATACGGACTCCGTTTTTCTAAAACTCGGACTCATTTTCAAGCAGAATTTCGAGACGAACGCAATGGCGCAACCCGTTTCCCTTGGTTCTTATTTTAAATATTAATTATTCTCTGATTTGTTACTTATACGTTCACAGAAAATACGGAGTGTTACACTTTGCAAGCTTCAAGAAAGTAGATGTATGATTGGGGACTCTCTCATCTTGGCTATGGCTTTTGAACAACTACACTTGGGGATTTATGTGGTTTTATCTATGGTTTATGCTTCTTTATTAAATAATCAAGACAAAAATTATGGTGTAATGTTTTGGAAGTTATTTTGAGACAATTTGATGTAATGCTTTTGTATTGAACCACGTATGCAATAAATATTTGAATTTCGCTGCTTATATTTATCTATCTTGTAAATTTTTCTGTGTCTTGTACCTATAACCCTCCACCACAGTTAAGGAATTCCCTTTGTGAGTGACCTTAACGGAGGTGGGTGTTTCAGACAGGTATTACCATAATTAAATACTAATATAATTACAATAATTCCATTAATCTTTTAAGATATCAACATATATTCAGCTATCTATAACAAATACAATCTATTAAGTTTAATAGATAATAGACTGGTTTGCACACGAGCTGCGAAAAGACCATCCGAAAATTATATAAATCAAAACTAGTGCTTCTGTAAGTTTTTATTTATTTTGCACTAGAGTTTTCTTATAACATTACAAATTTTGGTCACTGAAATGAACAATTATAGGCGCTTCTAATGAATGAATCAATGGGACAAGTAAAAGGATTGGTAGATAAATGAGTGCAAAAAGGCTATGATTTTTGCACAAAAATATTCATCCCTATCCATAATGGTAAGCATTTTTCATTATTAGAATTTACAAAAGAAGATAAAAGATGGATTCATTATGACTCAAATAAACCACGCAGCGAAGGACACCACCAAAGGTCAGCAAGAACAACGGTATGAAAATTGGTATCTAAACTGTTAGCAGCAGTTACATATATATATATATATATGTATGTATATATATATATATATGTGTGTGTGTGTGTGTGCGTGCGTGCGTGTGTGTGTTTTAAATAGAGAAATTACATCAATGCATTGGTGAAAAAGTTAGAAAAGAAGAATTATCAGAAACACAGAAAAATTGAATTTTCTGATTGCCCACAACAAGGCCATACATAAGTAAATAAATTCAGAATATTTGCATACTCCTAGGCATTCATTAAGAATTGTTGCATGCATGTATGCAGATAATTAAAATAGTTGCATACAAAAAATAATTATTCAAACGAATTGATGATGTTTTATAGTTTTTACTACATTGATTATTGAATGTTTGTTATAAATATAATGAAACAATGAAGTGACAACAAAGAACTTGATAAAAAGGATGAAATTTACACTGCTGAGGCTGTTAATCTACAAAGGGCTAGCTGTGCTTGCGCACGAAATTCTCAATTGCAAACCATATAGTTGGAATACAAAAGAAGACCTCACACAGAACTACCTGCTATCAACTGCAAACTTGACTGATTAAAATTGGGGAAAATGGCGTTTAGAATTTTTGTAAATATTTTGATTGTTATTCTATGTTCGAACTACTAGGACATGATTATCTAGTTTGTAAACTAAATTATTGTGGAATTTTATATATTGAATTAAGTTCTTTTGATTTTACGTGATATTAAGAAATGTTGCTTACATGTGTGCAGTTATTCAGAATACTTGCATACTTATATGCAAATATTACGAAATGTTGCATATTTCAAATGCCAAAATATTCAGAATAATTTCATATGTGTATGGAAGTATTCTTAATAGTTGCATGCATATATAAAAATATTCTGAATATTTGCTATATGAAATATTTTGAATACTTGCTGCCTTTTTTTAAGGATTAATTAAACAGACGAATTAATACCAAAATTAAAACTGGAGAATAGTCACCTAAAGGAAGATAATTTAAAGTTAAAAAGGGGAACAAACATTAAAGGAATTGATAACAAATAATTGCAAAATAATTGTATACATATCTGCATATACTTAGAATATTTGCATAATTTAATGCACATAATAAGAATAGTTGCTTACCTCTATGCAACAATTAAGAATAATTGCATACTAATATGCAGATTTATAGGATACTTGCATGTTGTATGCTGGTACTTCGAATTGTTGCATACTTGTATGCATCTATTCAAAATAGTTGCATACTTGAGGTATGCAAATATTTAGTATAGTCGCATACATGTATGCATATATTTAGAATATTTGCATACATATCTACAGAAAAAAATTAATTGTAAACATCATAGAATTAAACATTAAAATACTAAACTAAATTGTAAACATCACAAAAATATTCAGAACAATTACTAACAGTAACACTAAACCAAGTATCATAAAGAAACAATAAAATACAAAATAAAATTGCAGTTAGTCGTCTTTTAAAGAACAAGTCCTTTTGTTATGACCCAACTTCTGGCACAAACAACATCTAATTGTCTTTGTAAATTCACCAGCAGATTTCAACCTTTTAGAAGACGATGGACGACCATGCATTCTTATACCTTTTGGAGGAGCTATAATTGCATCTTCAAAAGAAATATATTCACCCATAAAGTTTATGATAGGATTGATTGGATGAGAATAAGCTAATCGAAAATAACCAACTTTGAAATAATCTTCAATGTAGTCATACATATTCAACTTGTAACAACTTAAAATACATCTAGCAACATGAGGGCAAGGAAAACCATTAATTTGCCACATGTTACAAAAACAAACTCGACTATATAAGTCAACAAATTAATGGATTGGAGAATGAGCTTCAAACACATATTCACTTGATTTAATAATAAACCACGAAGATCCTTCAATATGAAGATTTCTTAACTGAGTTTCATTCACAGGACATAAAATGCAATTTCAAGTAGAAGCAACTTCACAACGACCAGACATAAGTTTCATTAACTTCAATCTAATTTTATCCAGACAAGCAGTAATTGGTAAGTGTCTTTCCTCCAAAATCCACTTGTTAAAACTCTCTGAACAATTTGGTGACATTTCACCACAACGACAACCAGGAAAAAAAACATTAGTAAACTTCTCAAAGGAATTCCACTCAAAAAGATTGTCATAGTGAATCCACCGACATCTCTAAAATTCTTCAATTCAGCATTAAAATCAGTCAAATTGTAAGCATAAGCAACTCGTGCAAATATATCTAACAACAACTTCTTATTTGATTTGGAAAATTTCAGATTTTAGAGCAACCTTTAAATTGTTGTTCAAATGATAAAAACAAGAACCATGAACTGAATTTGGAAACACCTTTGGATAGCAACGAGAATATCAGGATGACGATCAGAAATGAAAACAATTCTTCCACTATCATCTTTAAGAAACTCTTTAAATTGTTCACAATACCAGTTCCAGTTGCCTTCATCTTCTCTAGACACAATAGCAATTGCTATAGGGAAAACCTATTAAAAGAAGTAAACATATAATTAACTAAACAATAAAAAAAACAACTGCAAAAATTAGGAAAAAAATAGTAGCAAACCATGCAAAAATACAAAAAAATGCACAAATAACAGCAAATAATATATAAAAAAGTAAATAATAGTTATAAACTACTGCACATAATTACTTTAAAAACTGCATACATATATGCAATTATTATAAATACTTACTTTTACATCTGCAGATATTTTGTATTATTTTTCCATACTTTAAGAATAGTTGCAAAATTTATGCAGATTTTAATAATAGTTGCATACTTGTATGAAAAATATTCAAGACACCTACATACACAATATTAAATTCAGAATAATTGCATGCATGGATCCATATATTCAGAATAATTCCATACTAGTATGCATATATTACGAATATTTGCATACTTGTATGCAGATACTCTGAATACTTACTTATATCCATATATTCAAAATTCTTGCATATTAACATAGTTGTATTAAGAATAGATGCATACCTGTATGCATATATTCAAAAGATTTTATAAATATATGCATGTATTCAAAATAATTGCATAAAAGTATGCATAAATTCAGAAAAATTGCATGCATATATGCATATAATCAGAATAATTATTGTTATCAATGCAAACTAAACTGTATAACACCATACCTTCATTTTCATTTTTTTCCAGTAGCAGCCATCAAATAGACTTGAGTTGTCCCCTTCATAAAAGTAACATCAACAAAAATTAAAGGCCGACAATACTGAAATCCATATGCACAAGCTTCAAATACAATAAATTCCCTCTTAAATTAACGTGTAGCACTATTACACTCCAAAACAAATTTACTCCCAGAATTATTAGTAACAAAAGCATCACAAAACGACTGCAAATGATGATAGGACATTACATCACTTCCATGTAAATATTCTAATGCCAACCTCTTCCCACTGTAAGCATAATAATACTTTAAAATAACATTATACTCAGTTCGAAACAAGTTAATAATGTCCTTCGTCTTCATTAACGGATTAGCTTGAATATGATCACAAACCAACAACTTAATCAATTTACTAGATACAAAAGGATTGTTTATGCGATGAATTCTAGCACCACAAGTATGTTCAGGTTGAAATCTCTTTAGAACAAAATATCCAGAAAGATTAAACTTAAGAGAAGCATGAATCCCGAAAGTATAATTTTGTTTAGAACAAACTACTGTAGCTCTTACCTTGTCATTCTTAACCAAATTAAAATTGTATCCAGTCTTAGTACTATACATCATCACATAAAGCCTAAATTCAGTAACACCTCCTGGAAATTGTTGACCAACACCAGTAAAAATAGGTTGATTCAAATCACTTCTCAACAATTGCTTGAATTAATTGTTTGAATCACCGGTACTAGCAAAAGAAGAATCATTATCATAAGAAATATTATCTAACCTTGCATTGTTAACCGAAGAACTAATATGATTGATTTCAACAAAAATAACCAAATAATCCTCACGATTATGTGTGGCCAACAGCAGAGTAGATTGAAGATCAGAATTACTTTCAATATTCGTTCTCAAACCATCTCTGTAGTGATATAATTCAAATGATAATGGACTTAAATCAGTCCATTTACCACAAACAGCATCTCTCATAGAATCAGAACTATCAAAATAAAGACAAATAGAAAAGTTATCATTCCCAAACTTCAACAACACCAATACACCAACATCTGCTGGATCACTGTTATACAAAGAAGAAAATCAACAATAATAAGACTTATTAGCAATAATCACATAAAATTGCATACACATCTTCAAATTATTATAAATACATGCATATACGTACGCATATATCCAGAATTTCTGCATACTTGTATGCAATTATTCAGAATAGATGCACACACTTTTATCTAAAAATTCAGAAGAGTTGCATACTTGTATGCATATATTCAGAATATATGCATGTTTGTATGCAACTTTTCAGAAGAGATGCATACACTTGTATACAGATATTCAAAAGAGTTGCATACTTATATGCATATATTTAGCATATATGCATACTTATATTCAACTTTTCAGAATAAATGCAAACTAGTATGCACATATTCTAATAATCATTGCATACTTGTATGCTCATATTCAAAATAGTAGCATACTTGTGTGCACGTATTCAAAATTGTAGCATAATTGTATGCACGTATTCAGAATAGTAGCACAAACATCGAAATATAATTTCACAAATACATCTGTACGATCAATAACAGCAATAGAACTGTATGCCTGCCAAAAAACCAACAACCATTGACGTATACAATAACTACATTAACCATCGACAAAACTCGAGAATAAATGCATCATCAGAATCAACAATCAACACAAGTCGAAAATAGAAATGATACACGTATCGAAAGAAGTATAAATTTCCTTGAAGAAGAAACATCCATTATATAAATCAACGAAATTTGAATTAAATCCCTGGAGAAATTCCAATAAATCGAATATTATATCAAAAAAGATAGTTCGAGTATTAGTATGAAAGAATTCTAACTAAAAAAATAGATCGAGTATTAAATCATCTAATGAAGACGCCATGATCAGATAAAACACCGTTAATTTGAACGAGGGTATTTCAGGAAAAATAATGGCTGCAAATTAAAAATATGGATGCGAAAAGTATGAATTAAAGCAGGAGGATTTCACGTTAATTAATTTTAATTTTAGGGATGCGAGCCTAATTTTAACTTTACAATAACTGTAAATAGTATATGAAACATAAACTCAATGTCTAACTTAGAGATTAAGAAGAAAATTTTTATAGTGGACTAAATCAGTGGGATATAGGGGAAAATGATATATTTTTATAATGGTAAAAATTACTAAGAACGCAGTTTCAAGAAGAGAAAGAAAAAGGGATTAGTGTGGAATAGAATTTCTTTTACCGTATTGCACACTTATCGAATAAAAATATGTATGTATGTCCACATTAGAAATAAAAGAAATATGCTTGCAACTACGGATCTAACTTGCTGTGCATTGTCAAAATAGATCATTATATCTTTCTGTGGATCAAACTAATGATGTGCATGAAATGTTTTTTTTGAAATAATGAAATGTACCTTATGATTATTAAAAGAAAGATTACAACAGTAAAGATTGGTTCACATTAAGGAACCTAAATAAAATATCGATGAACAGGGAATATAACCTATTAAAATTAATTATGAGAATGTAATATAACAGGTAGGCTTATCTTAGGGACAAGTGGAAATTATAACATGGGTTATAATAAATGAAAAAGAGAACTTATTAATAAACCTTAGTAAAGAGAACTAAGTTAATAAGTAAACAACAACAAGTTGTGACAGCAGTGTAAGAAGAAGTTATGATTAATAAAGAAAGAGTAAAGTACGTTTATTGTTGGTAAACTTATGAAATGAAATTAGTTGTACTTAATTATGTAATAAGTTGACATGTCATAAGAAAACATGAGAATTTGGGAAGGATATACTTAATTATACATTAAGTAAAACATGTCATTGTAACTTATAAATATGTTATTGGACAATAAATGACATTATGATAAAAATGCTAGTAGATTACTTTTGTTAATTATGCTCTAAGGGATAAAATGATATTTCACTGGCTTATTAACAAATCTAAAACGGGTTAAGTTAGATAATTGGATTAATCAGCGAGAGAAGTCCATTCCTTTGAGATATAAGGGGCTCATGGAAAACCTGGTAACTTGAATAAAAAGATAAAATGTAGGTAATCAAGTTAGTTAGTAATCGGATAACGTAAAACAAGCGTGTGATGATAAGATCAGACGTAGGATCTAATAACATGTTAGTGTGATACACTTGGACCAGTCCGCATGTACGAGGGTGAAATACCCAACGGGGCAGATCAGTGAGGTGTCTGGAGGCACGGAAGGAGCACATCCATCTGATTATTTTGCTAGTTACTCTGTTAGCTTTCTCTGCGGGACTGAAGGGAAGCACACGACTTCCGAGGGATATGGTAGGGTACTCTGTGGTGGTCCTCTATTCCGGTGAATGCTCAAGCTGTATTCGCAGATGTTGGGTCTGTGCGGTACCACCCGGTGAGTGTAACTTGATTGCACTGGTAGTTTGGCAGTCAGGAGGCTATGGTGGATGGCATTGGGTGATTCGGCGGTTGCCTCGGGGAGGTTGGTCACGACCAAATTAAAATAGAAATCGTCGGGTACCAGTCATCGGCAGTCAATGGGATGCGTAAAGACTAGAGCTAAACCAAGTGACCATCGATCTTTCACTATCGAGACTTTGGTTGCAGGACATGCCAAATTGGATGATAGAATGTATGCTAGGGGCACGTCACTTAGCTCTTGATGTAGTCTTTCACTAGTTGAGGAAGGGTACTGGGTGTGTCCATAGCCACTGTGAAAGTGCAGACCATACTTGGATATTTATACTATAGGTCCTTTGAGCGGACATATACAGATATGGAAAGCCCCCGACCGAGTTCTGTGCATTGGATGCAACCCTATTACGGGACTCGGGGTACAGTAGGCAGTACGTACGTGTGAGGGTCTAGATACATGCACCAGGTGGTGTATTGTAGATGTTAGGGCATTACTCCGTGTTGAGGCTTGATTCGACCAAGGAGTTTGGATTTGACGATCTATACGCTTGCATGGCATAGCGATGATGGTTCTATGTGGTGAAGTAGCATAATGATTTGGATTTCCGTACTTCATTCGGCGTAGGATACGCTTCCGTGGAATGACAGTGGAGACCGTGTGAGGAGGGTACTATGGGGAGTACCTTGATGTGTTGGGGGTAGCTACATATGTACTATATTAAGTTAATCTACTGGGAAGTAGAAGGGTACGACGTGAGTATAGGGCTTTGAGTGTTGTTGACCCAAATAACCTAATAAACAAGAAAACATAAAGGAACGATATATGTAGGGTTATTTCAGAATGTATAGTTTGTCTATTCACTAGAACTTTGTGCTCTGACCCCCTCCTCATAACATACTCTCAGGTTAGGTTTATGATAGAGATTTGATAGCTTTGGATACTAGTTAGGCAGTATTATTATTTTGGCAAGGCTATATCTGATTATATTATATCTTATCCATTCCACTGTGAGTTGTTTACTGGGCTCTGACATATTTATTATCTTTGTCTTTTCTACAGGATACAAGAAAAGCCGACTCGAGCTTCGATATATTGGGATTTTAAATAAAAAACCGGTCTATCAAAATTCGGGTCGTTGCGGAATATTTTTTCTTGCAAATATTCATTTATTATTTATGGAAAAATAAAACTTTACATTAAAAATGAATTTAACCAACATATATATATATTTGTATATATATGTTTACTGTCATCAAATAAAAATCATACCGATATAATCAGTAGGGCCAAAATCCCACCTAAGCCCAAAGAAATTATTAGTTAATCAAATTCAACTTAATTTCTTATCGATATTGTATACCGATTGACATATTGATAACTACCATAAAATTGTTTAATAAAATTTATTCCCTAAGTCATTATAAAATTTCTATAACTTATATTTAACAAATGTCAACTAATTTAATTAATTAATTTTTTTATAAACTAGTTCATTTGGTCAAAAGAGAATTCATTATTTTGGTTATTTGACTTGCCAACTGTAACGACCCGGATTTTTAGCCATTTAGTTTTGGTATTAAAAGTATAGATGGAAATTATATGGGATTTATTAATTAGAACGAAGTTCGAACGTATAATTTATAATATAATTTAAAACGAGCTCGAAACAGTCGTGCTAGTTCGTAATTTACGATTTAAAATTCAACTGGATATAAAATCCAATATAAGTCGGATTACTTTGAAACAAGAAATATTCGGATTTATTTGATTTTATCTTTCTGATGGAAATGAAAAATCGAGATTTCATCTTATAGATTTAGAGTTATGTCCAAGTCAAATTTTCAAATAGTCGCTATGGAATTCGTTATTAAAATATAATGATATTATTATTTCAACAGTTGGTAAATAAACAATATTCTATGTAATTGATACCGCATGCAATTTAACCTATTTGTTTTGCATAACCAATATCACTGTAACTTATCTTGATACGATATGCTAGTGGTTAGACTGTGATGGGTATAACTTAAAGTTGAAATGTAGTGAAGAAAAAAAATGTCATAAAAAAGTAGTATATTTAACCATTGAAAATACAAAAGTACTACCATATATTTTCTTCATATTCATATTGTCACTTATATTCTTTTTCATGTTAAAGATCATGCATATCGTTTTCCTACATTTCATATAAAAATCATTAACGGGGTACACAAACTATATAGTTCAAAAAAACATATTAGATGAAAAAATAAATTAAAATTCCCACCTTACCATGTACATTTCATCAAGCATTCTCTCCTAATCATTCTATTTCAACCTTGCATCCCAAGTCTTTCGAAATAGTGGGTACCAAACCAACATCTACGTGCCTGCCAAGTAATTTCAGATCCGTGCGCACTAAGGCACTCAAATCCTTATAAATAAAAACAAAGTGACCGTCTTCTTTTTCATTCCTTCAACAAACAAGGACGAAAACTCTTCTCTCAAAAATTCATTGAAATTCTACTATCTCCATCTATAAATTCCAGTCAAACTCAAAACCCAATTCCCAAATTCCTTTTCGCGTTTTCCATTTCATCTGCAGATGGTTTCTTCGAAAGTCCTCCATTCCTATAATCCTTTGGTTCATCTGTGATGCATTTTTCCAGTGTTCGAAAATTACAATAGCCCTAGGGCTCGTCTTTTCTCAAAATCGGAAGGGATTTGGTGACTTTGCAGTTTGATTTAAAATTAGTGGGAACGATTGGATAGAGTTATGAATAATTGGTGAGATTTGATGGAAATTTTGGTCACGATTTTATACTGTAGCGGGCAAAGCACTGTGAAGTCGCGTTTGTGAGAGGGAGAGGGTTCGATGATCACAAGATAGTGGTGTTCGAACCTTTGTGGCAATTTGCGTTCAACTACTGTAGCGTGGAAAAGCTACAGATCGCATTTCCAGTGAATAGACTTTGTTGGATGCCGTGATGTTGAAGAGAGGAAGTTTTTGATAAGGGTAGGGTGGTTGGTTTCTGTTTAGGGTTGTGTTGAGATAACATCGACATGGATGGATGATTATCATGGCCATGGGAGGGACGAAGTTGCGGTTCCAGTATTTTATTTCGTGAAGGAGAAGCTTTTACTGAGTGGGTGGTTTTACCAGTGAAGGAGTGAAGTATGGTAATTGGGAAGGAGGAAGGATTTGAAAATACTGATGGAGTTGGTTTTCATTCTTGCCGCGAGGTGAAGGGGGCGAAGTTGATGAAGTGTGCGTGAAGAGTTGGTTTCGGAAAAACAATATCGCGATTGTGAATGAAAGTGACAAAGGGAATGTGAAAATCATACAACAATTAAGTCTCGAGCGGTTGGATTTTTTTCTTACCTTTTTTCTGAAATGGTGCATAAGAGCCACTGATAATTAGTAGGGTAAGGTGGAGTTTTAAATAAGAATAACGTTGGGTATTTTTATTTTAATTCAATTGAACTGGAGAAGGAGTTTGGTTTTATGGAGTGGTAAACGTTTGGGGTTAGGTTAGCGTGATGTAGCAGTTCAGTGATAACAATCAAACCAAAACTGCCATGATGTTGAAAACAAATGTAATGGGTTTGCAGCTATCTTATATTAATGATGTTGTAGTAAAAATGTTTGGGGTGATGCAGCAGATTAAATTGATGGAAATCAATATGGATGTGAAGTTGTTGATGAATGGAAGCGATCTGTAGATGATGGATATGCCGTAGGACCTTCAGCAAGGGACTGTTAAACGGGAATGAGAGCTAAGTGAGGTTTGGGATGATAGCAAGGGAAGTCCGAAGGTTTACGGTGATAGGTCTAAACACGGTAGCGGGTTCGGTATTCTTACTGATGGATGAAAAGATTAAGAAGCACAAAATAGGATTAAGGAAAGGATAATTTAAGGTGATTAATTTTAGATTTTTATTAATGATGTTTAAAATTAATCAAAAATTGAAATCAATATAACTACTGTATTCGTGGAAAGAATTGAGGGATACTGGTCACGTTGGAATTTTGGTGATGGGATCTCAATTGTGCAACTGATATCGCTGAGGACAGTGCTACTGGAATTTCATAGTTAAATCAAACGCTTGTTTGATTGTAGACGAAATAAAAACAGAATCGTCAACTGTAAAACAAGGTGAGTAAACTCACTAACTCTGACTCGTTTATATTTTTTATATAAACAACTTTTAAATTTACTTATAGAAATTTTATACTGTGTGATGGTTGTTTGGATGAATGATTGATAAAATTGATTGAAATGGTTGATCTTGTTACATCGTTGATCGATTGTTAGTTTTGATTACTATAATATTTCATATTTATGTGAAATTAATGTAGATTAACATCTGTGGGTGCAGGGAAACAGGTTGGAGGGATCCAACTAGATTCCTTAATATTTAATTACTATTTTTCATTGATTTTGATTTATGAAGTGTTATATATTTTGTGATTGGATATGCTATGAATCACCCTGGCCCTAGAAATTGGTATTTTAAATGCAGAAAAGGAAATTGGGATTTAAAAATAGAATTTATTTTCAAAATAGAAATCGAATTTCGAATGGAGCTGAAATAGAAATTTGTTCAAATAAACAAGCAGTTGATTTAAACAATGTTTATAGATTAAGTAAAATATTTATCTTAGGATAAATTGGAATATAAATTCAGGTTTGAATTTACATAGAAAAGTGGGAAACAATTTTGAGATTTGATAATTTTAATTAGATTTGAACTTAAAAGAAATTTATTTACCAAATAGAAATTTAATCTCAATGTACTTAAAAATAGAAACTAGTTTAAATGGATAATACAAGAATGGTTATAAACAACGTTTATAAATACAGTAAAATATTTATTTTAGAATAAATTGAAATATAAATTCAAACTTGAATTTATATGGAAAAGTGGTAATCAGATTTGAAACCAATATTTGAAATGAGATTTGAACTTCGAAAATTATAAAGAAAATTGTAAGCGAGATTTTAAATAATGCAATAGAAATGAGATTGTTGTGGAAAAATCTGAATAGAAGTTATAAATGGAATTTGGGTTTAAGGTATTATTTATAAGTACGAAATCAAACTGATTTGGTTATATATACAAGAAATATATTCACGATTAAAGTGAACAATAGTTTAAAGGAAATAATTTGCAAATGAAATATCTCTAACGGAAATTCAGATTTCAAAATAAGAATCCAAATTGGAAATTGAATGAAAAGGAAAATGGGTAATCTTTTAAAAAGAAAATGATGGGCTTTAATTCAAAATTCGGAACATAAAATAAAGTGTGATTACGTTTTGTAGATTGGAATGATTATAAAATGTGGTAATGATTTGGAAAGGATAAATCCAAAAGTGAATCGGAGATTTGAATTAACCTGAAATGGTTGATAAGTTCCAAAGACAGGAATATAATCGAAAGTTGATTATTCGAGAGAGAGTTATTTATTGGAATTCGGTTATATAGAATTTAGGGAAGTAGTTATTTTACTTTCTGTTTTGAATCAAATCTAATTATTTATTTATTTACTTACTTATTAATTGAAGTAATATGTACAAGTTGTATTTTTATATACCAATTGCTTGGGAACAATGATTATAACTCTACTGTTAAAAATCTAAATAGTGATCTTAGCGTTGTCGTTATAATAAATGTTTTGTAAATCTAAACAGTGATTTTGGCGCTGTCGTTATAATAAATTTTTTGTAAATCTAAACAACGATTTTAACGTTGACGCTATAATAAATGTCTTATAATTCAAATATTTGGAAACAGCGATTATAACATGTAACAACCCGTAATTTTATAACATGTTAAAACAAGAAATCAAGGCATAATTAAATTTTAAAGTCAGAATCAGGGGAAATGTGTTACTCCATTGCGTTCGTCTCGAAATTTTACATGAAATAGAATCCGAGTTTTCGAAAATCAGAGTCCGGACGAAGAAGTTATGGCCTGTACAAGGTTCAGCAGTTTTCAGGCAGCACTAGACCAGGGTGTCGACCAAAGGGTCGACCTACCCCCCCCCCCCCAGGTCGACCATAGGGTCGACCTACCCCCCAGGTCGACCATAGTGTCGACCTCCCCCCTTACAGGTCGACCTGGTCGGCCTGTTTTGACCCAGAACTCATTTTTGAAGTCTGAGACATGTTTTGATGGTCCAGATTGATTCTATGGTTAATCTAAGGGCCTAAACTAGTTCCTACACCTATATAAACATCCTAAGGCCTAACCTAATTCATACAATAATTCATATGACACCAAAATACTACTGGACTTCCTCTTGATCATGGCCCCCGCTCTCTAAACTTTTCTCTTAGCCTCCAAACTAGATTCAAACTAGAGATTAAAGCTTCTACAACAATTCTACAATAATTCAAGAAGATAAATCAATGTCTCTGCAACGTTCTACGACAATTTTAGTTCTTAATTCATTAGCCATGCTCTGTAATTTCTAATTATTTTCAGATCTAAATGTTTAATTATGATGTGGCCATGGAATAAAGTGGAATTGGATTTAAGTATGTTTATCGATTCTGATCTATTTATGTTGCCTTGAATCTTCAGTTTTGGGACTTGTCTATCTTTATGTTCATGACAAGTTTATGATCTATTCAGCAGTTTTCTTGATTCGTAATGACGTTATCATCAAGTTGTAATATTTATGCCTATGATGATGTTTTCCTCTGATCTCATTTTTATTCAATTTCTATCTCCCCCAATTTATTTTCTTTTCATGAACCTTGGTCAATTTCGGACCTTGGCCTAAAATCGCGATTTGCGTATGATATGTATACAGGGGAATTATGGGATTATTGCCTATATGAACATGATGTAATAATTGGCAACCTGAAATTGGATATTATCATTGTATTTGCAAGTTTGTGCTTGATCTGTAAATTTTGGTATAATCTTGTTATGAACAAATTTGGATAAATATTATATACATGGAATTTGGCACAAATAGGATCTATGTAATGTAACATGAGATTTGGTATATATAACATGTATGTAATTTGGCATGTAAATTAAACCACGAGTTCGGGCCTATGTAAATTAAATCAAAAGATTAGGCTTACGATTGGGCATATGTAGAATTGGGGATTTGAATATAAAAGCGATTGTAAATTTGATAATTGGCATAAATATTTATTATGAACTTGGGTAGTTGGCGTGTGTTGTAATAAAAAGATTACAGTTTGGAATAACTACATCATGAATCATGATTTGGGTTTATTTGGGCATGATACATGCAATTTTGGCTAGAACTCGATATGGGTGAAATTGCATAAACTTGGCATACATGTAAATAGGCAAGAATTGGACATATGTAAACTGACTAGAATTGGGTATATATATATATATATATATATATATATATATATATATTGGCATGTAATTTTGGAACTTGGGCATATGTTTATTAATATGTAAAGTTGGGAATTTGAAACATGAAAATGACTGTGTATTGGATAATTGACTTGAATACGAACATGAACATTTCTATATGTTAAACACATGAACTGATATTGGGGTTTTGGGGGAAATACGACCATTAATGAACCTTTGACACGAGGTTAGACTCGGTTTGTGGTGTAAATCTGCCCGGAACCGCTCGGCAAATCCAGTAGCCACAAAGTGTCTGTCTAATGTGGGAGGTCAAAGGTCGAATTGTAGGCGTAACGATTTATGACACGAGGTTAGACTCAGTTTGTGGTGTAAATCTGCCCGGAACCGCCCGGCAAATCCAGTGGCCACAAAGTGCACGGTCTAATGTGAGAGGTCATGATTCGTTCGTCATAATGAATGAACTAAGAAATACTAACCATAATAAGACGTGGGTGTGGTTAGAGGGTTAGGTGGGATGACATGGAAATTTGAAATGTAAATGTGGACCAAACCGGTATGAGTTAAGAACATGTAAAACTTATAAATGTGGGCTTAACCAACATTATTGTTAATCAGACCAATGGGTGGGTTAAGTAATATGACTAGACTAATGACACTTAACAGATATGACAGAATGGGGAGGTTAAGCCATGAATTACTTGAAATACTTAACCAATGTAATCTGACGAATGGGAGGGTTAAGTTAAATGGGTTGGTTTAACTTGAATAGTTTGATAACACCCAACCAATATAACCTGATGTGTGATAGGGTTAAGTCATGAAACGCTTGAATATACTTAACCAATTTGACACGATGATTTGATAGGGTTAAGTCATGAATCGCTTGAATATACTTAACCGATTTGACACGATGATTTGATAGGGTTAAGTCATGAACCGCTTGAATATACTTAACCAATTTGACACGATGATTTGATAGGGTTAAGTCATGAACCGCTTGAATATACTTAACCAATTTGACACGATGATTTGATAGGGTTAAGTCATGAACCGCTTGAATATACTTAACCAATTTGACATGATGATTTGATAGGGTTAAGTCATGAACCGCTTGAATATGCTTAACCAACTTGACACATGATTCATAGGGCTAAGTCATGAACTTGAACGACAACACTTAGCCAATTTGACATGACACATAGGCGGGTTAAGTCATGAACTTGAATGACAACACTTAACTAACTTGACATGCTAGACTGATGGGGTTAAGTCTCGAATTTAAATGACAACACTTAACCTACTGGACAGAAACCCTAGTTACGCGGTCCTTTTCAACAGTAACCCACTAGATGTATCATGGTACCCTGGAACTAGGCAGGGTGGGGCACGATTACTGGGATGATTGTAAGCGACCAGAACGACAGCTGAGTTGGTGCACCATTGTAGGTTCAGGCGGACTATGGTCGTGCACGTAGTCCGGAGTTGAAAAAGCAGGCATTGGGCACCGGTAGGTTTACACTATGCGTGCTTGATTCATGTCGGCTGTTGGCACCCTAGGGCTTGATACACCCTATGGTGGACCTAGCACAGGTAACTACATTCGTGATAGGGCCGTATGACACAGACACATGAACGAGCTAGGACTTGTAGGGAGCCGATCGATTAATAGGTCGTTTCGTGGGACCTAGTAATGGGCCATTTCATGACATTGGGCAAGGGATCATTTTATAGTCAACACATCACACGGGTTGGGATCACCTTATTATATAACACGGGCCACTAGTTGGGACACTAGTAGGGGGTAAGGATCCTTGTTACACAGGACACTAGTTGGAACACTAGTACGAATACGAAACATTCCATGTAAGACACTTGTGAGATGCTAGTACGGGTGGTGCAGAGCAGATAGATATCATTTTAATGGTTAAGCAGAGAAATCTTGTGATGCTTGATAGAAATCTTGCGAAACTATACTTAGTTCATCTTGAATGAGAACCTTGCAATGTTATACATGAAAGAAATCCTATGATGTTACTCTTAGTTATCGTGCCTGTAGCTTATCTTGTCATCATGCTTATGTTTACTTCCAATTTATTCATGCCATGTTTTCTTTACCGGTTTTTATGCTGAAAGTCACTAGGACATACTCAGTCTTTATGACTGACCCGTATTGTTTCGCCTCTTTTTCTTCCTTTCCCTCCACCCCCCCAGGTTCGCATGGTGGGAATACAGCTTAGTTCGGATCTTACCAAGCTCCAAGGCTCTTTCATGTACTGCTTTGGTTTCTCTTGGCTATGGCTTGCTTTACTGTTTTACTTGGGGAATGATTTATGACTATGGTTTTATGCTTCTTTACTGTTGCAAGACAGATTTCGATGTAATGGATTTAATGGCATTTTGATGTAAAAGGCTTTAGACCAGATGTTTTGGAAGGCATGCTTAATGTCAAAAACATTCCAGTCAAAGTGCTGTTTGATACAGGCGCGTCACTAAGCTTTATTGCAAAGAATGCGGTTAAGAAACAGGATTTGAAAGTGAAGAAGCTCAAAGAACCAATGACTGTCCAGAATCCGGTTGGGGGTTCTCTCGATCTTAGCTGGATTTGTGCAGTACCTGTCTCTTTTTCCTGTTATAAGTTCCCTACCATCTCCATCGTCATGAATTTTACTGAATTTGATCTTATATTGGGATTGGATTGGTTAACCAAATATGAAGCAGAGGTCAGATGTGCCGAGAGAGTGGTTAAGGCAAAGGCCCAATCAGGGAATTATATAACCATACCATGTGAAGGCGCGAATTCAAATAGAAAAGATTTCTGGTCAGCTCTTGATGTTTCTCCTGCTCAAATAGAAAATGTCCCAGTAGTCACAGAGAATATTCCCGACCTCGTAAAAGATATTCCTGTCGTCAAGAATTATGCGGATGTGTTTGAAGAAGTTGTTCATTTACCTCCGTAGAGAGAAATAGATTTCAAGATCGCTTTGATTCCGAATGCAAGGCCGGTAGTTCACGCTATTCGAAGAATGTCCTTGAAAGAGAAAGAGGAATTAGACAATCAAACAAGACAGCTTGTATGGAAGGGTCTAATCAGGCCTAGTTTCTCTTATTAGGGAGCAGCAGTGGTGTTTGTCCCAAAGTCTGACGGTACTCTACGGCTATGTGTGGATTATTGTGACCTGAACAAACAGACAATAAAGAATAAATATCCATTGCCGAGAATCGATGATTTATTGGATCGTCTGAATGGAGCACAGGTATTTTCAAGGATGGACCTAGCTACAGGCTTGCATTAGCTTCGTATTGCCGAAGAATGTGTTCCTATGACAGCATTCAGAGGTCCAGACCTATTCTATGAGTGGTTAGTAATGTCGTTCGGCTTATGTAACGCTCCAGTTTACTTCGTCGATTTGATGAATAGAGTGTTCAGAGGAGTCCTGAGTAAGTTTGTTCTGGTTTTTATTGACGATATTCTAATATTCTCTAAATCAAAGGCCGACCATGAAAAGCATTTGGAACAGGTTCTAGAAATTCTGAGAAGGAATGTTTTAAAAGCTAAACTATCCAAATGTATATTCTGGCAAGATGAAGTAAAGTTTCTGGGCCATGTCGTATCAAAAGAAGGAATTGTTGTGGATCCAAGTAAAATCACAGCTATTCAAAATTGGAAACAGCCTAGTACTCCTACAGAAGTCCGCAGTTTTCTTGGGTTGGCTAGTTATTACTTTGTTAAAAACTTTTCGAAGATATCTGGTCACTTAACGAAGCTTACAAAGAAGCACTCAAAATTCAATTGGACTCCAGAATGTGAGGAGGCTTTTGAAGAGCTAAAGTTAAGATTAACGACTGCTCCAGTGTTAACGATAATCGACGGCAATTAGGATTTGAAAGTCTGGACAGATGCCTCTAGAGAAGGCCTGGGTGCACTACTAATGCAAAGGGGTCAAGTGATCGCTTATGCTAGCAGTCAACTGAAGCCGCACGGGAAAAACTACGTCACTCATGATCTTGAGTTGTTGGCTATAGTATTTGCTTTGAAAATCTGGAGACACTATCTTTTGGGTGAGAAATTCGAACTGTTTACAGATCACCAGTCGTTAAAGTATCTGTTCACCCAGAAAGACTTGAATCTGAGGCAGCAACGTTGGCTAGAATTCCTTGCAGCATACGATTTTGAGATTCTATACACTCCAGGGAAAGCCAATGTCGTGGCCGATGCGTTAAGCCGAAAGAATGTAATGATCGCCAGCTTTATTATTACGACTTCCTTGATTGACAAAATATCCATTCTTCAAAAGGATGAAAATTTTATTAAGGATATGATCAAAAGGATTCCGAAAGGCGAACCCTCGTGTTTTCAAATAGATAACGATGGGACCCTGAGATTGAAAGGAAGGATTTGTGTTCCCGACATCCCAGAGTTAAAAAGGGAAGTGTTAGATGAGTGTCACAAGTCCAAGCTGAGTATCCATCCTGGTGTGGCCAAAATATATAACAATCTCAAGCGAACATTCTGGTGGAAGGCTATGAAAAGAGACGTTTCAATATATGTTAGCCGATGCCCTACTTGCCAGCTAGTCAAGAGCGACCAACAGAAACTGGCTGGATTGTTACAATCGCTAGACGTTCCAGGTTGGAAGTAGGAACATATTTCCATGGACTTCATAGATGGTTTACCCAGAACCAGAAAAGGGAATGACAGTATTTGGGTGATCGTAGATCGCTTCACGAAGACCGCCCATTTCATGCCTGTCAAATCGAACCAAACTGCTCAGAGTCTGGCGCAGATATATTTCAAGGAAATTGTTTGACTACACGGAGTGCCGATCAGTATAGTTAATGATAGAGATCCAATATTCACTAGCAAATTCTGGGAGGCGTTTCAAGTAGAACTGGGAACAAAGCTGAACTTGAGCACCGCCAATCATCCTCGGACAGATGGTCAGACTGAGAGGGTGAATCGTATACTAAAAGATCTATTGCGGGCTTGTGTACTAGATTTCGGTGGATCATGGGAAGACCATTTACATTTGGCTGAATTTTCATATAACAACAACTACCAGGCGAGCCTGACAATGTCACCATTCGAAGCACTGTATGGTAGACCGTGCCGATCTCCTGCTTGTTGGGTCGAACCCGGTAATAGACTTGTGTTAGGGCCTGATATGATCCGAGAAGCTGCTGACAAAGTCGATTTCGTTAAGAAACAATTACTCGCCGCTCAAAGCCGACAAAAGAGCTATGCCGAGAAGGGAAGAAGAGATATATCGTTTGCTGTTGGAGACTATGTACATTTGAAAGTATCGCCGATGAGAGGAGTTATCCGGTTCGGTAAAACTGGGAAGTTGGCGCCCAAATTCATTGGTCCGTTTCCTATTCTTGAACAGATTGGAACTCTCGCTTATAGGGTTCAATTGCCAGATTGGTTGCCTGGGGTGCATGATGTATTTCATATATCTCAACTTTGAAAGCACGTTCGTGATCCAGACTTGATCGTGGAAGAAGCAGCTCAACAGGATATTGAAATTACTCCAGAATTGGCTGTGAGAAGAAAGCCGCTAAAGATCATTGGCAAAGAAACCAAGGAACTGATGAACAAGAAGGTTCACTTAGTCAAAGTGCAATGGAGTGGGGATCCGCGAGATTGTACTTGGGAAACCGAGGAGAGCATTCAGAAAGCCTATCCTAAGTGTCAAGTAGATATCTCTGATTGACTCCGGTGCAAGGTACATTTACCATATTTTGCATTACCAATTAGTTCTCTACTCTGTTGTTATTTTCTTTCCATGGATGTGCACTTTTAATTCTATAGTCTGAATGATTTTAAAAGAATATAGAAATTGATTAGTATATTTTTGAAAAGTTGATTGTTGTTTGTGTTGTGTGATAGTAGATTTGATTAATTAAATTATTAGAACGATAGTTGATTTAATCAATAAGGGAATGAATGGTAGGATTTATTCGATTATACCACACATTGAACTGATATGAAAATAGATAGAAATATATACATGTGCATCATATATGTTTGAACAGGTAAATGGATTAGCTGTTGAGTAAAGAATTTATTTTCGTGCCCGACAAATAGGTAAACCTTAATGAGTTGGATGCGAAATATATTATATCAACTCCTGTGAATGCCATTGGATGCGGAGTGCTGGTTGTTCTGTGTGTAATCATAAACATCGCCATAGGATAGTAACAATTAATTTTGAACTACATTACATGGCATACTTCTGGAAGATAGGCATACTTCATCATATACCACATAAGCATTTGGAGCTTGTGTGACGAGGTGGAAGATTTACCATACGAGCGAGAGGCTTATATAGCGATGACTATATTTTACAGGTTGAACTGATGATTGATATGGACCATATAAGATTGTAACAATAAATTGCCAGATTAATAAAAACCCCACACGGGTCTGGAGTTGACAATAATCACATCTCTCTAGTTATTAGGTACGACACATGGATTATTTATTTCCCACACGGGACGAGGTGACGAGGATTTATCCTCTAGAGAAATTAAAAATACACACTCCCCCAGGCTTTGACAGGGACAAGAATTTATTCTCTGGAGTTATTATCTGTACACGCTCCCCTGTAAACACCAGAATATATCACTATAAATATGTGTATGCTTTATAGGATTTATTGGGTACCTAATACGGCCCAATAAATTTCCAAACCCCTCCCCGTACAAAGGAGGTTATGGCGAAATTTTTCGAAAATTCCGGGTGTTAGCCAAATTTTTGAAGAATTCTCAGGAACTTAAAAGTTGGAGAATGGAAGCCAGATTGAACATAGAGTTGATTAATCAAACCACTTTCGACTTTGTTCCATTTCGGGGATGAAAAGTTTTAAGTGGGGGAGATTGTAACGACCCGGAAAATCTGAACCAATTTAAAAATTTTAAATTGTCTATTTTAGTGGATTTTAAATATTTAAAATAAATATTTTAAATAATAACGATGAAAAGTAAGTTTGAATCGACATTTGAAAACGAATATAATTAGTTATAATTATAAACAAGGCCTGAAATGGCGCGGTAGTTTCAAAATTTGAATTCAAACTTTGACTGACTGTACCGGGTACGAAACAAAACGGATTTGAGTGAAACCAAAAATATTTAAATCTGTTAGTTAATATCTTTCTAATGAATCTGAAAAATCGAAGTTTCATAGCGGGAAGCAAAAGTTATGGCCAAATGAATTTTCTGAATGGTCGCTGTGGAGTTTATATAGCCCGTGAAAATGGTCATTTTGCAAACGACCTCGGAATTCGACGAAACAACTTTTTTTGGATCCGGGATGTTAAACTATTGCTAGGTTTCAAATTTCATAATTTTTGAAGTTAATATGTGAGCGTGGCAAAGGAAAAGGTGTTTTGGTCAATTACAGTTAAATTGGATCGACCAGAAATGGGCCATTTTTCAAACAGTTTCTGAATTCGATGAAACTAGTTTTGTTGGGACCATATCGTCAAAACATAGCTAGATTTATTTTTCGGGAATTTTTAGAATCAGTATGTGGCCCCGGCAAATTGAAATATACGTTCAAATTAAATATTGAATGTTTTATATTTTAATTTGAAGGAAAACTGACTGAAACATTCGAATGGGCCTTCGAAACATATCCCATTGTGTTCCGGATGGGGGTAAAACGCTAGGGACGACAGTCGTTGGGTTTGGATTGGAGTTCGTATGGATAGAAGGGTATTTTCCGATTTAAGGAAATTAAAAATTAAAATATAAAATACGGGCCAATCACGTTTCTTCTCCCTCATCGCGTTGACCCAGTAAATCCCGATTACCCCCAAACCCAACGGCGACTACAGCTTGATCGTTCTCCCTCCGTTTTCCCTCGATCCACGCAATAAAACACCGCGGCCCAGTTGAGTAAATTGTAGAGCTCGATCTCACCTTTAAATCCATACTAAGTTTGCCCTCCATCGTTAAGCGTATCACCAGAATCACCTTCGTGAAGCCCGCCTGTTTGGAGCGCCGCCGAGCCTCCATGGTGCCACCGAGCTGAACGAGACCACTGGCGCCGGGAAGGTGGTTCGAAGCTCTTCGACGTGGTGAAACCCGATCTGAACGAAGTGCTTCAGATTCGAAGATAATTGCAAACCTAGTTTTGAAGATTTGTTGAAGGTAAATGGCTTTGTTAATTTAAAATAGTTTTAACACTTTAAAACCATTACAAACTTGTAAAAATCATATCTTTTTGCTGTGTTGTCGAAATTCAGTGAAATAAGAGACAATGGACTCGTGTGGACGTCTTCTACATTCTAGAAGAGATCGCATATTTTTTTTAGCCTTCTGCTATTTTTGGTGGAGTGGAACCCAATGTGAGATTTCTAATTTATAAACGATATGGAAAACGACGATGTATAAATTATATAGTCGATGTAAGAGTTATATAAGCATTGTACACCTCATGTATAAGCGTTGTATAAGTTGTACGTTCGATATATAAGTTATATATGCGTTGTAAAAATTATATATGTGTTGAAATAGAAGTGAAATGCCTATATATATATATATACACACACATACGCCCCTCGTCCACAAACCATGGACGATATTTATTGGTTGTGATTGGTGTGAAAATTGGTTGATTACGAATGGTTGATTAGAATTGTTTGTGGTTGAAATTGATTGATTGTGGTTGAAAAATACCCGTTTGTGGTTGAGAAATATTTGGTTGAAACCACATAGGATTAGTTTGTGGAAATGAAAAAAAAATATACATGCCGCCTGCGTGCGAACTAGATGCATGATTCCCCATTGTCAAAAGCTGCGAGGCTTTAAGGTAGAGTGAGGAGCCATACTAGGAACGGCCCCGGTTTTAACTACCCTGCTGTTATGCTGCCGAAATTTTGAATAATATTCATGTGTTAGAATTATTTTCTTGTGCTGAAACTATATTCGTGTGTTGAATAGAAACCCTTCATGTGTTGAATAGAAATTCATTCGTTAAATAGAAATTCATGTGTTGAATGGTATTTGTGTTTTAAATAAATTGTTTTAACAATAAAAATCACATTTTTACTATATATATACAAACTATAGAAAACCCTTCATGTGTTGAATAGAAATTCATTCGTTGAATCATATTCATGTGTTGAATGGTATTCGTGTTTTAAATAAATTGTTTTAACAATAAAAATCACATTTTTACTACATATATACAAACTATAGAAAACCCTTCATGTGTTGAATAGAAATTCATTCGTTGAATCATATTCATGTGTTGAATGGTATTCATGTTTTAAATAAATTGTTTTGCAATAAAAAAAAATCACATTTTTACTCTATATATATATATACAAACTATAGAAAACCTTCATGTGTTGAATAGAAATTCATTCGTTGCATAGAAATTCATGTGTTGAATGCTATTCATGTTTTGAAATAAATTGTTTTATAATAATAATAAAATCATATTTTTAACATCTATATGAACTATATAAAATAATCGTGTTTTGAAAGGAATTGTTTTACAACAAAAATCACATTTTTACTATATACACGAATAGTTGAAAATAGCGAAGTGTTGAAATAATTGTCGGTTGGATAAAAATATCCTTTTTATCAAAGGTATGAAAAGCATATAGTTTTGAAATCGAAGAATCGATTATATATATATATAATTAAAATATATCGACTAACGAAGCCGTAGTTCGTATTATAAAACCGTGATTTCAAACGATTAGTGCGGGAGATCCGACCACCGGATTTTCCCGAAACTGAAACCGTTGGGTTCGCTTTGGAAATATCTTTCCAACGACACCACTTTGTGAAAATCCAACGGTTGGATTGTCTGGAATGTTTAATTCAAATCTGAAGAAAAACAGCGCCAAAATCGATTATATTTATATATAATATATAAATATAATTATATTAAATCGAATAACGACGCTGTAGTTCGTATTTTGAAATCGAAACTTCAAACGATTATACCGGGAGATCCGACCGTCGGATTTTCCCGAAACTGGAACCATTGGATTCGTTTTGAAAAGATCTTTCTAATGATATAAATTTTGTGAAGATCCAACGGTTAGATTTTCAGATATATGTAAATCAAATCTGAAGAAAAACAGTGTCACGGCCGCGTTATGGCCGAAGCGTCGTTTGAATAAATTGGCTATTTTAAAATAAAAAAAATAGCGATAAATCGTAACAAAATATTATAAATGATATAGATGTGAAATTTAGAAACTAACTGAAGGTTGGCTAAGTCGAATAGTTTTCTGGGTTTTGATCTGATGTTGGTTTCGGCCTTCGGGGTTAATATTTGGGAAATCGATCTCTTACTGATTTACGGTTAGTGACTAATGAATTGAAATGTGCGTATGTTGTGTTCGTGTAGCACTTGTTTATTATATACACGAGTTGCTCAGAAAGACCGGGTTTATCCCATTCTGAATGACTAAATCGACGATAAGAAATCGAGATGATGACGGTGGTTGAAGACCGGAAATCTTCACCACGTTTGGATGGTAAATGATGTCCTGATTGGGAGGCATCCCGAAATATGGATAATGAGTGGTGATCGTCCATACGTACGTGGAGATCGATGGGTTTGCGAGGTATATAGTGCCTCCGGTTTCGTTCCGACCCAGAACGGACTTGTAAATGGACTGTGTGTCTGACATTGGAATTTATTCTGTGTGATTGATAGCCATCAGTTACATGGCGTGAATTGCCTGTGTGACATGCTAAGATGCAGTGATCAGGGCTTCTGTTGAAAAGCAATTTCATGTGATTGATGATCAAAGCACCGCCTGTGTGGCGTAGCTTTGTGTATAACGTGAATTCGCGAGCCTCACACCCCAGTATGAACCAAAAACGGGAGAAGAACCTCAGGGAGGGCATGCGTTTATTTCTAGCTAGGAGATGTGTCAGTGTTTTTACACGGCCTGACATTTTACTTATGTAGATGATGGATAGCAAGGCGCCTCGGATATATCGGTCGATCCGGGACCGATGGAGTCATTCGTTGGCTCATTTACGCCCCATAGGGTGGGGAAACATAGTGTTCAGGAATTTTAATCCACATCGGTGGACCGGCCCTGTCGCTCCAAAGGCTTGACTGAGTACTTTCTTGAGACATGGGCTAGATTGTCTCGAAGTCGATAAGGACTATCTTTTGCCTTGGTTCATGACGGAAACCCAATTTCCAAATACGTGACTATGCGGTTTTGATTGTATACCTATATATGGTGACATAGTGGTATGGGGCATTAATGCCGTCTATGATTGATACTTATGATTTGAAATTGTTTTTGAGACATATAAACACTAGTAATAATATCAAATGCTTTTGTTTTATTCGTACAAGCATATTTTGGCCGTTATAAGGTAAAAACTCTATCCTCTGGTTTGCGTTGCATTGTGTGATGGGAACTGAGTCTTATAATGGCTTCATTTTTACAAAAAGCATTGCGATGTTTAAAAGATTTAATTGTTTTTAAAGCACTGGCAATCCAATGGAGTAAACACGTTCCACGAAAGTGGCGTGGTCCTGCGATTAGCCAATTGTATAATGTGATAAGTAGATTTCTCATACCAGTCCCATGACTGACTCGTAGTTTGTTTCACTTGCAAATTCGGGTGCCCCTTTTTCTACACGGGCAGCCTTGTCTTCAGGTTTTAGCAGGCTCTTTCTGGATAGCTGGAGCTGAAGATGGATTCTCTCATTTATCTCTTTTTATGCTGTTCAGCTCCTATTGTACATTATGTTTCGTTTTCCGCTGTAGACATTTATGTATAGCTGAACTGTATTTGTACTAAGTAAGATCCTGTATACTGTGTAACTCTGATGATTACGTTTATCCAGTATATTCTATTGTTCATTATCTGGTGTATTTATTTATTTTTGTTCTGCTGTTATCTGTTTATGTGTTATATTCCAAAGATTACCCTTGCCACCGTCATTACGGGGTTCGGGGTCGTCTCAGTTGACTGGTTTGTTGAGTGGTTTATGAATTCTGGTCGATACAGGATGTATAACTGTATCGATAGGTGTTTCTAAACTCTCGAACAAAGAAGTTCGATAAAGTATTGTTTTAAAAATGGATAAATGATATAATTTTGCCTAAAAGTTATTTTGATATAAAAGGAATAATTTTTGGATTATTCTAGTATATGAGTGTGTTGATTATTATTACAATCAAATAAAATTGTAAAATATTAAAATGGTTATATATAACCAAATCGAATTTGTGTAAAAATGGGATACACAAATAAGATGAATTAAAATTTGATTCAGATCTGTTTTTTAGAAATATTTTCTAAAGTAATAATATGAAATTACTTTTAAGAATTTTTGTTAAGAATGGTTTAAATGGATTTTTAAAGGGATTAAGCACTGAAATCGCCTCGGTGGCAAGAAAATAATTCTGATAATGGATCTCGACATTTTCGGTATTCATTTTCCAGTTTCTGAGTGATGGATTGCTACCATAATTTATTAATGGAAAATTTGTTTGAAAATAACATGATGTTTTTTTTTTAAAAATCAAATGTTTTAATTAAGCTGATTATAAATATATGTGTGTAACTATATATGATTTCAAACTAATTTGAAATAAAACCCGAGAATTTGAATTCTGAAATTAAAGTTTAACTTGTATAAGTTGATTAGATTGAAATGGTAAAATGTATCAAATAAATTGAAATTTAACTTAAGTTAAATAAAATTGGATTGAAATAGAAATAATTCCGAATGAAATTAATTAAAGAAAAATGTTGAGATTTGAATTATTAATATGAATTCGACTTATGAATAAGCAAGTTGAATATATATTGGATGTTGTTAATTGAAATTGAATTGTGATAAATTTGGATTCAGGTATAATAAGTGGATTGATTTAAATAGAAATCAGATTTGAATTGATAGAATGGAAGTGAACTAATCAGAAGTTGATTAAGTGTTAAAAACTGGAAGTTGGATTGATTTGAAACCAACTGGGAATGGATACATGTATACTGAGTAGATATTGAATGGAAGCAAATGCAAAAGATAGAATTATGTCCGACAAAAAGGTACATATTTACAATATTACTTGGATTTGATGGTCTTATGAGCCTATGGGGCAAGCCGCTTGGCTTTCTGATTTTCTTTTGGATTGGAGAAGGCCTAGAAGGGTGAGTTGTAGTTGTACCGATTGAGCCACGCAAAGGAGATGTTGCCGAAATTTTTCGAAAATTAAAAGAGTTAGAAAATTTTCAAGAAATTTCTAATAATTTAAAATCGAGTTGTTAATTGTAATCGAAATAAGAACACCAGAATTTGTTAATTAAATTTCAAGTGGAATAAATGAAATTGATAAATGGATTTAAAATCAATTGAATGGGTGTGGACATATAGAAGCGCATATGGATTGAAGACAAGAAAGTGATGATGGATTGTCCAAAAATGGTGGACATGTCATTTGGAAAGAATTACGAATGGTCGAGTGTTGGTATGAAATTTCAAAGGTCGGGTAAGAACTGGATTATAAAGATATGGAATATAAGATTTCAACTAAGTAGATTGTGAGGAGTTAGAGTTACAACACCTTTGCTGCTTAGCAATTTCGAGGACGAAATTATTTTAAGGGGGGAGGAATGTAACGACCCAGATTTTTTGTCGTTTAGTTTTGAACTTTTAAATTATTTTAAATGTTGTATTGAAGTATAAATGGAAATTACATAGGATTTACTAATTAGAACAAAGTTTGAACGTATAATTTATAATATAATTTAAAACGAGCTCGAAATAGTCATGGTAGTTCGTAATTTACGATTTAAACTTCAACTGAATATATAAAATCCAATATAAGTCGGATTTCTTTGAAACAAGAAACATTCGGATTTATTTGATTATATCTTTCTAATGGAAATGAAAAATCGAGATTTTCTCTTATAGATTTAGAGTTATTTCCAAATCAAATTTTCAAATAGTTGCTATGGAATTCGTTATTAAAATATAATGATATTTTTATTTCAACGGTCGGTAAATAAACGATATTCTATGAAATTGATACCGCATGCAATTTAACCTATTTGTTTTACATAACCAACATCACTGTGACTTATCTTGATATGATATGCCAGTGGTTAGACCGTGATGTGTATAGCTCAAAGTTGAAATATAGAGAAGAAAAAAAATGTCATTAAAAAGTAGTATATTTAACCACTGAAAATACAAAAGTACTACCGTATATTTTCTTCGTATTCATATTGTCACTTATATTCTTTTTCATGTTAAAGATCATGCATATAGTTTCCTACATTTCATATAAAAATCATTAACGGGGTACACAAACTGTATAGTTCAGAAAAACATATTAGATGAAAAAATAAGTTAAAATTCCTACCTTACCATGTACATTTCAGCAAGCATTCTCTCCTAATCATTCTATTTCAACCGTGCATCCCAAGTCTTTCGAAACCGTGGGTACCAAGCCAACAGCTACGTGCCTGCCAAGTAATTTCAGATCCGTGCGCACCAAGGCACTCAAATCCTTATAAATAAAAACAAGCAGATTATATTCTTTTTCTTTCCTTCAACAAACAAGTACGAAAACTCTTCTCTCAAAAATTCATTGAAATTCTACTACCTCCATCTATAAATTCCAGTCAAACTAAAAACCTAATTCCCAAATTCCTTTTCGCGTTTTCCATTTCATCTGCAGACGGTTTCTTCGAAAGTCCTCCATTCTTATAATCCTTTGGTTCATCTGCGATGCATTTTTCCAGTGTTCAAAAATTACAATAGCCCTAGGGCTCGTCTTTTCTCGAAATTGTAAGGGATTTGGTGACTTTGCAGTTTGATTTAAGGTTATGGGAACGATTGGATCGGGTTGTGAATAACTGGTGAGATTTGATGGAAATTTTGGTCGTGATTTTTCTACTGTAGCGGGCAAAGCACTATGAAGTCGCGTTTGTGAGAGCGAGAGGTTTCGGTGATCATGAGATAGTGGTGTCCGAACCTTTGTGGCAATTTGCGTTCAACTACTATAGCTTGGAAAAGCTACAAATCACATTTCCAGTAAATAAACTTCGTTGGTTGCCGTGATGTCAAAGAGAGGAAGTTTTTGATGAGGGTAGGGTGGTTGGTTTCTGTTTAGGGCTATGTTGAGATAACATCGATATGGATGGATGATTATCGCAGCCATGGGAGGGCCGAAGTTGCGGTTCCAGTATTTTATTTCGTGAAGGAGAAGCTTTTACTGAGTGGGTGGTTTTACCAGTGAAGGAGTGAAGTATGGTAATTGGGAAGGAGGAAGGATTTGAAAATACCGATGGAGCTGGTTTTTCATTCTTGCCGCGAGGTGAAGGGGGCGAAGTTGATGAAGTGTGCGTGAAGAGCTGGTTTTGGATAAACAGTATCGCGATTATGAATGAAAGTGACAAAGGGATTGTGAAAATCATACAACAATTAAGTCGCGAGCAATTGGATTTTTTTTCTCACCTTTTTTCTGAAATGGTGCGGAAGAGCCACTGATAATTGGTAGGGTAAGGTGGAGTTTTCAATAAGAATAATGTTGGGTATTTTTATTTGAATTCAATTGAACTAGAGAAGGAGTTTGGTTTTATGGAGTGGTAAACGTTTGGGGTTAGGTGAGCGTGATGAAGCAGTTCAATGATAACAATCAAATTAAAACTACCATGATGTTGAAAACAACTGTAATGGGTTTCCAACTATCCTGTATTAGTGATGTTGTAGTAAAAATGTTTGGTGTGATGCAGTCGATTAAATTGATGGAAACCAATATGGATTTGAAGTTGTTGATGACTGGAGGCAATCTGTAGATGATGGGTAGACGGTAGGACCTTCAGCAAGGGACTTTTACACTGGAATGAGAGTTAAGTGAGGTTTGGGTGATAGCAAGGGAAGTCTGAAGGTTTACGGTGATAGGTCTAAACACGGTAGCGGGTTCAGTATTCTTACTGATGGAAGAAAAGATTAAGAGGCACTAAAATAGGATTAAGGAAAGGATAATTTAAGGTGATTAATTTTAGATTTTTATTATTGAATTTTAAAACTAATCAAAAATTGAAATCATTATAACTATTGTACTCGTGGACGGAATTGAGGGATACTTGTCACGTTGGAATTTTGGTGACGGGATCTCAATTGTGCAACTGATATCGCTGAGGACAATGCTACTGGAATTTCATAGTTAAATCGAACACTTGTTTGATTGTAGACAAAATAAAAACAGAATCATCAACTGCAAAACAAGGTGTAACTCTGACTCGTTTATATTTTTTATATAAACAACTTATAAATTTACTTATAGTAATTTTATACTGTGTGATGGTTGTTTGGATGAATGGTTGATAAAATTGATTGAAATGGTTGATATAGCTACATTGTTGATCAATTATTAATTCTGTTTACTATGATATTTCATATTTTTGTGAAATTAATGTTGATTAACATCTGTGGGTGCAGGGAAATAGGTTGGAAGGATCCAACTGGATTCCTCAACATTTAATTACCGTTTTTCATTGATTTTGATATATGAAGTGTTATATAGTTTGTGATTGGATATGCTATGAATCACCCTGGCCCTAGAAATTGATATTTTAAATACCGTAAAATATTTTCAAATGCAGAAAAGGAAATTGGGATTTAAAAATAGAATCTATTTTCAAAATAGAAATCGAATTTTGAATGGAGCTAAAATAGAAACTTATTCAAATGACCAAGCGGTTGATTTACACAATGTTTATAGATTAAGTAAAATATTTATCTTAGGATAAATTGGAATATAAATTCAGGTTTGAATTTACATTGAAAAGTGGGAAACAATTTTGAGATTTGATATTTTTAATTAGATTTGAACTTAAAGGAAATTTATTTACCAAACAGAAATTTAATCTCAATGTACTTGAAAATAGAAACTGGTTTTAATGGATAATACAAGAATGGTTATAAATGAATTTTATAAATACAGTAAAATATTTATTTTAGGATAAATTGAAATATAAATTCAAATTTGAATTTATATGGAAAAGATGTAATCAGATTTGAAACCAATATTTGAAATGAGATTTGAACTTAGCAAATTATAAAGAAAATTGTAAATGAGATTTTAAATAATGCAATACAAATGAGTTTGGTATGGAAAAATCTGAATAGAAGTTATAAATGGAATTTGGGTTTAAGGTAATATTTATAAGTACGAAATCAAACTGATTTGATTATATATCTATGAAATATATTCACGATTAAAGTGAACAATGGTTTAAAGGATATATTTTGCAAATGAAATATCTCTAAAGGAAATTCAGATTTGAAATAAGAATCCAAACTGGAAATTGAATGAAAAGGAAAATGGGTGATCTTTTAAAAAGAAATGATTATTTTTATTTCAAAATTCAGAATATAAAATAAATGTGACTACGTTTTGTAGATTGGAATGATTATAAAATGTGGTAATGATTTGGAAAGGATAAATCCAAAAGTGAATCGGGGATTTGAATTAACCTGAAATGGTAGATAAATTCTAAAGATAGGAATATAATCAAATATAGATTATTCGAGAGAGAGTTATTTATTGGAATTCGATTATATCGAGTTTAGGGAAGTAGTTATTTTTTACTTTCTGTTTTGAATCAAATTTATTTATTTATTTATTTACTTACTTATTAATTAAAGTAATAAGTACAAGTTATATTTTTATATACCAATTATTTGGGAACAACGATTATAATGCTATTGTTAAAAATCTAAACAGCGATTTTTGCGTTGTCATTATAATAAATGTTTTGTAAATCTAAACAGCGATTTTAGCGCCGTCGTTATAATAAATGTTTTGCAAATCTAAACAACGATTTTAACACTGCCACTATAATAAATGTCTTATAAATCCAATATTTGGAAACAACGATTATAACGCTGCCGTTATAATCAATGTTTTTTCCGTAAAGGAAGTGGATTCTTAGGTCGAATCTGAGAGTCGCGTAAGCGTTGTTTTGTTTGAAGTGGTGAGCTTTGGCTATTTCAAAGTTAAGAATGTTGTCCAGTTAAGGTCTGAGAGGTAATTATACCCCAACTTAATTGACTTCATGATTGATGGAGAAATGGTCAAGGTTCGATAATGAAGTTTGGTTAGCAATATGGTTAGTTAATAAATGATTAATGGTTTGAGTTATAATAACGATGTTTTATAACATCATGCTAATTTAAAGGATTTTGAAATGTATTCCCCAAATAAAATGAGAGATATTTTCTATGCATAGAAAAGGAAAGGAATTGGTCAACGAGGAATTAGTAAATGAAATATTGAAATATTTTCCGATATTAATAAGGGATATTTTCTGAATATAGAAAATAAGGATTTGTGAATAGATAGAAATATTTTCTAGCTGGAATAAGAGATATTTTGTCTAATAAAGAAATTGTGATATTGAAAATGTTTTTACAAGGATCAAGAGAGGCAAAAGATATGGAAGACGGGAAATGAGAATTTGGAAATGATAATTTAATAAGGAATTTATTTAAAGGGGCCCAACATTTTTTGATGGTTGATCAGTAGTATTTCCATTTGGAAATAGGACCGTTGATTGTATGGATGTTCTTTAATAGTTAAATCACCAACTATCAATGTTTTGATTTATTTTATACCTCCGTTGCCAATATAGAGAGAGCGGGATCAGATGTAATATCTAAAAACCACTCCTATTGGTATAAGCGTTATGAATCAACTTATGCTGAAAATAATTGAAGACGGAGTAAAATGCAAGGGCTGTTCTGTTAATCCTAAGTAAAAACTGCCCAAGATGGATTAATAGAATAGTGCCTTCGGTTTGTCCAATCTCAGGAAAACGTATATGGACGAATGTATGACGATGTGACATTCAAAGGAAATGTTGGCAAGATGTTCCTGAGAGTTAATCGTGACCTCAAGCCTCATCAACCGGGAAATGATAGAAATCGGACAGGCAACATGGCCATGTGGGTCATTCCCATTAGGGATATTATCACCTGATCTAGAGAAAAATTCATTTGCTTCTTATTTCATTCGCTGCTGTATGCTTTCGGTAATGGTTGTTGATCACAACCGTTGGTGATAATATGCTCGCTACACTCAAGCTAAATGAGTGGTCAGCCACGTGTGGGTCGAATTGCAAGACGTTCTTGTTGAACCCAGTGTATTCCCCTCTAGAGATACAATATCGGAAGGTGGTTCCATACCTTGTCATGTTGGAAATCCAATCTCCAATAAGCGCCCTGCTGTTTTCGATTTTATATTATATATGGAGCGTGAGATGCAAGCGTTCCGCTAGATTCTATTTATTTGATGTAGACACAATTGTAATATCATTGGATTTGGTATCAAAAATATTTTTGGTCATCGTAAGGTAAAAACCATCTATGTTTATGTGTGGATCGGTCTTACGATTATCGTTTCTTTCGAAAGGATTTTGAAAGTTAAACAAATGGTTGGAGTTTACTCACACCAGTCCTATGACTGACCTAGAGTTTATTATATTTTGTTTTCCCTAAACTCTTGGGTGCTCATATTTGTACGGGTAGTCAAGTAGTCGGGATTTTACAGATTCACTTTGGAGGAGCTTGAAGCAGGAGGCTTCACTTGTTAGCTATAGACTATCATATTTTCCGCTGTGTACTATGTTGTATCTGGAAACAGATGTTTATAACTATTCCAGGAATAACTGTTAAGCTCTGATAATGGTATGTATATACAGTTACTGATTTGTATTCCAAGAGTTATGTTATTTAATATATTTTATTCGTTCCGTTGTGAGATTTGTGTCCATCGCTTTCTTCTACTCTAAATTTTCTTTCTTTCTATTTCTCATCCTCAACTTCTTTCTACTAATGATTGGTATTTCTGTGCAATTTGAGTTGGACGTATGGTGTTATTAGTCAACTCAAATGGTACGGAAATTCGGGCCATTACACCAATTGTAAATTTTGTTAGTGATTAGTGTTTAACTATTTAAATATTAATGTTTACATGTGGCTTAGTAGATGATATGGCATTTTAGCCAAATTTGTTACTTATTAACTTTGGTGAAATTCAATTTCACTTTGTCAAGCATTATTTGGTTGGGATTGTTATTCATACCAATTCTCAAAATTATATCACTTTAGACTTGTGACATTTTAGAATGATCAAAATTCAAGGATCATCCGTATTTGACTATATAGTCTAAACAAAAATTCCTTGGTTTAATATTAATTATCATTATCATTATAAATTTATTCTATTTAGAGATTCTGACTTTGATTTGACCACAAAACAAACCTTGTATAACTAAAAAGATGAATCCTCTCTAAATAATATTTCACTTTCAATACTTCAATCCATCCTACTATGGTCATTTGATGGGAGTTATAAAATGATTTGACTATAAACAAAGTAGGGCTTCCATATTGAAAATCGATCGTACCGTTAAGTCGAGAGAACTGTGTAGATCCATTATGTCAGTATTTTCTATTTGATCTTGGTTATATTAACCAATGAAAATCTATTATGTGTGTCATTCCATAGTTATCCCATAGCCATCAATATGTAACCTCATGATGGTCCGAATAGTCTTGAGTAATATACTATCTTACAATTGGAGAGCATACTGTAGTTTTAATGGATACATCGATATATAGTCTTGATGCATCTTGACTAGACACAATTTAAAATTGTAGATTTATATTATTATGATAAATTACTCATGATTTCTACACATTATAGCTACTATCACAAAATGCACCGCTTATGGATTTTCTATTAAATATTATAATACATTACATGTAATGGCTTATGAAATTCAACCCACGAATTTTGATACTAGTACATCGCTTATATTCACATATCTAAAGTTGTAACAACGCGTACTTTTGGAACCAATTTAAAATTTATTTTTATTGATTTTGATGCGAATTAAATATTTTATATGATTTATTTTGAGAATGGGTGACGAAAAATTTGTTTAAAGCGAAGTTAGAATGTATAAATTAATTTTAATTATAAAATGAGCTTGAAATGGCGCGATAGTTTGAAAATTCAATTTTAAATGTCAAATGAATGTACATAATTCAATATAAATCAGAATTGGACAAAACAAGAAACGTTATGATCTAATTAACCATATCTTTCTAACGAATGTGAAAATTTAGATTTCACTTTATAAATTGTAAGTTATGTCCATTTTAAAATTTCAAATAGTCGCTATAAAATTTATTTATATTTTCATATACCAGTACGAAGGCACGTTCGTTGAATGTCTGCATAAACATTTAAAACAAAGGCTGGTTTGGTGTTAGAACAGGTTGAGAATTGGACCTCTTTCATATGCAGAACAGCAGTAACTAAGATAACATGAAAACAAAGCAGCATAAAGCGTACATACAAGGCAGTAATATGGCCAGAATCATGTAGCAGGCGAATGAACTTATAAAAAATTGATGAAATGTGCAGAGTATGAAAATACTGTTTGTGTACGTATATGTAACGAAGTAATATATGGAGTACTTAAACATATTCCATGGGATAAAAACATTGTAGAATAAGCATATTTCAAATACAATTACAGCCATGATTGAGGCTTGAAATTAGTTATCCATTGTAACTATGCTCAGGTTATCTCTATCTTTTGACAATTATCACCTTGCCAATTTGTACATAGAGAATACATTATTCTCATGAGAATAACTTCCGACGTAGAAACAAATACTTCAATTTTTTTATGCAACTAATGTTACCAAATATTTTTCAATATGTTGCTTGGCAATTGTGACACCATGTAGCTTGAACAGTTGATGATATCATCTATTACATTATTTTATTTACGTCCAGCTCAATAAATTGTAGCTCCATTTTTTTCCTTCTTTTACTGCCAAGACCTGAAAAATGAATTTAATATTTATGTGTTGGCAATGCAAGTAGGGATATAATATGAATGAACATATAAGTACAAACTAATCAGCACATTCTACATAACAGACAATCTTAGAAACAAACTAATGTCCTGACCATCTTGATCCCTCCAAACACTTTGGTGTTTCATCCGTGCCCAATATGACTTCCATTTAAAGACATGCTGCCCCACTCCTGCATGTTCCAGCCATCCACTTGTGTAGTAAATAATCAATGCAGTGCGTTTTCGTAAACATTCAATTATCAATTTAGTGATCTAAGACAAAAAATACATAGAACACGTGATAGAGGAACACGAAAGAATATGATGCAATTTTTGTAATGTTAATTGTTGATTTAGCGATCTAAGCCAAAAAAAAAAACTTAAATATGTCGTATTAACCATAATTCAAGAACTGTAAAATATGGAAATCATTGGAATATCCGTTTTAAATTGCAAATGCTGATAAGAAAATGCATAGAACAATGTTTATATAATGTCTATGAAGGTAAGGGTAGGAAAAAAATATTCAATACTTTATACATGTCATGATAAGCATCAAAAAAGGAACTATAAATGGAAAATGCAATCAAAGATTATGAAAAGGAATTTTATTCAATGGGAGTTTTTTTAAGTTTGGAAGAAAATGAAATTTTATTCAAACGTAGAGAACATATACGCATAGAAGAAACGTTAGTTAATGAGCATGAAAAAAAATGACATATAAAAAATAGTAGTAAGTGACATAATGACAACTATTTTAAGAACTATGAACTATCTAATTGTGAATGAAAACAATATGTATTAGATAAGAGAGCGGAAAAGGCAATCATGAATACTATATATGCTTAGTAACCCTTTACATGCATGATAGTTATGAACAATAATAGGATGGAACTTAAATCAGGTAATATAATTAAACAAGACTTTGCATTATCCATTTTTCTCTGTCTGGTAAGTATTACTGTCACAAAATAATTATTAGTTCATAAAATAATTGTTGATAATTATCTACAAATGCACCATTTGAAGCTTTAGCAAGACATCAAGCTATCAAACTTTTGGCAATGTAGTCATGATCTCAAATTATAAATCGTTCACTGTAAAATCTTAAGATTGTTTGAATCAGTCAACTATCAAAAAACCAAACTATGACCTATGCAATATATTTAGCTATATCATACAACAAATTTAGGGATAAAATTAATGACAAAAAAGCAGAAGCATTTTATTAAAGGGCTAAGCTTAATATCTTGCTATCAATCATTCAGCCTTTCTATTATGCAATTATCTATTGAGTCCTATAGTTGAGATAATTGACATAATTAGTGGTGAACATTAGTTATGACATATCCAGTACCTTTGCAATCTTGAAATTGAAGTAATATTGCTTCCCATTATACTGAGAATACTGTTTACTGACACTTCTAGGTTTCAAGTCAGTTGCACTACTTACTATGAAGCCTCCACATAGCACCCGCTGTACTTATATCCATTTGGTTGCAATCCAAAATAAAGATTTGATGAATTATACCAGTGAAATGAATACTTAATTATAATATTTTTGCATGTATAGGTAGAACTCATAGTCCAAGCAACAAAGAAATGAAGTTTGTTGTCACCATACAACTGTGTATATACCTGAAATTTAGTAAAAAAAAAGGAAATCAAGCAAGTTAGCAGTAAAAAAAAGGATGATATTGAGCATAGTGCAAAATAAAGAAGCAATATATTTGCAAACACCATAAATATTTTATATGAAGTGATACTACCATACGATAATTGAACTATTGAAATAAGAATATAGGTAAATTATAAGATATCTTGGAAAAAAGAATATACACACATGGCATCCAAATTGAATGGCATTGTATGTCTCCTTTGGGCCAATGGTTCTAGTAGCAAAACAAACCGCCGTCTCACTATCTTGGTTCCGACTGACTGGAGGATGATATATATTTAACTTTTCAAATAGGTATTTTTAACCAAATAGATCCGCCAAATCAAGAACATATTGATCAATCGATACTACACCAATTATTAGCAGATCTGAACATACAACGCAGATCTGAAAATGAAGAACAAAGATAATTGGTAACGATGAAGGGGTAAGTGGCAACATACAACATCAGATCTGAACAAAAAAAAAACGAATAAGAAATAGAGTAAACAAAGTAGGAGCAAGGAAGGAATATATACCAATTTCACCTGTGAAGTCGTCCAGGAGGCGGAGGTAGGGTTAGTCCAGTGCGAGAGCCGATGAGTAATGTCTGATCTGACGAAAAATTGGAAAGTAAAAAATGGAAAGTTACCTGAATCTGCAAAGAAGGAAATAAAAGAATCAGTAGGTGGACTCGAATCAGTTTCTAGTACTGCTTGTAGTAGCGAGATCCAAAGTAGTGACGTTACCGGTTTTAGATCAGAAGTTGACATCAATTTGTGAAACTAAAATTGAATTTTCTAAAATTGGGAGGAAGATGGAGAAGCGGTTTTTGTGAAACTAAAATTGATTTTGCTAAAATTGGGAGGAAGATGGAGAAGCAGTTTTGGATATCGTGGACTTCAGGGTGGGGTAATGGAATTAGAAACTGGGAGGAAACGAAATGAAATGGAATAAGCGCTGAGACGTGTTAGCGGGGTTAACATAATGATAGATAGACCCTCGGTTTTCAGTTTTGCTACTGAGGATTTCACATGGATGTGGGTGGTTCTTTGGGAAGTCTGAAAAAGCTTCACCATCCTTAAGTATTCCTATTATTATAATGATATGGCAAGCGTTCGGTTGCACCTCAAAAATAGAGCCCCCCAAATGCCCCCTAATATCAACTCCGCATTTATATTAAAGAAAATGAGTGGGAAGTAAGAGAGCGAGTGAAAGGAGAAATAGAGGGGCAAATGGGGTGCTGCATTATTACGGGTGCCATTAAACCTTCCTACACACACACACACACACATATATATATATATATATATGTTGAACTTTTTGATTCAAATATTTTATGAAGAGGATGTAGTCAATTAATTGATTGATTGGTTGGATTGATTAATTGATTGATTGATTAATTGACTAATTGGTTGATTGATTGATTAATTGATTGATTTATTGGTTAGTTGATAGATTTGATCATAGAAGGAAATAAATGAATGGTTATATTTTGGAGATATCTTGAAGGGGCAACTTGGATATTTGCCTAGGCTTTCTATTCTCCTATATATGCAGCCTCAGTGGTTAGATTGCGAAAATCAGAAGAAGAAACCATGTAAGAATATCTGGTGAGGATGTGTGCCTCCATGGGCTTGCGCCCTGGAGAGGAAGATGTAGGAATTTGGGCTGAGGGTAAGTATTCCTATTTACTGCTGAAAGACGCAGTTGGTGCCTCCAGATTATCCAAGGTTGGTTGTCATTCTTCATTGCACTTCTGCTCCAACAATATTTGTAACAACCCGTAATTTTAAATATTAAAATTAACAAATTTAAGAATACTTAATTGTTAAAGTGGGAATTAAGGGAAACGGGTTACGCCATTGCGTTCGTATCGAAATTCTGCTTGGAATAGAGTCTAAGTTTTCGAAAATCGGACTTTGTATGAAGAAGTTATGGCCCTCAGAAGTTTCATAAATTTATATAAAACAATTCAGAAAATTAAATACCAAGGCAGGTCGACCTGGAGGTCGACCTACCCCAGGCCAGGTCTACCAGAGGGTCGACCAAGATGTTAATCTCCCTATACAGGTCGACCTAAAGGTCAACCTACCCCTCGGGCAGATCTGAAATGTGACGATTTCTGACTCTTTGCTGAGTCAGTAGGGCTGATGTGGCTGTTCTAGATAACTCTATCTAGTTTGGATGGTTGGGATTACTCCTATGATAATCTAACAGCTTAGGTTGATTCAAACTTCTATAAAAGAGTGCCTAGACTCAGACCCTAAACCTAAGCTAAATTTGTTTCTTGGCCACCATGTTGCTGCTAGGATAGTTCTCCTTCCTAAAGCTTAGGATTTAGCAAGTCAAAATTCTAATTCAAAAAGACGAACGAACCATTCTCTTCTCTAACCTATCTTTGTGAGTACTATTTCTTTCACAATATAATTAATAAATTAATTATGATGAGTTATAATTGGATTATGAGAACATGTCTATTGAATCATGTGATGTTGTTTAACTTTGTTATCTTATGTTGATAGATCTATTTCATATGTCCAATTATACATGTTTAACTTGATTCATTTTTAAGCATGTTTAGGATGTTAAATCATATGCTAGTTTGAATATGAATCTTATGCAAGTCAGTTTTAACATATGTTAATTCGTATGTGAATCTTATGCAAGTTTGGGATGTTAAATCATATGCTAATTCGTATGTGAATTTTATGCAAGTTTGGGATGTTAAATCGTATGCTAGTTTGAATATGAATCTTATGCAAGTCCATATGTGAATTGTACACAAGTTTATATGTGAATCAAATATATACATATGCTAGTTTATATGAAAAACATGTGATAAATTCATATGCAAGTTGTAAGAATCCATATGCAAGTTTAGGTGAAAAACTATATTCACATTTTTAGGTGAAAATTATATTCACATACGCAAGTTTAAGTGAGACCCATAATTCATATATGCAAGTTCACAATTTCATGTTTTAGATCTATATTTAGATCCATGGTAGTTTATGCAAGTTTATGTTCTATATGCCTATGCAAGTTATTGGCTATGCAAATTCGTGTTATAATTCCTATTTGCAAGTTAGATCTATTTTATGTGTTATGCAAGTTGTGATGTTTCTTTTCTTTTTATAAGTTAGACTTTTTGCGAGTCTAACATATCTCATATCAGAACGTATGAATAGCTTGGTGACAAAGGGAAAATATTAATTATGCAAATTGTGAATTGGCATAAAATATCTTTAAAGGCTTATAATTAAATTGAAACATTAATTGGTATAATTTATATACCTGAAAAGTATGGACATAATTTATGTGACAATTATGGGCATAGATTAATTTGGAAGTTATTGACAATTTGAAATAGGATATTAATTCAAATTGGGGTTGAATAAATTAAGTGCATAATAAATGCCTGAGACACGAGGTTAGACTCGTTTGTGGTATAAGACTGCCTGGAACCGACCGACACATCCAACAACCACAAATGGTAGTCTAATGTGAGAGGTCAAAGGCATAAATTAAATAAGTAATAAATGCCTAAACCACGAGGTTAGACTTGTTTGTGGTATAAGACTGCCCGGAACCGCCCGGCATATCCAGCAGCCACAAGTAATCGACTTAATGTGAGAGGCCTGTGCATTAATAATTAATTAATGCTGTTCAAAGACAAATAAGAATGACAAACAGAAGTTTGGTTGAGTTGAGTAATTCTCTGAGTACCAATATGATGTCGATTTCGGTCTTCGGGATTAGTACTTAGGGAGTTATTCTCTTAACCAGTGTATCTGTTAACTAAGATGTACTTAATCATAAATTAAGTAAACCATGTTATACGATATATATATATATAAGTGGATAGGGTTAAGACCAGCTTAACCAGTAATATATATTAATCTGATAAGTTGATAGGGTTAAGATAAACTTAACCAATAATACATATTGATCTGATATGTGAATAGGGTTAAGATAAACTTAACCGATAATACATATTGACCTGATAAGTGGATAGGGTTAAGACCAGCTTAACCAATAATATATAAGTGGATAGGGTTAAGACCAACTTAACCAATAATACATAAGTGGATAGGGTTAAGACCAGCTTAACCAAATGTATATATATGGATCTGATAAGCGGATAAGGTTAAGATAAGCTTAACGAATAACGCATGTTGATTTGATAAATAGGTAACGTGGGTGACATGTGGGATATAATTACAAACACATAACCAAGTTGAAACATGTAAGAAGGCATGAATAAGAGGGGGTTAAGTGGGAAATCCTAGTGGGGTCCAAGCATAGGTGGAAAGCTTATGTCAAGTGTGGGGACCCTTTTCAACTAGTAACCCATTTGGTATCTAAGAGAGCTCGATCTAAATCGAGGATGGGACATGCTTACAGGGTTTGATTATAAGAGGTCAAAACGGGTTAGCAGTGGCAACGCAAGTCCAATGGGGTCATGCGTGTGTGTGGACCCAGGCTGGGAGGTAAGACGTTGTTGCATCGTGTAGGTATAAGCCGTGCATCTTTAGTAGTATCGGGTTGCCACTTTGGGGAGTGATACACCTCACTGTGGGACCAGCATGGATATCTACGAGTTAGGGAGCCGATCGAATAGGGAAGGTAGTGGGTACGACTAGCGGAGATAGGAGCAGGCGACACCTGTGAAGACAGCTAGGAGTCCAACTACCATATTATGAATAAATGCTATAATTAGAACGGGGAGGGTAGTGGGTACAACTAGTGGAAATAGGGGCAGGTGGTACCTATGAAGATAGCTAAGGGTACACGAAATTACCATTATGATTATTATGTTCAGTAGGCGGGATCAACTTTTAGGGCAACTAGCAATGGTGCAGTGTAGTAATTATCCTATAGTGATTAGGAGCGAGATTAACGCCGGAATATTCCTCTTGTTTGTTTTGTCTTGCCCACTTGTTTCGCAGTCATTCCTTGTTTTACCAATTTATGCCTTATCCTAATTACTTTAATAATTATATTGTTAAAGTTACGGTACTCGCCGGACTTTATGTCTGACCCCCTTTGTTTTTGCCTCTTTTCTTCCTTTCACCCCAGGTTCTCAGGGTGGGACTAGTGCTAGTGGAGCTTGATTCGGATCTTTCTCTCTCTTTGGAAGTGCTTAGATTGCTAAAAGTAAAGTTCAGCTCATCTCTTTTATGGCTACTTTTGTTGGGGTTATGCTTTTTTACTTTACGTACTCAGAAAACAATTTGTTAAGATGGTTACTAAGTGTACTTGGTTTTACTGTTGGTTTATGATGTTGGTGTTATCAAAATATTTCTCCGCTGCAATAAAAGTTGTTTTGAAAATTTTCAAGTACCAATATATGTATCTGTCTTGTTATATTCTGTTCTATTCACCAATAATACTCCATGAAAATTGATGCATTCCCTTTGAGAGTGACATTAATGGACGTGGGGTGTTACATGTGGTATTGGAGCTGAAGGTTACAAGAACAATAAGAGATTTCGAAAAGCTATTTTTCAAAAGCATTTTATAAAGAAATACTTTCAAAAGTACATTTTAAGGAGAGTATTTTTAAGAGGAAAGTTTATTTTGAAAACTATAACCCCCAAGAGCCATGTATCTTTCCTTTGATTCCCCATTTTAGATCTCTTTCCTTTTTGAATTTCTTCCTCTATGTATAGACGCTTTTTCTAAGATATGTAAGAACTTCCATATGATGGGCAGAAAACTGCTTCATGGGACTGGGACATTTCTCAGAGCTGGAAGGAAGTGGAGGACTTGTTGGTACATTTAATATAGACAATGGGAGGAAGGTTCAATTAGCTGCTTGGTTAATAAAGGACGAAGCCTCATTTTGGTGGGAAGTCATGAATGGAGAATGTACAGGAGAGACATGTATAGGACACACGATAAGAAAGTAGATCCAAAGAAAGGCGGTAAGGACAACAAGGGGCCAAGCGAAAAGGAAGGGCCACACTTGTGAAATACCTGACTACTTAAATAAAGACATTAGAAAGAAGAATAAGACTAGTTGTTATCGTTACGGAGAAACAGGACATCTTATTAGGATCGCCCAAAAGGAAAAGGTAAGGACAAAGTACAGGATCTTCTGGAGGGCAGACGCATTCCCTCACGGCTGGCATACGTAATAGAGGTAGGAATATCTTGGTTGGAAGTTTGGTTTTTCTTTTTGATCATCCTATCCGAACCTTGTTTGAATTCTGGCACTTCACACTCGTTTGTATCTGCTTCGTTAGTTGAACCACTGCACCTAAATACTAGTCTAGTTACGGATCCCATAGTAGTCTCAAATCCTATTGGTGGTTCGGCTCATCTTTCGATGATTTGTCGAGATTTGAGAGTGTCTATCTTAGGCGTTGGGTTTGAATGCAATGCATTCATTCTTGGCTTCATGGGCTACGGCTTGATTCTAGGCATGGATTGGCTAGCCAGATACGGTGCCATCCTTGACTGTGAAAGAAGTTTAGTTAAATTATTGACTCGTTGTGGAAAGACCCTTGATATTTATTGTGACCCTAGAGGTCCAGTTGTTGATACCGAAAATTGGTATAACAACCAAAATGGTATTTCTAAACACGTTACCTAATCAGAGGCGAGATGCTTAGAAAGCACGTCACCTTTTCAGAGGCGAGGCGTTAGAAAACCTTTAGAGTTATGTGAGGCCATATCTAACATTAAAAAGCATCAAAATACCAAAATAAAGAAAGAAGACAAGAATTTTATAGTGGTTCGACTCTTATTCGAGTCTACGTCCACTTTGAAGATTGGATTTCATTAATAACCACAAGATTACAATTTTTGCTCCATTATGCATTCTGTAATGGCGCGTTTTGTTAGCTGTCGAATAATTAATTTATTTAATTATTTATATATCGATTTGGCGATATCTATAACTGAAAGTACAACGTTCGAACTTATAATTTAAAATTATAATTAAAACGAACCTGAAACGTCGCGGCAGTTCGCAATTTGGCGATTTGAACTTCAACTGAATGTACAGGATTCGTTTTAAACCGGATTTCTGTGAAACAAGAAACGTGTGGAGCTGGTGGAGTATATCTTTCTAATGGAAGAGAAAAATCAGGATTTCGTCGTGTAGATTTTGGGATATGTCCAAATCAAATTTTAGATAAGTCGCTGTAGAATTCCTTTATAATTTGCGACGCTTTATTTACGTTATAAAAGGGTTTTTCAATATAACTAGAGATCGGGTTTGAATTTAAATAAGTTTCTTTGGAGACATAACGATAATTTAATTTTTAGAATTTTACTATAATTTTTAATTAATTTAATAAGCGATTTTTTTATTTGAAGTATTTCGCACCCTGAAATCAACATTTTGAGGTTTCACAATATGAGTCAATCTACCGGTATTATTGTATTTTTGGGATCGTGGAACCAAGCTCGACACAACGGTATCTTGATTTCTGTCCGTACGTAAGTGGACTTTTAAGTGATAGGATATGCACGTTCATCTAAAACAAAGAAACTTGTTTTGCCTACGTATGTACATACCAAAACCCAAATGCAGCGGTAACTTTTACCTGAGCTGAAATTCAAAACGTTTGTACGAGTATTACTACGAACCACCAAATTGTAAATTGCGTGCAAATATTTGGTCAGTCACTATCACAATGTAGAGCGAAAAATGTAGAGCAGGAAGTTTAAAATGATAACGAAGGGCATGTTTAGGCTAATGAAAATATCTTAAATAACAATGCTGGAAGTATTGAACAAAATGTGCATATTACTATTTACACAAATGGTGAAATTTTTGGGAAGAATAATGCGATCTATGATTTGGCTAATCATGTTAGCAAGGAAGGAGCAATACAACATATTGGTGAGTCGAACAGTGTCACTGACAATTTAACATGCATTATTAATGCAATAACTCCAAATGAACCATAAAACTTAGATGCTAATAACGATACAAATGGGGAAGTAGCTGTTAAGTCAATGAGGGCAAGAACATTATAAAAGAGTGAAAAATGAATAATTACAATTAAAAAGCAGGGGTTCTGAGAACCTACTAACACAAAAATCAATTTGCAGTGTTGGATTCACATAATCCAGAGGTTGATAATAACAGCAATGACCAACTCAGTTGTGATCAAGGAATCACCATGTCGGCTGAACTAGATGTTTTAAATAGGAGAAAGGCTACTTGATAAAAGAACGCAAGCATAATATATGGACAAATACAAGCCCACGTTTACACTTCCTCAACCATGCCTTATGAACTGACTTTGATCCTCAGCCTATATATATACCAAACGAACCAAACACAGAAAAAGAAAAGTCCTCAAAGAAAATCAAAACAAAAACTAGAAATCAAAAAAAAGATGTAGGTATGGATTCAGCGCTGAAAGAGCAGCGTTCCTATTTCAGTTTTATACAGTGCGATAGCCTTTTTCATAGGTTGGGTTTAGGGTAGTCGAACTAGGGCTGAGCACTGGAGGCGGCACAGGCACCTAGGGGAGGTGGAGTCTGAGGGATATACGAGAGAAGGGGGAGGCGCAACTATCGCCGGTGGTCCGGTCAATTCCGGTCAACCACATCCGGAGGAATCACGGGAGGAAAGGGTTTGGGTTTTGGGATCGTGACATCATTTCTGATGATAGTGGAAGACGTGGGTGGTATCAATGAGAAGAGGGAAGACGGGCGCGGGTTGCTGCCTGAAACCGATGATCTTCGGTGGAGGAAAGTGACGGAGATGGAAGGAGCAAGGTCGATTTGGAGGTGGTAAACTATTTCGAGCTGTACAGAGAGGAACCGATTTTGCTTGCACTAAAAAGAACAAGTGGCCGTGGGTTTTAAAGGGTATAATGGGCCGTAAGAAAAGGTAGAGCCCAAATTTTATATATAGGATTTTGGGCCTAGCTATTTAAAACATTTATATGGTTTAAATTGTTTAAAACTTTAAAAATGCATAACTATATCATATATTATCGAAATTCAGTGAAACCAGTCACGTTGGGATCGTAGGGACGGTGGCTACACACTGGAGCTGACTGGAAGTGGATTCGAGCTCGTTACAATTTATGGTGAAATAAATTGTCCGTCTCAAACATCGAACGCAAACCGTTATTTAACGATTAACGCGCAAATGTGAGTAAATCTCACTAACTCTGAACAGTTTATAATTTCATGTTGCATTGTTAGAACTGTTAAAATTGTCTGTTTGACTGTGTGTTGATTGGTTGATTGAACTGCTAGTCAGTTAGTTAAATTTCTATATTGATTCTGTTTAACAGAATATATCATATGGAACTGAAAGTGATGTTATCTATATTGTCTAACATCTGTGATGCAGGGAAACAGGTTGGAGGAATCCAACTGGATTCCTCAACAGTTATTTTTACTGTAATTTATGTATTAGGATATATAAATGTGATATATATAATCTATTGTGATTATGTGTGGTTGGACGATATTCATCGTTGTTAGATGATGTGTTAAAAACCATGAGAAATACCAGGATATAGAAAAGAGATTTTCAAACTATAATTTGAAAGTAATTTATTTATATAAAATCGATGGATTTTATATTTTAAAGAAAAGGGGATTTTGAGTATAAAGGGAAATATTGGGTAATCAAGTATAAAGGAGAAATATTTGTTAATCGAGTATAAAGGATTAAACAAAATAATTGGTTAGGTTGACCAAAGCAAGTTAGTTGAGTTAAACAAAGTAAATTAGTTAAGTTAAGCTAAGCGGTGAATCAAAGTGAATTTGTTAAGTTAAACTAAATGATTAATCGATGTGAATTAGTTAAGTTAAACTAAAGGATTAATCGATGTGAATTAGTTAAGTTAAACTAAGTGGATTAGTTCAGTTAATCGAGACGAGTTAACTAGTTAGGGTTGATCAGTTAGAGGTGACCAGTTAGAGTTAACCAGTTAGAGTTGACCAATTAAAGTTGACCAATTAAAGTTGACCAGTTAAAGTCGACCAGTTAGAGTTATCCAAGTGGAGTTAATCGAGTAGAGTTGTCGAATATCACTTATTCAAAGTAGAGTATCGAATATAGTGTATTCGAGGGAAGAGTAATCGAATATAGTTTATTCGAGTGGAGAAATCAAATGTTATTCATTTGAGAAGAGTTACCGAATATTATTTATTCGAAGAGTAGTTACCGAATATTGGTTATTTGAAGTTAGTTAATCCAAAGGAGTTATTCGAAATTAGTTAATCCAAAGGAATTATTCGAAGTTAGCCAATCCAAAGGAGTTATTCGAAGTTAGTTAATCCAAAGGAGTTAGTCGAAGAGTTAATCGAATATAGTTATTCGAAAGAAGGTGTTAATCGAATATAGTTATTCGAGTAAAGTTAAAAGAGTTAATCGAATTTAGTTATTCGAAATGAGTTATTCGAATTAGATATTTGAATAGAGTTAAACACATTTGAGTTATTCGAATTAGTTATTCGAATAGAGTTAAACACATTAGAGTTATTCGAATTAGTTATTCGAATAGAGTTAAACACGTAAGAGTTAATTGAATATTAGTTATTCAATTTGAGTTAATCGAATGTAGTTATTCGAGAAGAGTTAAATCGAATTTAGTTATTCGAAAAGAGTTAATCAATTTGAGTTAAGTTAATCGATTTGAATTAAGTTGAATCGAAATGGAGTAAATCGATTAGAATTAAGTTAATCGAGTTAGAGTAAATCGAATATTAGTTATTCGAAGGTAAGTTATTCGAATTAGTTATTCGAAGGGGTAAATCAATTAAGTTATTCGAATGAGTTATTCGAAGGAGTAAATCAAATTTAGTTAATCGATTAGAGTTGAGTTAATCGATTTGGGTTAAGGTAAGTTATTGAGTTAAGATTTATCGAGTTAAGTAATCGAGTTAAGTAATCGAGTTGAGATAATCGAGTTAAGAAAATCAAGTTGAGTTTATCGAATAAGTTATTCGATAAGAGTAAATCCATTAAAGTTAAATCGGATGTTAGTTATTCGATAAGAATTGACACATTTAAGAAAATTGAATATTTGTTATTCGATAGGAGTTAATCGAAATAGAGTTTATCGAATATCAGTTATTAAAAAGGAAGAGTTAATCGAATAGAGATTACTCGAAAGAGAGTAATACGTCGAATTCGATTATAGCGAATTCGGGAAAGTACTATTTACTTTCCAGGGTTTAAATCAAGATTTAGTTATTGATTTAGAAATCAGGTGTCTGTTAAATTATTCGAGTTAGGAGATAAAGTTATAATTTAGGTTAGATATTGCAGAAGTAGGAATTATAACGTTATAGTTATAATCAAACGTTTTCATATAAGAAGTAGATTCGTAACCTGAATCCGAGAATTTGCGTAAACAGATGATTGGAAAAAGTGAGTAACGAGCTTCATCTATTTCACAGTAAAGGACGTTGTTAAATTAAGGTCTGAGAGGTAATTATACCCCAACTTGATTTACTTCAGAATTGACAAAGGAATAGTTGTGGTTCGATAGAAAAGGTTGATTTGAAATATAGTTAAGTAATAAGCGATTAATGGATTAAGTGTAACGATGTTTTATACAACGTTCATTGGAAATCCGTAAATGAGTTTTGGAAACGTTTTCCAAATATAGTCAGATATGTTTTCTAAACATAGAAAATGAAATGTTTTCATGATAAGAATTTAAGAAATAGAGTTAAGCAAATTCAGAAACTAACTGGAGAGGGTAAGTTGAACGGTTTTCTAAGTGGCGATCTGATGTTGGTTTCGACCTTCCGGATTGATACTTAGAGAATTGTTCTCATACTAGTTACAGTTAGGGACTGATAGTTGCGAAATAATAGTGATGTGAAAATAAGCTATGGAAATGTTTTCCAATGATTAATAACATATATTTTCTAAATATATGAAATAAGGAAATATGAACATATGATGATTGATCGATCGAATTTCCATTTGGAAATAAGATCGTTGTTTGTACACCGACATGTTTTCAGTTGATAGTTGAATCACAGACTATCAAAGTATTTACCATTTTAACGTTGTTAATATGGAGAGACCGGTTGGATTATTATCCAAAGAACCACTCTGTATTGGCATAAGCGTTGCGAGCAATATCTGCCAAAGATAAATTGAAGACGGAGTAAAGTGCAAGGGCTGTTGTATAAGTCTTAGATAACAGTGACTAAGATGGATATACTGAATAGTGCCTTCGGTTTGTCCAGTCCCAGGACAACGTATATGGAAGAAGGTCTGACAGAGTATATCCAATAGATCGCGTAAGTTGATCTGTTCAAACGTATTCACGTTTGGTGGCGGAAGAATTCGTTTCTCTTAGCTGTATACCCGTGTTATTTTTGGATAAGTCAATTTGTGATTTGGCGGGTATGACAATGTGGCATTCAAAGTGAATGATGATCAGATGTTCTGAAGATAGACGTAGCTTCTAGCCTCACACCAGGAAGTAACAAAAGTTGGGCTAGGCAGCATGGCTAGTTGGGTCATTCCCAAGCAGGGTGTATTGTCACCGATCTAGAAAATATTCATATTTATACTTCTTTTTGATTCTGTATCTTCGGATGACGGTTTGATGGCCTACAACCATGGTGGCAATATATTCGCGACACTCAAGCTAAATGAGTGAGCGGTCATGTGTGGCCGGGTTGCAAGACGTTCTTGTTGAACCCTGAGTGTATCACCTCTAGAGTACACTATTCAGAAGGTGCTCCCATACCTTGTCTGTTGGAATCCATTCTCCGTTAAGCGCCCTGCGGTTTATGATTTTTACTATGTATGTAGAACGTGAGATGCAAGCGTTTCTGCTAGATTGATACCTATTTGTACTTAGACATTATTATAATATCACAATGATATTGCTTGTCAAAGTTGTTTAGATACTCATAAGGAAAAACCCGTTCCGTATTCACGGCGTGGTCTTATGAGATATCCTATACCTGTTTTAAACTATTTTACTCATACCAGTCCCATGACTGACCCGGAGTTTACTTTGTTGTTTTCCCTAAACTCTTGGGTGCCTAAATTTGTACGGGCAGTCAAGTAGTCGGGATTTACAGATATACTTGGAGAGCTTGGAGCAGGAGACTTCAAGATTCTATAGCTATAGTTATTTCCGCTGTGTTGTAAGTGTTGTACTCTGATAAGTGCTATTGTATATATATAACTGTTTACTTCAAAGTTATGTTATATATTATATGTTATTCGTTCCGCTGTGAGATTCGTGTTACTCTGATGATTCTGATGTTCTTCTTCTTCTTCTATTCTATTAATTCTATCTTTTCTTTCTCACCTTCTAAATTCTTTCACTAACGTCTCGGAATTTCCGACTCTCGAGGAGTCGGAAATTTCCAGCCGTTACAGTTGGTATCAGAGCTTAAGTTAAGTGATTACCTTGGCTCTGTGGCGTGACTCGGTAGAGATAGGGTTAGTAATATCGTAGATTGAGTTTGAGTGTATATATATGAGCGCGTAATTGTTATTCAATATAAAATGGTTTTATATTGTGGAGACTCATTGGTTGAGTGGCTTATGAATTCTGGTCGATCAGTTTGATCCACTGTATTGATAAGGGTTACTAAACACTCGAATACGATGAACCGACATGGTATGTTTTGAAAGAGGGTAAATGAAATAATTTTTCCCAAAATATATTTGTTTATAGAAGAAATATATATCTTGAAATTATTATAGTATATTGATTGTGTTGGTTGTTATTATAATCGAATAAGATTATAAAAGGGTGAAATGGTTATAAATGACCAATCAAAATTCATATGAATGAAATATATGAAATAGTTTGAATTAAATATGAATTTAAATCAGAATTTGGAATTTAAAATAGGGAAATTTTAAGTTCCTGGGAGATTTTGAAAATGTTTTCAAATTGAAAATTATATAGTATTGAACTCACTTCGATAGCTGGAAAATAGATTTTGATGATGAATCTAGACATCATCAGTGTTCATTTTCGAGTTCTAAGTGACGGATTACTACCAAAGGTTTTGTTTTTGAATTGTTTTGAGAAAACAAGTTGTTTTAGACATTCAAAGGTTTTGAATTGGCATTATGATTTCAAATTGATTTGAAAGAAACCCAGGAACTTAAGTTCTGGAATTAAAATTTAACTGATGAAGTTAAATAAAATGAGATGGTAAAAATAAATTGAAATTTAACTTGAACCGAGTTAAATAAAATTGAATTGGGATTAGAGATAATCTAGAATGGAACCAAATTGATAAGTCAATAATTTGGAATTTGATATTAGAGTTCGAATGAAATTCGATTTGGATTTGAGGATATGAACTGATTGGAGATCAATTGGAATGGATAACATTGGTATATGTTGAAGTGGTAGCAGATGCAAGGGATAGAGTTAAATGCCCGACAAAAAGGTACAAGTTTATATTATATATGGATATGAGATTTATGAGCCGAATGGGCAAGCCGCTTGGCTATTTTGGTTTCCTTTTGGATTGGAGGAGGCCTAGAGAGGCGAGTTGTGGTTTGACGTATTGAGCCGTACAAAGGAGGTTATGGCGAAGTTTTTCGAAAATTTAAAGGTGTTAGAAAATTTTCAGAATTTTTGAAAATTTTATTTGGTCGGAAATGAATTAATAATTTAATTGAAAATTTAATGGTTCAGTTGAAACTGGAGTTGAGAAGTAAACTAAAGGATTTTTAAATCTAGTTAGTAGAGTTAGTAGCATTTTTCTAACTTAGCAATTTCGAGGACGAAATTATTTTAAGGGGGGAAGTTGTAATAGCGCGTTTTGTTAGCTGTCGAATAATTAATTTATTTAATTATTTATATATCGATTTGGCGATATCGATAACTGAAAGTACAACGTTCGAACTTATAATTTAAAATTATAATTAAAACGAACCTGAAACGTCGCGGCAGTTCGCAATTTGGCGATTTGAACTTCAACTGAATGTACAGGATTCGTTTTAAACCGAATTTCTGTGAAACAAGAAACGTGTGGAGCTGGTGGAGTATATCTTTCTAATGGAAGGGAAAAATCAGGATTTCGTCGTGTAGATTTTGAGATATGTCCAAATCAAATTTTAGATAAGTCGCTGTAGAATTCCTTTATAATTTGCGACGCTTTATTTACGTTATAAAAGGGTTTTTCAATATAACTAGAGATCGGGTTTGAATTTAAATAAGGTTCTTTGGAGACATAACGATAATTTAATTTTTAGAATTTTACTATAATTTTTAATTAATTTAATAAGCGATTTTTTTATTTGAAGTATTTCGCACCCTGAAATCAACATTTTGAGGTTTCACAATATGAGTCAATCTACCGGTATTATTGTATTTTTGGGATCGTGGAACCAAGCTCGACACAACGGTATCTTGATTTCTGTCCGTACGTAAGTGGAATTTTTAAGTGATAGGATATGCACGTTCATCTAAAACAAAGAAACTTGTTTTGCCTACGTATGTACATACCAAAACCCAAATGCAGCGGTAACTTTTACCTGAGCTGAAATTCAAAACGTTTGTACGAGTATTACTACGAACCACCAAATTGTAAATTGCGTGCAAATATTTGGTCAGTCACTATCACAATGTAGAGCGAAAAATGTAGAGCAGGAAGTTTAAAATGATAACGAAGGGCATGTTTAGGCTAATGAAAATATCTTAAATAACAATGCTGGAAGTATTGAACAAAATGTGCATATTACTATTTACACAAATGGTGAAATTTTTGGGAAGAATAATGCGATCTATGATTTGGCTAATCATGTTAGCAAGGAAGGAGCAATACAACATATTGGTGAGTCGAACAGTGTCACTGACAATTTAACATGCATTATTAATGCAATAACTCCAAATGAACCATAAAACTTAGATGCTAATAACGATACAAATGGGGAAGTAGCTGTTAAGTCAATGAGGGCAAGAACATTATAAAAGAGTGAAAAATGAATAATTACAATTAAAAAGCAGGGGTTCTGAGAACCTACTTACACAAAAATCAATTTGCAGTGTTGGATTCACATAATCCAGAGGTTGATAATAACAGCAATGACCAACTCAGTTGTGATCAAGGAATCACCATGTCGGCTGAACTAGATGTTTTAAATAGGAGAAAGGCTACTTGATAAAAGAACGCAAGCATAATATATGGACAAATACAAGCCCACGTTTACACCTCCTCAACCATGCCTTATGAACTGACTTTGATCCTCAGCCTATATATATACCAAACGAACCAAACACAGAAAAAGAAAAGTCCTCAAAGAAAATCAAAACAAAAACTAGAAATCAAAAAAAAGATGTAGGTATGGATTCAGCGCTGAAAGAGCAGCGTTCCTATTTCAGTTTTATACAGTGCGATAGCCTTTTTCATAGGTTGGGTTTAGGGTAGTCGAACTAGGGCTGAGCACTGGAGGCGGCGCAGGCACCTAGGGGAGGTGGAGTCTGAGGGATATACGAGAGAAGGGGGAGGCGCAACTAGCGCCGGTGGTCCGGTCAATTCCGGTCAACCACATCCGGAGGAATCACGGGAGGAAAGGGTTTGGGTTTTGGGATCGTGACATCATTTCTGATGATAGTGGAAGACGTGGGTGGTATCAATGAGAAGAGGGAAGACGGGCGCGGGTTGCTGCCTGAAACCGATGATCTTCGGTGGAGGAAAGTGACGGAGATGGAAGGAGCAAGGTCGATTTGGAGGTGGTAAACTATTTCGAGCTGTACAGAGAGGAACCGATTTTGCTTGCACTAAAAAGAACAAGTGGCCGTGGGTTTTAAAGGGTATAATGGGCCGTAAGAAAAGGTAGAGCCCAAATTTTATATATAGGATTTTGGGCCTAGCTATTTAAAACATTTATATGGTTTAAATTGTTTAAAACTTTAAAAATGCATAACTATATCATATATTATCGAAATTCAGCGAAACCAGTCACGTTGGGATCGTAGGGACGGTGGCTACACACTGGAGCTGACTGGAAGTGGATTCGAGCTCATTACAATTTATGGTGAAATAAATTGTCCGTCTCAAACATCGAACGCAAACCGTTATTTAACGATTAACGCGCAAATGTGAGTAAATCTCACTAACTCTGAACAGTTTATAATTTCATGTTGCATTGTTAGAACTGTTAAAATTGTCTGTTTGACTGTGTGTTGACTGGTTGATTGAACTGCTAGTCAGTTAGTTAAATTTCTATATTGATTCTGTTTAACAGAATATATCATATGGAACTGAAAGTGATGTTATCTATATTGTCTAACATCTGTGATGCAGGGAAACAGGTTGGAGGAATCCAAATGGATTCCTCAACAGTTATTTTTACTGTAATTTATGTATTGGGATATATAAATGTGATATATATAATCTATTGTGATTATGTGTGGTTGGACGATATTCATCGTTGTTAGATGATGTGTTAAAAACCATAAGAAATACCAGGATATAGAAAAGAGATTTTCAAACTATAATTTGAAAGTAATTTATTTATATAAAATCGATGGATTTTATATTTTAAAGAAAAGGGGATTTTGAGTATAAAAGGAAATATTGGGTAATCAAGTATAAAGGAGAAATATTTGTTAATCGAGTATAAAGGATTAAACAAAATAATTGGTTAGGTTGACCAAAGCAAGTTAGTCGAGTTAAACAAAGTAAATTAGTTAAGTTAAGCTAAGCGGTGAATCAAAGTGAATTTGTTAAGTTAAACTAAATGATTAATCGATGTGAATTAGTTAAGTTAAACTAAAGGATTAATCGATGTGAATTAGTTAAGTTAAACTAAGTGGATTAGTTCAGTTAATCGAGACGAGTTAACCAGTTAGGGTTGATCAGTTAGAGGTGACCAGTTAGAGTTAACCAGTTAGAGTTGACCAGTTAAAGTTGACCAGTTAAAGTCGACCAGTTAGAGTTATCCAAGTGGAGTTAATCGAGTAGAGTTGTCGAATATCACTTATTCAAAGTAGAGTATCGAATATAGTGTATTCGAGGGAAGAGTAATCGAATATAGTTTATTCGAGTGGAGAAATCAAATGTTATTCATTTGAGAAGAGTTACCGAATATTATTTATTCGAAGAATAGTTATCGAATATTGGTTATTCGAAGTTAGTTAATCCAAAGGAGTTATTCGAAGTTAGTTAATCCAAAGGAATTATTCGAAGTTAGCCAATCCAAAGGAGTTATTCGAAGTTAGTTAATCCAAAGGAGTTAGTCGAAGAGTTAATCGAATATAGTTATTCGAAAGAAGGTGTTAATCGAATATAGTTATTCGAGTAAAGTTAAAAGAGTTAATCGAATTTAGTTATTCGAAATGAGTTATTCGAATTAGATATTTGAATAGAGTTAAACACATTTGAGTTATTCGAATTAGTTATTCGAATAGAGTTAAACACATTAGAGTTATTCGAATTAGTTATTCGAATAGAGTTAAACACGTAAGAGTTAATTGAATATTAGTTATTCAATTTGAGTTAATCGAATGTAGTTATTCGAGAAGAGTTAAATCGAATTTAGTTATTCGAAAAGAGTTAATCAATTTGAGTTAAGTTAATCGATTTGAATTAAGTTGAATCGAAATGGAGTAAATCGATTAGAATTAAGTTAATCGAGTTAGAGTAAATCGAATATTAGTTATTCGAAGGTAAGTTATTCGAATTAGTTATTCGAAGGGGTAAATCAATTAAGTTATTCGAATGAGTTATTCGAAGGAGTAAATCAAATTTAGTTAATCGATTAGAGTTGAGTTAATCGATTTGGGTTAAGGTAAGTTATTGAGTTAAGATTTATCGAGTTAAGTAATCGAGTTAAGTAATCAAGTTGAGATAATCGAGTTAAGAAAATCAAGTTGAGTTTATCGAATAAGTTATTCGATAAGAGTAAATCCATTAAAGTTAAATCGGATGTTAGTTATTCGATAAGAATTGACACATTTAAGAAAATTGAATATTTGTTATTCGATAGGAGTTAATCGAAATAGAGTTTATCGAATATCAGTTATTAAAAAGGAAGAGTTAATCGAATAGAGATTACTCGAAAGAGAGTAATACGTCGAATTCGATTATAGCGAATTCGGGAAAGTACTATTTACTTTCCAGGGTTTAAATCAAGATTTAGTTATTGATTTAGAAATCAGGTGTCTGTTAAATTATTCGAGTTAGGAGATAAAGTTATAATTTAGGTTAGATATTGCAGAAGTAGGAATTATAACGTTATAGTTATAATCAAACGTTTTCATATAAGAAGTAGATTCGTAACCTGAATCCGAGAATTTGCGTAAACAGATGATTGGAAAAAGTGAGTAACGAGCTTCATCTATTTCACAGTAAAGGACGTTGTTAAATTAAGGTCTGAGAGGTAATTATACCCCAACTTGATTTACTTCAGAATTGACAAAGGAATAGTTGTGGTTCGATAGAAAAGGTTGATTTGAAATATAGTTAAGTAATAAGCGATTAATGGATTAAGCGTAACGATGTTTTATACAACGTTCATTGGAAATCCGTAAATGAGTTTTGGAAACGTTTTCCAAATATAGTCAGATATGTTTTCTAAACATAGAAAATGAAATGTTTTCATGATAATAATTTAAGAAATAGAGTTAAGCAAATTCAGAAACTAACTGGAGAGGGTAAGTTGAACGGTTTTCTAAGTGGCGATCTGATGTTGGTTTCGACCTTCCGGATTGATACTTAGAGAATTTTTCTCATACTAGTTACAGTTAGGGACTGATAGTTGCGAAATAATAGTGATGTGAAAATAAGCTATGGAAATGTTTTCCAATGATTAATAACATATATTTTCTAAATATATGAAATAAGGAAATATGAACATATGATGATTGATCGATCGAATTTCCATTTGGAAATAAGATCGTTGTTTGTACACCGACATGTTTTCATTTGATAGTTGAATCACAGACTATCAAAGTTTTTACCATTTTAACGTTGTTAATATGGAGAGACCGGTTGGATTATTATCCAAAGAACCACTCTGTATTGGCATAAGCGTTGCGAGCAATATCTGCCAAAGATAAATTGAAGACGGAGTAAAGTGCAAGGGCTGTTGTATAAGTCTTAGATAATAGTGACTAAGATGGATATACTGAATAGTGCCTTCGGTTTGTCCAGTCCCAGGACAACGTATATGGAAGAAGGTCTGACAGAGTATATCCAATAGATCGCGTAAGTTGATCTGTTCAAACGTATTCACGTTTGGTGGCGGAAGAATTCGTTTCTCTTAGCTGTATACCCGTGTTATATTTGGATAAGTCAATTTGTGATTTGTCGGGTATGACAATGTGGCATTCAAAGTGAATGATGATCAGATGTTCTGAAGATAGACGTAGCTTCTAGCCTCACACCAGGAAGTAACAAAAGTTGGGCTAGGCAGCATGGCTAGTTGGGTCATTCCCAAGCAGGGTGTATTGTCACCGATCTAGAAAATATTCATATTTATACTTCTTTTTGATTCTGTATCTTCGGATGACGGTTTGATGGCCTACAACCATGGTGGCAATATATTCGCGACACTCAAGCTAAATGAGTGAGCGGTCATGTGTGGCCGGGTTGCAAGACGTTCTTGTTGAACCCTGAGTGTATCACCTCTAGAGTACACTATTCAGAAGGTGCTCCCATACCTTGTCTGTTGGAATCCATTCTCCGTTAAGCGCCCTGCGGTTTATGATTTTTACTATGTATGTAGAACGTGAGATGCAAGCGTTTCTGCTAGATTGATACCTATTTGTACTTAGACATTATTATAATATCACAATGATATTGCTTGTCAAAGTTGTTTAGATACTCATAAGGAAAAACCCGTTCCGTATTCACGGCGTGGTCTTATGAGATATCCTATACCTGTTTTAAACTATTTTACTCATACCAGTCCCATGACTGACCCGGAGTTTACTTTGTTGTTTTCCCTAAACTCTTGGGTGCCTAAATTTGTACGGGCAGTCAAGTAGTCGGGATTTACAGATATACTTGGAGAGCTTGGAGCAGGAGACTTCAAGATTCTATAGCTATAGTTATTTCCGCTGTGTTGTAAGTGTTGTACTCTGATAAGTGCTATTGTATATATATAACTGTTTACTTCAAAGTTATGTTATATATTATATGTTATTCGTTCCGCTGTGAGATTCGTGTTACTCTGATGATTCTGATGTTCTTCTTCTTCTTCTATTCTATTAGTTCTATCTTTTCTTTCTCACCTTCTAAATTCTTTCACTAACGTCTCGGAATTTCCGACTCTCGAGGAGTCGGAAATTTCCAGCCGTTACACATTCATACAAGCTCCTTTGACATGCATTTGTCCTTACAACCGATTGAAAGAATGGACGAAAGCTTGAAGTATTTTATGCCAGTCCCTCCATGAAAGCCGTGGATGAAAGCTTGAAGTATTTTATGCCAGTCCCTCCATGAAAGCCATGGATGAAAGCTCCTTAGATCTTTGGGTGAATGATCAAGAAGAAATGAAGAAGTGTGTGGAATGCTTATGCTTGTTCCTCCATGAAAGCTATGCTCCACATGCTCCAATGCTCCATAGACTTATGATCGATGATAGAGAAGAGATGTAAGAATGCTTGGAGAAATCCCGAAAGCAATTAGGCAGCACCTCCTTGCAGTTCCAGGAAAAGTCCCCCTCAAATGATGGTGGTAGGGTCCTATTTATAGGCGGAGAAATGGCTGAAATCTTGTATTCAGGGGTCTGGTCGGTATTTTCGATATTTACGGAAATGCCACTGCCAGTTGTCACCTGTTGTTTCCAGCTGTCATGCCATCACAGGTCGTTTCTAGCGTTTTGGCCGATCAGGAGCTTCCGCCAGAAGAAGGACGACTAGGAGGCTAGAATGCGGAGCAGACCGACCAAAGAATGACCAAGAGGCTCGACCCAAAAAACGGTCCGACCAGAGATGGCGCTACCTTCCAGAAATGTGCGATCAGGATCGAGAACACATCGGAATTGGTTCCCTCAAACATGGGGTCGGTCTCCAGAGAAGGACGACCAGCTGCCCTTTGCATTTGGAGCGATCAGAGACTAGCGGGCGACCAAGTTTGGAACGACCAACTTTCTTTTGCTTTTGGAGCGATCGGGCCAGCGTATAAAAGAGAGCGACCAGGAGTCTCTATCCTCAGGAACAATCAGAACCCTTAGGACGATCAAGGTTCTTCTACTCTTTGGAGCGACCGGGTGCCTTTCGTCTATGGAGCGACCAGATTTCTTTGGCTTCTGGAGCGACCAGCTTTAGGACGACCAGGAATCTTGCACTACGACCGCTCCCTTTTAATAACAACAGGACCGATCCCTTCTTCAAAACGCTTAAAACCGACCTATATTCACTTGGATCGATCAGATGGATAACATTTTGCCCCTCGAAGTTTCATAGTTTTTATAAAAACTGTGGGCTTCGAAACATTAGTGGATCGATCAGGTTTAACTAGGGATCAGTTTTAAACGTGGCTAGTAGAGGTCGGTCTTTTCTCCAGTTTTGGAACGCATGAAAAAGCCAAATTCTGGAAGATGAAGAGACAATTCCTCAAAATCCGGAGAGACCAAATTAAACTTATATAATTAATTCAACCCGTCATTTCCTTCTCCATTTCTTCTCGGTCAAAATCTTCATCAATGGTGGCTTTCCCTTATTTAAAAAACAAATTGCTCGATCTTTAGCTCACTTCCTTGCCGATTCAAGCTGCTGCTTTACCAACCCGAACTATTCTTCCAAATCCCAGGTACATTGTATGCATTCTAACGTTGACTTTGAGTTTGGAGTAGAATGAGTTTGAGGAAGAAGTCACAATAATTTTTTGTAAACCTTCGTTGTTGACATCATTAATCATTTGAGCGCGGTTTCAACCGAGTCACCCTAATGGAATAGGGAGTGATGATTTCAAAATGAGCAATCTCTATGTCATTTTCGCAGCGATCACGACTTGTTTGTGCTAATGCTTGACTGACTGATGCGTATGAAATCTTTTTGTGATGCATGCTTTGATTTTCCATCTAGAATCATCTATTTATACCATTATTTTTGATGTTTTTACTGTGCATTTGCAACGAAAATTCAAATTTCCTTTCATTTGCGCGACCAGACTGGTCGATTTTAGAACAGTGGTATGGTTGGTTTTTAGATAAGCCGATCCTCCTTCGACCGACCAGAACAGGCTATCTTTAGTTTTACCCGATATGAACGATCCGGATGGATTTGAATCTTGACCGACCAGGGTATGATTGTTTTCAGACTAATCGTAGAACGACCGGCCTTGGGATGTTTTTATCAACCCAATCGAGGCTAGTTTTGCGCGACTAGAACTGGATTAAATTTTAACTGATTTTTAAGCGATCGGTATTGTCTATGTTGGGAGCGACCAGAGTTTTACCCTTTCTGGCACGATCGGATCCTTACCATTTTAGAGCGAACAAGGTTTGACCGATTCAGGTCAGCTTTTGCGTGTGATCCCCCTAAAACCGATCGTCTTTAGAGCTGAGTAAGGCTTTGGTGGAGTTTGGGTCGCGTTATGACGAAGTTTGATATAAACCTACCCAGGCCAATCTTGGGTGACCAGCGTTTTAGCTTTTAAAGCGATCAGCCTTAGATAATTTTCAGGCCGACCATTCTTGTTTGACTAATCATGACCGATCAGTTTAGCTCACAACAATGCTTGAACTTGATTGTTGATCAAAAAATTTGTGAAATTTCTGTGCAGGATGATAGGTAAACATGATATGCCAGAAAACCCCCATCAGGAGGATAGTGATTCTAAAAGACAGCGCAGAGCTGGTAAATCTCCTGTGCCTGAAGCTTGTTCTACAACTAGTGATTCTGCTGTGAGAACCCCTTCCCTAAATGAGCTTCGAGTTATCATAAATAGACCCCAATATTGTGTCTTGCCATGTCACCCCGAGCTTGCTGATCGGTTCAAAGGATACTGCTTGGATGGGGTGTTTATTAACCCTGATATACACCCGTCCGATTACAGAGTGCTTGCTGATGACGTGAACTCTATTCAGCTTGATGGGCTGACTCAGCTTGACAAAGTGAAAGATTGGCTTGAAAGACATTTTGACATGCTTAGCAATTACTTGGCTAAAGACTTGACAGGATGGCATGACCTTGTCAACAATCTTTCGGGGTTGAATCGTGAGCATCTCAAGCGTATAGCTCTTTTGGAGGAAGATAAGGCCCTCCTCATTCGAGCTCTCAAGTCTAGGGATAAGATGATTGTCGAACTTTTGGGCTAGGAAAGCGAGGTCCTTCCCCCTTCCCCTTGTGATGGGGAGAAATCTCTTGGTAAGAATGCTTGACTTGGGGGTTTCAGATCCGGTGTTTGTAGATATTGTATGACTGGATGTATCAATCGAGTGCCAGTCCTCGCTTCATGACTCTCTTTATCACCTACTTTTGGTTGTGTACGCGACACTGGTAGTTTTATTTTGGTATGTGTATATGACGATGTTCTGTGTTTTGGTGCTTTTAACCTTGTTATTACTTTCTTCTGTGCATTCTGGTTTGTACATTATGCTTGCACGCCACACTTTACACATTTTTCTTATTTATGAATTTCCCACTTATAAACGGTTGAGATGATCCTTTGGTATGTGAGAAATCAAGGAGCTGCCTTTGCTATATGCCCCCACACCAATGGGATATTTCAACTTTAATTCATTGAAAATAGATTTGAGATTTGGATGTTTTTACGCTGTGATCAAAATTTAGAAAGCGTCTGTCATTGCATTGTGACATTTGGAGCTTTTTCATTCTTCATACGACCTTCGCATGTGTTATCCATAATCTCTTATCCTTTGTATCTGAATGTATTAGATATCTGAGAGGTGAGGAAGTGCTTCTTGAAGGTGTCTTAAGTTAAAGACTCGGTAATACCGTAGTCAAGTTTTATCTGACTTTAATTTATTGACTGAGCACCCCTGGAGAATACCCAGTTCATTATTCGACTGAGAATCCTCGGAGAGGGTTTGGGTTAAGAGACTCGGTTATAACGCAATCAGATTTTGTCTGACTTTGGGTTATTTGGCCGAGCACCCCTGGAGAAGACTCAGTTTATTATTCGACTGAGAATCCTCGGAGAGGGTTTGGGTTAAGAAACTCGGTTATAACGCGATCAGATTTTGTCTGACTTTGGGTTATTTGACCGAGCACCCCTGGAGAAGACTCAGTTTATTATTCGACTGAGAATCCTCGGAGAGGGTTTGGGTTAAGAAACTCGGTTATAACGCGATCAGATTTTGTCTGACTTTGGGTTATTTGACCAAGCACCCTTGGAGAAGACTCAGTTTATTATTCGACTGAGAATCCTCGGAGAGGGTTTGGGTTAAGAAACTCGGTTATAACGCGATCAGATTTTGTCTAACTTTGGGTTATTTGACCGAGCACCCCTGAAGAAGACTCAGTTTATTAGTCGATTGAGAATCCTCGGAGAGGATTTGGGTTAAGAAACTCGGTTATAACGCGATCAGATTTTGTCTGACTTTGGGTTATTTGACCGAGCACCCCTGGAGAAGACTCGGTTTATTATTCGATTGAGAATCCTCGGAGAGGGTTTGGGTTAAGAAACTCGGTTATAACGCGATCAGATTTTGTCTGACTTTGGGTTATTTGACCGAGCACCCCTAGAGAAGACTCAGTTTATTATTCGACTGAGAATCCTCGGAGAGGGTTTGGATTAAATTTGCGCCTGCTTTTGGGCCATATTTCTTCAGTAAAGCTATGGCGAGTTTTATGTCGGAAAACAGGATGACGGAGGTATCGTGTCCTGTAACCATAGCTGTGCATCTTTTGGATGATGAATATAAAGCTTAGACAGAATCAGAAGTGCTGCTGGATTTATACTCATGTAATTTCATACAAAGTATTTACTATATTCATAGAAAAGTACAAAAGAATATGAGTTAGAAAATCATTTGAAATAACGACGAAGGTGATCACTGTTCCAGGCCCTTGGGAGTTCTACTCCATCTGTAGTTTTGAGTTTAAAGGTACCGTCAAGAAGCTTTTGGTCGATGATGAATGGACCTTCCCAATTGGGGCCAAAGACTCCTGTTGCGGTCATGATTTTCTTTAACACCAAGTCTCCCACTTCGAATGTTCTATGCCTGACCATTTGATTGAAGTGTCGAGCAACTCTTCTCTGATGGGCAACCATTCTAAGTTCTGCTTCGGTTCTTCTTTCCTCAAGTAGGTCGAGAGCCTCAAGTTGCAGCTTTTCATTCTCTTCCTGGTTAAAATGAATTCTGCGGTGAGTCGGAACCTCTAACTCCACAGGTATTATTGCTTCTGAACCATATGCCAAGGAGAACGGAGTATGCCCAGTTGCAGTTTTATGAGTCGTACGATAAGCCCATAGGGAAAGTGGCAATTCTTCAATCCAGTTGCCCATAGCTTTCTCGAGACGCTTTTTAATGGTGAACTTCAGGATTTTGTTGACTGCCTCAACTTGCCCGTTGGCCTGCGGGTGGGCAACTGCTGCAAAGCTTTTCTGAATATGATATTTGTTGCAGAAATCCTTGAATTCATCACTTTCAAATTGCGCGCCATTGTCGGTGATAATTTTCTGTGGAACCCCAAACCTGCATATGATATTTTTCAACACAAAGTTGATTACCTTCTTCGATGTGATAGTTGCCAATGGTTCAGCTTCATCCCATTTGGTAAAGTAATCCACGGTCACTATAGCATATTTGAAGCTCGATTTTGCGGTAGGTAGTGCTCCAATTAAGTCTATGCCCCAGACAGCGAATGGCCAAGGACTCAACATCTGTGTCAACTCAGTTGACGGAGCTCTTGGAATTTTTGCAAATTTCTGGCACCGGTCGCATTTCTTAGTGAATGTCATTGAGTCGAAGTTCACATCGAGCCAAAAACAACCATATCGAAGGACCTTTTTGGCAAGAGTCTGTCCACCAACATGACCTCCACAATCTCCTTCATGTAGCTCCGCCAAAATCGCTTTAGATTCCTTCTTTGTTACACACCGTAGTAATGGCGTTGAATATCCTCTCCTGTATAAATGACCATCTTGGACAAGATATAGGCGAGACTTTCGGAGCAGTTTTCTACGATCCTTTGGTTTCTCAGGAAGTGTTCCGTGAAGTATATAGTTTTTTATAGGGGTCATCCACGAGTCGGGCTCGTTGGTTGCTTCCATTACCCAGTCTATATCAGATTCCTCAATGCTGGAACTAGATAATACTTCCACAGGAACTAGATCGAAGATTTGAGGATCTCCGGTGCTAGCTAGTTTTGATAAGGAATCTGCCTTCCAATTTTCTCTACGAGGAATATGAGAGATAGAATAATATTCCAAGTTGTCGAGAAGTTCTTTGGCTTTAAGCAGATATGTCGGAAGCCTTCCCATCTTAGTCTGGAATTCACCTTTGATTTGAGAAACCATTAGCTGTGAATCGCTGAATATTAGTAGACTTTTCAAGCTTAATTCTTTTGCAACCCACAATCCTCCAAATAACGCTTCATATTCGGCCTCGTTGTTGGTGATGGGGAATTCGAATCGCAGAGCACAGCATACATGTCGTCCTTCTGGGGTTTCGAATACTATCCCTGCCCCAACACAATATTCATTCTTAGCGCCATCAACAAAAAGTTTCCACCTAACGGCCAATTCGTTAGTTTCCTCCATTTCCTCTCCCCTGTCAGTGAACTCAGCGATAAAGTCGGCCAAAGCTTGCCCATTTATTGCTTTTCTGGGGTAGTAAGTGATATCATATTGGCTGAGTTCAATGTTCCATTTCAGGAGTCTCCCCGAAGTTTCTGGACGGAACAATACCTGTTTCAAGGGTTGGTCGGTAAGGACTTTAATAGAGTGGGATTGGAAATAGGGTCTGAGCTTTTGTGATGCGATGAGCAAGGCATATGCAAGCTTTTCTATCCTTGGATAATTCATCTTTGCCCCGGTAAACCTTTTGCTAATGTAGTATACTGGCCACTGCACTTTGTCTTCCTCCCTAACGAGTGTTGCGCTCAACGCATGGGATGACACTGCAAGGTATAAGAGCAAGCTTTCTCCATCCCTAGGCTTTGATAGCATCGAAGGGGATTCCATGTGCTTGATGAGATCTTCAAATGCTTGCTGGCATTCGGGAGTCCACTGGAAGCTTTTCTTTTCCTTTTTTAATGCATCAAATAGGGGAATGCACCTGTCCGTTGCCCTTGAGATGAAGCGGCTTAATGCTGCTACCTTGCCATTTAAGCATTGGAGTTCTTTCTTAGTCCGTGGAGCTTGCATTTCTCATAAAGCAATCACTTGCGCTGGGTTTGCTTCAATGCCCCGAGCATTTACCATGAAACCAAGAAATTTTCCTGATGCTACGCCGAACGAGCACTTATGTGGATTGAGCTTCATGCCGTATCTCCTCATGATTTGGAACATTTCATCAAGATCTTCTATATGATTCTTTGCCTCTTTGGATTTTACCAGCATGTCGTCAACATAAACCTCCATAGTCTTTCCAATTTGAGTTTTGAACATCGCGTTCACCAAGCGTTGGTAGGTGGCACCTGCATTTTTCAAACCAAATGGCATTACCTTATAACAATATAAACCACGATCAGTAATGAAACTGGTACTATCCTGGTCTAGCTCGTGCATCATAATTGATTGTATCCAGAATATGCATCCATGAAAGACAATAGTTCATGCCCCGCTGTTGCATCAACAAGTTGATCAATTCGAGGTAGGGGGAAACTATCTTTTGGGCAAGCCTTATTCAAGTCAGAATAATCAACACACACTCGCCATTTGCCATTTGATTTTTTCACAAGGACCGGATTGGACACCCAATTAGGATAGGTGGATTCTCGAATGAAATTATTCGTCAATAGCCTATCCACATCATCTTTCAAAGCTTCAGACCTTTCTGGGCCCTGCATCCGTCTTTTCTTCTTCACCGGGCGCACGTTGGGGTCAATATTCAGCTTATGCACTATTACGTCTGGAGGTATCCCGCACATATCTGAGTGACTCCAAGCGAAGACATCCAAATTTGCTTTCAAAAAACTAATCAATTCCTTTTGCAGCATAGGGTCCAATTGGGAGCCTATCTTTATTAGCTTATCTGTATCACTATCATGGATCTCTATGGAAATGGTAGCTTCAGCTGGTGCTACCTTTTCATCCCGTGCACTGATTTTTCGTGGGTCCATATCTTCCTGCATGTCGTTATATGTTCCAGCGCAGGGGGAGGTCATTAATTGCTATAAAGGAGCTTCATGGATGCAGAGAGGAGTCTCCGCATCCTTCTAAATTTCGTATTTCCGAGCTTCAATCAGTTCTGCCATATAGCATTCTCTCGATTCCTGAGGATCCCCTTTGATAACTCCCACCCCATTTGCAGTCGGGAACTTCATCATCAAGCACCAAGGAGCAAGAGCTATCCTGAAGTCGGCAAGTGCTGGCCTTCCCAAGAATGCATTATACCCTGAAGGTGAGTCAATTATAACGAAAGATTGTATCATGGAGACTTGCTTCTCTCCCTCTCCTAGTTCTACAAGGAGATCAATCACACCTATTGGCTGAGTTGGTATGCCAGTGAACTTGGTATTTTGTCTTTGCTAGCTCGCACATTATCCACGGATAGACCCATTTTAGAGAAAGTACTGTAAAACAGAATGTTCACGGATGCTCCGTTATCAATCAACACCTTCTTTACTATTGCTGGACCCAAGCCAATAGTGATCACCATTGGGTCAATAGTTGGAACCAACATTCCGTCGGAGTCCCGATCCCGGAAGATAACATCTTCACAGGATGTTTTAGGCATTTTTCGACGAAGAGAATTATTGCAAACCTCAAAACCGTCTCCTTTTAGAATGCTTCTTGGTTCATTAGTATACCTGATCATATCCTCCCAAGTATCCCCTGCAGGATGAGGTCCGCCACTGATTATATTGATAACAGGTCGAGGAATATTCGCAGGTGTTCTTCTGTCTTGACTTGGATGGACCTGCTGCCCCTGGGCATGCTCGGTATCTGATGAACGCTTTACATACTCCTGGAGACGATTTTGCCTTATCAATTCTTCAATCAAGTTTTTCAGGTGTCGACATTCATTAGTGTCGTGTCCCGGTCGATTGTGAAATCGACAGAACCTCCCTGAGTTTGCAGCTTCTTCGGACACCTTTACTGGCTTTGGGCTCGGATAGCCCTCTGCATCCTTCGTTGCCATATATATGTGCTCGATTGTGTCATTCAACGGAGTAAAATCCGTTGGCTTGAAGAAACGCCGTTTCTTGGAATCCTTATCATTTCTAGCATCATTATTGCTTCCTCTCTTTTGACCTTCCCCAAAATTTTCTTGACTATTCTTTTTGGGAGCTTCCTTCCTTTCCGGGACCACCTTAGCTTTGACATTGCCAATGGAATAGATAGGATCGTCTTCAAGACACATGTATTCCTCGGCTTTGTCATAAAATTTCTCTAGCGTCTCAGGTTTCTTTCTTTTTAGCCACCTTCCGAACTCAGACAGCTTATCAATGGCCCCCTTTAAGGCCATTAGAATTAGCCTTGGCTCTTGGGTCCCTACTTCTTTGTTGTTTGGAGGCGGAACTGGTCTCGAAAGCATCTTGCCAATGTGGCAAAGTTATCAATAGATCTGGGAGGCAACTTTGTGAACCATAATGACGCAACCCCCTCCAAATACACCGGGAAGTACAAGCACTTAAGCTCGTCAGTTGCTTGTGCCCCATCCATGTGTTGATCATATCGGAACAAGAACACATTAGGGTCACCTGTCCCATTATAAGCTTGGATGGTGGGCGGTTTGAACTTTCGCGGGAAGGTCATTTTTTTGATTGTTTCGGTAAGGGGGGTTTTAGATGGCATGAATTCCCATTCTGCTTCATTGTCGTTTCGGTGCTTGTCCTCCTTCATGATCTGTTGGACCATCTTCAGAAGGCGATCCTTCTCGTCGAGGATTTCTGCGGGGCGGACGCCTATGTCTTGGCCGGAGGCTTGCCTTTGCAAACCTTCACGGTTGCGACTTAGGGGCCCTGGCCTTTCTCGATTGGAAAGTGCCCCTTTGGCAGCATTGGCAATTCGACAAGAAGTAGCTTCTCCATTATGGTTCCGAGCGGCTTGCTTTGAATTATCGGGCTTTCCTTTACCAGGATTAGAGATTTCTTGAAAAGATTTTTCTCGATTTGGACTAGAAGAAGAAGAATCAGCATCCTCTGCACGAATGGGCTTAGAGGCCACCTTCGCCGTAGCAGCCTGAAGAGCAAAGAGTGAATCAAGTTTTGTCAACATGGCTTTGTTAGCTTTCTCTAGTTGTTGCGTCAGTCCAACGACAGCTTGATCAAGCTCGCCCCTTGTAACATTCATGCCTCCATTTGATGTTTCGCCTACTCCAAATTGGTTGATCATGGGGGTTTCCTCCCGATTTCTTTCATTAGATGTCCTAGTTCTCGCTTCCTTGCTCACTTTTGGCGGCATTATTTCAGAAAGAAACTTGAACTTTGAGGAGAGTTCGTCGGAAGGTCCAAATCGCAAGCTGGAGCAAGCTATTTTAAGGCTTAGCTTCAAGATCTCAAGATCTTCGTAGTATATTTGATGCCAGAAAGTCGATCTGGCCCCACGGTGGGCGCCTAATTGTTGATACCGAAAATTGGTATAACAACCAAAATGGTATTTCTAAACACGTTACCTAATCAGAGGCGAGATGCTTAGAAAGCACGTCACCTTTTCAGAGGCGGGGCATTAGAAAACCTTTAGAGTTATGTGAGGCCATATCTAACATTCAAAAGCATCAAAATACCAAAATAAAGAAAGAAGACAAGAATTTTATAGTGGTTCGACTCTTATTCGAGTCTACGTCCACTTTGAAGATTGGATTTCATTAATAACCACAAGATTACAATTTTTGCTCCATTATGCATTCATACAAGCTCCTTTGACATGCATTTGTCCTTACAACCGATTGAAAGAATGGATGAAAGCTTGAAGTATTTTATGCCAGTCCCTCCATGAAAGCCATGGATGAAAGCTTGAAGTATTTTATGCCAGTCCCTCCATGAAAGCAATGGATGAAAGCTCCTTAGATCTTTGGGTGAATGATCAAGAAGAAATGAAGAAGTGCGTGGAATGCTTATGCTTGTTCCTCCATGAAAGCTATGCTCCACATGCTCCAATGCTCCATAGACTTATGATCGATGATAGAGAAAAGATGTAAGAATGCTTGGAGAAATCTCGAAAGCAATTAGGCAGCACCTCCTCACAGTTCCAGAAAAAGTCCCCCTCAAATGATGGAGGTAGGGTCCTATTTATAGGCGGAGAAATGGCTGAAATCTTGTATTCAGGGGTCTGGTCGGTATTTTCGATATTTACGGAAATTCCACTGCCAGTTGTCACCAGTTGTTTCCAGCTGTCACGCCATCACAGGTCGTTTCTAGCGTTTTGGCTGATCCGGAGCTTCCGCCAGAAGAAGGACGACTAGGAGGCTAGAATGCGGAGCGGACCGACCAAAGAATGACCAAGAGGCTCGACCCAAAAAACGGTCCGACCAGAGATGGCGCTACCTTCCAGAAATGTGCGATCAGGATCGAGAACACATCGGAATTGGTTCCCTCAAACATGGGGTCGGTCTCCAGAGAAGGACGACCAGCTGCCCTTTGCTTTTGGAGCGATCAGAGACTAGCGGGCGACCAAGTTTGGAACGACCAGCTTTCTTTTGCTTTTGGAGCGATCGGGCCAGCGTATAAAAGAGAGCGACCAGGAGTCTCTATCCTCAGGAACAATCAGAATCCTTAGGACGATCAAGGTTCTTCTACTCTTTGGAGCGACCGGGTGCCTTTTGTCTATGGAGCGACCAGATTTCTTTGGCTTCTGGAGCAACCAGCTTTAGGATGACCAGGAATCTTGCGCTACGACCGCTCCCTTTTAATAACGACAGGACCGATCCCTTCTTCAAAACGCTTAAAACCGACCCATATTCACTTGGATCGATCAGATGGATAACACCAGTGATGCTTAGCTACCTAGAAACTCTTAACGCGTTCAACGATGATTTGGAATCTATTTGTGTGGTACGTGAATATGGTGACATATGGTGACGTCTTCGATGAAGTTCAGGGTTTACCCCCGAGGCACGAGATAGACTTTCGTATATATCTAGTAGATAATGCAAAGCCAGTTGCATTACCAGTGCGCCACATGGCTCTGAGAGAGAGAAGGGAACTCAGTAAGCAAATGAAAGAGTTGCTTGAGAAGGGGTTCATAAGAAGAAGCATTTCGGAATGGGGTGCTCCAGTTGTTTTTGCTGCAAAGGCTGATGGTTCGCTTAGATTGTGCATGGGCTATAGAGAGTTGAATAAGCTCACAAAGAAGAACTGATACCCATTGCCGAGGATAGACGATTTGTTCGATTAGTTGGTTGGTGCTTCGGTTTTCTCGCAGTTGGATTTGGTAACAGGATTTCATGAGCTAAGAGTGGCTGAAGACAGCATAGATAAGACTGCATTTGGAACTCCTGACGGTTTCTTCGAGTGGCTCGTCATACCTTTTGGTTTGACGAATGCACTCGCATACTTCGTTGACTTAATGAGTAGGGTGTTTAGGGAGCTTCTAAACAAGTTTGTGGTAGTCTTTGTGGACGATATCTTGATTTTCTCTAGAACGAAGAAGAGCACGCCCTACATCTTAGGGAAGACTTAGAAACCCTACGAGCGCATCAACTCAAAGCTAAGTTCTCCAAATGCCATTTTTTTAGAAAAGAAGTGAGGTTCTTAAGACACGTGGTCTCTAAGGAGGGGATAACTGTGGATACCACAAAGGTGGTGGCAATCCAAGATTGGAGGATTCCTAAGAACGCAACAGAAGTAAGAAGCTTTTTAGGGTAGGCTGGTTATTATAGGAAGTGAATTAAGGACTTCGCGAAGATATCAGCCCCACTTACTTGTTTAACGAAGAAGAACTTGACTTTTTCTTGGGATGTTGACTGTGACGATGCTTTCCAGCATTTGAAGAGGGCTTTGATGATAGTTCCAGTTTTAGTTTTTCTAGATGGAAATTATCCATTCATAGTAAAATACCGGTGCTTGCGAGACAGGGCTCGGAGCAATTTTCGATGCAAAAGGAAAAGATGATATGCAAAAGGCGGCAAGTACGAGCATCGCTTATCATCCACAGACGGATGGACAGACATAAAGGGGTGAATAGAATCCTTGAAGACCTTTTAAGGTTATGTATCCTAGATTTCGGAGGGACATGGGAAGAGACAATGAGCTTATTGGTGTTCACGACGTGTTTTTCGTTTCGCATTTGTGTAAGTGTTTACATGATACGGCGGAAGTGGTGGAGCCGAGCACGCTCAAAGAAGTGGAAGTAGAGCGAAATGCCACAGTTAGATGAGCTCCTACAAGCATTCTCGGATCAGAGGTCAAAAAGCTATGCAACAAAGAGGTCAAGTTGGTCAAAGTGCAATGGGGAGATGATCAAGGAGATGCGACTTGGGAGACGGAAGACGAGATGCGTACGCTGTACCCTTTCCTTTTTGAGGGTATGTTTTTAACTTCTCCTTTTCTACCACTTTGTTTATGCTTGTCCTATCGTTTAGTATGTCTTCGCGATTGTATCTTCGATCTTTAGTTAGGAAAAACCCTATGGTTGTAAACATGTGTTTGAGACATGTTATGTTTGGTGGATGCAAATGGTTGCTAGTGGTTGCCCGTGGACGCATGTACACACACATTAGGCACCAAATCGGCTCAATCAATGTCATATTGCATATAAATATGTGTGCATATATTAATGTATGTATAATGGTTGTGTTATCATACGGATGCTGCATTTAGATGAATGTTCGTGCACACATGTAGAAATAATATGTATCGTTAGGATTCTTTTGCATACATAATGGACGCATGGCACTATCATGATTTGCATTAAGGAGGTCAACTGAATCAGTAGACCGCCTGATTTTGCATTAGATAAAGAACTTATACACACACTTTACATATGTTCATACGACATTAGAAGTCTTTTAAGGACAATGGATGCCTGTGTTTGTTGATTGAGTAGATGGATGATTGGATGGTAGGATATACATCCTCCTTAACTTGGAGATTTCGGGGGAGAAATCCTTTAAGGAAGGGAGAATGTAACACCCCATAATTTAAATATTAAAATTAACAAATTTAAGAATGCTTAATTGTTAAAGTGAGAACTAAGGGAAACGGGTTATGCCATTGCGTTCGTCTCAAAATTCTGCTTGGAATAGAGTCTAAGTTTTCGAAAATCGGACTTCGTATGAATAAGTTATGGTCCTCAGAAGTTTCAGAAATTTATATAAAACAATTCAAAAAATTTAATACCAAGGCAGGTCGACCTGAAGGTCGACCTACCCTAGGCCAGGTCGACCAGAGTGTCGACCAGTGGGTCGACATCCCTATACAGGTCGACCTGGGGGTTGGCCTGGGGGTCGACCTACCCCCTCGGGTAGATCTGAAATGTGACGATTTCTGACTCTTTGCTGAGTCATTAGGGCCGATGTATCTATTCTAGAGAACTCTATCTAGTCTGGATGGTTAGGATTGCTCCTATGATAATCTAACGACTTAGGTTGATTCAAACTTCTATAAAAGAGTGCCTAGACTCAAACCCTAAACCTAAACTAAATTTGTTTCTTGGCCACCATGTTGCTGCTAGGATAGTTCTCCTTACTAAAGCTTAGGATTTTGCAAGTCAGAATTCTAATTCAAAAAGGCGAACGAACCATTCTATTCTCTAACCTATCTTTGTGAGTACTATTTCTTCCACAATATAATTAATAAATTAATTATGATGAGTTATAATTGGATTATGAGAGCATGTCTGTTGAATCACGTGATGTTGTTTAACTTTGTTATCTTATGTTGGTAGATCTATTTCATATGTCCAATTATACATGTTTAACTTGATTCATTTTATGCAAGTCTGGGATGTTAAATCATATTCAAGTTTGAATATGAATCTTATGCAAGTCTGTTTTTACATATGTTAATTCGTATGTGAATCTTACGCAAGTTTGGGATGTTAAATCATATGTTAATTCGTGTGTGAATTTTATGCAAATTTGGGATGTTAAATCGTATGCTAGTTTGAATATGAATCTTATGCATGTCTATATGTGAATTGTACACAAGTTTATATGTGAACCAAGTATATACATATGCTAGTTTATATGCAAAAACATGTGATAAATTCATATGCAAGTTGTAAGAATCCATATGCAAGTTTAGGTAAAACCCTATGTTCACATTTTTAGGTGAAAATTATATTCACATACGCAAGTTTAAGTGAGACCCATAATTCATATATGCAAGTTCACAATTTCATGTTTTAGATTTATATTTAGATCCATGGTAGTTTGTGCAAGTTTATATTCTATATGCCTATGCAAGTTATTGGCTATGAAAATTTATATTACAATTCCTATTTGCAAGTTAGATCTATTTTATGTATTATGCAAGTTGTGATGTTTCTTTTCTTTTTATAAGTTAGACTATTTGCGAGTCTAACATATCTCATATTAGAACGTACAAATAGTGTGTGGACATAGGGAAAATATTAATTATGCAAATTGTAAATTGGCATAAAATAGCTTTAAAGGCTTATAATTAAATTGAGACATTAATTGGTATAATTTATATACCTAAAAAGTATGGACATAATTTAGGTGACAATTATGGCCATGGATTAATTAGGAAGTTATTGACAATTTGAAATAGGGATATTAAATCATATTGGGGTTGAATAAATTAACTGCATAATAAATGCCTGAGACACGAGGTTAAACTCGTTTGTGGTATAAGACTGCCTGGAACCGCCCGACACATCCAACAACCACAAATGGTAGTCTAATGTGAGAGGTCAAAGGATAAATTAAATAAGTAATAAATGCCTAAAACACGAGGTTAGACTCGTTTGTGGTATAAGACTGCCCGGAACTGCCCGGCACATCCAACAACCACAAACGGCAGTCTAATGTGAGAGGTCGTAGGCATAATTAAAAGATGCCTAGACACGAGGTTAAGTCTGGCGTGTGGTGGAAGTCTGCCCGGAACCGCCCAGCATATCCAGCAGCCACAAGTAATCAACTCAATGTGAGAGGCCTATGCATTAATAATTAATTAATGCTGTTCAAAAACAAATAAGAATGACAAACAGAAGTTTGGTTGAGTTGAGTAATTCTATGAGTACCAATTTGATGTTGATTTCGGTTTTCGGGGTTGGTACTTAGGGAGTTATTCTCTTAACCAGTGTGTCTGTGAACTAAGATGTACTTAATCATAATTTAAGTGAAACATGTTATATGATATATATAAGTCGATAGGGTTGAGACCAGCTTAACCAGTAATATATATTAATCTGATAAGTGGATAGGGTTAAGATAAACTTAACAAATAATACATATTGATCTGATATGTGGATAGGGTTAAGATAAACTTAACCGATAATACATATTGACTTGATAAGTGGATAGGGTTAAGACCAGCTTAACCAATAATATACAAGTGGATAGGGTTACGACCAACTTAACCAATAATATATAAGTGGATAGGGTTAAGACCAGCTTAACCAAATGTATATATATGGATCTGATAAGTGGATAAGGTTAAAACAAGATTAACTAATAACACATGTTGACTTGATAAATGGGTAACATGTGTGACACGTGGGATATAATTATAAACACTTAACCAAGTTGAAACATGTAAGAAGATATGAATAAGAGGGGGTTAAGTGGGAAATCCTAGTGGGGACCAAGCATAGGTGTGACGGCCCGCCCCGCACCAACCGACATTTACTCCAAAGGTGCGCTGTACACATGTCCAGTTAGCACGGAACGGGTCGTCAGAAGAAAAGGGAAGAAGGAAATGAACATACACAGAACCTATAGAATGTCTCACAGCGCATAGAATAAAATACAATAATAACATACTTGACATAAAACAGGAGAGACAGTGCATAAGCTGAAAATCAGAACTAAACATCATAGCAGCGAAAATTCAAAATACAGCTTATTACAACCTTCAAACTGTCTCAAAGCAAAAGCAAGATAAAGGAGGTACACTACTAATGCCCAAGTAGCGACCACCAACGACACAGGGAGAATGTGTGTATATATACATATATCATACGTAGAAGCCTCCTGCCCGCCTTCGAATCAACTACTCGCGCACCACCAGCTAACCTGTCTCTAGTCTGCTCATGTGAGCACCCAGAGTAATAAGAGGAGACATAAAACTCTGGGTCAAACAAAAAGCCTGGTATGAGCGATAAGCATCTAAAGTGAACACTAACAGGTAGACTAAAACATACCTGAACCTGGACCTGCAACCAAAGAGTTAGCACTACATACTGTACAACACTCTAAGGTACTATATCAAACGGTGTAAAGATACGGAGGTGGGGGAGGTGTGCATGTCATAGTGATGGCAGACAATCAAACATAGCATCCATCATCACATCTCTCACTCAGTGCGTAAAGCATACGATATTCACCACTTTGATCACCCAACATACCTTGCTACGATCACTCTGCCCCCTGAAGTCATAAATGGCTTCACTGCACTGATTACGTAGCCACTAATTCCTCGCTATGTCCACTTGCCCCATGGAGTTATTCACCCCATCTGCGCTGGCTCATAGCCTTACCAATCCTTACTATGTCCACTTGCCCCATGGAGTTGTTCACCCCATCTGCGCTGGCTCATAGTCTTACTACGCATCACCTTGCCCCTCAGGTCATAATGACCCTACTGCACTGATAACGTAGTCTTGCTACCATCACCTTGCCCCTCAGGTCATAATGACCCTACTGCACTGATAAGTAGCCATCCTTCATTATTAGTGGTGAATCGAAGTTATGAATGTCGACAGCTCCTTAGCACACGTCCCGCAGCAAAGCTCAACCATGAAGTGAACTCATCGGTTCCCAACTGGATCCTGAGCTCTAACTTCCTATATTGGACTACCTTTGCATCTTGGGTTATTGGTCAATACTGGGTCGGGTCGGGTTCCTCCTCAAGCCATTGGTTCGGGTCGGGTATCCTCCATCGGTTTGGGTCGGGTCCTCTTCTGATACGGTTCGGGTCGGGTGTCTCTCCTTGGTTCGGGTCGGGTGCTTTACTTCAGGTCGGGTCGGGTGTCATTCCCCTCCAGTTCGTGCTTCCGCTCCGATCCGCCTCCTCATCCCTCACATGCTCCTATCTGATCCATCTTCAAGCTCCCGCTCCGATCCGCCTCCCCCTTAATCCGATCCTATCCCATTTCAGTTAGCGTGGCCTTCCTTTTTGCCAACTTTTCCCAAGTGTCAGGCTCCGATCCGATCGAATCCCTTGCCCACTTCAACATATCCGATCCGAGCCCCATATCCGATCCGATCCGAAACCTGCACTGTTTTCTGAAACTGTTCCAGCAAGTGTTTACGCCATTCGACGACGTTTTCGACCATTATAACTATTGAAACCAATCACAAAGCCTTTCATACAGTCATAGCAACATGCATAATCAACCACAAACATCAAAACATCAATATAATAGGTTAAAATGGATCAAATATACCCCAAAATCCCGTATTAGGTGAAACTAATGATAGGATTAGCAAAACTTAACCAAATTAACCCAAATTCATATCAGAGGTCTAAAACATCATTTAGGAATTTATGAAAATTTTTCCAGAATTTTATCATGCTTAAATTCGCTAATTAACACTAATCACCCCTAATTAGCCATAATTAGTGCAAAACTATGCAAATCACTCACCTTAGCCACAAATAAACTAAGATCTGAAATAAATATCTGATTTGATGTGAATCCTGATGCTAAACAGCAGCTCCAATGTTGCTTTGGTGTAGATCTTCCTTGATTAGGGGTTGCTAAGCCAAATCCTTGACCAAAAGGTGATTTGGAGGTGATTTAGAGGTTGGAGGCCATTTTTAGGGTTTCTTGGTGATAAGTGGAGGCTAGAAAACTGAAATGGAATGATCCTCTATCTCATTTCAGCCTTCCCATAACCCTACTCCCGAAATGGGTTATGGGCCTATCCATTAATCACCCGATTTGGCCCGGTTAAGCAGTTTTTCACCCTCCAAACCTTGTTTCAGCCATATCTCCCAAACAGTAAGTCCGTTTGGCTATTATGACCACTCTACGGAAAGGTAAACCATCAAATGAATCCAATGGCAGTGGTTTCAGATCAAAATTCCTTTCCAATCAAAAGTTATGGCCAAAACAGTACCAACTAGGGGCAAAATGGTCATTTAAAAATCGAAAAAAATCATGAACATGGGAAACTACTCTAATAGATGTTTCCCAAAGTTACATGACCATACGACTTCATACGGGAAAGAAATAAATATCCTACGATCCTATGATGTGTTGAATACGGGTCGTTACTCTCTCCCCCCTTAAGAAATTTCGCCCCCGAAATTCCCTAATCAAAACACACACAAAGGTTCCTGCATGCCTATCAACCATAAAACAACCATCAAACATACAAAACAAGTAAAATAAGTCTATCCTAGCATGCGGAATAACTAAATTACGAAGTAGATCTTACCAGGCAAAGAGTTCTGGATACGCCTCCCTAATGCTCTCCTCTGTCTCCCAAGTACAGTCACTCTCGTCCTCGCCCCACTGAACCTTGACTAGCTTCACCGCCTTCCTTCGAAGTTGCTTCTTATCGTGCCCCACAATACGAATCGGCTTGCGGTTCCCAACCGCCTCGGGTTCTACTTCGAAGTCCTCTAACTGATCAGGTGAAATAGTCACATCTGAGTCGTGAACGAACTTCCTTAGTTGGGAAACATGAAATACATTGTGAGTTCCCGCCATTTTCTCTAGTAAGCCAACTCTATATGCCAAATTCCCGACTAGTTCAAGAATAGGGAATGGGCCAACAAACCTTGGTGCCAACTTGCCTCTCCTGCCAAATCGTATCACGCTCTTCAACGGAGAGATCTTGACAAACACCATGTCACCAACAGAGAATTTCAAGTATCTTCTCCTCTTATCTGCATAACTCTTCTGCCTATCTTGGGCAGCTTTCATTCGTTGCTGAATGATCTTAATCTTATCCGAAGTTTCTCTCACCACATCTGGTCCAAGCACAAACTTCTCGCTAGTCTCTATCCAACATGATGGTGAGTTGCACGATCTTCCGTACAAAGCTTCATATGGAGCCATACCGATACTGGATTGGTAGCTGTTATTATATGCAAACTCTACTAGATGCAAATGGTCATCCCATGACCCACCAAAATCCAATATACAAGCTCTCAAGAGATCTTCCAATATACGATTCACCCTCTCCGTCTGGCCGTCGGTCTGAGGATGATATGCGGTACTGAGATGTAATCCTGACCCTAGAGCCTCTTGTAAGCTTTTCCAAAACCCACTAGTGAACAACGGGTCTCGGTCACTCACAATGCTTTTGGGTACTCCACGAAATCTCACTACCCACTTCATATACAAATCTGCCAACTTGGCTGCCGTTCTGGTCGATTTGACTGGTATAAATCTTACACTTTTAGTCAATCGATCCACAATTACCCAAATGCTATCATGTCCCGATCTAGTCCTTGGTAAACCATCGATGAAATCCATCGAGACTTGCTCCCATTTCCATTCGGGATTTCTAATGGTTGCAACAACCCACTAGGCTTCTTTTGCTCGGCTTTAATTAGATGGCAATTCATGCATTTGGATATAAACTTCCCAACGTCTCTTTTCATCCCTTCCCAGTAGTAAGTCTGCTTCATGTCTCGATACATCTTATTGCCACCGGGATGTATAATCAGTTTTGAGTGATGACATTCTCTAAGCACTTCATCTCTCAAACCATTCACGTTGGGTACAACTAATCTTCCATTCTTTCTAAGCCATCCATCTCGATCAAGCCCATACACATTCATCTCCTCACCGTTGATGTTCATCTCTAACTTGGAGATGATTTCCAATAGATTAGGATCGTCCCTCTGGCTGGAACCAATCCGCTCTATCAAAGTGGGTCTGATCGCTAAACTAGCTAGTTTGACTGGATCCAATTCGCACTTTGATCTGAAATCAAACCCCGCGATATACTCCAGTTGCTTCCATTCAAGAAACATTACCCCTAAACTGGCATGTCTCCTACTTAAGGCATCGGCTACCGCATTACCTTTCCTAGGTGTGTATGCGATATCAAAATCATACGAAGCCAAGAACTCTAACCATCTCTGCTGACGGAGATTCAGATCTTTCTGAGAAAAGAGATACTTTAACGATTTATGATCGGTAAACAACTCAAATCTTTCTCCCAAGAGATAGTGTCTCCACATCTTCAGCGCAAACACTTTCGCTGCTAATTCCAAATCATGGGTAGGATACTTCTTCTCATGCGGCTTTAGCTGTCGACTAGCATAAGCTACGACCCTACCTCCTTGCATCAATACAGCACCCAGTCCGGTACCACAAGCATCCATGTATACCGTCATCTCTTTATTCCCTTTAGGAATGACTAACACTGGCGCACACGTCAACTTCTCCTTTAGACTCTTGAAGGCATCCTCACACACTCCGTCCCAGACGAAGGACTGATTCTTCTTAGTCAATTAAGTCAACGGTGTTTCTATCTTGGAGAAGTCCTGGATAAACTTACGATAATATCCAGCTAATCCCAAGAAACTTCTTACATCTGTTGCATTCTTGGGCGTAGGCCAATCCTGTACCGTAGCCACCTTCGCAGGGTCCACGGCAATACCACTCTCGGAAACAACGTGACCCAAGAATCTCACTTCCCTTCTCCAAAAATGACACTTAGAGAATTTTGCTTTTAATTGGTGTTTCCTCAACACCTCCATCACTATCCTCAAGTGTCCCTTGTGTTCCTCCTCTGTCCTTGAGTAAACAAGGATATCATCCACGAACACAAGAACAAACTTATTCAACTGATCCCTGAATACTCGATTCATGAGATCCACAAAATAGGCTGGTGCATTGGTCAACCCAAATGGCATGACCAACCACTCATAAAATCCAGACGGCGTCCTAAATGCCGTTTTCGGAACACTCTCATCTGCTACTCGAAGCTGATGAAATCCTGTCGCGAGTTCCAACTGGGAGAACACTCTTGCTCCTTCCAGTTGATCAAACAAATCATCTATCCGCGGCAGAGGATACTTATTCTTCCTCGTCACCTTATTCAACTCGCGATAGTCCACACACAAACGAAGGGAACCATCTGCCTTAGTGGCAAACACAACTGGTGCTCCCCACTCGGAGACACTCCTTCTAATAAATCCCTTCTTCAAAAGATTGCTGACTTGCACCCCGAGCTCTCGCTGCTCCCTTGGTGCCATACGATGAAGTGGCATCACTATAGGTCTGGCATCTTTCACTAAATCAATACGGAACTCAATCTCTCGGTGTGGTGGAAGCCCGGTCACCTCCTCGAAGACGTCCGGATACTAGCCAACCACGGGCACATCTGACAACTCATCCTGCGGGATGTCGAGGGAATTTACAAAACTAGCCATAACCCCATCACTAGGTAGACTACCAAACACTACCCTCCGCCCATCATCCGCCCTCGCTGTCACCAAAAAGCCCTCACAGTCTACCACCACCCCGTATCTTTGGAGCCAATCGACTCCTAATATAATGCCATACCCAGTAAAGCCCAGAACAAAGCAATCACAAACAAACATACATCCATGACTCGATAAGACCAAATTCCTGCAAATCATACTAAGGCTAGTCGAACCACTAATCGGGTTCGTCACAACCAATGGTCTATCGACTATCTCGGGTTCCAGTCCCAACCTATCTACCAGGTCACTAGATATGAAGGAACGGGAAGCCACAGTATCAAACAAAACTCGAACTGGTATATCATAAATAGAAAGCATACCTTGAATAACAACATTCTTTCCTTTCTCCGCCGCAGTTGGGGCATTCGACGAAGAAGGAACATCATCAATAGCATATGCTTTCACAATCTGCTTCTCCTTAAGAGGTTGCGGACACTTATCCTTGAAATGTCCCACTTGACCACAGTTGAAGCACTTCTTATCCGCTGGCTTGGCCCGACAATCTTTAGCATAATGGCCCTTCTTACCACAGCTGAAGCACTCAACATCCTTCTTGCTCTTTTTCTGGCCACCTTTTGATTGGTCCTGCTTCCTCTTATTCTGAGAGTTATTCTTGCCTCCACCGCCTGTTTGCGGCTTTGGCCCTTCTGCAGATGTAGCCTCAGTTTTTGACTTAGGGTAAAGGCTCTTTGATCTCAAAGCTTTCCCCACGATCGATTCAAAAGTCTCATCGATGTGGTTGATAAGCCTCTCCCCCAAGTATCCATCCAAACTAGTAATGAACTTCTCATTCTTCTTCTCAGGGGTATCAATAAGAGATAGTCCATACTTCAACAAAGTGTCGAACTCAGCAATATAATCAAAAACTGCCCTTCCGTTCTGCTTGAGTTCCAGGAACCTCTTAAACAACACTGACTTCTGGGCAGCTAGATAAACTTCTCGCTAAAGCGAGCCTTAAACTGATCCCAAGTAACCTGATCCTCTGGAGTGGCTGTTCTAATGGCATTCCACCAATTCATCGCTCGCCCTTGTAGCTGACGAGACGCTAGCCTTCTCTTCATTGCATCCTCAAGACCCAAGTCATCAAAGATACGATCACATCTATCCATCCAGTCTTGAACATCTGTGGCCGACTCCGTCCCGTGGAACGGCTTCCCACCAAGATTAGTGTAATCTTTGCACAACTTGGCGAAATCGACCCTAGGCGCCTGCACTACTGGGCCAACACCAACTCCGGGATTGGGAACTGCCCCTTGCACATCTCTAAGCATGTCTCTCATGAGGTTAGTAAACATCGCCCTCATGTCAGCGGCATTCCCTGGGTTGGTTCCTCTACCAGCACCCCTCGTGTCTCGGCTCATCGTCAATCTGAAAAAGGGAAACGATTAACGACCCCATTGTGGTGCTAGTGCAGTGCGACTTCATTCTTATACTACTAATAGTATATATATAGCTTTTGAAAACCAAAGTAATCACAAATACGCGCTCTCATATACGTACTATCTCTCCCTGGTGTCTTTCCTTAGGTTAACTACGCAACCTAGAGCTTTGATACCAACTGTGACGGCCCGCCCCGCACCAACCGACATTTACTCCAAAGGTGCGTTGTACACATGTCTAGTTAGCACGGAACGGGTCGTCAGAAGAAAAGGGAAGAAGGAAATGAACATACACAGAACCTGTAGAATGTCTCACAGCGCATAGAATAAAATATAATAATAACATACTTGACATAAAACAGGAGAGACAGTGCATAAGCTGAAAATCTGAACTAAACATCATAGCAGCGGAAATTCAAAATACAGTTTATTACAACCTTCAAACTGTCTCAAAGCAAAAGCAAGATAAAGGAGGTACACTACTAATGCCCAAGTAGCGACCACCAACGACACAGGGAGAATGTGTGTATATATATATCATACGTAGAAGCCATGCCCGCCTCCGAATCAGCTACTCGCGCACCACCAGCTAACCTGTCTCTAGTCTGCTCGTGTGAGCACCCAGAGTAATAAGAGGAGACATAAAACTATGGGTCAGACATAAAGCCTGGTATGAGCGATAAGCATCTAAAGTGAACAATAATAGGTAGACTAAAACATACCTGAACCTGGACCTGCAACCAAAGAGTTAGCACTACATACTGTACAACACTCTAAGGTAGTATATCAAATGGTGTAAAGATAAGGAGGTGGGGGAGGTGTGCATGTCATAGTGATGGCAGACAATCAAACATAGCATCCATCCTCACATCTCTCACTCAGTGCGTAAAGCATACGATATTCACCACTTCAATCACCAAACATACCTTGCTACGATCACTCTGCCCCATGAAGTCATAAATGGCTTCACTGCACTGATAACGTAGCCACTAATTCCTCGCTATGTCCACTTGCCCCATGGAGTTATTCACCCCATCTGCGCTGGCTCATAGCCTTACCAATCCTTACTATGTCCACTTGCCCCATGGAGTTGTTCACCCCATCTGCGCTGGCTCATAGTCTTACTACGCATCACCTTGCCCCTCAGGTCATAATGACCCTACTGCACTGATAACGTAGTCTTGCTACCATCACCTTGCCCCTCAGGTCATAATGACCCTACTGCACTGATAAGTAGCCATCCTTCATTTTTAGTGGTGAATCGAAGTTATGAACGTCGACAGCTCCTTAGCACACGTCCCGCAGCAAAGCCCAACCATGAAGTGAACTCATCGGTTCCCAACTAGATCGTGAGCTCTAACTTCCCATATTGGACTACGTTTGCATCTCGGGTTATTGGTCAATACTGGGTCGGGTCGGGTTCCTCCTCAAGCCATCGGTTCGGGTTGGGTATCCTCCATCGGTTCGGATCGGGTCCTCTTCTGATACGGTTCGGGTTGGGTGTCTCTCCTTGGTTCGGGTCGGGTGCTTTACTTCGGGTCGGGTCGGGTGTCATTCCCCTCCAGTTCGTGCTTCCGCTCCGATCCGCCTCCTCATCCCTCACATGCTCCTATCCGATCCATCTTCAAGCTCCCGCTCCGATCCGCCTCCCCCTTAATCCGATCCGATCCCAGTTCAGTTAGCGTGGCCTTCCTTTTTGCCAACTTTTCCCAAGTGTCAGGCTCCGATCCGATCGAATCCCTTGCCCAGTTCAACATATCCGATACGAGCCCCATATCCGATCCGATCCGAAACCTGCACTGTTTTCTGAAACTGTTCCAGCAAGTGTTTACGCCATTCGACGACGTTTTCGACCATTCTAACTATTGAAACCAATCACAAAGCCTTTCATACAGTCATAGAAACATGCATAATCAACCACAAACATCAAAACATCAATATAATAGGTTAAAATGGATCAAGCATACTCCAAAATCCCATATTTCCCCTTAAGCATGTTTAGGTGAAACTAATGAAAGGATTAGCAAAACTTAACCAAATTAACCCAAATTCATATCAGAGGTCAAAACATCATTTAGGAATTTATGAACATTTTTCCAGAATTTTATCATGCTTAAATTCGCTAATTAACACTAATCACCCCTAATTAGCCATAATTAGTGAAAACTATGCAAATCACTCACTTTAGCCACAAATAAACTAAGATCTGAAATAAATCTCTGATTTGATGCGAATCCCGATGCTAAACAGCAGCTCCAATGTTGCTTTGGTGTAGATCTTCCTTGATTAGGGGTTGCTAAGCCAAATCCTTGACCAAAAGGTGATTTGGAGGTGATTTAGAGGTTGGAGGCCATTTTTAGGGTTTCTTGGTGATAAGTGGAGGCTAGAAAACTGAAATGGAATGATCCTCTATCTCATTTCAGCCTTCCCATAACCCTAATCCCGAAATGGGTTATGGGCCTATCCACTAATCACCCGATTTGGCCCGATTAAGCAGTTTTTCACCCTCTAAACCTTGTTTCAGCCATATCTCCCAAACGGTAAGTCCGTTTGGCTATTATGACCACTCTACGGAAAGGTAAACCATCAAACGAATCCAATGGAAGTGGTTTCAGGTCAAAATTCCTTTCTAATCATAAGTTATGGCCAAAACAGTACCAACTAGGGGCAAAATGGTCATTTAAAAATCGACAAAAATCATGAACATGGGAAATGACTCTAGTAGATGTTTCCCAAAGTTACATGACCATACGACTTCATACGAAAAAGAAATAAATATCCTACGATCCTATGATGTGTAGAATACGGGTCGTTACAATAGGTGGAAAGCTTGTGTCAAGTGTGGGGACCCTTTCCAACCAGTAACCCATTAGGTATCTAAGTGAGCTCGATCTAGATCGAGGACGGGACACGCTTACTGGGTTTGATTGTAAGAGGTCAAAATGGGTTAGCGGTGGCAACACAAGTCCAACGGGGTCATGTGCGTGCGTGGGCCTGGGCTGGTAGGTAAGACGTTATTGCATCGTGTAGGTATAAGCCGTGCATCTTTAGTAGTATCAGGTTGCCACTTTGGGGAGTGATACACCTTGCTGTGGGACCAACACGGATATCTACGAGTTAGGGAGCCGCTCAAATAGGGAAGGTAGTGCGTACGACTAGCAGAGATAGGAGCAGGCGACACCTGTGAAGACAGCTAGGAGTCCAACTACCATATTATGAATAAATGCTATAATTAGAACGGGGAGGGTAGTGGGTACAACTAGTGGAAATAGGGGCAGACGGTACCTATAGAGACAGCTAGGGGTACACGAAACTACCATTATGATTATTATGTTCAGTAGGCGGGATCAACTTTTAGGGCAACTAGTAATGGTGCAGTGTAGTAATTATCCTATAGTGATTAGGAGCGAGAGTAATGCTAGAATATTCCTCTTGTTTGTTTTGTCTTGCCCACTTGTTTCACAGTCATTCCTTGTTTTACCAGTTTATGCCTTATCCTAATTACTTTAATAATTATATTGTTAAAGTTATGGTACTCGTTAAACTTTATGTCTGACCCCCTTTGTTTTCGCCTTTTTCTTCCTTTCCCCCCAGGTTCTCAGGGTGGGACTAGTGCTAGTGGAGCTTGATTCAGATCTTTCTCTCTCTTTGGAAGTGCTTAGATTGCTGAAAGTAAATTTCAGCTCATCCCTTTTATGGCTACTTATGTTAGGGTTATGGTTTTTACTTTATGTACTCAGAAAACAATTTGTTAAGATGGTTACTAAGTGTACTTGGTTTTACTGTTGGTTTATGATGTTGTTGTAATCAAAATATTTCTCCACTGCAATAAAAGTTGTTTTGAAAATTTTCAAGTACCAATATATGTATCTGTTTTGTTATATTCTGTTCTATTTACATATAATACTCCATGAAAGTTAATGCATTCCATTTGAGAGTGACATTAATGGACATGGGGTGTTACAATATTTGTAGTCATCCAGATATTCTTTTCCTATCTTAATAAGGTTACTGATTCATTGTATTTTGTTTATTTTTAGTTGTAATCCATTGATTGTAAACAAATTTTTTTTGGTGAATCAATAAAGAGGGTGGTTGGTTGGAATATTAGTGTACTACTATTATTTCCGATTTGTTGTGTTGTTATTTTCAATCAAATTCATCTTCAACTGATTGGGTGATAAAGATCCAGTTTTTCGGCCGTTTTGTCAAAGTTCCGCTGCGCCCAAAACCCCAACAGTTTGGCATCAGAGCAATTTTTGCATAACAGTTTGGTATCGGAGCTTAGTTCATCACATAGCTTGGAGTGTTTGTTGGATTGAAGATTGTAGATGTCGGAGATGATGTTGCTTTCGTTGATGACTATTTTTTATGGTAGATATTGAGGGGATTTGGAAGCCAATAATGATGGATGTTCCATGCCTCATTGGTCCAATTGATGGAGATGTGAAGAAGCCCTCTGATATGGACGAGGGAAGATGGAAGAAGATGAAGAAGAAGGCGGGTGACGGTTGAAGAACGTAGTTCACATCAAGGTGGAGTGGTTAATATGGTCACTGCTTATGGTCCTACGGTGGAGGATCATGGTATCAACAAGGGTCTAGATGTTGATGATGCTCGAGGGTTCCCGGAGATGAAGAGATCATGTCAAACGGATGACGAATGTGGAGTTTTGAAATCCACAAAGACGTGGGAGATCTTGTGGTATTGCAAGCATTTTTTGGACCATTGGTTTTTGCGTGGTGTAGCTCAGATGGTTGATGCATATTTTGCAAGTGGTGGGTTGTGCTTGTAATTGAGGTGTGGTCGTAGTCCTTTCAAATCTATTGGGGTATATGTCATTGCCTTGAAATCGAGGTTGGTTTTAATTGAGAGTAGGTGTTGTTGAAAGAGCTTGGTTGACTTGTTTGTGGATTGTTGGAGATATGTGATATTTGAATCAAGGTGGAGTGTTGAATTTTTTGATTCAAATATTTTATGAAGAGGATGTAATCAATTAAATGATTGATTGGATTGATTAATTGACTGATTGGTTGGTTGATTGATTGGTTAATTGATTGATTGATTTGATCATAGAAGGAAAGAAATGAGTGGTTATATTTTGTTGATATCATGAAGGGGCAACTTGGATATTTCCCTAGGCTTTCTATTCTGCTATATATGCAGCCTTCGTGGTTAGATTGCGAAAATCAGAAGATGAAACCATGTGAGAATATCTGGTGAGGTTGTGTGCCTCCATGGGCTTGTGTCCTGGAAAGGAAGATGTAGGAATTTGGGCTGAGGGTAGCTATTCCTATTTACTGCTGAAAGACGCAGTTGGCGCCTCCAGATTGTCCAAAGGTTTGTCGTCGTTCTTCATTGCTCTTCTGCTCCAACAATATTTGTAATCATCTAGATATTCTTTGCCTATCTAAATAAGGTTATTGATTCATTGTATTTTGTTCATTTTTGGTTGTAATCCATTGAGTGTAAACAAAATTTGTTTTTGGTGAATCAATAAAGAGGGTGGTTGAGTGGAATATTAGTGTACTGCTATTATTTTCGATTTGTTGTGTTGTTATTTTCAATCAAATTCATCTTCAAGTGATTGGGTGATAAAGATCCTGTTTTTCGGGCGTTTTGTCAAAATTCCGCTGCACACAAAACCCCAACAGTTAGGTATTAGAGCAATTTTTGCATAACAATATATGTATATATACATAATGGAAATCAAATGGCATATACCTGATACTCAAAATCCATGTCATCCATTTTTTCTTCACTAAATCCTCAAGATCCAATTTTCCACCCATGTATTCCAATATGATAGAAAAAATTATTATTTAAAAGCATGAGTGATTTTTTTTTCCTTTCTTAAATGAACACAGCCATGCAAACGATGTATAAATGAAACAATATTCATGTTGATACTACAAACTTTCATGTACTAAAGCATAACTATTATGCCTTAGAATATCATTCAACGTTTGTCACTACATAACTTTGCTCTTTAGGTACATTACCTGAAATGTTTTTAGAATAGATGTTTAAATGTATCTTTTCCATTGGAAAACAAATGAACATGATGCAGTAAACAACTAAACATATAAAAGCTACTGAATTTAAGAGTGCTAGTCCCTCATTGTGTATGATTCATCAACTATTTAACTATTAGGTAATATATCATTGTAGGCATTTAACTATTTGATAGCCAGTAATAAAAATGAGTACGGTAGCATGTGCTCTGCACCTGAGCAATTAAAAAACACATTTAAATAGAATTATATGCATGACATCATATACTCTTAAGTTGAACATCATAATACGTAAATAGTATATTACATAAAAATTGTAGTATATGAAAAAGCAATTAAAAACAAACTTTTTTATATGTCTAATACTCATGCAATTTTTGTCACTTAAAACTAACATCTTGTAAAACTTACAAATCCTTTTACCAATATGCTATTACATTGACCATTAATGTATATCCTTTTGATTTGCTAGACTATGAATCTCTTTTTTGGACCTTTTGGTATATCCAAAAAAGTGAGTTATTATCACACAATGCTATTTTAAAAATATGATGGAAAACAACAAAAGTTGTTTCTTTCATTTAAAATTTTAAAAGTGTTTATATAATTTTGGTAATAAGAACACATGTAATGGAACATAGAGTATGTTCATATATGATATATCACAACTTGAAATGTTAAAATGATTATGTATTTTTTTTCAAATGCTCTTTGTAGTATTCCAAAAACCAGTGAAGAATTTCTATTCAATTTGTTTGGATTCAAACACTTTATCAGCTCTGATAAAGATTTTCTGTGGAGTTGTATTTTCTTTGGATTATATGACAACCCATATTGATTTTGATGAAGATAATTTAATAAATTAGCACTTGGATGTTATTTATGATATTCACAAGCATAGAGACAAATAACAACTGAAATTTGCAGTATTAACTTTGAATATGTAAAATACAGTGCTTATTTTTTATTTTTATAAACAATAATAATAACAACAGTAATTTCGGATCAGATGACATATGGTGTAAGGATATTTATATATTTTTCAATAATGGAAATTTAAGGCCAGAACATTTTTAGTTTAGTATTATCACAAACATCAATGAAGTAAACTGGGTAGTCATAGACCTATCTAAAACCTTATGTTGTACAAAAGAAAAAAATATGTTAGTAGAATTACTGTCTGAATAGACTATCAAGTCGTAAAGGGAAAATTGATACAAAGTGAAAGTCTCAGAAAACTGTACATGTACTTGATACACATAGTTGAATCAATCATGCAAAAAAAATGTAATTGATTTTGATGAGAAATTATATAATTTCAAATCTTAAAGAAACAAACAAAATGAATCCAATCGTTCATTTTGTAACTAGTTAAAACTATCAGCCATTTCATCAAATAGTTGGACTGCAAAAATTGAACATTGTTATTGCATAACTTAAGACATGTGTAATGAAGCAGGACGATTGTCACTATCAGAAAACAGATAAAAATATCAAAATGAAAAAAATAACTCACAATATCAAACCTTTTCAAAGCTAAACTGTCTGTCCGAGTGAAACTCTGTCTATGTTTTCTTTGCCAAAGTGATTACTGGATCCTGATCTATTTTTTTCACCCTGTAGATTACAAAAGGCTAAATTATTGACTGAAATAAGCAAAAAAAAAAATGGCGATAATTTGATTTGAGGTGAGTTTTAAACATGTGTCAGCAAAAGGAATAAATGTCCCAGGAGAAACTGGTTGTGCTTGATTCAGTTCATTCAACTTCCTAGTCAACTATAAAATCTGACAGCATGGTAATATGAAAAAAGATAATTAAATGCATCAACTGATTGTGACCACGCAAATTAATTAAATGAAATAGTTTAAAAGATAATAAGGTAGATGAACATAAAATGATTAAACGAATTAATGATTTGATGCCTCATTGATTCCTTGGTTACAATAAATTCAGAATTCATGATAAAATCGCTGGTGCTATCAAAACGCAAGGAAGATGAAATTACCTCAGTTGTCATAGATTATGGACCAATCTTTTCGACATCATCACGTATTTTGTAGCTTTAGCGCTTTCAAGGAATCGGAATGCACAAATCCAGCAAAGGAGGCGAAGCTACAGTTCAAGAGGAAATCGACTGTGGGGAAAAGACCACATGAACAGGCGAAATGGCTCGGGTCTAAGTGGAGGCCCATATAGATCTAAGTCTGTTTTGAACTAATGCAGTGGAACTGTTTCCAAACAACGGAATGGTTAGGGAAAAATATGAAGAAATGGATGGTGAAGAATAACCATCAGCGAACACTTACATAATGGATTGGCCGATTGGGTGCGTGTTGGGCAATCAAAAGGACAAACATACCCCTTAGGACATAGAAACACATTAAATAAGTTGAGGGCACTCTTGAGAGCACTAAAAAGCTTCACCATTCTTAAAGTATTTATATCATTAGTAAAGATATATATATATATATAGCCCTTGAAAATAGCCATTTTGCAATCGACCTCCGTTTTCGACGAAGCTAATTTTGTTGGATCTGAAATGTCAAATTATTGTCAGGTTTAAAATTTGAAGTCTTTTGGAGTTAGTATGTGAGCGTAGTAAATTTAAACGCGTTTTCAAGTTCAGTTTATATTTAAAAACCAGTTAGGTCATTTTTTGAACGGTCTTCAAATTCACCAAAATTAATTTTGTTATGACAGTATCATCAAAACATAGCTAGATTTCAATTTTTGTAATTTTTGGAGTTAGTATGTGCCCTCTGTAAATTAAAACCCATTGGAATTTAATATTGAACATAATATTAATTTATATTTTAATTTTGATGAAAACTAATTAAAAGAGCCGAATTAGCTTACAAAACATACCCCATTGTGTTCGGAATAGGGGTATTTGGTTTGAAATGACAGTCGTTGGGTTTGATTTGGAGTACGTAACAATAAACAAGTATTTTTGGAGTTAAATAATAATTAAATACATATATATATAACCCTATTTCCTAACCTATCCCATTTCAATAAATTCCGCCGCCAGCAGCCTTTAATGGCCCTAAACGCTTGATTCTTTTTCCCTCAAATTCTCCAAATATACTTCGAATTAAATCATTATTCCTGAACGAAAAGTATAGAAATCTTTGTCCTATTTAAATCCATACGAGTATGATGGATTTTCATTATGTAAGTCTCGAGAAACCCCAGTTCAAAGTCGCCGCATTCACCTGAGCTTCTAGGCCCCGATATGCCTGCGAGTTAGCCGAGGTTGCGGCCGGCGAAGGAATGGCTCGAGCCTTTCGACGTGGCATTAGTGGATCGAGGCCTTCTGGCTCGTGTTGTGTGCGAATTCGAGCCCTAAGGGTTGAGCATTTTTGAATGATGTCGGTGTTACTACCAAAATTAACCATTGACATAAGCTGATAGTGAAGGGGTATCGGAGGAACACAAGCACAGAGGAATCTTCCAAAAGCAAAAAAGTCGAATGATGGAAAAGACCGAAAGCAGGAAGGAATGGTCTGAGAGAAGCATAAACTAGCACCTCCCAGAAAGAAAGGAGATCAAAGCCTACATAATGTCAGCGAAGTCTATCCGGCAGGGTCTATCCTGCAGGGTCTACCGTACAAGGAGTTCTATAGCAGAAGGTCACCTTGGACAAATACCAAGAAAGAGGAAGACATGAGCTTTGCTTATTGAAACCTGGAAGGGCTACCGGTATTAATCTTCTTAATACGAACACATCGGAAGGTGAAGGTATCAAGGGTATCAAGCCGAAGGTACATAAAGATTATTTGGAACCAGCTTACGAAGCATCTATAGCATAGGTGATGAAAGGTCATATTGCTAGACATCAGAAACATCACCGATAGCTACCTTCTGGAAAACCAAACTATCACAAAAGCTCCACTAGAAGACTAACCGGAACTCTAGCAGAGATACAGGCTGTCCATACTAATCTACCTAGTACAGAGACTAACAACGGTTTCGAACCGGCAGCTATCTACACACATCGTGAGGGCAAGCTCCTCTAAGTATTCGCAAGAAAGCCGGAAGCCCACATCCAGAAACATACGTCCGAGAGCCTACATCGAGGAGCTGCTACCGGGAGTTCAAAAACCATCTGAAAGCCACCACATAAACAAGCCCATATCAATCCCCCAAAAGCCCCAATCGACCAGGACCCTCACTTTGAAGACTATAATTAGCACTCCGAAGACGGCTGGAAGCCAGACGTCCGAGGCCAAGGAAAAAAGCCACTGGCAAAGGCCCTTGTAGGCCCAATATCCTAACAACAGAAGGCCCCCGAATTCTCTATAAATAAGACTCCAAGAGCCATATAGAGGGGGATGAAATTTTCTTTTCTCAACCTTGTTATTTCTTCTTTAAAAAGAGAAAATCCTAATTCCCAGATCGGATTGAGGATTTCTTCAATTCTTGTAATACATTTACAATTTATGAATGAAGAATCCCGACACGTTAACATCTTGCGATTTGATATGATAATCTTGTTGTGCCATTATGATAGAACAGGGAGTTAACACTAACCTTTCTTATGAGAAAGTTGATCATGGCACCTTCGTGAAAGAGGAAGGGCTTCATAGGTATTCGAAGTCCTCCTCCTTCTATCTTGAGGGTTTTGCAATGCTTATCAGCGCTTTCATAATGATCCTAATGTTTCCTGGACTTGGAAAGGAGGTCGTATATAGGCTTATAACTTGATCTCTGACGCAGCAAAGGCTCTTCGGGCCGGTTCAATGCGGAATGATCATCTGAGTTAATAAGCATTGTGATGCTCTCCTTCCCGAACAGGGAGAAGCATAAGCCTGTTTTCTTCTTATTATAATATGTATCATCATACTCATGATCTGGGGAGTATTTGATTTTATAAGACCTTAGTTATGTCAAGCTAGGTAAACCTTCTTCGGGTTATTTCGGAACTCCACTCTACTGTAAGCACTGTTTCAAATCTTGCAAATATCGCCCGAGATCTCCTCCGAGATCTCATTTTGGGCTCCTTCCGAAACAAAACAGCAAATATCACTCTAAATCTCCCTTTGAATATATCACCCGAGATATTGCAATATCGAACGATATATCGACCGAGATGAAATAACGGAATATACTCCGAGATCTTAGCTTTTTGGTTAAAATTTAAATTTATGCCTGAACTAGAACTATAATTAAAAAACTCAAATCTAACCATATCGATCTTTTGTTATTTTACATTTTGCATATTAAATGACTATATTGTATGTTTATATATGTTTTACAATGCTTATGATTTTCATATTCGTCTTTTTACATACATGTTACTTATGAAGTTATGTATATTATGGTCTATGTATGCTAATTTTTTTAATGTTTGCTAAATTTTTTAATGTTTGGATCCTTTTAATGTTTCATGTCTAACAATATTCCTGTTTTAAGCATATTATGATTTAGAGTATGAATGATCATACACAAAATAAAAAATAATAAAGTTATTTTGCATTTTAACTTTAAGTCACTATGTTTTTGATGGCATTCACAAAAATCATTTTGTTAAAATATCATTTTTAACATATCATGTACCCTGAGATTGTTCCCATATGAACTTTCAGACCCGAGATGTTAATCCGAGATGAACTCTTGAGTTAAACTCATCTCATCCGAGATCTCCCCTGATAGGAGACCGAGTCTATAAAATCCCCAAGACGAAACGTGACCGATATCCAAGATTTAAAACCTTGATTATAAGTGTGATATTCGTCCCATGAGGGAAGGATAACTAATCTTCAGAACAGGGATTCCAACGCTTAAGGAAAGGTTGATTTAGCTAAGTAATAATGGTCTTCAAGCATCCATCAATAACCCTGGATCATGACTACATCAATTTTCTTGAACGCGTGTTCTACATAACTTACTCCAGGTGTTGACGAAAAATAACATTCACATTTTGGCGCTAGAAGGAGGGCCTGAACCTCTGTCCTTACGGTTAATCTATCAAAAATTAACTTGGTAAATTTATTTCTCCATTGCAGAAAAGATGAAATCAAAATTATTGTAAGATTGAAACAAGGAATCGGCGCCTAATGCGACCCTCAAAGGAAACATGGATCTGATGCTTAATCTGCACTGTAACGAAAGGGGAGCCACATCCAGCCCAATAACATCCACCAAAACTCCATGGAATAAAGTGTCGTAAGGATTATGGCCTTAGAAAAGCAACTCCAAGAGATGCAAGCTCAGATAAATGCTGCTTAAACACAGAAATCTTCAAGACTCACCAAACCTAGTCAAAGAGAAACGAGTGATTCTCCGAAAAGAAAATCTTCCATTCAACACTCAGAAGCAAAGGAGAAGCTCAACGTGACTTCCATCAAGAAGAAGAAATCCTATTTGACAAGAATTGACCATCAAGGATCTGGAAGTTCTACTTCCAAAGGTTATGATCCCAAGAGAGCAAATTATGACAATACAAAAGCTTATCTTAAAGACATCGCTTAGAAGACCGTTAAAGACTTGCTAAGAAGCAAAGGGAAGCGGACCCCAGATGACAGAATTAACGACAATGAAAGGGTATCTCCTTTCATCGATGAAATTATGAGCACCATAATAACACCAAGAGTGAAGGTTCCAAGCATAAAGTATCTTGGGACAACTGACTCCAATGATGTTCTAGTGACTTTCGACAGCCAGATGGATCTCTATAATGCTTCCGGAGCTGTCAGATGTCGCATTTTCCTCGTGATCCTTCAAGGGGAGACAGTAAAATGGTATCATCAGTATAGAGAAAACACCATTTACTCATGAAAACAGTTCTCCTACGAATTCTCGCACAATTCTGCATTTTCAAAGATCCAATGGTGGACTACATAGTCATCGCTAACATCAAACAGAGGCAACGGGAGTCTCTCGGAGTTTATCTGAAAAGGTTCAATATCGAGCCATTAAAGTCTAAGGATATGAACGATCGTGACAAGTTGATCGTCGTGCATTCGCATTTAATTGAAAACATCCACTATTAGAAGGAATTATATATCCACGGCTGTAAAGACTTACAAGACTTTCATTTCCAAGCCAACAAGTTTATTCGCATGGACGAATTGTACTTCACAAAGAGAAAGTTCAGGCCTCGAGGGGAAGGAAGAAGGCCAAACTTTGGATGAAGGCCTCTGAAAAGAAATGAAAAGAGATCAAGGTGGGAAGATTCTAATACCAACTCGATTGCTCTAAACAAGCCCATCTCGTTTGTGTATGTAGTTGCAAGAGAAAGGGTTAATAACTTCCATGTCTCATTTAAAGCAAAGAATTTCCATGAACATTATTCCAGCGGTAAGTGTTGTGAATTCCACAAAACCAACGGACATAACACTGACGAGTGCAAGGTATTGGATGAGATTATTCAGAAGCTAATCCGAGAGGGATATCTGAAAGAATTTGTTTTAAACAAGATAACATCATCTCAACATACAAGTGGACAACAGAAAGTTTCGGTAAATGCGATAGGGGCTACTATGGAAGAGGGCAACCTAGACTTAGGTCCACCCATAAATCGAATCAATGTGATCCATGGAGGCCCACACCCTGCTGGAACCTATCCGAGAGCTAGGAGTCAATACATGAAGGAAGCCATGGAGGGAATATTCCCCATTCAATAAGAACCATTGTTAAAGAACGCATGTTATGCTCTCAGAATGCACAACCTAGTGGTCTCTCTAGAAGAAATGAAGAAGGGGGTCCGCCACCCATATAATGATCCCTTTGTGATAAAAGTGCAAATAGGTCTCTCTGTTGTTTCCAAAATCCTTGTGGATACTAGGAGTGCTGTCAATGTCATCTTTAAGCACGCTTTCGATCAGATGGGAATTTCTGAGAAGAAGTTAGAGCCAAGCAATGAACCAATCTTCGGCTTCAACAACTAGGGATCGACTTCGATGGAGGCAAATCAACCTTCTAGTTCAAGTTGGATTGTCTCCGCTTCATAGGACCTTCGAAAATCTCTTCATTGTGATTGATTAACCATCCTTTTATAATGCCTTCTTTGGACGACCAACTTTGGAGGAGATGGATGCTTTTGTTTCTTCCAATTATCTTATGTTAAAATTCCTAATCAAGCAAGAATAGGGTATCTTCAGGGGAGAACAGTTTAGCTCCCGCGAATTGTACTTTGCAACGATTGATAAATACAAAAGGGAGTGTTCTTCATACTTTGATTCTTCTACTGTTTTTATACCTTCAGATAAGGAATTCTTACATACCACATTCGAAGCTAAAATAAAAACTAAAAAGGCTAACAAGTGCAAATGGTTGGTACATTTCTTTGAGAAGAAAGAGGAAGACATCCGATGATGTAAATCCGACTGAAGAAGGAGAAATCATCATGGACTTAGATTCTAAAGGGGACATTGAAAGAATAAAACCAATAGAAGACATGGAAGAGGTAAACGTTGATTCAAAGGATAAATCGAAGATCGTCAACATAGGGAAAAGGCTGATAAAGCCCCTCAAGAGTGACCTAATTTAGTTCCTACGACTCAACAAGGATGTTTTCGCTTGGTCCCATTCAGACATGATTGGTATCAATCCTTCTATTATGAGTCATGCCCTAAACATTGACCCTTCGGTGATCCCGATTCGGCTAAAGAAAAGACAATGCAATAAAGACCGGCTAGAAGCCTTGAAGGAGGAAGTCAAGAGGTTAGAAACTAAAGGGTTTATCCGGGAAGTCCTTTACCCAAAATGGTTAGCCAATCCTGTGCTAGTGAAGAAGTCCAAGGGGAAGTGGAGAACATGTGTTGATTACACGATTTAAACAAGGCTTGCCCGAAATATTGTTATGACCAGTTAGTCAATGCCACGAGTGGTCACAAGATACTATCCCTTATGGATGCTTACTCAGGGTACAACCAAATTCTGATGCATAAACCCGACGAAGAGCATACAAGCTTTATCACTGATTGGGGAACATTTTGCTATAAAGTGGTGCCTTTCGGGTTATAGAACGCGGGAGCAACATACCAAAGACTAGTAAACAGGATGTTCCAAGAACAAACAGGGAGCAATATGGAAGTATATGTGGATGACATGCAAGTGAATCCCACCAAAACAGAAAACCGTCTAAAGGACTTGGAGGAAATGTTCAATGTCTTAAGGAGTTACCAAATGAAGTTAAACCTGCAAAAGCGTTCTTTTGGAGTTCATTCTGGAAAGTTCCCGGGATATGTGGTAATTGAGCAAGGGATTGAAGTTATCCCAGACCAAATCCAAGCTATAAGAGACATGGAAGAACCTAAGACAAGCAAAAGAAGTCATGAACCTGAACAGAAAGTAACATCCCTCGGTAGGTTCATTTCCAAAGCCACCAACAAATGTGTCCATTTCTTCGATGTTATATAAAAAAGAATTTCGGATCGAACGGAGAATGTAGGAGGGCGTTCCAGGAGTTAAAAGTTTATATGGGAACGCCCTCGATTTTGTCGAGTCCCGAGCAGGAAGAAGATCTATGCCTATATATGGCTGTTTCAGAACATGCAGTAAGCTCAGTCCTAATAAGAGAGAGTAATGGAACTCAGCACCCCATTTACTACATTAGACGAGGGCTAAAGGACAAAGAAACTAGATACCCTGTGATAGAAAAGCTAGCATATTGCCTAATACTTACCGCACGGAAGCTTAGAGGATACTTCCAGGCTCACCCCGTTAGGGTTTTAACTAGTTTCCCGCTCAAGCATGTGTTCAATAAACCGGAAACCTCAGGGAGGTTAATCAAATGGGGTACCGAGCTTAGCCAGTATGAGGTTGAGTTCCATCCTCGAGCGGTAATTAAAGGACAAGCCCTCGCAAACTTCATGAATGAGTGCACAAGCTTCATTTTAGAACAATCAGTTAAAGACAACGACTTAAAGGCCAAGTGGCAAATTTTCGAAGATGGAGCTTCTAATGAATAAGGGACAGGGGCAGGTTATATTATAATTACCCCTGATGGACACCGCTTGCACTACACCATGAAGTTATGGCTCCTGGCAACTAACAACGTAGCCGAGTATGAGTAAATGTTAGCTAGTTTGAATTTGGCACTACAATTGAAGATACTTTGGATATAAATATTTAGTGATTCACAGCTAATGGTGAACCAGATAAAGCAAACATATCAAACCAAGGATGCATGAGTAATCCTATAAGTGAAGAGGGTATTAAAGATGCTTTACCGGTTTGAGTTTCTTAGTTCATCAAATACCATATGGGGAGAATACTCAAGTGGATTTTCAAGCCAAATTAGCCAGTTCCCGGTAGAGGGGATCCCGAAACTCGAGTAATTCCCATGGGTTATCAAGAAAGGACTAGTATCAAGCATGAAGAATTGGAAACAGGAAAAGAATTATTAGTCTTAACTAGACCCCAAGCCTTGAGAAGGGGGAACGAAGGAAACAAAGAGGGAAACTCCAATAGGGAACCTCCCTTAATGGAAACGAACTACCATCATAAAATTACGTGGATGACTCCCATAGTAGATTACCTCCTAAACGGGACTTTTCCCCTTAGTAAGCAAGATGTGAGAGGATAAAACACCAAGCTCCTACCTTTGTGATTACGAATAATATACTCTATAAAATGGGACATTCGCTTCCTTACTTAATACGTGTAAGTTCTGAAGATGGGCATAACCCGTTGAAGGAAGCTCGTGGAGGATGGTGTGGAGACCATTCTAGTGGAATTAAGCTGGCCAAAAGGGTCATGCGATAAGGTTATTATTGGCCGCAGATGGTTAATCAAGAAATTGAGTATGTAAAATTTGTGATAAATGTCAAAAATACTCTAAGGTGCCCCGACTTCCTCCCAGCGAACTAACCACTATATCGAGCCCCTGGCCATTCGACGTATAGGGGATAGATTTAATTGGACCCTTACCAATCTCCGAAGGTGGAGCTAAGTATGTTGTAGTAGCCATCGACTACTTCACCAAATGGATGGAGGCAGAACCTCTTCTGACAATCAGGTCCAAAATGGTGTTAATATTCGTAATAAAGAATATTATTTCCCGCTTTGGAATCCCTCCCAAAATCATATCAGATAATGGAACACAATTCGAGAGCGAAGAATTTACTTGGCTTTGTGAGAAAAATGGAATCAAAAGCGTAAGCCTCCGTTTCACACCAGAAATAGTCGTGGCGGTGCATCTAAAATTAGAACGCTCTGCTTCTGCTTGCAGAGGAGTATGCCCTGCCTCTGCTAGAACTAAGCACGTCCTACCTATTCTCGCAGAAGAGCACGTCCTACCTCTTCTTATGTTCCGCGTTACCAGCAGATGGGAACGCAAACCCCTTTAATCACCTACTATGGCCAGGATAGGGCACCCCTCGATGGGGGGTGGCGTGTAAGCCTCTATCAGTACCTACGATGGTCAGTATAGAGCATCAAAAGAGTAAACCTTAGTTCTGTGCGTACGATGGCCCCATCTAAGTTTCTAAGACCTTATCATCACCTACGATGGTCAGGATAAGGCACCTCCTGGAGGGAGGTCGGGTAAGTCCTTGGTCCCTGCTTGTCGATAAGCTAGTCAAGCGCACCAAATACATAGGCCTAGAGAGTGGCCAACAAAGAAAGTACATCCTTTGCTTTGACATCAAAAGCCCGGAGAGTGGCTCAGGAAGCACGTACAAACTCTTCTTCACAAATCAAATCCAAGTGGGATATCAAAACATTAATGCCGGAAGGCGATTCCGGTCTTCAATAATTAAATACCTGAATCTGGGCAGATTTCGATTCTTCACATATGCCGGAAGGGGTTTTTGGTCTTCAATTTTCAAAAACTGGAAGGAGTTTCCGGTCTTCTATCTATATTAATACCCGAATCTAGGTTGATTCGGTTTTTCACATATGCCAAAAGGGGTTTCTGGTCTTCAATTTTCAAATACCGGAAAGGATTCCTGGTCATCTATCTGTGTTAATACCCGAATCTGGGTGATTCAGCTACTCACAAATACCGAAAGGAGTTTCCGGTGTTCTATCTATATTAATACCCAAATCTAGCTTGATTCAGCTACTCACAAATACTGGAAAGGGTTTTCGGTCTTCTATATATATTAGTACCTGAATCTGGGTTGATTCGGTTCCTTATAAATACCAAAAGGGGTTTCCGGTCTTCTATCTATGTTAACACCCGAATCTGGGTTGATTCAGCTCTTCACAAATACTGTAAAGGGGTTTCCGGTCATCAATATTTAACTACCCGAATTTGGGTTGATTCAGTTCATTACCGATACTGGAAGGAGATTTCTGGTCCTTAATCTTCAGGTTATCTATGTACAAGTTGGTTTAAAGTTGTTATCAAGGCGGAAAACCAACCATTGGCTCTCAATCTTTAACGAACAAAAAGAAAACTATCCCGAAAGCAGTGCCTTGTAGGTTTCATGATGCAATCCGGTGTTAAGAAATAATTCGCAATTGAGTAGAAAAGAATTTGGAAAGAGAGAGTTTGACATAGAAAGTCGAAAAAATCCCTTCACTGGGGGGCAAATGTTAATTAACCCTTGACATAGGATGACAGTGAAGGGGTGTCGAAGGAACACAAGCACGGAGGAATCTTCCAAAAGCAAAAAAGTCGAATGATGGAAAAGACCGAAAGCAGGAATGAATGATCTGAGAGCAACATAAACCAGCACCTCCCAGAAAGAAAGGAGATCAAGGCCAACAGAATGCCGGTGAAGTCTATCTGGAAGGGTCTATCTGACAGGATCTATCCAACATTGTCTACCCGCCGGGGAGTTCTGTAGCGGAAGGTTACCTAGGACAGATGCCAAGAAAGAGGAAGACATGAGCTCTGCTTATTGAAACCTAGAAGGTCTATCAGTATTAATCTACTTAATACCAACACATCAGAAGGTGAAGGTATCAAGGGTATTAAGCCGGAGGTACATAATGAATATCCAGAGCCAGCTTCTGAAGCATACACAGCATAGGAGACGAAAGGTCACATTTCTGGAAATCAGAAAATTAATGGAAGCTACCTTCTGGAAAACCAATCCCAAAAGCTCCATCGGAAGGCTAACCGAAACCCTAGTAGAGATATAGGCTATATGTACTAATCTACCTAGTACAGAGACCAACAATGGTTTTGAACTCGCAGCTATATACATATATCGTGAGGGCAAGGTCCTCTAAGTATTCACGAGAAAGATGGAAGCCTACATCCAGAAGCTTACGTCTGAGAGCCTATACCTAGAAGCTACAACTGGGAGTTCAAATACCATCCGAAAGCCACCACATCGACAAGCCTATATAAATATCCAAAAAGCCCCAATTGACCGGGACCCTCACTTTGAAGGCTATAATTAGCACCCCAAAGACGGTCGAAAGCCAGATGTTCAGTACCAAGGAAAAAAGCGGCGGGCAAAGGTCCTTGTAGGCCCAATAGACTAACAACAGAAGGAGGCCCGAATTCTCTATAAATAAGACCCCAGGAGCCACATAGAAAGGGACAAAATTTTCATTTCTCAATCTTGTTCTTTCTTCTTTAAAAAGAGCAAATCCTAATTCCCAGATCGGATTGAGGATTTCTTCAACTCTTGTAATACATTTACAATTTATGAATGAAGAATTCCGAGACATAAACATCTTGTGATTTGATAATCTCGTTGTGCCATTCTGATAGAACAAGGAGTTAACACTAACGTTTCATATATGAAAGTAGATCATGGCACCTCCGTGAAAGAGGAAGGCTTCATAGGAATTCGAAGTCCTCCTCCTTCTATCTTGAGGGTTTTGCAACTCTGATCAAAGATCTCATAATGAACCTAATGCTTCCTGACCTCGGAAAGGAGGTCGTATGCAGGCTTATAACTTGATCTCCGACGCAACTAAGGCTCTTCAGGTCGGTTCAATGCGGAATAATCATCTGAGTTAATAAGCATTGCGATGCCCACCTTCCCAAATAGGGCAAAGAATTAGCATGTTTTCTTCTTATCATAACATGTATCATCATACTCGTGATCTGGGGAGTATTTGATTTTATAAGACCTTAGTTATGTCAATCTAGGTAAACCTTCTTCAGGTCATTTCGGAACTCCACTTTACTATAAGTGTGATATTCGTCCCGTGAGGGTAGGATAACTAATCTTCAGAACAGAGATTCCGATGCTTAAGGAATGGTAGATTCATATAAGTAAAACTGATCTTCGAGCATCCTTCAATAACCCTGGATCATGACTGCATCAAATTCCTTGAACACGTGTTTTATATAACTTACTCTGGGTGTTGATGGAAAATAACATTAATAGTCAGCCTGGGATTTCAACGTGGAAGCAGGTTTAGGGATTTAATTAGTGAGTAATTAATATTTAATTATTTTAATTATGTAATTAAATGTATAAAATATCATATCTTTTTTCATACGAGATCGGAATTCGACGATTTCAGTTGCGTTGCACTCGTATCAACAAGCACTACAACATGGAACTGACCAGAACGAAAACGGAGCAAGTTGAATTTTTACCTAAATTAAATGTTCGTTTAACTTAGTTTAAAATTAAAATCCTCAATTAAAGACTATCGGAGTGGAAATCAATGAGACGACCCAAACTGCCCTGTGAAGGAAAGCCCGGATTGAATTGAGAACACGACAAATCAGAACACAAACAGAAGAACATTTCATTGCCTATTACGACAATTCCATTAGAATCCACGAATATACAGAGTATGAATAAATAATATACATTTGATAAATATCAGAGATTTACAATTTTCAATGCAGCAGAAAATAATAGAAAAACACAATTGAAATAGATACACGAATACAGAGCTTTCCGAATATCATTTCAGATGTAAACCAGTATCCTGTGAATATAAATATGCAAAACCAAAACTACTAGCTGCCTGTGTGAAAAATAGGGGCACCCAGAGTTTAGGTTAAAACAATAAATTCTAGGTCAGTCATGTGACTGGTGTGAGAACTAAAACAGTTATTAAACCTTTACTTTAAAATAAAGTAAATCAAGATACCACGTCGTATAACACGGAACGGGCTTCCTCCCAATAATACCAATGCATGTAACAAAACAGCACAATGCTTTTTGGAAAAAATGAAGCTATTATAAGACCCAGGTCCCATCACACAATGCAACGCAAGTCGGAGGATAGGGTTTTCCCTTGTAATAGCCAAACATGCTTGGTACGTTAAAACTAATCATTTAATACTATTATAAGTACATAGTGTATAAAAACAACTTCAAATATAAATGTATTAATCCTAGACGGCATGGGTACCATATATCATGTTGCCAATACTAGGCTCTACAATCAAAACCGCAATTGTCACGTATTAGAAGTTGGATTTCCATCTGTGAACCAAGGCAAGGGATCATCCTTACCGCTTTGAGACGCTCTAGCCCGTGTCTCAGGAAAGCATTCAAACAAGCCTTGGATCATCAGGGTCGGTCCACACGGATAGGATTAAAATGCCTGAACATTGCATTTCCTTGCCCTATGAGGCGTCAATCTGGTCTGTATAAAGACCATACCATCCATCGTCTCTGCAGAGACCGATACAACCGAGGCACCTCGCTATCCATCATCCACGTAAGTAAAACGTCTGGGCGTGCAAAACCCAAACACCACTCCTAGGTAGAAGGAAACACATGTCCTCCTTAAGCCCCCCTCCCATTTCTGGTTCACACCGGGGTGTGAGGCTCACGAATTAACGCTACACAAAGCTATGCTATATTAAAGCCGTGCTTTGATCATCCACCACAAGACTCTGCTCTTCAACAGAAGCATTGATCAATTGCATCTCAGCATGCCACACAGGCAATTCACGCTATGCAACCGATGTCTATCAATCACACAGAATGAAATCCAATGTCAGACACATATCCATTTACATGTTCATTTTGGGTTTGAACAAAACCGGAGGCACCATATTCCTCGTCCCATATGTCCAATACAAGAGAGAGGTCCTCGCATACCCGGTTGATCTCCAAGTATATCCAGAACGATCACCACTTTTTACCTTGTCTTAGGGGTACAGTCCAATCAAGACATCAGTAATCATCCAAACGATGTGAAGACCTCCGGTCTTCAACCACCGCTTTCATCGTCGACTCATCGCCGATTCAGTTATTCAGAATGGGATAAACCCGGTCTTTCTGAATAACTCGCGTATATGATAAACAAGTGCTATAAAAACACAACATATGCCTCATTCCAATTCTGAATATTCTTTTATTTAAATATTCATATCATTTGGGAAAGGTTCCCATTAATTTTATCAAAGATAAATTCTTTAAATTTATTCTTTAATCTTCCTATGGTAATCAATCCATACCAAATTATGGTTTATCCAAACTAGTCGAGATTAGCGAATCTTACCAAAGTAATCATTTGTTTTAATTTCCCAATCCCAACCTATTCATCCCATGAAGTAATACTGGTATTACTTCATATCTAACACCACAGTGTTATCTGTAAAATTAATTACCCTTTTACATTCGAATCTAATTAAAGATTTAACTAACGCTTGGAGCAAAACTGGTGACACTCCATTCTCGATCATTTCTTTGATTTGATAATTTTAGTTATCAAATTCACCTTTCAATCTATTTAAAGATTCATTAAAACTCTAATTCAGTTTTAATTTCCAACAATCCTTACTTAATGATTTTTGCAATTCAAGAAATAAATCCTGCCTTTAACTGGGTTAAATAACTAATGTCATTTAAAACTTAATTCACGATAAACCCAAAATCACATTCCATTAATTGTGGAATTTTCATGGAAAAACAAACCAATATATAATCGACATCAATTTCCGTATCCGACTAATATTATAGATGGAATAACGGCAAAGCCTTTTAAATTCCAAATATATTATCAGTCTTCCTCCACAGAAGTTCATTTCGATTATTATCAAATCGAATCCCATTCCATTCCAGTTTATTTTATTTAGCTAGAAAATTTTACTTTGTAAATTCCATTAAGTCTTAGAATAAAGATTTATAAATTCCAAATCACATTTCACTGCAAATCGGGTTAAAGAACGAATGTCGTTAAAACACAATTCACAATAAACCCGAAATCACATTCCATTTCAATTCCAATTAAATGTTCATCAATTGGTAATTCTTCTTTAAGTCTTAGTTAAAAGATTTATTCTTTTCACACAGGGTTTCAGAATAGAGTTAATGAAGACACCCTTCCATTATTCTCTAACCGTAAATTAGTAAGAGAACAATTCCCTAAGTATTAACCCCGAAGGTCGAAACAAACATCAAATCAATACCCAGGAAACCATTTAACTTAGCTAACCTTCAGTAAGTTTATAATTTCCTTAACTCCATTGGGTTTAAGAATAGTGTTAGTGAAGACACCATTCATGACAAACCCAAAATCCCATTTGATATTAAATACAAGGCTCTGAATAGAAAATATATCGGCTTATATTCAATATCAAATTCTGAATTCAACAACCATCGGATTGGAATAACGATATATATAAATCTTCCAAATTCCTCCACAATGCCCGTATAATCACGGAATCCAATATCGAAATATTCCGAAGATAATTTTGATTCAAATCCATTCCAAGTCATATATTGGAAATTCTGGTTATTTTTAAAACCATTTCAAATCCAATTTATTTATTTATAAATATTGGATTATAAATCTAGTTCATAACTAGTTCATTTCGATAAAAATATATTTTTATCTTTTCAAATATGGAATTTTTTATCCTAATTCTTTCCAAATCATTTATTATGATTTTACACAAATTATTAATATTTTTAATAATTTTATCAAGGCCCTTTAAGTCGATTTCCATAAACGGTCATCGAACTGCACTAACAACGACCTTTTCCAAAATTGATTTGGACATAAATCCAAATCCAACCATTAGATTTCAAATCTCCTATATTCTTTGGAAATCTCTTTTCGATACGAACCCAACGGTTCCGGTTTTAGGAGAATCCGACGGTCAGATCTCCTGTAACGTCAATTTGAAGTCAATGGTCGAAATTCATGAACGGTCGCTGCGCGGTGCGTTCTATTCAGGACATTATAATATAATATATATATATACATATATATATATATATACATATATTACATATTTCGTCGATTTCCATTTTAAAACGAATTTTATAAATCATTTTAAATTCGTTTTAAAAACCATTTCCACTTCCATTTCAATTTCAAATCCAAATTGAATATTTCAGTATAAATTCGTTTTAAATTCATTTCAAATCGATTTCAATTCAATTCGATTTCAATTCCATCGGTTTGTTTTGAATTCATTTTAAATTGGTTTCAATTCAATTCGATTTCAATTCCATTTCAATTCGTTTCAAATTCATTTTGAATCGATTTCCATTCAATTCGATTTCAATTCCATTTCAATTCGTTTCAAATACATTTTAAATCGATTTGCATTCAATTCGATTTCAATTCCATTTCAATTCGTTTCAAATTCATTTTAAATCGATTTCCATTCAATTCGATTTCAATTCCATTTCAATTCGTTTTGAATTCATTTTAAATTGATTTCAATTCTATTTTCAAATTCAAATCAAAATTTAATTTTACATATCATTTCAATATTAAAATGATAATATTTTCAAAATATCGGATTTTGAAATCAATTTTCGATATTCATTATAAAACGAATAAAACCGAAAAAATTCCCGTTCATGTTAAAATGGCATTTAACTACTTAACACGACTTCACCTTTCAATATTCACAGAATATTATTTTAAAATATTCGTTAATTTTGAACTGGAATCAGACTCAATCAATTACCATATAATTTTATTTATATGGATTTCAACATCATATATATGTACCAATAGTGATAAGCAATCACTAAAAAATCAAACAACATCCAGAGTGCATTCTACAACTGTATAAGCATTAAAATAAATAAATAATGCTTATACAGGCTATCAACCCATCGTTTGACATACCACTAATTATTGGGATCAGTGTATGTCAATTATTATCCCAATACCGGTGTGGGGTTTTCAAACAACAAATATTGTTTACTATTTGTATAGTTGGGCGATGTGTAAAATTTATTGTCCCATTCAATGTCAAATAAATTGGTGTACATAAACAAACCATCCAGTTTGTAAATGAATATTTATTTATTTTCATTTCATGATAATTTATGTATATATTTTATATAAATAATTTTATATATACAACAATACAGTCAATTACAGTCCACGCAAACAATTCTATCAAACAAGTCATCCATGGTCTGTGGACGACGGGGAGCAGTTCATATATGCAGCTACAAAATAATTTTAATAACTACACAAAAATAATAGTGAGAAATTCTCACATTGGGATCCACTCCGTCGGTTTTAATTTCTGAATCTCTAAACTATTAGAATTTTAATTTGCCCTAAAATTTGATTTGCTCCAAATTTGACCCGGTTAGTCTTGTTGTGAAGCTCTCGTTAAGAGGGTTCCAATGGATCCTGTTTCGCTGAATTCCGATCATGTATGTAGAAATTATTTTATAAGGTTTGCACACATTTAAACAATTATTAACTTAAATAATTATTTAATTAAACCTTAATTATTCCTCTAATCCCTTCCTCATCACCACGTCTTCTTCCCACTTCATATTTGCCTGCGCAAGAACCCATGCCCGCAATTTCTTACTTCCATCCCGCAATCAATACTCAACGAAAATCCAAACTAAAACCATCACCATGCTCCTCTTCAAATTCTCTACAAATTCATACCAAAATCATATCACTCGAATGCTCCATGGAAAAAGCGAAATCAAGCATCTCCTGGCCCCCCTATACAGTAAACGCGATTCAAGAATTCACGATTTTTCACCAAAAATTGCCAACAAACACCTTTTTATCCCCTCAATCTAAAAATAATGTTAAATTCATGAATTAAAGCCTCCATCTTCCAAAACTTTCAACCCGACATCATGCCTCACCTTACTGTAGATTATCGACGTCAAAACAACCTGCGTCGCGCCCTACCAAGTTCATACGGATTGAAATAGAAGCTTAACTGAATTGAAAAATTCAAGCTATATGATTTTAGGAATTTTATTTGAATTTCTATTGATTTTTGAAGATGGATGTTTCACATTTTGATTTTTTGTGTTTGGAGGTAATAACTGGCGGCTTGGTATTGACTAGGGAAAAGAGTAAATGGCCAATTTGACTAGGGTTTAGAATATAAATGTTTTATATAAATACATATTTAATATTATTTTAATTCACAAATTACTAGTTTATCATCCCGAACTCCAAATCGAACCCAACAACTGTCGCCCCTAGCTAATTACTCCCATTCCGAACACAATGGGGTTTGTTTTGTAAGACGATTTGACTGTTTTGATCAGTTTTCATTAAAATTAAAATATAAATCAATATAACATTTCAAATTGATTTCAACACACATTTTAATTTACTAGAGCCACATAATGACTCCAAAAATTCCTGAAAAATAAATCTAGCTATGTTTTGATGATACAGTCCTAACAAACCAATTTCGTCGAATTTGGAGACAATTTAAAAAATGGTCAATTTCTGGTCGATCCAATTCAAATTGAAATTACCAAGCGCGTTTTCCTTTGCCACGCTCACATATTAACTTCAAAAATTATGGAATTTGAAACCTAGCAATAAGTTGACATTCCGGATTCAACAAAAGTGGTTTCGTCGAAAACAGAGGTTGTTTGCAAAATAGCTATTTTTCAGAGTTATATTTATTCCATAGCGACCATTCTGAATATTCAACTGGCCATAACTTTTGATTCCTGCTATGAAATTTTGATTTTTCAGATTCGTTAGAAAGATACTTTTAAACAAATTTAAATATTTTTGGTTTCACTAAAATCCAGTTTATTTGAATCATGTACATTAAGTCAAAGTTCAAAGTCAAAATTTCAAACTGTAGTGCTATTTCTAACTCCTTTTATATTTAAAATAAATATTTGTATTCTAATTTCGATTTAAATAAATATATACATTCTAATTCTATTCAGAATAAATTTCTATCTTTATTATTTAAAATAAATCATTTTAAATATTCAAAATTTATTAAAATTGCCAAAATAAAATTTTTAAATTGGTTCTGAATTTCTGGATTGTTACATCTCCCTCACTTAAAATCTTTTCGTCCTTGAAAAGGAACGAAGCTGTAAGTTGTTTAACTAACCAACTCAACTTTCATTCTGGCGTTCATTCTTCAACTTTTCAGTTTCTAAGAATTTTCAAACTCTTCAAAAATTTGGCTAACACCATAATTTTTCAAATTTTTTTGCCATAACCTCCTTTGTATGGGGAGCACCGAGAAACCCAAAACTGCCAAAAAGAAAAAGAAAAAGCCAATCGGCTCATAAAATCATCCAAACCCAATAAATTTGTAATGTACCTATTTGTCGGGCGTACAATTTTATTCCTCTTCTTTAGCCTCCTTGCTATGACCTGTTCAATGTATATACATGTATATGCATGCAATTTCAAACAATTTTCAATTCAGTTTCATATTTGATCAATTTGACCCCAAATTTACCATACATCTACATGTTGGTTCAAATGAATAATCACACAACGAAATCAGCGATCAACAATCAATTAATTGATTAACGTTTCAAAACATAACTTTTACATATATACAGAAATCGTATTTTTGATGCCAACTCACAAACAATAAATCCTACCTAGTTTTGGTTCTCACACTAGTCAATTGGAAATATATAAATATCCCACTTTCAAAACTCGAGCATAAATACTGATGATGTCGCGACATCACCAGAATTATGTCCGGACGACTAGAGTGTGATCCTATATCTATCTAGTATATTAAAACTGCGAATATAGTTCATGATGCGTATATGCAAAATCTCATATACTCGAATGTCCAAAATAAAATAAAATAATATACTCAAATACGTATAATTAGATTAAATTTTCAAAACAAAATTGGTTTTCATTTTTATTTTAAAAATAACACTCTTTTCACTCGTTCTAGGAAACCACTGATCCCATCTCTAACGAGTCATTCTCATAGGATATTGCTAATCCAATCTCTGGTGAATTCTTTCGTTCAATTCTAATGTGCCTTGTTCTCGAGCTCTGTAAACCAAAGCTCTAATATCACCTGAGACAACCCAAACTTCCCCGTGAAGGAAAGCCTGGATTGAATTGAGAACACGACAAATCAGAACACAAACAGAAGAACATTTCATTGCCTATTACAACAATTCCATCAGAATACGCGAATATACAAAGTATGAATAAATAATATACATTTGATAAATATCAGAGATTTACAATTTACAATGCAGCGGAAATAATAGAAAAACACAATTGAAAGAGATACACAGACACAGAGCTTTCCGAATATCATTCCGGCTGTAAACCAGGATCCTGTGAATATAAATCTGCAAAAACAAAACTACTAGCTGCCCGTGTGGAAACTAGGGGCATCCAAAGTTTAGGTTAAAACAATAAACTCTAGGTCAGTCATGTGACTGGCGTGAGAACTAAAACAGTTATTAAACCTTTACTTTAAAATAAATAAAATCAAGATACCACGCCGTAACACGGAACGGATTTCCTCCCATGAATACCAGTGCATATAACAAAACAACGCAATGCTTCGTACATTAAAACAAATGTTTCGTACATTAAAACAAATCATTTGATAGCCAAACATGTTTCGTACATTATGTGACGGCAAGGAATTTCGCTCGGTCCGAACCAGTCGCTAAACCGATCCAGGCCGCTCGAAACGCCCTATCGTTTGAGAACACGACAAAACAGGACGCATACAGAAGAACGTTTCATTGTATATTACAAAAATGCATCAGATTACAAGAATATACAGAGTATAAATGAATATTACACAGAAATATCAGAGATTTAAATTACATTTAAATACATAGCAGCGGAAAATAATACAATAGACAACTAGAAGTAGATATACGGATACAAAGCTTTCCGGATATCGTTCCAGCTGTAAACCAGGATCCTGTGAATATAAATCTGCAAAACCAAAACTACTAGCTGCCCGTGTCAAAATAAGGGCACCCAGAGTTTAGGTTAAAACAATAAACTCCAGGTCAGTCATGTGACTGGTGTGAGAACTAAAACAGTTAATCTTTATTTTTAAAGCTAGGTAAATCAAGGGACCACGCCGTATAACACGGAACGGGTTTCCTCCCAAGAATACCAGTGCATAAATAAACAGCGCAATGCTAAATAAAGAAAAATGAAGCTGTTATAAGACCCAGGTCCCATCACACAATGCAACGCAGTCGAGGATAGGGTTTTCCCTTATAACAGCCAAAGAATGCTTGATACGTTTAAAACAAATCATTTGATACTATTATAAGTGCATAGTGTATAAAACACTTCAAATCATAAGTATCAATCATAGGCGGCATAAGCGCCCCATCCCACTATGTCGCCATATATAGGATTACAATTAAAACCGCAAATGTCACGTATTTGGAAATTGGATTTCCGTCATGAACCGAGGCAAAAGATAGTCCTCAACCGATTCGAGACTGTCTAGTCCGAGCCTCAGGCAAGTACTCTGTCAAGCCTTTGGATCGTCAGGGCCGGTCCACCGATGTGGATTAAAATGCCTGAACACTGCGTTTCCCCGCCCTTTGGGGCGTAAACGAGCCAACGAATGGCTCCATCGGTTCGAGAACGACCGATCAATCCGAGGCGCCTCGCAACAGCAACAACCACATAAGTCAAACTCGTCAGGGCGTGTAAAACCACTGACGCCACTTCTAACTAGAAAGAAACGCATGCCCTCCCTGAGGTCCGTCTCCCGTTTTTGGTTCATACCTGGTGTGAAACACGCGAGGTAAACGTTACACAAAGCTACGCCACAAAGGCCGTGCTTTGATCATCACCACAAGGCTTTGCTTTTCAACAGAAGCCTTGATCATTTGCATCTTAGCATGCCACACAGGCAAACCATCCTATGCAACCGATATCAGTCACACAGAATGAAATCCGATGTCAGACACACAGTCCATTTACAAGTCCGTTCTGGGTCTGAACGAAACCGGAGGCACCTAGTACCTCGCATATCCATCGATCTCCAAGTACGTCTGGACGATCACCAACTATTTCCATCTTCTTGGGTGTACAGCCCAATCAAGATCATCAGTTATCACCCAAACGACGTGAAGACTTCTGGTCTTCGACCACCGTCTTCATCTTCGACACCACGTCGAATCAGTTATTCAGAATGGGATAAACCCGGTCTTTCCGAATAACTCGCGTATATTTTAAATAAGTGTTACACAAACACAACATACGCCTCATTCCAATTCATTAGTCACTAACCGTAAATTAATCAAGAGAATAATTCCCCAAATATTAACCCCGAAGGCCGAAACCAACATCAGATCAATATCCAGAAAACCATTCTGCTTAGCTAACCGACAGTTAGTTTCTAAATTTCACATTCATAGGGAAAGGTTCCCATTAATTTTATCCAAGATAAATTTCTTGAATTTATTCTTTAATCTGATCTTTTGAATATCAATTCAAAACTAGTCGGAATTAGCGAACCTTACCGAAGTAATCATTGGTTTTAATTTCCCAATCCCAACCTATTCATCCCATGAAGTAAAAACTGGTAATACTTCATATCTAACACCACGGTGTTATCGGTAAATTCAATTACCATTTCACGTTCAAATCTAATTAAAGATTTAACTAACGTCTGGAGTAAAACTGGCGATACTCCATTTCGACTTTTACAATCTAATTAAAGATTCATTAAAACTCCACTTAGTTTTAATCTTCGACTGGGTTAAAGAATCAGTGTCATTTAAAACACGGTTCACGATAAACCCAAAATCACATTCCATTAATTATTGGGTTAAAGAACGAGTGTTATTTAAAACACGGTTCACGATAAACCCAAAATCACATTCATTAATTATCGGGTTAAAGAACGAGTGTTATTTAAAACACTGTTCACGATAAACCCAAAAATCAATATCAATTCAATTCCAATTAAATATTATTTAATTGGTACACTTCATTAAATCTAAATAAAAAGATTTAATCTTTTCTCAACTGGGTTCAAGAATAGTGTTAGTGAAGACACCATTCACGACAAACCCAAATCACATTCCATTAATTATCGGGTTAAAGAACAAGTGTTATTTAAAACACTGTTCACGATAAACCCAAAAATCAATATCAATTCAATTCCAATTAAATATTATTTAATTGGTACACTTCATTAAATCTAAATAAAAAGATTTAATCTTTTCTCAACTGGGCCCAAGAACAATGTTAGTGAAGACACCATTCACGACAAACCCAAATCACATTCGATATTCAATACAAGGCTCTGAATAGAAAATATATCGGCTTATATTCAATATCAAATTCTACGACTAACAAATGTCGTATTGGAAATAACGATATAAATATATATCTTTCAAATTTCCATAACAACACCTGTATAATCACGAATTCCAACATCGAAATATTCCGAAGACAATTTCGATTCAAATCCACTCCAATGCAATCATTGGAAAATTTGGTTATTTTCAAAACCCTTTTCGAATTCAATTTATTTATTTAAAAATAAATAGAATTATAATTCTAGTTCAAAACTAGTTCATTTCGATAAAAATCTATTTTCATCTTTTCAAATATGGAGTTTTTCATCCCAATTCTTTCTAAATCATTTCTTATGATTTTACATAAATTATTACTATTTTTAATAATTTTATCAAGGCCCGTACAGTCGATTTCCATCAACGGCCATCGAACTGCACTTACAGCGACCTTTTTCGAATTTGATTTGGACATAATTCCAAATCCAACCGTTAGATTTCAAATTTCTAAAATTCATTAGAAAGCTCTTTTCGATACGAACCCAACGGTTCCGGTTTTAGGAGAATCCGACGGTCGGATCTCCCGTAATGTCTGTTTGAAATAAATGGTCGAAATTTACGAACTGCCGCGGCGCGGCGCGTTCTATTCAGGCCATTATATTATATATAATATATATAATATATATTTCGTCGATTTCTATTTAAAACGAATTATATAAATAGTTTTAAAATTCGTTTCGAAATCTATTTCAACTTCCATTTCAATTCAAGGCAAAATTGAATTCTTCTTTATAAATTCGTTTTAAAATTCATTTCTATTCAATTCAAATTTCAATTCAATTTGAATTCATATTCAATTCAATTCATTTCGAAATCGTTTTCAATTCAATTCATTTCGAAATTGTTTTCAATTCAATTCATTTCGAAATCGTTTTCAATTCAATTCATTTCGAAATCGTTTTCAATTCAATTCATTTCGAAATCGTTTTCAATTCAATTCATTTCGAAATCGTTTTCAATTCAATTCATTTCGAAATCGTTTTCAATTCAATTCATTTCGAAATCGTTTTCAATTCAATTCATTTCGAAATCGTTTTCAATTCAATTCGAGATTACTTTTCAATATTCATTTTAAAATGAATAAAATCGATATAAATATCGTTTACGTCAAAATGGCGTCAATCTAATTAACACGGCTTCATAAATTTCTATTTTCAAATATTTTATTTCAAATATTTCCTATTATCAAAATATTCTTTATTATCAAAATATTCTTTATTTTCACGATTGGAATGAGGCCCAATCAATTACCATATAAAATTAATTATATGGATTTTCATACAACACATGTATATAATAACATTGAAAATAATCAACCATCAACCAAAGTGCACTACACTGTATAAGCATCAAATATAGATATTCAACGCTCATAACAGCCTGTCAATCAATCGATCGACATATTTAATCAATCAGGATGAGTGAAATTCATATTTCATCCCAACACCCGTGTGGGGTTTCAAACAATCAAACACAGATTTTAGTTGTGCAGTTGGGCGATGTGTAAAATTTATCGTCCCAATCAATGTCATTCAAATAAGTGTACATAAACAAACCATCTGGTTTGTAAATGAATATTTATTTATTCACTTCACTATTTTCATATTCACGTTAAAAATTATATTTTTAACGATAAAACATTTTATTTCAACCTATGAATTTCTATTCAATTCATTTATTCAATAAAATGATATTTTTATTTTTCTAACATATTTTAGAAAATTTCGGCGGCATAACGGCACGATACTAGAAACGGGACAAGGCCTAGCCTTATCCCCGGTCTAGTGAAGGCCCACGCCATTCACACATCAATCAAATCAATTCATTTCACCACACAATTCAATTTCAATCAAATAATCCAACTAATCTACGCAACCAAACAAACAAGTCCATGGTCTGTGGACGATTGTGTCGGGTGCTACTAAGCACCGTCTGCATCCTAGTATATATATATAACTAGAAAAAGAAATTGAAAGGTGAGAAATTCTCACATATAGCTATCCTAGCTCCACGGCACTTCCAATGCAGGAAATCTTCAACGTCATCGCATCTTCGTCATCTTCGTTGCCCGTAGTCACTATATATATAAAAATCACATTTTTATATATCCTCTATTATATAAAAATCATATTTTTATCGCTAACTTCATATTGTGAAAATAGAATTTTCATCGCTATTTCATATTTGTAAAAATAGAATTTTCACTTCGTTATACTTTATATAAAAATTGAATCTTTACTATGTTATTCAATATATAAAAATCGAATTTTTATTCTTTATATATTATAAAAATTATATTTTTAGTACTCTACTTATATAAAAATAATATTTTTATTCTTTCTATAGTATAAAAATCATATTTTTACTATCTCTATAATATAAAAATATCGCCTTTTCAACTATAAAAATCATACCTTGATATAAATAAAAATCAAAACTTTATCTTGTTTAAAATATGATCTTTCCAAAGTTAAAAATACCATTTCTTTTCTTGTTTAAAAATAATAACTTTTCTATGTTAAAAATAAAACCTTTCTTATGCTAAAAATATAGACTTTATATAAATAAAAATATAAACATTATATAAATCAATGAATAAAATAAAATAAGATAAAAAGAAACACACCATTTTTTCCCACAACGAATTGGAGAAAGGGGGAAATGTCGTGGTGGTTGCTAAGGGGGGAGAGGGTGTCCGGCGCAGTACTCGACGGAGGTGGGTGGTGCGCCGTTGCTGGCGGCGGGTCCAGGCTTCAGGCGGCGGCTCTGAGATTGGGCGAGAGGTACGGGGTTTGCTGGAGAGAGAAGGGGGGGGGGAGGGAGGAGGAAGGAGGATCGGGGATGAGGGCGCGGTCGTGATGGGGCGGCGCTGACCAACGAAGGGGCGACGGGGTGGTGCGATTTGAATTTTTTTTTCTCTTTTTTTTCTTCTGTTTAATGAAAACGAGATAAGGGGGGGGGGGGTATATGAAAAGGATTTTATATATTTAATTTAATTTTACTTTATTTTAGCCCATGAAGTTGACTTTTTATTCCACTTCGAAACGAGGCCCACCGACTGTCGCCCATAGCGTTTCACCCCCATTCCGAACACAATGGGATATGTAACGTAAGCTGATTCGGCTGTTACAATCAGTTTTCGTTAAATTTACATTTAAATTGCTATATTGAATTTTTAAACGTACATTTCAAATTACCGGGGTCACATACTAACTCGAAAAATTCCCGAAAAATATTTTCTAGCCTCGTATTGACGATACGGTCCTAACAAAACTAGTTTCGTCGAATTCTGAGACCGTTGGAAAAATGGCCAATTTCCAGTCGATTAAAATCAACTGAAACTGGTCAAACGCGTTTTCCTTTGCCACGCTCACATATTGATTCGAAAAATTATGAAATTTGAAACCTAGCAACAACTTCACATCCCGGACCCAACAAAACTGGTTTCGTCGAAATCCGAGGTCGTTTGCAAAATGTCCATTTTTAAGGGCCTGAATTCCATAGCGACTATTCAGAATTTTCAACTGGACATATCTTTTGATTCCCGATATGAAATCTTGATTTTTCGGATTCGTTGGAAAGATATCATCAATTAGATCCTAAGATTTTTGGTTTCACTAAAATCCGGATTGTTTTGCACCCGGTACATTCAATTGAAGTTTGAAATCGAATTATCGAACTACCACGCCATTTTCAATTCCTTTTATAATTATATATAAATATTTATATTCTAACGACGACGCGTATAATATATACGTTCGATTTATATTCAAAATAAATTTCTCGTCGTTTATTTAAAATAATCTATTTTAAATATTCAAAATTCGCCAAAATTGCCAAAATAAAAATTTTAAACTGGCCCAGAATTTGCGGGTTATTACAATCTCCCCCACTTAAAACTTTTCGTCCCCGAAAAGGAACAAAGTCGAAAGTGGTTTGATAATTCAGCTCTACGCTCGATCTGGCTTCCATTCTCCAACTTTTCAGTTTCTGAGAATTTTCAAAATCTCAAAAATTTGGCTAACACCCTAAATTTTTGAAAAATTTCGCCATAACCTCCCCTGCACCGGGAGCATCGGGGAATTTCAAATAGCTTCCCCGGTCCTTCAGATCTCAAAAAGAAAAAGAAAAAGCCAAGCGGCTAGCCAATAGGCTCACAAAATCATCATCACCCAAACAAAACAGGAAATTATGTAGTAAACATGTACCTATTTGTCGGGCAAACAAATTTTATTCTCTGGCTCTAGCCTCCTTGCTATGACCTGTTCAAGGTGAGTGTATGTATATGCAAGCAAATGCGACCAATTTTCAATATAGTTCAATATTCGATCAAATTAGGCATAATGGTTCAAAATTATCAAACAACTAAACAAACAACACAAACATCAATCAATTAGTGAATTAGAGTTTCAAATTCATAATTTTGATACATATACAAAAATCATGTTTTTGATGCCAAATCACAACATTTAGCCCTATCTAATTTTGGTTCTCACACCAGTCAATAGGAAATATATAGAAATCACACCTTCGGAGCACGAACATAAATATTGATGATGCCATGGTCATTATCAATATCATCTCCGGGCGACTAGAGTGTGATTCTATATCTATTCAATATATTAAAACTTTGAATATACGTTTGCAAGGCGTATATGCAAATTCTTTATATACTGAATTGTCCAAAATCAATATAAACAAATAATCAAATACGAATAGTTGATTTAAATTTTCAAAACAAAATTTGTTTTCATTTTAAAAATATACTCTTCACACTCGTTCTAGGATACTTCTGATCCCATTTCTAACGAGTCATTCCCATTGGATATTACTAATCCAATATCTGATGAATTCTTTCGTATGGTTCTAATGTGTCTTGTTCTCTGAGCTTTGTAAACCAAAGCTCTGATACCAACTGTGACGGCAAGGAATTTCGCTCGGTCCGAACCAGTCGCTAAACCGATCCAGGCCGCTCGAAACGCCCTATCGTTTGAGAACACGACAAAACAGGACGCATACAGAAGAACATTTCATTGTATATTACAACAATGCATCAGATTACAAGAATATACAGAGTATAAATGAATATTACACAGAAATATCAGAGATTTAAATTACATTTAAATACATAGCAGCGGAAAATAATACAATAGACAACTAGAAGTAGATATACGGATACAAAGCTTTCCGGATATCGTTCCAGCTGTAAACCAGGATCCTGTGAATATAAATCTGCAAAACCAAAACTACTAGCTGCCCGTGTCAAAATAAGGGCACCCAGAGTTTAGGTTAAAACAATAAACTCCAGGTCAGTCATGTGACTGGTGTGAGAACTAAAACAGTTAATCTTTATTTTTAAAGCTAGGTAAATCAAGGGACCACGCCGTATAACACGGAACGGGTTTCCTCCCAAGAATACCAGTGCATAAATAAACAGCGCAATGCTAAATAAAGAAAAATGAAGCTGTTATAAGACCCAGGTCCCATCACACAATGCAACGCAGTCGAGGATAGGGTTTTCCCTTATAACAGCCAAAGAATGCTTGATACGTTTAAAACAAATCATTTGATACTATTATAAGTGCATAGTGTATAAAACACTTCAAATCATAAGTATCAATCATAGGCGGCATAAGCGCCCCATCCCACTATGTCGCCATATATAGGATTACAATTAAAACCGCAAATGTCACATATTTGGAAATTGGATTTCCGTCATGAACCGAGGCAAAAGATAGTCCTCAACCGATTCGAGACTGTCTAGTCCGAGCCTCAGGCAAGTACTCTGTCAAGCCTTTGGATCGTCAGGGCCGGTCCACCGATGTGGATTAAAATGCCTGAACACTGCGTTTCCCCGCCCTTTGGGGCGTAAACGAGCCAACGAATGGCTCCATCGGTTCGAGAACGACCGATCAATCCGAGGCGCCTCGCAACAGCAACAACCACATAAGTCAAACTCGTCAGGGCGTGTAAAACCACTGACGCCACTTCTAACTAGAAAGAAACGCATGCCCTCCCTGAGGTCCGTCTCCCGTTTTTGGTTCATACCTGGTGTGAAACACGCGAGGTAAACGTTACACAAAGCTACGCCACAAAGGCCGTGCTTTGATCATCACCACAAGACTTTGCTTTTCAACAGAAGCCTTGATCATTTGCATCTTAGCATGCCACACAGGCAAACCATCCTATGCAACCGATATCAGTCACACAGAATGAAATCCGATGTCAGACACACAGTCCATTTACAAGTCCGTTCTGGGTCTGAACGAAACCGGAGGCACCTAGTACCTCGCATATCCATCGATCTCCAAGTACGTCTGGACGATCACCAACTATTTCCATCTTCTTGGGTGTACAGCCCAATCAAGATCATCAGTTATCAACCAAACGACGTGAAGACTTCTGGTCTTCGACCACCGTCTTCATCTTCGACACCACGTCGAATCAGTTATTCAGAATGGGATAAACCCGGTCTTTCCGAATAACTCGCGTATATTTTAAATAAGTGTTACACAAACACAACATACGCCTCATTCCAATTCATTAGTCACTAACCGTAAATTAATCAAGAGAATAATTCCCCAAATATTAACCCCGAAGGCCGAAACCAACATCAGATCAATATCCAGAAAACCATTCTGCTTAGCTAACCGACAGTTAGTTTCTAAATTTCACATTCATAGGGAAAGGTTCCCATTAATTTTATCCAAGATAAATTTCTTGAATTTATTCTTTAATCTGATCTTTTGAATATCAATTCAAAACTAGTCGGAATTAGCGAACCTTACCGAAGTAATCATTGGTTTTAATTTCCCAATCCCAACCTATTCATCCCATGAAGTAAAAACTGGTAATACTTCATATCTAACACCACGGTGTTATCGGTAAATTCAATTACCATTTCACGTTCAAATCTAATTAAAGATTTAACTAACGTCTGGAGTAAAACTGGCGATACTCCATTTCGACTTTTACAATCTAATTAAAGATTCATTAAAACTCCACTTAGTTTTAATCTTCGACTGGGTTAAAGAATCAGTGTCATTTAAAACACGGTTCACGATAAACCCAAAATCACATTCCATTAATTATTGGGTTAAAGAACGAGTGTTATTTAAAACACGGTTCACGATAAACCCAAAATCACATTCATTAATTATCGGGTTAAAGAACGAGTGTTATTTAAAACACTGTTCACGATAAACCCAAAAATCAATATCAATTCAATTCCAATTAAATATTATTTAATTGGTACACTTCATTAAATCTAAATAAAAAGATTTAATCTTTTCTCAACTGGGTTCAAGAATAGTGTTAGTGAAGACACCATTCACGACAAACCCAAATCACATTCCATTAATTATCGGGTTAAAGAACAAGTGTTATTTAAAACACTGTTCACGATAAACCCAAAAATCAATATCAATTCAATTCCAATTAAATATTATTTAATTGGTACACTTCATTAAATCTAAATAAAAAGATTTAATCTTTTCTCAACTGGGCCCAAGAACAATGTTAGTGAAGACACCATTCACGACAAACCCAAATCACATTCGATATTCAATACAAGGCTCTGAATAGAAAATATATCGGCTTATATTCAATATCAAATTCTACGACTAACAAATGTCGTATTGGAAATAACGATATAAATATATATCTTTCAAATTTCCATAACAACACCTGTATAATCACGAATTCCAACATCGAAATATTCCGAAGACAATTTCGATTCAAATCCACTCCAATGCAATCATTGGAAAATTTGGTTATTTTCAAAACCCTTTTCGAATTCAATTTATTTATTTAAAAATAAATAGAATTATAATTCTAGTTCAAAACTAGTTCATTTCGATAAAAATCTATTTTCATCTTTTCAAATATGGAGTTTTTCATCCCAATTCTTTCTAAATCATTTCTTATGATTTTACATAAATTATTACTATTTTTAATAATTTTATCAAGGCCCGTACAGTCGATTTCCATCAACGGCCATCGAACTGCACTTACAACGACCTTTTTCGAATTTGATTTGGACATAATTCCAAATCCAACCGTTAGATTTCGAATTTCTAAAATTCATTAGAAAGCTCTTTTCGATACGAACCCAACAGTTCCGGTTTTAGGAGAATCCGACGGTCGGATCTCCCGTAATGTCTGTTTGAAATAAATGGTCGAAATTTACGAACTGCCGCGGCGCGGCGCGTTCTATTCAGGCCATTATATTATATATAATATATATACTATATATTTCGTCGATTTCTATTTAAAACGAATTATATAAATAGTTTTAAAATTCGTTTCGAAATCTATTTCAACTTCCATTTCAATTCAAGGCAAAATTGAATTCTTCTTTATAAATTCGTTTTAAAATTCATTTCTATTCAATTCAAATTTCAATTCAATTTGAATTCATATTCAATTCAATTCATTTCGAAATCGTTTTCAATTCAATTCATTTCGAAATTGTTTTCAATTCAATTCATTTCGAAATCGTTTTCAATTCAATTCATTTCGAAATCGTTTTCAATTCAATTCATTTCGAAATCGTTTTCAATTCAATTCATTTCGAAATCGTTTTCAATTCAATTCATTTCGAAATCGTTTTCAATTCAATTCATTTCGAAATCGTTTTCAATTCAATTCATTTCGAAATCGTTTTCAATTCAATTCATTTCGAAATCGTTTTCAATTCAATTCGAGATTACTTTTCAATATTCATTTTAAAATGAATAAAATTGATATAAATATCGTTTACGTCAAAATGGCGTCAATCTAATTAACACGGCTTCATAAATTTCTATTTTCAAATATTCTATTTCAAATATTTCCTATTATCAAAATATTCTTTATTATCAAAATATTCTTTATTTTCACGATTGGAATGAGGCCCAATCAATTACCATATAAAATTAATTATATGGATTTTCATACAACACATGTATATAATAACATTGAAAATAATCAACCATCAACCAAAGTGCACTACACTGTATAAGCATCAAATATAGATATTCAACGCTCATAACAGCCTGTCAATCAATCGATCGACATATTTAATCAATCAGGATGAGTGAAATTCATATTTCATCCCAACACCCGTGTGGGGTTTCAAACAATCAAACACAGATTTTAGTTGTGCAGTTGGGCGATGTGTGTCCCAATCAATGTCATTCAAATAAGTGTACATAAACAAACCATCTGGTTTGTAAATGAATATTTATTTATTCACTTCACTATTTTCATATTCACGTTAAAAATTATATTTTTAACGATAAAACATTTTATTTCAACCTATGAATTTCTATTCAATTCATTTATTCAATAAAATGGTATTTTTATTTTTCTAACATATTTTAGAAAATTTCGGCGGCATAACGGCACGATACTAGAAACGGGACAAGGCCTAGCCTTATCCCCGGTCTAGTGAAGGCCCACGCCATTCACACATCAATGAAATCAATTCATTTCACCACACAATTCAATTTCAATCAAATAATCCAACTAATCTACGCAACCAAACAAACAAGTCCATGGTCTGTGGACGATTGTGTCGGGTGCTACTAAGCACCGTCTGCATCCTAGTATATATATATTACTAGAAAAAGAAATTGAAAGGTGAGAAATTCTCACATATAGCTATCCTAGCTCCACGGCACTTCCAATGCAGGAAATCTTCAACGTCATCGCATCTTCGTCATCTTCGTTGCCCGTAGTCACTATATATATAAAAATCACATTTTTATATATCCTCTATTATATAAAAATCATATTTTTATCGCTAACTTCATATTGTGAAAATAGAATTTTCATCGCTATTTCATATTTGTAAAAATAGAATTTTCACTTCGTTATACTTTATATAAAAATTGAATCTTTACTATGTTATTCAATATATAAAAATCGAATTTTTATTCTTTATATATTATAAAAATTATATTTTTAGTACTCTACTTATATAAAAATAATATTTTTATTCTTTCTATAGTATAAAAATCATATTTTTACTATCTCTATAATATAAAAATATCGCCTTTTCAACTATAAAAATCATACCTTGATATAAATAAAAATCAAAACTTTATCTTGTTTAAAATATGATCTTTCCAAAGTTAAAAATACCATTTCTTTTCTTGTTTAAAAATAATAACTTTTCTATGTTAAAAATAAAACCTTTCTTATGCTAAAAATATAGACTTTATATAAATAAAAATATAAACATTATATAAATCAAAGAATAAAATAAAATAAGATAAAAAGAAACACACCATTTTTTCCCACAGCGAATTGGAGAAAGGGGGAAATGTCGTGGTGGTTGCTAAGGGGGGAGAGGGTGTCCGGCGCAGTACTCGACGGAGGTGGGTGGTGCGCCGTTGCTGGCGGCGGGTCCAGGCTTCAGGCGGCGGCTCTGAGATTGGGCGAGAGGTACGGGGTTTGCTGGAGAGAGAAGGGGGGGGAGGGAGGAGGATCGGGGATGAGGGCGCGGTCGTGATGGGGCGGCGCTGACCAACGAAGGGGCGACGGGGTGGTGCGATTTGAATTTTTTTTTCTCTTTTTTTTTTCTGTTTAATGAAAACGAGATAGGGGGGGTATATGAAAAGGATTTTATATATTTAATTTAATTTTACTTTATTTTAGCCCATGAAGTTGACTTTTTATTCCACTTCGAAACGAGGCCCACCGACTGTCGCCCATAGCGTTTCACCCCCATTCCGAACACAATGGGATATGTAACGTAAGCTGATTCGGCTGTTACAATCAGTTTTCGTTAAATTTACATTTAAATTACTATATTGAATTTTTAAACGTACATTTCAAATTACCGGGGTCACATACTAACTCGAAAAATTCCCGAAAAATATTTTCTAGCCTCGTATTGACGATACGGTCCTAACAAAACTAGTTTCGTCGAATTCTGAGACCGTTGGAAAAATGGCCAATTTCCAGTCGATTAAAATCAACTGAAACTGGTCAAACGCGTTTTCCTTTGCCACGCTCACATATTGATTCGAAAAATTATGAAATTTGAAACCTAGCAACAACTTCACATCCCGGACCCAACAAAACTGGTTTCGTCGAAATCCGAGGTCGTTTGCAAAATGTCCATTTTTAAGGGCCTGAATTCCATAGCGACTATTCAGAATTTTCAACTGGACATATCTTTTGATTCCCGATATGAAATCTTGATTTTTCGGATTCGTTGGAAAGATATCATCAATTAGATCCTAAGATTTTTGGTTTCACTAAAATCCGGATTGTTTTGCACCCGGTACATTCAATTGAAGTTTGAAATCGAATTATCGAACTACCGCGCCATTTTCAATTCCTTTTATAATTATATATAAATATTCATATTCTAACGACGACGCGTATAATATATACGTTCGATTTATATTCAAAATAAATTTCTCGTCGTTTATTTAAAATAATCTATTTTAAATATTCAAAATTCGCCAAAATTGCCAAAATAAAAATTTTAAACTGGCCCAGAATTTGCGGGTTATTACACATTAAAACAAATCATTTGATACTATTATAAGTGCATAGTGTATAAAACAACTTCTAATATAAATGTATCAATCCTAGACTGCATGGGTACCATATATCATGTCGCCAATACTAGGTTCTACAATCAAAACCGCAATTGTCACATATTAGAAGTTGGATTTTCGTCTGTGAACCAAGGCAAGGGATCATCCTTACCGCTTCGAGACGCTCTAGCCCGTGTCTCAGGCAAGCGCGCGGACAAGCCTTGGATCTTCAGGGCCGGTCCACAAAGAGTGGATTAAAATGCCTGAACACTGCGTTTCCCCGCCCTATGTGGTGTCAATCTGGTCTGTATAAAGACCATACCATCCAGCGGCTCCGCTGAGACAGATATAACCGAGGCGCCTCGCTATCCATCATCCACATAAGTAAAACATCTGGGCGTGCAAAACCCAGACACCACTCCTGGCTAGAAGGAAACGCATGTCCTTCCTAAGGTCCTCTCCCGTTTATGGTTCACATCGGGGTGTGGGGCTCGCGAATTAACGCTACACAAAGCTATGCTATATTAAAGTCGTGCTTCGATCATCTACCACAAGACTCTGCTTTTCAACAGAAGCCTTGATCATTTGCATCTCAGCATGCCACATAGGCAATTCACGCTATGCAACCGATGTCTATCAATCACACAGAATGAAATCTGATGTCAGACACACATCTATTTACAAGTTCATTTTGGGTTTGAACGAAACTGGAGGCACCTTATTCCTCGTCCCATATGTCCAATACAGGAGAGAGGTCCTCGCAATCCATTCGATCTCCAAGTGCGTCTGGAACGATCACCACTTATTACATTGTCTTGGGTCTACAGCCCAATCAAGACATCAGTAATCATCCAAACGATGTGGAGACCTCCGGTCTTCAACCACAGTCTTCGTCGTCGACTCATCGCTGATTCGGTCATTCAGAATGGGATAAACCCGGTCTTTCTGAATAACTTGCGTATATGATAAACAAGTGCTATAAAAACACAACATACGCCTAATTCCAATTCAGAATATTCTTTTATTTAAATATTCATATCCTTTAGGAAAGGTTCCCATTAATTTTATCAAAGATAAATTCTTTAAATTTATTCTTTATTCTTCCTGTGGAAATCAATCCATACCAAATTATGGTTTATCCAAACTAGTCGGGATTAGCGAACCTTACCGAGTTAATCATTTGTTTTAATTTCCCAATCTCAAACTATTCATCCCATGAAGTAAAACTGGTAATACTTCATATCTAACACCACGGTGTTATCGGTAAAATTAATTACCCTTTTACATTCAAATCTAATTAAAGATTTAACTAACGCTTGGAGCAAAACTGGTGATACTCCAATCTCGATCATTTCTTGGATTTGACAATTTTAGTTATCAAATTCACCTTTCAATCTATTTAATATTCACTAAAACTCTAATTCAGTTTTAATTTCCAACAATCGTTGCTTAATGATTTTTCCAATTCAGGAAATAAAACCTGCCCTTTAACTGGGTTAAAGAACTAATGTCAATTAAAACATAGTTCACAATAAACCCAAAATCACATTCCATTAATTATGGAATTTTAACAGAAAAACAAACCAATATATAATCGATATTAATTTTCGTATCCGACTAAAATTATAGATAGTATAACGGCAAAGCCTTTTAAATTCCAAATATATTATCAGTCTTCCTCCACAGAAGTTCATTTCGATTATTATCAAATCGAATCCCATTCCATTCCAGTTTATTTTATTTAGCTAGAAAATTTTACTTTGTAAATTCCATTAAATCTTAGAATAAAGATTTATAAATTCCAAATCACATTTCACTGCAAATCGGGTTAAAGAACGAATGTCGTTAAAACACAGTTCACAATAAACCCGAAATCACATTCCATTTCAGTTCAATTTAAATGTTCATTAATTGGTAATTCTTCTTTAAATCTTAGTTAAAAGAGTTATTCATTTTACATGGAGTTCCAGAACAGTGTTAATGAAGACACCATTCCATCAATCTCTAACCGTAAATTATTAAGAGAACAATTCCCTAAGTATTAATCCCGAAGGCTGAAACCAACATTAGATCAATACCCAGGAAACCATTCAACTTAGCTAACCTCTAGTTAGTTTATAATTTCCTTAACTCCATTGGGTTTAGGAACAGTGTTGAAACGATAAGGAATTTCGCTCGATCCGAATCGATTGCTAAATCGACCAAGACCGTTCGATACCCCTGAATGTTTTGAGAACACGACAAATTAGAACGCAAACAGAAGAACATTTTATTGCTTATTACAACAATTTCATCAGAATACAAGAATATACAAAGTATGAATAAATATTACACATTCGATAAATATCGGAGATTTACAAATTACAATGCAGCGGAAAAATAATACAATACACAACTGAAAGAGATATACAAATACAGAGCTTTCCGGATATCATTCCAGTTGTAAACCAGGTTCCTGTGAATATAATTCTGCAAAACCAAAACTACTAGCTGCCCGTGTGGAAAATAGGGGCACCCAGAGTTGAGGTTAAAACAATAAACTCCAGGTCAGTCATGTGACTGGGGTGAGAACTAAAACAGTTATTAATCTTTATTTTAAAGTTTGGTAAATCAAGGGACAACGCCGTATAACACGGAACGGGTTTCCTCCCAAGAATACCAGTGCTTAAAACAATAGCGCAATGCTAAATAAAGAACAATGAAGCTACTATAGAACTTAGGTCCCATCACACAATGCAACACAAGCCGGAGGATAGGATTTTACATTATAATACCCAAAAAATGCTTGATACGCTAAATTTCATCTTTTATTATTACTATAAGTGTATAGTATCAAAACAATTTCAATCATAAGTGTCAATCATAGACGGCATAAGTGCCCCATACCACTATGTCGCCATACTAGGCTCTACTGGAAGTTGTATTTCCATCTGTGAACCAAGGCAAGAGATCGTCCTTACCGAATTCGAGACGCTCTAGCTCGTGTCTCAAGAACAGAACGCATCGTCCCTTGGATCGTCAGGGCCGGTCCACTGATGTGGATTAAAATGCCTGAACACTGCGTTTCCCCACGCTATGGGGTGTCAATGAGTCCAATGACTCCATCGGCACCACATAGTCACTGATATATCCGAGGCGCGTCGCAATCCAACAACCACATAAGTCAAACTCGTCAGGGCATGTAAAACTACTGACGCCACTTCTAGCTAGAAGGAAACGCATTGAGGTCCTCTCCCGTTTCTGGTTTACACCGGGGTTTGAGGCTCGCAAATTAACGCTACACAAAGCTATGCCACACAGGCGGTGCTTTGATCATCAACCACAAGACTTTGCTTTTCAACAGAAGCCTTGATCATTTGCATCTTAGCATGCTACACAGGAAAACCACTCCATGCAACCGATATCCATCAATCACACAGAATGATATCCAATGTTAGACACACAGTCCACTTACAAGTCCGTTCTGGGTCCGAACGAAAACGGAGGCACCTTGTACCTCGCATATCCATCAATCTCCAAGTACGTCTGAACGATCCATCAATCTTCTTTTGAATATCAATTCAAACTAGTCGGGATAAACGAACTTTACCAAAGTAATCATTTGTTTTAATTTCCCAATCCCAACCTATTCATCCCATGAAGTAAAACTGGTAATACTTCATATCTAGCACCACTGTGTTATCGATAAATTCAATAACCATTCACGTTCAAATCTAATTAAAGATTTAACTATCGCTTGGAGCAAAACTGGTGATACTCCATTCTCGATCATTTCAATCTAATTAAAGATTCATTAAAACTCCACTTGGTTTTAATCTTCCCAAAAATCAATATTAATGATTGTTTAACTTGGGAAATCATATCCTGTCTTTAACTGGGTCAAAGAACCAATGTCATTCAAAACATGGTTCACAATAAACCCAAAATCACATTCTATTCCATCAGCCTTTAACCGTAAATTAGCAAGTGAATAATTCCCTATGTGTTAACCCCGAAGGCCGAAACCAACATCAGATCAATACCCAGGAAATCATTCAACTTAACTAATCTCCAGTTAGTTTCTGATTTTCTTAACTCTGTTGGGTCTAAGAATGGTATTATTAAAGATACCATTCACGACAACCCAAATCACATTCCATTAATTATCAGGTTAAAGAACAAGTGTTATTTAAAACACTGTTCACGATAAACCCAAAAATCAATTCAAATTCAATTCCAATTAAATACCATTTAACTGGTATACTTCATTAAATCTAAATAAAAAGATTTAATCTTTTTCTCAACTGGGTTTAAGAACAGTGTTAATGAAGACACCATTCACGACAAACCCAAATCACATTTGATATTAAATACAAGGCTCTAAATAGAAAATATATCGGCTTATATTCAATATCAAATTCTACGACCAACAAATATCGTATTGGAAATAACGATATAAATATCTTTCAAAATTCCATAACAATATCTGTATAATCACGAAATCCAACATCGAAATATTCCAAAGACAATTTCGATTCAAATCCATTCCAATTCAATTATTGGAAATTCTAGTTATTTTCAAAACCATTTCAAATCCACTTTATTTATTTTAAAAATAAATGGGATTATAATTCTAGTTCAAAACTAGTTCATTTCGATAAAAATCTATTTTTATCTTTTCAAATTTGGAATTTTCATCCCAATTCTTTCCAAATCATTTCTTATGATTTTACACAAATTATTACTATTTTTATTAATTTTATCAAGGCTTGTACAGTCGATTTCCATCAACGGCCATCGAACTGCACTTACAGCGACCTTTTCCAAATTTGATTTGGACATAATTCCAAATCCAACCATTAGATTTCAAATCCGTTAGAAATCTCTTTTCGATACGAACCCAATGGTTCCGGTTTTAGGAGAATCCGACAGGCGGATAATGCGCAACGTCAATTCAAAGTCAATGGTCGAAATTCGCGAACTACCGCGGCGCGGCGCGTTTTATTCAGGCCACTTAATATATATAATATATATTATATATACTTCATCGATTTCAATTCTAAACATAATTTATAAATCGTTTTAAATTCGTTTTAAAAACGATTTCAACTTCATATTCAATCTCGAATCAAAATTGAATATTCCATGTCATTACATATAAATGATAATATTTTCAAAACGTTATATTTTGAAATCACTTCCTTTTCTATATTCATTTTAAAAACGAATATAATCGATATAAATATCGTTTGCGTCAAAATGGCGCATATCTAACCAACACGGCTTTATATATTTCGATAACTTCGTTATTCTATTCAATAAATGAATATTTTCTTTAACACATGAATATATATTTTTATTAAATACATGAATATTTATTTTATTCAACACATGAATTTTTATTCTATCCAACACATGAATTTTCTTTCTATTCAACACGTGAATTTTCTTTCTATTCAGCACATGCGTTTTCTTTCTATTCAACACATGAATTACACATGAATTTTCTTTTATAATATTCCTTATTTTCCAAATTGGAATGAGGCCCAATCAATTACCATATTATGTTAATTATATGGATTCCATACAACACATGTATATAATAGCAACGATAAATAATCAACCATCATCCGAAGTGCACCACACAACTGCATAAGCATTAAATATAAATAGCTAACACTTACCAAGTCTGTCAACCCATCGATTGACATACAACTAAATAATCGGGGTTAGTGTACGTCAAATATCATCCCAATACCCGTGTGGGGTTTCAAATCAACAAACACAGATTTTTATTTGTGCAGTTGGGCGATGTGTAAAATTTATCGTCCCAATCAATATTAGTCAAATCAATGTATATAAACAAATCGTCCGATTTGTTTATAAATATTTATTTTATATAACGTTAAAATTTATATTTTTAACTATAAAATATTTATTCAATCCACTACACACAATCATTTTTCACAACACATCAATCAAACAAACAAGCCATCCATGGTCTGTGGACAACGGGTGTCGGGTGCTGCTAAGCACCATCTGCATCCTAGTATATATTTTAAACTAGAAATTAAAATAAAAGTGAGGAGATCTCACCGACTAGCCAAACTAATTCACCGCGACTCTTCATATGTAGGAAATCTTCGCCGTGTTTCCCACGAGATCTGTTTCACGCGGTATACGTTAAAAACACATTTTTATTCTTGTACTATTCGCATAAAAATCTAATTTTTAAAACGAAGTTATTTAAATAAAAATCGTATTTTTATTTTGCTACCCAAATAATAAAAATCATATTTTTAATTCGCTACATATATAAAAATTAAATTTTTAATCCGCTACTCATATAAAAATCTCGCCTTTCTTTTATATAAAAATCGAATCTTTCATTTATATAAAAATTGAACCTTTCATTTATATAAAAATCTAATTTTTCTATCGTTTCTTAAATGATAAAAAATCTAATTTTTATAACTTTTCTTATATGATAAAAAATCTAATTTTTATAACTTTTCTTATATGATAAAAATCAAATTTTTATCTACTTTAAAACCGAGAATAAATTCACCTCTTTATACATATAGATCGAATATATTTTTCAAAGACTATTACATCTAAAAAAAACTGAAAAGAAAAGAAAAATAAATGTAACCAAATAGAAAACTCACCTTATTTCGATTTTTATTTTTGTCTACAGAGGAGGGGGGTCCACCTGCGGCGCCAGGGGTCGGGGAAGGTGGGTGGAGGCTGCGGCAGGCGGTGATGGGTCGGAGGCGGGCCATAGGGGCGGCGGTGGGCGGTTCTTTGAAGGGATTGGGTTTGGGTGCGGTTAAAGGGAGGAGGGAGAAGAGAGAGGAGCAGGACACTAGAGGAGGGAGGAGCGCTAGGGGGAACTCCGGAGATGGCGGCAGCGCCACCTAGGGCGTGATGATTGTCAAAAGGGGAGTGGGGGACGACGGCTCACTGGTTAGGGCACGCAATTTTTTTCTATTCTTTTGATTTTCATTTGAACGACGGGGGCTATGGATGAGATAAAGGGCTTTGGCCCAATTATAATAATATTTTTTTTTTCTATTTAATTTCACTCCAAAAGTTGAATTTTCCTTCCGTCACCGAATCGAACCCAATGACTGTCGCCCCTAGCTAATTACCCCTATTCTGAATACAATGGGATATGTATCGCAAGCCAGTTCGGCTGTTTCGATCAATTTTCACTAAAATCAAAATATAAATCTATATATACTCAATTTGATCGTACATTTTAATTTACCGGGGCCACATACTAACTCTAAAAATATCCAAAAAATTATTTCTAGCTTCGTATTGATGATATGGTCCTAACAAAACTTATTTCATCAAATTTGAAGACCGTTTGAAAAACGGTCATTTTCTGGTCGATCGAATTTGACTGAAACTATTAAAACACGTTTTCTTTTTCCACGCTCACATATTGATTTCAAAAATTATGAATTTTGAAACCCTAGCAATAATTTGACATCACGGATCCAACAAAAGTTGTTTCGTCGAAAACCGAGGTCGTTTGCAAAATTTCCATTTTTAAGGGCTAGAATTCCATAGCGACTATTATGAAATTTCAACTGGGCATAACTTTTTATCCCCGCTATGAAATTTCGATTTTTCGGATTCTTGGAAAGATATTCTCAAATAGATTCTAATATTTTTGGTTTCTCAAAAATCCGGTTTATTTTGGATCCTGTACATTCATTTGAAATTCGAAATCGAATTTTCGAACTACTGGGCCATTTTCAATTCCTTTTATAATTATAAATAATTATTTATATTCTAACGATGATTCAAATAAATATATACATTCTAATTCTATTCAAAATCAATTTCTCGTCGTTATTATTTAAAATAATTCATTTTAAATATTCAAAATTCGCTAAAATTGCCAAAATAAAAATTTTAAATTGTCTCGGATTTCCAGGTTATTACAATCTCCACCACTTAAAACATTTCATCCCCGAAAAGGAACGAAGCCGAAAGTTGTTTTACCAATCAACTCAACTTCCATTATTTTCATTACGGCTTAAGTTCTTCAACTTTTCAGTTTCTAAGAACTTTTCAAATTTTTCAAAAATTTGGCTAACACCCTAAATTTTCGAAAAATTTCACCATAGCCTCCCCTGCACCGGGTGCTTCGGGATATTTCAAATAGCCTCCCATGGTCCTCACCAATCCAAAAAGAAAAAGAAACAGCCAAGCGGCTGGCCAATCGGCTCATAAAATCATCCAAAACCCAAGAAATACAATAAACATGTACCTATCTGTCGGGCAAACAATTTTGTCCCTCTTCTCTAGCCTCCTTGCTATGACCTGTTCAATGTAAGTACATGTATATGTATGCAAATGTGACAAATTTTCAATACAATTCACTATTTGCTTCAATATGGCTAAAGGTTCTACATTTAATTAATCAAAACAATAATCAAACAACACTACCAGCAATCAATTAGTTGATTATCATTTCAAATTCATATCTTTGATATATAGTCAAAAAATCACATTTTTGATGCCAAATCACAATAATAAGCCCTATCTATTTTTGGTTCTCACACCAGTCTATTGAAATATATAAATATCACAATTTCGGCACTCGAATATAAATACTGATGATGCGGCCACATCACCAGAATTATCCCCGAACGACTAGAGTTGACTCTATATCCACCCAGTATATTGGAGGCTTCTAATACACGTGGATTAGACGTATATTAAAATCTTTATATACCTGATACTCTTCACACTCGTTCTAGGATACTACTAATCCCATCTCTAACGAGTCATTCTTATTGGATATTACTGATCCAATCTCTGATGAATTCTTTCGTTCGGTTCTAATATGTCTTGTTCTCCGAGCTTTGTAAACCAAAGCTCTGATACCAAATGAAACGATAAGGAATTTCGCTCGATCTGAATCGATCGCTAAACCGACCAAGACCATTCGAAACCCCTGATTGTTTTGAGAACATGACAATTTGGAACGCAAACAGAAGAACATTTCATTGCTTATTACAACAATTTCATCAGAATACAAGAATATACAGAGTATGAATAAATATTATACATTCGATAAATATCAGAGATTTACAATGTAGCGGAAAAATAATACAATACACAACTGAAAGAGATCTACGGATACAGAGCTTTCCGGATATCATTCCAGCTGTAAATCAGGTTCCTATGAATATAAATCTGCAAAAGCAAAACTACTAGCAGCCCGTTTGGAAATTAGGAGCACCCAGAGTTTAGGTTAAAACAATAAACTCCAGGTCAGTCATGTGACTGGTGTGAGAACTAAAACAGTTATTAATCTTTATTTTAAAGTTCGGTAAATCAAGGGACCATGCCGTATAACACGGAACGGGTTTCCTACCAAGAATACCAGTGCATAAAACAACAGCGCAATGATAAATAAAGAACAATGAAGCTATTATAAGACCCAGGTCCCATCACATAATGCAACACAAGCCGGAGGATAGGGTTTTACCTTATAATATCCAAAGAATGCTTGATACGCGAAATTTCATCTTTTATTATTACTATAAGTGTATAGTGTCAAAACAATTTCAATCATAAGTATCAATCATAGACAGCATAAGTGCCCCATACCACTATGTCGCCATACTAGGCTCTACAATCAAAACCGCAAAGTCACGTATTGGAAGTTGGATTTCCATCTGTGAACCAAGGCAAGGGATTGTTCCTTACCGAATTCGAGACGCTCTAGCCCGTGTCTCAGGAACAGAACGCATCGTCCCTTGGATCATCAGGGCCGGTCCATCGATGTGGATTAAAATGCCTGAACAGTGCGTTTCCCCCTATGGGGGTGTCAATGAGTCCAATTACTCCATCGGCACCACATAGTCACCGATATATCCGAGGCGCCTCGCAATCCAACAACCACATAAGTCAAACTCGTCAGGGCATGTAAAACCATTGACGCCACTTCTAGCTAGAAGGAAACGCATGCCCTCCCTGAGGTCCTCTCCCGTTTCTGGTTCACACCGGGGTGTGAGGCTCGCGAATTAACGCTACACAAAGCTATGCCACAAAGGCGGTGCTTTGATCATCAACCACAAGACTCTTCTTTTCAACAGAAGCCTTGATCATTTGCATCTTAGCATGCCACATAGGCAAACCACTCCATGCAACCAATATCCATCAATCACACAGAATGATATCCAATGTTAGACACAAAGTCCACTTACAAGTCCGTTCTGGGTCTGAACGAAACCGGAGGCACCTTGTACCTCGCATATTCATCGATCTCCAAGTAAGTCTGGACGATCACCAACTGATTCCCTCCTCATGGGTGTACGGCCCAATCAAGATCATCAGGAATCATCCAAACGATGTGAAGACCTTCTGTCTTCAACCACCGTCTTCAATTTCGACTTATCGTCGTATCAGTTATTCAGAATGGGATAAACCCGGTCTTTCCGAATAACTCGCGTATATAATAAACAAGTGTTACACAAACACAACATACACCTCATTCAAATTCATCAGTCACTAACCGTAAATTAGTAAGAGAACAATTCCCCAAATATTAACCTCGAAGGCCGAAACCGACATTAGATCAATACCGAGGAAACCATTCATCTTAACTAATCTTCAGTTAGTTGCTAAATTTCACATTCTTAGGGAGAGGTTCCCATTAATTTTATCAAACATAAATTCCTCAAATTTATTCTTTAATCTTCTTTTGAATATCAATTCAAACCAAATTATGGTTTATCCAAACTGGTCGAGATTAACGAACCTTACCGAAGTAATCATTTGTTTTAATTTCCTAATCCCAACATGTTCATCCCATGAAGTAAAACTGGTAATACTTCATATCTAGCACCACGGTGTTATCGGTAAATTCAATTACCATTTCACGTTCAAATCTAATTAAAAATTTAACTATCGCCTGGAGCAAAACTGGTGATACTCCATTCTCAATCATTTCAATCTAATTAAAGATTCATTAAAACTCCACTTGGTTTTAATCTTCCCAAAAATCAATATTAATGATTGTTTAACTTGGGAAATCATATCCCGTCTTTAACTGGGTCAAAGAACCAATGTCATTCAAAACACGGTTCACAATAAACCCAAAATCACATTCTATTCCATCAGCCTTTAACCGTAAATTAGCAAGTGAATAATTCCCTAAGTGTTAACCCCGAAGGCCGAAACCAACATCATATCAATACCAAAGAAACCATTCAACTTAACTAATCTCCAGTTAGTTTCTGATTTTCTTAACTTTGTTAGGTCCAAGAACGGTATTATTAAAGATACAATTCACGACAACCGAAATCACATTCCATTAATTATCGGGTTAAAGAACAAGTGTTATTTAAAACACCTTTCACGATAAACCCAAAAATCAATTCAAATTCAAATTCAATTCCAATTAAATACCATTTAATTGGTATACTTCATTAAATCTAAATAAAAAGATTTAATCTTTTTCTCAACTGGGTTTAAGAACAGTGTTAATGAAGACACCATTCACGACAAACCCAAATCACATTTGATATTAAATACAAGGCTCTAAATAGAAAATATATCAGCTTATATTCAATATCAAATTCTACGACCAACAAATATCGTATTGGAAATAACGATATAAATATCTTTCAAATTTCCATAACAATATCTGTATAATCATGAAATCCAACATCAAAATATTCCAAAGACAATTCTTTTCAAATCCATTCCAATTCAATTATTGGAAATTCTGGATATTTTCAAAACGATTTCAAATCCACTTTATTTATTTTAAAAATAAATGGGATTATAATTCTAGTTCAAAACTAGTTCATTTCGATAAAAATCTATTTTTATCTTTTCAAATTTGGAATTTCCATCCCAATTTATTCCAAATCATTTCTTATGATTTTACACAAATTATTTCTATTTTAATAATTTTATCAAGGCTCATATAGTCGATTTCCATCAACGGCCATCGAACTACACTTACAGTGACCTTTTTCAAATTTGATTTGGACATAATTCCAAATCCAACCATTAGATTTCAAATCTCTAATATTCGTTAGAAAGCTCTTTTCGATACGAACCCAACGGTTCCTATTTTAGGAGAATCCGACGGTCGGATCTCCCGCAACGTCAATTCAAAGTCAATAGTCGAAATTAACGAACTGCCGCGGCCCGGCACGTTCTATTCAGGCCATTTAATGTATATAATATATATATTATATATACTTCATCGATTTCAATTCTAAACATAATTTATAAATCATTTTAAATTCATTTTAAAAACGATTTCAACTTCATATTCAATTTCGAATCAAAATTTAATATTCTGTATCATTACATATAAATGATAATAGTTTCAAAACTTTAATTTTGAAATCAATTCCTTTTCTATATTCATTTTAAAAACGAATGTAATCGATATAAATATCGTTCGCGTCAAAATGGCACATATCTAACCAACACGGCTTTAAATATTTCAATAACTTCATTATTATATTCAACAAATGAATATTTTCTTCAACACGTGAATATATATTTTTATTCAACACATGAATATTTATTTTATTTAACACATGAATTTTTATTCTATCCAACACATGAATTTTCTTTCTATTCAACACATGAATTTTCTTTCTATTCAACACATGAATTTTCTTTCTATTCAACACACGAATTTTCTTTCGATTCAACACATGAATTTTCTTCCTATTCAACACATGAATTTTCTTTCTATTCAACACATGAATTTTATTTTATAATATTCCTTATTTTCCAAATTGGAATGAGGCCTAATCAATTACCATATAATGTTGATTCCATACAACACATGTATATAATAGCAACGATAAATAATCATCTAGAGTGCACTACACAACTACATAAGCATTAAACATAAATAATTTACACTTACACAGTCTGTCAACCCATCGATTGACATACAACTAAACAATCAGGATTAGTGTACGTCAAATATCATCCCAATACCCGTATGGGTTTTCAAATCAACAAACACAGATTTTTATTTGTGCAGTTGGGTGATGTGTAAAATTTATCGTCCCAATCAATATCAGTCAAATCAGTGTATATAAACAAATCAACCGATTTGTTTACATATATTTATTTTATATACACGTTAAAAATTATATTTTTAAGTATAAAATATTTATTCAATCCACTACACAAAGTCATTTTTCACAATACATCAATCAAACAAACAAGCCATCCATGGTCTGTGGACGACGGGTGTCAGGTGCTGCTAAGCACCGTCATCCTAGTATATATTTTAAACTAGAAATTAAAATAAAAGTGAGGAGTTCTCACCGACTAGCCAAACTAATTCACCGCAACTCTTCATATGTAGGAAATCTTCGCCGTGTTTCCCACGTGATCTGTTTCATGCGGTATACGTTAAAAATCACATTTTTATTCTTGTACTATTCGTATAAAATCTAATTTTTAAAACGAAGTTATTTAAATAGAAATCGTATTTTTATTTCGCTACCCAAATAATAAAAATCATGTTTTTAATTCGCTACATATATAAAAATTATATTTTTAATCCGCTACTCATATAAAAATCTCGCCTTTATTTTATATAAAAATCGAATCTTTCATTTATATAAAAATTGAACCTTTCATTTATATAAAAATCTAATTTTTCTAACTTTTCTTATATGATAAAAAATCGAATTATTATAACTTTTCTTATATGATAAAAAATCTAATTTTTATAACTTTTCTTATATGATAAAAAATCTAATTTTTATAACTTTCCTTATATGATAAAAATCTAATTTTTATCACTTTAAAACGGAGAATAAATTCACCTCTTTATACATATAGATCGAATATATTTTTCAAAGATTATTACATCTAAAAAAAATGAAAAGAAAATAAAAATAAATGTAACCAAATAGAAAACTCACCTTATTTCTATTTTTATTTTCTTCTACAGAGGAGGGGTCCACCTGCGGCGCCAGAGGTCGGGGAAGGTGGGTGGAGGCTGTGGCAGGCGATGATGGGTCGGAGGCAGGCCATAGGGGCGGCGGTGGGCGGTTCTTTGAAGGGATTGGGTTTGGGCGCCGTTCAAGGGAGGAGGGAGAAGACAGAGGAGCAGGACACGAGAGGAGGGAGGAGCGCAAGGGGGGAACTCCAGAGATGGCGGCGGCGCGACCTAGGGCGCGATGATGGTCAGGGGGGCGGTAGCTCACTAGCTAGGGCATGCGATTTTTTTTTTCTATTCTTTCGATTTTCATTTGAACGACGGGGGTTATGGATGAGATAAAGGGCTTTGGCCCAATTATAATAATATTTTTTTTCTATTTAATTTCACTCCAAAAGTTGAATTTTCCTTCCATCACCGAACAGAACCCAACGACTGTCGCCCCCAGCTAAATACCCATATGCCGAATACAATGGGATATGTATCGTAAGCCAATTCGTCTGTTTCGATCAGTTTTCGCTAAAATCAAAATATAAATCTATATACACTCAAGTTGAACGTACATTTTAATTTACCGGGGCCACATACTAATTCTAAAAATTCCCGAAAAATTGTTTCTAGCTTCGTATTAATGATACGGTCCTAACAAAACTAATTTCGTCAAATTTGAAGACCGTTTGAAAAATGGTCATTTTCTAGTCGATCGAATTTGACTGAAATTGTTAAAATACGTTTTCTTTTGGAACGCTCACATATTGATTTCAAAAATTATGAATTTTGAAACCTAGTAATAATTTGACGTCACGGATCCAACAAAAGTGGTTTCGTTGAAAACCAAGGTCGTTTGCAAAATTTCCATTTTTAAGGGCCAGAATTCTATAGCGACTATTCTGAAATTTCAACTGGGCATAACTTTTTATCCCAGCTATGAAATTTCGATTTTTCGGATTCATTGGAAAGATATTCTAAAATAGATTCTAATATTTTTGGTTTTGCTAAAATCCAGTTTATTTTGAATTCTTTACATTCATCTGAAATTCGAAATCGAATTTTCGAACTACCGCGCCATTTAAAATTCCTTTTATAATTATGAATAATTATTTATATTCTAACGACGATTAAAAAAATATATACATTCTAATTCTATTCAAAATAAATTTCTCGTCATTATTATTTAAAATAATTCATTTTAAATATCCAAATTTGCTAAAATTGCCAAAATAAAAATTTTAAATTGGCTCAGATTTCCGGGTTATTACAAGTGTTAGTGAAGAAACCATTCACGACAAACCTGAAATCCCATTTGATATTAAATACAAGGCTCTGAATAGAAATTATATTGGCTTATATTCAATATCAAATTCTGAATTCAACAACCATTGTATTGGAATAACGATATATATATCTTTCAAATTCCTCCACAATGCCCGTATAATCACGGAATCCAATATCGAAATATTCCAAAGATAGTTTTGATTCAAATCCATTCCAATTCATATATTGGAAATTCTGGTAATTTTTAAAACCATTTCAAATCCAATTTATTTATTTAAAAATATTGGATTGTAAATCTAGTTCATAACTAGTTCATTTTGATAAAAATATTTTTTTTTATCTTTTCAAATATGGAATTTTTCATCCCAATTCTTTCCAAATCATTTATTATGATTTTACACAAATTATTAATAATTTTAATAATTTTATCAAGGCCCTTTCAGTCGATTTCCATAAACGGTCATCGAACTACACTTACAAGACCTTGCCAAATTTTATTTAGACATAATTCCAAATCCAACCATTAGATTTCAAATATCTTATATTCATTAGAAAGCTCTTTTCGATACCAATCCAAAGGTTCCGATTTTAGGAGAATCCGACGGTCGGATCTCCCGTAACGTCAATTTGAAGTCAACGGTTGAAATTCGCGAACAGTCGCTGCGCGGCGCGTTCTATTCAGGCCATTATAATATATATATATATATATATATTATATTTTGTCGATTTCCATTTTAAAACGAATTTTATAAACTGTTTTAAAAAGATTTCCACTTCCATTTCAATTTCAAACCCAAATTGAATATTCCAATATAAATTCGTTTTAAATTCATTCCAAATCGATTTCAATTCAATTCGATTTCAATTCCATTTCAATTCATTTTGAATTCATTTTAAATCGATTTCAATTCAATTCGATTTCAATTCCATTTCAATTCGTTTCAAATTCATTTTAAATCGATTTCCATTCAATTCGATTTCAATTCCATTTCAATTCGTTTCATATTCACTTAAATCGATTTCTGTTCAATTCGATTTCAATTTCGTTTTAAATCGATTTCCATTCAATTCGATTTCAATTCCATTTGAATTCATTTTGAATTCATTTTAAATCGATTTCAATTCTATTTTCAAATTCAAATCAAAATTCAATTTTCCATATCATTTCAATATTAAAATGATAATATTTCAAAATATCAGATTTTGAAATCACTTTTAAATATTCATTATAAAATGAATAAAATCGAAAAAATTCCTGTTCGTGTAAAAATGGCGTTTAACTACTTAACATGGCTTCACATTTCAATGTTCATAGAATATTATTTTAAAATATTCTTTAATTATGAACTGGAATCAGACTCAATCAATTACCATATAATTTTATTTATATGGATTTCAACATCATATATATGTAACAATAATGATAAGCAATCATTAAAAATTTAAACAACATCCATAGTGCATGCTACAACTGTATAAGCATTAAAATAAATAAATAACACTTATACAGGCTATCAACCCATCGTTTGACATACCACTAATTATTGGGATCAGTGTATGTCAAATATTATCCCAATACCCGTGTGGGGTTTTCAAACAACAAATACTGTTTGTTATTTGTGCAGTTGGACGATGTGTAAAATTTATCGTCCCAATCAATATCAAATAAATTGGTGTACATAAACAGACCGTCCAATTTGTAAAAGAATATTTAATTTATTTTCATTTCATGATAATATATATATGTTTTATATAAATAATTTCACATATACAACAATACAATCAATTACAATCCACACAAACAATACAATCAAACAAGTCGTCCATGGTCTGTGAACGATGGGGAGCAGTTCATATATGCAGTTACAAAATAGATTAAATAACTGTACAAAAATAATAGTGAGAAATTCTCACATTGGGATCCACTCTGTCGGTTTTAATTTCTGAATCTCTGAATTGTTCGGATTTTAATTTGCCTTAAATTCTGATTTGCTCCAAATTTGACCCGGTTTATCTTGTTGTGAAGCTCTCGTCAAGAGGATTCCAATGGATCCTATTTCACTGAATTCCGATCATGTATGTAGAAGTTACACATTTTATAATGTTTGTACACATTTAAACAATTATTAACTTAAATAATTATTTAATTGAACCTTAATTATTCCTCTAATCCCTTCCTCATCACCACATCTTCTTCCCACTTCATATTTGCCTGCGCAAGAACCCATGCCCGCAATTTCTTACTTCAATCCCGCAATCAATACTCAACGAAAATCCAAACTAAAACCATCACCATGCTTCTCTTCAAATTCTCTACAAATTCATACCAAAATCATATCACTCGAATGCTCCATGGAAAAATCGAAATCAAGCATCTCCTGGCTCCCCCATATAGTAAACGCGATTCAAGAATTCATGAATTTTCACCAAAAATTGCCAACAAACTCCTTTTGATCCCCTCAATCTAAAAATAATGTTAAATTCTTGAATTAAAGCCTCCATCTTCCAAAACTTTCAACCGTATATCACGCCTCACCTTACTATAGATTTTCGACCTCAAAACAACCTGCGTCGCACCCTACCAAGTTCATACGGATTGAAATATAAGCTTAACCGAATTGAGAAATTCAAGCTGTATGATTTTAGGAATTTTATTTGAATTTCTATTGATTTTTGAAGATGGATGTTTCACGTTTTGATTTTTCGTGTTTGGAGGTAATAACCGATGGCTTAGTGTTGTTGACCAGGGAAAAGAGTAAATGGGGGTTTGACCATTTTGACTAGGTTTTAGAATATAAATGGTTTATATAAATACATATTTAATACAGGAAAATTGGCACAAGGAAAAACTTAGACAAAAGTTTAGTGAGAAGGACAAGAAGTTTGAACTTTAGCCACAAGGACACTTTGTAGTGTATGACAGTGGACCCCTGAATTCCACTTTACACTAAAAAGTGTCCTTGTGGCTAAAATCCAAACTTCTTGTCCATTAAACTAAATTTTTCTCTAAGTTTTTCCTCCTCCCTAAAAACCTCTATTTAATATTATTTTAATTCACAAATTACTAGTTTATCATTCTAAACTCCAAATTGAACCCAACGACTGTCGCCTCTAGCTAATTACCCCCATTCCGAACACCATGGGTTATGTTTCGTAAGCCGATTCGACTGTTTCGATTAGTTTTCATTAAAATTAAAATATAAATCAATATAACGTTCAAAATTGATTTCAACACACATTTTAATTTACTAGGGTCACATACTGACTCCAAAAATACCCAAAAAATAAATCTAGCTATGTTTTGATGACACGTACCTAACAAAACTAATTTCGTCGAATTTGGATACTGTTTGAAAATGGTCAATTTCTGGTCGATCCAACTCAAACTGAAATTACCAAACGCGTTTTCCTTTGCCACACTCACGTATCAACTTCAAAAATTATAGAATTTGAAATCTAGCAATAATTTGATATTTCAGATTCAACAAAAGTGGTTTCATCGAAAACGGAGGTTGTTTGCGAAATGGCTATTTTTCAGGGCTATATTTATTCCATAGCGACCATTCTGAATATTCAATTGGCCATAACTTTGGATTCCTTCTATGATATTTCAATTTTTCAGATTCGTTGCAAAGATATTTTTAACCAGATTTAAATATTTCTGGTTTCACTAAAATCTAGTTTATTTTGAATCTTGTACATTCAGTCAAAGTTCAAAGTCAAAATTTCAAATTGCAACGCTATTTCTAACTCCTTTTATATTTAAAATAAATATTTATATTCTAATTTCAATTTAAATAAATATATATGTTCTAATTCTATTCAAAATAAATTTTTAGTCTTTATTATTTAAAATAAATCATTTTAAATATTCAAAATTTATTAAAATTGCCAAAATAAAAATTTTAAATTGGTTATGATTTTCCGGGTTGTTAAAATCAAAGTGATTACTTTCTCACTCAAAATATGTTAAAATCAAAGTGATAACTTTCTCACTCAAAATATTTGTATAATTATTTATTTTATAACTAAATGTACAGGATGCCAGTGTTGATTTTTATCAGTTGTTAATTTTCAAAAAATGTTGTATAGTGCTTGTTAGCTCAACTCACTGTTGTTTTGAAAACCCATGGATGATCTAATTGACTGTATTATGTTTTTATTGTGATTATTTACATATTAAAAATAATGTAATAAATTTGTGGTAGTTGAAATTTGATATAAATATCCATTTATAATTTGAACAGTGAAAATCGGCTAATTAGAAAAATAATTCGAATCGGATTAGAATTGGTTAAATTTATTAACCAGTGTTAATTTGAATCGACTGTTGTTGTTTGAAAACCCTACATAGGTCTGGGGATGATAATTAATTCACATCTCCCTTGGATTTAATTATATGTCAACCGATTGATTGACAAACTGTTATAAGTGTTGTTTAATTATTTAATGCTTATACAGTTGTAAATTGCACTCTGGATGTGAATTGAATGTTTGATAATTGTTTATCACTATTTTTGATTACATGCAATGTATGGAAACCATATAAATAAAATTATATTGTAATTGATTGAGTCTGATTCCAATTCAGAGATAATGAATATTTAAATTAATATTCAGTGAAGAGTCAAAATATGATTTTGGTGTCCCATTTTGGACGGACACGAAAATATATAAAAATATGAAGTTGGCTTAAGTATACGAACACTATTTTAACTTGAACGGATTTTTATATCGATTTTATTCATTTTTAAAATGAATATTGAGTAGACAGAATTTCAAAATCTGACATTTTGAAAAGATTATCATTTTGAGATTATAATAAAATGGGATGTTCAATTTTAATTTAAAATCGAAATGGAACTTGAAATCATTTTTAAATGAATTTAAAACGTTTTATAAAATATGTTTTAAATGGAAATCGATGATATATATATTATATATATTTTAATGGTTTGAATCGAATGCACCGCACAGCGACCGTTCGCGAATTTCAACCACTGACTTCGAATTGACGTAACGGGAGATCCGACCGTCAAATTCTCCTAAAACCGGAATAGTTGGACTCGTATCGAAAAGATCTTTCCATTTAATATAAGAGATTTAAATTTGAATGCTTGGATTTTAAAATATATCCAATTCAATTTTGGAAAAGGTCGCTATGGATGCAGTTCAGTGGCCATACTGGAAACCGACTGTAAGGGCCTTAATAAAAAATTTAAAAATATGGAAAAATTATTTAAAATCATAATTAATAATTTGGATATATTCTTTATGAAAAATTCCAAGTTTGAAAACATGAAAGATATTTTTATTTGAATGAACTAGTTAATAACTAGAATAATAAATTGGATTTGTAAATGGTTTTAAAATAACCAGAGTTTTCCAACGAATAAATTGGAATGGACTTGAATGGAAATTATCTTCGGATATTTCGATATTGGGTTCCGTAGTTATATGGATACTGTTATGGGAACTTGGAAGATATTGATATCGTTATTCCAAAACGTTACCTGTTAATTTCAGAATTTGAAACTTAATATAAGTCGACATGATTTCCATTTAAGACCTTATATTTAATATCAAACTGGATTTTGAGTTCGTTGTGAATGGTATCTTAAATAATACTGTTCTTGAAACCACTTGTGAAAGAATAAATCTTTTAAATAAGATTAGAGAAGTTTTTCGGTTTATTTAATTAAATTGGAATTAAACAGAATTTGATTAATAATAATTGAGATGAGCTTCTATGAAGGAAGGATTTACCATTTATGAAATTTAAAAGGCTTCGCCGTTATTTCATTTATAGTACTAGTTCAATATGGAAATTTATATCGATTATAAATTGTTCAAATTTTCGTGAAGATACCATATTAATGGAAAATGATTTTTGGCTTATCGTGAACTGTGTTTTAAATAACATTTGTTCTTTTACCCAAATAAAGACAAGATTAACTTCCTAAGTTGAACAACCATTAAATAATGATTTTTGAAGATTAAATCTGAACTAGAGTTTTGATGAATCTTTAGTAAGATTAAATGTGAATAAGGTAATTATATTTACCAAATATAAGAATGTTAGAGATGGAGTATTTTCCCCTACCCCTTCCCATCTCTCCCCCGCTCCCCCGTGGGTTTACTCTATGCGATAGTTAAATCTTTAGTTAGATTTGAATGAAATGGGAATTAAATTTACCCATAAAACAATTTGTGTTAAATATGGAGTACCACCAGTTTTTCTCCATGGGATGAATAGGTCGGGATTGGAAAAAATAAAATAAAATATTACTTCAGTAAGGTTCAGTTAATCCCGACTAGTTCCATAAACCTTAATCTGGTTTAAGTTGTGAAAAGTTATGATAAAATCTTTTGAAATGATTTCCAAAGGAAGATTAAAGAATAAATTTAAAAGAATTTATCTTTGATAAAATTAATGAGAACATGTCCCTAAAAATGTGAATATTTGAATAAAAGAATATTCTGGATTGGAATGAGATGTATGCTATCTTTTTGTATTTATCACATGATTATAAAGATACGCTAGTTATTCGGAAAGACTGGGTTTAACCCCTTCTGAATAACTGTCACGACGATTAAAAGTCGAAGATATGAAGATGGTGGTTGAAGACCGGAGATCTTCACATCGTTGGGATGATTGCTGATGTCTTGACTTGGGGTGTACACCCAAGACAAGGTAATAAGTGTTGATCGTCCATACATACTTGGAGATCGACCAGATATGTGAGGACCTCTCTCTTATATTGGACTTATGGGACGAGGAATAAGGTGCCTTTGGTTTCGTTCAAACCCAGAACGGACTTGTGAATGGATTATGTCTGACATTGTACTTCGTTCTATGTTGATTTATTTCTATTAAATTTGTATATGTTTGGTGGCGGAGAATTTATTCTCTTGCTTAACATCCTTCTCTAAGACGTATCAGCTTAGAGGTTTTATATTGATAGAAATCAGTTGTATGGCATGAATTGTCAATGTGGCATGCTAAGATGCAAATGGTCAAGGCTTTTGTTGAAAAGCAGGGCCTTATGGTTGATGATCAAAGCACAACTTTAAGGGATGCGTGCCTCACACCCCGGTATGTGTCAAAAATGGGATAAGGGACGCAAGGAGTGCATACATTTCTTTCTAGCTAGAAATTGTGTCATGTATGGGGCCCAAATATTTTTACTTATGTGGATGTTGGATTGTGAGGCACCTCGGATATAGAGCCGATAAAAGGCTTATGTGGTCGATGCACTGATCATTTTGGCGGTTTGATAGGACCAGGAAATGTATTTTTTGGAATAATCAATCCACAAATGTTAGGTATGGGCCGGCCTTGCAGGATCCAAGGGTTGCCCATGGGTGTGATCCTGGGTCATCTTGCTAGAGGTGATCTGAATCAGTAAGGAGACCATCCTTTTCCTTGACTTATGATGGAAATTCAATTTCCCATACGCATCTTCGGTTTTAGTCGTAAACCTATATAGCGACATAGTAGGATGGGGTACTATGCCGTCTATGATTGATACATTTATATCTGAAGTTGTTTGCCACACTAAACTTATAGTATATCAAAATGATTTGTTTTAAAATGTATCAAGCATGTTTGGCTATTATCAGGTAAAACTCTATCCTCTGGTTTCTGCTACATTGTGTGATGGGACATAAGTCTTATAATAACTTCATTTTTAAAAAGCATTGCGTTGTTTATTTTAAATTGATATTCATGTGGAGTAAACCTATTCCGTGTTATATGGCATGGTCCCATGATTTCTCCCACTTTTGAAGTTAGTTTTAATAACTATTTTAGCTCTCACATCAGTCCCATGACTAACATGGAGTTTATTGTTTTCGCCTAAACTTCGGGTGCCCATATTATCCACATGAGCAGTCAGTAGTTTTGGTTTTGCAGATTCTTTATTTTAGCAGGATCCTGGTTATAGTTGAAGCTATTTTCGGAAAAATTTGTATCCGTGTATTTCTTTCAGTTGTGGTAGTTAATTTATTTCCGCTGTAAATTGTATTTACATATTTTATTTCCATTGCTATGTAAATTATTAATCTCTGATATTATTTTTCCTCTTTGTAATATTTATTCGTACTCTGATATTCTTGTGCTCTGATGTAACTGTTGTAATAGCAATGGAAAGTTCTACGGTTCTGGGTTCTGATGCGTCGTGCTCTCGCACAATCCGCATTCCCGTTCAGTCTAGGCCAACCAGGGATTTTGGGTCGTGTCAAAAATCAAGTATCGAAAACCCTAAAGTTAGATGAAAGAAGTTAGAAGGTAAGAACGAAGAAAGAAAGAGAGGTAACAATGGAAGAAGAAGAACACAAGCACTTCAGATCAGATAAAATCAGAATGTCACAATGGAATAAAGAAAATATAATATACTAATATTCTTTATAGAAGAGAAAAACTATATACATACATGAATAAATAATTAGAGTACACGAATAAATTAGTCTATGCAGTCATAACATATTTTTTTTGTATAATGACTGATAAGTACAACACACACTGCAAAAAATATATATAATACAAGAAATGCGAGAATAGTCTTGAGTCGAGCTCCTCCCCTGCAGCTCCAAGCAAATACAAAGAAAATGTGGAAAATATACTCGGTCTGACCCCAACATTAAGGAAAACGCCTGGATAAGTTAGCAATATCGTAGTGAGAAAATTTACGTCACAAACAATTTGCTTAATTATAGAAATCTTTTTTAAAAAAAATGGAACTCTCGTAAGATAGAACCACTCATAAACATGGCACATGTTTTTCCCTTATGATAACCAAAACGCTTTCATTATAAATCCAGTGGTACTGTAGTAATGTCCAGAAATCACAAATAAAATAGGAAAGTAGTTGAAATTCTTGCATCTCACATTTCAACTTAGTTGGGTACAACTAGTCCGTACAGCGCTTATGTAATGTCCCGCAGTTTTATCGGTTTATATTTGAATAGTAAAATCAATTTAAATATTGAATTCATAATATAAGTGGATTTCTATATTAATTAAAATGAAGCTAAACGTATAAAAATATATATTAAATATAATCGAGCCCATAATATCGCGGCAGTTCGAAATTTAACGTTCTGAACTTCAACCGAGTGTACCGGACTCGTTTTAAACCGGATTTCTGCGAAACAAGAAACGTTGGAATCTGTTGAACTGTATCTTTCTAACAAAAGTGGAAAATGTAGATTTGGTCGTATATATTGCAAGATATGTCCAAATCAAATATTTAGAAAGTCCCTATAAAATCGTATATCGAGCGTAACGGTTAATTTGAAATAACTAGATATCGGATTCGAATTTGAACAAGGTTCTTTTGAGACGTAGTGATAATTTAATTTTTAGAATTTTACTGTAATTTTTAATTAATTTAGAACACAACTTTTTATTTGGAGTATTTTGCATCCTATATCGATATTTTGGGGTATCAAAATATAAGTTATCCTACCGATATTATTATATTTTTGGAATAATGACACATCATGTGACACGATCGTACTTTATTTTCGTCCGTAGCAGTTCGAACACAACAGAGTTTTACGTAACGGTATGCTGACAAATACATCACCCCAGTTCATGGTACAAACTTTTTATCCATGGGGTGTAAATATATATCCTTGCATTCGATAAGCATATATTGTATTAGTTCACGCTAATAAGCATATAGCTCCAGTTTCACGTTGATAAGCATATACTGCATACTAAAGGGATATTAATCCTTGCCATTTAAACATATATCCACGGCATGTACCCATCACCTTTGCTGCACTATCTCATTTTCCGCAATGAAGCAAAAAAAAATAACAGCATGCACACTGTTTATCATAGAACCAATAATAACCAATATTTTAATTTAACAATATAAAAAAATGTATTTTCATTTACCTTGGCAACAAAGGAAACGTACAAGCCTAGGAGAGAAAATATCAGCCCTAAGACGCATGACAATGGAAATGAAAATTCGATTGGGACTTTCAGCTGCACCATCAACTGCTGTTATGAAGTGAAAACTCAAACACACAACACCATGAGATTTTCACACACTGCAAAACCTACCACCCTAACACAGCTACACTATGTTTACATCCATCTACGCATGTGCTTACACAATTCTATTACTTCATATGTAAGCAAAGCAATGCTATGACACAGCTATGCTAGGCTATCTTTTCATCACTCATAGCTCACCTAGGAAATGAAATATCAAAATCCATAGGGATGAAAACACAACACTGGCCACACCTAAGAAACATTTTCACATACAGTAAGCAGGCATTTTTAAATCAAAGCATGTACCCGAATATACGTATCAAACAGTGAAGAGGTGACAATTCATTTCAGTCTACAGCCTACCCTATTGACATAGTGATCCTATACCTTGGCCATCAAGGCATCATGGAGCTATAAATATGCAGCTCCTCCCATTGTGTTGCTCGTCCAGAAATTTACCATGCCGCCTCCATTGTTTACTTTCAAAGCAAACTACAATTTTTTTCAACTGCTGTTCAATGTCTAGTACTCCACTTTGTGAGCAGCTCGGCTAGGGCAAGTTTGTTTATAAATGAGTACGTTGGTGGCTCGGAAATAATGGGGGAAGGCACGTTGGCTACATGGAGTGGAAGGGGGAAAACATTTAGGTGAGGCGCTGTTGTGTAGCAAGGTGGAGACTGGGATCAAGGTGGAAAAAGGGAAGAGAGGTGATGTATGTATGCGCCAGTGGTGAGAGCAAACCTGAATTATGGGAAGGCGCATGACAGTTCTAGTATACTGAGAGATGATTATCACAATACAAAACCATGCTTTGCCAAGCCTAAATAAGTGGATACTAGCGCTTGTTGCTGTGGAGGACACGGTAGAGTCTGTGCATGTATTTGGAAGGAAAAGATGCGCCAGCATGTGATCAAAAAGGGTACGGTGCTGACTCAAATGGTGCAAGGACTTGAGTATTGAATAACAGAGGAATTCTTGTACACGCGGGGTGCAAATTGGTGAAGAAAACCATCATGTGGCGGGCTTGGGCATTGAACGATGGGGTTGGTCATTTTGAGTTTGCGAGTATTAACATGGATGGATGGCGAAATAAATATACTTGGAGCGGTGATTACATGTGAAACGTAATCAAGGGCACAAGAAACTTAATTTGTTAGGGATGGGGACGTGCAGGGTAGAGTTTAAGTCAGACCCGTATATTTGTAAAGTATAATGATGTAATTAACAAGGAAAGGAGCATTTCGTGGTTCATTTGAGAATACGGTGATTATCAACCATTAAGTTGATGAAGTATGGCAGTAGGAGATAAACGGAGATGGTCCGTGAGGGTCTGATGTAGATTGATTGGGTAGAAGTTATCGGGCAATGATGGATAGGAGCTGAAGCGGGTTACGCTAATGAAGTTGGTTTGGAGCAATTTGAAGAACGACAGAATTAAACGTCTGGTTAAAGCGACTGACGCAAATCGTTATTTAACGGTTAACGCGCCAAGGTGATTAAATTCACTAACTCTGTTCTATTTTAAAATATTATAATTATATTTTAAATATTGGTTGAACGTTGTGTGATGGTCGCTTCGGCAGATTACAATTGGTTGAATTATATATCGTTGCACATATACACATCATTGGTTGGACTGATTCCATCGATTATAATATTTCCTAGTATGGAATCAGTGTTAATTGTTGACTAACATCGGTGGATGCAGGAAACCGGTTGGAGGAATCCAACCGGATTCCTCAATATTTATATGTACTGTTTATTTTATATAGATGCACTGTCTGAATCCAATTGACTTTTGAAACCTTGTGTTGATACTAGCGTTGAATGGAAATTCAAACGTTATTTTGATTTAATCAATAGATGATATCGATTAAGAAAGTGGAAACAACCAACCATAAATGTATCATTTGTTTTTAACTGCTATTGTTTTACCAAAATCCCACCGTGTGCGAAGCACGTGTTTCACCATACTTGCTAAATGATTTAGTAAAGTGGATTCTTATATTAATAAGATTAATAAGTTAGTAGCCGGAGATTAACTTGATGATTAATAACAAGAATTTATTGTTTTAAGAACAATTAAATGAGATATTTACAAATAGATTATGGTTGATTTCATATTACGTAAGATTAGTTAGAATCGATTATTGTTATTTAATAGTAAATAAGATTATTTAGAAATAAATTATTATTTTTATAGTAATCGATACAAGTGAAATTATTTGGATTAACAAATGTTATTTATTCAAAATGAAAAGATTTGTTAGAATTGATTAGTGGGTTAATCACGGCTAAATATTTACCAAGCAAACTGTTTTGATCAATAATTGGTTATTTAATTAAATTAGATTGGGCTGATTAATCTAATGTAATAAATTAACGAATAGTTGATTTAGTTTAAATAAGATTTTAAAGTATAAGGGATTTGTCTAAAGAAGACAAAGCGAAGAGGAATGTTTAATAAGGGATTCGTCTAAGAAAGACGAAGCGGAGAGAAATGTTTAAAAATGGATTTGTATAAGCTAATGTAAATAACCGAGTTTTCCAAAATAAGGATATGGCGTCATAAAACCATATTTAAAATATAGCAAGAAGCACGTTTATGGATTTTAAAGTATAAGGGGTTAGAGTTACGACCTTATATCTATTCTAAGATAAGGATGTTGTTGATCAAGGTCTGAGAGGTAATTGAAATACCCCAACTTGAACGGCTTCACTATTATTGAAGGATGGTATTTGTTTGTAACGGAAAGAGATGTCAAATATTTTTGTAACGGAAAGAGATGTCAAATATTTTTGTAACGGAAAGAGATGTCAAATATTTTTGTAACGGAAAGAGATGTCAAATATTTTTGTAACAGGAAGAGATGTCAAGATTTTTGTAACAGAAAGGGATGTCAAGATTAGTTATAAAGAGAATATTACAGCGTATGACAAGTCCTAGAACTATAGCGATAAAATAACGCTATTGAGTAAACTTAAGCGTGACTGTTATGTCGAGATTAGTTATAAGGGGAATATTACAGCGTATGACAAGTTTTGATCTATAACGATAAATTAGCGCTGTTAAACAAGCTTAAGTGTGATTTTTATATAGCATTACTCCCTAGGGGATGTAAACTGTTTGTTTTGAAATCCACTTATTCTAAAAGAAATAAGTAACGATGATTGTCCAAAGAAGTATAAGAACGAGTATTGGAGAATCATTTCAGAAAACGATGACATCATTTCGATGTTTGAAATTTGATTAGAGTTAAGTAACACTATTAGAAATTGAACTATAATTCGACAATGACGAATGGTAAATAAAAAGTGCCCATGGTTGTGTGATGTTTAGTTGTCCATTTGAATGGATGTTTGTTTTTACTTCGATAGTTAAATAACCGGCTATCGAAGTATTTTGACCATCGTTGTCAATACGGAGAGACCGGTTGGATATATTATCCGAAACCACTCCGTATAGGCATAAGCGCTGCGAGTTGATTATGCTGAAGGAAGTTGAAGACAGAGTGAAATGCAAGGGTCGTCCTGTTCCAGAATGGTGTTTTCTGTTTGTCCAGTCCCAGGACAACTTGTATGGACGAATGTCTGACAGAGTATTCCTAACGGTCACATAAGACGATCTTTTCAAGGTATTACGTTTGGTGGCGGAGAAATTCGTTTCTCTTAGCTTTTATACCCGTAATATTTTTGGGAAGATCAACTAGTGATTTGACGGGTTTGACGATGTGGCATTCAAAGTGTATGGTGGCTAGATGTTCTAAAAAGATAGACGTAGCCTCAAGCTTCACAACCGAGAAATGACAAAAATCGGGCAGGTAGCATGGTTATGTGGGTCGCTCGCATTAGGGTGTATAATCACCTATCTAGAGAAATTCCTTTTGTTTCTTAGTCTATCGATTCTGCCCATTCGGGAACGGTGGTTTGAGTCCAACCGTTGGTGATATACATTCGATACACTCAAGCGAAATGAGCGGTCGGTCATGTGTGTGCCGGGTTGCAAGAGGTTCTTGTTTAACCCAGTGTATTCGCCTCTAGAGATACACTATCGGCAGGTGGTCCCATACCTTGTCATACTTGGAATCCAATCTCCAATAAGCGCCCTGCGGTTTTTGATTTTATACTATGTATGTAGAGCGTGAGATGCAAGCGTTCTACTATTTGGTTATTTACTTGATTAGACATTATTATAATATCACTGGATTTTGATATCAAAATATTTTGTGTTATAGTAAGGTAAAAACCGTCCATGTTTATGTGTGGGTTGGTCATACTATTATCCTTTTGTCTTAAAAGGATTTTCAAAGTTAAACCGTATGGTTGGAATTTACTCACACCAGTCCCATGACTGACCCAGAGTTTATTTTGTTTTTTCCCTAAACTCTTGGGTGCCCAAATTTGTACGGGCAGTCAAGTGTTTCAGGCTTTTACAGATACACTTGGAGGAGCTAAAAGCAGAAGACTTCACCGTTAGTATTTAGAGATTATTTTCCGCTGTGATATGATGTATTGTACTCTGTAAATGGTATGCATATATGATACAGTTTTGTATTTCAAAGTTATGTTATATAATATATTTTATTCGTTCCGCTGTGACATTCGTGTTTACTCTGATTATGTTCAGCCGTGATCTTCTTCTTCTATTCTATTAGTTCTATCTTATCTATTCCCACCCTCTCATTTCTTTCTATTAATGACCTGGTATTTTCGATGTCTGAACAGTCGACGCTGGGATTTGTGTCGATTTTCGGAGTCGAAAATTTCAATTCGTTACTGTTGGTATCAGAGCTATTGGTTAAGAGATTACCTTGGCTCTGTGGTGTAACTCAATAGAGATGGAGTTAGTAATACTCTAGATTGAGTTTGAGTGTATATATATGAGCACGTATTTGTAAATTGGGATAAAAACTATTTTATATTATGTTGGTTGGTTTGGCAAGTGGTTTATGAATTCTGGTCGATACTGGATTGCAAACTGTATCGATAGGTGTTTCTAAACTCTTGAACAGAGTAATTCGACACAGTACGTTTTGAAAAGAGGGTAAATGAAATAATTTTACCCAAATTATATTTGATATAAAAAGCAGTATATATCTTGAATTATTATGATATATATTGGATGTGTTGATCTTTATTAAAATCGAATGAGATTGAAATTGATATTCTTATAAATAACTAACCAGAGTTCATATAAATGTGACATATAGAATCAGATATACTAAATCTGAATTTAAACCAGATTTGGAATTAAAACTCTGGGAATTTGCCAGAGGTTTGAAAATGAATGTTCGAATTGAAATATGAGAATTTTAAGATCCTGGGTGAATTTAGAAATATTTTCCAAGTATTATAAAGGATATTTTGGAAATAAATTCAAAATGAAAAGAAAAAAAAATCAAATAAGTTTTGCAAGCGATATAGCATTGGACTCACTCCGGTTACTGGAAAATAATTCCGATGGTGAAGTCGACCATCATCGGTGTCCATTTTCGAGTTTCTAAGTGACGGATTGCTACTAAAGATTTTGAATTGTTTTAAGAAAAACAAGTGTTTTGAATCATATTCAAATGTTTTGAATTGCTATTGTTATATGTGACTATATATATAGTTTCAGATTGATTTGAAATAAAACCCAGGAATCTGAATTCTGAAATTTGAAGTTAAAAATATTGGAATGATAAAGGTAAATATATAGAGAATTTAACTAAGTTAAAAAAAAGTGGTTTGGACTAGAGAGAATCTGGAATGGAATTGAATTGATGAATTAAGAGTTGGAATTGAGTTTGGAATCGGAGTTTGAATAAAGATATATGTGGATGATGTGGTTCAAGGATAATTTTAATGGAAATCAAGTGGAAATGAAATGGTATATGCTTATTAGACAACAAATAGAAGAGGCAGAGTGGAATGACAGACAAAATGGCTGTTTGAATTTCTTTTGGGTTGGAAAATGCCCAAAGAGGCAAGTTGAAGTAATACTGAATGAGCCAAGAAAAGGAGATGCTGGCGAGATTCTCCGAAAATTTGAGCTGTTGGAACTTTTCAGAATTTTGAAAATATTCGAAATAAGAAGGAATTAATATTTAATTGGAATTAATCAGTTCAGTTGAAACTGAAATTATGAAGTTAACCAAAAAGACTTTTAACCTGTTTACAACAGAGATTGTAGCATTTTCCCTATCTTAACAATTTCGAGGACGAAATTATTTTAAGGGGGAAGGAATGTAATGTCCCGCAGTTTTATCGGTTTATATTTGAATAGTTAAATCAGTTTAAATATTGAATTCATAATACAAGTGGATTTATATATTAATTAAAATGAAGTTGAACGTATAAAAATATATATTAAATATAATCGAGCCCATAATATCGCGGCAGTTCGAAATTTAACGTTCTGAACTTCAACCGAGTGTACCGGACTCGTTTTAAACCGGATTTCTGCGAAACAAGAAACGTTGGAATCTGTTGAACTGTATCTTTCAAACAAAAGTGGAAAATGTAGATTTGGTCGTATATATTGCAAGATATGTCCAAATGAAACATTCAGAAAGTCGCTATAAAATCGTATATCGACCGTAACGGTTAATTTGAAATAACTAGATATCGGATTCGAATTTGAACAAGGTTCTTTTGAGACATAGTGATAATTTAATTTTTAGAATTTTACTGTAATTTTTAATTAATTTAGAACACAACTTTTTATTTAGAGTATTTTGCATCCCATATCGATATTTTGGGGTATCAAAATATAAGTTATCCTACCGATATTATTATATTTTTGGAATAATGACACATCATGTGACACGATCGCACTTTTATTTTCGTCCGTAGCAGTTCGAACACAATAGAGTTTTACGTAACGGTATGCTTACAAATACATCATCCCAGTTCACGGTACAAACTTTTTATCCACGGGGTGTAAATATATATCCTTGCATTTGATAAGCATATATTGTATTGGTTCACGCTAATAAGCATATAGCTCCAGTTTCACGTTGATAAGCGTATACTGCATACTAAAGGGATATTATTCCTTGCCATTTAAACATATATCCACGGCATGTACCCATTACCTTTACTGCACTATCTCATTTTCCGCAATGAAGCAAAAAAAATAACAGAATGCCCACTGTTTATCATAGAACCAATAATAACCAATATTTTAATTTAACAATATAAACAAATGTATTTTCATTTGCCTTGGCAACAAAGGAAGCGTACAAGCCTAGGAGAGAAAATATCAGCTACCCTAAGACGCATGACAATGGAAATGAAAATTCGATGGGGACTTTCAGCTGCACCATCAACTGCTGTTATCAAGTGAAAACTCAAACACACAACACCATGAGATTTTCACACACTGCAAAACCTACCACCCTAACACAGCTACACTACGTTTACATCCATCTACGCATGTGCTTCGTACACAATTCTATTACTTCATATGTAAGCAAAGCAATGCTATGACACAGCTATGCTAGGCTATCTTTTCATCACTCATAGCTCACCTAGGAAATGAAATATCAAAATCCATAGAGATGAAAACACAACACTGGCCACACCTAAGAAACATTTTCACATACATTAAGCAGGCATTTTTAAATCAAAGCCTGTACCCGAATATACGTATCAAACAGTGAAGAGGTGACAATTCATTTCAGTCAACAGCCTACCCTATTGACACAATCATCCTATACCTTGGCCATCAAGGTGTAATGACCCGAATTTTTAGTGACTTTGGTTATCGACATAAACTCGATGTCGATAACCAAAACATCGAAAAATCCCGGTAATTAATGAAAGAAATAAGAGGGTGAGGAAAGATAAGATAGAAAATTAGAATAGAAGAAGAAGAAGAACACAACATCAGAGTAACACGAATCTCATAGTGGAACAAATAAATATATTATATAACATAACTTGAAATATACATCTGTACTAGAATATACATCATTATCAAAGTACAACACTTACAACACAACGGAAATAACTATAGCTATATGATCCTGAAGCCTCCTGCTCCCGCTCTTCAACTATATCTGTAAAACCCCGACTACTTGACTGCCCATACAAATTTAGGCACCCAAGAGTTTAGGGAAACAAACAAATAAACTCCGGGTCAGTCATGGGACTGGTATGAGTAAAACAGTTTAAAAACAGTTCAAGCAGGTAATCGATATCTCATAAGACCACGCCGTATAACGGAACGGTTTTTTTTACCTTATGAGAATCCAAATATCTTTATATCAAAAACTTTTTGATATTATAATAATGTCTATCAACACAATATAAAAATCATCTAGCAGAAACGCTTTCATCTCACGTTCTACATGTATAGTATACAATCAAAACCGCAAGCACGTATTGGGTAATGGATTTCCAACTATGACAAGGTATGGAACCACCTTTCGCTAGTGTACCTCTAGAGAAGAATACACTGGGTTCAACAAGAACATCTTGCAACCCGGCCACACATGAGCGACCACTCATTTCGCTTGAGTGTATCGAATGTATATCACCAACGGTTGGGATCAGCAACCGTTTCCTGAAATGGACGGCATCAACAATAGATTTTTTAGAAATGAATGAAACTCTAGATCAGGTGATTATACACCCTGCTTCGGTGCGACTGACTTAGCCATGCTGCCTGCCCGATTTCTGTCATTTACCGGATGTGAGGCTAGAAGCTACGCTTTATGATCACACCAGATTCACTTTGAATGCCACATCGTCAAATCCATCAAATCACCGATTGACGTCCTCAACCATACATTATGTGTTAGCTAAAAGAAGTTCCCTTCTCCGCTTCCACTCTGGGTACGGTTGGAGAAATCAATATACGTGATCGTCTGGAAATACTCTGTCAGACATCCGTCCATACAAGTCATCCAGGAAACAGGATGAACCGAAGGCACTATTCTATACACAGGATAGCCCTTGCATAACTCCGTCTTCAATTTCTTTTGGCATATATGATTCGCAACGCTTATGCCAATACAGAGTGGTTCTTTGGATAATAATCCAACCGGTCTCTCCATATTAACAACGTTAAAATGGTCAAAACTTCGATAGTCTGTGATTTAACTATCGAAGAAAACAGGTGTGCAAACAACGATATTATTTCCAAATGGAAATTATATCGATCAAACATCATTCAACTTTTATCTCTTTATTCCATTAATTTACTTATCTCCTGTTTCTCTATATTCAATATTTCCTATTTTCTAAATTTGGAAAATATACGTTATTAACAATGGAAAACATTTCCATTTCTTGTTTTCTTTATTAGAAAACATTTCTGGTTTCTTATTTGGAAAACATTTCCAAAGCTTCTTCATTGGACTTAGACAGATGTTTAAACAAACCATCACGATGCCAACTCAAACCATTTCCTTTACTGTCGAACCTTAACTGTTCCTTAGTTAAAATGAAGTCAATTAAGTTGGGGTAGAACTACCTCTCAGACCTTAACTGAACCACATTTCTAACTTTGAAATAGGCAAAGTTCACTTTATATTCCTTTTACTAACATCCTTACTTAACCCTCCTTCGAATGGCTATATTCGATTGACTCTTTTCACTTAACTCTATTCGATTAGCCCTTATCAATTAACTCTATTGGACTAACACTATTGGGTTAACTCTATTTGACTAACGCTATTGATTTACACATTTCACTTAACTCCTTTCGAATAAACTATATTCGATAACTCCTTTTAACTTTAACTCTAATCGATTAACTAACATTGATTAACTCCTTTTAACTTTAACTCTAATCGATTAACTAACATCGATTAACTCCTTTTAACTTTAACTCTAATCGATTAAACTAACATCGATTAACTCCTTTTAACTTTAACTCTAATCAATTAAACTAACATCGATTAACTCCTTTCGATTTATTCTAATACGAATAACTAATATATGTTTTAACTTTATTTCGAATAACTATATTCGATTTAACTCCATTCGCTTGACTCTAGATCGCAGCGATCACAATGGTTACGCCTGATTCCCTCAGGAAACATCCGGCCGCCGTAGGCTATCTGTAGCCCTGCGAATTTCGCTAGCAGTCGTGCAAAATGGTAACTTATCCTATATATATATGTCTGATTTACTCCTTTTAATAAACTACGTTTGATTAACTCCTTTTAATAAACTACGTTTGATTAACTCCTTTTAAAATCCTATTTATTTCCTAAATAAATATTCCTTTATTTTATTCTATTTGTTTTATCAACATTTTTCCCTTTTATTTACTTTCGAAATATTTCCTTTTTATAAAATCTATTGATTTTATAAAATTCCTTTATTTCAATATACATTGAAATAAATTCTTTTTACATCCCAGGGTCTTTTCTGATATTAAAAATATTGAATAATAATGATCAATGTCATTTCAACACACATAATCCATAACAGATTATATATCACATCATATATCACAATATATGAAAAACAATAAAATAAATGTTGAGGAATCTAGTCGGATTCCTCCAACCTGTTTCCCTCCATCACAGATGTTAAACAATATAGATAACATCACTTTCAGTTCCATACTATATATTCTAGTAAACAGAATCAATATAGAAATTCAACTAACTGACTAGCAGTTCAATCAAACAGTCAACATAAAATCAATCAGACAAATTCTAACAGTTCTAAAAATACATTATGAAATTATAAACTGTTCAGAGTGAGTGAGATTTACTCACATTGGACGATCATCGTCAATGACGATAACCATCACTTGATTCAGACAATTTATTTTGCTATAAATTGTAACGGGCTTAGATTCGCTCCCAGTCAGTTCCATTGTGGAGCGATCATCCATACGATCCTGCCGGATCTTGTTTCATTCAACCCACCTCCATTCGGATACACCCATGCCCGCTCATACAAGAGCCGTCTTTCCCCAAACCAAGAAATCTGTGGCTTCCCTTTTTCTCAGTAAATAATCTGAATCCATGAACTCCTCCCGTTTAACTTGAAATCAACCCAAGCCAACATGACAAAGCCCATTGACCACGTTAAACCCATTTACCACGTTATTCCCCTCCTCAGTTAAAACCACGTACTGCCTTTCCCTCATCCTTGTCCACGAGCCAACCCATGCAAACAAGACCTCCTCCACGTTTTAACCCTCCAGGCCCCTCTTCTCTCAACGCCGACCGCTCCAGTGAATCCAAGCCAACCTCTGCAGCCCTCAATTTGTTCCTTACAGCACTGCTTTTCCTGTTTCGAAAACTAGATCTAGGCCCTTCCATCCACACGACTCACGCCGTTCTCCGGCTCCTCACACCACCATCCAGCTATCACGCACAACCAACGTCAACCCCTCCTATTCGACCTCCTTAGTCCAAGTATGGCCTCTGTTCGCGCCAAGTCTGCCTCGAACTCACGGGGAAACGTGCCCTAGACACTGCTGCTCACGCTCGGTTTCAGTGAGTTGGATCGCATGCTGAAATAAGCACACCCGTTTAAAGAGAGAAGCTTCCCGAATCCATCCATATGCGTGCTATAATTTATAGGATTTGATTTTGATTTTAAGGATTTTCTCAAGTTTCGTTTTGCTGTATATTTAGAGGAGAAGTGGCGGCTGTAATTCTTGAATCGTGAGGAGAGGAATGAAATGCTAGGTTTCAAGGAGATAATGCTATTATATAGGGAGTTATCTTTTGCCTAGATATTTTCTTTCTTTGACTGTGTGATGGTGGATTCTCCACGTCTTATTGGGGAAAAAGAACGGTGGCTTTCTAATCTCTACAAGAATGATCTTAGGTCTTAAGATATTCATATTTTTATTTATCCCTATTACGTAAAACTTGGTTTAGTTACGTACTGCTACGGACAGAAATGAAAATGCAGTCATGTTGAGTATTTCACCACGATCCCAAAAATATAAAAATATCGGTAGGTTAACTCATATTGTGAAATCTCAAAATGTTGATTTCAGGGTGTACAATACTCCAAATAAAAAGATACTTATTTAATTAATTAAAAATTACAGTAAAATTCTAAAAATTAAATTATCGTTATGTCCCAAAAGAACCTTGTCTAAATTCAAAACCAATCTCTAGTTATATCGAATAAACCGTTATGGTCGATAAACGATTCTATAGCGACTATTTCAAATTTTGATTTGGACATATCTCAAAATCTACACAACGAAATCCTGATTTTTCTCTTCCACTAGAAAGATATACTCCACCAGCTTCGTACATTTCTTATTTCACAGAAATCCGATTTAAAACGAATTCTGTACATTCAATTGAAGTTCAAATCGCCAATTTACGAGCTGCAGCGCCATTTCGAGCTCGATTTTAATTATATTATAACTCTACGTTCAAACTGTCGTTTATATAACATATTTGTTATTCAACAAGCTGAACTAAATATCACAGATGATCCAGTTCACACCATATCGCCATTTCAGCCAATTCTGATTATTTCAGAATTAAATATATTATTAAATTTATTATTTTAAATTAAATATTCACCATTATTTAAATTCCACGGCCATTAAATTCTCCAAACCACCATTTCAATAATTAAATAAATTAATTATAATACCTCTGCCAATGCGGGTCATTACAATCTTCCCCACTTAAAATAATTTCGTCCTCGAAATTGCTAAGGTAGAGAACGACCCTATCGACTGGTTAGAACATATTTGTTCACTTCTTAACTCCGTTTTCAACTAAACCAATTTAATTTTAACTAAATTATTTATTCATTCCTATTATCGAAAATTTTCAAAAATCCTGAAAATTTTCTAGCTCCTTAACTTTTCGAAAATTTCGCCAGCACCTACTTTGTACTGGTCAATACGTAAACTCCAACTCGCCTCTCTGGGCCATCTCCATCCCAAAAGAAAATCAAACAGCCAAGCGGCTTGCCAATTCGGCTCATAAATCTTATATCCAATGGAAATATAAACTTGTACCTTTTGTCGACATAACATTATATCCTTTCACCTGTTATCAATTCACCATATACCAGGGTTATCCTAATCAAACTCCAATCCGCTTTTTATCCACAATTTCAACCATTCGCTTATACCTAAGTCGAATTTTATTTCAAATTCGAGTTCCATTCTCGATTCCAAACTCTTTACTTGATTATCAAGTTACACTTCATATTTGAATCTCACAATCCAATTTATCTTGATATCATTCTGATTCAACCTCAGTTACCACTTTACTGACTTTACTTTTAATTCAAATTTGCTTTCACAAATTTCTGTTAAATTTGTTTTAAATTCCAACAGTCTTTCCTTGGGAGTTTTTAAACATTTTACTCTTTTCAAAAAACAAATTTTCCCTTTGAACTTGTCACGGAGCCCTTAATTAATATTTCATTAGTTAAATCACTTCTCTATTTCTTTATCAATGTTTGTTAACAAAATATTTTCAATAACCATATTGGCCTTTTACGTTATTTGGAAAACATTTCCGAATAATCCAATGATAATTCTTTTCACTTCATTTATAAATTTTGTTTATAAAAGAACTATTTATAAACTTCGTTTATAAAGGAACTTCTCGTTTTATTTCTTTTAAAACAAGTTAATATTTCAAATCTATTTCAAAATTCAAATTCTATATTTTAAATCCCATTTTTGAAATTCAACACAATTTGTCTTTCCCAAAACAAATTCAAAACAGTATCTCTGGTAGTAATTCGTCACTTGCAACTCGAAAATGAATACTGATGATGCAGCTGTCATCATCAGAATCTATTTTCCAGCGATCGAAGAGAGTTCAATACTATAAAACCGTTTCTAAACATTTCCACTTTGAAATTCATTTCAAAATATAATTCACACTGCTTGTAAAACAATTTAAAATCTCCCAGGATCTTAAATTTCCCTTATTTTTTTAATCCAAATCCGTTTACAACACTTATCCAATTCTCCAGAGTTTTAATTCAATTTCTAGTTTAAAATATTCAGATTCAACTCATCTGATTTCACGTATTTCACTTATATGAATTCTGATTGGTTATTTACATAACCATTTAATTTATAATCTTACTCGACTATAATAACAACTAATATATTCAATATATATCAAAATATACTTCGGGTAAATTTATTTTAATTTACCCTCTTTTCAAAACATATTGTGCCGACCCATCGTATTCGAGTTTTTATCAAATCCTAACGATACAGTGGATCAAACTGATCGACCAGAACATATAAACTACTCAACCAATAAATCACCACAATATAAAATTATTTTTATAACATATACAAATACGTCCACTCGTATATATACACTCAATCTCAGTCTAGGGTATTACTAACCCTGTCTCTACCGAGTCACGCCACAGAGCCAAGGTAATTCTCTTAACTTAAGCTCTGATACCAACTGTAATGACCCGGATTTTTAGCGACTTTGGTTATCGACATAAACTCGATGTCGATAACCAAAACATCGAAAAATCCCGGTAATTAATGAAAGAAATTAGAGGGTGAGGAAAGATAAGATAGAAAATTAGAATAGAAGAAGAAGAAGAACACAACATCAGAGTAACACGAATCTCACAGCGGAACGAATAAATATATTATATAACATAACTTGAAATATACATCTGTACTTGAATATACATCATTATCAAAGTACAACACTTACAACACAGTGGAAATAACTATAGCTATATGGTCCTAAAGCCTCCTGCTCCAGCTCTTCAACTATATCTGTAAAACCCTGACTACTTGACTGTCCGTACAAATTTAGGCACCCAAGAGTATAGGGAAACAAACAAATAAAATCCGGGTCAGTCATGGGACTGGTATGAGTAAAACAGTTTAAAAATAGTTCAAGCAGGTAATTGATATCTCATAAGACCACGCCGTATAACGGAACGGGTTTTTTTTACCTTATGAGAATCCAAATATCTTTATATCAAAAACTTTTAGATATTATAATAATGTATATCAACACAATATAAAAATCATCTAGCAGAAACGCTTTCGTCTCACGTTCTACATATATAATATACAATCAAAACCGCAAGCACGTATTGGGTAATGGATTTCCAACTATGACAAGGTATGGAACCACCTTTCGCTAGTGTACCTCTAGAGAAGAATACACTGGGTTCAACAAGAACATCTTGCAACCCGGCCACACATGACCGACCACTCATTTCACTTGAGTGTATCGAATGTATATCACCAACGGTTGGGATCAGCAACCGTTTCCCGAATGGGACAGCATCAACAATAGATTTTTTAGAAATGAATGAAACTCTAGATCAGGTGATTATACACCCTACTTCGGTGCGACCGACTTAGCCATGCTGCCTGCCCGATTTCTGTCATTTACCGGATGTGAGGCTAGAAGCTACGCTTTATCATCACACCAAATTCACTTTGAATGTCACATCGTCAAATCCATCAAATCACCGATTGACGTCCTCAACCATACATTATGTGTTAGCTAAAAGAAGTTCCCTTCTCCGCTTTCACTCTTGGTACGGTTGGAAAAATCAATATACGTGATCGTCTGGAAATACTCTGTCAGACATCCGTCCATACAAGTCATTCAGGAAACAGGATGAACCGAAGGAACTATTTTGTAAACAGGATAGCCCTTGCATAACTCCGTCTTCAATTTCTTTTGGCATATATGATTCGCAACGCTTATGCCAATACAGAGTGGTTCTTTGGATAATAATCCAACCGGTCTCTCCATATTAACAACGTTAAAATGGTCAAAACTTCGATAGTCTGTGATTTAACTATCGAAGAAAACAGGTGTGCAAACAACGATATTATTTCCAAATGCAAATTATATCGCTCAAACATCATTCAACTTTTATCTCTTTATTCCATTAATTTACTTATCTCCTGTTTCTCTATATTCAGTATTTCCTATTTTCTAAATTTGGAAAATATACGTTATTAACAATGGAAAACATTTACATTTCTTGTTTTCTTTATTAGAAAACATTTCTGGTTTCTTATTTGGAAAACATTTCCAAAGCTTCTTCATTGGACTTAGACATATGTTTAAACAAACCATCACGATGCCAACTCAAACCATTTCCTTTACTGTAGAACCTTAATTATTCCTTAGTTAAAACGAAGTCAATCAAGTTGCGGTAGAACTACCTCTCAGACCTTAACTGAACCACATTTCTAACTTTGAAATAGGCAAAGTTCACTTTATATTCCTTTTACTAACATCCTTACTTAACCCTCCTTCGAATAGCTATATTAGATTGACTCTTTTCACTTTACTCTATTCGATTAGCCCTTATCAATTAACTCTATTGGACTAACACTATTGGGTTAACTCTATTTGACTAATGCTATTGATTTACTCATTTCACTTAACTCCTTTCGAATAAACTATATTCGATAACTCCTTTTAACTTTAACTCTAATCGATTAACTAACATCGATTAACTCCTTTTAACTTTAACTCTAATCGATTAACTAACATCGATTAACTCCTTTTAACTTTAACTCTAATCGATTAAACTAACATCGATTAACTCTTTTAACTTTAACTCTAATCGATTAAACTAACATCGATTAACTCCTTTCGATTTATTCTAATACGAATAACTAATATATGTTTTAACTTTATTTCGAATAAATATATTCGATTTAACTCCATTTGCTTGACTCTAGATCGCAGCGATCACAATGGTTACGCCTGATTCCCTCAGGAAACATCCGGCCGCCGTAGGCTATCTATAGCCCTGCGAATTTCGCTAGCAGTCGTGCAAAATGGTAACTTATCCTATATAACTACGTTTGATTAACTCCTTTTAATAAACTACGTTTGATTAACTCCTTTTAAAATCCTATTTATTTCCTAAATAAATATTCCTTTATTTTATTCTATTTGTTTTATCAACATTTTTCCCTTTTATTTACTTTCGAAATATTTCCTTTTTATAAAATCTATTGATTTTATAAAATTCCTTTATTTCAATATACATTGAAATAAATTCTTTTTACATCCCAGGGTCTTTTCTGATATTAAAAATATTGAATAACAGTGATCAATGTCATTTCAACACACATAATCCATAACAGATTATATATCACATCATATATCACAATATATGAAAAACAATAAAATAAATGTTGAGGAATCCAGTCGGATTCCTCCAACCTGTTTCCCTGCATCACAGATGTTAAACAATATAGATAACATCACTTTCAGTTCCATACTATATATTCTGTTAAACAGAATCAATATAGAAATTCAACTAACTGACTAGCAGTTCAATCAAACAGTCAATATACAATCAATCAGACAAATTCTAACAGTTCTAAAAATACATTATGAAATTATAAACTGTTCAGAGTTAGTGAGATTTACTCACATTGGACGATCATCGTCAATGACGATAACCATCACTTGATTCAGACAATTTATTTTGCTATAAATTGTAATGGGCTTAGATTCGCTCCCAGTCAGTTCCATTGTGGAGCGATCATCCATACGATCCTGCCGGATCTTGTTTCATTCATCCCACCTCCATTCGGATACACCCACGCCCGCTCATAAAAGAGACGTCTTTCGCCAAACCAAGAAATCCGTGGCTTCCCTTTTTCTCAGCAAATAATCTGAATCCATGAACTCCTCACGTTTAACTTGAAATCAACCCAAGCCAACATGACAAAGCCCATTGACCATGTTAAACCCATTTACCACGTTATTCCCCTCCTCAGTTAAAACCACGTACTGCCTTTCCCTCATCCTTGTTCACGAGCCAACCCATGCAAACAAGACCTCCTCCACGTTTTAACCCTCCAAGCCCCTCTTCTCTCAACGCCGACCGCTCCAGTGAACCCAAGCCAACCTCTGCAGCCCTCAATTTGTTCCTTACTGCACTGCTTTTCCTATTTAGAAAACTAGATCCAGGCCCTTCCATCCACACGACTCACGCCGTTCTCTGACTCCTCACACCACCATCCAGCTATCACGCACAACCGACGTCAACCCCTCCTATTCGACCTCCGTAGTCCAAGTATGGCCTCTGTTCGCGCCAAGTCTGCCTCGAACTTACGGGGAAACGTGCCCTAGGCACTGCTGCTCACGCTCGGTTTCAGTGAGTTGGATCGCATGCTGAAATAAGCACACCAGTTTGAAGAGAGAAGCTTCCCGAATCCTTCCATATGCGTGTTATAATTTATAGGATTTGATTTTGATTTTAAGGATTTTCTCAAGTTTAGTTTTGCTGTATATTTATAGGAGAAGTGGTGGCTGTAATTCTTGAATCGTGAGGAGAGGAATGAAATGCTAGGTTTCAAGGAGATAATGCTATTATATAGGGAGTTATCTTTTGCCTAGATATTTTCTTTCTTTGATTGTGTGATAGTGGATTCTCCACGTCTTATTGGGGAAAAAGAACGGTGGCTTTCTAATCTCTACAAGAATGAGCTTAGGTCTTAAGATATTCATATTTTTATTTATCCCTATTACGTAAAACTTAGTTTAGTTACGTACTGCTACGGACAGAAATGAAAATGCAGTCATGTCGAGTATTTCACCACGATCCCAAAAATATAAAAATATCGGTAGGTTAACTCATATTGTGAAATCTCAAAATGTTGATTTCAGGGTGTACAATACTCCAAATAAAAAGATACTTATTTAATTAAAAATTACAGTAAAATTCTAAAAATTAAATTATTGTTATGTCCCAAAAGAACCTTGTCTAAATTCAAACCCAATCTCTTGTTATATCAAATAAACTGTTACGGTCGATAAACGATTCTATAGCGACTATTTCAAATTTTGATTTGGACATATCTCAAAATCTACACAACGAAATCCTGATTTTTCTCTTCCACTAGAAAGATATACTCCACTAGCTCCGTACATTTCTTGTTTCACAGAAATCCGATTTAAAACGAACTCTGTACATTCAGTTGAAGTTCAAATCGCCAATTTACGAACTGCAGTGCCATTTTGAGCTCGATTTTAATTATATTATAACTCTACGTTCAAACTTTCGTTTATATAATATATTTGTTATTCAAATTCAATTCCAAGCTGAATTAAATATCACAGATGATCCAGTTCACACCATATCGCCATTTCAGCCAATTCTGATTATTTTAGAATTAAATATATTATTAAATTTATTATTTTAAATTAAATATTCACCATTATTTAAACTCCACGGCCATTAAATTCTCTAAACCACCATTTCAATAATTAAATAAATTAATTATAATACCTCTACCAATGCGGGTCATTACACAAGGCATCGTGGAGCTATAAATATGCAGCTCCTCTCATTGTGTTGCTCGTCCAGAAATTTACCATGCCGCCTCCATAGTTTTCTTTCAAAGCAAACTACAATTTTTTTCAACTGCTGTTCAATGTCTAGTATTCCTCTTTGTGAGCAGCTCGGCTAGGGCAAGTTTGTTTATAAATGAGTACGTTGGTGGCTCGGAAATAATGGGGGAAGGCACGTTGGCTACATGGAGTGGAAGGGGGAAAACATTTAGGTGAGGCGCAGTTGTGTAGCAAGGTGGAGACTGGGATCAAGGTGGAAAAAGGGAAGAGAGGTGATGTATGTATGCGCCAGTGGTGAGAGCAAACGTGAATTATGGGAAGGCGCATGACAGTTCTAGTATACTGAGAGATGATTATCACAATACAAAACCATGCTTTGCCAAGCCTAAACAAGTGGATACTAGCGCTTGTTGCTGTGGAGGACACAGTAGAGTCGGTGCATGTATTTGGAAGGAAAAGATGCGCCAGCATGTGATCAAAAAGGGTACGGTGCTGACTCAAATGGTGCAAGGACTTGAGTATTGAATAACAGAGGAATTCTTGTACACGCGGGGTGCAAATTGGTGAAGAAAACCATCATGTGGCGGGCTTGGGCATTGAACGATGGAGTTGGTCATTTTGATTTTGCGAGTATTAACATGGATGGACGGCGAAATAAATATACTTGGAGCGGTGATTACGTGTGAAACGTAATCAAGGGCACAAGAAACTTAATTTGTTAGGGATGGGGACGTGCAGGGTAGAGTTTAAGTCAGACCCGTATATTTATAAAGTATAATGATGTAATTAACAAGGAAAGGAGCGTTTCGTGGTTCATTTGAGAATACGGTGATTATCAACCATTAAGCTGATGAAGTATGGCAGTAGGAGAAAAACGGAGATGGTCCGTGAGGGTCTGATGTAGATTGATTGGGTAGTAGTTATCAAGCAATGATGGATAGGAGCTGAAGCGGGTTACGCTAATTAAGTTGGTTTGGCGCAATTTGAAGCACGACAGAATTAAACGTCTGGTTAAAGCGACTGACGCAAATTGTTATTTAACGGTTAACGCGCCAAGGTGAGTAAATTCACTAACTCTGTTCTATTTTAAAATATTATAATTATATTTTAAATATTGGTTGAACGTTGTGTGGTGGTCGCTTCGGTAGATTACAATTGGTTGAATTATATATCGTTGCACATATACACATCATTGGTTGGACTGATTCCATCGATTATAATATTTCCTGGTATGGAATCAGTGTTAATTGTTGACTAACATCGGTGGATGCAGGAAACCAGTTGGAGGAATCAAACCGGATTCCTCAATATTTATATGTATTGTTTATTTTATATAGATGCACTGTTTGAATCCAATTGACTTTTGAAACCTTGTGTTGATATTAGCGTTGAATGGAAATTCAAACGTTATTTTGATTTAATCAATAGATGATATCGATTAAGAAAGTGGAAACAACCAACCATAAATGTATCATTTGTTTTTAACTGCTATTGTTTTACCAAAATCCCACCGTGTGCGAAGCACGTGTTTCACCATACTTACTAAATGATTTAGTATAGTGGATTCTTATATTAATAAGATTAATAAGTCAGTAGGCGGAGATTAACTTGATGATTAATAACAAGAATTTATTGTTTTAAGAATAATTAAATGAGATATTTACAAATAGATTATGGTTGATTTCATATTACGTAAGATTAGTTAGAATCGATTATTGTTATTTAATAGTAAATAAGATTATTTAGAAATAAATTATTATTTTTATAGTAATCGATACAAGTGAAATTATTTGGATTAATAAATGTTATATATTCAAAATGAAAAGATTTGTTAGAATTGATAAGTGGGTTAATCATGGCTAAATATTTACCAAGCAAACTGTTTTGATCAATAATTGGTTATTTAATTAAATTAGATTGGGCTGATTAATCTAATGTAATAAATTAACGAATAGTTGATTTAGTTTAAATAAGATTTTAAAGTATAAGGGATTTGTCTAAAGAAGACAAAGCGAAGAGGAATGTTTAATAAGGGATTCGTCTAAGAAAGACGAAGCGGAGAGAAATGTTTAAAAATGGATTTGTATAAGCTAATGTAAATAACCGAGTTTTCAAAATAAGGATATGGCGTCATAAAACCATATTTAAAATATAGCAAGAAGCACGTTTACGGATTTTAAAGTATAAGGGGTTAGAGTTACGAACTTATATCTATTCTAAGATAAGGATGTTGTTGATCAAGGTCTGAGAGGTAATTGAAATACCCCAACTTGAACGGCTTCACTATTATTGAAGGATGGTATTTGTTTGTAATGGAAAGAGATGTCAAATATTTTTGTAACGGAAAGAGATGTCAACTATTTTTGTAACGGAAAGTGATGTCAAATATTTTTGTAACGGAAAGAGATGTCAAATATTTTTGTAACGGAAAGAGATGTCAAATATTTTTGTACCGGGAAGAGATGTCAAGATTTTTGTAACGGAAAGGGATGTCAAGATTAGTTATAAAGAGAATATTACAGCGTATGACAAGTCCTAGAACTATAGTGATAAAATAACGCTGTTGAGTAAACTTAAGCGTGACTGTTATGTCGAGATTAGTTATAAGGGGAATATTACAGCGTATGACAAGTTTTGATCTATAACGATAAATTAGCGCTGTTAAATAAGCTTAAGCGTGATTTTTATATAGCATTACTCCCTAGGGGATGTAAACTGTTTGTTTTGAAATCCACTTATTCTAAAAGAAATAAGTAACGATGATTGTCCAAAGAAGTATAAGAACGAGTATTGGAGAATCATTTCAGAAAACGATGACATCATTTCGATGTTTGAAATATGATTAGAGTTAAGTAACACTATTAGAAATGGAACTATAATTCGACAATGACGAATGGTAAATAAAAAGTGCCCATGGTTGTGTGATGTTTAGTTGCCCATTTGAATGGATGTTTGTTTTTACTTCGATAGTTAAATAACCGGCTATCGAAGTATTTTGACCATCGTTGTCAATACGGAGAGACCGGTTGGATATATTATCCGAAACCACTCCGTATAGGCATAAGCGCTGCGAGTTGATTATGCTGAAGGAAGTTGAAGGCAGAGTGAAATGCAAGGGTCGTCCTGTTCTTGAATGGTGTTTTCTGTTTGTCCAGTCCCAGGACAACTTGTATGGACGAATGTCTGACAGAGTATTCCTAACGGTCACATAAGAAGATCTTTTTAAGGTATTACGTTTGGTGGCGGAGAAATTCGTTTCTCTTAGCTTTTATACCCGTAATATTTTTGGGAAGATCAAGTAGTGATTTAACGGTTTTGACGATGTGGCATTCAAAGTGTATGGTGGCCAGATGTTCTAAAAAGATAGACGTAGCCTCAAGCTTCACAATCGGGAAATGACAAAAATCGGGCAGGCAGCATGGCTATGTGGGTCGCTCCCATTAGGGTGTATAATCACGTATCTAGAGAAATTCCTTTTGTTTCTTAATCTATCGATTCTGCCCATTCGGGAACGGTGGTTTGAGTCCAACCGTTGGTGATATACATTCGATACACTCAAGCGAAATGAGTGGTCGGTCATGTGTGGGCCGGGTTGCAAGACGTTCTTGTTGAACCCAGTGTATTCGCCTCTAGAGATACACTATCGGCAGGTGGTCCCATACCTTGTCATAGGTGGAATCCAATCTTCAATAAGCGCCCTACGGTTTTTGATTTTATACTATGTATGTAGAGCGTGAGATGCAAGCGTTCTACTATTTGGTTATTTACTTGATTAGACATTATTATAATATCACTAGATTTTGATATCAAAATATTTTGGGTTATAGTAAGGTAAAAACCGTCCATGTTTATGTGTGGATTGGTCTTACTATTATCCTTTTGTCTTAAAAGGATTTTCAAAGTTAAACCGTATGGTTGGAATTTACTCACACCAGTCCCATGACTGACCCAAAGTTTATTTTGTTTTTTCCCTAAACTCTTGGGTGCCCAAATTTGTATGGGCAGTCAAGTGTTTCAGGCTTTTACAGATACACTTGGAGGAGCTAAAAGCAGAAGACTTCACCGTTAGTATTTAGAGATTATTTTCCGCTGTGATATGATGTATTGTACTCTGATAATGGTATGCATATACAATACAGTTTTGTATTTCAAAGTTATGTTATATAATGTATTTTATTCGTTCCGATGTGAGATTCGTGTTTACTCTGATTATGTTCAGCCGTGATCTTCTTCTTCTTCTATTCTATTAGTTCTATCTTATCTATTCCCACCCTCTCATTTCTTTCTATTAATGACCTGGTATTTTCGATGTCTGAACAATCGATGCTGGGATTTGTGTCAATTTTCGGAGTCGAAAATTTCAGTTCGTTACAGCTTATCGGAGTATTGATTACATACAATGAAAAGGAAAGGGACAACCTTCCAATCTAGACACCTCTAGGCAAATGTAACGGAGGGTCTCACAAGGACTCCCTATGAATTAGGACTGACCAACCCCACTCTGGAATGTATCGAGTATTACAACCCTTTGGTTGTAATCAACAAACAAAATGAAACTATACATAACGAAAGGGTTATCCTATCTAGATTGGGTGATGACAATACCCTAGGGTGCTATCCACTTAGTCTTAAAGCATATTCCCTATTTTAGTCATTATTAGTTGATGAGGCTAGAGGATATGATTTTTCCTCTCATACGTGGCATATACCCATGTTCATATGCCACATCGCCATTTCATTTGTCATTAATTGGCCCCTACTAAAATGCAACCTACAAGCTCATATGTTTCAAAAAAAGGTGCTATGCTAAAAGAAGTTGCCTTACTCATCACTAAACAAATGTATGTTTATACAAATCAACATACGTGATCTAAGAAATGCAGTGTCAGATATCCATCCATACAAGTAGTCTAGGAACAAGACAAATAAAAGGTGCTCTCTTATTATATCCTATCGGTAATAATCCCTAGGGTTAATAACAAAAAGTTCCTGCATCATGCAGACCCCGAAACATAGGGACTACTGCCATAAGTATAAACTAATAGCTTACCAACGACATTAACAAGTAGTCCTTTCCATTGTAATGTTCTATGCCTTCAAATCATCGTTATAGGATCTGAACAACATTTGTTCATATGTGTATATTGCCGAGTTCCCAGTCTTTCCATGTTATTAGTACTTGCATCATGTAAGTGTTTAATGTATTTGTGCATGATATTTTGTGCATGGACGTGATTCATGTATATTTGCATCTGAAGTTGATATTTGGCATTGCCCATTCTAAAATAACTTAACTTTTAAACCTTTTGTGTGTACATAGCCCATGCTGATTTTTCAATGCTTCATGCAATTGAACCCATATGTGTTATGCTTCCTATACCTTTTGTTTTGGCCTAAATTTTTTGGTTGACCTTGTTTTAGGTTGTCTGAACCTGGAGCGGTGCATGCATCACTTACCATGACCTGATTCGTGCTGGCTGACTTGTTTTTCCTACGTACATGATCGATAGTTCCCCTGCACATCATATATGTGTACATATATACACATGTATGTGACACATGTACCGTGCATGTGCAATTTATATTTTCTATTTACATCAGCAGACCACTATACGATGTGTCATAGCTGGTCAAGATCAGCAGACCACAAATGTTAGTTGAGGCTGGTTTTGATTAGCAGACCACTATAGCTGTGTTGAAGCTGATATGCAGGCACAGATTATATAGTCTACCTTGTGGCATTTACAGTGAATCACTATGAATATAACAAGTATTCTAGACACAAATCGATGTATATACATATCAGACCAAGTCAAGAAATATGATGAGAAACACACCAAAATTCTAAGGCAAGAAAAAATTAAAATAAATTTATACTTGCTAGAATATAAATATATTTTGTTCCATTTTACTGTTTGTGTTTCTTGTGACAGGTATGCAGGTGACTGGACTGGCTCTGAAGCAAACTGAAGACAGAAATGTGTCAGTGTGTGTATATGCATCTGTACATGAGAAAATGTGTCTAACTGATTTTGTATGTGAAACAAAGCGACTGAGTGTTCTAATGAGGAACTAATGTAATAAATGAAATTGAATGTATAATATCACTAAGATGTACAATAGTAGAGTTAGAAGTTTTTGCTATTCAAATATTGAAAAAAAATATTATATTTGAATAAAACACTGTTTGAATATTTAAATTCTTGTGAAACAGTATTTTATTCAAATATAAATATTTATTTATGTATGTGATGTAGTATAGAATAGTACAATTGCATACACATTTATGTTATAATATATATAGTAGTTATTATGAAACAAAAATCATATTGTTCTAAACAACAGGTCGACACTAAGATCGACACATAGGTCGACCCATGTGAAGCCTGGGTCGACCCAGCTCTTGGGTCCTAAAAGTGATTTCTGCCGATTTAATTTTCTGATTAACGTTAATACTAACGCTCAATTTATTTCTAAATATTTGTTATTTGAATTATTATTTTCCACTTGTGACACATATCTATTTTCGAATTTCATGCTTATGCGTATATATACACGTACAACCTTTTGATTCTTTACTCATTAATAACTTTCCCATACGGACTCCGTTTTGGGCAAGTCATATATCAAAATGAATCAGAAAATTACCATGAACATAATGGTATATGTTTCAGGACTAAATTCTAAAACAATAAATTATCATTATTTTCGTTTATTATTTATACAAAATACAGGGTGTTACATTAATTGAGATGACAATTTAATTTCCAACTCCAGTTTTCATTTTTCAAACTAGTACCATTCCTTTGTTAACAATGAAGTCATTCAATTTAGGGTATTTATTTCCCTCACAAACATTGACTCGACAAAATTCTTATCTCCAAGGTAGATAGAAATTTGCAATGTAAAACCTGATACAGAATATATGTCACAATAAGTTCCATTTACTATTCAATTTAATTAAGGTTTTATAAACCATTTTCATTTTTACTTAGTTCGTTTATTAAGTAAAACCTTATAAAAATAACCTTTTAGCTTTAAATTTCTTTTTACAAAACTTGCTGATAAAATTTATATTTATTGAATAAAATTCCTCTGTAAAATGCATTTAAATATCATTTTATAAAACTTCTTATCATACCAAGTCTTGTTTAATTATAAATCCAATACTTTGTAACATATCTTTAAGTTAGATTAAATCATTTGTAAGCTCATTTATGAATATATGACTTTTCATAAACTTCTATTATAAGATCAAGATCACATATAAATTATTCAATAAGTCTAATAAGGCTATTTATTAAAATTGTTCAAAATAATTGAATCACTTATAAACTCATTTAATTGCAAAACTTGGTTTCATAATACTTATTTATAAAACTTGATTAAGTTTTAACACTCGAAATCACCAATTATAAAACTTATTTATAAGATGAGAATTTCGCGAAACAAATCATTTTATGCTCTCTTTATAAAATCAAATAATAAACATTGATTTCCCATTAATGTTCTTCAGTATTTTCAGGATCTATATAATTCTACTTTTATTAATTCAAAATTTCCTAAAATAGAGCCCAAGAAACTAATTTCAGTAGGAGATATTGAAATGCTTGAAAGTCATATTACAATGGAAAAAATTTATGAAGTTGTTTTCAGCATGAAAAATGATAGTAGTCCAGGGCCTGAAGGATTTTAAGAAAAAAATCTTTATAATTCATTAAAATGATTTCAAAAAAGTTCTGTATAATATATCTAATGATGCTTATTTTAGGGGGAAAATTATGAAAGAAATAAATCATGCCTTTTTATGTTTGATTTCTAAAAAATAAAAATGCTTCATAGCCCATAGACTTTAGGCATATCTCTTGCAGCAATGTTTTGTATAAAATTTTAAGCAGTACTTTATGTAAAAGAATTAAAACTATTTTGCCTAACTTAATTTTAGAAAATCAAAATACGTTCATAGTAGGAAGATTCATGGTAGAAAATAATCTACCCCTTTACGAAATGGTCAGATGTTTCAGTAGAGCTGGATCTGATAAGCTTTGATTGAAAATAGATTCGCAGAAAGCTTATGATATGTTAAGCAGAGAATTTTTAATATATATTGCAGAAAAGATGCATTTCCCTCCTATTTTTTTCATGTTTATTTACAATTGTATTTCATCTCCAACCTTTTATATACTTATTAACGGAATAGCTAAAAGATTTATCAAAAGTAAAAGAGGTCTTCATCAAGGTGACCCTCTTTCCCTTTACCTATTTTCTATAGCATTGGAATATTGCTCAGTTCTATTTTATTTGAAATTCTATAAAGTTAATCTATGCTCTATTTATAATAATTCTCCTATCATTACTAATTTATATATGTAGATGACCTCCTTATTTTCTCTAAATGCAATCAGGATAGTATTTTTTTCTATTAAAAGAGTGTTGAACTTGCTATCTAATATAGTGATGAAAGTAAATGAGGAGAAATCCAAAATATATCTCAATAAAAGAAATAAGTTCAAAAATTGTAACACCCCGTGTATTCTATAACAGTGAAATTCACAAATTAAAGTATAATTAATTTCAAATCAAAGAATTAAGGGAAACGGGATACGCCGTTGTGTTCGTCCCGGAAAAATACGCGAAATAGAGTCCGAGTTTTCGAAAAACGGAGTCCGTATGAAGAAGATATGGCCTCCGGAAGTTTCAGAATTCAGGTTAAAATTCAAACAGACGAAAACAGCTCAGAAAACAAGTTTAAAATTCAAAATCGGGCCCAATTGGCCAGGGCGGGAAAATTCCCGCCTAAGGCACCCAGGTCGACTTGGCAGTCGACCTGGGCTAGGGCTGTCGACAGGGCTGTCGACTGGGCTGTCGAGCTGGCCCCAGAGCCAGGTCGAACCCAGCCCACCCTGGCTGGCCTGGTCTGTGTTTGGTCGATTTTCTGAGTCTTGCTTTGTCACTAGGGCTAGGTGTCAGCTCCTGGTTGGTCTCTCCTTCAAACGAACGGCTATCATTGAACCAAGCTTCATCGACGGTCTAAAGCAACTCACAAACTCTATAAAAAGGACCTAAGACTAACCCTAATTCACATAAACTAAAATGGAGATGAAACCGTCGTGTTGCTGACGAGAGACTAAAGATAGCCGTCGGAAATTGAGAGGCAATTAGGAATAAACAAAAGCTTAAAGCAACGTCAAATCAATCAAAACAACGCCTACAACAAAGGATAGCATCTCCAAATTCAGAATTCAGATTTCTGAATTGAAGATTCTTCATACGCTGTAAGTAGAGTGCTATTCTGATATGAATTAAATAATTGTGTTGATTTGTGTAATGTAAGAAATGGAATTGTGGCGATAATAATAATATTTTTGTATGTTGCTTTGATGCAAAACGATTTGGGAATATTATGGTATACGATTGGATATTCGCAAGTACGCGATTTGCGTTGGAAACAAAATGGAATTGTGGCGATAATGACTTATATTTGTATGTTATTGTGATTCTAACGATTTGGCAATGCTATGGTTTGATTCATACAAGTATATGGTTTATGTTGACAACCACATGTTGTGGAATTTTGATTGGGACTCATGCAAACATATGATTCATATTGAAAACTACATGTTTGTGGTAGTTATTTACAACACCCATTTGATAATTGCAAGCATATGATTCATGTTGAAAATAACAACTATATGTTGTAATAGTTTATTTTGAAATTCATGCAAGTCTATGATCTATTGTTATGACAACATGATGTAAAATTCTATAGTCATCTTTAGTGTAATTTGATTCACCTAAGTATTATGATTCATATGAAGTTATGTTGGAATTGGCATCATAGTTCAAGTATAAAAACCATATTTTTGTGGTAGTGACAAAAGCACGCATCTTTGTAAATTTGTATTAATTTTATGAACATGACTAAACTATGTTCGTTATTATGCCCAATTGAAAAACATGTTTTTAGGCTCATGTTGTTATCATAAGTTACATTAGAATTACATTCCTCTTGCAAGTTTACATAGATAAAAATAAAAACCATGATGTAAGTTTAGATATGTTTATGCTATAATTCTATGAATAGATTAAAAATCATAATTAGGTTGGGATAATTCTAGTTGAACTATACTTTTGTATTAGTGACAAAAGTAAGCACCTTTTTATTAACATGTAGTGATTCTATGAACACGATTAGTTTATATCATGTTTAAGTAAAAATATAGGCTTATATTTCTAGTCAAGACCCTGTGCCAATAATAATGATACCTAATTTAGTTAGATTCTTAATTTCAAGTTTACATGGTTAGTTGAACCTATGATTCATGTTTAAGTTTATGCCATTATCATATGACTAGAATAATTCATGTTTAAGTACTGCTTATGCCGTAATCATATGAGTAAAATAATCCATGATTAAGTATTGTCTATGCATTAACCATATGAATAGAATGATTTATGTTTGATTATTGTTTATGCTATGATTATGTGAATAAAATGATTCATGTATTACTTATGCCATGATTATATGAATAGAACGATGCATGTTTTAAATATCGTTTATGCCTAGGATGATTCATGTTTAATTATCGATTATGCCATAATTGTATGAATAAAATGATTCCATGATTATATGATGTTACAATTGCAAGTTCACATGTGCCTATTTTATGTTAATTAAATCGTTCGTTGCAAGTTCATGCGTTCACACTCCCCTTTTTCATGATATCTTATAAACGCCATGTTGTAAGCCTCCCCTTTTCATTTGGCTTAATTGGGTTTAAGTATTAAACCCAACACACCTTACGTTGGAGCGAACGTATTAAACGGGGGAAATAGCATTGGGCCAAATTAATTAATAAATGAAAATATAAAAGTAGAGGGGCCCAAATTCAAGAATGGGTTGGGCCCATGATTGGTGTAAACCTTTACACCATTAGCTTAAATTGATTTTGAATAATGGGCCGCAAATATTTACATATAAAAAGAAAAGAGACAAAATATGTAAATGTAGAAAATACGATGTGTTTAACCCGAGGTTGGATTGAGTTGTGATGTAAACCTGCCCGGAACCGCCCGGCTGTCTAGTAGTCACAACAATACCTATCCAATGTGGGTGGTTAAACACGGAGCCCAATAAGGACCCGAGGTTAGACTGAGTTGTGGCGTAAGACTGCCCGGACCCAACCGGCAACAGGCAGCCACAACAATACCTGTCTAATGTGAGAGGTCAAGGCTTTAATAAGACAATTATGGCTGAGTCAGGATTGATAGGATTAAGTAAATTATATTAATACTTAATCAAAATGGAACATGCTAAACTAAACAGACTGATTGGGGGGTTAGGTTTATAAAACACTTAACCAACTTAGCATGTTGGCTAGAAATAGAAAACCTAGTAGCGGAGGACCCTTTTTGCAGTAACCCTACAAGGTATCATGATACCCTGAAACTAGGCAGGGTGGGGCACGATTACTGGGCTGATTGTAAGAGGTCAAATCGACGGCGGTGGTGCAGCAGTGTAGGTTCTAACGGGGTGCGGGCGTGCACACACTCCGACACAGAAAAATAAGGCACTGGGCACCAGTAGCATACCTGTGCATTCTAGGATTGTGTCGGGCCGCCACCATGGGACTTGATACACCCCATGGTGGGACCAGCATAGGTAACTACAACATCGGGGGCCGTAAGACACATGTAACTATGCGAGTAGGAGCCGATCATCATAAAATGGATCACTTCACCCTGATTATGGGGTGCCAGTTTTGAACTAGTTTATATGGGTTCAGAGATTGATATGGGGTATGATAGTATATTCGACCCTAGACAACTTAACTAAGTTTATGGTGCTTTCCCATTTCTAGTTTATACTTATCACACCCAGTTCTTTATTCATAGGCTGAATAGTCCTAGACTTACTCAGGCTTTATGTCTGACTCTACTTGTCTTTCGTCTTCTTTTCTTCCGTTCCCCCCCAGGTCCACAGAGAGGGAATACCGCAGCTTGACCTGCCTTCATATCCAGCTTGAAGAGAAAGAATGTATTGCTTGGATCTTTTCGTTCTGGACTATGGCTTTGGACAGCAACTATGGGACTTTTGCAGTTTATTTATGTTTTCTTTATGCTTCTTTAAATAATGTAATCAAGACAGTTATGAAGATGTTATGTTTTTGGAAGTATTGTAAAACAAATTATGGCATGGATTGTGTAACACATATTTTAATGAAATAAAAGTTGTTGTTTTCCGCTGATCAAAAATATGTGTTTTTATATCTGTCTTGTTTATCTGTGACTTATACTTACAAACCTCCACCAATATTAGGGCATTCCCTTTGAGAGTGACCCTAACGGAGGTGGGGTGTTTCATTTGGTATCAGAGCATAGGTTTACCAGATAAGATAAAAAGTTTTGAAAATTTATTTTCAAAAAAAAAAAATTTAAAGAAGCATTTTTAAAAGATAAAATATTATTTTATTTTTTAAAAAAAAAGGCAAAGTCCCCCCAAAGCCATAGGTACTATCTCTTATCCTTTGTTTTGAATCTACCCTTTCTGTTTCAGCATGACTGGAGACCTTACTCCCCAGCTGCTGACGCTTTCACTCCTCCTCCTCCACGTAAACCAGTAAGCGGAAGAGTCCCAGAGTAGTAAGACGAATAATAGTCAAACAAGAAAGGATCGTAATAGTAATAATAAGAAACGAGAAAAAAAGGAAATGCAATTTTTGTGGTACGGAGGGGCACATAGCCAATGATTGTAGAAAGAGGAAAAGAAAGCAAGGAGAATGTTTTCATTGTGGGGAGACTGGACACATCAGCAAAGACTGCCCTGAGAATACAGACTTTGAGAAGGGCGGGAAAGACAACAAGTCCCGAGAGAAGAGGGAATGTAAATTCTGTGGCAAAATGGGGCACTTAGTAAAAGATTACCGGAAAAAGAAGGCCAAGATGAACGGTGGGTGCTTTTCTTGCGGTGAGACAGGCCACATGGCTAAGGACTGCCCAAAGAAACGAGGACAGGGGCAGAGGGCTGGATCCACCTCAGGGGCACAAGTTCATGTGCTAGAAGTGCCACCTCTGCAACAGCGAGGTATAAATACTTCTATAGAAAATGTAGTTTATCTTTATGATCAACCCGTTCGCAATTTACTTGATTCCGGCGCGTCAAACTCCTTTATCTCGTCTACTTTAGTAGAATCTCTGCACCTAAAAACTAGTATGGTAGAGGACCCCCTTAATTGTTTCAAACCCAATTGGGGGCCCAGCTCATTTGTCTATGATCTGTTTGGGATTGAAAATTTCTATTCTAAGTGTAGAATTTCAATGTAGTGCCTTTGTTTTGGGCTTTTCGGGATATGGTTTGATTTTGGGCATGGATTGGCTATCCAGTAATGGGGCCATCCTTGATTGTGAGAAAAGGGTTGTTAGGCTCCTAACCTAGCTCGGTAACACTTTGGAAATTTCTTGTAATCCCTCGTATGCGGTTATGCTTAGTTATCTTGAATCGCTAGATGCCTCTGTTGAAAATTTGCAATTAGTTAGAGTGGTCTGGGAATATCCGGATGTCTTCGAAGAGGTGAAGGGCTTGCCTCCGAAGCGGGAGATAGGCTTCCATATATATCTTGTAGGTAATGCAAAGCCCGTTGCGTTGCCCGTTGGACACATGGCTCCACGGGAAAGGAAAGAGCTCAGTAAACAGATTAAAGAGCTTCTAGAGAAGGGATTCATTAGAAGGAGCATTACAGAATGGGGCACTCCAGTAGTGTTCGCCACTAAGGCAGAAGGTTCATTTCGCTTATGCATGAGTTGCAAAGTATCACCTTAGTAAATACATTTGGCAACATAGTTGACATTTGTTTATTTTCAAGAGATAATTCATCTATGTGGAATACCTTCTAGTAAGTGAATAAGATCCAAGATTCACTAGTGAATTTTGGAGAGCTTGCATGAAACCATGAGTACGCAGTTATGCTTGAGCCAAGTATACTAGAAGGAGAATAAGTGAAAGTGGAACGAGAGGCAACAGTGAAATAGGTTCCAACTCCTATTTTGGAAACAAGAATTAAGAAGCTACGAAATTGTGAAGTTAAAGACGGACAAAGCATAATGGAGTTAAGCTCAAGAAATGCGACCTAGAAGATTGAAGACTAGATTCGTGCATCATATCTCTTCTTAAGAGTATATCCTTGATCCCTCTCTTCCTGTAGAGCTCACTTGCATGCTATCTTTTGTGTATATCCTCTCGGTCCTATTCTTAATCCAATTTCTATTGCAAACCCCATAGGGAGTATGACTCATCTGTTGGTAACACATGTTGGGGCTTGAGGGTGTTCGTTGGATTGACCAAAGTTTTTGGGTTTTATAGGATACGGATTGGTCTTAGGAAGGGACTCCCTTGTGACCTAAAAAGGAGTCCATCATGCTTAGTTTCCTAGAATCATATATGGTGGTTGGGTTTAGTAATTCTTTGGGTGTCAGTCTGATGTTGATTTCGGTCTTCGGGGCTGATGCTTAGAGAGTTCTTCTCCTAATCAATATATATGTGGCATAGATTTCCAGTTTTGACATTGCCTAATGGGCACAAAGTTTTTACTTACTTCTATCATTCGACTATACCTTTAGGTATGACCATTTCCTACCATTGAATTGGGAAAATCTCTTATAGATTAGAGCTACCCGAAAAATTGGCCGGAGTTCACAACGTTTTCCATGTTTCACATCTCCGAAAATGTCTACATGAGTCTGCTGAAGTGGTAGAGCCAAATATCCTAGAAGAAACTGAAGTGGAACGCGAAGCAACCGTGAGGAAAGTTCCAACCCGCATATTAGGAACGGAAGTGGAGAAGCTACGCAACTGCGAAGTCAAGCTCGTCAAAGTTCGGTGGAGCGACGCCGAAGAAGATGCAACTTGGGAAACTGAAGCTAGAATACGCGCAGCCTACCCTTTTCTTTTCGAGGGTACTTCTTTGATCTTTCCTTTTTCCTTAAGTTGCGCTTTTATCTATCTTTTTAGGTATATCTCCTCGACCCTATCTTTTAGGTAGAAACCCCTTGGATGAAAACATGTAATTGAAACATGTTATGGATGATGGTTGCAAGTGGTTGCAAGTGATTGCTAGTGGTTGCTCGTGGTTGCATATACACACACAATCTAGGTTTTAGATCGGCTCAGTCACTTCATATTGCATATGCATATATGTTTGCATTCGTATATGGTTGAACTTTAATGTGTTGTCATATGGATGTTGCATTTGTATGAATGATTGTGCACTCATGTAGAATCATGAATAGGAAAGTTTGCATACATAATGGATTCATGGCACTTACATAATTCGCATTAAGGAGGTCAACTGAATCAGTAGACCGCCTGATTTTGCATTAGATAAGTACATGTACACACACACTTCGCATATGATCAGGAAGCATTAGAAGTCTTTTAAGGACAATGGATACTCGTGTTTGATGGATGAGTAGATGGATGATTGGATGTTAGGATATACATTCCTCCTAACTTGAAGATTTCGGGGACGAAATCCTTTTAAGTGGGGGAGAATGTAACACCCCGTGTATTCTATAACAGTGAAATTCACAAATTAAAGTATAATTAATTTCAAATCAAAGAATTAAGGGAAACGGGATACGCCGTTGTGTTCGTCTCGGAAAAATACGCGAAATAGAGTCCGACTTTTCGAAAAACGGAGTCCGTATGAAGAAGATATGGCCTCCAGAAGTTTCAGAATTCAGGTTAAAATTCAAACAGACGAAAACAGCTCAGAAAACAAGTTTAAAATTCAAAATCGGGCCCAATTAGCCAGGGCGGGAAAATTCCCGCCTAAGGCACCCAGGTCGACTTGGCAGTCGACCTGGGCTAGCCAGGTCGACAGGGCTGTCGACAGGGCTGTCGACTGGGCTGTCGACCTGGCCCCAGAGCCAGGTCGAACCCAGCCCACCCTGGCTGGCCTGGTCTGTGTTTGGTCGATTTTCTGAGTCTTGCTTTGTCACTAGGGCTAGGTGTCAGCTCCTGGTTGGTCTCTCCTTCAAACGAACGGCTATCATTGAACCAAGCTTCATCGACGGTCTAAAGCAACTCACAAACTCTATAAAAAGGACCTAAGACTAACCCTAATTCACATAAACTAAAATGGAGATGAAACCGTCATGTTGCTGAGGAGAGACTAAAGATAGCCGTTGGAAATTGAGAGGCAATTAGGAATAAACAAAAGCTTAAAGCAACGTCAAATCAATCAAAACAACGCCTACAACAAAGGATAGCATCTCCAAATTCAGAATTCAGATTTCTGAATTGAAGATTCGTCATACGCTGTAAGTAGAGTGCTATTCCGATATGAATTAAATAATTGTGTTGATTTGTGTAATGTAAGAAATGGAATTGTGGCGATAATAATAATATTTTTGTATGTTGCTTTGATGCAAAACGATTTGGGAATATTATGGTATACGATTGGATATTCGCAAGTACGCGATTTGCGTTGGAAACAAAAAGGAATTGTGGCGATAATGACTTATATTTGTATGTTATTGTGATTCTAACGATTTGGCAATGCTATGGTTTGATTCATACAAGTATATGGTTTATGTTGACAACCACATGTTGTGGAATTTTGATTGGGACTCATGCAAACGTATGATTCATATTGAAAACTACATGTTTGTGGTAGTTATTTACAACACCCATTTGATAATTGCAAGCATATGATTCATGTTGAAAATAACAACTATATGTTGTAATAGTTTATTTTGAAATTCATGCAAGTCTATGATCTATTGTTATGACAACATGATGTAAAATTCTATAGTCATCTTTAGTGTAATTTGATTCACCTAAGTATTATGATTCATATGAAGTTATGTTGGAATTGGCATCATAGTTCAAGTATAAAAACCATATTTTTGTGGTAGTGACAAAAGCACGCATCTTTGTAAATTTGTATTAATTTTATGAACATGACTAAACTATGTTCGTTATTATGCCCAATTGAAAAACATGTTTTTAGGCTCATGTTGTTATAATAAGTTACATTAGAATTACATTCCTCTTACAAGTTTACATAGATAAAAATAAAAACCATGATGTAAGTTTAGATATGTTTATGCTATAATTCTATGAATAGATTAAAAATCATAATTAGGTTGGGATAATTCTAGTTGAACTATACTTTTGTATTAGTGACAAAAGTAAGCACCTTTTTGTTAACATGTAGTGATTCTATGAACACGATTAGTTTATATCATGTTTAAGTAAAAATATAGGCTTATATTTCTAGTCAAGACCCTGTGCCAATAATAATGATACCTAATTTAGTTAGATTCTTAATTTCAAGTTTACATGGTTAGTTGAACCTATGATTCATGTTTAAGTTTATGCCATTATCATATGACTAGAATAATTCATGTTTAAGTACTGCTTATGCCGTAATCATATGAGTAAAATAATCCATGATTAAGTATTGTCTATGCATTAACCATATGAATAGAATGATTTATGTTTGAGTATTGTTTATGATATGATTATGTGAATAAAATGATTCATGTATTACTTATGCCATGATTATATGAATAGAACGATGCATGTTTTAAATATCGTTTATGCCTAGGATGATTCATGTTTAATTATCGATTATGCCATAATCGTATGAATAAAATGATTCCATGATTATATGATGTTACAATTGCAAGTTCACATGTGCCTATTTTATGTTAATTAAATCGTTCGTTGCAAGTTCATGTGTTCACACTCCCCTTTTTCATGATATCTTATAAACGCCACGTTGTAAGCCTCCCCTTTTCATTTGGCTTAATTGGGTTTAAGTATTAAACCCAACACACCTTACGTTGGAGCGAACGTATTAAACGGGGGAAATAGCGTTGGGCCAAATTAATTAATAAATGAAAATATAAAAGTAGAGGGGCCCAAATTCAAGAATGGGTTGGGCCCATGATTGGTGTAAACCTTTACACCATTAGCTTAAATTGATTTTGAATAATGGGCCGCAAATATTTACATATAAAAAGAAAAGAGACAAAATATGTAAATGTAGAAAATACGATGTGTTTAACCCGAGGTTGTATTGAGTTGTGATGTAAACCTGCCCGGAAGCGCCCGGCTGTCCAGTAGTCACAACAATACCTATCCAATGTGGGTGGTTAAACACGGAGCCCAATAAGGACCCGAGGTTAGACTGAGTTGTGGCGTTAGACTGCCCGGACCCAACCGGCAACAGGCAGCCACAACAATACCTGTCTAATGTGAGAGGTCAAGGATTTAATAAGACAATTAAGGCTGAGTCAGGATTGATAGGATTAAGTAAATTATATTAATACTTAATCAAAATGGAACATGCTAAACTAAACAGACTGATTGGGGGGTTAGGTTTATAAAACAGTTAACCAACTTAGCATGTTGGCTAGAAATAGAAAACCTAGTAGCGGAGGACCCTTTTCGCAGTAACCCTACAAGGTATCATGATACCCTGAAACTAGGCAGGGTGGGGCACGATTACTGGGCTGATTGTAAGAGGTCAAATCGACGGCGGTGGTGCAGTAGTGTAGGTTCTAACGGGGTGCGGGCGTGCACACTGTAATAACCCGGAAAATCTGGGCCAGTTTAAAATTTTTATTTGGCAATTTTAGCGAATTTTGATTATTTAAAATGAATTATTTTAAATAAAAGCGACGAGAAATTTATTTTTGAATATAATTCGACGTATATATTATATACGTCATCGTTAGAATATAAATAATTATATATATAATTATAAAAGGAATTGAAAATGGCGCGGTAGTTCGATAATTCGATTTCAAACTTCAATTGAATGTACCGGGTGCAAAACAATCCGGATTTTAGTGAAACCAAAAACATTGGGATCTAATTGTGAATATCTTTCCAACGAATCCGAAAAATCAAGATTTCATATCGGGAATCAAAAGATATGTCCAGTTGAAAATTCTGAATAGTCGCTATGGAATTCAGGCCCTTAAAAATGGAAATTTTGCAGATGACCTCGGATTTCGACGAAACCAGTTTTGTTGGGTCCGTGATGTCAAGTTATTGCTAGATTCCAAATTTCATAATTTTTTGAATCAATATGTGAGCGTGGCAAAGGAAAACGCGTTTGACCAGTTTCAGTTGATTTTAATCGACTGGGAAATGGCCATTTTCCCAACGGTCTCAGAATTCGATGAAACTAGTTTTGTTAGGACCGTATCGTCAATACGAAGCTAGAAAATATTATTCGGGAATCTTTCGAGTTCGTATGTGATCCCGGTAAAATGAAATGTACGTTTAAAATTCAATATAATGATTTAAATGTAAATCTAACGGAAACTGATCGAAACAACCGAATCAGCCTACGATACATATCCCATTGTGTTCGGAATGGGGGTAATTAGCTAGGGGCGACATTCGTTGGGTTGGATTTCGAGATCGTAAGAGAAGTCAACATAAATTGAAAAATAAAATAATAAAATATAATAAAACTCTCTCTCCCTCTCCTTACTCCCTCTCAGCCCCCCCCCCCCCCCCCCCCCGTCATTATTCATAAAAGAAAATAAAGAAAAAAAAACTAAAACTATTGTCGCCCCCCCTCGATCTGACCTCACCGCCGCCCATTGCACCCACCATCGCCACCCTCCCCAGCGCCTCCACCCCCTTCTCTCCGCTCTCTTCTCCTCGAGCCACCCTAAACCCCCACGCCCAAAACGCCAGGCCGCCACCAATGACCAAGGGAGCATCGCCAGAGCCACCACCCGCCTGTCCACCTCCGACGTCGAGCTCCGGCGCGAGCTCGAGCCACCTGCGGCGCCACTAACACCCCCCTGCAGTGGACCAGCGAGCACGCCTCCCCCGCCTCCTATAAAAATAAAAAAAAGTAAGTTTTATCCCTTTCATTGCTTGGTTTATTCCTTTGATTTAAAACTGATTTTAATATAAGTTTAAAACTGATTTTGTTTAACCTTAAAACTGATTTTTTTTGTTTAGCTTTAAAACCTGATTTCTATAGATTTTAAAAGCTGATTTTGTTTAGATAAAAGAACTCGATTTTACTTTGTAAAAGAACTCGATTTTACTTTGTAAAAGAACTTGATTTTTCTTTATGCAAGAACTTGATTTTTCTTTATGCAAGAACTTGATTTTTCTTCATACAAAGACTTGTTTTTTTCTCTATACAAAGATTTGATTTTTCTTGATAGAAAAATATAATCTTTTCTATATAGGTAGCGATAGAAAAATATAATCTTTTCTATATAGGTAGCGATAGAAAAATATAATCTTTTCTATATAGGTAGCGATAGAAAAATATAATCTTTACTATATAGGTAGCGATAGAAAAATATAATCTTTTCTATATAGTGACGATAGGAAAAATATAATCTTTTCTATATAGTGACGATAGGAAAAATATAATATTTTCTATATAAGTAGTGGTAGAAAAATATAATTTTTATCCATGGAATGATAATATAAAAATGTGATTTTTATTTATATACGAACAGTATAAAAATGTGATTTTTATATATTGAACTTCGAATTAAAAATGTGATTTTTATATATTGAACTTCGAATTAAAAATGTGATTTTTATATATTGAACTTCGAATTAAAAATGTGATTTTTATATATTGAACTTCGAATTAAAAATGTGATTTTTATATATTGAACTTCGAATTAAAAATGTGATTTTTATATATTGAACTTCGAATTAAAAATGTGATTTTTATATATTGAACTTCGAATTAAAAATGTGATTTTTATATATTGAACTTTGAATTAAAAATGTGATTTTTATATATTGAACTTCGAAAGAAAAATACGATTTTTATATATTGAATAGCGAAGTAAAAATTTGATTTTTACATATGTAGTGGCTACGGGCAAAGAAGATGACGAAGATGCGATAGCGATGAAGATTTCTATCAATGAAGTGCCGTGGAGCTAGGATAGCTATAAGTGAGAATTCTCACCTTTCAATTTATTTTTCTAGTTATATATATATATACTAGGATGCAGACGGTGCTTAGTAGCACCCGACACAATCGTCCACAGACCATGGACCTGTTTGTTTGGTTGCATAGATTAGTTAGATGATTTGGTTTGAATTGGATGGTTTGGTGAAATGAAATTAATTTGATTGATGTGTGAATGGCGTGGGCCTTCACTAGACCGGGGATAAGGCTAGGCCTTGTCCCGTTTCTAGTATCGTGCCGTTATGCCGCCGAAATTTTCTAAAATATGTTAGAAAAATAAAAATATCAATTTTATTGAATGAATGAACTGAATAGAAATTCATATGTTAAAATAAAATATTTTATCGTTAAAAATATAATTTTTAACGTGAAAGTGAATAAATAGATATTTATAGACAAATCGGCCGATTTGTTTATATGCACTGATTTGACTGATATTGATTGGGTCGATAAATTTTACACATCGCCCAACTGCACGAATAAAAATCTGTGTTTGATTGTTTGAAACCCCACACGGGTGTTGGGATGAAATTTGAAGTTCACTCATCCTGATTGATTAAATATGTCGATCGATTGATTGACAGGCTGTTATAAGCGTTAGATATCTATATTTGATGCTTATACAGTGTAGTGCACTTTGGTTGATGGTTGATTAATTTTCAATGCTATTATATACATGTGTTGTATGGAATCCATATAATTAACTTTATATGGTAATTGATTGGGCCTCATTCCAATTTGAAAAATAAAGAATATTATAAAATAAAAGTTCATGTGTTGACAGTACTCATCCATTGAGATTGGTCATGTGTTGAACGACATATTTTGATAATAACAACTACTTTGAAAATAGAAATTTATGAAGCCGTGTTGATTAGATTGACGCCATTTTGACGTGAACGATAATTATATCGATTTTATTCATTTCGAAATGAAATGAATTGAAAACGATTTCGAAATGAAATGAATTGAAAACGATTTCGAAATGAAATGAATTGAAAACGATTTCGAAATGAAATGAATTGAAAACGATTTCGAAATGAATTGAATTGAAAATGATTTCGAAATGAAATGAATTGAAAACGATTTCAAAATGAATTGAATTGAAAATGATTTCGAAATGAAATGAATTGAAAACGATTTCGAAATGAATTGAATTGAAAATGATTTCGAAATGAAATGAATTTAAAACGATTTCGAAATGAAATGAATTGAAAACGATTTCGAAATGAAATGAATTGAAAACGATTTCGAAATGAAATGAATTGAAAACGAATTTCGAAATGAATTGAATTGAAAACGATTTCGAAATGAATTGAATATAAAACGATTTCGAAATGAAATGAATTGAAAACGATTTCGAAATGAATTGAATTGAAAACGAATTCAAATTGAATTGAAAGCAAATTGAAATGAATTCAAATTGAATTGAAATTTGAATTGAATGGAAATGAATTTTAAAACGAATTTATAAAGAAGAATTCAATTTTGATTTGAATTGAAATGGAAGTTGAAATTGCTTTTAAAACAAATTTTAAAACTATTTATATAATTCGTTTTAAATAGAAATCGACGAAATATATATTATATATATAATATAATGGCCTGAATAGAACGCGCCGCGCCGCGGCAGTTCGTGAATTTCGACCATTTATTTCAAACGGACATTACGGGAGATCCGACCGTCGGATTCTCCTAAAACCGGAACCGTTGGGTTCGTATCGAAAAGAGCTTTCTAATGAATGTTAGAAATTCGAAATCTAACGGTTGGATTTGGAGATACGTCCAAATCAAATTCGAAAAAGGTCGCTGTAAGTGCAGTTCGATGGCCGTTGAAGGAAATCGACTGTACGGGCCTTGATAAAATTATTAAAAATAGTAATAATTGGTGTAAAATCATAAGAAATGATTTGGGGAAAATTGGGATGGAAAACTCCATATTTGAAAAGATAAAAATAGATTTTTGTCGAAGTAAACTAGTTTTGAACTAGAATTATAATTCTATTTATTTTTAAATAAATAAATTGAATTTGAAAAGGGTTTTTGAAAATAACCAGAATTTCCAATGATTGCATTGGAGTGGATTTGAATCGAAATTGTCTTCGGAATATTTCGAAGTTGGAATTCGTGATTATACAGATGTTGTTATGGAAATTTGAAAGATATATATTTATATCGTTATTTCCAATACGACATTTGTTAGTCGTAGAATTTGATATTGAATATAAGCCGATATATTTTCTATTCAGAGCCTTGTATTGAATATCAAATGTGATTTGGGTTTGTCGTGAATGGTGTCTTCACTAACACTGTTCTTGAACCCAGTTGAGAAAAAAATTAAATCTTTTTTATTTAGATTTAATGAAGTGTACCAATTAAATGATATTTAATTTGAATTGAATTGGTATTGATTTTTGGGTTTATCGTGAACAGTGTTTTAAATAACACTTGTTCTTTAACCCGATAATTAATGGAATGTGATTTTGGGTTTATCGTGAACCGTGTTTTAAATGACACTGATTCTTTAACCCAGTTAAAGATTAAAACTAAGTGGAGTTTTAATGAATCTTTAATTAGATTGAAGTGATCGAAAATGGAGTATCACCAGTTTTGCTCCAGGCGATGGTTAAATCTTTAATTAGATTTGAACGTGAAATGGTAATTGAATTTACCGATAACACTGTGATGTTAGATATGAAGTATCACCAGTTTTACTTCATGGGATGAATAGGTTGGGATTGGGAAATAAAATAAATGATTACTTCGGTGTGGTTCGCTAATCCCGATTAGTTTGAATTGATATTCAAAGGAGATTAAAGAATAAATTTAAAGAATTTATCTTGGATAAAATTAATGGGAACCTTTCCCAAAGTATAGGAATATTTGAATAAAAGAATATTCTGAATTGGAATGAGGCGTATGTTGTGTTGGTGTAACACTTTTATAATATATACGCGAGTTATTCAGAAAGACCGGGTTTATCCCATTCTGAATAACTGATTCGACGTGGTGTCGAAGATGAAGACGGTGGTTGAAGACCAGAAGTCTTCACGTCGTTTGGGTGATAACTGATGATCTTGATTGGGCTGTACACCCAAGAAGATGGAAACAGTTGGTGATCGTCCAGACGTACTTGGAGATCGATGGATATGCGGGGTACTAGGTGCCTCCGGTTTCGTTCAGACCCAGAACGAACTTGTAAATGGACTGTGTGTCCGACATTGGATTTTAGTCTGTGTGAATGATCTTTATTAAATATATATCTGTTTGGCGGCGGAGAATTTATTCTCTTGCTTAACGCCCTTCTCTGAGACGTACGAGCTCAGGGGTTATATATTGATGGATATCAAACGCATGGAGTGAATTGCCTGTGTGGCATGCCTAAGTGGCAATTGATCGAGGCTTCTGTTGAAAAGCAAAGTCTTGTGGTGATGATCAAAGCACGGCCTTTGTGGCGTAGCTTTGTGTAACGTTTGCTTCGCGAGTTTCACACCCGGTATGAACCAAAAACGGGAGACGGACCTCAGGGAGGGCATGCGTTTCTTTCTAGTTAGAAGTGGCGTCAGTGGTTTTACACGCCCTGACGAGTTTGACTTATGTGGTTGTTGCTGTTGCGAGGCGCCTCGGATTGATCGGTCGTTCTCGAACCGATGGAGTCATTTAGTTGGCTCGTTTACGCCCCATAGGGCGGGGAAACGCATGTTCAGGGTTTAAGTTTAATCCACATCGGTGGACCGGCCCTGTCGCTCCAAGGGTCACTCGAGCTCTGATCCTGAGACATGGGCTAGATTGTCTCGAATCGGTTGAGGACTATCTTTTGCCTCGGTTCATAGATGGAAACCCAATTTCCAAATACGTGACATTTGCGGTTTTAATTGTAGAACTAGTATGGCGACATGATATATGGTACCCATGCCGCCTATGATTGATACTTATGATTTGAAGTTGTTTTATACACTATGCACTTATTATAGTATCAAATAATTTTTTTTTTAAAAAACGTATCAAGCATTCTTTGGCTGTTATAAGGGAAAACCCTATCCCCCGGCTTGCGTTGCATTGTGTGATAGGACCTGGGTCTTATAACAGCTTCATTTTTCTTTATTTAGCATTGCGCTGTTGTTTTATGCACTGGTATTCTTGGGAGGAAACCCGTTCCGTGTTATACGGCGTGGTCCCTTGATTTACCTAACTTTTAAAATAAAGATTAACTGTTTTAGTTCTCACACCAGTCACATGACTGACCTGGAGTTTATTGTTTTAACCTAAACTCTGGGTGCCCTTATTTTGACACGGGCAGCTAGTAGTTCTGGTTTTGCAGATTTATATGCACAGGATCCTGGTTTACAGCTGGAACGATATCCGGAAAGCTTTGTATCCGTATATCTCATTCTAGTTGTGTATTGTATTATTTTCCGCTGCTATGTATTTAAATGTAATTTAAATCTCTGATATTTCTGTGTAATATTCATTTATACTCTGTATATTCTTGTAATCTGATGCATTGTTGTAATATACAATGAAATGTTCTTCTGTATGAGTTCTGTTGTGGCTTGTTCTCGAACTATCCGACACTTTCCTTTACGGGGAAGTTACGGGTTTTTACAGTTGGTATCAGAGCTTTGGTTTACAAAGCAGAGAACAAGGCACATTAGAACCATACGAAAGAATTCATCAGAAAGTGGATTAGTAATATCCAATGAGAATGACTCGTTAGAGATGGGATCAGTAGTATCCTAGAACGAGTGTGGAGAGTATATTTTTCAAATGAAAACAATTTTTGCTTTGAAAATTTAAATCAATTATTCGTATCTGATTATCTATTTATATTGATGTGGACAATCCAGTATATATAGATTTTGCGTATACGTCTGATCCACGTGTATTCAAAGTTTTAATATATTAGATTGATATAGATTCACACTCTAGTCGCCCGGGGATGATTCTGATGATTGTAGCTACATCATCAGAATTAGAGTTCGTGTGTCGAAGGTGTGATATTTATATATTTCCTATTGACTGGTGTGAGAACCAAATTTAGATAGGGCTTATTGTTGTGATTTGGCATTAAAAATCTGATTTTTGACTATATATCAAAGTTATGCATTTGAAAAGCTAATCAACTAATTGATTGATGGTTGTGTTGAATGTTGATTTGTTTGATAATTTTTAATCATTATGCCTAATTAAACCAAATATTGAACTGTATTGAAAATAGGCGCATTTGCTTGCATATACATGTACTTACATTGAACAGGTCATAGCAAGGAGGCTAGAGCAGAGAATAAAATTTGTTTGCCCGACAAATAGGTACATGTTTGCTACATAATTTACTGTTTTGTTTGGGTGATGATGATTTTATGAGCCTATTGGCTAGCCGCTTGGCTTTTTCTTTTTCTTTTTGAGATCTGAAGGACCGGGGAAGCTATTTGAAATTCCCCGATGCTCCCGGTGCAGGGGAGGTTATGGCGAAATTTTTCAAAAATTTAGGGTGTTAGCCAAATTTTTGAAATTTTGAAAATTCTCAGAAACTAAAGAGTTGGAGAATGGAAGCCAGATCGAGCGTAGAGTTGATTAATCAAACCACTTTCGACTTTGTTCCTTTTCGGGGACGAAAAGTTTTAAGTGGGGGAGATTGTAATAACCCGGAAAATCTGGGCCAGTTTAAAATTTTTATTTTGGCAATTTTAGCGAATTTTGATTATTTAAAATGAATTATTTTAAATAAAAGCGACGAGAAATTTATTTTTGAATATAATTCGACGTATATATTATATACGTCGTCGTTAGAATATAAATAATTATATATATAATTATAAAAGGAATTGAAAATGGCGCGGTAGTTCGATAATTCGATTTCAAACTTCAATTGAATGTACCGGGTGCAAAACAATCCGGATTTTAGTGAAACCAAAAACATTGGGATCTAATTGTGAATATCTTTCCAACGAATCCGAAAAATCAAGATTTCATATCGGGAATCAAAAGATATGTCCAGTTGAAAATTCTGAATAGTCGCTATGGAGTTCAGGCCCTTAAAAATGGAAATTTTGCAGATGACCTCGGATTTCGACGAAACCAGTTTTGTTGGGTCCGTGATGTCAAGTTATTGCTAGATTCCAAATTTCATAATTTTTCGAATCAATATGTGAGCGTGGCAAAGGAAAACGCGTTTGACCAGTTTCAGTTGATTTTAATCGACTGGGAAATGGCCATTTTCCCAACGGTCTCAGAATTCGATGAAACTAGTTTTGTTAGGACCGTATCGTCAATACGAAGCTAGAAAATATTATTCGGGAATCTTTCGAGTTCGTATGTGACCCCGGTAAAATGAAATGTACGTTTAAAATTCAATATAATGATTTAAATGTAAATCTAACGGAAACTGATCGAAACGACCGAATGAGCCTACGATACATATCCCATTGTGTTCGGAATGGGGGTAATTAGCTAGGGGCGACAGTCGTTGGTTTGGATTTCGAGATCGTAAGAGAAGTCAACATAAATTGAAAAATAAAATAAAATAAAAAAATATAATAAAACTCTCTCTCCCTCTCCTTACTCCCTCTCAGCCCCCCCCCTGTCATTATTCATAAAAGAAAATAAAGAAAAAAAAACTAAAACTATTGTCGCCCCCCCTCGATCTGACCTCACCGCCGCCCATCGCACCCACCATCGCCACCCTCCCCAGCGCCTCCACCCCCTTCTCTCCGCTCTCTTCTCCTCGAGCCACCCTAAACCCCCACGCCCAAAACGCCAGGCCGCCACCAATGACCAAGGGAGCATCGCCAGAGCCACCACCCGCCTGTCCACCTCCGACGTCGAGCTCCGGCGCGAGCTCGAGCCACCTGCGGCGCCACTAACACCCCCCTGCAGTGGACCAGCGAGCACGCCTCCCCCGCCTCCTATAAAAATAAAAAAAAGTAAGTTTTATCCCTTTCATTGCTTTGTTTATTCCTTTGATTTAAAACTGATTTTAATATAAGTTTAAAACTGATTTTGTTTAAACTTAAAACTGATTTTTTTTGTTTAGCTTTAAAACCTGATTTCTATAGATTTTAAAAGCTGATTTTGTTTAGATAAAAGAACTCGATTTTACTTTGTAAAAGAACTCGATTTTACTTTGTAAAAGAACTTGATTTTTCTTTATGCAGGAACTTGATTTTTCTTTATGCAAGAACTTGATTTTTCTTCATACAAAGACTTGTTTTTTTCTCTATACAAAGATTTGATTTTTCTTGATAGAAAAATATAATCTTTTCTATATAGGTAGCGATAGAAAAATATAATCTTTTCTATATAGGTAGCGATAGAAAAATATAATCTTTTCTATATAGGTAGCGATAGAAAAATATAATCTTTTCTATATAGTGACGATAGGAAAAATATAATCTTTTCTATATAGTGACGATAGGAAAAATATAATATTTTCTATATAAGTAGTGGTAGAAAAATATAATTTTTATCCATGGAATGATAATATAAAAATGTGATTTTTATTTATATACGAACAGTATAAAAATGTGATTTTTATATATTGAACTTCGAATTAAAAATGTGATTTTTATATATTGAACTTCGAATTAAAAATGTGATTTTTATATATTGAACTTTGAATTAAAAATGTGATTTTTATATATTGAACTTCGAACTAAAAATGTGATTTTTATATATTGAACTTCGAATTAAAAATGTGATTTTTATATATTGAACTTCGAATTAAAAATGTGATTTTTATATATTGAACTTCGAATTAAAAATGTGATTTTTATATATTGAACTTCGAAAGAAAAATACGATTTTTATATATTGAATAGCGAAGTAAAAATATGATTTTTACATATGTAGTGGCTACGGGCAAAGAAGATGACGAAGATGCGATAGCGATGAAGATTTCTATCAATGAAGTGCCGTGGAGCTAGGATAGCTATAAGTGAGAATTCTCACCTTTCAATTTATTTTTCTAGTAATATATATATATATACTAGGATGCAGACGGTGCTTAGTAGCACCCGACACAATCGTCCACAGACCATGGACTTGTTTGTTTGGTTGCATAGATTAGTTAGATGATTTGGTTTGAATTGAATGGTTTGGTGAAGTGAAATTGATTTGATTGATGTGTGAATGGCGTGGGCCTTCACTAGACCGGGGATAAGGCTAGGCCTTGTCCCGTTTCTAGTATCGTGCCGTTATGCCGCCGAAATTTTCTAAAATATGTTAGAAAAATAAAAATATCAATTTTATTGAATGAATGAACTGAATAGAAATTCATATGTTAAAATAAAATATTTTATCGTTAAAAATATAATTTTTAACGTGAAAGTGAATAAATAGATATTTATAGACAAATCCACCGATTTGTTTATATGCACTGATTTGACTGATATTGATTGGGTCGATAAATTTTACACATCGCCCAACTGCACGAATAAAAATCTGTGTTTGATTGTTTGAAACCCCACACGGGTGTTGGGATGAAATTTGAAGTTCACTCATCCTGATTGATTAAATATGTCGATCGATTGATTGACAGGCTGTTATAAGCGTTAGATATCTATATTTGATGCTTATACAGTGTAGTGCACTTTGGTTGATGGTTGATTAATTTTCAATGCTATTATATACATGTGTTGTATGGAATCCATATAATTAACTTTATATGGTAATTGATTGGGCCTCATTCCAATTTGAAAAATAAAGAATATTATAAAATAAAAGTTCATGTGTTGACAGTACTCATCCATTGAGATTGGTCATGTGTTGAACGACATATTTTGATAATAACAACTACTTTGAAAATAGAAATTTATGAAGCCGTGTTGATTAGATTGACGCCATTTTGACGTGAACGATAATTATATCGATTTTATTCATTTCGAAATGAAATGAAATGAATTGAAAACGATTTCGAAATGAAATGAATTGAAAACGATTTCGAAATGAAATGAATTGAAAACGATTTCGAAATGAAATGAATTGAAAACGATTTCGAAATGAATTGAATTGAAAATGATTTCGAAATGAAATGAATTGAGAACGATTTCGAAATGAATTGAATTGAATTGAAAATGATTTCAAAATGAAATGAATTGAAAACTATTTCGAAATGAATTGAATTGAAAATGATTTCGAAATGAAATGAATTGAAAACGATTTCGAAATGAAATGAATTGAAAACGATTTCGAAATGAAATGAATTGAAAACGATTTCGAAATGAAATGAATTGAAAACGATTTCGAAATGAAATGAATTGAAAACGATTTCGAAATGAATTGAATTGAAAATGATTTCGAAATGAAATGAATTGAAAACGATTTCGAAATGAATTGAATTGAAAACGATTTCGAAATGAATTGAATATAAAACGATTTCGAAATGAAATGAATTGAAAACGATTTCGAAATGAATTGAATTAAAAACGAATTCAAATTGAATTGAAAGCAAATTGAAATGAATTCAAATTGAATTGAAATTTGAATTGAATGGAAATGAATTTTAAAACGAATTTATAAAGAAGAATTCAATTTTGATTTGAATTGAAATGGAAGTTGAAATTGCTTTTGAAACGAATTTTAAAACTATTTATATAATTCGTTTTAAATAGAAATCGACGAAATATATATTATATATATTATATATATAATATAATGGCCTGAATAGAACGCGCCGCGCCGCGGCAGTTCGTGAATTTCGACCATTTATTTCAAACGGACATTACGGGAGATCCGACCGTCGGATTCTCCTAAAACCGGAACCATTGGGTTCGTATCGAAAAGAGCTTTCTAATGAATGTTAGAAATTCGAAATCTAACAGTTGGATTTGGAGATACGTCCAAATCAAATTCGAAAAAGGTCGATGTAAGTGCAGTTCGATGGCCGTTGAAGGAAATCGACTGTACGGGCCTTGATAAAATTATTAAAAATAGTAATAATTGGTGTAAAATCATAAGAAATGATTTGGGGAAAATTGGGATGGAAAACTCCATATTTGAAAAGATAAAAATAGATTTTTGTCGAAGTAAACTAGTTTTGAACTAGAATTATAATTCTATTTATTTTTAAATAAATAAATTGAATTTGAAAAGGGTTTTTGAAAATAACCAGAATTTCCAATGATTGCATTGGAGTGGATTTGAATCGAAATTGTCTTCGGAATATTTCGATGTTGGAATTCGTGATTATACAGATGTTGTTATGGAAATTTGAATGATATATATTTATATCGTTATTTCCAATACGACATTTGTTAGTCGTAGAATTTGATATTGAATATAAGCCGATATATTTTCTATTCAGAGCCTTGTATTGAATATCAAATGTGATTTGGGTTTGTCGTGAATGGTGTCTTCACTAACACTGTTCTTGAACCCAGTTGAGAAAAAAAAATTAAATCTTTTTTATTTAGATTTAATGAAGTGTACCAATTAAATGATATTTAATTGGAATTGAATTGGTATTGATTTTTGGGTTTATCGTGAACAGTGTTTTAAATAACACTTGTTCTTTAACCCGATAATTAATGGAATGTGATTTTGGGTTTATCGTGAACCGTGTTTTAAATGACACTGATTCTTTAACCCAGTTAAAGATTAAAACTAAGTGGAGTTTTAATGAATCTTTAATTAGATTGAAATGATCGAAAATGGAGTATCACCAGTTTTGCTCCAGGCGATGGTTAAATCTTTAATTAGATTTGAACGTGAAATGGTAATTGAATTTACCGATAACACTGTGGTGTTAGATATGAAGTATCACCAGTTTTACTTCATGGGATGAATAGGTTGGGATTGGGAAATAAAATAAATGATTACTTCGGTGTGGTTCGCTAATCCCGACTAGTTTGAATTGATATTCAAAGGAGATTAAAGAATAAATTTAAAGAATTTATCTTGGATAAAATTAATGGGAACCTTTCCCAAAGTATAGGAATATTTGAATAAAAGAATATTCCGAATTGGAATGAGGCGTATGTTGTGTTGGTGTAACACTTTTATAATATATACGCGAGTTATTCAGAAAGACCGGGTTTATCCCATTCTGAATAACTGATTTGACGTGGTGTCGAAGATGAAGACGGTGGTCGAAGACCAGAAGTCTTCACGTCGTTTGGGTGATAACTGATGATCTTGATTGGGCTGTACACCCAAGAAGATGGAAACAGTTGGTGATCGTCCAGACGTACTTGGAGATCGATGGATATGCGGGGTACTAGGTGCCTCCGGTTTCGTTCAGACCCGGAACGAACTTGTAAATGGACTGTGTGTCTGACATTGGATTTTAGTCTGTGTGATTGATCTTTATTAAATATATATCTATTTGGCGGCGGTGAATTTATTCTCTTGCTTAACGCCCTTCTCTGAGACGTACGAGCTCAGGGGTTATATATTGATGGATATCAAACGCATGGAGTGAATTGCCTGTGTGGCATGCCTAAGTGGCAATTGATCGAGACTTCTGTTGAAAAGCAAAGTCTTGTGGTGATGATCAAAGCATGGCCTTTGTGGCGTAGCTTTGTGTAACGTTTGCTTCGCGAGTTTCACACCCGGTATGAACCAAAAACGGGAGACGGACCTCAGGGAGGGCATGCGTTTCTTTCTAGTTAGAAGTGGCGTCAGTGGTTTTACACGCCCTGACGAGTTTGACTTATGTGGTTGTTGCTGTTGCGAGGCGCCTCGGATTGATCGGTCGTTCTCGAACCGATGGAGTCATTTAGTTGGCTCGTTTACGCCCCATAGGGCGGGGAAACGCATGTTCAGGGTTTAAGTTTAATCCACATCGGTGGACCGGCCCTGTCGCTCCAAGGGTCACTCGAGCTCTGATCCTGAGACATGGGCTAGATTGTCTCGAATCGGTTGAGGACTATCTTTTGCCTCGGTTCATAGATGGAAACCCAATTTCCAAATACGTGACATTTGCGGTTTTAATTGTAGAACTAGTATGGCGACATGATATATGGTACCCATGCCGCCTATGATTGATACTTATGATCTGAAGTTGTTTTATACACTATGCACTTATTATAGTATCAAATAATTTTTTTTTTTTAAAAACGTATCAAGCATTCTTTGGCTGTTATAAGGGAAAACCCTATCCCCCGGCTTGCGTTGCATTGTGTGATAGGACCTGGGTCTTATAACAGCTTCATTTTTCTTTATTTAGCATTGCGCTGTTGTTTTATGCACTGGTATTCTTGGGAGGAAACCCGTTCCGTGTTATACGGCGTGGTCCCTTGATTTACCTAACTTTTAAAATAAAGATTAACTGTTTTAGTTCTCACACCAGTCACATGACTGACCTGGAGTTTATTGTTTTAACCTAAACTCTGGGTGCCCTTATTTTGACACGGGCAGCTAGTAGTTCTGGTTTTGTAGATTTATATGCACAGGATCCTGGTTTACAGCTGGAACGATATCCGGAAAGCTTTGTATCCGTATATCTCATTCTAGTTGTGTATTGTATTATTTTCCGCTGCTATGTATTTAAATGTAATTTAAATCTCTGATATTTCTGTGTAATATTCATTTATACTCTGTATATTCTTGTAATCGATGCATTGTTGTAATATACAATGAAATGTTCTTCTGTATGAGTTCTGTTGTGGCTTGTTCTCGAACTATCCGACACTTTCCTTTACGGGGAAGTTACGGGTTTTTACACACACACTCCGGCGCAGAAAAATAAGGCACTGGGCACCAGTAGCATACCTGTGCATTCTAGGATTATGTCGGGCCGCCACCGTGGGACTTGATACACCCCATGGTGGGACCAGCATAGGTAACTACAACATCGGGGGCCGTAAGACACATGTAACTATGCGAGTAGGAGCCGATCATCATAAAATGGATCACTTAACCCTGATTATGGGGTGCCAGTTTTGAACTAGTTTATATGGGTTCAGAGATTGATATGGGGTATGATAGTATATTCGACCCTAGACAACTTAACTAAGTTTATGGTGCTTTCCCATTTCTAGTTTATACTTATCACACCCAGTTCTTTATTCATAGACTGAATAGTCCTAGACTTACTCAGGCTTTATGTCTGCTCTACTTTTCTTTCGTCTTCTTTTCTTCCGTTCCCCCCCAGGTCCACAGGGAGGGAATACCGCAGCTTGACCTGCCTTCATATCCAGCTTGAAGAGAAAGAATGTATTGCTTGGATCTTTTCGTTTTGGACTATGGCTTTGGACAGCAACTATGGGACTTTTACAGTTTATTTATGTCTTCTTTATGCTTCTTTAAATAATGTAATCAAGACAGTTATGAAGATGTTATGTTTTTGGAAGTATTGTAAAACAAATTATGGCATGGATTGTGTAACACATATTTTAATGAAATAAAAGTTGTTGTTTTCCGCTGATCAAAAATATGTGTTTTTCTATCTGTCTTGTTTATCTGTGACTTATACTTACAAACCTCCACCAAAATTAGGGCATTCCCTTTGAGAGTGACCCTAACGGAGGTGGGGTGTTTCAAAAATTGTACACCTTCAAGTTTAAATATCCACATTTTCAATCTTCCTATGAAATATTTAGGACTTTCGTTATCTAACAAGAAATTTATAGCAGAGATACTTTTCAAGTTCAAGATTTTATAAAGAGAAAGTTAAGCTGTTGAAGCAACAAATTTTATCATTTACAAGTAGGATTGAATTAGTTAATTCCTGTACAAGTCCTTTAATAATTTTCTGGGCAAAACTTGCCAAGTTCCTATTCAAACTATTAACAAGATTGAATCTATGTGTGCTAATTTATATAAAAGAACAAATATCATGCTATTTCTTGAGATTAACTATGTAGACCTAAATATCATAGGGGAGTTGGCTTACAAAATATAAAAAATTTACAAAATGTTATGTCCTTTAAATTGATTTTGAACTTCTTACAAAAAAATTCATTACGGGCCAAATGGATGAAAAATAAATATGTTAAAGATAAAAAAATTTGGGTATGAACCTAGATAATAATGCATCATTCACTTGGAAATTAATGTTGAAAGTTAGAGAATTTTTATATATCTATTCAATAAAAATATAGCAAATGGTCTAAACGCACACCTATGGTTCAACCGTTGGATTGGTGGAAAAATCGTGAGTTCTTTATTGGTCTGGTAGCATATAGTCATATGTGATAATCAAAATTTCAAGGTATCTAGCATCATACAAGATGGGAAGTGGAATCTGGATAGTTTACACATTCCTTCTATAATAGAAGAGGAAATTAAAAAAGTTAAAATTCATATAAATAAGAAGAATGATTATTGGATCTGGAGAGATAGTAAAAATGGGGATTTCATTATTAAATCTGCATATGAAACGGCTTCCCCGTAACTTAATTATTTTGATTGGGATCATTTCATGTTTAAAAACAGTAGTCCTAAGACAGAATTTACAACCTACCGTGCTTGCTTAAATAAATTACCTACAATGGAAAATGTTTACAAATTGAACTAAAATATTGGAGCTTTTTGTAGTATTTGTAATGCTGATGTCGAAGACTGGGATCATCTATTTTTCAAGTGTTCTTACTCAAAGTTTGTTTTGGATTTCATAATAGATAAACTTCACATACCTACCTCTGATAATTACAAAATTTTAGATGCAATTTCTAAACTCTGTAAATCAAGCTCAAAGGACAAACGACTTCAACTGATTTATAGGATAGCTGTTAGTTCTACAACAATCCGTATTTGGATAGGGAGATAAACCTAAGAATACAAAATGGGACAGAAAAAAGTCAATATAAATCCATAAAACCAAATGCACCTTTCGATTTAGTCGAAGGGGGAGGTGTCAACAAATGAAGACTTGGACAAAGACATCACTCCACAAGAAAAGCTTTGCCCAGGAAATATATTCTTCCTACTAAGATAGGGACCATCGTCTAGAAGATTCCCTTTGAGAGACTTAAGGACTCTATGGTGGATGTCCATCAAAAAGTTGCCCAAAAGGAATTCCTCTCCCTTCAGGTTGCACATCCTTACTTCAGATAGCATTAGGAAATACAAGGTTAAAGACTATTGATTCTACCTTTAATATGTTGTATATGACGTAGTTGTATACACAATTATATGATTTTTGTTTGATGATAACAACCAAACAAATAATATTTTAAATGTGTTTGTTACTGTACTGTTCTATATATACATCACAGATAGGAATATAATATTTATATTTAAATAGAATACGACTGTACAGACATTCATATATTCATACAGTATTGTATTTGAATATAAATATTCTATTTCAACATTCAAACAGTATAGCTATTTAATACTCCACAATTTAAATACATTCACAGAATATTTGTACATGTAAATTGAATGAATAAAATAGACAAGTTTGTTTGACAACAATAAAATAATATTTTATTTCAAACGAAGTTGTTTATTACAAATATCAGTACAAATTTTTTTTCTATACATCAGCTCTTCACTATAACACTGTCACTCAGTTATACATTTCTATATATACATTCACATTGACTCATATACAGACACTCATACATTTCACTGTCAATACTTGTCTTCTGTCTTCACAACATTCTTCAGTCAGTCCAATCTTCATACCTGTCATATACAGAAACACACACACAGTATATGGAACAGAAATAATTTTCAAATTACATGTGAATATAATTTTTATTTTTAAATTTTTTATTTGCCTCAGTTTTTTGGTGTGTTTCTCATCATGTTTCATGACTTGATCTGATTTATATAACCATAAATCTGTGTCTAGACAGCTTGTGATATTCACAGTGATACACTATAAATACCACAAGGCAGACAGTATGTATATACAGTGCAGGGACAGGAAAATTAGTCTGATGGTTGCACATACACACATGTATAAATATACATGTGTGCACTGCCTCACCAATCAGCGAGCAACTGAGGAGTAGCCACGAGGACCATCTCAACTCAGTGCATCACTCAAATTTCAATGCAAACAGGAGTTTAATGGACGAGCACAATGGCACAGCAAATATATGTAGCAGCCCATGTGTCGAGCAAAGAAATTCAAAGTGAAAAACCATGTACAAAGTGTAAATGTCAAACATTCAAAATGGTCAAGGTAAAAGCCAAGCTCATATTTTTAAAAGTAGGCAAAACATGATTCATACCCAAGCAAGAAGGCAAAATCACATATGAAGCAGCAGCTACAGGATTTAGCATGTCAACATGTACAAGTCGACTTCAGATTTTAAAGCATGTAATGATGATGGAGTGATGTTGGGAAACCAGCATAGAAGCCAACAAAAAGGTGGTGCAGCAAACATAAGTACAAGTGCAACAAGTTCAAGTACACAGTGATGATGCAAAGTACAAGTGTACAATGTATATAAGCAAGGCAACTGGTCATCAAAAAACAGTGGTGCAACAAAACTCAAGCTCAACAATCATGGTCGAGCATTTCAGTTCAGGTTATAATAGTGCCAGCAAGTTCATAGCAGCCCAAGTAAAGCAAGTCATAAGTGCAGACAAGATCACAATACATAACAGTAAGTCAAAATGATCATGGTGCAACATGCTGGTGTACACACTAGGTGGACAAGTATGTATGATCACACTCAGATCAAATGATTTGTGCATGGAGAACATAAAGTGTGGGTGCAGCAGACGTGGGAGCTATAAGTGGTGTGCTCCAGGTCCACATGTGCATGTGGAATATCAATATATATGGTGCAACTCAAATTGTCAGTATACATGCATGTACAAATGGTGATAAAGCTGGAACATAGGTGATTTTGCTCAAAATGTGTGTTTATGCTAAGAAAAACAATGTGATAGAATAATTTCAGGAAACAGTTTAATGCTGATTTAGAAATCGATTTTCTGGCTTCAAATTGTTCTCAATTAAGCACGGTAAAATGAAGCAACTTCATCATATATGGTATGGTGATTGGGCAGATTTACATACGGAAAACATATTTTTTTCAGAAATGCAGAAACCTCTTTGAGCAAGAATCATGTCAAGATTATTCAGCAAATATATTTTGGGCAAGAATAAAATCAATACATTCCAGATTTGATTAATATGCTTTCAGGGATCATTTAAAGCTATTTCATTCAAGGCAACAAAAGGGAAGTTTTTAATTCAACATTTTTCGAAGATATTAGTTCTGGAAACAAATCATTTTGCTTTCAAATGTTGCCAAAGTTTCTCAAGGCGTTTTCAAAGACCAGAGGAATCATTCAATGCATTCTTTATTCAAATTATTTCTTTCCAGAAATCAAAATACAAATTTGGCAATAGTTTTTTTTGTTCAAATTCTTTCCAGAATAAACAAAGTCATGATATTTTTTTTAGGAAGAATTTTTTAAAAAAAGCAACAAGCATGTCCAGGGGATATTATCGAAATTCATCACCAATAAATCTGGAAAGCTTTCAAAGCCAAGGAATAAAATCCAATCAAGCAAATTTACAGAGGAAATCAAGGCAGACGTAACTAACGTCTAAAGGGGAAACACATAATCAATCGGGTCATGCCAGTATACACGAAATCAGAGTTATTTTTAAGGTTTCGATTACCCTATATATATTACACACACAGATTCATCATTGGCAGAGAAAAACATCGAGATCGAAACCACAAAACAATTCAAAAGAAATTCAAAGAGAAATAAATCAGAGAGCTCACTTTTAGGGTTTCGACAGAGAACAAATCCCAAATCGAAGTATCATAGAGCCACTTAGCTTAGAGCACCAAAGAGAAATCCATATCAACATAATCGATCGATTTGAGGGACGTAGAAACCCTAATCCCCAATTTGAAGTCGCCAATTTTATTTCCCAGAAGAAGGAACAAAGCCGCCGCGATTTTTTTTCTCAACAAAACAAGGAGGACGGGAATAAGGAAGGGTGCAATACAAATAAAGGAAGGGGCCGGCCATCTTTGATTTATAAGGGGATTACCCTTTTAACTTTAACTCCTAGGGTTTCTATTTTGTTTGGTATTTATTTTTGTGTTGTAATTTTTGTTTGTAACCAATCATCAAACAGTTTCTAGTGTATGTAAAATACTAGGGTGAATCAGTCAGGGTGTTGACTGACAGTTGACAAAGTCTGTAAAATCTAGGTTATTGGTTACGGGGTCGTAATCAGGGGAAATCTGATCTAGGGGATTGGATCATTCTACGGTATTAAGCATAGGGTTAGAATAGGAGCAGGGTTTGCGAGTGTACATGGTCTAGTATACGGGATCTGTTCTATCACCTAATAGAAACCTTAGAAATGCAGCAGTAGGCAGGGTTTTGCTGAAGCTGGGTATATCTGTGTGTAATTTATTTTCTGCATTTTTGTTTCTTCTATACTCTGTGATCTGTTTGTTATTATATATATATATATATATCTCGTTAGATTTTTAATTCAGTTAAAAACTGTCATAAACCCTATTCACCCCCCCCCCCCTCTGGGGTTAATCTAGATCCAACAAGTGGTATCAGAGCTGGTTTAAGGTAACAACATGATAGAGGGTTCTCGCTGTATGATCATGTGGCGAAGTATTGACTCTTGCCCCTACATGCCCGTGGGTGGTTGTCCGTGTCGAGAGGCAGGAAGTGAAACCAGTGTCTGAGGTATCTTTGGTGGCCACCGGGGTGATTTACAATTCCTCGTAAATAGAGACACCATTTGGTATCAGAGCAGGTATTTTTGTTAACTCTAGAGTAATGGTGATTCCTTGTTGTCACTAGATAGAGAGCCAGTCCAGTTCATCTCCAACTATTTTCGATGGAATAGATTTTTTAAACTGGAAATCCAAAATGGAATTTTATTTAAAATCTGTTAATATTAAATATTGGGATGTTGTTATCAATGGATTTGATAGTGTTGATATTACTTCCAATACCCATGCTATGAAAATTATATTCGATTATCTTAGTACTGAACAGTTTAATCTTATCTCTCATTGTTTAACTACGCAGGATAATTGGAAAACTCTCAGCATGCTGTATGGAAAGTCTGACAACTGCTTAAAACCCCAAAATGACAACTTAACTTCAGATCTATGCTTGACAGGTTTTACAGAAGATAACTCAGATGGATCAGCTGATGGAGACTCAACAGACAATGAAATAGAAAATTTCTCTTATGAAGATATGGTTTATTTTTGTGCTGATTTAACTAAATCTGTTGATAAACTCCAGCTGAAAAATAAATCTTTGAAATCTAAGAATCTTGAGTTGACTAGCAAAAATCAATGTCTGGAAATAAAATTTGAAAATGTCATGAAATTTGAAAATGCAGATTGTAAAAATTGTTTGAAATTAAAAACAGATCTCGCTCATCTCAATATTAACATTCAAAGGCTTGAAGAAGAAATTTCAATTTTAAAAGATAACGAGATTGAGCTGAAAGATGCAAACAATTGTTTACAAAAGGAATTTATAAATTTTAAGGATACCAAAAATTCCAAACATGATATTGCTGAAAAACAATGTTTGTTGAAAACAGATTTGATTTTAAAAGAGCTTGAAAATGAAATTAAAGATTTCAAGTTTTTTGAGATTGAAAAACAAAAACAGTTTGATACTGAAATTGCTGAGTCCAAAATCAAAACTGAGAAGCTTCTAATTGAGAATGATTTTTTGAAATCAAAAATCAATAGTCTTGAGTTGAGTTTGAAACGTTTTTCTACTGGAGAAAAATCTTTGAATATGCTGTTGAAAAATCACGCTTTTTCTGTTAATGGGAATGCTCTCGTTTTGGGAAAACAAATGATTTAGAAAATTTGAATTCTTGTGATTTACCTTTAAGGGGCTTCAAAAAGGATCTTTCTGAAAATTTGAATTTTGAAAATTCCAAAAGGCTTTTAAATCACAAACGAGACAAGAATTGGTTTGATAACAATCCAGTTGAACAGTTGTGGACCTCAAAAAGAAATAAAATGATTTTTGGAAAAACTAAACGAATTTGGGTTCCAAAGGGTACTCTAGTTGATTCTAACGGATTGTTGTACAAATAGATTTGGGTACCAAAAGATGTGAACAAAATTGTGAGTTGTTTTACTACTTTCGTTAGACCACTCAATCCTCTTAACAGTTAGGTACAGAAGATGGCTAAGGAACTGCTTTGCTAAAGAGAATCTGAAATCAAATTGCCTCATCTCATTGAATCATTTGAAGTTCCTTGGCCAAGCTTATTGAGTTAGAGATTCTGATTTACATTGGATTATGGTATGATCTCTAAACTCACTTGTGTAAATATATTTTTTGTTTGTTTCTTTCTCCTTATATCTCCCTCTGTTTTTTTTTTCTTTTTTGATTTATCACTTCCATTTTTTTTTTGCTCTGGACTTTCTTAAACTTCCAATTGTAGAATTCATGTTTGTCTGGAAATTCACTTCACGTGTATTAAAACTCTAATATTTTTAATCTTTTCCAGATCTAGAATTTATTTATGTAAATATCCGCAATTGATTTGAAGTTTTTTTCTGATTTCTGAATTCATAACAGTGTTGATGTACTCTGTCATATCTTGAACACTGTTAATTAGAATTCTAAATTTTTGAAGATCTGAATAATTATTGAAATTTCACACACTTATGCTGTTTTGAGTTTCTTCCAATTCATTTTGGAAACGCTTGAAATATTATACTCATTACAGGACACTACTTCTTATCATTTGTGATAATTTCATAAATTTTCAGATTGGCTTGGATATTTTGAATTGTCTTGAATTACAGTGATACATCTAAAAATTCACCTTATATTCATGATCATTATTGTTGAAATTTATTTGTTTGAGATCATATGAAATTCTTGATATTCTGAACATCACATGCCTCTAAATTTGAAATTATCAATCTCGTGTGACTGATTCATTATATCTCAAAACTTGACATTGATTCAAGTGATTTCAAATAAATTATTTTTTAATTTTCTGGATCATGAATATCTCTTAAATTTGATGTAAATGATCTGAAATTACTCATGTGCTTGTCAGAAATTGTTTTTGAAAAATTCCTTGAAAAATTTGGGTCTTGAAACTTATTGGTATTTCATGGTTATTTGATTTGAATATCTGTTTGTTTAAAATCATTTGAAGTTATTGATTTACTGAATCACACACATATCTTGAATGTGAAACTAATAATTTGGTGTGATCGATTCATTGAATCTAGAGTTTTTCATATTCCTCAAATGGTTTCAAATAAACAGTATTTCTAATCTTGGATCATGAATGATCTTATGTGACCATCCTCTGACAAGTCTGATGTGATATTGTTTTCTGTGCTGCTCTGATACTATTTCAAATAATTTCTAGTTCTTATCTGCAGCTTTGAAAAATGTGCAAATTTGTTAATTCTGTCTGTTTGGGCTTTGTAATTAAAATTTGTTAATAGAGACACCAAGTGGTATCAGAAGCGCTGAATTTTTATGTATATATATATATATTCTTATCCTTCTTGTTCTGTATAAATCTCCATATCCCTCTTGTAATTGATTTTTAATTTTAAGATTATTTATTGATTATTCATTCAGAAATTGAAATCTATATCCAAATTGAACTGTACTCATAATTCATCAAAATTATTAACAGATTTTGAAATTGTGATGAATTGTGACTGCAATATATTTCACAACAAGAGGAAATTTTATTTTTAAATTTCATGATGGTTGAATATTTATTATAATATCTTTGAATTGGCAATTATTTCATGACCATCTTCTTTATCTATCATCATTCTACCATCCATGATAATTTTATATTAATGTGGAGAGTTAATATGTTTTAAAATCTTTTTGAATAAACAGTGAAAATATTTATGATAGAAATTGGACTATGTTATTATTCAGAACTAGCGATAATTGAAAATTTTCAGTGATCCCGATACAGTCGAGCATATTTCATAATATAATTAATTTAGAAATTTATTTCATAGTCCATTTCTGTACCTACCACATTTCTATCATTCATATTGGTTGTATATACCGAGGAGTTTTTCTATTTAAAGATGAAAATAATAAAATATATAATTAATACATAAGTGTGTCTCTAACCTCATTTAAAAATCCAAGCTCTGGTTATGCATGGTTATGAGACAACTTATAATTTAAGCTGCGACTGATCTCATTTAAAAATCCAAGCTCTGGTCATGCGTGGTCAGTGTGCTCTTAAATAAAAATAAAAAAATGTGCTGTAAATTGAAATATATCTGAAATTCAACTTGGTGTATAAAAACTAGTCTATCAATCCATATTCTATTCTGTGAAATGTGTTAATATTTTATGACGTATTATGATTTGTTGATTGATAGCTACTGGGATTTGAGATTATACGATGTTGTCACTTAAATTGAATTATTAATTTTAGTCTAAAATCCATCATTGTTTTTTTTAATCTCATTTTTTAAAAAAAAATCTTTGAAAAATAATTGGAACTCATTTTTAACTCTCCTCATTTATATAAATTTCATCGTAAATCTGTCATTATCTACAATGTGAAATATGCCACTAGTTCTCAGTATATTATGATTTTTGGTTTGACTGATTGAGATTTATGATGACTGTTCTTTCTCTTAAGTTGAAATTATACTTTTAGTTAGTATTCATCTGTTTTTTAAATTCTGTATCCTTTTGATGATAACAAAAGGGGGAGAATGGGTAGATTTTGATTTATGAGTGTTATGAGTGAATATTTTATAAATATTTTTCATTTTGAAAATTCATTATTATTCAGTTCAGTTCACTCATGCACAGTTATAGGGGGAGTTTTCTGTTGTAGGGGGAGCTAATAAAAAGGGGGAGTTCAAAATTCACTATCAAACACATTTATTTTGCTCAAAATCTTTTATTTGTTTGTCATCATCAAAAGGGGGAGATTGTTGTATATGACGTTGTTGTATACACAATTATATGATTTTTGTTTGATGATAACAACCAAATAAATAATATTTTAAATGTGTTTGTTACTGTACTGTTCTATATATGCATCACAGATAGGAATATAATATTTATATTTAAATAGAATACGACTGTATAGACATTCATATATTCATACAGTATTGTATTTGAATATAAATATTCTATTTCCACATTCAAACAGTATAGCTATTTAATACTCCACTATTTAAATACATTCACAGAATATTTGTACTTGTAAATTGACTGAATAAAATAGACAAGTTTGTTTGACAACAATAAAATAATATTTTATTTCAAACGAAGTTGTTTATTACAAATATCAGTACAAATTTCTTTTTCTATACATCAGCTCTTCACTATAACACTGTCACTCAGTTATACATTTCAATATATACATTCACATTGACTCGTATACAGACACTCATACATTTCACTGTCAATACTTGTCTTCTATCTTCACAGCATTCTTCAGTTAGACCAATCTTCATACCTGTCATATACAGAAACACACACACACAGAGTATATGGAACAGAAATAATTTTCAAACTACATGTGAATATAATTTTTATTTTTAAATTTTTTATTTGCCTCATTTTTTTGGTGTGTTTCTCATCATTTTTCATGACTTGATCTAATTTATATAACCATAAATCTGTGTCTAGACAGCTTGTGATATTCACAGTGATACACTGTAAATACCACAAGGCAGACAGTATGTATATACAGTGCAGGGACAGGAAAATTAGTCTGATGGCTGCACATACACACATGTATAAATATACATGTGTGCACTACCTCACCAATCAGCGAGCAACTGAGGAGTAGCCACGAGGACCATCTCAACTCAGTGCATCACTCAAATATCAATGCAAACAGGAGTTTAATTGACGAGCACAATGGCACAGCAAATATATGTAGCAGCCCATGTGTCGAGCAAAGAAATTCAAAGTGAAAAACCATGTACAAAGTGTAAATGTCAAACATTCAAAATGGTCAAGATAAAAGCCACGCTCATATTTTTAAAAGTAGGCAAAACATGATTCATACACAAGCAAGAAGGCAAAGTCACAAATGAAGCAGCAGCTACAAGATTTAGCATGTCAACATGTACAAGTCTACTTCAGATTTTAAAGCATGTAATGATGATGGAGTGATGTTGGGAAACCAACATAGAAGCCAACACAAAGGTGGTGCAGCAAACATAAGTACAAGTGCAACAAGTTCAAGTACACAGTGATGATGCAAAGTACAAGTGTACACTGTATATAAGCAAGGCAAAAGGTCATCGAAAAACAGTGGTGCAACAAAACTCAAGCTCAACAATCATGGTCGAGCATTTCAGTTCAGGTTATAATAGTGCCAGCAAGTTCATAGCAGCCCAAGTAAAGCAAGTCACAAGTGCAGACAAGATCACAATACATAACAGTAAGCCAAAATGATCTTGGTGCAACATGCTGGTGTACACACTAGGTGGACAAGTATGTATGATCACACTCAGATCAAATGATTTGTGCATGGAGAACATAAAGTGTGGGTGCAGCAGACATGGGAGCTATAAGTGGTGTGTTCCAGGTCCACATGTGCATGTGGAATATCAATATATATGGTGCAACTCAAATTGTCAGTATACATGCATGTACAAATGGTGATAAAGCTGGAACATAGGTGATTTTGCTCAAAATGTGTGTTTATGCTAAGAAAAACAATGTGACAGAATAATTTCAGGAAACGGTTTAATGCTGATTTAGAAATCGATTTTCTGGCTTCAAATTGTTCTCAATTAAACATGGAAAAATGAAGCAACTGCATCATATATGGTATGGTGATTAGGCAGATTTACATACGGAAAACATATTTTTCCAGAAATGCAGAAACCTCTTTGAGCAAGAATCATGTCAAGATTATTCAGCAAATATATTTTGGGCAAGAATAAAATCAATACATTCCAGATTTGATCAATATGCTTTCAGGGATCATTTAAAGCTATTTCATTCAAGGCAACAAAAGGGAAGTTTTTAATTCAACATTTTTCAAAGATATTAGTTCTGGAAACAAATCATTTTGCTTTCAAATGTTGCCAAAATTTCTCAAGGCGTTTTCAAAGACCAGAGGAATCATTCAATGCATTCTTTATTCAAATTATTTCTTTCTAGAAATCAAAATACAAATTTGGCAACAGTTTTTTTTTGGTTCAAATTCTTTCTAGAATAAACAAAGTCATGAGATTTTTTTTAGGAAGAATTTTTTTAAAAAGGCAACAAGCATGTCCAGGGGATAGTATCAAAATTCATCACCAATAAATCTGGAAAGCTTTCAAAGCCAAGGAATCAAATCCAATCAAGGAAATTTACAGAGGAAATCAAGGCAGACGTAACTAACGTCTAAAGGTGAAACACATAATCAGTCGAGTCAAGCCAGTATACACGAAATCAGAGTTATTTTTAGGGTTTCGATTACCCTATATATATATTACACACACAGATTCATCATTGGCAGAGAAAAACATCGAGATCGAAACCACAAAATATATCAAAAGAAATTCAAAGAGAAATAAATCAAAGAGCTCACTTTCAGGGTTTCGACAGAGAACAAATCCCAAATCGAAGTATCATAGAGCCACTCAGCTTAGAGCACCAAAGAGAAACCCATATCAACATAATCGATCGATTTGAGGGACGTAGAAACCCTAATCCCCAATTTGAAGCCGCCAATTTTATTTCCTAGAAGAAGGAACAAAGCTGCCGCCATTTTTTTTCTCAACAAAACAAGGAGGACGGGAATAAGGAAGGGCACAATACAAATAAAGGAAGGGGCCGACCATCTTTGATTAAAAAGGGGGTAACCCTTTTAACTTTAACACCTAGGGTTTCTATTTAGTTTGGTCTTTATTTTTGTGTTGTAATTTTTGTTTATAACCAATCATCAAACAGTTTCTAGTGTCTGTAAAATACTAGGGTGAATCAATCAGGGTGTTGACTGACAGTTGACAGAGTCTGTAAAATCTGGGTTACTGGTTACGGGGTCGTAATCAGGGGAAATCTGATCTAGGGGATTAGATCAGTCTACGGTATTGAGCATAGGGTTAGAATAGGAGCAGGGTTTGCGAGTGTACATGGTCTTGTATGCGGGATCTGTTCTATCACCTAGTAGAAACCTTGGAAATGCAGTAGTAGGCAGGGTTTTGCCGAAGCTGAGTATATCTGTGTGTAATTTATTTTCTGCATTTTTGTTTCTGCTATACTCTGTGATCTGTTTATTATTATATATATCTCGTTAGATTTTTAATTCATTTAAAAACTGTCATAAACCCTATTCACCTCCCCTCTAGGGTTAATCTAGATCCAACATAACAATCCTTCAAATCCGCTACCACGAAAGCATCAAAATGAGAGCCCTAAGGCGGTGAAGCAGTCAACCTGCATCCTGAATACAACCCTAGAGGTCTAGAATCTGAAAATTTGTCTCATTCTAAAAACCAAAAGCATTTTGCTGAGTGTAAACCTTGAATCAACAATCAATTGTGGGAAATTTCTATTCTTGTAATTTATCCAATGATTCATAATAAAGATGGAAAATTGTGAATCAAATATGACACCTCACATCCGTCATTGTCACCCATATGAGGATACATTAAGTTATGTGAAGTGTAGTACGTACAAAGTAATTATATAGAGACTAAAATTGATAAGAAAAAAATATAAAAGGCAGCGGAAAACTTTTCAAACTTTTATTATCAAACCAAATACAACATTACAGTTTCAAATGCCATAAAGTCATAATCATAAAACATCTGTCTCGTGGAACCATTAAACCATCAGAGTACAAGTACAAAACCATAAAAACCATATCCCTCATGAGTTGTAACAATGGTCATAGAATGGAAATCGAAACCATACATTGAGAAAGAAATAGTCTAAGTCCAAGATGAATTAAAGAACCATCATCACTACTGCAAATCCACACCCTAAGAACCTGTGCGGAAAGGAAGAGAGAGAAGGGAAAACAAAATAGGTCAGACATAAAGTGTAATAACTTGTAAATCTGTAAGTTTTAAATTAAAATAGTTAATGAATATTTAACTAAAAATGAATTGATAATTAAATATCAATTTAAAACTAATTCAATAATCTCGATCGATTACGTTTGGTTAATCAATATTGATTATTGATTTATTTTGTAAATAGATAAACAATAATAAATAGTTTGGAATTAAATCGATATTTGAATCATATAATAAAATAGTATTTTATTATGGAAATTGGTCATTTTACAAACAATTTCATAATTTGACGAAACTGGTTTTATTAGGTCCGAAACACTAAATTATTGTAAGATTTTAAATTCCATGACAATCGGACAACTCCCGTGATCTACAAACTAGAAACATCTAACAAAACTTAAAAGAAAAGTAAAATAGAAAAAAAAGCATGTACACACCAACAACCACGCGGTTCTCCTCTCTCCCATTTTTCATTCTCGAAAACTCAGATCCACCTTCCACTTTAATCGCAGCTATCTCCTTCCCTCACCTTTCCTTAAATCGATTTCACTCATTGTACAATAAAATCTCCTCCTCCCAAAAATCGGTCGCCACCATTCAACACTGTGCCTCATCACTTTTCCGATATCAAAACCTATACCGCATCCAAATCCAAAAAACAGACTTTTGAAGTAGCATGCGAGTCTCCTCGTGCAGGCATTGCTTTCGACGCCCTTCAAGCTCATCAAACCACATTTACTCACTAACCCTCCCCATGCCATCTTCACCTTCGTACAGAAAAAAAAGTACACGTACATTTCACGAGCTAGAGAGATCCATAAAACCCTAGATCGACATTCCCAATTTTCATTAAAATCATTAACCATATCTAGTCTGCGACGTTTTGCATGAGAGGCTAGCATTTTAGGATTTCAATTTGGGATAGCTAGAGGTAAGGGGAGGGCATGGTTGCTGACGGGTTTCGTAACTGGAATTATTAGCAAGTTGAATTTGAGAAAGAAGAGATAAGCTGAAAGTAAATATTTTAGTTTTAAATTTATTTAACCAAATTATCGAGTAAATATGAAAATTTATAATGTAAAACACAACATGCAACACCCCATAATTAAATACACTATGATTACATAAGAGAGATAAGAAATTGTATATTAATTAATTAATTAATCAGAATTAAGTAAAATAACCGTTGCGTTCATCTTGGAATTTTGGTTTAGGTAGACCTCAAGTTTGCGTAAATCGGATAACATATGAAGAAGTTATGATCTCAAAGACTAAATGAAAATTCATAATTCAAACAACATATTTAACGCAGTAAGCAATGGTGATGGGCGATTCCCCTAGATCTAGGTTGACACCTGGGTTGACCCATGCCTAAGGGGGCTGACACAGTTGGTGGTGGGTCGACCCACCCACCTGTAGTACAATTTATGGATGTTGTATTTAGACCGTTTTATATATGTTATACAACTCTGAGGTATATGGCTAGATTTGAAACAATGCAGTTAAATCCCCGTAACATCCCCGCTATAGCCCATAGTGCCATTCAACCGCTACGCTAATTCAGTTTAGCACTAATGAACAGTAGATCCACTTTTAGCCCTACTATTTTCTGCTGCACCATCTAAATACAAGTTTTTTAGCGTCCTCTTTAGCAATATTAATATATAGATCATGATTTGACTAGTTCTCTTTTTAAATAAAATTAGTAAATCTTACGTAAATGGCTAAATTTAAGGCATAAATGCCTAATATATGGTAAAAATCAATTACACTCATCGAATTTACCATGCATAACTATGATATTCCTTGATTTTGCTATATAATATTAATTAATATTAGTTTCTTGTACACATATAATGTGAGAAAGATGATTATTTGATTTCGAAATATTTGGTTTTACATCTAATGAACCTTTTTGTGTCTCCGCTATATCCCCGCTATTCCCCCGCTTTATCCCTTCTACACCTTTTTGCTCCTCCACCGCTATAGAACCGCTAAGCACTTTAACTGCACTGATTTGAAAACCTAATATCTAATGGTTTAGGTTATCTTGGTTAATCTATAAATAGGTGGCTACCTATCATTTTTCTACACACAAATTCTCTTCATTCCTCTCTTACCCCATGACTATATTACAAAATAAATTAAGAAAAATGGGGAGATGCTTCAGTTCAAGATCGGCAATCAACAACAACCCTTTTTCAAAGATTACTTCTGTATACAGCCTACATCTTTGTGAGTCCATGTTAATTTTAGATCTGACATCTAAAAAGTATTATGGTAGTGAATAGTTTTAGATCTAGAATAAATAGTGTAACAACCCGAATTCTGACAGACCGATTTTTTTTCTCAAAATTCTAATCCATCGAAACCCGTGATGGTTGCTCTGGTATCCTGCCGAAAAGACAGAGATATAAAATATATAAGAGCTCAGAAAATATCTCACAACGGAATGGATAAAGTATAATATAATCAAAGTATAGCCTTACCGTATTAATAATACTGCCTAGCCAGTATCCAAAGCTATCATATCTCTGCCGCAACTCAATCCTGCAAGTATGTTATGCGGAGGGGGTCAGAACACAAGTTCTTGTGACCGGATTTAAAATATACACTTTGGATAATCCTACATATACCGTTCAGTCACACTTTCTAATTTATTAGGTTACTTGGATTAACTTCACTCAAGGCTTACACACACTTCGTACCTATTTACTTCCTATTGGATTAACCTAATACAGTATATATGTAGCTGCCCCCCCAATATTGAGGTACACCCCATGGTACCCCACTCGCATGGTCTCCATTGTAATGCCATAGAAATGAACGCAGTCCCTCGTCCTACGCCGGAGTGACATATGGATCTCTACATAACAATGTTACGTTTCGCATATATCTGTCATTACTATACTACATAAGCGTACGGACTGCCACCTTCGATCGAATCAGATTCCATACCAGAGTAATGCCCTCAAGTCTATGATACACCACCCAGAGCAGACATGCATGTATCTAGACTTTCCTACGTACGTATCGTCAATCGTTTTCATGCTTTAACCGCACATAATGTGCACTGAGACCCGTGGCAGGGCCATACAAGAAACACGGAACTCGGTCGGGGGCTTTTCCATATCTGTAGCCCTTAAGAATCATAAAATACAGAAATCCCTTAGGTCTGTTTTCATGGTGGCTACGGCCCTACCACGGCCCCTCCTTCAACTAGTAAAGACTACAAGAGCTAAGTGACTTTCCACTAACAAACAATCTAAGCATCCAGTTGGTGTCTCCCTTTAACTACCATACCTCGATAGTGAAAGGTGAATGGTCTATTGGGTTTAGCTCTAGTCCTTTCGCATCCCACTGGCTGCCGATGCGGGTACCCGATGATCTACTATCCTTGTTAGTCCTGAACTCTCCTCCCGAACATCCTTGTGTCAACTCGTCACAACATTCTTACTGCAAAGCTACTTTTGCAGCCAAGGCCCACCCACCTAGTTGCAAATCGTAGACCCAACCTCTGTGAGCACAACCTAAACATCTTCCACCACACAGAGGACTACAAGGAGCACCTTACGTATCTCAAGATGCCGTGTGCTTCCCCTTTCAGTCCTTCGGAGTTGACAGAATAATTAGATGAATATGTGCTCCCCTCGTGCCTTATGACACCACGATGATCTACCTCGTTGGGTTATTCACCCTCAAACGTTCAAACTGGTCCAAGCACCTCATTTTAATATGTTATTAGACCTTATGTCTAAACATTCCTTTATGTTCTTACTTTACCTCATCAAGTTTCCATTTAACTTGGTTATTCACATTCACATTGACTTTTTATTCAAGTTACCAATTTCCTCTTGCTTACTAATTTCAGTCATATAACGTAACCTATTTAAGTTTATTAATAACCCACAACATGTTATTTCCTAGATTGTGATCCAAGGTCTGTAATCCACCATCCCTTTATATTCTTATTTGATTTCATAGTCACAATAACATGTTCTACTTAATTTGTAAGTATATCTCAATTCACATGTTTTCTGTTTAACATGTCAAGCATTATTTATGATTGAATATAACTTATTTCATTTCATAATTCTGCCTCACTCTTTCCTATTTAATCATAATTCCATCTTTCATTGTCACTACAACTTATCGTTGTTTACTTATTAACTTAGTTCTCTTAACTAAGGTTCACTAATAAGTCTCCTTTCCATTTATTATTACCTATGTTATAATTTCCTCTTGTCCCTAGGACAAAGCCTTAACATGTTATTCTTATCAGCAAATTTCAGATTTCCAAGTTTACAGATTACTTAGTTTATAATTAAGTACAATTTCTTACATTTTATAGATCTCCCTCTTTTCTCTACTTGTTACAAACAGCTAGTTTCAGTTTTCCCCATTTACTGATTACTTAATTTACAATTAAGTACCGCTCATCTCATTACATAAGTTAGCTCATTTTCTTAATCGTTTATTATAACCTAAGTTATAATATCCACTTGTCCCTAGCACAAGTCTACCTATTATATAACATTCTTATTAATGTAATTAATTTATAATAAGGTATTATCATTTCCCGTTCATTCCATTCCTTTTTACTATTGTATCTTTCTTTCAATTCCATTTATTTCCATTAAATTCAATTAATGATATTTATCAGTCCTGCTATATATATATATATATATATGCATTAGACCTCTCACATCAAGCCTGTACTTGTGGATGCTGGATTTGCCGAGTGGTTCCGAGCAAACTTCTACCATAAGTTGACTTAACCTCATGTATCAGCACCACTACATGTTTTATTTATGTAGTTAGACCCCTCACATTAGAATTACCACTTGTGGATGCTAGATATGCCAAGCGGTTCCAGGCCGACTTCTACCACAAGTGTAACCTAACCTCGTGTCTAAGCGCGGTTACAGTTTTCTATTTACTGTAAATTTTCTTTATAATTTAGGCGTGTCTTATTCTTTCAAGTCTATATTTTATATGTCATCATAATAAACCAATTTTAGGTCGCATGTTCTTTCTAACATATAATAAATTATCTTCTAACATGTAATCGTTTAATCATGTAATTGTTCATATCAAACAAACTAACATGTAATTTTCTCAATTTCTACCGTTAATGATCAAGGCACATAAATGTCACAAGTTAAAATGGAATTGAAACAACAGTAATCGCTACACATATTTTGACAAGTTTATATTTCAGCATATGAATTTTCCAACATATTAATACCTTAGCATATTAATATTCTAACATGTCATATTCGTCGCTTTAATCTTTTTAACATATGTTTAAACATTTCAACATATCATATTTCAACATGTCATATATAACATTTCATCATTTTACATTGCATAATAACGGGGAATTTTTAAACGATAATATATCATTATCAACAATAATATAACTTAAATCCACTCACCTCATTTGCTTTCCAAATTCTGGATCTTGTCCAGATCTAGCATTCCATGGTTTTCCCCTAATTGGATTCAGAACCTAATAACCATGGATTCATAATTTTTACTAAAAGAATAAGGGGAGAAAGAGGAAGAAAAATGAATGGACCAGATCTTGAAAATTACCTCACTTCGAATATGATTTTGAACACCGTCCAATTAATATTCATTTTTTTCATCCAGATCTTGATTCAAAATTTTCCTAAACTAATTATCTTATTTTTCTTAAGAGATTTGAGGAGGAGGAGGGAGAATGGCAGAGTATAGATATCATCTCAGAAATGTGAGATTTAGCTAGGTTCTTCTTGCTTATCTATAGGTGTTCAGGATCTAATCGTACACGCAGCGCTGAGTCAACATTGAACGTGGTTAAAAAACAGTCCATATACGCCAATGAACCTGACTGGATCTAGGGTGGGTCGACTCCCTATGCCTGGGTCGACCCCGGCTATAATTTTTTTCTGCATATGGTCTTCAGTTTTGAATGGATTTGAATATGTTCATATATAAGGCCCTTATATGTAAACAAAACTTGTTATGACCATTTTACGTATATATATATATATATATATGTGTGTGTGTGTGTGTGTGTATATGTGTATGTATATATGCACAATTTTTGTTTCGTTTTCAAAATTCAGATGGTGTTGCACTGTTATTTGATTCTTACCATATTTCTTAGATTTCAGCCTTATCTTCTACTTTATCTCTTGTATATATTCCTACACATATATACGCGTATATTCTCATATACATATATTTTCGTTAATTCCTTATATGTATATTTTTTCCTTAAACACCCCACGTCCGTTAATGTCACTCACTAAAGGAATGCACTAATTTTCGTGGAGCATTGTAGGTAAACAGACACAGAATAATTACAAGATAGATATAAATAACATAGCAGCGGAAGTTTCAAATGAAAAAAATTATTTCAGACATAAATCATAATCCCGTGGTTTACAATACCATAAGTCATAAAACAATTACAACAAAATACTTCTGTCTTGCATAGTCAGAGTACATAGGAATTAAAAGAAAACATTATTCCCCAATAAAAAGTGTAAGCCATAGTAGAGACAAGAACTCGAGCCATACTTCAGCAATAGCTCCTAGGAAAAAGATATCCGAATCCTGACTAAGCCTGGGTGTTTCTTCCCTGTGAACCTGGAGGAGGGGAATGCAAAAAAGAAGGCGAAACAAATTAGGTCAGACATAAGTCTGGGGAGTCTAGTTACTTTTAGCTAGTAAAAAAATAAAGGTAAACATGACATGCATAAAGTGAATAAGAGAGATCGCTATACAAATGGCAGGTGTGACAAGGTAGATAAGGTGAGGCATATACATGCTTCACTAATGAATACTCTGCACTATTACTAGTATAACTAGATGAAATGATCCCTTCCACTATAAGCTGGTAGGCTTACGTCATACGTCCAACTATACCCTAACCATTACCCTAATCGATCGGCTCCCTACTCTATAGATATCATGTGCTGGCCCCATAGTAGGGGGTATCACTTCCCTAAAGTGGAAACCCAAGATGTGCACAGGGATACCTACTGGTGTCATGGTCATCTTGTACCCCTCTGCCCGGCCCATGCACGCATATGTCCCCAGTCGGTTTGCGCCGTCTACACCACCCGTCACGTTTTGGATCTCTTATAATCAATCGGTAAGCGTGCCCCTTCTCCGCTTAGTATGGAGTTCTCTACTCTGATACCAACTACGGGTTACTGACTGAAATGGGTCCCACACAATATGATACAAGCTCTCCCTTTGTCTTGTATCCCCACTAGGTTTTCCACTGACGATGTGTATCCTAAAAGGGTGGTCTTTAATTACATAGCCATATACTAGTTATGTATACCCTAAAGGGTGATCTTTAATTACATAACTCCCACACAATATGATACAAGCTCTCCCTTTTGTCTTGTATCCCCACTAGGTTTTCCACTGACTATGTATACCCTAAAAGGGCAATCTTTAATTACATAGCCTTTATTATTTTATCTACCCATTATGTATACCACTTAGGTGTCTTTAATTACATAACATGTACTGGGTTAAGTATGTGGGTATATAACGTGTGGATGCTGGATATGCCGGTCAGGTCCGGGCAGTCTTATTCCACAGTTGGGCCTAACCTCGTGTCTTAGCCTGATTCGTATTTGAGTACTTAGACCTCCCACATTAGGTTCAACATTAGTGGCTGCTGGATATGTCGGTCGGGTCCGGGCAGACTTCCGCCACTAATGTAACCTAACCTCGTGCCATAAGTACAATTAAAATTATTAATTTTAATTACTAACATTTCATTTTTAATTAATTTACCAATTAATTAATCCTTTCCTTTTATAGGTGTCAATACCTATTTTGCAACAAAAATTTGAATTACATATCCATAAATGGTCATATTCAAATTATGCCATTTTTACCTAACTTTTCCTATGTCATTATAGGTAATTAACTCTACGTTTCCCCATTTGAATTATATGCTCATTTCATATAAATATTATATAAACTATGCTAATTACAAATTCCCTTTATCCACGTTCCTAACTAACGTATTCACACGTATTTTGGCGGCATCGAGGCTGTAAAGTAGCCTCGTCATAACAATAAAAGGGAACATGATAAGGGTGACAGTTCAACATGTTTTGGAATAAATATTAACATAACTGGCATAGTAACTAAGTGAATGGACATGCGATGGTTATCATAATAAAGTGGACATCAAATTAATAACTTGTGTTTAGGCAAGCATAATGAGATTTAGATTCAATATTAGGTGTCCAGTTACCTAAATCTAGCATAGACTGGGTGTCACAATGACAAGTTTAGATTCACATGTCAAGTTTACCACATAAACCAAGGTGTCATAATATAGCAAGTGAAAGGTGATTAACACCAAAAACTAGATCCAAATAATGTCAAATTAATGGATCCTAACATGGTTACAAATCAATGTTCATATAAACGTCATATCGAATCAACAAAATCGGATCTAGAAAGTTTGATCTGTATTAACAAGTTCACATTTACCACAATATAATTGTAATTCAAGATTCACATAGGAAACATATTAGAATGTCCATATATTAGATCTAGGGAAAATGACATAGTATGCTTGCATAAGTTCATGATTTACAACATATACCAAATTCATAATCTACCACAATTAACATTTATCTATTTAAACCTAAAAGTGACCAGCACTCACAGAAAAAGAACGGATTTTGAATTCTGGGATCTTATTTATTAATTTGTTAAGCTTAACCCTTGATGTAGACTTTGATTTTTATCTTCTAGCTTAAATTTGATTTATTATGGTGGAGGCTAAGTTAGTTTAGGATGCAGCAGCATATAGGCTCATGAATGAATTTAGCTTAGATTGGAGTTTAGGTTAGATGTGATTATATAGATGTATAAGATTAGTTAGAGCCTTTAGATTAACTAGGAGATCATCTAAACCCTTTAAACCAAAAAATCTCATCATCAGGCCAATCAGAGGATGCCACATATGCCCTAATCCATCAAAAATCATCATTGTCCAACAAAAATGCGCCATATGTGCAACATGATGCGCAGCAGCAGGGGTGTTGATACCCACATGTTATATATGCATATATATATATATATTATATGATTATTTATTATTAAATATATTTTTTATTATCTTTCCAATTAACCCTTTTCACACTAAACCGCTTTCTGAATTGCGTTCACATTAAGCCACTTTTTAGCCATTCCCCTAAAACAAAAATATGGCGTTGGCGGGGATTGAACTCAGAACCTCTTGTATACAAGTCACATGTTCTAACCAAATGAGCTATTAAGTCTCTTTTTTTTTACAAACCTTAGAACAATGCTAAACATTATTCTTTTCTCATTCATGTTTTTCATGTTTTGTTGCAATATTTAATTTAAAGATATCTTTTTCATCATAAATCTGTTTTCTGCAAACCATAGGTCTAAAGTTACTACAAAATCGCCACAAACGCAATGACGCTAATTTCGTGACCAAATTCCTAAAGCTCTTCAAATTTTCCTCTTATTTCTATTTAATTGTTCGCATGCATTTCTTTGCATTTCATGTATTGCATTTAATTTCTTTTATTAATCTTTTTCCTTCATTTCATTGCATGAACTTATTACATGCAATTTTTTTGTCATTATTTAATTTTTCTCTTAAATATATCTATGTATATAATATATATACATATTTTCACATTTTTAATTTCATTAAAAATGCGGGGTGTTACATTCTCCCTTCCTTAATGGATTTTGTCCCCGAAATCTTCAAGTTAAGAAGAACGTATCCTATCATCCATCATCCATCTACTCATCCATCGTCCATAAGCATTCATTTTCCTTAAAAGATTTCTAATGCCATATGAACAAATGAAAAAGTGTGTGTACATGTCCCCTATCTAATGCAAAAGATCAGGCGGTCTACTCATTCAGTTGACCGCCTTAACACAAATTATGTTAGTGCCATGAGTCCAACATGTATGCAATTATTCCTAATGCACTTTATAACTTCTATATGAGTGCACAATCATTCATTCAAATGCAACATCCATGTGATGAGTCAACAATTTTGCATCCATAAAAATTGAAAATGCACACACATCCATATGCAGTATGAGAGTGTTTTTGAGCCGATCTAGTGCCTAGTGTGTGTATATGCATCCATGAGCAACCACTAGCAAACACTTGCATCCACTTGCATCCATCAAACATAACATGTCTCAAACACATGTTTACAATCATGGGATTTCCTACCTAAAGGTTGAAGATTCGATTGATATGATATATTCAGATGATAGAAGAAAATGCGAATAAAAGCTTTTCAAAGAGAAGTTAAGAACAATCCCTTAAAAAGGAAAGGGTATAAAGCGAAAAAATCTTGTCTTTGGTCTCCCAAGTTGCATCTTCTTGATTGTCTCCCTACTGGATCTTCACCAACTTGACTTCTCGTTTGCATAGCTTCTTAACCTCTGATCCAAGTATGCAAGTCGGAACTCATCCAATCATTGTTTCCTTCTTTATTTTCACTTCCTTTCGCAAGTTTGGCCCCACTATCTCGAACTCTGTACATTTTATCGCCACTTGGATGAATAGTCATCTTGGAATGATGGGTTCCTCAAGGACTATCTTCAATAGGTTTCCCATCCTAATATAATTCACCTATCAAACCTCTTCTCAAGTAGCTCCCCTACTTGCTTATCAAGTTCCCTATTTTCTTTTAGGAGTCACATGTCGTACAGGCAATGCAACTGGCTTTGCATTATCCACGAAGTATATTCAAAAACCAATCTCGTGTCTTGGGGTAAACCCCGAACCTCATTAAAAACATCAGAATAACCTCGGACTACTGGAACAGATTGCAAATCATCGATGGATGCATCAAGAGACTCTAGGAAACTAAGCATGACAGACCCTTGTGGGTCACAAGAAATTTCGAGGGTCCTCCCGTGACAAGTTAGAAGCATAATGACCTTCCTCTCACCGCCCAGAATGGCACCATATGTGGTAGGCCAACCCATCCCTAGAATCAACCCCTAGCCCATGAAACAAGATGTGCATTGCACTCAAACTCGACGCCTAACACAGATATTCTCAAACCCTGACAAATCACGGATAAATGAGCCGGACCACCAATGAGGTTTGAGATAACAACAGGATCCACTACCATACTAGTAATTAAGTGCAAAGATTCAACTACAGAACTAGATATGAACAAATGCGAATGTGCCAGAATCGAAAAGAGTTCTAACCGGTTGATTGGAAAGAGAAATCAAAACCTTCTATGGAAACTTTCCTACCTCTATCTGATGCACTAGCCATGAGTGTTGGATCTAGATTAACCCTAGAGGGGGGGGTGAATAGGGTTTATCACAATTTTTAAACTGAATTGAAAAACTGACAGGATATTAAAATAATAAACAGATCACAGAATGCAGCAGAAAATAAAAGTGCAGAAAGTAAATCACACACAGATATACCCAGCTTCGGCAAAACCCTGCCTACTGCTGCATTCCTAAGGTTTCTACTAGGTGTTATAAACAGATCCCGCATACAAGACCATGTACACTCGCAGCGCCTGCTCCTGTCCTAACCCTACGCTCAAAACCCCAGACTGGACGATATCCCCTCGACCAGATTTACCCGTATTACAATCCCGTAACACGTAACACAGATTTTACAGACTCTGAAACTAACAGTCAGCACCCTGACTGGATTCCTAGACTTTACAGATCTAGACACTGTTTGAATTTGGTTTACAAAACAAAAACAAAACACAATAAAAAAATTAAAAACAAAAACAAATTAAACCCTAGGATTTAAAAATATAAGGGTCATCCCCTTTGTAAATTATGACCGGCCCACTTCATTTGTTTTTGCCCGATTGCTTTGTCCTCTGAAAAAAAAATGGCGGCTGATTAATTCTAGGGTTTCTGAATCTTCCCCCAAATCGACTCGATGGCTTCTGGAATTGATGAAACTGAGGCTCTCTTCTTTGTGGCTACGTGATTCTCCACGTTGATTTTTTTTTTGATTTGGGAGTTAGGGTTTTCTACACTCCAAATCTCGAACGTATGCTTCTGGAACTAAATCTCTGCTGCTTCGAAACTATGCATGGCTTTTGTACTTCGATTTGGATGTGGTTATGATCGAAAACTTGGTGAGTGATTTCTGAATTGATTTTTCCTCTTCGATTTATGCTCTGAATTTTTGATGCTTGGATTTTCAATTTTCTCTACTGCCGATGATGAATTGGTGTGTATTATATAGGATTACAAATCCTTTTAATTCCTCTGATTTCACGCCGAACTGATTTGGTCTGATTGTGGGTTGCTTTCCCTTTTTGCGTGTTTTATTCATCTCGGCTGAAATGGAATTTTGTTGCCTTGTATATGAACCTGATTTCCTCGGCTTGAAATGGTTTGGCAGATAATTTGCGATTTCCACTTTTGAATTTCTTGAATAAATTCGGCCTTGATAAAAAATGGAAACAAAATAAAAACTTCCCAAAAACAAGATTTTAGATTAATCTGTGAATTTCTGAAGTTTAAAACTTTCCCAAAAAAAATGTTTGTATAAATCTGGAAAGTTAATTTTTGGAAACACATTTGATATCATGCCATATATGGTTTTGTCAAAACACTGATAGATTTAAATCAGCATGCCAAAAAAAATGTCTTGAGCAATTCCTATGCTGATTGATTGCTTGACTCTTTTCATTTATTATAGCTTTGCCAAAACAATTTGACTGCAAGTGCTCGAGCACATGATGTTTGCATATCTGATTTCCTTTAACTGCTACACTTATGAATTAATCCATTCATGCGTAACTGCTCTGTACCTTGGATTTGATAACCAAGCAGTGTACAGACCTGTTGTATGTTCATCTATGCATTCATTGACCACAAATGCTTTGCTCACCTGCTCCATTCATTTGCATAAATGCTGTTCTGATCATACTTTCTGATTGATTTTGTTGCCTTGTTCGAAATTTTTGGCTTGATTGTTCCATGATTCGAAAAAAAACTGCCTTGAATAATTTTCCATTTATGCTGGAAAAATTTAACCTTGCCAAATATTTCTGATCAAAATAGTTTTTGATAAACATTGATTGATTGGTAAAAGTTCCTCCTTGCCAAAAATGATTCACCATCTTTTCCCATTTTTGAAAGATTCTTGCCTACAAACAAATGTCGAATAAAACTGATTTGTTTTCCTCTGCTTTCATGCTTTGTATGTGGGTCTGAGCATCATGTTGTATCGCCGTGCCATTTGTGTACACACACTTGCTGAATCACTTGTTGCTGTATTCCAACTTGTACATGCACCATGGAACTCTGTTATAGCACAACTTGCTTGTATGCTGAACTACCCACTTGACTTGATTGCACCCATTTTAACACTGTCTCGACCATTGTCTTCGCTTGTGCCATTCTTGTAGCTGTTGCCATCACTTCCCCTGTTTCCTTCTTTGTGGCATGTATATGCTGTTGTGTCCACTTGCAATGCGGCACCACCATGTTCTTTAACTAGTTTGAGTTGCTCCATCTATATGTACTGAAGTATGTTGTAAATGCTGCATTTCCACTTGATGTCATGTTCTTGAACCATGCATGAGTTCACAATGAACTTCATACACTAGTATTTGGGCTGCCATAATGTTTTCACTCTTGAACTTGCATGTTGACATCTGGTTCCACCCTTGCCTTCCTTGTGTATGCATGAAGAACCAAAACACTTGTGCTTGTATGTTTCTGGCCATTTTGTAGTTGCACTCATTCCTTTGACCATTTTGCTTTGTTGTTGCATGCTTGACCTTTGTTTGACTTTGACATGGTTCGACGCTTGATTGGGCTGTTTGAAAACATGTTTGACTTGTATTGTGCTCGGCCATTCCATACTTGTACTTGCTGAAACTTTTGCCATGCCACTTTGTTCATTGTTAATGTTTTATGCTGCTCGGCCATTTTTGCTTGAATTTGTTTTGTCCCTTTATGTTGTGCACTGAGTCGAGCAGGTCTATGTGGCTACTCCTCAGTTGCAATCTGATTGGCGTGGCAGTGCACACGTGTACACGTGTGTACATGCAGCCGTCAGACGAGTTGTCCCTGTCCCTGCATTGAGATATATGTGTTGTCTGCCTTGTGGTATTTACAGTGTATCACTGTGAATATCACAAGCTGTCTAGACACAGATTTATGATTTTATAAATCAGATCAAGTCATGAAAAAAGGATGAGAAACACACCAGAAAACTGAGGCAAACAAAATTTTAAAATTAAAACTTATATTTGCATGTATATTCAGTATAAATTCTATTGCAGTGTACTGTGTGTGTGTTTCATGTGTGACAGGTAAGCGGGGATGACTGGACTGATTGTGATGACTGGACTGACAATGAGCAGTGAAGACTGAAGATGAAAAACAGTGTGTAGTGTCAGTGTATGTATGTAGAAATGAGTATTAAAGTGAGGAGCTGAAAAGTATTGTATTTCAATGATGTACAAATATTGGAGTTACAAATTCTGTACTGTTTGAAATGTTGTATAAAATATTATATTTAAATAAAATACTGTTATAATATTTCAATTCTCGTGCAGTAGTATTCCATTTAAATATGAATATTATATTCCTGTCTGTGATGAGAAATAACAGTACAGTAACAAACACATTTATAATAAAAATATATTTGGTTGTTATCATCAAACAAAAAATCATATAATTGTGTATACAACACCGTTATATACAACAATCTCCCCCTTTTGATGATGACAAACAAATATGAAGATTTTGAATATAATAAATATGTTTGACAGTGAATATTGAACTCCCCCTATTTGTTTGCTCCCCCTACAACAGAAACTCCCCCTATAACTGTGCATGAGTGAAATGAATGATGTGAATAATAATAAAATTTCAAAATTAAAATATTTATAAAATATTCACTCATAAATCAAAATCTCAACCCGTTCTCCCCCTTTTGTTATCATCAAAAGGATATAGAATTTAAAATGTAGATGAATAGTGACTAACAAATATTAAGTCAGCTTAAGAGGAAGAACGATCATCATAAATCTCAATCAGTCAAACAAAAATCATAATATTCTGAGAACAGGTGGCATATTTCACATTTTAGAGAATGACGGATTTACGATGAATTTTATATAAAATGGAGAGAAAAAAAATGATTTCCAAAAGAATTTTATAAAAAATGAGTTCAAAAACAGTGATGGATTCGGACTTATAATTATAAATTCAATTTAAATGACAAAATCGAATAATCTCAAATTCCAATATCTATCAATCAACAAATCATAATACGTCATAAAATTTCAACACATTTCACAGATTAGAAAGTGGATTGATAGGCTGGTTAATATACACAAAGGCGAATTTCAAGTTTATTTCAATTTATAGCACACTATTCCTTTTTCTTTTATTTTTATTCAAGAGCACACTGACCACGCATAACCAGAGCTTGGATTTTTAAATGAGGTCAGTCGCAGCTTAAATTATAAGTTGTCTCTTAACCATGCATGACCAGAGCTTGGATTTTTAAATGAGGTTAGAGACACACTTATGTATCAATTATATATTTTATCATTTTCAGCTTTAAATATGAAAAACTCCCCAGTATATACAACCAATATGAATGATAGAAATGTGATAGGTACAGAAATGGACTGTGAAATAAATTTCTAAATTAATTATATTATGAAATATGACCAACTGTACCGGGATTATTGAAAATTTTCAAATATCACTAATTCTGAATAAATAATATAGTCCCATTTCTATCACAAATTCCCACTGTTTAAATTTTTTTTTTATTATTTAAAAATATTAACTCTCCACATTAATATAAAATCATGATGGATGGCAGAATGATGACAGATAAAGAAAATGATCGTGAAATAATTGCCAGTTCAAAGATATTATAATAAATATTCAACCATCATGAAAATCCAGATAAAATCTCCTCTTGTTGTGAAATATATTGTAGTCATAATTCATCACAATTTCAGATTCTAATATATTTTGATGAATTATAAATACAGAACAATTTGGATATTGATTTCAATTTTTGAATGAATAAAAAATAAATAATTTTAAAATTGAAAAAACAATTACAAGAAGAAATTAAACAGATAAAAAAAATTGAATCTATACAGGGTGATAATTAAAAAAAAACAGATGAGTGAAAAAGACTGATACCAAATGTTCTCGCTTATCGAGGAATTGAATTACACCCTGATGGACTATCATGGACATCTTAGGCTAAAGAAATTTAGACACAAACCCAGCTAGACAAATTTAGCACATTTATTTGTATAAGAAGAAAAATGTATGGATCTATACAAGGTGAAAATTTGAATCTCAGTACAGATGGGTGAAACAAATATAAGGCGTTTCTGATACCACTTGGTGTCTCTATTTACAAGGAATTTTAACATGATACTAAACAATAATGTCATAGACAAAAGAATTATTAAGTATCAAGCCCAAACAGACAGATAATAGATTATGCACATGTATCAGAGCAGCAAGCATGTGATTCCAGAACAGACATTTTTCAAAACAGTATCAGAGCAACACAGAACACAGTTTCAAATCATACTTGTCAAGATGATGGCCACATATGATGATTCATGATCTAATGATTAAAATACTGTTTACTTGAAATCATTTGAGGAATATGAAAATATCAGAATTTAATGAATCAATCACACCAGATTATAAATTTTTGATTTGAGATATGTGTGAGATTCAATAAATCAATAATTTCAAATGATTTTAAACAAACAAATAATTAGATCAAATAATCATGAAATAGGAGTGAATTTCAAGACCATATTTTCAAAGGAATTTTTCACAAAATTTCTAAGAATGATTTCAGATCATTTACATCAAATAATTAAGAGATATTCATGATCCATAAATAAATAGTTTATTTGAAATCACTTGAATCAATGTCAAGTTTGAGATATAATGAATTATTCACACAAGATTGATTATTTCAAATTCAAGAGGTGTGTGATATTCAAAATATCAGGAATTTCAGATGATTTCAAACAGACATATTCTAACCATAATGATCATGAATAAAGATGGAATTCATGGTGTATCACTGATTCAAGCCAATCCGAAAATCAATGAAATTATCACAACTGATAAATAATAGAGTGCTGTAATGAGTATAATATTTTCAGCTTTTCTAAAATGAATTAGAATAAACTCAGAACAGCAAAGGTGTGTGAAATTTCATTAAATATTCAGATCTTAAAAAAAATTAGAACTCAAATTAACAGTGTTCAAGATATGCCATGAATGCTTCAGCACTGTTACAAATTCAAGAATAAAATAAACTACTAAACAATTGCAGATAATTACAAGATTAAATTCCGAATCTGGAAATGATTATAAATAAGAGAGTTTCATTCAAATAAATTGAATTTCCAGAAAATCATGAGAACTGCAATTTGAAGTTTAAGAAGCACAGAATAAATAAAGAGATTTGGCAGTGACAAATCAAATAAAAACAAATAGAAGAAAATGAAATAGAAAGGGGTAGAAGAAGCAGAAATAAACAATGAATTTTTTTTTTACAAGGATGAGGTTAGAAATCATACCTGATTCACAGAAGACGTTGTGGATCTCTAACTCACCAGACTTGGCTAAGGAACAGTAGACGATTCAATGATGTGAAGCAGTTTGAATCAGTTTCTCTTTTCATCACAGTTGTTCCTCAGCCTCCTTTGGTACCTAACGATTGAGATGATCAAGTGGTCGAACAAAATTAGTAAAACCACTCACAGTTGTATTCATTTGTTTTGGTACCCAAACTCGTTTATATAACAAACCATTCGAATCTACCTTTGTACCTTTCGGGACCCAAATCTGTTTGAATTTAGTCGAAGCCGTTTTATTTTTATTTGGGGTCCAAGATTGTTTAAATGATTTGTTATCAATCAAAATCACATCACGTTTTTGATTTAAGAATCCTTTGAGAATGTTAGAGTTCAAATTTTCAAAACAAACATTTCCAAAATGATTTGAAGGATTTTTAAAAACAATTGAATTCCGTTTTTCAAACTCATTTGTTTTTCCAAGAACATCATTTTTTCCGAAGCCAAGACCCGATTTATTTCCAATAGAAACTTGGTTTTGTAACAACATATTCAATGATTTTTCCCCATTAGAAAATTTATCCAAAGTGGATTCTAATCGTTGAATTTTGGATTTTAGATCGCCATTTTCTTTTAATAAATTTGAGCAATTATTTATAGCGATCATCTGTTCAGCATTGGTCTGTTTTAAAACCAGATTCTCATTTTCTAGCAATTTAATTTTGGCTTGAGATTCCGAGATTTCAAAATCAAATCGTTTTTGTTTTTCAGACTAAAAAATCTTGGATTTTTCAATCTCATTTTCAAGTTCTTTCAAAATCAAATCACTTCTCACCAAATTTTCATTTTCAGCAATCTCAAATTTGGAACTTATATCAGTCTTAAAAACTTCAAATTCCGTTTGTAGAAGATTGTTCAAATTTGATAACTCAATCTTGTTTTCTTTTAAGATCAGAATTTCCTTTTCAAACTTTTGAATATTTTTATTGAGATGAACAAGATTGGTTTTCAATTTTAAACAATTTTTGCAATTAGAATTTGAAGAATTCTTAACGTTTTTGAGTTTTGATTCCAAAACATTATTTTTGCAGATCAACTCAAGCTTCTCAGATTTCAGAAGTTTATTTTTAGATTTTAACTTCTCAACAGATTCAGTTAAACCATTTAAACGGTGAATCAAAGAAATATTTCCTGTTGAGTCTCCATCTGGATTTCCATCTGTACAACCTGTCAAGCACAAATCTGAAGCCGAGTTATCTTTCTGGGATTTTGAGCATTTGTCAATTTTTCCATATAGCGCGTTGAGAGTCTGCCAGATTTCCTGCGCAGTCAAACAATGGGAAATAAGGCTATATTGAATATCATCAATATACGAATATAAAATATGAGTAGCATGTAAATTAAATTCAATATCAACCCTACTTAAAATATCATACCCATTTTTAATACTATTCCAACACTTAATATCAACAGATTTTAAATAAGATTTCATTTCTGATTTCCAATTAAAAAAATCTGTACCATTGAAAATAGATGGAATATGACTGGACTGACTCTCTATGGACTGACAACTAGGATTCACCATTTCTCTAGAGTTAACCGAATACCTGGCTCTGATACCAAATGTTGGATCTAGATTAAACCTAGAGGGGGGGTGAATAGGGTTTATCACAGTTTTTAAACTGAATTGAAAAACTGACAGGATATTAAAATAATAAACAGATCACAGAATGCAGCAGAAAATAAAAGTGCAGAAAGTAAATCACACACAGATATACCCAGCTTCGGCAAAACCCTGCCTACTGCTGCATTCCTAAGGTTTCTACTAGGTGTTATAAACAGATCCTGCATACAAGATCATGTACACTCGCAGCGCCTGCTCCTGTCCTAACCCAACGCTCAAAACCCCAGACTGGACGATATCCCCTCGACCAGATTTACCCGTATTACAATCCCGTAACACGTAACACAGATTTTACAGACTCTGAAACTGACAGTCAGCACCCTGACTGGATTCCTAGACTTTACAGATCTAGACACTGTTTGAATTTGGTTTACAAAACAAAAACAAAACACAATAAAAAATTAAAAACAAAAACAAATTAAACCCTAGGATTTAAAATTATAAGGGTCATCCCCTTTGTAAATTATGACCGGCCCACTTCATTTGTTTTTGCCCGATTGCTTTGTCCTCTGAAAAAAAAATGGAGGCTGATTAATTCTAGGGTTTCTGAATCTTCCCCCAAATCGACTCGATGGCTTCTGGAATTGATGAAACTGAGGCTCTCTTCTTTGTGGCTACGTGATTCTCCACGTTGGTTTTTTTTTTGATTTGGGAGTTAGGGTTTTCTACACTCCAAATCTCGAACGTATGCTTCTGGAACTAAATCTCTGCTGCTTCGAAACTATGCATGGCTTTTGTACTTCGATTTGGATGTGGTTATGATCGAAAACTTGGTGAGTGATTTCTGAATTGATTTTTCCTCTTCGATTTATGCTCTGAATTTTTGATGCTTGGATTTTCAATTTTCTCTACTGCCGATGATGAATTGGTGTGTATTATATAGGATTACAAATCCTTTTAATTCCTCTGATTTCACGCCGAACTGATTTGGTCTGATTGTGGGTTGCTTTCCCTTTTTGCGTGTTTTATTCATCTCGGCTGAAATGGAATTTTGTTGCCTTGTATATGAACCTGATTTCCTCGGCTTGAAATGATTTGGCAGATAATTTGCGATTTCCACTTTTGAATTTCTTGAATAAATTCGGCCTTGATAAAAAATGGAAACAAAATAAAAACTTCCCAAAAACAAGATTTTAGATTAATCTGTGAATTTCTGAAGTTTAAAACTTTCCCAAAAAAAATGTTTGTATAAATCTGGAAAGTTAATTTTTGGAAACACATTTGATATCATGCCATATATGGTTTTGTCAAAACACTGATAGATTTAAATCAGCATGCCAAAAAAAATGTCTTGAGCAATTCCTATGTTGATTGATTGCTTGACTCTTTTCATTTATTATAGCTTTGCCAAAACAATTTGACTGCAAGTGCTCGAGCACATGATGTTTGCATATCTGATTTCCTTTAACTGCTACACTTATGAATTAATCCATTCATGCGTAACTGCTCTGTACCTTGGATTTGATAACCAAGCAGTGTACAGACCTGTTGTATGTTCATCTATGCATTCATTGACCACAAATGCTTTGCTCACCTGCTCCATTCATTTGTATAAATGATGTTCTGATCATACTTTCTGATTGATTTTGTTGCCTTGTTCGAAATTTTTGGCTTGATTGTTCCATGATTCGAAAAAAAACTGCCTTGAATAATTTTCCATTTATGCTGGAAAAATTTAACCTTGCCAAATATTTCTGATCAAAATAGTTTTTGATAAACATTGATTGATTGGTAAAAGTTCCTCCTTGCCAAAAATGATTCACCATCTTTTCCCATTTTTGAAAGATTCTTGCCTACAAACAAATGTCGAATAAAACTGATTTGTTTTCCTCTGCTTTCATGCTTTGTATGTGGGTCTGAGCATCATGTTGTATCGCCGTGCCATTTGTGTACACACACTTGCTGAATCACTTGTTGCTGTATTCCAACTTGTACATGCACCATGGAACTCTGTTATAGCACAACTTGCTTGTATGCTGAACTACCCACTTGACTTGATTGCACCCATTTTAACACTGTCTCGACCATTGTCTTCGCTTGTGCCATTCTTGTAGCTGTTGCCATCACTTCCCCTGTTTCCTTCTTTGTGGCATGTATATGCTGTTGTGTCCACTTGCAATGCGGCACCACCATGTTCTTTAACTAGTTTGAGTTGCTCCATCTATATGTACTGAAGTATGTTGTAAATGCTGCATTTCCACTTGATGTCATGTTCTTGAACCATGCATGAGTTCACAATGAACTTCATACACTAGTATTTGGGCTGCCATAATGTTTTCACTCTTGAACTTGCATGTTGACATCTGGTTCCACCCTTGCCTTCCTTGTGTATGCATGAAGAACCAAAACACTTGTGCTTGTATGTTTCTGGCCATTTTGTAGTTGCACTCATTCCTTTGACCATTTTGCTTTGTTGTTGCATGCTTGACCTTTGTTTGACTTTGACATGGTTCGACGCTTGATTGGGCTGTTTGAAAACATGTTTGACTTGTATTGTGCTCGGCCATTCCATACTTGTACTTGCTGAAACTTTTGCCATGCCACTTTGTTCATTGTTAATGTTTTATGCTGCTCGGCCATTTTTGCTTGAATTTGTTTTGTCCCTTTATGTTGTGCACTGAGTCGAGCTGGTCTATGTGCCTACTCCTCAGTTGCAATCTGATTGGCGTGGCAGTGCACACGTGTACACGTGTGTACATGCAGCCGTCAGACGAGTTGTCCCTGTCCCTGCATTGAGATATATGTGTTGTCTGCCTTGTGGTATTTACAGTGTATCACTGTGAATATCACAAGCTGTCTAGACACAGATTTATGATTTTATAAATCAGATTAAGTCATGAAAAAAGGATGAGAAACACACCAGAAAACTGAGGCAAACAAATTTTTAAAATTAAAATTTATATTTGCATGTATATTCAGTATAAATTCTATTGCAGTGTACTGTGTGTGTGTTTCATGTGTGACAGGTAAGCGGGGATGACTGGACTGATTGTGATGACTGGACTGACAATGAGCAGTGAAGACTGAAGATGAAAAACAGTGTGTAGTGTCAGTGTATGTATGTAGAAATGAGTATTAAAGTGAGGAGCTGAAAAGTATTGTATTTCAATGATGTACAAATATTAGAGTTACAAATTCTGTACAGTTTGAAATGTTGAATAAAATATTATATTTAAATAAAATACTGTTATAATATTTCAATTCTCGTGCAGTAGTATTCCATTTAAATATGAATATTATATTCCTGTCTGTGATGAGAAATAACAGTACAGTAACAAACACATTTATAATAAAAATATATTTGGTTGTTATCATCAAACAAAAAATCATATAATTGTGTATACAACACCGTTATATACAACAATGAGAGCATTCGCTTGCCCTCCAGATGTTCCTGTCCTTTGACATTGCCCTTGCTTCCTTGGGCACTCCCCTAGAATAGTGTCCAACCTCTCCACAAACGAAGCAAGCATTCTTCCTTTTCCTGCAGTCCTTTGCCATGTGACCCTCTCGCCCACAACTATGGCACTTCCCCGTATCCTTAGCCTTGTCATTTTTTTTCCGCCCTTCTTCTGTTGTTGTTGTTGTCCTTTCTTGGGCCATACCTTTTTCTCATCCTTGGGATGTGCTCCTTAGACCTAACTACCTTATACTCCTTTTTACCCACATTTGTGTAACAAGCTAACAAGTCTTTCGAACGCCTCCATCGCACAGAAATTCTTACGAAGCTCGAGAAAATTAACTGCAGGTGAAACCATGTAACAACCCGGAAACGCGAGCCAATTTAAAATTTTTAAATTGGTGAATTTAGCGAATTTTGATTATATAAAACGAATTATTTTAAATAATAACGATGAGAAATTTATTTTGAATAGAATTCGAACGCATATATTTATATAGCTCGACGTTGGAATATAAATATTTATTTATATTTATAAAAGGAATTGAAAATGGCGCAGTAGTTTGATAATTCAATTTTAAATTTTAAATGAACATACCGGGTGCAAAATAAACCGGATTTTAGTGAAACCAAAAATATTCGAATCTATTTCCAACGAATCCGAAAAATCAAAATTTCATAGCGGGAATCAAAAGATACGTCCAGTTGAAATTTCAGAATAGTCGCTATAGAATTCTGGCCCTCAAAAATGGAAATTTTGCAAACGACCTCGGATTTCAACGAAACCACTTTTGTTGGATCCGGGATGTCAAGTTATTGCTAGATTCAAATTTTCGTAATTTTTCGAATCAATATGTGAGCATGGCAAAGTAAAACGCTTTTTACTAGTTTTTTTCGATTTTAATCGACTGGAAAATGGTCATTTTTCAAACGGTCTCGGAATTTGACGAAACTAGTTTTGTTAGGACCGTATCGTCAATACGAAGCTAGAAAATATTTTTTGGGAATTTTTCGAGTTAGTATGTGGCCCCGGTAAATTGAAATGCGTGTTCAAATTGAATATACAGATTTATATTTTAAATTTGATGGAAACTGATCGAAACAGTCGAATCGGCTTACCGAACATATCCCATTGTGTTCAGAATGGGGGTAATTAGTTAGGGGCGACAGTCGTTGGGTCTCGATTCGAGTTCGAATAAGAAGTCAACATTTTTAGAGAAAAAAATAAAATAAATAATAATTAAATATATATGACCCCCCCCTTCAGTTCTCTTTCCCCGATTTCATTTTAAAAAGGAAAAAAACAAAAACCGCGCCTGCTCTAACCAACCCGCCGCCCTCACGATCGCCGTCGCCCCCATCCGTCGAGCGCCGCCAGCGCTAGCGCCCTCCACTCCGCCTCACACCCCCCTCCGTCAGCCTCCCTCGTCGTTCTAACTTCTCGAATCAATGAGGACCCAAAACCCAAACCCTAAAATACCCCAAACCACGTTGCCTGACCACCGCCGCCTCCAGGCCGTAGCCGCCCACCTCCGAGCCCCCTCGCCGACGGTCAGAGGTCAGAACCCCCCTTTTTTTCTCTGAAAATCAAAAGCAACAGTAAGTTTTAATTAATTTACTTCTTTTATTTTATTTATTCAGAGATTTTCAGTTGATAAAATTAGTGATTTTTACCTTAACAAAGTAGCGATTTTTAATGTAAAAAGATCGAATTTTTCCTATATGAACATCTGTAAAAAGATCGAATTTTTCCTATATGAACATTTGTAAAAAGATTGAATTTTTCCTATATGAACATTTGTAAAAAGATCGAATTTTTCCTATATGAACATTTGTAAAAAGATCGAATTTTTCCTATAAGAACATTTGTAAAAAGATTGAATTTTTCCTATAAGAACATTAGTAAAAATATTGAATTTTTCCTATATGAACATTTGTAAAAAGATTGAATTTTTTCTATATGAACATTTGTAAAAAGATCGAATTTTTCCTATATGAACATTAGAAAAAGATTGAATTTTTCCTATATGAACATTAGCAAAAAGATTCGATTTTTATATATACCATAGGATATTAAAAATATGGTTTTTATTTAAAGTAGAAACATAAAAATATAATTTTTGGTATGGTTATGATAATAAAAATTCAATCTTTATATAAGAAGTAGAAAAATAAAAATATAATTTTTATATAGAAAGAAGCGTTGTAAATATATAAAGTGAAATAAAATTCTGAACTTTATTTTATCGTGAAGTGGAAGGAATATAAAAATGTGATTTTTATATATGTAGTGAATACGGGCAACGAAAGTGACAAAAGACGAAAAGGTGAAGATTTCCTTCATAAGGAGAGTCGCGGTGAATGGATTTAGCTTGGGTGAGAACTCCTCACCTTTTATTTAATTTTCTAGTTAAAATATATACTAGGATGCAGACGGTGTTTAGTAGCACCCGACACCCATCGTCCACAGACCATGGACGGCTTGTATGCTTGTTTGTTTGATTTTGATGTGTAGTTGATTGTGTGATGTGAAATGAAATAAAATATTTATATAGTTAAAATATTTTATAGTTGAAAATAGAATTTTTAATGTGTATTTGAAAAGAAATAAATATAAACAAATCAGACGATTTGTTTATATACACACATTTGACTGATATTGATTGGGACGATAAATTTTACACATCGCCCAACTGCACAAATAAAATCTGTGTTTGATTGTTTGAAAACCCCACACGGGTATTAGGGTGATATATGACATACACTAATCCCAATAGTTAGTTGTATGTCGATCGATTGATTGACAGACTGTTATAAGCGTTAAATATTTATATTTGATGCTTATACAGTGTAGAACGCACTTTGGATGATGGTTGATGATTTATCGTTGCTGTTATATACGTATGGTAGAAATCCATATAATTAACATTATATGGTAATTGATTGGGACTCATTCCAGTTTTCAAATAGAATATTTGAATAAGAAATATTTGAAAAAGAAATATTTGAAATAGAATATTTGAAAATAGAAATATATGAAGTCGTGTTGATTAGATTGACGCCATTTTGACGTGAACGATATTTATATCGGTTTTATTCATTTTGCAATGAATATCGAAGGTGATTTCAAAATCTGATATTTTGAAAGGAATTAAAATTCGAATTAAATTGAATTGAAATGAAATTCGAATTAAACTGAATAGAATTGAAATTCGAATTGAAATCGTTTTGAATTGAATTTAAAACGTATTGAAATTGAACTGAAATTGATTTGAATTGAAACCGATTTGAATTGAAATGGATTTGAATTGAAATAGAATTGAAATGAATTTAAAACGAATTTGTATTGGAAAATTCAATTTTGATTTGAATTTGAAAAGGAAGTTGAAATCGTTTTGAAAACGAATTTAAAACGATTTATAAAATACGTTTTAAAAGGAAATCGACGAAGTATATTATATATATATATATATATATAATATATAATGGCCTGAATAGAATGCGCCGCGCTGCGGTAGTTCATGAATTTCGACCATTGATTTCAAATGGATATTACGGGAGATCCGACCGTCGGATTCTCCTAAAACCGGAACTGTTCGGTTCGTATCGAAAAGAGCTTTCTAACGAATATTAGAGATTTGAAATCTAATGGTTGGATTTGGAATTATGTCCAAATCAAATTTGGAGAAGGTTGCTGTAAGTGCAGTTCAATGGCCGTTGATGGAAATCGATGGTACAGGCCTTGATAAAATTATTAAAAATATCAATAATTTGTGTAAAATCATAAGAAATGATTTGGGAAGATTTGGGATGAAAAACTCCATATTTGAAAAGATAAAATTAGATTTTTATCGAAATGAACTAGTTTTGAACTAGAATTATAATTCTATTTATTTTTAAATAAATAAATTGGATTTGAAATGGTTTTAAAAGAAACCAGAATTTCCAATAGTTGAATTGGAATGGATTTGAATCGAAATTGTCTTTGGAATATTTCGATGTTGGATTACGTGATTATACAGATATTGTTATGGAAATTTGAAAGATATTTATATCGTTATTTACAATACGATATTTGTTGGTCGTAGAATTTGACATTGTATATAAGCCGGTATATTTTCTATTCAGAGCCTTGTATTTAATATCAAATGTGATTTGGGTTTGTCGTGAATGGTGTCTTCATTAACACTATTCTTAAACCCAATTGAGAAAAAGATTAAATCTTTTTATTTAGATTTAATGAAGTGTACCAATTAAATAATATTTAATTGGAATTGATTGGTATTGATTTTTGGGTTTATCGTGAACAGTGTTTTAAATAACATTTGTTCTTTAACCCGATAATTAATGGAATGTGATTTTGGGTTGTCGTGAATGGTATCTTCAATAATACTGTTCTTAGACCCAAAGGAGTTAAGAAAATCAGAAATTAATTGGAGATTAGTTAAGTTGAATGGTTTCTGGGGTATTGATCTGATGTTGGTTTCGGCCTTCGGGGTTAATACTTAGGGAATCACTCACTTGCTAATTTACGGTTTGGGACTGATTGAAATGCGATGTGATTTTGGGTTTATCGTGAACCGTGTTTTAAATGACATGGATTCTTTAACCCAGTTACAGATTAAAACTAAGTGGAGTTTTAATGAATCTTTAATTAGATTGAAAAGATCGAGAATGGAGTATCACCAGTTTTGCTCCAGGCGATAGTTAAATCTTTAATTAGATTTGAACGTGAAATGGTAATTGTATTTACCGATAACACCGTGGTGTTAGATATGAAGTATTACCAGTTTTACTTCATGGGATGAATAGGTCGGGATTGGGAAATTAAAACAAATGATTACTTCGGTAAGGTTCATTAATCCCGACTAGTCTGAATTGATATTCAAAGAAGATTAAAGAATAAATTTAAAATAATTTATCTTTGATAAAATTAATGGGAACCTTTCCCTAAGAATGTGAAATTTAGAAACTAACTGTAGGTTGGCTAAGAAGAATGATTTCCTGGTTATTGATCTGAAGGTGGTTTCGGCCTTCGGGGTTAATATTTTAGGGAATTATTCTCTTGTTAATTTACGGTTAGTGACTGATGAATTGGAATGAGGTTATGTTGTGTTTGTGTAACACTTGTTTATTATATACGCAAGTTATTCGGAAAGACCGGGTTTATCCCATTCTGAATAACTGATACGACGATAAGTCGAAGATGAAGACGGCGGTTGAAGACCGGAGGTCTTCACGTCGTTTGGATAATTACTAATGATCTTGATTGGGTCGTACACCCAAGAGGAGGGAATCAGTTGGTGATCGTCCAGACGTACTTGGAGATCGATGGATATGCGGGGTACTAGGTGCCTCCGGTTTCGTTCAGACCCAGAACGAACTTGTAAATGGACTGTGTGTCTGACATTGGATTTTAGTCTGTGTGATTGATTTCTATTAAATATGTATCTGTTTGGCGGCGGAGAATTTATTCTCTTGCTTAACGCCCTTCTCTGACAAGTACGAGCTCAGGGGTTATATATTGATGGATATCCATCACATGGAATGAAATACCTGTGTGGCATGCCTAAGTGGCAAATGGATCAAGGCTTCTATTGAAAAGCAAAGTCTTGTGGTTGATGATCAAAGCACGGCCTGTGTGGTGTAGCTTTGTGTAACGTTGATTCGCGAGCCTCACACCCCGGTGTGAACCAAAACGGGAGAGGACGTCAAGGAGGGCATGCGTTTCTTTCTAGCTAGAAGTGGCGTTAGTGGTTTTACACGCCCTGACGAGTTTGACTTATATGGTTGTTGCTATTGCAAGGCACCTCGGTTTGATCGGACGATCCGGGTCCGATGGAGTCATTCGTTGGCTCATTTACGCCCCCTAGGGCGGGAAACGCATGTTCAGAGTTTAAGTTTAATCCACATCGGTGGACTGGCCCTGAGGAACCAAGGGGCAGCCGCGGCTGTTCCTGAGGCTCGGGCTAGACAGTCTCGAATCGGTAGAGGACTATCTTTTGCCTCAGTTCACAGACGGAAATCCAATTTCCAAATACGTGACTTTGCAGTTTTATTTGTAGAGCCTAGTATGGCGACATAGTGGGATGGGGCGCTTATGTCGTCTATGATTGATACTTATGATTTGAAGTTGTTTTATACACTATGCACTTATAATAGTATCAAATGATTTGTTTTAAACGTATCAAGCATTCTTGGCTATTATAAGTAAAAACCCTATCCTCCGGCTTGCGTTGCATTGTGTGATGGGAACTGGGTCTTATAATATCTTCATTTTTCTTTATTTAGCATTGCGCTGTTTGTTTTATGCACTGGTATTCTTGGGAGGAAACCCGTTCCGTGTTATATGGTGTAACAACCCGTAAAATGCGAGCCAGTTTGAAATTTTTATTTTGGCAACTTTAGTGAATTTTGAATATTTAATCTGAATTATTTTAAATAATATCGACGAGAAATTTATTTTGAATATAATTAGAACGTATATATTATATACGTCGTCGTTAGAATATATAATAATTATATATAATTATAAAAGGAATTGAAAATGGCGCGGTAGTTCGAAAATTCGATTTCTGATTTCAAATGAATATACAGAATTCAATATAAGTCAGAATTGAACGAAACAAGAAATATTTGAATCTGTATAATTATATCTTTGTAACGAAGTTAACAAACTGAGATTTCATTTTAGAAATGATAAGATATGTCCAGTTTAAAATTAGAAATAGTCGCTGTGGAATTTATATATATTTTTATATATATAAGGCCCTTAAAAATAGCAATTTTGCAAACGACCTCAGATTTCGACGAAACCAGTTTTGTTGGGTCCGTGATGTCAAGTTATGGCTAGGTTTCAAATTTCATAATTTTTCGAATCAATATGTGAGCGTGGCAAAGGAAAACGCGTTTGACCAGTTTCAGTTGATTTTAATCGACTGGAAATTGGCCATTTTTCCAACAATCTCAGAATTCGACGAAACTAGTTTTGTTAGGACCGTATCGTCAATACGAAGCTAGAAAATATTTTCGGGAATTTTTCTAGTTAGTGTGTGGCCCCGGTAAATTGAAATGTGCGTTTAAATTGAATATATAAAGATTTATATTTTAAATTTAACGGAAACTGGTCGTAACGTCCGAGTTGGCTTACGCAGCATATCCCATTGTGTTCGGAATAGGGGTATTGCGCTAGGGACGGCAGTCGTTGGGTGAAACTCCGAGTTAGAAGGAAAAGTCAACAATTAGGGTTTGGGAAAAAAAATTAAATATAAAATAAAATAATAAAATATAAAAATATAAACATTTACACTAAAGCCCCCCCCCCCCCCCCCGTCTTTACTTTTCCCCAATCAGAAAAACCCGATCCCCAATTTAAAAATGGCCACCTGCGATCCGTCGCACCACCGTGGTTGGTCAACAAGCCTCCCCGAGCATCTCCCCCTCGCAACCCTTCTCCTTCGTCGATCCTTCTCTTCCCTCCAACACCCCACCTTGAACTGACCAAGCCGCCGCTCCCTATCACCACCCCCGCTCCGTCTAGGCGCGCCACGCATGAAGACCGCGCCCCTCTGCATCGCGAGGCCCTCCACCAGACCGCGCTCACACCAAATCGAGACGCCCATCTCCACAGACCCGAAGAGAACCACCGCCACCCCTGATGGCGCCAATGACCTGCCGTGACCCCTCCCCCCCGTAAGTATTTTATTGTTTTTTTTTTTTTTTTATTTATTTTAATTCGTTAAAAAAAAACTGAATTGTTTTATTTAAAAAAAAAAAAAAGGTAAGTTCTGATTTTTAAAACGATAAAAAAACTGATTTTGTTTATTAGAATATAAAACTGATTTTGTTTATTAGAATATAAAACTGATTTTTGATTTAAGAATATAAGAATGATTTTGATTTAAAAATATAAAACTGATTTTGTTTTAATAGTAAAAACAGGTTTTAAAGGAAGTATAAAAACTGATTTTTGGAAATTTTAAACTTTAAATAGAAAATGGTTTGATCTTTAAAGTAGAAAAGACGGATTTTTATTAAGCAGAAAGTTTTAATTTTTATTTCATATAAAGATGCGATTTTTAAAATAGAAAAAAAGATGTGATTTTTACAATAGAAAAGAGGCGATTTTTACAATAGAAAAGATTCGATTTTTAAATGGAATAGATTCTATTTTTATAAAAAGGAAAGGAATGATTTTTACCATTAAGTAACGTATATAAAAATTCGATTTTTATATATTGAATAGCGAACTAAAAATTCGATTTTTATATATTGAACTTTGAACTAAAAATTCGATTTTTATATATTGAACTTCGAACTAAAAATTCGATTTTTATATATTGAACTTCGAACTAAAAGTTCGATTTTTATATATTGAACTTTGAACTAAAAATTCGATTTTTATAAATTGAATAGCGAAGTAAAAATGTGATTTTTACGTATGTAGTGAAAGCAGCAACGAAGGTGACAAAAAGGCGAAACGACGAAGACTTCTGCAAAAGAAGTGCCGTGGAGCTAGGATAGCTATATGTGAGAATTTCTCACCTTTCTATTTTATTTCTAGTTATATATATATACTAGGATGCAGACGGTGCTTAGTAGCACCCGACACAATCGTCCACAGACCATGGACTTGTTTGTTTGACTGTTTGGTGATTGATTGCGATATTGGTTTGAATGTGGTTTGTGGTGTGAAAAATCGAATCGATAAATTGGTTAGGATTAGACGTGCGCCGTTATAAGGCGAAGGAGTAAGGCTAGGTTAGATCCTTACTTCAAAGTTTGTGGTTTGCATAACGAATTGATTTGATTGATGTGTGAATGGCGTGGGCCTTCACTAGACCGGGGATAAGGCTAGGCCTTGTCCCGTTTCTAGTATCGTGCCGTTATGCCGCCGAAATTTTCTAAAATAAGTTAGAAAAATAAAATTAGCATTTTATTTAACGAATGAACTGAATATAAATTCATATGTTAAAATAAAATGTGTTATCGTTAAAAATATAATTTTTAACGTGAATGTGAATAAATAAATATTCATTTACAAACCAGACGGTTTGTTTATGTACACCTATTTGAATGACGTTGATTGGGTCGATAAATTTTACACATCGCCTAACTGCACAAATAAAATATGTGTTTGATTGTTTGAAACCCCACACGGGTGTTAGGATGAAATTTGAAGTTCACTCATCCTGATTTATTAAATATGTCGATCGATTGATTGACAAGCTGCTATAAGCGTTAAATGTCTATATTTGATGCTTATACAGTGTAGTGCACTTTGGTTGATGGTTGATTATTCATCGTTGTTGATATATACATGTGTTGTAGAAAATCCATATAATTAACATTATATGGTAATTGATTGGGCCTCATTCCAGTTTCGAGAAAAATAGAAATATTTGAAATAGAATATTTGAAAATAGAAATATGTGAAGCCGTGAGGATTAGATTGACGCCATTTTGACGTGAACGATATTTATATCGATTTTATTCATTTTAAAATGAATATTGAAACGTGATTTCGAAATCGAATATTTTGAAATGAATTGAATTGAAAACGATTTCGAAATGAATTGAATTGAAAACGATTTCGAAATAAATTGAATTGAAAACGATTTCGAAATGAATTGAATTGAAAACGATTTCGAAATGAATTGAATTGAAAACGATTTCGAAATGAATTGAATTGAAAACGATTTCGAAATGAATTGAATTGAAAACGATTTCGAAATGAATTGAATTGAAAACGATTTCGAAATAAATTGAATTGAAAACGATTTCGAAATGAATTGAATTGAAAACGATTTCGAAATGAATTGAATTGAAAACGATTTCGAAATGAATTGAATTGAAAACGATTTCGAAATGAATTGAATTGAAAACGATTTCGAAATGAATTGAATTTTAAAACGATTTCGAAATGAATTGAATTGAAAACGAATTCAAATGGAATTGAAAGCGAATTGAAATGAATTCAAATTGAATTGAAATTTGAACTGAATAGAAATGAATTTTGAAACGAATTTATAAAGAAGAATTCAATTTTGATTTGAATTGAAAAGGAAGTTGAAATTGCTTTTGAAACGAATTTAAAACCATTTATATAATTCGTTTTAAATAGTAATCGACGAAATATATATTATATATATTATATATATAATATAATGGCCTGAATAGAACGCGCCGCGCTGCGGCAGTTCGCGAATTTCGATCATTTGTTTCAAACGGACATTACGGGAGATCCGACCGTCGGATTCTCCTAAAACCGGAACCGTTGGGTTCGTATCGAAAAGAGCTTTCTAATGAATGTTAGAAATTTGAAATCTAACGGTTGGATTTGGAGATACGTCCAAATCAAATTCGAAAAAGGTCGCTGTAAGTGCAGTTCGATGGCCGTTAATGGAAATCGACCGTACGGGCCTTGATAAAATTATTAAAAATAGTAATAATTTGTGTAAAATCATAAGAAATGATTTGTGAAAGTTTGGGATGAAAAACTCCATATTTGAAAAGATAAAAATAGATTTTTATCGAAATGAACTAGTTTTGAACTAGAATTATAATTCTATTTATTTTTAAATAAATAAATTGAATTTGAAATGGTTTTGAAAATAACCAAAATTTCCAATGATTGCATTGGAGTGGATTTGAATCGAAATTGTCTTCGGAATATTTCGATGTTGGAATTCGTGATATTACAGGTGTTGTTATGGAAATTTGAAAGATATATATGTATATCGTTATTTCCAATACGACATTTGTTAATCGTAGAATTTGATATTGAATATAGGCCGATATAGTTTCTATTCAGAGCCTTGTATTGAATATCGAATGTGATTTGGGTTTGTCGTGAATGGTGTCTTCACTAACACTGTTCTTGAACCCAGTTGAGAAAAGATTAAATCTTTTTATTTAGATTTAATGAAGTGTACCAATTAAATGATATTTAATTGGAATTGAATTGATATTGATTTTTGGGTTTATCGTGAACAGTGTTTTAAATAACACTTGTTCTTTAACCCGATAATTAATGGGATGTGACTTTGGGTTTATCGTGAACCGTGTTTTAAATGACACTGATTCTTTAACCCAGTCACAGATTAAAACTAAGTGGAGTTTTAATGAATCTTTAATTAGATTGAAAAGATCGAGAATGGAGTATCACCAGTTTTGCTCCAGGCGATAGTTAAATCTTTAATTAGATTTGAATGTGAAATTTAGAAACTAACTGGCGGTTAGCCAAGCAGAATGGTTTTCTGGATATTGATCTGATGTTGGTTTCGGCCTTCGGGGTTAATATTTGGGGAATTATTCTCTTGATTAATTTACGGTTAGTGACTAATGAATTGGAATGAGGCGTATGTTGTGTTTGTGTAACACTTTTATAATATATACGCGAGTTATTCGGAAAGACCGGGTTTATCCCATTCTGAATAACTGATACGACGATAAGTCGAAGATGAAGACGATGGTCGAAGACCGGAAGTCTTCACGTCGTTTGGGTGATAACTGATGATCTTGATTGGGCTGTACACCCAAGAAGATGGAAACAGTTAGTGATCGTCCAGACGTACTTGGAGATCGATGGATATGCGGGGTACTAGGTGCCTCCGGTTTCGTTCAGACCCAGAACGGACTTGTAAATGGACTGTGTGTCTGACATCGGATTTCATTCTGTGTGACTGATATCGGTTGCATAGGATGGCTTGCCTGTGTGGCATGCTAAGATGCAAATGATCGAGGCTTCTGTTGAAAAGCAAAGTCTTGTGGTGATGATCAAAGCACGGCCTTTGTGGCGTAGCTTTGTGTAACGTTTACCTCGCGTGTTTCACACCCGGTATGAACCAAAAACGGGAGACGGACCTCAGGGAGGGCATGCGTTTCTTTCTAGCTAGAAGTGGCGTCAGTGGTTTTACACGCCCTGACGAGTTTGACTTATGTGGTTGTTGCTGTTGCGAGGCGCCTCGGTTATATCGGTTTCGGCCGAATGCATTCTGGTCGGCTGACGGACCAGACTTACACCCCATAGGGTGGGGAGACGTATTGTTCAGGCATAATAATCCACTCCGTGTGGACCGGCCCTGACGATCCAAGGCTTGCCTGCGCGCTTGCCTGAGACATGGGCTAGATTGTCTCGAATCGGTTGAGGACTATCTTTTGCCTCGGTTCATAGATGGAAACCCAATTTCCAAATACGAGACTTTGCGGTTTTGATTGTATATCCTATATATGGCGACATAGTGGGATGGGGCGCTCATGCCGCCTATGATTGATACTTATGATTTGAAGTGTTTTATATACTATGCACTTATAATAGTATCAAATGATTTGTTTTAAACGTATCAAGCATTCTTTGGCTGTTATAAGGGAAAACCCTATCCTCGACTGCGTTGCATTGTGTGATGGGACCTGGGTCTTATAACAGCTTCATTTTTCTTTATTTAGCATTGCGCTGTTGGTTTTATGCACTGGTATTCTTGGGAGGAAACCCGTTCCGTGTTATACGGCGTGGTCCCTTGATTTACCTAATGATTTGAAATAAAGATTAATAACTGTTTTAGTTCTCACACCAGTCACATGACTGACCTGGAGTTTATTGTTTTAACCTAAACTCTGGGTGCCCCTATTTTCGACACGGGCAGCTAGTAGTTTTGGTTTTGCAGATTTATATTCACAGGATCCTGGTTTACAGCTGGAACGATATCCGGAAAGCTTTGTATCCGTATATCTCATTCTAGTTGTGTATTGTATTATTTTCCGCTGCTATGTATTTAAATGTAATTTAAATCTCTGATATTTCTGTGTAATATTCATTTATACTCTGTATATCCTTGTAATCTGATGCACTGTTGTAATATTCAATGAAACGTTCTTCTGTATGCGTTCTGCTGTGGCTTGTTCTCGAACTATCCGACGCTTTCCTTTACGGGGAGGTTGCGGGTCTTTAAAGTTGGTATCAGAGCTTTGGTTTACAAAGCTTAGAGAACAAGACACATTAGAAACATACGAAAGAATTCATCAGATATTGGATTAGTAATATCCAATGGAATGACTCGTTAGAGATGGGATCAGTAGTATCCTAGAACGAGTATGAAGAGTATATTTTTCAAATGAAAACAAATTTCGTTTTGAAAATTTAAATCAATTATTCGTATTTGATTATTTATTTTATATTGATTAGGACAATCCGATATATAAAGGTTTTGCATATATGTCTTGCAAACGTGTATTCGAAGTTTTAATATATTGGGTAGATATAGAATCCCTCTAGTGCCCGGGAGTAATTCTGGTGATGGGGCACTGTCGCCAGTATTTATTTTCGAGTGACGAAAGTGAGATTTCTATATATTTCCTATTGACTGGTGTGAGAACCAAAATTAGATAGGGCCTATTGTTGTGATTTGGCATCAAAAATCTGATTTTCGTATATATATCAAATTACGAATTTGAGACTCTAATTCACTAATTGATTGATGTTTGTGTTGTTTGGTTATTTGTTTGCTAATTTTGAACCATTATGCCTAACTGAACCAAATATTGAATTATATTGAAAATTGGTCGCATTTGCTTGCATATACATATATATCTTTGAACAGGTCATAGCAAGGAGGCTAGAGCCGAGAATAAAATTTGTTTGCCCGACAAATAGGTACATGTTTACTACATAATTTCCTGTTTTGTTTGGGTGATGATGATTTTGTGAGCCTATTGGCTAGCCGCTTGGCTTTTTCTTTTTCTTTTTGAGATCTGAAGGACCGGGAACGCTATTTGCAATTTCCCGATGCTCCCGGTGCAGGGGAGGTTATGGCGAAATTTTTCGAAAATTTAGGGTGTTAGCCAAATTTTTGAAATTTTGAAAATTCTCAGAAACTGAAAAGTTGGAGAATGGAAGCCAAATCGAACGTAGTGTTGATTAATCAAACCACTTTCGACTTTGTTCCTTTTCGGGGACGAAAAGTTTTAAGTGGGGGAGATTGTAACAACCCGTAAAATGCGAGCCAGTTTGAAATTTTTATTTTGGCAACTTTAGTGAATTTTGAATATTTAATCTGAATTATTTTAAATAATATCGACGAGAAATTTATTTTGAATATAATTAGAACGTATATATTATATACGTCGTCGTTAGAATATATAATAATTATATATAATTATAAAAGGAATTGAAAATGGCGCGGTAGTTCGAAAATTCGATTTCTGATTTCAAATGAATATACAGAATTCAATATAAGTCAGAATTGAACGAAACAAGAAATATTTGAATCTGTATAATTATATCTTTGTAACGAAGTTAACAAACTGAGATTTCATTTTAGAAATGATAAGATATGTCCAGTTTAAAATTAGAAATAGTCGCTGTGGAATTTATATATATTTTTATATATATAAGGCCCTTAAAAATAGCAATTTTGCAAACGACCTCAGATTTCGACGAAACCAGTTTTGTTGGGTCCGTGATGTCAAGTTATGGCTAGGTTTCAAATTTCATAATTTTTCGAATCAATATGTGAGCGTGGCAAAGGAAAACGCGTTTGACCAGTTTCAGTTGATTTTAATCGACTGGAAATTGGCCATTTTTCCAACAATCTCAGAATTCGACGAAACTAGTTTTGTTAGGACCGTATCGTCAATACGAAGCTAGAAAATATTTTCGGGAATTTTTCTAGTTAGTGTGTGGCCCCGGTAAATTGAAATGTGCGTTTAAATTGAATATATAAAGATTTATATTTTAAATTTAACGGAAACTGGTCGTAACGTCCGAGTTGGCTTACGCAGCATATCCCATTGTGTTCGGAATAGGGGTATTGCGCTAGGGACGGCAGTCGTTGGGTGAAACTCCGAGTTAGAAGGAAAAGTCAACAATTAGGGTTTGGGAAAAAAAATTAAATATAAAATAAAATAATAAAATATAAAAATATAAACATTTACACTAAAGCCCCCCCCCCCCCCCGTCTTTACTTTTCCCCAATCAGAAAAACCCGATCCCCAATTTAAAAATGGCCACCTGCGATCCGTCGCACCACCGTGGTTGGTCAACAAGCCTCCCCGAGCATCTCCCCCTCGCAACCCTTCTCCTTCGTCGATCCTTCTCTTCCCTCCAACACCCCACCTTGAACTGACCAAGCCGCCGCTCCCTATCACCACCCCCGCTCCGTCTAGGCGCGCCACGCATGAAGACCGCGCCCCTCTGCATCGCGAGGCCCTCCACCAGACCGCGCTCACACCAAATCGAGACGCCCATCTCCACAGACCCGAAGAGAACCACCGCCACCCCTGATGGCGCCAATGACCTGCCGTGACCCCTCCCCCCCGTAAGTATTTTATTGTTTTTTTTTTTTTTTTATTTATTTTAATTCGTTAAAAAAAAACTGAATTGTTTTATTTAAAAAAAAAAAAAAGGTAAGTTCTGATTTTTAAAACGATAAAAAAACTGATTTTGTTTATTAGAATATAAAACTGATTTTGTTTATTAGAATATAAAACTGATTTTTGATTTAAGAATATAAGAATGATTTTGATTTAAAAATATAAAACTGATTTTGTTTTAATAGTAAAAACAGGTTTTAAAGGAAGTATAAAAACTGATTTTTGGAAATTTTAAACTTTAAATAGAAAATGGTTTGATCTTTAAAGTAGAAAAGACGGATTTTTATTAAGCAGAAAGTTTTAATTTTTATTTCATATAAAGATGCGATTTTTAAAATAGAAAAAAAGATGTGATTTTTACAATAGAAAAGAGGCGATTTTTACAATAGAAAAGATTCGATTTTTAAATGGAATAGATTCTATTTTTATAAAAAGGAAAGGAATGATTTTTACCATTAAGTAACGTATATAAAAATTCGATTTTTATATATTGAATAGCGAACTAAAAATTCGATTTTTATATATTGAACTTTGAACTAAAAATTCGATTTTTATATATTGAACTTCGAACTAAAAATTCGATTTTTATATATTGAACTTCGAACTAAAAGTTCGATTTTTATATATTGAACTTTGAACTAAAAATTCGATTTTTATAAATTGAATAGCGAAGTAAAAATGTGATTTTTACGTATGTAGTGAAAGCAGCAACGAAGGTGACAAAAAGGCGAAACGACGAAGACTTCTGCAAAAGAAGTGCCGTGGAGCTAGGATAGCTATATGTGAGAATTTCTCACCTTTCTATTTTATTTCTAGTTATATATATATACTAGGATGCAGACGGTGCTTAGTAGCACCCGACACAATCGTCCACAGACCATGGACTTGTTTGTTTGACTGTTTGGTGATTGATTGCGATATTGGTTTGAATGTGGTTTGTGGTGTGAAAAATCGAATCGATAAATTGGTTAGGATTAGACGTGCGCCGTTATAAGGCGAAGGAGTAAGGCTAGGTTAGATCCTTACTTCAAAGTTTGTGGTTTGCATAACGAATTGATTTGATTGATGTGTGAATGGCGTGGGCCTTCACTAGACCGGGGATAAGGCTAGGCCTTGTCCCGTTTCTAGTATCGTGCCGTTATGCCGCCGAAATTTTCTAAAATAAGTTAGAAAAATAAAATTAGCATTTTATTTAACGAATGAACTGAATATAAATTCATATGTTAAAATAAAATGTGTTATCGTTAAAAATATAATTTTTAACGTGAATGTGAATAAATAAATATTCATTTACAAACCAGACGGTTTGTTTATGTACACCTATTTGAATGACGTTGATTGGGTCGATAAATTTTACACATCGCCTAACTGCACAAATAAAATATGTGTTTGATTGTTTGAAACCCCACACGGGTGTTAGGATGAAATTTGAAGTTCACTCATCCTGATTTATTAAATATGTCGATCGATTGATTGACAAGCTGCTATAAGCGTTAAATGTCTATATTTGATGCTTATACAGTGTAGTGCACTTTGGTTGATGGTTGATTATTCATCGTTGTTGATATATACATGTGTTGTAGAAAATCCATATAATTAACATTATATGGTAATTGATTGGGCCTCATTCCAGTTTCGAGAAAAATAGAAATATTTGAAATAGAATATTTGAAAATAGAAATATGTGAAGCCGTGAGGATTAGATTGACGCCATTTTGACGTGAACGATATTTATATCGATTTTATTCATTTTAAAATGAATATTGAAACGTGATTTCGAAATCGAATATTTTGAAATGAATTGAATTGAAAACGATTTCGAAATGAATTGAATTGAAAACGATTTCGAAATAAATTGAATTGAAAACGATTTCGAAATGAATTGAATTGAAAACGATTTCGAAATGAATTGAATTGAAAACGATTTCGAAATGAATTGAATTGAAAACGATTTCGAAATGAATTGAATTGAAAACGATTTCGAAATGAATTGAATTGAAAACGATTTCGAAATAAATTGAATTGAAAACGATTTCGAAATGAATTGAATTGAAAACGATTTCGAAATGAATTGAATTGAAAACGATTTCGAAATGAATTGAATTGAAAACGATTTCGAAATGAATTGAATTGAAAACGATTTCGAAATGAATTGAATTTTAAAACGATTTCGAAATGAATTGAATTGAAAACGAATTCAAATGGAATTGAAAGCGAATTGAAATGAATTCAAATTGAATTGAAATTTGAACTGAATAGAAATGAATTTTGAAACGAATTTATAAAGAAGAATTCAATTTTGATTTGAATTGAAAAGGAAGTTGAAATTGCTTTTGAAACGAATTTAAAACCATTTATATAATTCGTTTTAAATAGTAATCGACGAAATATATATTATATATATTATATATATAATATAATGGCTCTGAATTAGAACGCGCCGCGCTGCGGCAGTTCGCGAATTTCGATCATTTGTTTCAAACGGACATTACGGGAGATCCGACCGTCGGATTCTCCTAAAACCGGAACCGTTGGGTTCGTATCGAAAAGAGCTTTCTAATGAATGTTAGAAATTTGAAATCTAACGGTTGGATTTGGAGATACGTCCAAATCAAATTCGAAAAAGGTCGCTGTAAGTGCAGTTCGATGGCCGTTAATGGAAATCGACCGTACGGGCATTGATAAAATTATTAAAAATAGTAATAATTTGTGTAAAATCATAAGAAATGATTTGTGAAAGTTTGGGATGAAAAACTCCATATTTGAAAAGATAAAAATAGATTTTTATCGAAATGAACTAGTTTTGAACTAGAATTATAATTCTATTTATTTTTAAATAAATAAATTGAATTTGAAATGGTTTTGAAAATAACCAAAATTTCCAATGATTGCATTGGAGTGGATTTGAATCGAAATTGTCTTCGGAATATTTCGATGTTGGAATTCGTGATATTACAGGTGTTGTTATGGAAATTTGAAAGATATATATGTATATCGTTATTTCCAATACGACATTTGTTAATCGTAGAATTTGATATTGAATATAGGCCGATATAGTTTCTATTCAGAGCCTTGTATTGAATATCGAATGTGATTTGGGTTTGTCGTGAATGGTGTCTTCACTAACACTGTTCTTGAACCCAGTTGAGAAAAGATTAAATCTTTTTATTTAGATTTAATGAAGTGTACCAATTAAATGATATTTAATTGGAATTGAATTGATATTGATTTTTGGGTTTATCGTGAACAGTGTTTTAAATAACACTTGTTCTTTAACCCGATAATTAATGGGATGTGACTTTGGGTTTATCGTGAACCGTGTTTTAAATGACACTGATTCTTTAACCCAAGTCACAGATTAAAACTAAGTGGAGTTTTAATGAATCTTTATTAGATTGAAAAGATCGAGAATGGAGTATCACCAGTTTTGCTCCAGGCGATAGTTAAATCTTTAATTAGATTTTGAATGTGAAATTTAGAAAACTAACTGGCGGTTAGCCAAGCAGAATGGTTTTCTGGATATTGATTCTGATGTTGGTTTCGGCCTTCGGGGTTAATATTTTGGGGAATTATTCTCTTGATTAATTTACGGTTAGTGACTAATGAATTGGAATGAGGCGTATGTTGTGTTTGTGTAACACTTTTATAATATATACGCGAGTTATTCGGAAAGACCGGGTTTATCCCATTCTGAATAACTGATACGACGATAAGTCGAAGATGAAGACGATGGTCGAAGACCGGAAGTCTTCACGTCGTTTGGGTGATAACTGATGATCTTGATTGGGCTGTACACCCAAGAAGATGGAAACAGTTAGTGATCGTTCCAGACGTACTTGGAGATCGATGGATATGCGGTGGGTACTAGGTGCCCTCCGGTTTCGTTCAGACCCAGAACGGACTTGTAAATGGACTGTGTGTCTGACATCGGATTTCATTCTGTGTGACTGATATCGGTTGCATAGGATGGCTTGCCTGTGTGGCATGCTAAGATGCAAATGATCGAGGCTTCTGTTGAAAAGCAAAGTCTTGTGGTGATGATCAAAGCACGGCCTTTGTGGCGTAGCTTTGTGTAACGTTTACCTCGCGTGTTTCACACCCGGTATGAACCAAAAACGGGAGACGGACCTCAGGGAGGGCATGCGTTTCTTTCTAGCTAGAAGTGGCGTCAGTGGTTTTACACGCACCTGACGAGTTTGACTTATGTGGTTGTTGCTGTTGCGAGGCGCCTCGGTTATATCGGTTTCGGCCGAATGCATTCTGGTCGGCTGACGGACCAGACTTACACCCCATAGGGTGGGGAGACGTATTGTTCAGGCATAATAATCCACTCCGTGTGGACCGGCCCTGACGATCCAAGGCTTGCCTGCGCGCTTGCCTGAGACATGGGCTAGATTGTCTCGAATCGGTTGAGGACTATCTTTTGCCTCGGTTCATAGATGGAAACCCAATTTCCAAAATACGAGACTTTGCGGTTTTGATTGTATATCCTATATATGGCGACATAGTGGGATGGGGCGCTCATGCCCGCCCTATGATTGATACTTATGATTTGAAGTGTTTTATATACTATGCACTTATAATAGTATCAAATGATTTGTTTTAAACGTATCAAGCATTCTTTGGCTGTTATAAGGGAAAACCCTATCCTCGACTGCGTTGCATTGTGTGATGGGACCTGGGTCTTATAACAGCTTCATTTTTCTTTATTTAGCATTGCGCTGTTGGTTTTATGCACTGGTATTCTTGGGAGGAAACCCGTTCCGTGTTATAACGGCGTGGTCCCTTGATTTACCTAATGATTTGAATAAAGATTAATAACTGTTTTAGTTCTCACACCAGTCACATGACTGACCTGGAGTTTATTGTTTTAACCTAAACTCTGGGTGCCCCTATTTTCGACACGGGCAGCTAGTAGTTTTGGTTTTGCAGATTTATATTCACAGGATCCTGGTTTACAGGAACTGGAACGATATCCGGAAAGCTTTTCTAGTTGTGTATTGTATTATTTTCCGCTGCTATGTATTTAAATGTAATTTAAATCTCTGATATTTCTGTGTAATATTCATTTATACTCTGTATATCCTTGTAATCTGATGCACTGTTGTAATATTCAATGAAACGTTCTTCTGTATGCGTTCTGCTGTGGCTTGTTCTCGAACTATCCGACGCTTTCCTTTACGGGGAGGTTGCGGGTCTTTAAATATGGCATGGTCCCCTGATTTACCTAACTTTAAAATAAAGATTAATAACTGTTTTAGTTCTCACACCAGTCCCATGACTGACCTGGAGTTTATTGTTTTAACCTAAACTCTGGGTGCCCTTATTTTAACACGGGCAGCTAGTAGTTTTGATTTTGCAGATTTATATTCACAGGATCCTGATTTACAGCTGGAACGATACTCGGAAAGCTTTGTATCCGCGTATTACTTCTAGTTGTGTATTGTATTATTTTCCGCTGCTATGTAATTTATTGTAATCTCTGATATTTTATGAATTGTAATATTTATTTATACTCTGTATATTCTTGTAATCTGATGGAATTGTTGTAACATACAATGAAATGTTCTTCCGTCTGCGTTCTATTTTATCGTGTTCTCAAAACAATCAGGTGTTTCGAACAGTCAGGATCGGTTTAGCGACTAATTCGGATCGAGTGAAATTACTTGTTGTCACAAACCACTGCGGCTTCGGATGGAGTTTAGGCACTACGCGACATCATGCCAGAATTGGGCCACCTTTCGAGAAGAATCATTTCCCTAGACAAAAAAGAAAAAGGAATCAAGCAGAGAATCGAGAGATATTAAATATGGCTCTAGGGAATATGTTTTTCAAAAACAGACTTTTCTTGTTGAAAATGCTTTCTTTTAAAACCATTTTGAAAATATTTTTCAAAAATCTTTTTATAAAATCTGGTAACCTTCAGCTCTGATGCCAAGTGTAACACCCTACGTCCATTAATGTCACTCTCTAAGGGAATGCATTAAGTTTCGTGGAGCGTTGTAGGTAAACAAACACAGAACGATTACAAGACAGATATAAATAAGATAGCCACAGAAATTTCAAAAAAAAATTATTTTAGACATAAATCATAATCCCGTGGTGCACAATACCATAAGCCATAAAACCATTACAACAAAATACTTCTGTCTTGCATAATCAGAGTACATAGGAATTAAAAGAAAACACTATTCCCCATTAAAAAGAGTAAGCCATAGTAGAGACAAGAACTTGTGTCATACTTTAGCAATAGCTCCTAGCAAAAAGATATCTAAATCCTGACTAAGCCTGGGTGTTTCCTCCCTGTGAACCTTGGGGGGAGGGGGAGGGAAACGGAAGAAAGAAGGCAAAACAAAGTAGGTCAGACATAAGTCTGGTGAGTCTAGTTACTTTAAGCCAGTAAATAAATAAAGGTAAACATGACAGGCATAAAGTGGATAAGAGAGATCGCTATACAAATGGCAGGTGTGACAAGGAAGATAAGGTGAGGTATATTGTAACACCTCGCATTTTTATTGAAATTAAAAATGTATAAATATATATATATATTATACATAGATATATTTAAGAGAAAAAAATAAATAATGACAATAAAATTGCATGTAATAAGTTCATGCAGTGAAATGAAGGAAAAAGATTAATAGAAGAAATTAAATGCAATAGATGAAATGCGAAGAAATGCACGCAAACAATTAAATAGAAATAAAAAGGAAAATTTGAAGAGCTTCTAGAATTTGGTCACGAAATTAGCGTCATTGTGTTCGTGGTGATTTTCTAGTCAATTTAGACCTATGGTTTGCAGAAAACCGATTTAGGATAAAAATGATATCTTTAAATTAAATATTGCAACAAAACATGAAAAAGAGGAATGAGAAAAGAATAATGTTTAGCATTGTTCTAAGGTTTGTAAACAAAAGACTTAGTAGCTCATTTGGGTAGAACATGTGACTTGTATACAAGAGGTTCTGAATTCAATCCCCGCCAGCGCCATATTTTTGTAGTGTGAACGCAATTCAAAAAGCGGTTTAGTGTGAATAGGGTCAATTGGAAAGATAATTAAAAAGAAAAATAATATATATATATATATAGCATATATGACATGTGGGTGTCAACGCCCCTGCTGCTGCGAATCATGTTGCACACAAGGCGCATTTTTGTTGGTCAATGACGATTTTTGATGGATTAGGACATATATGGCATCCTCTGATTAGCATGATGATGTGTCTTTTTGGTTTGAAGGGTTTAGATGGTCTCCTAGATAATCTAAAGGCCCTAACTAATCCTATACATCTATATAATCACATCTAACCTAAACCCTAATCTAAGCTAAATTCAGTCATGAGCTTATATGATGTTGCATCCTAAACTAACCTAGCCTCCACCATAACAAATCAAATTCAAGCTAGAAATAAAAATCAAAGTCTACATCAAGGGTTAAGCTTAACAAATTCAGAAATCAGATCCCAGAATTCAAGATCCGTTCTTTTTCTGTGAGTGCTAGTCACTTTTAGGTTTAAATAGATAAATGTGAATTGTGGTAGACTATGAATTGGGTATATGCTGTAAATCATGAACTTATGCAACCATATTATGTCATTTTCCCAAGATCTAATATATGGACATTCTACTATGTTTCCAATGTGAATCTTGAATTACAATTATATTGTGGTACATGTGAACTTGTTAATACAGATCTAACTTTCTAGATATGATTTTGGTGATTAGATATGACGTTTATATGAACATTGATTTGTAACCATGTTAGGATGATAGTACATCCATTAATTTGACATTACTTGGATCTAGATTTTGGTGTTAATCACCTTTCACTTGCTATATTATGATACCTTGGTATATGTGGTAAACTTGACATGTGAATCTAAATTGTTATTATGCCACCCTGTCTATGCTAGATTTAGGTAATTGGACACCTAATATTGAATCTAGATCTCATTATGCGTGCGTAAACACAAGTTATTAATTTGATGTCCACTTTATAATGATAATTATCACATGTCCATTCACTTAGTTACTATGCCAGTTATGTTAATATTTATGACAAAACATGTTGAACTGTCACCTTTATCATGTTCCCTTTTTATTGTTATGACGAGGTTACTTTATAGCCTCGATGCTGCCAAAAATACATGTGAATACGTTATTTAGGAACAGTGATAAAGGGAATTTGTAATTGGCATAGTTTATATAATATTAATATGAAATGAGCATATAATTCAAATGGGGAAACATAGAACTAATTACCTATTATGACATAGGTAAATTTGGGTAAAGATGAACTAATTACCTATAATGAAATAGGTAAATTTGGATAAAGATAGAATGTTTAGTAATTAAAATTAATAATTTTAATTGTTTTTATGACACGAGGTTAGGTTACATTAGTGGCGAAAGTCCGCCCGAACTCGACCGGCATATACAGTAGCCACTAATGTTGAACCTAATGTAGGAGGTCTAAGTACGCAAATACGAATCAGGCTAAGACACGAGGTTAGTCCTAACTGTGGAATAAGACTATCCGGACCCGACCAGCATATCCAACATCCACACGCTGTAGGCCTAATGTGGGAGGTCTAGCCCATTATAACCATAATTGGACATGATAAAGAAATGGATTACTTAACGTAATTTAATATGTATATGGACTTAAGTTAGGGTTAAGTAAAATTGGATGGGTAGTGAGGAGGGTCAAAGTAAGTTAGAGGGCATGGGTTATATATATACATGTATGTGTGTGTGTATATATATATATATATATATATATATATATGCCCGCATAATTAACCAAATACATGTTATGTAATTAAAGATACCTAAGTGGTACACATAACAAGTAGATAAAATAATAAAGGCTATGTAATTAAAGATCACCCTTTTAGGGTATACATAGTTAGTGGAAACCTAGTGGGTATACAAGACAAAGGGAAGAGCTTGTATCATATTGTGTGGGAGTTATGTAATTAAAGATCACCCTTTAGGGTATACATAACTAGTATAGGGCTATGTGATTAAAGATCACCTTTTAGGGTATACATAGTCAGTGGAAAGCCTTGTGGGGATACAAGACGAAGGGAAAAGCTTGTATCATATTGTGTGGGACCCATTTCATTCAAAAACCCGTAGTTGGTATTAGTTTAGAGAACTCCGTACAAAGCGGAGAAGGGGCACGCTTACTAATTGATTATAAGAAATCCAAAACGTGACAGGTGGTGTAGACGGCGCAAACTGACTGGGGACATGTGCGTGCATGGGCCGGGCAGAAGGGGACAAGACGACCGTGACACCAGTAGTATCCCTGTGCACATCTTAGGTTGCCACTTTAGGGAATCGATACCCCCTACTATGGGGCCAACACAGGATATCTACAGAGTAGGGAGCCGATCGATTAGGGTAGTGGTTAGGGTATACTTGGACGTATGACTTAAGCCTACCAGCTTATAGTGGAAGGGATCATTTCATTTCAGTTATACTTGTAATAGTGTAGAGTAATCATAAGTGAAGCATGTATATTGTATACGAACAAATCAAACAATTGTAAATAACTATAAGATCCGTTCGGACTTCCTAAACAACAAGGATCATTGTAGAGGGTGTCGAACTCTGGGACCAAAAATATTTTAATTAATAAATCCAATCAAGTTGTTCCAGGATTTGATTGATTGAAAACACAGAAAATAACAACAATTAAATAAAAAGAGAGATTTATATAATAAGAGAAAACAATTAGGGGATAATGACATAGACTGGATTCATACTCGTCAGTTGCCGACAAATAAATATAGATCTATTTCATGTTTCTGTCACTAACATGAATCAACGAGAATTAGGTTCTTAGAAACAAATAAGTAAATAACAAAAAGCATAGCCTATGCAGGAGCTGAGCTCTTAAACAACCATAGGCTATTAGGATAGATTCACTAATTAATTTCTAAAACCCTAAAATTAGATCTAAATCTGATAATTGTTAGATCGAACATGAATATACCCTGTGAAGGAGCATAGCTCTTTGATGACACAGAATATGAAGGTTCAGATCTAACCCTTGATTCAAATCCAGATCTACATGTATAAAGTCCTTATCTATTGGCTATGTGATTCATGTTGAATCATATCTATTAGCGTCATCACCCCCTAATCAAAGGGGATTAGCTAGACATAGCTAAAGAAGAAGAGAAAAAGAAACTAAATAACATGAACATAAATAAAACTAAAACTAAATAGAACAGAGGAAGAATGGTTTTATTCCAGGAAGAGAATTACAGAATAAAACCCAATGTGTTTTTACATGAAGGAGATACAATGTATTTATAGTTGATATGACAAAGACTACTTGGCTATTTACACAATGTAGGACTAAAGATTTAGACCAAATAACACATAAGCCAGTGTGAACACAGTTTAGAGCAAGAGGCCTTGTAAGTGAGCCAATGTGAACGCAGTGTGAATGGATTTGCAATTGGCATAGCTTGCGAGCATCAAATGACATCAATTTCAATTGTTTTGAGCAAGAGTATGAACTCCATAACATCTGCAATAAGCTATCTTTATGAAAAGGCATTGGATTATTAAAATATGCGGCAGAAGGTAGTTGAACAGCAACATTTCTTCAAGCTTTAATCTAACTCTCAAAATCAACACTCTTCATACACCAATTCTTCAAGCTTTTCAACAATTAAGTGCATTAATCCACTCATCATAAATAATCTAAAAACACAACTATAAATACACAGTATCAATTATTTTAAATATAAAATAAGATAAATAAGTGGATAAAATATACACATTTACATGTATATTAAATACCCCCACCCTTATCTTTGTATTCGTCCTCGAATAAACTAAACTAAGATATGTCACACTTTCGTACGAAACATGATTGCATTTAGCGCATGCAACAAGCCGTTAAACCCCTAGGTGTCCCTAGTAGAACGAGTGTTGTCTCGTGAGGGTTTTCAGCGGATACTACCCATAAAATCCAAAGCGTCTTATGTACGCGGATTAATCAAACAATATATTTAAGGTCTTTCATATTCCAAGGACTTTACCTGACTTCAATAATTACGGTTTAGTCCCAAATTGTCCATCCCATAATTGGTGCAAAATGAATAAAAAATTTCAAGCTGAATCGTAATTCCTTGATAACACTGTAATTGTCTTGAAGCTTAAGAGCGTGGTGTCAACCATAGTTCTACAAATCGACAATGTGGACCCAATCATCTATTCTCTTTTTTTTCTGAATAATTTTGCACCAGTGTAACTGTAATGTATTGGATATGAGTTATGCATAGATGAAGGAGAAATTTGTATGTTCTAAAAATATTATTGATAAGAGGGCAAGTGTATTAGTTGAACTTGAAGCTACAAAATGTAAAGTAATACAAAGGCACATATGAACATTTTTGTTTCCTTTCATCTTCTCAACTACAATCCTTGCTTCTTAGTACGGTATGATGGATGTGGATGGAATGGAAATGAATGCAATATAGTCAAGAATGATGAATGACTATTTTATTCTTGAAGCTTTTCTCTTTATTGCATCTTTTTTTCTTCTTTCTTTTTCTTTTTGCATGATGAATGATGAGTAGAGATGGAATGGATTGATACCGTACATTATTTCATTTGATTCCTCCTCTACTAAGCGAGTCATAACTAGCACTTCATGAAAGGAAAGTTTTGTGCCCTAGTTACTTCTATAACCCTAATTCAACACACAAGTCTGGATTGATATTATATAAAAAGCTGAAAGGAGAGATAAGCAAAGTTTCGTAAGATGATAACCCATATAAAATAAGACGTGGTATATGGTTATCCTACCTTTAAACAAGTATGGTGTGGGTAGTGTAATATTGGTATAAAAGTGATGTTTTTAACCTTCGAAAATGAAAGGTTCTTAAGTATACCAATAAAAGAAAAACTCGTCAAAACATGGATGTAAATCGACTGAAACTTGGGTTTGAATAATGTTGGGAATTGAGGAAAAACGCTATAATGAGTCATTTCTCCTTAATTGGGCCAAGTGGATTTTAGAACTTACGATTTTGAAAATTTGAGTGAGAAAAATATTATGCATGAAAACAAACTCAGGAAATCCAACAAATGTAGGTGCAAAATCATTGTTTATTTGATGATTTTTTTCTTATTGTTTTTGATTTTTTTTTACTTGCACATTCTAACATGTATAACAAGGGTTGACACGCTTACTCCAGAACACGACTAACATCTGCACAGTCTCAAGCTAGCATCTTAAAAAGACACCTTACGACTCAATGAATTAATAAAGTTCATTCCCATCACCCAACAATTCAACTTATCAAACAAGAACCAAGGTGTTATTTATGAATTTAAGTTAATCCTTGTTTAATGAATGACCTAGTTCATAAAATTTGGTTACTGATGTAACGTAAATTTCCTCTCACACTTGAGTGTGACCGTGTCCTCACAGTCGTTAATCAGACATATCTTAGTGAAAGGGAAATAAAATAAGAGGGTCAGCACGACTTACCGGGTACACATGCAGAAAATAAGTAGTCAATGAATAGATGAACCGGTCCTCAATGGACTAACGGATCAGCCTCATTAAGATTGTGAGACACAGCTTAAGCATACAAAACCAAATCGTATAGGATTTTATATTATGTGTCAGATTCAGAAAAACAAATTTTGTTTTTTCAAAAGTTTGAGTTGCTAAATTTAAAATTTTGAGCTTACAATTGATCCTAAAATCGAATTGAATTTTCATAGCAACTAAAGAGAGGTCATCGAGTCGGGGTTTAGCAAAAGTTTCAAAAACAAAGTTTGACTTGTTCAGATGATGTATAAATTAAGAGACGTGTGCATCACTCTCACACCCACACTTGTTTTTAGAAATACTGTTCGGTTTTGCTTTGATATTTGAAAATTTGTTAATTAAAGGTTCAATCGAAAACCTAAAGTCAAAACCAAACAAATGAAGTTTCAGTAAATATCGAAATCATGTTTTCTCAAAAATAGTGTTATTCCAGAAAGAGTTCATATACTGGAAAAAATTATCATTGAAAAACAAGTGATCAAAGTGAGGTTCAGTTGAAACGATTAAGTCGCAAGAGGTTTCAACAGTTCCAGACAAATCGTCATTGTGTTTATGATCACGTTCAGCAGTTATGGTGTTTTCAACCTCAAGAATTTCAAAGTTTTCAAGCATTTCATTTTTAGTTTCAGACCCAACAACATTATCATCAATCAGTTCAAGAAGTTTTCTCTTATCAAAGTCGTCCGCACTTAAATAGTTGTTACCAACTTTATCATTTCTTTCAGGTCGACAATCTAAAATTGTTAAATTTTCAAAATTTCCAGAATCTGAGAGAGGAAGATCAAATTGAAGATTGACGTCTTCATTTTCAAGAGAATTCAAATTCAAATCAATTAAAAAGATTTCAACAACTTCACTAAGATTTTCATCGATTTCAAAAGTTGTTAGTTGAAAATTTTCAATTTCAGTAAGAGTTGAAATTTCAACAGAAGCATCAGTTTGAGTTTGAATTTTAGTTTCACAGAAATCAGTGTTTTGCACAAGAGATTTTCCAAAATTTTCATCAACAGACATATCGTCAGAATCATCAATAATCGTTATGTAATATTGTGACAAAATTAATGGCTGATTATTTGTTTCAAATGAAGCGTTGGCAGAAACTTGTTTGTTACTAGTTTGGGATTTATATTTGTTGAACAAGTTTGTAACTTCAGTTTGAAGAAGAGAAATTTGATAAACAATCCTATAAGATACACTTAGTTTGCTATCGTTTATTCTTTGACCCAGTTCTTTGATGTAAGTTAGGCAAAGTTTCATGGAATCCTCAAAGTCGTCAACTTCATCAATTCCCTCAAGTAATAACTTTTCTAGATTTTTCCATAATTCAATAGTGTATTGAGACATGATACGCATGTTTTCGATATTTTTTATTTTTAGAAGCTTGTTTTTCACCTAAAGTTCACGCCCATTCCTTGATTTCCTCGCGACAAATACAAATTTCATGCATTAGTTGATCAATTTCACTCAGGCTTTCTTCAATAGAATTGGTAGAAAATTAGACTTGAAAATGTTGTTTTTAAGATCCGTCGTTCCTATGTGTTCCTCACTGGTTGACCTTAAAAATTCATCTACCTCATCTCTTAGAAGTCGTCCATTATTTATTTTCCACAACCAACATTGCCAAAAATTCAGCTTGTTCGCAACACATTTTTCATATTCGATAACCAAAATTCTACCTCCACTCGTATAACGAAAATCATTTTGGTTTTCAAAATTTTCGTTAAAACCCGTGTTGAAACTGTTTTGGAAATCATCACTTTGCTTAGCCATTTGCGCTAATAGCCGTCTCGCCTTAGATAAATTCTCATTAGTCATAGAATAACAATGTTCATATTGGGGTACAATCGTTTAATGAGATTGGTTGGAATTTTTCGAAAAATTTTCAGCTTGAAATTCATTCTGATTTGAATTGAAATCGAAATCATTCAAATTTTGAAAAGAATTGCAATTTTGGCTGTACATGGGGCAAGCGCGCATGTACTAGAAGAAGAGAGTTTTTCGTCGAAAAATCAGTTGCAAAAGTTGTGGCTCTGAAGAAGCTCTTAAAAATATGTTAAAATTGACAACTTCGAATTATATGAATACAAGTCCAGGCCAGGTTCGGACAGGGGTTATCAGTGTGCCACGAATCACCATAGAAACACGACTGAAGGTTTAAGAACCTATTGGAGTTTGAGACTCTACCATTCCTTAGACACCGTAGAGACTATCAATACTAATTGTCAATTTAACCAATATTTTGTCCTATGAGCTTCGGGGAATTCTTGATTCGATTCTAAAATCAAACTTTTCAATTAATCCCACATTCATTTTAAAATTTTAAACCACACATCAGCACACGGAATAATCAATCATAGAACCAAAACAGAATACTAAATTGCAGAAATAAATGTTTTACAAGCAAGCCTCTGCCCCTACAGAAGATTTTACAAGCAATTTCTATATTTTTCTTTGTAGTAAAGCACCTGTAAAGTTTAGAAAATTCTCACCTAGATCGGCAGTCCGTCCAGTGCAACTGAGTAGCGCTAGCGCGTTCACACCTCACTTAGTGTGCAACCGCTCGAACCCTGAATAGTCCGCTGCTTTCTGTTGTTGTCGCCTCCTATTAATTGCTTGACTGCACCGCGGTAGGGGTTCGGGCTAGGAGTCCGAATTTTTTTTTTAAAGACCTTTTTCTAATTTCTATTATACATGTTTGAAAAATTTCTTCCTTTTCCTCCCTTTTTTTTAAGAGAACAAAAAAATAGAATAAGAAAAACTTAGCTTAAAGAATCAAAAAGAAAAGAAAAAGAAACAACAATACTAAAAAAACAAAATAAAGATTGGCTCAACAATTTAAACCAAGGCTAGACCCAATGAACTCACTCAGACGTTGTCATGTACTCAAATAGCTAGCAGATGCACCAAAAAAAACAAGTAACACTATAAACAAGAAAAGTCAACCAAATGATCAAAAACATCTCTCCCCTTATTTTCTCCTCTTTCTACTTACACGCAGCATCTCTGTTAACCCAAATAAATCATGCACCCTTTTTACTTTATTAGGAAATAGATCACGCAATCCTTTTACAAGGACCGAAACCCGAAAAAGATAAAACAAATCACTCCCCTTTCCTATTTCAGAAATCAAATCACGCAATAAAAAAAATGCAGCAACCCAAAAAAAAATCTATCTCCCAAAATCACACCAACAGAAAATGAATTCGATAATTGACGCATCCTTGGATTCGGGTCTTTGAATCTTCGAACTGCGACTGATTGTGGAGCTTTGGATTTCAATTGTTGAAGGGGAGTTAGCGGATTCGGTTGTCAGTTTCAGGCTTGTATCGCGATTCGGTTGCGGAATTAGGGGTTAGATTGAGGAATAATGATGGTGGTGGGCTGACTTCGTGTACTGTAATTCTCAAAATCGAATTGGAAGGTGTCCAACATTGCGGTCAGTTTGAGGGGATTTGCTGATGAGCTTTCGCTGCTGTGTCCCTTTTTTTCTTCGAATTTTGGTCCTTAGGTAGCAATTTGTTTGTATGACTGTGGACTGTGAAGTAGAGGGGCTGCATTGTAGAATTGCAATTTGGGAAGAAGATGCGTTGTTTTGGTTGTATGAAAATGGAGTTCGGAACTGTGTAGGCTGATGGTTTGAGGGTATTTGGGTTTGTTGATGGGTGAATGATGAGGAGATGTGCAAGATAAATGGTGATGTTAGTAGATGGTTTTAGTATGGAAATGGTGGTGATGCGTGGATTTGTTGCATGTTTGAAGAGGGTTTGTCGCTGTGAATGTATGGACAGACTGATGATGTTAAATTGGCGAAGGGTGTTGCGAGGTTGAACTGATAGGGGTGCGTGACTGTAATGTTTGGACAGAAATGGTCGCAGTCAAGTTTAAAGGCTGTCGTGATGATGTTGAGTGGTATGTGGTTTTTGTGTGGATGCTTGTTTGCAGGTCGGATCACGATGGTTGAGGGTGATTTGTCTTTTGCGGGTTTTGGAGTTTGTACAGATGGCAATGGTTGCGTGAATGTATTGACTGTTGATGAGAAGTGAAGGAGTTGTAGTGTGTTATGGTGAAGAGGGTGAAGGTGAAGCTATTTGATGGTGAAAGATGATTAAAGACAGTGAAGGAAAAAATGGCAGTAAATAGAAAAGAAAACAGAAAGGTTTTTTTTATTGCTGTAAAAGGGAAGAAGTTGTAAAAATTTGGAAAGACATCAAAAGAGGAAGGAAATAAATGGATTTTTTTTTAAATTTTAAATTGCAGAAATTTGTAAAAGAAGAAAAGGGAAAGAAATATATTGAAAAGATGGAAAGGCAATCAAGACAGGAATAGAAACAAAATTTTCAAGATATCTTTTTTCTAAATGATAGAAAACAAAAGGAAAAACAAAAATAAGAAAATAAAATAAAAAATATAACCAGAAGGATCTACTAATAAAAATTATTTTGGTCCCCGGCGACGGCGCCAAAATTTGTTTGCAAACAAATCAAACAACTGTAAACAACTATAAGATTCGTTCGACTTTCCTAAACAACAAGGATCGTTGTAGACGGTGTCCAACTCTGGGACCAAAAATATTTTAATTAATAAATCCAATCAAGTTGTTCCAGGATTTGATTGATTGAAAACACAGAAAATAACGGCAAATAAATAAAAAGAGAATTATATAATAAGAGAAAGCAATTAGGGGATAATGACACATATTGGATTCATACTCATCAATAGCAAACAAATAAATATAGATCTAATTCATGTTTCTTTCTAGGTTCTTAGAAATAAATAAGTAAATAACGACAAGCATAGCCTATGCAGGAGCTGAGCTCTTAAACAACCATAGGCTATCAGGACGAATTCACTAATTAATTTCTAAAACCCTAAAATTAGATCTAAATCTGATAATTGTTAGATCGAACATGAATATACCATGTGAAGGAGCATAGCTCTTAAACGACACAGAATATGAAGGTTCAGATCTAACCGTTGATTCAGATCCAGATCTACGTGTATAAAGTCCTTATCTATTGGCTATGTGATTCATGTTGAATCATATCTATTAGCGTCATCACCCCCTAATCAAAGGGATTAGATAGACATAGCTAAAGAAGAAGAGAAAAAGAAACTAAATAACATGAACATAAATAAAACTAAAATTAAATAGAACAGAGGAAGAATGATTTTATTCCAAGAAGAGAATTACAGAATAAAACCCAATGTGTTTTTACATGAAGGAGATACAATGTATTTATAGTTGATATGACAAAGACTACTTGGCTATTTACACAATATGGGACTAAAGATTTAGCCCAAATAACACATAAGCCAGTGTGAACGCAGTGTAGAGCAAGAGGCCTTGTAAGTGAGCCAATGTGAACGCAGTGTGAATGGATTTGCAATTGGCATAGCTTGCGGGCATCAAATGGCATCAATTTCAATTGTTCTGAGCAAGAATAAGAACTCCATAACATCTGCAACAAGCTATCTTTATGGAAAGGCAATGGATTGTTAAAATATGCGGCAGAAGGTGGTTGAACAACAAAATTTCTTCAAGCTTTAATCTAACTCTCAAAATCAACACTCTTCATACACCAATTCTTCAAGCTTTTCAACAATTAAGTGCATTAATACATTCATCATAAATAATCTGAAACCACAACTACAAATACACAGTATCAATTATTTTAAATATAAAATAAGATAGATAAGCGGATAAAATATACACATTTACATGTATATCATATATACCTTACCTTTTCTGCCTTGTCACACCTGCCATTTGTATAGTGATCTCTCTTGTCCACTTTATGCCTGTCATGATTACCTTTATTTATTTACTAGCTAAAAGTAACTAGACTCACTAGACTTATGTCTGACCTAGTTTGCTTCGCCTTCTTTCTTCTATTCCCCCCAGGGTTCACAGGGAAGATACACCCAGGCTTAGTCAGGATTCAAATATCTTTTTGCTAGGAGCTATTGCTGAAGTATGGCTCAAGTTCTTGTCTCTACTATGGATTACTCTTTTTTTGGGGCATAATGTTTTCTTTTAATTCATATGTACTCCGATTATGCAAGACAGAAGTATTTTGTTGTAATGGTTTTATCACTTATATATTGTAAACCACGGGATTATGATTTATGTCTGAAATAAAATTTTTGAAATTTCCGCTGCTATCTTATTTATATTTGTTTTGTAATTATTCTATGTCTGTTTAGCTAAAACGCTCCACGAAACTTAATGCATTCCCTTAGTGAGTGACATTAACGGACATGGGGTGTTTCATATATACATGCTTCACTAATGACTACTCTGCACTATTACTAGTATAACTGAAATGAAATGATCCCTTCCACTATAAGCTGGTAGGCTTAGGTCATACATCCAAGTATACCCTAACCACTGCCCTAATTGATCGGCTCCCTACTCTGTAAATATCCTGTGCTGGCCCCACAGTAGGGGGTATCACTTCCCTAAAGTGGCAACCCAAGACGTGCATAGGGATACCTACTAGTGTCACGGTCGTCTTGTCCCCCTCTGCCCGGCCCGTGCACTCATATGTCCCCAGTCAGTTTGCGCTGTCTACACCACCCTTCACATTTTGGATATCTTATAATCAATCAGTAAGCGTGCCCCTTCTCCGCCTAGTATTGAGTTCTCTACTCTGGTACCAACTACGGGTTACTGACCGAAATGGGTCCCACACAATATGATACAAGCTCTCCCTTTTGTCTTGTATCCCCACTAGGTTTTCCACTGACTATGTATACCGTAAAAGGGTGATCTTTAATTACATAGCCCTATACTAGTTATGTATACCCTATAGGGTGATCTTTAATTACATAACTCCCACACAATATGATGCAAGCTCTCCCCTTTGTCTTGTATCCCCACTAGGTTTTCCACTGACTATGTATACACTAAAAGGGTGATCTTTAATTACATAGCCTTTATTATTTAATCTACCCGTTATGTATACCACTAAAGTGTCTTTAATTACATAGCACGTACTATGTTAAGTATTTGGGTATATGTATGTATATATATATAACCCATCCCCTCTAACTTACTTAACCCCTCCTCACTACCCATCCAATTTTACTTAACCCTAACTTAAGTCCATATTCATATTAAATTAGGTTAAGTAATCCATTTCTTTACCATCTCCAATTATGGTTATAATGGGCGAGACCTCCCACACTAGGCCTACAACGTGTGGATGCTGGATATGTCGATCGGGTCCGGGCAGTCTTATTCCACAGTTGGGCCTAACCTCGTGTCTTAGCCTGATTCGTATTTGCGTACTTAGACCTCCCACATTAGGTTCAACATTAGAGGCTGCTGGATATGCCGATCGGGTCCGGGAAGACGTCCGCTACTAATGTAACCCAACCTCGTGCCATAAGTACAATTAAAATTCTTAATTTTAATTACTAACATTCCATTTTTAATTAATTTACCAATTAATTAATCCTTTCCTTTTATAGGTGTCAATACCAATTTTGCAACAATAATTTGAATTACATATCCATAAATAGTCATATTCAAATTATGCCATTTTTACCCAACTTTTCCTATGTCATTATAGGTAATTAATTCTACGTTTCCCCATTTGAGTTATATGCTCATTTTATATAAATATTATATAAACTATGCCAATTACAAATTCCCTTTATCCTCGTTCCTAAATAACGTATTCACACATATTTTGGCGGCATCGAGGCAATAAAGTAGTCTCTTCATAACAATAAAAGGGAATATAATAAGTGTGACGGTTAAACATGTTTTGGCATAAATATTAACATAACTGGCATAGTAACTAAGTGAATGGACATGTTATAATTATCACAATAAAGTGGACTTCCAATTAATTACTTGTGTTTAGGCAAGCATAATGAGATCTTGATTCAATATTAGGTGTCCAATTACCTAAATCTAGCATAGACAGGGTGGCATAATAACAAGTTTAGATTCACATGTAAAGTTTACCACATATACCAAGGTGTCATAATACAGCAAGTGAAAGGTGATTAACACCAAAATTTAGATCCAAGTAATGTTAAATTATTGGATGTACAATCATCCTAACATGGTTACAAATCAATGTTCATATAAACGTCATATCGAATCACCATAATCAGATCTAGAAAGTTAGATCTGTATTAACAAGTTCACATGTACCACAATATAATTGTAATTCAAGATTCACATAGGAAACATAGTAAAATGTCCATATATTATATCTAGGGAAAATGACATAGTATGCTTGCACAAGTTCATGATTTTACAGCATATACCCAATTCATAGTCTACCACAATTAAAATTTATCTATTTAAACCTAAAAGTGACTAGCACTCACAGAAAAAGAACGGATCTTGATTTCTGGGATCTGATTTCTGAATTTGTTAAGCTTAACACTTGATGTAGACTTTGACTTTTATATTCTATCTTGAATTTGATTTGTTATGGTGCAGGCTAGGTTAGTTTAGGATGCAGCAGCATATAGGTTCATGAATGAGTTTAGCTTAGATTAGGGTTTAGGTTAGATGTTATTATATAGATGTATAGGATTAGTTAGAGCCTTTAGATTAACTAGGAGATCATCTAAACCCTTCAAACCAAAAAGACACATCATCAGGCCAATCAGAGGATGCCACATATGCCCTAATCCATCAAAAATCGTCATTGACCAACAAAAATGCACCATGTGTGCTACATGATGCGCAACAGCAGGGGTGTTGAAACACACATGTCATATATGTATATATGTATATATTATTTTTAATTACCTTTCCAATTACCATTTTCACACTAAACCGCTTTTTGAACTGCGTTCACACTAAGCCACTTTTTAGTCATTCCCCTAAAACAAAAATATGGCACAGGCGGGGACTGAACTCAGAACCTCTTGTATACAAGTCACATGTTCTATCTAAATGAGCTACTAAGTCTTTTGTTTACAAACCTTAGAAGAATGTTAAACATTATTCTTTTCTCATTCCTCTTTTTCATGTTTTGTTACAATATTTAATTTAAATATATCTTTTTCATCCTAAATCGGTTTTCTGGAAACCTTAGGTCTAAATTGACTAGAAAATCACCGCAAACGCAATGACACTAATTTCATGACCAAATTCCAGAAGCTCTTCAAATTTTCCTTTTTATTTCTATTTAATTGTTCGCATGCATTGCTACGCATTTCATGTATTGCATTTAATTTCTTTTATTAATATTTTTCCTTCATTTCACTGCATGAACTTATTACATGCAATTTTATTGTCTTTTTCTCTTAAATATGTCTATGTATATAATATATATACATATTTCCACATTTTTAATTTCATTAAAAATGCAGGTTGTTACATTATATGTGCTTTTATACATGCGATGGAGGTAACTTTCGAAAGACTTGTTAGCTTGTTACACAAACGTGGGTAAAATAGAGTATAAGGAAGTTAGGGCTAAGGAGCACAGCCCCACGATGAGAAAAAGGTATGGCCCAAGAATGGACAGCAATAACAACATAAGAAGGGCCGGAAAAAATGACAAGGCTAAGGATAAGGGGAAGTGCCACAGTTGTAGGCGAGAGGGTCACCTGGCTTAGGACTGCGGGAAAGGGAAGAATGCTTGCTTCGTTTGTGGAGAGGTTGGACACTATTCTGGGGGAGTGTCCAAGGAAGCAAGGGCAATGTCAAAGGACAGGAACCTCTGGAGGGCAAGCGAATGCTCTCAAGGCTAGTGCACTAGATAGAGGTAGGAAAGCTTCCATGGAAGGTTTTGATTTCTCTTCCCAATCAACCGGTTAACTCTTTTTGATTCTAGCGCATTCGCAATCATTCATATCTAGTTCTGTAGTTGAATCTCTACACAAGTATGGTAGTGGATCTCGTTGTTGTCTGAAACCCCATTGGTGGTTCGGCTCATTTATCCGTGATTTGTTGGTGTTTGAGAATATTTTTGTTAGGTGTCGAGTTTGAGTGCGACGCACATCTTATTTCATGGGCTAGGGTTGATTCTAGGGATGGGTTGGCTTACCACATATGGTGCCATTCTGGGCGGTGAGAGGAGGGTCGTTAAGCTTCTAACTTATCATGTGAGGACCCTCAAAATTTCTTGTGACCCACAAGGGTCGGTTATGCTTAGTTTCCTAAAGTCTCTTGATGCATCCATCGATGATTTGCAATCTATTCCAGTAGTCCGGGGTTATTCTGATGTTTTTGATGAGGTTCAGTGTTTATGTAACGTCCCGCCTTTTTAACCGCTTCAAATCGGTATTTAAACCAACTTAAAACGTTCAAACCGATGGACCGTTATTTAGCTTACTGAGTTTAAAAGCAGAATCAACACAAAAATACAGAATAAATAAATAACACAGTGTTAAACAATGAAATAAAACTTTTATATATATAATCAGAATTTTGATTACAAGTTTTTTTCTATATACAACGGAATTTTAAAAGACTTGAAATACAAGAAAATATTTACTGTTTTGAAACATCAGAGTGCGCCGTCTTCTGGAATCCCCAGCTTCTCCAGTCTTTGAATCCTAAGCATAAATCTTTAAATCTGAAAACGCTCAGATCTGACTCGAGCGTTCCATGCAAAAACATAAAACACTCGAGTCAGGATTAATCATAGTTCAAGTGAATTGATTTCAATAGAAACTGAAATATAATAGTTAATCCTAACTCCTCAAACACAGATGTTATATATAATATAAACAGTTATGGTATCTGTTCGAATTTGTTCTATATATTTTCATAGACGAACGATCTTAGGAGCTTGCGTATACACACGTGCATATGCATACACGTGTGTACCGCCACAGCGTCCTGAAAACAGTACAGGAATGCTTGACGCCGGTATAATGATAGTCACGGATTCAATATGGCAAGCCGCACACAATAGAGCAAAGCAACAGCTCAATGGACCATTTTGACTTCAATGCTACTTATAAATATACGACTCAAGTGACATGTAGGAGAACACGATGTATTTCAACTTCAAATGGGCAAACATGTTCAGGAACAAGGTGCCAACAAAATTTGTCAAAGGAAATGTATCAAGGCAGAGTCCCAACATCCATATGCACCGCAAATATCATCAATATGCAAAGGAAAAACCTGAGACAATTGTCCCATTACTATTATATTTTCTTTCTTTTTAACATACCAGTAGGAACCATATGACAAGTAATTGTTGCTGTAACCAAAACTATATGACAAGTTCCAACAAAATGATCCAAAAGGAGGAGCCACAATCATGTCAAAATTGCATCACAGGAACGAGCAGGTATATGGTATACACAGTATTTTTGCCCTAGTGTAAAATATATATCAAGTTCTATGCACAATGGAAAATATGCCCACTATTTCAAAAATATCTTCTAGTATAATAATCAGAGAGGAAAAACATGGCATGCCTTATATAAAGAAAATTCAATGTTTCAGGAAAGAAAAACATGCTTCATGATTTACCCCACACCTTTATCAACATAACGAGTTTAACTTGGCAAATTTCAGAAGTTGAAAAGGACCAATCCGAAATGTATATATTAAATAAATGCACTTGCACTACATGTTCAGACCATATATAAATGGGTTCAAGTGGCCACTGTACATAAGTTCAAAGTGCCACTTTCATATATATTAACGGTATAGCAGTGTCCAAATGGGGTTGTAAGGCATGCATAAATTCAAGTACAGCAAGGTGCAACATAAATCCGGGAGGCATAGGCCAATGAAGCATTCAAGGCTAGATGTAATGGTGAAAAACAGCAGTAAATAATGAGGCATGCAAATAAACAGCTGAGAACAGAGTGAATGAACATCAATAACCAAGTGCATCTATTGTTCTTAAGGGAAACCGATAAAACAGGAGAATCAAATGGATTTCTTTCCGGTCCTTATCAACAATGTAGGTTATAGTACTGTTCCTATCAGAGAACAAGTTGTAGTATCTGGCCTATCTGTTTTACCTGAGAGTACAAGCCGTAGTTTCCATTCTAAAACGAATGGTAGTATTTGTTCAAAACGAATGGTAGTATAGGTTCTTAATCAAGCGATCAAGTTATAGTATTAGGTTCGAAACAGTGCCCCTGTCTAAACTTATGGCAATGGGCATGCTAAGTTTCAGTTAAACAGGAAATAGGGGTGAATAGGTAACAAGACAGGGAGTAGGAAAAAAAACAAATCCCCACCAAGCCCAGGCAATATGACGGATATGTATATGAGTACCACACAGACACACACACCCATGACTTAGGATTTCAGCTCATATTCTTGTGAGTAGGTCTGGGAAACAACTAGGGTTCGGTAAAAAAAAAAGGTAACAGGGAATCATAACAGGTGCATCACTAAATTCACCTTCACTGTATATGTATGGGTATGCTTTGAATGTATGTAACTTGGAAATTTGTAGGAGCCTGGAGTAGGTAATAATACGCGTTTGTTATAGGCATACAGCTTCTAGTCTCAAAAAAAAAACTTCTAGTCTCAAAAAAATATCGATACCTTGAAATTTAATAGATGCTAAAAAAAAAAGGGTATTGACTATAATACTAGTTAAAGTCCTCTGAAATAGTTCTTGTTATATGAGAACTTATATTTCGACATATCAGGAAAATTTAGTGAGTAAGGTTCAGATATACGTATTCCTTTAGTCTCACACAAGCCACATAATCAATACCAAGTCATGGATCCCAAAACTAAACAACAACAGCAAGAATTCACAAGCAAATCACACCGAAAAATCACACTATTATACTTTTCGTTTAAACCGAAGTCAACTTACTTGAAACTAGAATTAATCGTGAGTGAGATGCTCACCTTATGACAATGTTTCGGATGAAGGCTGTGGCTCGATGTGGTGGCTTGCGAAGGCACGGTGAAGGCTTGGCCTTGGACTGGATAAAGACGGCGACTTTTGACCCAAATGAAGATGGCGATGCTTAATTGGCAAAAAGGAAGGACTTCAGCAATGACGGGGATCGTGGCGATGTAGTGAAACTTCGATAGGGTTGCGGTGGAGCTGTGGGGCCTCGATAGTGTAGATCGGTGGTGTGATTTAAAGGAAAGAGGAGGGAGATGACAATGGAAGGGCTTCGGCCATTATAAATCGAAAAGGGGAAAACATGATTTAATTTTGGAAAAGGAAGACTTGATTTTTTTTTTTTTTTTTTTTTTTTTTTTTGCTGAAGAAGAATGAACGGAAAGGTGATTTTTATATAGAAGAGAACCGTGGGGTGCAAGGCATCGAAGTAGGTTGAATTGAGGGAAGGTGCTTTCTGGGTACGAAAATATTTGGACTGAAGGAATCAAAAATAGCACCATTGAACCCTGAAAATTTATTTCTACCGCAAATTACGTTAATGTTTTATTGTTGTTCCTTCACGAACTTCGATCGCAACGAATTTTGATGTGTTGCTACGTCCCAGTAAAATTTTATTTAATCGAATTTCGACCTTGTTTGCACCACGTCGAAAACTTTTATTTTTTTATTTATTTATTCGTTTATCAATTTTATTCGGTTTGTTTAATAACAACTCGGTTTGATTCTAATTTGAAACAAAAAAAAATTTCATTTTCTTTATATATACAAATACGTACATATCTTCGCCAATTCTCATATAATTACACAAGTAAATTTCCCAATTTGTTTAACTACGTTATGTTTCAAATTTAACAATATATAATTTCAATCGAATTTCAATTCAAATCTAAATATTCAATTCAAATATGCAACAACAATATTTGATTCATAACTGCCCATTCTGAATTCAATATTCAATTCATACTCCAAAATCATCTATTTGATTTTAAATTTTTGACTCAAGTATTAATATAACATTGGTTATTAATAGTCCAATCTTTAGCTAACATCATTTCAAATTGTCCAAATTTCCGGGTCGTTACATTCTTCCCCCCTTTAAAACTTTTCGTCCTCGAAAAGGAGAGATCGTCAGGGTTATACCAACGTATGCTGCAAATTCCCATATTCGTGGGTAATTTCTCCACAACTTATTATCGACCTTCTTTGTTTAGTTATCATATCCAATTAACTCGGAAAAATCAAATTCTTCCCAAATTAATCCCTTCTCCCAATATTTTACTTACCCATCGTTTCACAAGTTCAATCACATCTCCATATATTCAGTCTATTAATCTTCTCCTTTTTGAAGAGTGTGATTATCATTTTCCTTTTAGGTTACAAATTTCCGATTTGGAAATATCCAAAATCTAACAAATTTGTATTATTACTTCGAAATTCTTTTCTTAGCTTAATTAGTTAGATATATTTTCAAAATCAACGATTTGAAAATATTTGATAACTCGAAGTTTTGACAAGTCTATTGTCGTCCTCACAGATGTTAGGCATACGCTGGCCAGGCGCACGACTAAAATCTACAAGTACTAAACATTCTTGCTTCAACTCCCAGTGAAAATAATTCAAAAATTCATTTAAAAACAGATACGGAAAGTACCAATGTGATATTGATTTGTTGATTGTTCATGAATCGCAGATACACAATGGTTTCGTCTGGATCCCCCAGAAAACATCCGTATCCGTAGGAATTCAATTCCCTGCGAATTTCGTCATGGACAGATCAACGGAAGATACTTAAGAATCAAAAGACGATCTGAGGTTATTGAGCGTTGGTTGCTCTCTCTCAGGATCACGAAATCAAATCATCCAATTATGAAGATGAATCAAGTCACGAGGACAAAACAAGTCACAAAGACAACTCAGGTCACGAAGACCAATCAAGTCACGAAGACTAACTGCTGCATCAAACAGGTGGCTCACAATCACTAAGATATTTAAGTGGACCGCAGGTACACAATGGTTACGCCTGGGTCCCCCAGGAAACATCCATACCCGTAAGCTTTCCCAGCTCTGCGGATTACGCCCTTCCAATTCGACTGTAGATCGCAGCAGTCACAATGGTTACGCCTGATTCCCTCAGGAAACATCCGTCCGCCTTAGGCTATCCGCAGCCCTGCGAATTTCGCTACACGGTCGAATTCCAACGACTCTAGATCGCAGCGATCACAATGGTTACGCCTGATTCCCTCAAGAAACATCCGACCGCCATAGGCTACCTGCAGCCCTGCGAATTACGCTAGCAGTCGTGCTCAATGGCAACTCATGAGTTTTATGTCCGGACAACCTACCGCCACCAGCAGCACTGCAGATTGCGCTATCTGCAGTCCTTTTACATAAGCTCGAAATTCAAAGAAGAAGGATGGTACTTCCCTTATCTTGACTTGAAAACATACAATACTTTATTTCATAAATCATACTTGCGTCCTTTCACACAAGATTTTCCTCTCAAATCATATTTCAAACACTTCGTCTTATATAAATTTTGTTATATAAGATCTCACTTCAAATCAATTACCTTCTAATTCAGTAGTTTTTAAATTCACTGAATTCTTATATATTTTCCATATAAGTTCCGAAAACTTCTATTTCCAATATTCAAAATCAAATATCCTCACATTTCTATTTCAATTCAAAATCTCGGGTTTGAACTCTTAATCAATTCAGAAATTTGACATTCTTTCAAACCCAAATCTACCAATCTATTGGTTATAACCCAAATTTTCTTTCAAATTTCTAATTATAAAATTCATCACTTCATTAACATCTTTATTCGCTCAAAATTTTCGAATTTTTCTTCTTATCACAAATTTTTCCTTCACGCCTTATCACTTTTTCACATTCATACTTCGACCGTCAATTAGTAAGCGAACAACTCCCTAAGTATCAACCCCGAAGGCCGAAACCAACATCAGATCAATACTCAGGAAATTATTCACTTAACTAACCTCCAGTCACTTTCTAAATTCCTTAATTCCATTTCTAATTCTTTATCAAATCATCGCTCACGAAATTTTCGAATTCGAATTACAATTCCATTTCTCTTACATTCTGTCGCCCTTCATTTTCCACGTCCGGCTCTTTGTTGTTCAGTTCTCATTATTCTAATTTGTCAAAACCCGTTAACTTCTCACAATCTTTGAAAAACCATTCATATTCATTTTCTATAATTCTTAAAAATCATTTATTGTCACCGGAAAATATTTCCATATATTCACAAAGCTTTATTTTCTATCGAGAATATACTTTATTCTTGCAACATCTCTAAATTTGTTAGTTTGATTTAAACAAATGTTAAATAAACATCGCCATCTCTTCACTTAACCCTTTTTATTTGATTTTTCATCAACTTATATTCTTAACAAAATTCATCGTTTCTTCTTTGAAATGATTTCAAAATTCCTTTTCTATTCAAATTGAATTCTCATTTACAATCAACTTCAGTCATCTTTGATTTCTAAAATTCACGCTTAACGAAATTAATTCGTTGATTCTCTCCTATCTATCCTAGATACCATCCGATGATGGATTCTAGATTCAAATCCTAGGGGAACTTATTGAAGAATAATTCTCGCAAACCTGGATTCGAAGACTTCTGAAGACTGGGGATTCCGAACAAAATTTTAAATCTCAAAATAAATTTTCATTTCCGCTGTATTAATTTCAAAATACTAGTTTCAAAATATTTTTTTCCAAATAACTTTTTTTTTCCAAAATCTACTTTAAAATTATTTTCATTTTCAAAATTCATATTTCGAAACCTTTTTATTTTCAAAATTCGTTTTCTAATGTCGATCCTACTCATTTAAACTCGATAAGCTATGCTTTGAATAAACCAAAGCTCTGATACCACTTGTAACGTCCCGCCTTTTTAACCGCTTCAAATCGGTATTTAAACCAACTTAAAACGTTCAAACCGACGGACCGTTATTTAGCTTACTGAGTTTAAAAGCAGAATCAACACAAAAATACAGAATAAATAAATAACACAGTGTTAAACAATGAAATAAAACTTTTATATATATAATCAGAATTTTGATTACAAGTTTTTTTCTATATACAACGGAATTTTAAAAGACTTGAAATACAAGAAAATATTTACTGTTTTGAAACATCAGAGTGCGCCGTCTTCTGGAATCCCCAGCTTCTCCAGTCTTTGAATCCTAAGCAGAAATCTTTAAATCTGAAAACGCTCAGATCTGACTCGAGCGTTCCATGCAAAAACATAAAACACTCGAGTCAGGATTAATCATAGTTCAAGTGAATTGATTTCAATAGAAACTGAAATATAATAGTTAATCCTAACTCCTCAAACACAGATGTTATATATAATATAAACAGTTATGGTATCTGTTCGAATTTGTTCTATATATTTTCATAGACGAACGATCTTAGGAGCTTGCGTATACACACGTGCATATGCATACACGTGTGTACCGCCACAGCGTCCTGAAAACAGTACAGGAATGCTTGACGCCGGTATAATGATAGTAACAGATTCAATATGGCAAGCCGCACACAATAGAGCAAAGCAACAGCTCAATGGACCATTTTGACTTCAATGCTACTTATAAATATACGACTCAAGTGACATGTAGGAGAACACGATGTATTTCAACTTCAAATGGGCAAACATGTTCAGGAACAAGGTGCCGACAAAATTTGTCAAAGGAAATGTATCAAGGCAGAGTCCCAACATCCATATGCACCGCAAATATCATCAATATGCAAAGGAAAAACCTGAGACAATTGTCCCATTACTATTATATTTTCTTTCTTTTTAACATACCAGTAGGAACCATATGACAAGTAATTGTTGCTGTAACCAAAACTATATGACAAGTTCCAACAAAATGATCCAAAAGGAGGAGCCACAATCATGTCAAAATTGCATCACAGGAACGAGCAGGTATATGGTATACACAGTATTTTTGCCCTAGTGTAAAATATATATCAAGTTCTATGCACAATGGAAAATATGCCCACTATTTCAAAAATATCTTCTAGTATAATAATCAGAGAGGAAAAACATGGCATGCCTTATATAAAGAAAATTCAATGTTTCAGGAAAGAAAAACATGCTTCATGATTTACCCCACACCTTTATCAACATAACGAGTTTAACTTGGCAAATTTCAGAAGTTGAAAAGGACCAATCCGAAATGTATATATTAAATAAATGCACTTGCACTACATGTTCAGACCATATATAAATGGGTTCAAGTGGCCACTGTACATAAGTTCAAAGTGCCACTGTCGTATATATTAACGGTATAGCAGTGTCCAAATGGGGTTGTAAGGCATGCATAAATTCAAGTACAGCAAGGTGCAACATAAATCCGGGAGGCATAGGCCAATGAAGCATTCAAGGCTAGATGTAATGGTGAAAAACAGCAGTAAATAATGAGGCATGCAAATAAACAGCTGAGAACAGAGTGAATGAACATCAATAACCAAGTGCATCTATTGTTCTTAAGGGAAACCGATAAAACAGGAGAATCAAATGGATTTCTTTCCGGTCCTTATCAATAATGTAGGTTATAGTACTGTTCCTATCAGAGAACAAGTTGTAGTATCTGGCCTATCTGTTTTACCTGAGAGTACAAGCCGTAGTTTCCATTCTAAAACGAATGGTAGTATTTGTTCAAAACGAATGGTAGTATAGGTTCTTAATCAAGCGATCAAGTTATAGTATTAGGTTCGAAACAGTGCCCCTGTCTAAACTTATGGCAATGGGCATGCTAAGTTTCAGTTAAACAGGAAATAGGGGTGAATAGGTAACAAGACAGGGAGTAGGAAAAAAAAACAAATCCCCACCAAGCCCAGGCAATATGACGGATATGTATATGAGTACCACACAGACACACACACCCATGACTTAGGATTTCAGCTCATATTCTTGTGAGTAGGTCTGGGAAACAACTAGGGTTCGGTAAAAAAAAAAGGTAATAGGGAATCATAACAGGTGCATCACTAAATTCACCTTCACTGTATATGTATGGGTATGCTTTGAATGTATGTAACTTGGAAATTTGTAGGAGCCTGGAGTAGGTAATAATACGCGTTTGTTATAGGCATACAGCTTCTAGTCTCAAAAAAAAAACTTCTAGTCTCAAAAAAATATCGATACCTTGAAATTTAATAGATGCTAAAAAAAAAAGGGTATTGACTATAATACTAGTTAAAGTCCTCTGAAATAGTTCTTGTTATATGAGAACTTATATTTCGACATATCAGGAAAATTTAGTGAGTAAGGTTCAGATATACGTATTCCTTTAGTCTCACACAAGCCACATAATCAATACCAAGTCATGGATCCCAAAACTAAACAACAACAGCAAGAATTCACAAGCAAATCACACCGAAAAATCACACTATTATACTTTTCGTTTAAACCGAAGTCAACTTACTTGAAACTAGAATTAATCGTGAGTGAGATGCTCACCTTATGACAATGTTTCGGATGAAGGCTGTGGCTCGATGTGGTGGCTTGCGAAGGCACGGTGAAGGCTTGGCCTTGGACTGGATAAAGACGGCGACTTTTGACCCAAATGAAGATGGCGATGCTTAATTGGCAAAAAGGAAGGACTTCAGCAATGACGGGGATCGTGGCGATGTAGTGAAACTTCGATAGGGTTGCGGTGGAGCTGTGGGGCCTCGATAGTGTAGATCGGTGGTGTGATTTAAAGGAAAGAGGAGGGAGATGACAATGGAAGGGCTTCGGCCATTATAAATCGAAAAGGGGAAAACATGATTTAATTTTGGAAAAGGAAGACTTGATTTTTTTTTTTTTTTTTTTTTTTTTTTTTGCTGAAGAAGAATGAACGGAAAGGTGATTTTTATATAGAAGAGAACCGTGGGGTGCAAGGCATCGAAGTAGGTTGAATTGAGGGAAGGTGCTTTCTGGGTACGAAAATATTTGGACTGAAGGAATCAAAAATAGCACCATTGAACCCTGAAAATTTATTTCTACCGCAAATTACGTTAATGTTTTATTGTTGTTCCTTCACGAACTTCGATCGCAACGAATTTTGATGTGTTGCTACGTCCCAGTAAAATTTTATTTAATCGAATTTCGACCTTGTTTGCACCACGTCGAAAACTTTTATTTTTTTATTTATTTATTCGTTTATCAATTTTATTCGGTTTGTTTAATAACAACTCGGTTTGATTCTAATTTGAAACAAAAAAAAATTTCATTTTCTTTATATATACAAATACGTACATATCTTCGCCAATTCTCATATAATTACACAAGTAAATTTCCTAATTTGTTTAACTACGTTATGTTTCAAATTTAACAATATATAATTTCAATCGAATTTCAATTCAAATCTAAATATTCAATTCAAATATGCAACAACAATATTTGATTCATAACTGCCCATTCTGAATTCAATATTCAATTCATACTCCAAAATCATCTATTTGATTTTAAATTTTTGACTCAAGTATTAATATAACATTGGTTATTAATAGTCCAATCTTTAGCTAACATCATTTCAAATTGTCCAAATTTCCGGGTCGTTACAGTTTACCCCAAGGCACGAGATTGGTTTTCGAATATACTTGGTGAATAATGCAAAGCCAGTTGCATTGCCTGTACGACATGTGACTCCTAAAAGAAAATAGGAAACTTGATTAGCAAGTAGGGGAGCTACTTGAGAGGAGGTCCGATAGGTGAATCATATTAGGATGGGAAACCTATTAAAGACAGTCCTTGAGGAAGCCCATCATTCTAAGTTGACTATTCATCCAAGTGGCGATAAAATGTATAGAGTTCGAGGAAGTGGAGCCAAACTTGCGGAAGGAAGTAAAAGTAGAGAAAACAGCAAGGATGCGACTTGGGAGACTGAAAATAAATATCATGCTTCATACCCTTTCCTTTTAGTACTATGTTCTTAACTTCTTTTTCCAAAGCTTTTTATTTGTACTTGTTTCTATCATTCATCTATGTTCTATCGATCGAATCTTCGACCTTCAGATAGGGAACCCATGGATGTAAACATATGTTTAAGACATGTTATGATCGATGGATGCAAGTGGATGCAAGTGTTTGCTAGTGGTTTCCTGTGGATTCATATGCACACACATTAGACACTAGATCGGCTCAATCACTCTCATACTGCATACGGATGTGTGTGCATTTTTCTTTTTTCTCATGGATGCAAATGGATGTATCATCATATAGATGTTGCATTTGGACGAATGAGTGTGCATACGTATAGAACTTACATTTTATAATAGGATTATTTGCATACATGATGGATTTATGGCACTAACATACATTGCATTAAGGAGGTCGACTGAATCAGTAGACCGTCTGATCTTTGCATTAGTATTGGGACATATACACACACCTCTGCATATATTCATAAGATATTTAGAAATGTTTTAAGGACAATGGATGCTCATGGATGATGGATGAGTAGATGGATGATGGATGGTAGGATACATTCTTCTTAACTCAGAGATTTCGGGGATGAAATTCATTAAGTATGGGAGAATGTAACACCCCGCATTTTTAATGAAATAAAAAAATGTGGAAATATGTATATATATTATATACATAGATTTATTTAAGAGAGAAATTAAATAATGGCAATAAAATTGCATGTGATAAGTTCATGCGGTTAAATAAAGGAAAAAGATTAATAAAAGAAATTAAATGCAATACATGAAATGCGAAGAAATGCATGCGAACAATTAAATAGAAATAAAAAGGAAAATTTGAAGAGCTTCAGGAATTTGATCACAAAATTAGCGTCATTGCGTTCGTGGCAATTTTCTAGTTATTTAGGATGGTAAATATTGCAATAAAACATGAAAAAGAGGAATGAGAAAATAATAATGTTTAGCATTGTTCTATGGTTTGTAAACAAAAGACTTAGAAGCTCATTTGGTTAGAAAATGTGACTTGTATATAAGAGGTTCTAAGTTCAATCCCCGCCAGCGCCATATTTTTGTTTTAGGGGAATGGCTAAAAAGTGGCTTAGTGTGAACGCAGTTCAGAAAGCGGTTTAGTGTGAAAAGGGTTAATTGGAAAGATAATTAAAAAGAGAAATATATATATATATATATGTATATATACATATATACATATATGACATGTGGGTGTCAAGACCCCTGCTGCTGCGCATCATGTTACACACATGGCGCATTTTTGTTGGTCAATGACGATTTTTGATGGATTAGGGCATATGTGGCATCCTCTTATTGGCCTGATGATGTATCCTTTTAGTTTGAAGGGTTTATATGATCTCCTAGTTAATCTAAAGGCTCTAACTAACCCTATACATCTATATAATCACATCTAACCTAAACCCTAATCTAAGCTAAATTCATTCATAAGCCTATATGCTGCTGCATCCTAAACTAACCTAGCCTCCACCATAACAAATCAAATTCAAGCTAGAAGATAAAACTCAAAGTCTACATCAAGGGTTAAGCTTAACAAATTCAGAAATCAGATCCCAGAATTCAAGATCCATTCTTTTTCTATGAGTGCTAGTCAATTCTAGGTTTAAATAGATAAATGTGAATTGTAGTAGACTATGAATTGGGTATATGCTGTAAATCATGAACTTATGCAAGCATACTATGTCATTTTCCCTAGATCTAATATATGGACATTCTACTATGTTTCCTATGTGAATCTTGAATTTTAATTGTATTGTCGTACATGTGAACTTGTTAATACAAATCTAACTTTCTAGATCTGATTTGGTGATTCGATATGACGTTTATATGAACATTGATTTGTAACCATTTTAGGACGATTGTACATCCTTTAATTTGACATTTCTTGGATCTAGATTTTGGTGTTAATCACCTTTCACTTGCTATATTATGATACCTTGGTATATGTGGTAAACTTGACATGTGAATCTAAACTTGTTATTATGCCACCCTGTCTATGCTAGATTTAGGTAATTAGACACCTAGTATTGAATCTAGATCTCGTTATGCTTGCCTAAACACAAGTTTTAATTTGATGTCCACTTTATAACGATAATTATCACATGTCCATTCACTTAGTTACTATGCCAGTTATTTTAATGTTTATGCCAAAACATGTTGAAATGTCACCCTTATCACGTTCCCTATTTATTGTTACGACTAGGCTACTTTATAGCATCGATGTCGCCAAAAATACTTGTGAATACGTTAGTTAGGAACGGGGATAAAGGAAATTTGTAATTGGCGTAGTTTATATAATATTTATAGGATATGAGCATATAATTCAAACAGGGAAACATCGAATTAATTACCTATAATTATATAGGTAAATTTAGGTAAAGATGAATTAATTACCTATAATGACATAGGTAAATTTGGATAAAGATAGAATGTTTAGTAATTAAAATTAATAATTTTAATTGTACTTATGACACGAGGTTAGGTTACATTAGTGACGGAAGTCTGCCCGGACCCGACCGACATATCCAGCAGCCACTAATGTTGAACGGAATGTGTAAGGACTAAGTACGCAAATACGAATCAGGCTAAGACACGAGGCTAGGCCCAACTGTGGAATAAGACTGCTCGGACCCGACCAGCATATCCATCATCTACACATTGTAGGCCTAATGTGGGAGGTCTAGCCCATTATAACCATAATTGGACATGGTAAAGAAATGGATTGCTTAACCTAATTTAATATGAATATGGACTTAATCTAGGGTTAAGTAATATTGGATGGGTAGTGAGGAGGGGTTAAGTAAGTTAGAGGGGATGGGTAATATATATATATATATAGGCCCACATACTTAACCCAATACATGTTATATAATTAAAGACACCTAAGTGGTATACATAACAAGTAGATAAAATAATAAAGGCTATGTAATTAAAGATCACCCTTTTTGGGGATACATAGTCAGTGGAAAACCTATGGGGATACGAGACAAAGGGGAGAGCTTGTATCATATTGTTTAGGAGTTATGTAATTAAATATCACCCTTTAGGGTACACATAACTAGTATAGGGCTATGTAATTAAAGATCACCCTTTTTGGGTATACAGTCTGTGGGAAACCTAGTGGGGATACAAGACAAAGGGGAGAGCTTGTATCATATTGTGTGGGACCCATTTCAGTCAGTAACCCGTAGTTGGTATCAGAGTAGAGAACCCCGTATAAGGCGAGAAGGGGCATGCTTACTGATTGATTATAAGAGATCCAAAATGTGACGGGTGGTGTTGACGGCGCAAACCGACCGGGGACATGTGCGTGCATGGGTCGGGCAGAGGGGAATAAGATGACCATGACACCAGTAGGTATCCCTGTGCACATCTTGGGTTTCCACTTTAGGGAAGTGGTACCCCCTACTATGGGGCCAACACAGAATATCTACAAAGTAGGGAGCCGATCGATTAGGGTAGTGGTTAGGGTATACTTAGACGTATGACCTATGCCTACCATCTTATAGTGGAAGGGATTTCATTTCAGTTATACTAGTAATAGTGAAGAGTATTTATTAGTGAAGCGTGTATATACCTTACCTTATCTGCCTTGTCACACCTGCCATTTTTATAGTGATCTCTCTTATCCACTTTATGCCTGTCATGATTACCTTCATTTATTTACTGGTTAAAAAAAACCAGACTCACCAGACTTATGTCTGACCTAGTTTGTTTCGCCTTCTTTCTTCCGTTCCCCCCAGGTTCAGCGGGAGGAAACACCCAGGCTTAGTCAGGATTCAAATATCTTTTTGCTAGGATCTATTGCTGAAGTATGGCTCAAGTTCTTGTCTCTACTATGACTACTCTGCACTATTACTAGTATAACTAAAAGGAAATGATCCCTCCACTATAAGCTGGTTGGCTTAGGTCATACGTCCAAGTATACCCTAACCACTACCCTAATTGATTGACTCCCTACTCTGTAGATATCCTGTGCTGGCCCCACAGTAGGGGGTATCACTTCCCTAAAGTGGCAACCTAAGATGTGCACAGGGATACCTACTGGTGTCACGGTCGTCTTGTCCCCCTCTGCCCGGCCCATGCACGCACATGTCCCCAGTCGGCTTGCGCCGTCTACACCACCCGTCACGTTTCGGATCTCTTATAATCAATCAGTAAGCGTGCCCCTTCTCCGTCTAGTATGGAGTTCTCTACTCTGATACCAACTACGGGTTACTAACTGAAATGGGTCCCACACAATATGATACAAGCTCTTCCCTTTGTCTTGTATCCCCACTAGATTTTCCACTGGCTATGTATACCCTAAAAGGGTAATATTTAATTACATAGCCCTACACTAGTTATGTATACCTTAAAGGGTGATCTTTTATTACATAACTCCCACACAATATGATACAAGCTCTCCCCTTTGTCTTGTATCCCCACTGTGTTTTCCACTGACTATGTATTCCCTAAAATGGTGATCTTTAATTACATAGCCTTTATTATTTTATCTACCTGTTATGTATACCACTTAGGTGTCTTTAATTACATAGCATGTATTGGGTTAAGTATGTTGGCCTATATATATATATATATATATATATATTACCCATCCCCTCTAACTTACTTAACCCCTCCTCACTACCCATCCAATTTTACTTAACCCTAACCTAAGTCCATAATCATATTAAATTAGGTTAAGTAATCCATTTCTTTACCATGTCCAATTATGGTTATAATGGGCTAGACCTCCCATATTAGGCCTACAACGTGTGGATGCTAGATATGCCGATTGGGTCCGGGCAGTCTTATTCCACAGTTGGGCCTAAACTCGTGTCTTAGCCTGATTTGTATTTGCGTACTTAGACCTCTCACATTAGGTTCATCATTAGTGGCTGCTGGATATGCCGGTCGGGTCCGGACAGAGTTCAGCCACTAATGTAACATAACCTCGTGTCATAAGTACAATTAAAATTCTTAATTTTAATTACTAACATTCCATTTTTAATTAATTTACCAATTAATTAATCCTTTCCTTTATAGGTGTCAATACCTATTTTGCAACAATAATTTGAATTACATATCCATAAATAGTCATATTCAAATTTTACCATTTTTACCCAACTTTTCCTATGTCATTATAGGTAATTAATTCTACGTTTCCCCATTTGAGTTATATGCTCATTTCATATAAATATTTTACAAAATATTCCAATTACAAATTCCCTTTATCCCCGTTCCTAACTAACGTATTCACACGTATTTTGGCGGCATCGAGGCTATAAAGTAGCCTCATCATAACAATAAAAGGGAACATGATAAGGGTGACAGTTCAACATGTTTTGGCATAAATATTAACATAACTGGCATAGTAACTAAGTGAATGGACATGTGATAATTATCATAATAAAGTGGACTACAAATTATTAACTTGTGTTTGGGCAAGCATAATGAGATCTAGATTCAATATTGGGTGTCCGATTACCTAAATCTAGCATAGACAGGGTGGCTAATAACAAGTTTAGATTCACATGTCAAGTTTACCACATATACCAAGGTGTCATAATATAGCAAGTGAAAGGTGATTGACATCAAAATCTAGATCCAAGTAATGTTAAATTAAAGGATGTATAATCATCCTAACATGGTTACAAATCAATGTTCATATAAACATCAAATCGAATCACCATAATCAGATCTAGAAAGCTAGATTTGTATTAACAAGTTCACATGTACCACAATATAATTGTAATTCATGATTCACATAGGAAACATAGTAGAATGTCCATATATTAGATCTAGGGAAAGTGACATAGCATGCTTGCATAAGTTCATGATTTACAGCATATACCCAATTCATAGTCTACCACAATTAACATTTATCTATTTAAACCTAAAAGTGACTAGCACTCATAGAAAAAGAACGGATCTTGAATTCTAGGATTTGATTTCTGAATTTGTTAAGCTTAACCCTTAATGTAGACTTTGATTTTTATCTTCTATCTTGAATTTGATTTGTTATGGTGGAGGCTAGGTTAGTTTAGGATGCAGCAGCATATAGGCTCATGAATGAATCTAGCTTATATTAGGGTTTAGGTTAGATGTGATTATATATATGTATAGGATTAGTTAGAGCCTTTAGATTAACTTGGAGATCATCTAAACCCTTCAAACCAAAAATACACATCATCAGGCCAATCGGAGGATGCCACGTATGCCCTAATCCATCAAAAATCGTCATTGACCAACAAAAATGCGTCATGTGTGCAACATGATGCGCAACAGCAGGGGTGTTGACACCCACATGTCATATATGTATATATATTATATATATATATTTATTATTATTATTTTATTTATCTTTCCAATTAACCCTTTTCATACTAAACCGCTTTTTGAACTGCATTCACACTAAGCCACTTTTTAGCCGTTCCCCTAAAACAAAAATATGGCACTGGCGGGGATTGAACTCAGAACCTCTTGTATACAAGTCACGTGTTCTAACTAAATGAGCTACTAAGTATTTTGTTTACAAACCTTAGAACAATGCTAAACATTATTCTTTTCTCATTCCTCTTTTTCATGTTTTGTTGCAATATTTAATTTAAAGATATCGTTTTCATCCTAAATCGGTTTTCTGCAAACCATAGGTCTAAACTGACTAGAAAATCACGACGAATGAAATGACGTTAATTTCGTGACCAAATTCCTGAAGCTCTTCAAATTTTCCTTTTTGTTTCTATTTAATTGTTCGAATGCATTTCTTCGCATTTCATGTATTGCATTTAATTTCTTTTATTAATCTTTTTCCTTCATTTCACTGCATGAACTTACTACATGCAATTTTATTGCAATTATATAATTTTTCTCTTAAATATATCTATGTATATAATATATATACATATTTCCATATTTTTAATTTCATTAAAAATGCAGGGTGTTACATTATATGTGAGTTTATACATATTTTCCCTCATGAGCATGTGTTATATTAGTCGTTCCCTTAAAACAAAAATATGATGGGGCGGGGATTGAACTCTGTACCTCTTGTATGCAAGTTACATGCTCTAACCAATTACACTACTGAGGCTATTGTTAACAAGGCCTAGAACATTGGTAATTATTGTTCTTTTCTTACTTCTCTTTTTCTTGCTTGTTACAATATTTCAATTAAACCATTGCATGAAACTTTTTCTTTTATTTCCCTTTTATTATTAATGCATAATTAGTGCATGTAACATATTTACACTGCCTGCAACCAATCCTTTCTTTCTTTTAATGCATGCATTATATTTTTATTTGCATTATCTTTATTTATTTTTCATATGTAAATTTTATGTCTGTGCATATATATGCATTATTTAATTATTAAATTGTCATAAAATGTGGGGTATTACATTTTCCACTCTTAGGAAATTTCGTCCTCGAAATTTGATAAAGATAAAAATCAACTAACCGCTCGCATAATATACGTCCATCATGTGTGCTTCCAATTTTTGCAAAGATTATGCACTTGTTCAAAGTGAAATACAACATAATAATACATGTGTGCCTAAGCAGTACCTCCTATGTGTACGCAAGTTTTTCAAAAATCCTTTTAAAATATGATGCTCACATCCTAAATATACTAGCAGTTCTACATGAATGCAATATTTTAAAAATCAAAATATATTTTCATCCAAATTTCCCACATTCTTGCAAAGCAAGAGCGCAGTTCATCTAATTGTTGCATCCAAAATCCTACCAACCAACTTTATTTTTTCCAATTTCAAAAGAATCTAATTTTCTAAATTCGATTTCTTATTTTACAAAATGGCGGAAAATGGAAAACTTCATATCTCTCGTTTTTCTTTTTCGGCCTTTTTCCATCTGTACTTGGACTTTATGAAACTATTTATAAAAATCCACTATTCTCCTATCCTAGCACATCCCTCATAAGAAAATTTTCTCTGTTATAGCTTTTCTTTTTCATCTTATCTTGGAAATTTTTACTCTTATTCATCTTTTCTCGTAATTTGTAAAGTTGTCGCTTTCTGAATTTGTTGTTTCCTTTTTAGTTGTACCATTTTTCTTTTCTTAGCTTATTTAGTCATCTGATACAATTTCAAATAAGCCTTCAACTAAAATAGGAAAACAGACACTCTACATAGCTACTAGTAAGGTCCACGAATCTCAGAACTATGTCCCCCTCAGACAGAAAAGTCCAAACCATAGGATCCTTAACAGGTTTAGGTGTTACCCTAACTACCCAACAGGAACAAAATAACAGAACAATCCCAACAGAAATGCAATAACAGGTTGTACCCCTAACATGAAAATTAGCAACAGGATCTAAACACTTACTTTCCCTTTTACTATCTAGTAGTCACCAGTAGTCCTAGTTGTGTACCAATAATTATTTCAAGCAACACCCTAGGCTATTCAATGCTTATGCATTTTACGGGAACTTACTATTATTCCAAGATAATTCTCGCTATTTTCTTCATAGCCTCAAAAAAAATTCCCGTCTTTCCTAGGCACTAATCCTTACCTACCTCATACTTTTAAAACACGATTTGGCCTTTTCATTTAAATTTTTCTTCCAAAAATCAGAAGTGTAAAAATTTTATTTTCCTCATGAAAATTTTCTTTTGCCAAACGATAAAGCATGTCATCTTTAAAAAATGTAATTTTTTTTATAATCATAAGAACGGGAGTAGATACAGACAACTATTTTCTCAATAAGGTTTACGAGTTGTTCTTGCCTATAAGGTCGGTTCAGTTTCTTACTACAAGGTGCAAACATCCACTATATTCTTAATTTCTATAACTTATTTTGTCCACCCAATAAAATTTTCTCTTTTAAACAATTTATCAAAAATAATTGTCAAAAGAATAGAGAATTCAAAACTTTCTTTATTAAAAGTTCTTGTATGAAATATAACAAGAAAACAAGCGAGCTATACATGCTCTATAATATGCACCTTTTACGGAGAGAATTTTACTTTAGACAAAGTTTTCGCAAGAAATCACTATTTACAAAATATACCCCATTTTACTTTAAAACTCAAAATGTGTACTTTACATATTTAAAACTATAACTTTTAAGATTAAAACTTGAAAACGCCATAAACCATCTTTCAAAAGCTTTCATAATTTTAAGTTCTTAAAAGTTAGAAATGGGGTTAGACTCAAAGCGGGTTTCTAATTTTCTAGGCTTTCCTAGATGCTCCCACAAGGTCAATTCTCTCAACTATATATATTCCAAGTCCATTTTTATCTTTTTAACCTTTTCCACTTTATAAGGTTTTATTGCCAAGCCCACTAATATGAAATATTAACATATGGGGTCCTCCTTTCTCTATTTCAAGATATATTGTACACTCCCTACCCAAATTTTCTATGGGTAAAAAATTTCTACATTCTTTCCTTTAGTGTACAAAAACATTTATCCCAATTCTTATCATATTATACTCTTTCTATTTAGTGGGCTCCTCTTATGGATCTAGGTATGTGTGTATATATATATATATGTATGTATGTATGTATATAATATATATTTATATTTGAAAATACGAATATGTTCACTCACTATCTATACAGGAATCCTAAACCTAAGCTCTGGTACCAGATGTAACAACCTAAATTCTGACTAACTAATTTTTTTCAAAATTCTAATCCATCGAAACCCGTGTTGGCTGTTCTGATATCCTGCAGAAAAGACAGAGCTATAAAATATATCAGAGCTCAAAAAATATCTCACTGTAGATTGGATAAAGTATAATATACTCAAAGTATAGCCTTACCATACTAATAATACTTCCTAGCCAGTATCCAAAGCTATCATATCTCTGCCGCAAATCTAACTTGCGAGTATGTTATGAGGAGGTAGTCAGAACACAAGTTCTGGTGTCTGGATTCAAACTACACACTTTGGATCATCCTACATATACCGTTCAATCACATTTTCTTATTTATTAGGTTACTTGGGTTAATAACACTCACTGCTTACACACACGTCGTACCCATTTACTTCCCAGTGGATTAACCTAATACAATATATATGTAGCTATTCCTCCCCCCAATATTGAGGTAGACCTCATGTTACCCCACTCGCATGGTCTCCACCGTAATACCACAGAAATGAACGCAGTCCATCATCCTATACCGGAGTGATGTACAGATCTCTACATAACAATGTTACGTTCTGCATATATCTATCATTACTATGCTACGTAAGCGGATGGACTGCCACCTTCGATCGAATCAGATTCTATAGCAGAGTAATGCCCTCAAGTCTACGATACACCACCCAGAGTAAACATGCATGTATCCAGAATTTCCCACGTACGTATCGTCAATCGTATTCAATGCCTTAACCACACATAATGTGCACCGAGATTCGTGGCAGGGCTATACAAGAAACAAGGAACTCATTCGGGAGCTTTTCCATATTTGTACAAGTCCACCTTTAAGAGCCTCAAAATACAGATATCCCTCGGGTCTGTTTTTCATGGTGGCTATGGCCCCCCTGGGCCCTCCCTCAACTAGTAAAGACTACAAGAGCTAAGCGACTTTCCTCTAACAAACAATCTAAACATCCAATTAGCGTATACCCTCAAACATCGTACCTCGATAATGAAAGGTGAATGGTCTATTGGGTTTAGCTCTAGTATTTTTGCATCCCACTGGTTGCCAATGACGGGTACCCGATGATCTACTAGCCTTGTTGGTCCTGATCTCGCCTCCCATTGAGGCAATCATCGAATAACCCTAGTGTCACCTCGTCATAGTTTCTGACTGCAAAGCTACTTTTGCAGTCAAGGCCCACCCACCTGTTAGTAACACGCAGAACCAACCTCTGCAAGCACAACCTAATCATCTTCCACCACAGAGAGGACTACAAGGAGCACCTTATGTATCTCAGGAAGTCGCGTGCTTCTCCTTCTAGTCCTTCGGAGCGGACAGGATAATCAGATGAACGCGTGCTCCCCTCGTGCCTTATGACACCTTAATTATCTACCCCGTTGGGTTATCCACCCTCAAACGTGCGGACTGGTCCAAGCCCCTCATTTTAATATGTTATTCTACCATATGTCTAAACATTCCTTTATGCGCTTGATTTACCTCATCAGGTTTCCATTTAACTTGGTTATTCCCATTCACATTGACTTCTTATTCAAGTTACCAAGTTCCTCTTGCTTATTAATTTCAGTCATATAACTTAACCCATTTAAGTTTATTAATAAGCCCACAACATGTTATTTCCTGGATTGTGATCCAAGGTCTGTAATTCACAATCCCTTTATATTCCTGTGTAAAAACCCGCAACTTCCCCGTAAAGGAAAGCGTCGGATAGTTCGAGAACAAGCCACAACAGAACGCATACAGAAGAACATTTCATTGTATATTACAACAATGCATCAAAATACAAGAATATACGGAGTATGAATAAATATTACACAGAAATATCAGAGATTTAAATTACATTTAAATACATAGCAGCGGAAATAATACAATACACAACTAGAAGAGATATACGGATATAAAGCTTTCCGGATATCGTTCCAGCTGTAAACCAGGATCCTGTGAATATAAATCTGCAAAACCAAAACTACTAGCTGCCCGTGTCGAAATAAGGGCACCCAGAGTTTAGGTTAAAACAATAAACTCCAGGTCAGTCATGGGACTGGTGTGAGAACGAAAACAGTTATTAATCTTTATTTTAAAGTTAGGTAAATCAAGGGACCACGCCGCATAACACGGAACGGGTTTCCTCCCAAGAATACCAGTGCATAAAACAACAGCGCAATGCTAAATAAAGAAGAATGAAGCTATTATAAGACCCAGTTCCCATCACACAATGCAACGCAAGCCGGAGGATAGGGTTTTTACCTTATAATAGCCAAGAATGCTTGATACGTTTAAAACAAATCATTTGATACTATTATAAGTGCATAGTGTATAAAACAACTTCAAATCATAAGTATCAATCATAGGCGGCATGAATGCCCCATCCCACTATGTCGCCATACTAGGCTCTACAAATAAAACCGCAAATGTCACGTATTTGGAAATTGGATTTCCATCTATGAACCGAGGCAAAAGATAGTCCTCAACCGATTCGAGACTGCCCAGCCCGAGTCTCAGGATCAGAGCTCGAGTGACCCTAGGAGCGACAGGGCCGGTCCACCGATGTGGATTAAAATGCCTGAGCACTGCGTTTCGCCGCCCTTTGGGGCGTAAATGAGCCAACTAAATGACTCCATCGGTTCGAGAACGACCGATCAATCCGAGGCGCCTCGCAACAGCAACAACCACATAAGTCAAACTCGTCAGGGCGTGTAAAACCACTGACGCCACTTCTAGCTAGGAGGAAACGCAGGCCCTCCCTGAGGTCCTTTCTCCCGTTTTTGGTTCATACCGGGTGTGAAACTCGCGGAGTAAACGTTACACAAAGCTACGCCACAAAGGCCGTGCTTTGATGATCACCACAAGACTTTGCTTTTCAACAGAAGCCTCGATCAATTGCCACTTAGGCATGCCACACAGGCAATTCACTCCATGCGTTTGATATCCATCAATATATAACCCCTGAGCTCGTACGTCTCAGAGAAGGGCGTTAAGCAAGAGAATAAATTCTCCGCCGCCAAACAGATATATATTTAATAGAGATCAATCACATGGACTAAAATCCAATGTTAGACACATAGTCCATTTACAAGTCCGTTCTGGGTCTGAACGAAACCGGAGGCACCTAGTACCCCCTATATCCATCGATCTCCAAGTACGTCTGGACGATCACCAACTGTTTCCATCTTCTTGGGTGTACAGCCCAATCAAGATCATCAGTTATCACCCAAACGACGTGAGGACTTCTGGTCTTCGACCATCGTCTTCATCTTCGACTTATCGTCGTATCAGTTATTCAGAATGGGATAAACCCGGTCTTCCCGAATAACTCGCGTATATTTTAAATAAGTGTTACACAAACACAACATACGCCTCATTCCAATTCATCAGTCACTAACCGTAAATTAATCAAGAGAATAATTTCCCAAATATTAACCCCGAAGGCCGAAACCAACATCAGATCAATATTCAGAAAACCATTCTGCTTGGCTAACCGACAGTTAGTTTCTAAATTTCACATCCATAGGGAAAGGTTCCCATTAATTTTATCCAAGATGAATTTCTTGAATTTATTCTTTAATCTATTTTTGAATATCAATTCAAACTAGTTGGGATTAGCGAACCTTACCGAAGTAATCATTTATTTTAATTTCCCAATCCCAACCTATTCATCCCATGAAGTAAAACTGGTAATACTTCATATCTAACACCACAGTGTTATCGGTAAATTCAATTACCATTTCACGTTCAAATCTAATTAAAGATTTAACTATCGCCTGGAGCAAAACTGGTGATACTCCATTCTCGATCTTTTCAATCTAATTAAAGATTCATTAAAACTCCACTTAGTTTTAATCGTTAACTGGGTTAAAGAATCAGTGTCATTTAAAACACCGTTCACGATAAACCCAAAATCACATTCATTAATTATAGGGTTAAAGAACGAGTGTTATTTAAAACACTGTCCACGACAAACCCAAAAATCAATATCAATTCAATTCCAATTAAATATTATTTAATTGGTACACTTCATTAAATCTAAATAAAAAGATTTAATCTTTTCTCAACTGGGTTCAAGAACGGTGTTAGTGAAGACACCATTCACGACAAACCCAAATCACATTTGATATTAAATACAAGGCTCTGAATAGAAAATATCCCGGCTTATATTCAATATCAAATTCTACGATTAACAACTGTCGTATTGGAAATAACGATATAAATATATATATCTTTCAAATTTCCATAACAACACCTGTATAATCACGAATTTCAACATCGAAATATTCCGAAGACAATTTCGATTCAAATCCATTCCAATGCAATCATTGGAAATTTTGGTTATTTTTAAAACCCTTTTCGAATTCAATTTATTTATTTAAAAAAATAAATAGAATTATAATTCTAGTTCAAAACTAGTTTATTTCGATAAAAATCTATTTTTATCTTTTCAAATATGGAGTTTTTCATCCCAATTCTTCTCAAATCATTTCTTATGATTTTACACAAATTATTACTATTTTTAATAATTTTATCAAGGCCCGTACAGTCGATTTCCATCAATGGCCATCGAACTGCACTTACAGCGACCTTTTTCGAATTTGATTTGGACATAATTCCAAATCCAACCGTTAGATTTCAAATTTCTAATATTCGTTATAAAGCTCTTTTCGATACGAACCCAACGGTTCTGGTTTTAGGAGAATCCGACGGTCGGATCTCCCGCAATGTCCGTTTGAAATAAATGGTCGAAATTCACGAACTGCCGCGGCGCGGCGCGTTCTATTCAGGCCATTATATTATATATATAATATATATAATATATATTTCGTCGATTTCTATTTAAAACGAATTTTATAAATAGTTTTAAAATTCGTTTCAAAAGCAATTTCAACTTCCATTTCAATTCAAATCAAAATTGAATTCTTCTTTATAAATTCGTTTTAAAATTTATTTCTATTCAATTCAAATTTCAATTCAATTTGAATTCATTTCAATTCGTTTTCAATTCAATTCATTTCGAAATCGTTATATATTCAATTCATTTCGAAATCGTTATATATTCAATTCATTTCGAAATCGTTATATATTCAATTCATTTCGAAATCGTTATATATTCAATTCATTTCGAAATCGTTATATATTCAATTCATTTCGAAATCGTTATATATTCAATTCATTTCGAAATCGTTATATATTCAATTCATTTCGAAATCGTTATATATTCAATTCATTTCGAAATCGTTATATATTCAATTCATTTCGAAATCGTTATATATTCAATTCATTTCGAAATCGTTTAAAATCGATATAAATATTGTTCACGTCAAAATGGCGTCAATCTAACCAACACGGCTTCATATATTTCTATTTTCAAATATTCTATTTCAAATGTTTCTTTATTCAAAATAGTTGTTATTATCAAAATATTTCGTTCAACACATGACCAATCTCAATGAATGAGTACTGTCAACACATGAACTTTTATTTTATAATATTAAAGGTGCAAATTTTATTACTAAAATATTTTGTTCAACACATGACCAATCTCAATGAATGAGTACTGTCAACACATGAACTTTTATTTTATGATATTCTTTATTTTTCAAATTGGAATGAGGCCCAATCAATTACCATATAAAGTTAATTATATGGATTTTCATACATTACACACATGTGATAGCATTGAAGAATAATCAACCATCAACCAAAGTGCACTACACTGTATAAGCATCAAATATAAATATCTAACGCTTATAACAGCCTGTCAATCGATCGATCGACATATTTAATCAATCAGGATGAGTGAACTTCAAATTTCATCCTAACACCCGTGTGGGGTTTCAAACAATCAAACACGTATTTTATTTGTGCAGTTGGGCGATGTGTAAAATTTATCGTCCCAATCAATATCCTTCAAATAGGTGTACATAAACAAACCGTCCGGTTTGTAAATGAATATTTATTCACATTCACGTTAAAAATTATATTTCTAACGATAAAACATTTTATTTCAACCTATGAATTTCTATTCAATTCATTTACACAATAAAATGATATTTTTATTTTTCTAACATATTTTAGAAAATTTCGGCGGCATAACGGCACGATACTAGAAACGGGACAAGGCCTAGCCTTATCCTCAGTCTAGTGAAGGCCCACGCCATTCACACATCAATCAAATTCACCAAACAACCAAATTCAAATCAAATCATATAACTAAGCTATGCAACCAAACAAACAAGTCCATGGTCTGTGGACGATTGTGTCGGGTGCTACTAAGCACCGTCTGCATCCTAGTATATATATAAATAGAAAATGAAATTGAAAGGTGAGAAATTCTCACAGATAGCTATCCAATCATCTTGACTCTTCTTTGATAGAAATCTTCATCGTTATCGCCTCTTCGTCAGCTTCGTCGCCCGTAGCCACTACATATATAAAAATCGAATTTTTATTTCGATGTTCAATATATAAAAATCATATTTTTACTATGCTATTCAATATATAAAAATCGAATTTTTACTATGCTATTCAATATATAAAAATCATATTTTTCTTTCGAAGTTCAATATATAAAAATCATATTTTTATTTCGAAGTTCAATATATAAAAATCATATTTTTATTTCGAAGTTCAATATATAAAAATCATATTTTTATTTCGAAGTTCAATAGATAAACATCATATTTTTATTTCGAAGTTCAATAGATAAAGATCACATTTTTTATTCGAAGTTCAATAGATAAAGATCACATTTTTTTTCGAAGTTCAATAGATAAAGATCACATTTTTTTTCCTACTCCATAGTAAATATCATTTTAATTTCAACGCTATAAAAATAAATAAAAACCAAATCTTTTCTATTTTAAAAATCATATCTTTTCTAAACCGCATTATAAATTATATCTTTTCTAAACCGCATTATAAATTATATCTTTTCTAAACCGCATTATAAATTATATCTTTTCTAAACCGCATTATAAATTAAAAACCACATTTTTATTTAAACTATATATATATATATATATATATATATATATAACTGAGTTTAAACTTTGGTTCAGATTCGAATTGGTTAACAAAAACTCACCTTTCTTTCTCCCCTTTTTTTTCGTTTGCAGCCAGGAGGGGCCCACGGCTGGAGGAAGTCGGAGGCGTGGAAGCTGAGGCGTCGAGGCTGTGGTGGTAGCTCACCAGAGGCGGCGCTCGCTAGGCGTTCGATGAGGTCTGCGGTTTCGATTTGATTTGGAGGCTCGGGGATACAGGGACTCGCGGTTTGTACGAAGGAAGGGGGGGTCTCTGGCCATCGCGCGACGCCTTGGGGAGGAGCGGCGGCGCCATCTCTGGCGGTGGAGAGGGGCGCGATCTGGTGTTCGATCCAGAGCTTCGTCTCTTTTTTTTTCCCTCTGAATTGAAAATATCGGGGGGGGGGGGCAAAGGGGATATAGGAAGAGAAAGTTTTTTTTTTTAATTCCTAAAAAGTTGACTTTTACATACGACCTCTAAACGAGGCCCACCGCCTGTCGCCCATAGCATTTCACCCCCATTCCGAACACAATGGGATATGTACCGCAAGCTGAATCGACCGTTTCGATCAGTTTCCGTTGCATTTACATTTAAATCATTATATTGAATTTTAAACGTACATTTCAATTTACCGGGGTCACATACTAACTCTATAAATCCCATAAAAATATTTTCTAGCTTCGTATTGACGATACGGTCCTAACAAAACTAGTTTCGTCGAATTCTGAGGCCGTTTGAAAAATGGCCAATTTCCAGTCGATTAAAATCAACTGAAACTGGTCAAACGCGTTTTCCTTTGCCACGCTCACATATTGATTCGAAAAATTATGAAATTTGAAACCTAGCAATAATTTCACATCCCGGACCCAACAAAACTGGTTTCGTCGAAATCCGAGGTCGTTTGCAAAATGTCCATTTTTAAGGGCCTGAATTCCATAGCGACTATTCAGAATTTTCAACTGGACATATCTTTTGATTCCCGCTATGAAATTACGATTTTTCGGATTTGTTGGAAAGATATTCACTATTAGATCCTAACGTTTTTGGTTTCACTAAAATCCGGATTGTTTTGCACCCGGTACATTCAATTGAAGTTTGAAATCGAATTATCGAACTACCGCGCCATTTTCAATTCCTTTTATAATTATATATAAATATTTATATTCTAACGACGACGCGTATAATATATACGTTCGAATTATATTCAAAATAAATTTCTCGTCGATATTATTTAAAATAATCTATTTTAAATAATCAAAATTTGCTAAAATTGCCAAAATAAAAATTTTTAAATTGGCCCAGATTTTCGGGTTGTTACAATCTCCCCCACTTAAAACTTTTCGTCCCCGAAAAGGAACAAAGTCGAAAGTGGTTTGATTAATCAGCACTACGCTCGATCAGGTTTCCATTCTCTAACTTTTCAGTTTCTAAGAATTTCCTAAAATTTCAAAAATTTGGCTAACACCCTAAATTTTCGAAAAATTTCGCCATAACCTCCCCTGCACCGGGAGCATCGGGGAATTTCAAATAGCTTCCCCGGTCCTTCAGATCTCAAAAAGAAAAAGAAAAAGCCAAGCGGCTAGCCAATAGGCTCATAAAATCATCATCATCCAAACAAAACAGTAAATTATGTAGTAAACATGTACCTATTTGTCGGGCAAACAAATTTTATTCTCTGCTCTAGCCTCCTTGCTATGACCTGTTCAATGTAATTATATGTATATGCAAGCAAATGCGACCAATTTTCTATTTACTCAATATTTGATGCTATTAGGCATAATGGTTCAAAATTATCAAACAAATAAACAAACAACACAAACAACACAAACATCAATCAATTAGTGAAATAGAGTTTCAAATTCATAATTTTGATATATATACGAAAATCATGTTTTTGATGCCAAATCACAACAATAGGCCTTATCTAATTTTTGGTTCTCACACCAGTCAATAGGAGATATATAGAAATCACACCTTCGGAGCACGAACATAAATATTGATGATGCCATGGTCATTATCAACATCATCTCCGGGCGACTAGGGTGTGATGCTATATCTATCCAATATATTAAAACTTCGAATACACGCTAGCTAGGCGCATACGCAAAAATCTTTATATTTTGGATTGTCCTAATCAATATAAAATAAATAATCAAATACGAACAATTGATTTAAATTACCAAAACAAAATTTGTTTTCATTTTTTTAAAAATATACTCTTCACACTCGTTCTAGGATACTACTGATCCTATCTCTAACGAGTCATTCTCATTGGATATTACTAATCCAATATCTGATGAATTCTTTCGTATGATTCTAATGTGCCTTGTTCTCTGAGCTTTGTAAACCAAAGCTCTGATACCAACTGTAAAAACCCGCAACTTCCCCGTAAAGGAAAGCGTCGGATAGTTCGAGAACAAGCCACAACAGAACGCATACAGAAGAACATTTCATTGTATATTACAACAATGCATCAAAATACAAGAATATACGGAGTATGAATAAATATTACACAGCAGCGGAAATACATAGCAGCGGAAATAATACAATACACAACTAGAAGAGATATACGGATATAAAGCTTTCCGGATATCGTTCCAGCTGTAAACCAGGATCCTGTGAATATAAATCTGCAAAACCAAAACTACTAGCTGCCCGTGTCGAAATAAGGGCACCCAGAGTTTAGGTTAAAACAATAAACTCCAGGTCAGTCATGGGACTGGTGTGAGAACGAAAACAGTTATTAATCTTTATTTTAAAGTTAGGTAAATCAAGGGACCACGCCGCATAACACGGAACGGGTTTCCTCCCAAGAATACCAGTGCATAAAACAACAGCGCAATGCTAAATAAAGAAGAATGAAGCTATTATAAGACCCAGTTCCCATCACACAATGCAACGCAAGCCGGAGGATAGGGTTTTTACCTTATAATAGCCAAGAATGCTTGATACGTTTAAAACAAATCATTTGATACTATTATAAGTGCATAGTGTATAAAACAACTTCAAATCATAAGTATCAATCATAGGCGGCATGAATGCCCCATCCCACTATGTCGCCATACTAGGCTCTACAAATAAAACCGCAAATGTCACGTATTTGGAAATTGGATTTCCATCTATGAACCGAGGCAAAAGATAGTCCTCAACCGATTCGAGACTGCCCAGCCCGAGTCTCAGGATCAGAGCTCGAGTGACCCTAGGAGCGACAGGGCCGGTCCACCGATGTGGATTAAAATGCCTGAGCACTGCGTTTCGCCGCCCTTTGGGGGCGTAAATGAGCCAACTAAATGACTCCATCGGTTCGAGAACGACCGATCAATCCGAGGCGCCTCGCAACAGCAACAACCACATAAGTCAAACTCGTCAGGGCGTGTAAAACCACTGACGCCACTTCTAGCTAGGAGGAAACGCAGGCCCTCCCTGAGGTCCTTTCTCCCGTTTTTGGTTCATACCGGGTGTGAAACTCGCGAAGTAAACGTTACACAAAGCTACGCCACAAAGGCCGTGCTTTGATCATCACCACAAGACTTTGCTTTTCAACAGAAGCCTCGATCAATTGCCACTTAGGCATGCCACACAGGCAATTCACTCCATGCGTTTGATATCCATCAATATATAACCCCTGAGCTCGTACGTCTCAGAGAAGGGCGTTAAGCAAGAGAATAAATTCTCCGCCGCCAAACAGATATATATTTAATAGAGATCAATCACACGGACTAAAATCCAATGTCAGACACACAGTCCATTTACAAGTCCGTTCTGGGTCTGAACGAAACCGGAGGCACCTAGTACCCCGCATATCCATCGATCTCCAAGTACGTCTGGACGATCACCAACTGTTTCCATCTTCTTGGGTGTACAGCCCAATCAAGATCATCAGTTATCACCCAAACGACGTGAGGACTTCTGGTCTTCGACCATCGTCTTCATCTTCGACTTATCGTCGTATCAGTTATTCAGAATGGGATAAACCCGGTCTTCCCGAATAACTCGCGTATATTTTAAATAAGTGTTACACAAACACAACATACGCCTCATTCCAATTCATCAGTCACTAACCGTAAATTAATCAAGAGAATAATTTCCCAAATATTAACCCCGAAGGCCGAAACCAACATCAGATCAATATTCAGAAAACCATTCTGCTTGGCTAACCGACAGTTAGTTTCTAAATTTCACATCCATAGGGAAAGGTTCCCATTAATTTTATCCAAGATGAATTTCTTGAATTTATTCTTTAATCTATTTTTGAATATCAATTCAAACTAGTTGGGATTAGCGAACCTTACCGAAGTAATCATTTATTTTAATTTCCCAATCCCAACCTATTCATCCCATGAAGTAAAACTGGTAATACTTCATATCTAACACCACAGTGTTATCGGTAAATTCAATTACCATTTCACGTTCAAATCTAATTAAAGATTTAACTATCGCCTGGAGCAAAACTGGTGATACTCCATTCTCGATCTTTTCAATCTAATTAAAGATTCATTAAAACTCCACTTAGTTTTAATCGTTAACTGGGTTAAAGAATCAGTGTCATTTAAAACACCGTTCACGATAAACCCAAAATCACATTCATTAATTATCGGGTTAAAGAACGAGTGTTATTTAAAACACTGTCCACGATAAACCCAAAAATCAATATCAATTCAATTCCAATTAAATATTATTTAATTGGTACACTTCATTAAATCTAAATAAAAAGATTTAATCTTTTCTCAACTGGGTTCAAGAACGGTGTTAGTGAAGACACCATTCACGACAAACCCAAATCACATTTGATATTAAATACAAGGCTCTGAATAGAAAATATCCCGGCTTATATTCAATATCAAATTCTACGATTAACAACTGTCGTATTGGAAATAACGATATAAATATATATATCTTTCAAATTTCCATAACAACACCTGTATAATCACGAATTTCAACATCGAAATATTCCGAAGACAATTTCGATTCAAATCCATTCCAATGCAATCATTGGAAATTTTGGTTATTTTTAAAACCCTTTTCGAATTCAATTTATTTATTTAAAAAAATAAATAGAATTATAATTCTAGTTCAAAACTAGTTTATTTCGATAAAAATCTATTTTTATCTTTTCAAATATGGAGTTTTTCATCCCAATTCTTCTCAAATCATTTCTTATGATTTTACACAAATTATTACTATTTTTAATAATTTTATCAAGGCCCGTACAGTCGATTTCCATCAATGGCCATCGAACTGCACTTACATCGACCTTTTTCGAATTTTATTTGGACATAATTCCAAATCCAACCGTTAGATTTCAAATTTCTAATATTCGTTAGAAAGCTCTTTTCGATACGAACCCAACGGTTCCGGTTTTAGGAGAATCCGACGGTCGGATCTCCCGCAATGTCCGTTTGAAATAAATGGTCGAAATTCACGAACTGCCGCGGCGCGGCGCGTTCTATTCAGGCCATTATATTATATATATAATATATATAATATATATTTCGTCGATTTCTATTTAAAACGAATTTTATAAATAGTTTTAAAATTCGTTTCAAAAGCAATTTCAACTTCCATTTCAATTCAAATCAAAATTGAATTATTCTTTATAAATTCGTTTTAAAATTTATTTCTATTCAATTCAAATTTCAATTCAATTTGAATTCATTTCAATTCGTTTTCAATTCAATTCATTTCGAAATCGTTATATATTCAATTCATTTCGAAATCGTTATATATTCAATTCATTTCGAAATCGTTATATATTCAATTCATTTGGAAATCGTTATATATTCAATTCATTTCGAAATCGTTATATATTCAATTCATTTCGAAATCGTTATATATTCAATTCATTTCGAAATCGTTATATATTCAATTCATTTCGAAATCGTTATATATTCAATTCATTTCGAAATCGTTATATATTCAATTCATTTCGAAATCGTTATATATTCAATTCATTTCGAAATCGTTATATATTCAATTCATTTCGAAATCGTTTAAAATCGATATAAATATCGTTCACGTCAAAATGGCGTCAATCTAACCAACACGGCTTCATATATTTCTATTTTCAAATATTCTATTTCAAATGTTTCTTTATTCAAAATAGTTGTTATTATCAAAATATTTCGTTCAACACATGACCAATCTCAATGAATGAGTACTGTCAACACATGAACTTTTATTTTATAATATTAAAGGTGCAAATTTTATTACTAAAATATTTCGTTCAACACATGACCAATCTCAATGAATGAGTACTGTCAACACATGAACTTTTATTTTATAATATTCTTTATTTTTCAAATTGGAATGAGGCCCAATCAATTACCATATAAAGTTAATTATATGGATTTTCATACATTACACACATGTGATAGCATTGAAGAATAATCAACCATCAACCAAAGTGCACTACACTGTATAAGCATCAAATATAAATATCTAACGCTTATAACAGCCTGTCAATCGATCGATCGACATATTTAATCAATCAGGATGAGTGAACTTCAAATTTCATCCTAACACCCGTGTGGGGTTTCAAACAATCAAACACGTATTTTATTTGTGCAGTTGGGCGATGTGTAAAATTTATCGTCCCAATCAATATCCTTCAAATAGGTGTACATAAACAAACCGTCCGGTTTGTAAATGAATATTTATTCACATTCACGTTAAAAATTATATTTCTAACGATAAAACATTTTATTTCAACCTATGAATTTCTATTCAATTCATTTACACAATAAAATGATATTTTTATTTTTCTAACATATTTTAGAAAATTTCGGCAGCATAACGGCACGATACTAGAAACGGGACAAGGCCTAGCCTTATCCCCAGTCTAGTGAAGGCCCACGCCATTCACACATCAATCAAATTCACCAAACAACCAAATTCAAATCAAATCATATAACTAAGCTATGCAACCAAACAAACAAGTCCATGGTCTGTGGACGATTGTGTCGGGTGCTACTAAGCACCGTCTGCATCCTAGTATATATATAAATAGAAAATGAAATTGAAAGGTGAGAAATTCTCACAGATAGCTATCCAATCATCTTGACTCTTCTTTGATAGAAATCTTCATCGTTATCGCCTCTTCGTCAGCTTCGTCGCCCGTAGCCACTACATATATAAAAATCGAATTTTTATTTCGATGTTCAATATATAAAAATCATATTTTTACTATGCTATTCAATATATAAAAATCGAATTTTTACTATGCTATTCAATATATAAAAATCATATTTTTCTTTCGAAGTTCAATATATAAAAATCATATTTTTATTTCGAAGTTCAATATATAAAAATCATATTTTTATTTCGAAGTTCAATAGATAAAAATCATATTTTTATTTCGAAGTTCAATAGATAAAGATCACATTTTTTATTCGAAGTTCAATAGATAAAGATCACATTTTTTTTCGAAGTTCAATAGATAAAGATCACATTTTTTTTTTCCTACTCCATAGTAAATATCATTTTAATTTCAACGCTATAAAAATAAATAAAAACCAAATCTTTTCTATTTTAAAAATCATATCTTTTCTAAACCGCATTATAAATTATATCTTTTCTAAACCGCATTATAAATTATATCTTTTCTAAACCGCATTATAAATTATATCTTTTCTAAACCGCATTATAAATTAAAAACCACATTTTTATTTAAACTATATATATATATATATATAACTGAGTTTAAACTATGGTTCAAATTCGAATTGGTTAACAAAAACTCACCTTTCTTTCTCCCCTTTTTTTTTTGTTTGCAACCAGGAGGGGCCCACGGCCGGAGGAAGTCGGAGGCGTGGAAGCTGAGGCGTCGAGGCTGTGGTGGTAGCTCACCAGAGGCGGCGCTCGCTAGGCGTTCGATGGGGTCTGCGGTTTCGATTTGATTTGGAGGCTCGGGGATACAGGGACTCGCGGTTTGTACGAAGGAAGGGGGGGTCTCTGGCCATCGCGCGACGCCTTGGGGAGGAGCGGCGGCGCCATCTCTGGCGGTGGAGAGGGGCGCGATCTGGTGTTCGATCCAGAGCTTCGTCTCTTTTTTTTTCCTCTGAATTGAAAATATCGGGGGGGGGGGGCAAAGGGGATATAGGAAGAGAAAGTTTTTTTTTTTAATTCCTAAAAAGTTGACTTTTACATACGACCTCTAAACGAGGCCCACCGCCTGTCTCCCATAGCGTTTCACCCCCATTCCGAACACAATGGGATATGTACCGCAAGCTGAATCGACCGTTTCGATCAGTTTCCGTTGCATTTACATTTAAATCATTATATTGAATTTTAAACGTACATTTCAATTTACCGGGGTCACATACTAACTCTATAAATCCCATAAAAATATTTTCTAGCTTCGTATTGACGATACGGTCCTAACAAAACTAGTTTCGTCGAATTCTGAGGCCGTTTGAAAAATGGCCAATTTCCAGTCGATTAAAATCAACTGAAACTGGTCAAACGCGTTTTCCTTTGCCACGCTCACATATTGATTCGAAAAATTATGAAATTTGAAACCTAGCAATAATTTCACATCCCGGACCCAACAAAACTGGTTTCGTCGAAATCCGAGGTCGTTTGCAAAATGTCCATTTTTAAGGGCCTGAATTCCATAGCGACTATTCAGAATTTTCAACTGGACATATCTTTTGATTCCCGCTATGAAATTACGATTTTTCGGATTTGTTGGAAAGATATTCACTATTAGATCCTAACGTTTTTGGTTTCACTAAAATCCGGAATGTTTTGCACCCGGTACATTCAATTGAAGTTTGAAATCGAATTATCGAACTACCGCGCCATTTTCAATTCCTTTTATAATTATATATAAATATTTATATTCTAACGACGACGCGTATAATATATACGTTCGAATTATATTCAAAATAAATTTCTCGTCGATATTATTTAAAATAATCTATTTTAAATATTCAAAATTTGCTAAAATTGCCAAAATAAAAATTTTTAAATTGGCCTAGATTTTCGGGTTGTTACATCTTGTTTGATTTCATAATCACAATAACATGTTATACTTTATATGTAATTAAGTATATCTCAATTCACATGTTTTTTTAACAAGTCAGTCATTATTTATGATTAAATATAAATTATTTCATTTCATAAGCTTACCTCATTCTTTCCTATTTAATAATAATTCCATCTTACATTGTCACTACAGCTTATCGTTGTTTACTTATTAACTTAGTTCTCTTAACTAAGGTTCACTAATAAGTCTCCTTTCCATTTACTATAACCTATGTTATAACTTCCTCTTGTCCTATGACAAGCCTTAACATATTATTCTTATCAGCAGATTTCAGATTTCCAAGTTTACAGATTACTTAATTCATAATTAAGTACAACTTCTTACATTTCATAAATCTACCCTTTTTCTCTACTCATTACAACAACTGGCTTCAGTTTTCCCCATTTACTAATGACTTAATTTACAATTAAGTACCACTCATCTCATTACATAAGTTATCTCATTTCTTAATCATTTATTATAAGCTAAGTTATAATCTCCACTTGTCCCTAGGACAAGTCTACCTATTATATAACATTCTCATTTATGTAATTAATTTATAATAGGTTATTATCATTCCCCGTTCATTCTAGTCCTTTTTACTGTTGTATCTATCTTTCAGTTCCACTTATTTCCGTTAATTACAATTAATGTTGTTTATCAATCCTACTATTTACATATATTTATGCACTAGACCTCTCACATTAAGCCTATACTTATGGATGCTTGATTTGCCGAGCGGTTTCTGGCAGACTTCTACCACAAGTTGACTTAACCTTGTGTCTCAGCACCATTACATGTTTTATTTATGCACTTAGACCCCTCACATTAGACTTCCCACTTATGGATGTTGGATCTGCCAGGCGGTTCTAGGCTGTCTTCTACCACAAGTGTAACCTATCCTCGTGTCTAAGCGTGGTTATAGTTTCCTATTTAATATAAATTTTCTATATAATTTAGGCATATGTTATTCTTTCAAATCTATATTTTACATGTCATCATATTAAACCCATTTTAGTTCGATAAAGTATAATATAATCAAAGTATAGCCTTACCGTATTAACAATACTGCCTAGCCAGTATCCAAAGCTATCATATCTCTACCAAATCTAACCTGCGAGTATGTTATGAGCTACGATATATTTTATATCTCTATCTTTTCTGCAGGATACCAGAGCAACCAACATGGGTTTCGATGGATTAGAATTTTGAAAAAAAAATCGATCTGTCAGAATTCTGATTGTTACATCTGGTATATATGAAAAAAATACCACACCCCGCATTTTCTGACAATTTAATAATTAAATAATGCATATATATGCACAGACATAAAATGTATATTGTTGACACCAAAAATTGGCACAACACCCAAAGAGAGGGTTGTGTAGAGAACTAATGAAGATTAATAGCTATAAAAGAGTAAAAAGCAGGGGAAAATCGCACACCAATTATAGTGGTTTGGCGTTAAAGAGCCTACGTCCACTTTATAATATCTTATATATTATTTCAACTATCAGACAAAATAGTTACAATGGCCGTACAATAAGTGATCAATGAAGAGTATTTAAAAGTTAGGGTTTTTCCAATGCCAAAAAGCCCCCCTTATTGAATTTAGAAGTGGGATTTATAGAAGGTACAGTGCTTGAGCTAGCTTGTACATATGTCACAGGATCCAAGAGATAGTCGGTGTTGAATGAATCGGTCTCTCCTAAAGAATTGGTATTCTTTTTGAATTATCTACATGAAGTGGTACTTGATCCATTTAACTTGGGTGATCTGAAGGGGAAAAGAACTGGGACGAGCTAGTCTTTAGGCAAGTTTCTCGGATCACAATCGGATGCAAAATAGTAGATCATGCTTAGTCATATCGGAATTCTCCCGGGACGCGCTTGACAAGGGAGGAGAGCTTAGATGTCGGGCCTTATCGATTGGCCCAAATCGAGCACTTCGAGTATGGATCTGCTGTATCATTATGCCTTGATGGGCTGTCCGGATGGCCCGTCAACACTTTTCTCCCCAAAGTATGGTTCGTTAGGAAATAGAGCATACTTTGTGATCACATGTCCTTAACCAATCTTTTCAAATCACATGAAAACTTCACGAGTCGGTGTGGTCCACTCATTTAACGAGCCTTGTAAATCACAGGGAATCCTATTGGCAGCTTTGGGAATGTCAATGATTTTCTGATAGTAATGATACCTTACCTTCTTCCGTCTCATCGACTAGTCCTTGGCTCATCAACTTCTTTACACATCAACCGAGTCTAGTCACATCAACTGAATGTGAAATGCCACTCCTTTTTGTTATAAAGAGGAAGTTCCTTTCACCTTTTTATTTTTACTCTCACTGCTGCAAGAACTAATTTACTGCTTTACAGGAAGAAGAAAAAGGATGAACACCATCTTCCCCAAAGATTATTTTTTTCAAGTAGAAATTGATTCCTCCCTCTTTCTCAAAATACTTAAATTGTCCTTCACACGTAGAATTTCTCTTTTCTTTACATTCATGTTGCAACTTATGTCGAATCTGATCCATGATTGGGTTTATCAACACCGGATCGCTTGAGTCAACCAATGACGTTGTCGTTGATGGCAACGCTGGTATCATTTGGGTGAAATCTGGTGGTATTGGACTCGTTGATTTGATTATATTGTGAATGTATATAAGTTTCCCGCCCATTCATAGCATTTCATGTGTTAAGGGGCCACTGAACCTTTAGGACACGTGGTAGTGCTTGAAAGGGGGGTGAAAAGGTATTGATCTCTGTACTACTTGAATTATCACTCTAGTGTTGTTTATCAAACTCTCACCGTAAAATAGAGTTAATCCCTTCCCGAATCTGGTTTTCTCTTCTTCTTTTTTTAACTTGAGAGTTTTTTAATCAATCATGGTCAAGACTCGAGGCCATATTAAGCATGAATCGAACAAAGCGTTTGCTCTTTTCTACCAGAGTCGATAGTTCCTCCGGATCTTCGACCGATTCTAAGTCGAATCCGAACAACAATTCCCAAAATCAGCCGACCGACTTATTGCCTCCTTTTGAAGTCGAAGTCGATATGAATGCAGCAACACCAGTTTCGATAGTGCTCGATATGCTTCTAGGAGATGAAATTCTGAGAAATCCACCAAACACCTTAGAATCCGAAATAACTCGTAAACGGCTAAAAAATATGATGGCTAAACACAAGATTCTCTTTATAGAGGTTCTTCTTCCACAAGAAACTGATCGACCTCACAATCCCCCTGCGGGTTATATGGCGATATCTCTCCCGGTGTGTAGCGTGGGAGCCATCCCCCATTTTCATCCATTTATTGTTAATTTCTTATGACATATGAACCTAGCCCCGATGCAGGCGTACAGAAGCATGTTATCCATGTATTTCTTGTTCATGAGATATCTGGGTTACCCTCCAACCTTCGATAGTCCGACCTTCTTTTTTCACTTCAAATAGAATGAGAAACAATCCCCTTCTCTTCTCTATTTTGAATCTGCTCGAGATTGGAAGATTATTGAAGAAATCCCAAGTAAAGCAGGCGATCCGAAGTGGGAATGGTTCTGGATTAAAGGACAGCCGGGGTGTGCTCGATATTGGCTCCAATGTAGTAAGTCCTTTTGTCGATTGGTACATTTGCGGTTGAGTTTTTTTTGTACTAAAAGATATATACATTCTCATTTCCCTTTTTTCAATAGGAGATTATCCCGCAAGGTCCGAGGGGGAGGTGTTCAAGGAAAGACACAGGCGATTGATTAGTGTAGAGCAAAAGCAGCAATGGTTTTGGAATTGTTTATCCGACCGACATCTTCACCAGTACTGTGACGGCCTTGAATTTTGCTCGATCCGAATCAGTCGTTAAACCGATCTAGACCGTTCGAAACCCCTGATCGTTTGAGAACAGGACAAATCAGAACGCAGACGGAAGAACATTTCATTGCTATTACAACAATTCCATCATATACAAGAATATACAGAGTATAAATGAATAAATTACATTCGATAAATATCAGAGATTACAATAAATTACATAGCAGCGGAAAATAATACAAAGCACAACTGAAGGTGATATACGGATACAGAGCTTTCCGGATATCATTCCAGCTGTAAACCAGGATCCTGTGAATATAAATCTGCAAAACCAAAACTACTAGCTGCCCGTGCGGAAAATAGGGGCACCCAGAGTTTAGGTTAAAACAATAAACTCCAGGTCAGTCATGTGACTGGTGTGAGAACTAAAACAGTTATTTAAAATTTTACTTTAAAAGAGAGTAATTCGAGGGACCACGCCGTATAACACGGAACGGGTTTTCTCCCAAGAATACTAGTGCATAAAGAAAACAACGCAATGCTTTTTCGAAAAATGAAGCTATTATAAGACCCAGGTCCCATCACACAATGCAACGCAAGCTGGAGGATAGGGTTTTCCCTTATAATAGCCAAACATGCTTGGTACGTTTAAAACAAACCATTTGATACTATAATAAGTGTATAGTGTCAAAACAATATCAATCATAAATATAAATCATAGACGGCATAGTATCCCATGCTACTATGTCGCCATACTAGGCTCTACAAATAAAGCCGAAATACACGTATTGGAAATTGGATTCCGTCATGAGTCGAGGCAAGGGGCAAGATCCTCTCCGCGTTCGAGACACTCTAGCAAATGCCTCAGGGCTACGCACTCTGGGCAACCCTGGATGCGGCTGGGTCGGTCCTCACTTACGTTAGAGGATTAGTTATTCCTGAACACACGTTTCCCGGTCCTTACAGACCTATAATCGAGGCGCCTCATTCCAACAACCACAAAGGTGTAAAGTATATATATGTCAGGGCTGGTAAGTCACTGACACCACCATAGCTAGAAAGAAATGTCGTGCTCTCCCAGCGGTCCGTATCCCGTTTTTAACTCATACCGAGGTGTGAGGCTCGCGAATTTACGTTATACACAAAGCTACGCCACAAAGGCCGTGCTTTGATCATCAACCACAAGACTTTGCTTTTCAACAGAAGCCTTGATCATTGCATCTTGGCGTGCCACACAGGCAATTCATGCCATGCGACTGATGTCCATCGATATACAACCTCTGAGCTCGTACGTCTCAGAGAAGGGCGTTAAGCAAAAGAATAAATTCTCTGCCGCCAAACAGATGTATATTTAACAGAAATCAATCAACACAGAATAAAATCCAATGTCAGACACACAATCCATTTTCAAGTTCGTTCTGGGTCTGAACGAAACCGGAGGCACTTTCCTCGCATATCCATCCATCTCCAAGTACGTCTGGACGACCACCAACTATTTCCATCCTCTTGGGTGTACAGCCCAATCAGGATCGTCAGTAATTGCCCAAACGATGTGAAGACTTCCGGTCTTCGACCACCGTCTTCATCTTCGACATATCGTCGAATCGGTTATTCAGAATGGGTGTAAACCCGGACTTTCCGAACAACCCGCGTATATTAAAAACAAATGTTACACAACACAACATACGCCTCATTCCAATTCATTAGTCACTAACCGCAAATTAGCAAGAGAACAATTTCCCAAACATTAACCCCGAAGGCCGAAACCAACATCAGATCAATATCCAGGAAACCATTCTTCTTAGCCAATCTACAGCTAGTTTCTAAATTCCACATTCTTAGGGAAAGGTTCCCATTAATTTTATCCAAGATAAATTCTTTAAAATTTATCCTGTAATCTTCCTTTGGATGTCGTTTCAAACCAAATTATGGTTTTTCTAAACTAGTCGAGATTAGCGAACCACACCGAAGTAATTATTTATTTTATTTCCCAATCCCAACCTATTCATCCCATGAAGCAAAACTGGTAATACTCCATATCTAACACCACGGTGTTATCGGTAAAATTAATTACCATTTCACGTTCAAATCTAATTAAAGATTTAACTATCGCTTTGGAGCAAAACTGGTAATACTCCATTCTCGCTCGTTTTCTAAAATTGATAATTTAGATTGTAAATTCACATTTCAATCTAATTGCAGATTCATTAAAACTCCTTTTACTGGGTTAAAGAACTAGGTGTTATTTAAAACACAGTTCACGACAAACCCAAATCACATTCTATTTATTATCGGGTTAAAGAACTAGCGTTCTTTAAAACACCGTTCACGACAAACCCATTTCAAATCTAATCAAATATATTAGAAATTCCGATTATTTAAAACCCCTTTTTAAATCTAATTTATTTATTTAAAAATAAAAACCCGGGTTTTAAATTTAGTTCATTTCGATAAAAATCCATTTTTATCTCTTCAAATGTGGAGTTTTTTTCACCCCAATTTTTCCCAAATCATTTCTTATGATTTTACACAAATTATTGATATTTTTAATAATTTTATCAAGGCCCGTACAGTCGATTTCCATCAACGGCCATCGAACTGCACTTACAGCGATCTTTTTTCAAATTTGATTTGGACGTATCTCCAAATTCAACTGTTAGATTTTGAATTTCTAATATTTTTTAGAAAGCTCTTTTCGATACGAACCCAATGGTTCCGGTTTTAGGAGGATCCGACGGTCGGATCTCCCGTAATGTCCGTTTGAAATAAATGGTCGAAATTCACGAACTGCCGCGGCGCGGCGCGTTCTATTCAGGCCGTTATATTATATATATAAGATATATAATATATATTTCGTCGATTTCTATTTAAAACGAATTATATAAATAGTTTTAAATTCGTTTCAAAAGCAAATTCAACTTCCATTTCAATTCAAATCAAAATTGAATTATTCTTTATAAATTCGTTTTAAAATTCATTTCTATTCAATTCTAATTTCAATTCAATTTGAATTCATTTCAATTCGCTTTCGATTCAATTTGAATTCGTTTTCAATTCAATCCAATTTCAAAGTCGTTTTCTATTCGATTCAATTCAAATTGGTTTTCTATTCGATTCCATTCAAATTGGTTTTCTATTCGATTCAATTCGAAATCGTTTTATATTCAATTCAAATCGAAATCGTTATATATTCAATTCATTTCGAAATCGTTATACATTCAATTCATTTCGAAATCGTTATACATTCAATTCATTTCGAAATCGTTATATATTCAATTCATTTCGAAATCGTTTTATATTCAATTCATTTCGAAATCGTTTTATATTCAATTCATTTCGAAATCGTTTTATATTCAATTCATTTCGAAATCGTTTTATATTCAATTCATTTCAAATTTCATTTCAAAATATACGATTTCGAAATCACTTTTCAATATTCATTTTAAAATGAATAAAATCGATATAAATATCGTTCACTTCAAAATGGCGTCAATCTAACCAACACGGCTTCATATATTTCTATTTTCAAATATTCTATTGCAAATATTTCGTTTCAAATATTTCTTTTCTAATATTTCTTTTCAAATATTTCTTTTCAAATATTTCTTTTCAAATATTTCTTTTCAAATATTTCTTTTTGTCAACACACGACTAATCTCAATGAATGAGTACCGTCCACGTGTGACTACTTTTGTTAAATTATTTCGTTCAACACATGACTAATCTCAACGGATGAGTACAGTCAACACATGAACCTTTATTTTATATTGATAAAGATATAAATTTTATTATAAAAATATTTCGTTCAACACATGACTAATCTCAACGGATGAGTATAGTCAACACACGAACCTTTATTTTATATTGATAAAGATGTAAATTTTATTATTAAAATATTTCGTTCAACACATGACTAATCTCAACGGATGAGTACAGTCAACACATGAACCTTTATTTTATATTGATAAAGATGTAAATTTTATTATTAAAATATTTCGTTCAACACATGACTAATCTCAACGGATGAGTACAGTCAACACATGAACCTTTATTTTATATTGATAAAGATATAAATTTTATTATTAAAATATTTCGTTCAACACATGACTAATCTCAACGGATGAGTACAGTCAACACATGAACCTTTATTTTATATTGATAAAGATGTAAATTTTATTATTAAAATATTCTTTATTCTCTAAATTGGAATGAGGCCCAATCAATCACCATATAAAACTAATTATATGGATTTTCATACAACACATGTATATAATAGCATTGAAAAATAATCAACCATCAACCAAAGTGCACTACACTGTACAAGCATCAAATATAGATATCTAACGCTTATAACAGCCTGTCAATCAATCGATCGACATATTTAATAAATCAGGACGAGTGAACTTCATATTTCATCCCAACACCCGTGTGGGGTTTCCAACAATCAAACACAGATTTTATTCGTGCAGTTGGGCGATGTGTAAAATTTATCCACCCAATCAATGTCAGTCAAATCAGTGTACATAAACAAACCGTCCGGTTTGTAAATGAATATTTTATTTTATTCACTTTCATGTTAAAAATTATATTTTTAACGATAAAACATTTTATTCTAACATATGAATTTCTATTCAGTTCATTCTTTAAATAAAATGATATTTTTATTTTTCTAACTTATTTTAGAAAATTTCGGCGGCATAACGGCACGATACTAGAAACAGGACGAGGCCTAGCCTTATCCCCGGTCTAGTGAAGGCCCACGCCATTCACACATCAATCAATTCATTCGTTTCACCAAACAATTCAATTTCAATCAAATAATCTAATTAATTTTTGCAATCAAACAATTTAACAAACAAGCCATCCATGGTCTGTGGATGACGGGTGTCGGGTGCTACTAAACACCGTCTGCATCCTAGTATATATATATATAACTAGAAAAATAAATTGAAAGGTGAGAAATTCTCACAAATAGCTATCCAAGCATCTTGACTCTTCTTTGATAGAAATCTTCATCGTTATCGCATCTTCGCCATCTTCATTGCCCGTAGTCGCTATATATATAAAAATCTCATTTTTATTTCTCTATTCCATATGTAAAAATCGAATTTTTACTTTTCTATTCAATATATAAAAATCGAATTTTTATTATGTTATTCAATATATAAAAATCGAATTTTTATTTTGCTATTATATAGATAAAAATCCTATTTTCATCACGCTATTATCTATATAAAGATTTCGCTTATTCAAAAATAAAGATTGAATTTTTATTATCATAACCATATAAAAATTATATTTTTACTTCTTCAACATAATAAAAATCATATTTTCATACCTACTACATAATAAAGATCGAATTTTTATCTTACTACCTTATAAAAATAATCCCTTTACTTCTATAAAAATCTCATCTTTACATTATAAAAAATCTCATCTTTACATTATAAAAAAATCTCATCTTTACATTATAAAAAATCTCATTTTTACATTATAAAAAAATCTCATCTTTACATTATAAAAAATCTCCTTTTCAAATATAAAGTTTTCGCCGTTTGAAATATAAAGTTTTCGCCTTTTCAAATATAAAGTTTTCGCCTTTTCAAATATAAAGTTTTCGCCTTTTCAAATATAAAGTTTTCGCCTTTTTTCAAATATAAAGTTTTCGCCTTTTTTTCAAAAATATGGACTTCGTTTTTTCAATCTATATAATATAAAAATCGATTTTTATTCTTAAAGGTCAAATCTTTACTTTGTTAAAAATCATCACTTCGCCGTGTTAAAAATCCTCACTATGTATTCATAAAAAACTATATCTTTACATCTTTAAAGTTATACCAAAACTGAAAATTAAAATCTATTTAAATAAATAAAGTACTTACAATTTTCGGATGGAGGAGGGTATAGGAGGGGCTGAGGCATCGGGGGTCACTGCAGGAGGTCGGAGCGGTGGTCTCAGGCTAGGCGCGGTCGGATTTGGGGAAAAAAGGGGATTAGGGTTTCGATTGGGGAAAGGAGGGGCTACGCTAGGCAACGTGGTGGCTGGAGGGAGGTTCGCCGGAGGTGATGGCTGAGGTCAGGCGTGTGCGGTGGTCAAGGCAGGATGGCGGCGGTTTAAAGGAGGGGTTGTGGGGCTCGCGCCTTGAATCGACAGGAGGGAGAAGAAGGAAGGAGGAGAGAGGAAGGAAGGAGGGAGGCTGCGGTGGCCCACGCCAGCGCTGGCGGCGGCGAACGGGATCGGAGGCGATCTGAGAAGCGGCTTTCCTTTTTTTTTCGTTTTGAATGAAACGATGTGGAAGGTAGGGGGTTAAGGAGAATTATAAAATATAAATATATATATATAATTTTAGTTTTAACTTTCAAAAAAGGTAACTTTTTATTTTGAACTCGAAACGAAACCCACCGCTTGTCGTCTATAGCTAATTACCCCCATTCCGAACACAATGGGATATGTATCGTAGGTTGATTCGATCGTTTCGACCAGTTTTCGTCAAAATCAACATATAACTCTATATATTGAATTTGAACGTGCATTTCAATTTACCGGGGTCACATACGAACTCTATAAATTCCATAAAAATATTTTCTAGCTTCGTATTGACGATACGGTCCTAACAAAACTAGTTTCGTCGAATTCTGAGACCGTTAGAAAAATGGCCAATTTCCAGTCGATTAAAATCAACTGAAACTGGTAAAACGCGTTTTCCTTTGCCACGCTCACATATTGATTCGAAAAATTATGAAATTTGAAACCTAGCAATAATTTGACACTGCGGATCCAACAAAAGTGGTTTCGTCGAAATCCGAGGTCGTTTGCAAAATTCCCATTTTTAAGGGCCTGAATTCCATAGCGACTATTCAGAATTTTCAATTGGACATATCTTTTGATTCCCGCTATGAAATCATGATTTTTCGGATTCGTTGGAAAGATATCATCAATTAGATCCTAATGTTTTTGGTTTCACTAAAATCCGGATTGTTTTGCACCCGGTACGTTCAATTGAAGTTTGAAATCGAATTATCGAACTACCGCGCCATTTTCAATTCTATTTATAATTTAAAATAAATATTTATATTCTAACGACAACGTGTATAATATATACGTTCGAATTCTATTCAAAATAAATTTCTCGTCGATATTTTATTTAAAATAATTCATTTTAAATACTCAAAATTCGCTAAAATCGCCAGAATAAAAATTTCAAACTGGCTCAGAATTTGCGGGTTATTACAATCTCCCCCACTTAAAACTTTTCGTCCCCGAAAAGGAACAAAGTCGAAAGTGGTTTGATTAATCAGCTCTACGTTCGATCTGGCTTCCATTCTCCAACTTTTCAGTTTCTGAGAAATTTCAAATTTTCAAAAATTTGGCTAACACCCTAAATTTTCGAAAATTTTTGCCATAACCTCCCCTGCACCGGGAGCATCGGGGAATTTCAAATAGCTTCCCCGGTCCTTCTAATCTCAAAAAGAAAAAGAAAAAGCCAAGCGGCTAGCCAATAGGCTCATAAAATCATCATCACCCAAACAAAACAGTAAATTATGTAGTAAACATGTACCTATTTGTCGGGCAAACAAATTTTATTCTCTGCTCTAGCCTCCTTGCTATGACCTGTTCAATGTAAGTATATGTATATACAAGCAAATGCGACCAATTTCAATACAATTCAATATTTGATGCAATTAGGCATAATGGTTCAAAATTATCAAACAAATAAACAAACAACACAAACATCAATCAATTAGTAAATTAGAGTTTCAAATTCATAATTTTGATATATATACTGAAAATCTTGTTTTTGATGCCAATTCAAAACAATGTGTTCTAGCTATATTAGTTTTGGTTCTCACACTAGTCTAATGGAAATATATAGATATCACACCTTCGTCACACGAAAATAATTACTGATGATGACGCGTCAATCATCAGAATCAGGTCCGGGCGACTAGAGTGTGTTTCTACATCTATCTAATATATTAAAACTTCGAATATACGTTCATGACGCGTATATGCAAAACTTTTATATACTGGATTGTCCATATTCAAAATAAATAAATAATCAAATACGTATAAAATGGTTTAAATTTTCAAAACAAAATTGTTTTCATTTGGGAAATATACTCTTCACACTCGTTCTAGGATACTACTGATCCTATCTCTAACGAGTCATTCTAATTGGATATTACTAATCCAATATCCGATGAATTCTTTCGTATGGTTCTAATGTGTCTTTTTCTCGAGCTCTGTAAACCAAAGCTCTGATACCAAATGTGACGGCCTTGAATTTCGCTCGATCCGAATCAGTCGTTAAACCGATCTAGACCGTTCGAAACCCCTGATCGTTTGAGAACAGGACAAATCAGAACGCAGACGGAAGAACATTTCATTGCTATTACAACAATTCCATCAGATACAAGAATATACAGAGTATAAATGAATAAATTACATTCGATAAATATCAGAGATTACAATAAATTACATAGCAGCGGAAAATAATACAAAGCACAACTGAAGGTGATATACGGATACAGAGCTTTCCGGATATCATTCCAGCTGTAAACTAGGATCCTGTGAATATAAATCTGCAAAACCAAAACTACTAGCTGCCCGTGCGGAAAATAGGGGCACCCAGAGTTTAGGTTAAAACAATAAACTCCAGGTCAGTCATGTGACTGGTGTGAGAACTAAAACAGTTATTTAAAACTTTACTTTAAAAGAGAGTAATTCGAGGGACCACGCCGTATAACACGGAACGGGTTTTCTCCCAAGAATACCAGTGCATAAAGAAAACAACGCAATGCTTTTTCGAAAAATGAAGCTATTATAAGACCCAGGTCCCATCACACAATGCAACGCAAGCCGGAGGATAGGGTTTTCCCTTATAATAGCCAAACATGCTTGGTACGTTTAAAACAAACCATTTGATACTATAATAAGTGTGTAGTGTCAAAACAATTTCAATCATAAATATAAATCATAGACGGCATAGTATCCCATGCTACTATGTCGCCATACTATGCTCTACAAATAAAGCCGAAATACACGTATTGGAAATTGGATTCCGTCATGAGTCGAGGCAAGGGGCAAGATCCTCTCCGCGTTCGAGACACTCTAGCAAATGCCTCAGGGCTACGCACTCTGGGCAACCCTGGATGCGGCTGGGTCGGTCCTCACTTACGTTAGAGGATTAGTTATTCCTTAACACACGTTTCCCGGTCCTTACAGACCTATAATCGAGGCGCCTCATTCCAACAACCACAAAGGTGTAAAGTATATATATGTCAGGGCTGGTAAGTCACTGACACCACCATAGCTAGAAAGAAACGTCGTGCTCTCCCAGCGGTCCGTATCCCGTTTTTAACTCATACCGAGGTGTGAGGCTCGCGAATTTACGTTATACACAAAGCTACGCCACAAAGGCCGTGCTTTGATCATCAACCACAAGACTTTGCTTTTCAACAGAAGCCTTGATCATTGCATCTTGGCGTGCCACACAGGCAATTCATGCCATGCGACTGATGTCCATCGATATACAACCTCTGAGCTCGTACGTCTCAGAGAAGGGCGTTAAGCAAAAGAATAAATTCTCCGCCGCCAAACAGATGTATATTTAACAGAAATCAATCAACAGAGAATAAAATCCAATGTCAGACACACAATCCATTTTCAATTTCGTTCTGGGTCTGAACGAAACCGGAGGCACTTTCCTCGCATATCCATCCATCTCCAAGTACGTCTGGACGACCACCAACTATTTCCATCCTCTTGGGTGTACAGCCCAATCAGGATCGTCAGTAATTGCCCAAACGATGTGAAGACTTCCTGTCTTCGACCACCGTCTTCATCTTCGACATATCGTCGAATCGGTTATTCAGAATGGGTGTAAACCCGGACTTTCCGAACAACCCGCGTAAATTAAAAGCAAATGTTACACAACACAACATACGCCTCATTCCAATTCATTAGTCACTAACCGCAAATTAGCAAGAGAACAATTTCCCAAACATTAACCCCGAAGGCCGAAACCAACATCAGATCAATATCCAGGAAACCATTCTTCTTAGCCAATCTACAGCTAGTTTCTAAATTCCACATTCTTAGGGAAAGGTTCCCATTAATTTTATCCAAGATAAATTCTTTAAAATTTATCCTGTAATCTTCCTTTGGATGTCGTTTCAAACCAAATTATGGTTTTTCTAAACTAGTCGAGATTAGCGAACCACACCGAAGTAATTATTTATTTTATTTCCCAATCCCAACCTATTCATCCCATGAAGCAAAACTGGTAATACTCCATATCTAACACCACGGTGTTATCGGTAAAATTAATTACCATTTCACGTTCAAATCTAATTAAAGATTTAACAATCGCTTTGGAGCAAAACTGGTAATACTCCATTCTCGCTCGTTTTCTAAATTTGATAATTTAGATTGTAAATTCACATTTCAATCTAATTGCAGATTCATTAAAACTCCTTTTACTGGGTTAAAGAACTAGGTGTTATTTAAAACACAGTTCACGACAAACCCAAATCACATTCTATTTATTATCGGGTTAAAGAACTAGCGTTCTTTAAAACACCGTTCACGACAAACCCATTTCAAATCTAATCAAATATATTAGAAATTCCGATTATTTAAAACCCCTTTTTAAATCTAATTTATTTATTTAAAAATAAAAACCCGTGTTTTAAATTTAGTTCATTTCGATAAAAATCCATTTTTATCTCTTCAAATGTGGAGTTTTTTCCACCCCAATTTTTCCCAAATCATTTCTTATGATTTTACACAAATTATTGATATTTTTAATAATTTTATCAAGGCCCGTACAGTCGATTTCCATCAACGGCCATCGAACTGCACTTACAGCGACCTTTTTTCAAATTTGATTTGGACGTATCTCCAAATCCAACCGTTAGATTTTGAATTTCTAATATTCTTTAGAAATCTCTTTTCGATACGAACCCAACGGTTCCGGTTTTAGGAGGATCCGACGGTCGGATCTCCCGTAATGTCCGTTTGAAATAAATGGTCGAAATTCACGAACTGCCGCGGCGCGGCGCGTTCTATTCAGGCCGTTATATTATATATATAAGATATATAATATATATTTCGTCGATTTCTATTTAAAACGAATTATATAAATAGTTTTAAATTCGTTTCAAAAGCAAATTCAACTTCCATTTCAATTCAAATCAAAATTGAATTCTTCTTTATAAATTCGTTTTAAAATTCATTTCTATTCAATTCAAATTTCAATTCAATTTGAATTCATTTCAATTCGCTTTCGATTCAATTTGAATTCGTTTTCAATTCAATCCAATTTCAAAGTCGTTTTCTATTCGATTCAATTCAAATTGGTTTTCTATTCGATTCCATTCAAATTGGTTTTCTATTCGATTCAATTCGAAATCGTTTTATATTCAATTCAAATCGAAATCGTTATATATTCAATTCATTTCGAAATCGTTATATATTCAATTCATTTCGAAATCGTTATACATTCAATTCATTTCGAAATCGTTATATATTCAATTCATTTCGAAATCGTTATATATTCAATTCATTTCGAAATCGTTTTATATTCAATTCATTTCGAAATCGTTTTATATTCAATTCATTTCGAAATCGTTTTATATTCAATTCATTTCGAAATCGTTTTATATTCAATTCATTTCGAAATCGTTTTATATTCAATTCATTTCGAAATCGTTTTATATTCAATTCATTTCAAATTTCATTTCAAAATATACAATTTCGAAATCACTTTTCAATATTCATTTTAAAATGAATAAAATCGATATAAATATCGTTCACTTCAAAATGGCGTCAATCTAACCAACACGGCTTCATATATTTCTATTTTCAAATATTCTATTGCAAATATTTCGTTTCAAATATTTCTTTTCTAATATTTCTTTTCAAATATTTCTTTTCAAATATTTCTTTTCAAATATTTCTTTTCAAATATTTCTTTTCAAATATTTCTTTTTGTCAACACACGACTAATCTCAATGAATGAGTACCGTCCACGTGTGACTACTTTTGTTAAATTATTTCGTTCAACACATGACTAATCTCAACGGATGAGTACAGTCAACACATGAACCTTTATTTTATATTGATAAAGATATAAATTTTATTATAAAAATATTTCGTTCAACACATGACTAATCTCAACGGATGAGTATAGTCAACACATGAACCTTTATTTTATATTGATAAAGATGTAAATTTTATTATTAAAATATTTCGTTCAACACATGACTAATCTCAACGGATGAGTACAGTCAACACATGAACCTTTATTTTATATTGATAAAGATGTAAATTTTATTATTAAAATATTTCGTTCAACACATGACTAATCTCAACGGATGAGTACAGTCAACACATGAACCTTTATTTTATATTGATAAAGATATAAATTTTATTATTAAAATATTTCGTTCAACACATGACTAATCTCAACGGATGAGTACAGTCAACACATGAACCTTTATTTTATATTGATAAAGATGTAAATTTTATTATTAAAATATTCTTTATTCTCTAAATTGGAATGAGGCCCAATCAATCACCATATAAAACTAATTATATGGATTTTCATACAACACATGTATATAATAGCATTGAAAAATAATCAACCATCAACCAAAGTGCACTACACTGTATAAGCATCAAATATAGATATCTAACGCTTATAACAGCCTGTCAATCAATTGATCGACATATTTAATAAATCAGGACGAGTGAACTTCATATTTCATCCCAACACCCGTGTGGCATTTCCAACAATCAAACACAGATTTTATTCGTGCAGTTGGGCGATGTGTAAAATTTATCGACCCAATCAATGTCATTCAAATCAGTGTACATAAACAAACCGTCCGGTTTGTAAATGAATATTTTATTTTATTCACTTTCATGTTAAAAATTATATTTTTAACGATAAAACATTTTATTCTAACATATGAATTTCTATTCAGTTCATTCTTTAAATAAAATGATATTTTTATTTTTCTAACTTATTTTAGAAAATTTCGGCGGTATAACGGCACGATACTAGAAACAGGACGAGGCCTAGCCTTATCCCCGGTCTAGTGAAGGCCCACGCCATTCACACATCAATCAATTCATTCATTTCACCAAACAATTCAATTTCAATCAAATAATTTAATTAATTTTTGCAATCAAACAATTTAACAAACAAGCCATCCATGGTCTGTGGATGACGGGTGTCGGGTGCTACTAAACACCGTCTGCATCCTAGTATATATATATATATATATATATATATATATATATATAACTAGAAAAATAAATTGAAAGGTGAGAAATTCTCACAAATAGCTATCCAAGCATCTTGACTCTTCTTTGATAGAAATCTTCATCGTTATCGCATCTTCGCCATCTTCGTTGCCCGTAGTCGCTATATATATAAAAATCTCATTTTTATTTCTCTATTCCATATGTAAAAATCGAATTTTTACTTTTCTATTCAATATATAAAAATCGAATTTTTATTATGTTATTCAATATATAAAAATCGAATTTTTATTTTGCTATTATATAGATAAAAATCCTATTTTCATCACGCTATTATCTATATAAAGATTTCGCTTATTCAAAAATAAATATTGAATTTTTATTATCATAACCATATAAAAATTATATTTTTACTTCTTCAACATAATAAAAATCATATTTTCATACCTACTACATAATAAAGATCGAATTTTTATCTTACTACCTTATAAAAATAATCCCTTTACTTCGATAAAAATCTCGTCTTTACATTATAAAAAATCTCATCTTTACATTATAAAAAATCTCATCTTTACATTATAAAAAATCTCATTTTTACATTATAAAAAAAATCTCATCTTTACATTATAAAAAATCTCCTTTTCAAATATAAAGTTTTCGCCTTTTCAAATATAAAGTTTTCGCCTTTTCAAATATAAAGTTTTCGCCTTTTCAAATATAAAGTTTTCACCTTTTCAAATATAAAGTTTTCGCCTTTTCAAATATAAAGTTTTCGCCTTTTTTCAAATATAAAGTTTTCGCCTTTTTTTCAAAAATATGGACTTCGTTTTTTCAATCTATATAATATAAAAATCGATTTTTATTCTTAAAGGTCAAATCTTTACTTTGTTAAAAATCATCACTTCGCCGTGTTAATAATCCTCACTATGTATTCATAAAAAACTATATCTTTACATCTTTAAAGTTATACCAAAACTGAAAATTAAAATCTATTTAAATAAATAAAGTACTTACAATTTTCGGATGGAGGAGGGTATAGGAGGGGCTGAGGCATCGGGGGTCACTGCAGGAGGTCGGAGCGGTGGTCTCAGCTAGGCGCGGTCGGATTTTGGGGAAAAAAGGGGCTTAGGGTTTCGATTGGGGAAAGGAGGGGCTACGCTAGGCAACGTGGTGGCTGGAGGGAGGTTCGCCGGAGGTGATGGCTGAGGGCAGGCGCGTGCGGTGGTCAAGGCAGGGTGGCGGCGGTTTAAAGGAGGGGCTGTGGGGCTCGCGCCTTGAATCGACAGGAGGGAGAAGAAGGAAGGAGGAGAGAGGAAGGAAGGAGGGAGGCTGCGGTGGCCCACGCCAGCGCTGGCGGCGGTGAACAGGATCGGAGGCGATCTGAGAAGCGGCTTTCCTTTTTTTTTCGTTTTGAATGAAACGATGTAGAAGGTAGGGGGTTAAGGAGAATTATAAAATATATATATATATATATAATTTTAGTTTTAACTTTCAAAAAAAGGTAACTTCTTATTTTGAACTCGAAACGAAACCCACCGCCTGTCGTCTATAGCTAATTACCCCCATTCCGAACACAATGGGATATGTATCGTAGGTTGATTCGATCGTTTCGACCAGTTTTCGTCAAAATCAACATATAACTCTATATATTGAATTTGAACGCGCATTTCAATTTACCGGGGTCACATACGAACTCTATAAATTCCATAAAAATATTTTCTAGCTTCATATTGACGATACGGTCCTAACAAAACTAGTTTCGTCGAATTCTGAGACCGTTAGAAAAATGGCCAATTTCCAGTCGATTAAAATCAACTAAAACTGGTCAAACGCGTTTTCCTTTGGCACGCTCACATATTGATTCGAAAAATTATGAAATTTGAAACCTAGCAATAATTTGACACTGCGGATCCAACAAAAGTGGTTTCGTCGAAATCCGAGGTAGTTTGCAAAATTCCCATTTTTAAGGGCCTGAATTCCATAGCGACTATTCAGAATTTTCAACTGGACATATCTTTTGATTCCCGCTATGAAATCATGATTTTTCGGATTCGTTGGAAAGATATCATCAATTAGATCCTAATGTTTTTGGTTTCACTAAAATCCGGATTGTTTTGCACCCGGTACGTTCAATTGAAGTTTGAAATCGAATTATCGAACTACCGCGCCATTTTCAATTCTATTTATAATTTAAAATAAATATTTATATTCTAACGACGACGTGTATAATATATACGTTCGAATTCTATTCAAAATAAATTTCTCGTCGATATTTTATTCAATATAATTCATTTTAAATATTCAAAATTCGCTAAAATCGCCAAAATAAAAATTTCAAACTGGCTCAGAATTTGCGGGTTATTACAAGTACGCACTCCTTAGCGAGGATAGGTCTATCGGTCCTCATAAAGAAGGAACCGAGTTGAATGCTCCTCATGAGGGTGAAATGCCCCCAATAAATGGGAAACCAGAAGACAACAAGACAACTCCCCTAGTCGGGGAATACTCTGTTCATCCCGCACTTGGGGAGAAAAAGAAACTTGGTCCAAAGAAGCCTATTTCCAAAGGACGGGTTCTAGAGGCTGAACGTCGAGAAGCTGAGTGCCGAGAGGTTGAACACCAAAAGAGAGAAAAGGTTCCTGCCCAGAAATCTCTGAAGAAAGTGCAGGAAGGGCCAACCCAAGAGGTCCGTGCTGAAAATCATTCGAGGGACCCTGAGGTCGACAAGAATTCCCCGGCAATTTATGGTTCGCTAAAGGAACACGCCGTGTCACCACTTCCAGGGTTAGAATCACATCAGATGCCCGATATCATTCTTTTAACGTAGAGTTTAGACTCGAATCGATTTTTTTCAACAATCTAAAGAGATGTCGATCAACCAGAGAGGTATCGAAGGTTCGATTCCGTCCTTGGTACACGGTTCATTTAAATGACTTATCATATAACATTTGCATTGCACGTCACAATATCATGTTTCTCATGTGTAAATAAAATGTTGATCGTCTTAATCGTCGTCTATCTTCTTTTTCAGGGGACATCGATGTAGAGTTTTATGGTAATCTTTTCGCCTCCCTTCCAATAGATATTAGGCCAGATGAGCCCATATTGCAGCATGTTAGGACAATAAATGATAAGGAAGGCGATGAAGGAGTTAAAAGGATAAAAAAGACAAAGACATGGAAAAAGACAAGAAAAAAGAGAAGAAAAAGAAGAAAAGAAAGAGAAGGATAAAACAGAAGACAACAAGCAGGAAGAAAATGATAGAGAGACAAGGAAAGAAAAGAGTTGATTCCCGATTCGAGCAAACAAAAGAAGAAAAACCTGGGAAAACATGGTCGAACATTGGAAGACAGGGAAGAAATGGGGAGCATGCCCAACATGAAAAAAGGGGATGAGTCTTCCAATCTTCGGCTTTCTTCCCACTATAATGACCCGCAAATTCGTACTATCTGAGTTGACTAATAACACCACACGTCCAACCAAATTTCTTAGAAATACGAATCATTATTATAAAGAAGTTAGAGGATGAGGAATAGAAAGAAAGAAGTGTTAGAATGGAAGAAAACAAAGAAGACAAATCTCACAGCAGGATGAATAAAATATATTAAATAACATAGCTTTTGAAATACAAATCGGTAACTGTATATACATACCATCATCAGAGTACAACAGTTATCCCTGGAACAATTATAAACACCTGTTTCCAGATATCACATAGTACACAGCGGAAATATGATAGTCTATAGCTGACTGTTGAAGCCTCCTGCTCCCAGCTCTTCCAAGTGAATCTGAAAAATCCCGACTACTTGACTGCCCGTACAAATTTGGGCACCCAAGTGTTTAGGGAAAACAAACAAAACAAACTCTGGGTTAGTCATGGGACTGGTGTGAGCAAACTCCAAACATTTGTTTAATTTTCAAAATCCTTTCAAAATAAAGGATAATAGTAAGACCAGCCCACATGGTTTTTACCTTACTATAACCAAAAACACTTTGATACGAAAATCCAGTGATATTATAATAATGTCTATTCAAATAAATAAAAAAATAGCAGAACGCTTGCATCTCACGCTCCATATATAATATAAAATCAAAAACCGCAGGGCGCTTATTGGAGATTAGATTCCGACTATGACAAAGCATGGAACCACCTTCCGATAGTGTATCTCTAGAGAGGAATACACTGGGTTCAACAAGAACGTCTTGCAACCCGGCCTACACATGACCGACCACTCATTTCGCTTGAGTGTATCGAATGTATATCACCAATGGTTGCGATCAGCAACCGTTTCCCGAAAAGGGATAACATCGATAGATTAAAGAAGTAAAAGGAATTTCTCTAGATAGGTGATTATACACCCTAATGGGAGCGACCCACATAGCTATGCTGCCTGCCCGATTTTTGTCATTTCCTGGTTGTTAAGGCCTGAGGCTATGCTTACTTATTATTCATTGATAGCACAATCACTTTGAATGCCACATTGCTAGATCCGTTAATCACTAATTGATTGCACAAATATATTATGGATATTATGCTAAGAGAATAAATTGTCCGCCACCATATATATATCTATACAGACCAACATATGTGATCAATGGAAATACTTTGTCGGACATTCATCCATTTACGTTCGTTCTGGGATTGAACGAAACCAAAAGCACAATTTCAATTAATACAAAAAGTCCTTGCACTTTACTCTATCTTCGATTATCTTCATATAATCTGATTCGCAACGCTACTGCCAATACGGAGTGGTTCTCGGATAATAATCCAACCGGTCTCTCCATATTGACAACGATATTGGCAAACACTTCGATAGTCGGTTATTTAACTATCGAAGAAAAACAAACATCCATTCAAAGCACCAAACAAATCACAGGGCCTTTTAATTAATATTTCGTTAATTTAAAACATTTCTTCATTTCCTTATCAGTATTCGTTAACACGATATTTTCGATAATCATCTTCTTGGCCTCTTACCCTTTTTGGAAAACATTTCCATATATCGTCTTCTTTTATTTTCTATACTTAGAAAATATCTTCAATTTATAATTGGAGAACACTCCAATTACTCCTCCGTTTCATGACCATTCATTTCTATACTTAGGAAATATTTATTATTATATTTCCAAAATTCCACTTTCTTGGGTTAAAACGAATGCTATGTAAAACATCGCAACAACAACCCAAAATACTGCATTCGAATAAATTTCTTTAAACATTTCTCTTCGAGACTGAATCTTGCTATTTATCAGTTAATAATGAAATCAATCGAGTTGGGGTATAATTACCTCTCAGACCTTGACTGAAAATATTATTAACTTCAAAACAGACAAGACCGCTTATCTCAAATCATCAACACCATAAAAACCATTATTCATTTTTAAACCCGTATACGTTTTCCTTTCTATTTTTATCAGATTAAGTTTATTTATTTCCTTTTTGGTTATAAAATTCTATTATAATTTCGTTTCATTATCGCATTCTATATATATCGATACATTGATTTCAAATTATCAAAATTTCTTAGAAATATTCTAACTCCTTAAATTTTCGAAAAACTTCGCCATAACCTCCTTTGTACCGGCCAACAGTTCAAACCTCAACTCGCATCTCTAGGCCCTTTCCATTCAAAAAGAAAATCAGAAAGCCAATTGACTTGCCGATTCGGCGCATAAAACCTCAAATGGAATTTAAACATGTACCTTTTTGTCGGGCACTAAATTTATAAATCTTCATCTCTTCATTCCATACCTGCTTAACACATCCAAATATTCCTCAATCCATTCGTCTTAACCCAATTCGCTAATTTATTTTCTAATTAGCTACTTTGCCTATTTCACTTCTTTATTTGAACATAACATGTTCAAATACAATATCAACTTGCTTATAAACAAATTGAATTCCATCTTCGGTTAATGTTGCATATTCGATTTTTTAATATAAATTTACAAACCCAATTTACTTATCCAAAGCCCAATTTAAATTTAAAATTCCATTAACTAATTTTTCTTCGAATTAGTTAATTCAATACAACAATTAAAAATCTGATTTTTGTTTCAAAAATCAATCCATTACCCCACTTGAGTTCACATATATTTTACAACTCAAATCTGAAATTTTCTAAATAGAAATTTGGATTTTATTCGCTTAAAATCCTTTTATAGAATTAAATAAACCGTTATGGTTTTTAAATGGTTATGGCGCTGTTTTTCTAAAAATTTGATTTTGACATAACTCAAAATATATACGACGGAATTCAGAATTTTCTCTTTCATTTGAAAACTATCATTCAGTCGGTCCTGACGGTTCTTGTTTCAAAGAATTCCGACTTAAATTGAGTTCTATATACTCAATTGAAGTTCGAGACTCCACTTTACGAACTACCGCACTGCGGCAAGTTCATTTTAATTATATTTTAATACAAACGTTTAAACGTCGTTTATAATTTATTTCAATCTCATTCCTATATATATTTTTACATATGTGAAATCTAGTTTTCAAATCCAACTTAATATTTCAGCTTATCTCTCTAATTGTCAATTTTCATTACTCGGTTATAAATTTATCTATAACTCCATCTTTTATATTATATTCCAATCCCTTTATAAATTATTTATAAAATTTAATAAAATCGAATTCAAATTATAAATCCTTATATTTAACTCAATTCATTTAATATTCCGAATTCCAAAATAAAACCGTCATTCCCTTTTTGGAATGATTCCCAATTCATTTTTATAAATTCATAATTGAATTTAAACTTCTAATTTATCTAAAGATAATTTATCTCACTAAATTATAAACATCGTTTATAATTTAACTTCCTTGTTTTATAAAGTTTAAACAAGTTTCCATTTCGAAATTTATTTAAAACCAAAATCTTATTTTGGAAATGTTCTATTTATTATAACGTATATATATAATTGAAAAATCTATTTTCACATTTAAATTTAAACTTCTATTTAATACAATCCTAATATCTTTTCTGAAAATATTTTATTTAATTAAATTCGATATAATCGAATTTAAATCTTAATCCAATCGGATTTATTCAATTCGATTACATTCTGAACATAATAACAAATTTCATCGTTTCTGTTAGAAACTAATTTCAATTCTCCTATTTAAATTCACATTTGAATTTACATTTCCCAAATTTATCCAATGATAATTTATTTCATTTCATTTATAAACATCGTTTATAAATGAACTGCTTGTTTTTATTTTTTGAAACAGGCTACTTCTAGTCCATTCGAAATTCAAATTCTATTTTAAAAAAAATAGAATTTTCCTTTTAAACCTCAAAATTTCTTTTCACAATATTTTTAAATAGCAACATTTAGGCCCAGTGATATTTAAACAATCAAATCATCCAATTATCAATCATTGGGTTTTAACACATCATATATGATAATGTATATGAAATCAAACAACCAACAAAAAATAAATTTTTGAGGAATCCAGTCGGATCCCTCCAACATGTTTTCCTGCATCCACAGACGTTAGTCAACATAACTAATACCCATCCTGCTTCGAGGCAGGATATCGCGGTATAGAAGGTCATCCACTATCATAGCGTGGGGCATATAGGGTCATCCGCTAATGATACTGTGGGCATCCGCTAATGATACTACGGGAAAATCAACCACCAATATATATATAATAACCACAACAACCAATCCTATATAACTAATATATTTAATATAGCCACAATAAAATTTCAATGCAAGCAAACAACCAGCAAACAATTATTTTTAACTGATAAAAATAATTCTAAATAAAACTTGAGTGAGATATGCTCACCAGCTCTTTCCATTGCTAATTATCCTGTTTAATTCAATAGTGCCGCGACTATGAATCGTCTCTAATGACTTTATCTTGCACAGTAGCACCTATGATTAATTATTTTAATTTACCGATTATTCAATTCAATTAACTACTATACTAAATAAATAAATAAATTATTAACTGAATAATTTATTTAATTACCTTTACCCATTTCTTCACTGTTAAAACTATCACAGTAGATTCTTCTCACCAGTCCCTCGAAAATCGCCTGCTCCAACACCCTTTACAAGAGCGACTTCCAGCTTGTCGACCTAGAGGCTATGGTAGAAATTTGCCCTTGAATCCCAATAATCCCCTGCGAACACCCATTTCACCATTGCATTTCAGCGCTGGCCTTGCCATTTCATCCTCTTTCTCAATCAAAAAGGTCCAAAAATTTCCTTTGCAACTCAGCCCAAAACTGTCGAACCCTCATTGAATCTGTTCGATCACCAATCCTAGGTCACTGCTCCAACTCCCAATACCACCGAGACGATGCGGCACAACCATCAAATCTGCGTGCCTCAACCTGCGGTTATTCTCAAATCATAGCATCAACTACCCTAGATCCTCCCTTCCTCGATCGTTTCCTTTCAGAGTTCGCACCAACCCTCGAAACTTCAACGCGTCATCCAGAATAATCGAACCTCAACCTGCTTTCATATCCTACTGTCGTGACCTTCGATTCGGGTTTCAAAATCACGGATTTGCACCCCCAAAAATTTTTAGCACTGTCGATCATCAGGATTTCGCGATCTTCACTCGTGCTTTCCAATTGCGGTTTCCATCTTCTTTCTGGCGTTTGATTTTGATTTTTAAAAAGGAACAAGGCCATTTTAATTTATTCAAAGCTTTTATTTTTCTTTTTTCAGAGAATGGAAATGAAATTAGGAAGGAGAGGGAGGATGTCGCGGTTTTATAGCAGAAGACTTCCTTGGCTATTAAGGAATTATATTAGCCTAGGTACAGTGAAGTCCAACGAATTAAATTCGATTTGAATGTGATTTGATTTAAGAAGATTTTTATTCTTTTTAAATAGATACAGATTTGATTTTGAACCTATCCATAATCAGATATTTCTGGGTCCATTAATTTAAACCACGAACCGCTATTTTAACGTACTGACTGGTGCTTCAATATTATTGCATTATTCTTAACTAAACTGAATATATGTTGATATTTAATTTCATCGTATATACCATATTAATATAATATAATATAATATAATTTTAGAATAAATCAATTCACTGGTAATAAATTATTTTTATTATCGTCTATATTCAAACAAAATTTATACCACTCTTCTGAATTGTTTTTAACTCTGTATTTAACTTCGATTTCAACTATATTCTCGTATTTCGATAATTTAATATATTCGATATTAAATCAAAATCGATATTTTAATCGATAACATAAATATAAAAATTCAATTATATTATCAAATCAATATTTAAGGCAATTTTAAATATTCAAAATAAATAGATGAAAAAATCAGGCCGTTACATTCTTGCCTCCTTAAAAGAATTTCGTTCCCGAAACTAAGGTAAGAAAAATGCTACAAACCCATTACTTTTCAAAAATCATTTATGTTGAAACTCAACTTTTCAAGTTCCTACAAAATTTTAATTCCCATAAACTTTGGTCCACATTCATATGGCACACCACATATTCTTACATCCATTTAATTCAAATGACTTACAACATATATATTAACATTTAATTTATGTGTACTTAATTTTATTCAAGTTTATTTTAAATCAATTCATTCACTTCGATCCATTTAACTTGCTAAAGTTAAAATTTCCCAGAATTCAAATTCCAAGGTTTTCATTTTGAATCCTTTCGAATCACATAAATATATACCTACATATTTATAACCATTTCAAATTCAAACATTTGAATTTTCCAATCAAACTTGTTTTCTTTCAAACAAATTTCCAACAAAACTTTTCTAAGGCAGCAATCCATCACTTAAAAACTCAAAAATGAACACTAATGATGTCGCGATCATCATCAGAATTATTTTGCAGACACTAAAGTGAGTTCAGTGCTTTATCGCTTTTAAAATCCCTTCAAAATGATTTTTATAAAAAAATCCTTTCAAAATAAAACTATTTTATTTAAATATACTTTAGAAATATTTTCCAACTTCCCAGGATTTTAAATTCCAAATTCTGCTCTGAATTCAATTTTTTTTATTCATCTCATTTGTATATTTGGTTCATATACGAATTTTATTTGGTTATAGATAACCAATCCAATTTAATAATCTTATTTGATTATAATAATATCAATCAACTCATCCATATATTATAATAATTTAAGAAAATTATTCCTTCTCTATCAAAGTAGAATTTTGGGTAAAGTTATCTCATTTACCCATTTTAAAACAATATCGTGTTCAATCTTCTGTTCAAGTATTTACAAACTCTTATCGACATCGTGGCGTCACACGATTCGATCAGAATTCATAAACCACTCAACAAACCAGCTAACACAATATAAAACAATTTTTATACCAATTAACAAATACGCTCCCTTGTATATATACACTCCAATCATTCTAGGGTAATACTGACCCTATCTCTAATGGTTATAACACCACAGCCTAGGTATTCGCTCAACATAAGCTCTGATACCAACTTTAACGACTCGCAAATCCGTACTATCTGAGTTGACTAATAACACCACACGTCCAACCCAAATTGCACAGAAATATGAATCATTATTAGAAAGAAGTTAGAGGATGAGGAATAGAAAGAAAGAAAAGTTAGAATAGAAGAAAACAAAGAAGACAAATCTCACAGCGGAACGAATAAAATATATAAAATAACATAACTTTTGAAATACAAATCAGTAACTGTATATACATACCATCATCAGAGCACAACAGTTATTCCTGGAACAGTTATAAACACCTGTTTTCAGATATCACATAGTACACAGCGGAAATATGATAGTCTATAGCTAACTGGTGAAGCCTCCTACTTCCAGCTCTTCCAAGTGAATCTGAAAAATCCCGACTACTTGACTGCCCGTACAAATTTGGACACCCAAGAGTTTAGGGAAAACAAACAAAATAAACTCTGGGTCAGTCATGGGACTGGTGTGAGCAAACTCCCACCATTTGTTTAATTTTCAAAATCCTTTCGAAAGAAAGGATAATAGTAAGACCAGCCCACACATAAACATGGACGGTTTTTACCTTACTATAACCCAAAACACTTTGATACGAAAATCCAGTGATATTATAATAATGTCTAATCAAAAAAGTAACCAAATAGCAGAATGCTTGCATCTCATGGTCCATATATAATATAAAATCAAAAGCCGCAGGGCGCTTATTGGAGATTGGATTCCGACTATGACAAGGTATGGAAAAACCTTCTGATAGTGTATCTCTAGAGAGGAATACACTGGATTCAACAAGAACGTCTTGCAACCCGGCTCACACATGACTGACCACTCATTTCGCTTGAGTGTATCGAATGTATATCACCAACGGTTGGGATCACCAACCGTTTCCCGAAAAGGGACAACATCTATAGATTAAAGAAGTAAAAGGAATTTCTCTAGATAGGTGATTATACACCCTAATGGGAGCGACCCACATAGCCATGCTGCCTGCCCTATTTTTGTCATTTCCCGGTTATTGAGGCCTGAGGCTACGCTTACTTATCATTCATTAATAGCACAATCACTTTGAATGCCACATTGTCAGATCTGTTAATCACTAATTAATTGCACAAATATATTATGGATATTATGCTAAGAGAATAAATTCTCCGCCACCATATATATCTGTACAGACCAACATATGCGATCATTGGAAATACTCTGTCAGAAATTCATCCATTTACGTTCGTTTTGGGATTGAACGAAATCGAAAGCGCAATTTCCATTAATAGAAAAAGTCCTTGCACTTTAGTCTGTCTTCGGTTATCTTTATATAATCTGATTCGCAACGCTACTGCCAATACGGAGTGGTTCTCGGATGATAATCCAACCGGTCTCTCCGTATTGACAACGATATTAGCAAACACTTCGATAGTCGGTTATTTAACTATCAAAGATAAACAAACATCCATTCAAAGCATCAAACAAATCACTGGGCCTTTTAATTAATAGTTCATTAATTTAAAACATTTCTTCATTTCCTTATCAATATTCGTTAGCACGATATTTTCGATAATCATCTTCTTGGCCTCTTACCCTTTTTGGAAAACATTTCCATATATCGTCTTCTTTTGTTTTCTGTACTTAGAAAATATCTTCAATTTATAATTAGAGAACATTCCAATTACTTCTCCGTTTCATGGCCATTCATTTCTATACTTAGGAAATATTTATTAATATATTTCCAAAATTCCACTTACTTGGGTTAAAATTAATGTTAAGTAAAAGATCGCTACAAAAACCCAAAATACTGCATTCGACTAAATTTCTTTAAACATTTCTCTTCGAGACTGAATCTTGCTATTTTTCAGTTAATAATGAAATCAATCAACTTGGGGTATAATTACCTCTCAGACCTTGACTGAAAATATTATTAACTTCAAAATAGACAAGACCGCTTATCTCACATCATCAACACCATAAAAACCATTATTCATTTTTAAACCCGTATACGTTTTCCTTTCTATTTTTATCAGATTAAATTTATTGATTTCCTTTTTGTTTATAACATTCTATTTTAATTTCGTTTCATCATCGCATTCTATATATATATCGATACATTGATTTCGAATTATCAAAATTTCTTAGAAATATTCTAACTCCTTAAATTTTCGGAAAAATTCGCCATAACCTCCTTTGTACCGGCAAATAGTTCAAACCTCAACTCGCCTCTCTATGCCCTTTCCATTCAAAAAGAAAATCAAAAAACCAAGTGGCTTACCGATTCGACGCATAAAACCTCATATGGAATTTAAACATGTACCTTTTTGTCGGGCACTAAATTTATAAATCTTCATCTCTTCATTCCATACCTAATTAACACATCCAAATATTCCCATTTGGTTTCACTCAATCCATTCGTCTTAACCCAATTCACTAATTTATTTTCTAATTAGCTACTTTGCCTATTTCACTTCTTTGTTTGAACATAACATGTTCAAATACAATATCAACTTGCTTATAAACAAATTGAATTCCATCTTCGATTCATGTTGCATATTCGATTTTTGAATATAAATTTACAAACCTAATTTACTTATCCAAAGCTCAATTTCAATTTAAAATTCCATTAACTAATTTTAAATTAGTTAATTCAATTCAACAATTAAAAATCTGATTTTTGTTTCAAAAATCAATCCATTACCCCACTTAAGTTCACATATATTTTATAACTCAAATCTGAAATTTTCTAAATAAAAATTCGGATTTTATTCGCTTAATATCCTTTTATAAAATTAAATAAACTGTTATGGTTTTTAAATGGTTATGGCGCTATTTTTCTGAAAATTTGATTTTGACATAACTCAAAATTCAGAATTTTCTCTTTCATTTGAAAACTATTATTCAGTCGGTCCTGACGGTTCTTGTTTCAAAGAATTCCTACTTAAATTGAGTTCTATATACTCAATTGAAGTTCGAGACTCCAATTTACGAACTGCCGCACTGCGGCGAGTTCGTTTTAATTATATTTTAATACAAACGTTTAAACATCGTTTATAATTTATTTCAATCTCATTCCTATATATATTTTTACATATGTTAAATCCAGTTTTCAAATCCAACTTAATATTTCAGCTTATCTCTCTAGTTGTCGATTTTCGTTACACGGTTATAAATTTATTTATAACTCCATCTTTTGTATTATATTCCAACCCCTTTATAAATTATTTATAAAGTTCGATCAAATCGAATTCAAATTATAAATCCTTATATTTAACTCAATTCATTTAATATTCCGAATTCCAAAATAAAACCGTCATTCCCTTTTTGAAACGATTCCCAATTCATTTTTATAATTTCATAACTGAATTTAAACTTTAAATTATCTAAAGATAATTTATCTATCTAAATTATAAACATCGTTTATAATTTAACTTCCTTGTTTTATAAAGTTTAAACAAGTTTCCATTTCGAAATTTATTTAAAACCAAAATCTTATTTTGGAAATGTTCTATTTATTATAACTTATATATATGATTGAAAAATCTATTTTCACATTTAAATTTAAACTTTTATTTAATACAATCCTAATATCTTTTCTGAAAATATTTTATTTAATTAAATTCGATATAATCGAATTTAAACATAATCCAAACGGATTTATTCAATTTGATTACATTCTGAACATCATAACAAATTTCATCGTTTCTGTTAGAAACTAATTTCAATTCTCCTATTTAAATTCACGTTTGAATTTACCTTTCCCAAATTTATCCAATGATAATTTATTTCATTTCATTTATAAACATCATTTATAAATGAACTGCTTGTTTTTATTTTTTGAAACAGGCTACTTCTAGTCCATTCGAAATTCAAATTCTATTTTAGAAAAATAGAATTTTCCTTTTAAACGTCAAAATTTCTTTTCACGATATTTTTAAATATCAACATTTAGGCCTAGTGATATTTAAACAATCAAATCATCCAATTATCAATCATTGGGTTTTAACACATCATATATGATAATGTATATGAAATCAAACAACCAACAAAAAATAAATTTTTGAGGAATTCAGTCGGATCCCTCCAACCTGTTTTCCTACATCCACAGACGTTAGTCAACATAACTAATACCCATCCTGCTTCGAGGTAGGATATCGTGGTATATAAGGTCATCCACTATCATAGCGTGGGGCGTATAGGGTCATCCTCTAATGATATCGCGAGCATCCACTAATGATATTTAGGGAAATTCAACAACCAATATATATATATATAATAACCACAACAACCAATCCTGTATAACTAATATATTTAGTATAGCCACAACAAAATTTCAATGCAAGCAAACAACCAACAAACAATTATTTTTAACTGATAAAAACAATTCTAAATAAAATGTGAGTGAGATTTACTCACCATCTCTTTCTATTGCTAATTATCCTATTTAATTCAATAGTGCCGCGACTATGAATCATCTCTAATGACTTTATCTAGCACATTAGCACCTATGATTAATTATTTTAATTTACTGATTAAACGATTATTCAATTTAATTAACTACTATACTAAATAAATAAATTATTAACTAAATAATTTATTTAATTACCTTAACCCATTTCTTCACTGTTAAAACTATCACAATAGATTTTTCTCACCAGTCCCTCGAAAATCACCTGCTCCAACACCCTTTACAAGAACAACTTCCAGCTTGTCGACCTACATGCTATAGTTGAAATTTGCCCTCGAATCCCAATAACCCCCTTCGAACACCCATTTCACCATTGCATTTCAGCGCTGGCCTTGCCATTTCATCCTCTTTCTCAATCAAAAAGGTCCAAAAATTTCCTTTGCAACTCAGCTCAAAACCGTCGAACCCTAATTGAATCTGTTCGATCACCATTCCTAGGTCGCTGCTCCAACTCCCAATACCACCGAGACGATGCTGCACAACCATTAAATCTGCGTTCCTCAACCTGCGGTAATTCCCAAATCATAGCATCAACTACCCTAGAACCTCCCTTCCTCGATCGCTTCCTTTCAGAGTTCGCACCAACCCTCGAAACTTCAACGCGTCATCCACAGTAATCTTACTTCAACCTGCTTTCATATCCTACTGTCGTGACCTTCGATTCGGGCTTCAACATCACGGATTCGCACCCCCAAAAATTTCAAACGCTGTTGATCATCAGGATTTCACGATCTTTACTCGTGCTTTCCAATTACGATTTCCATCTTCTTTCTAGCGTTCGATTTTAATTTTTAAAAAGGAACGAGGCCATTTTAATTTATTCAAAGCTTTTATTTTTCTTTTTTCCAGAGAATGGAAATGAAATCAGGAAGTAGAGGGAGGATGTCGCAGTTATATAGCAGAAGACTTCCTTGACTATTAAGGAATTATATTAGCCTAGGTACAGTGAAGTACAACAAATTAAATTAGATTTGAATGTGATTTGATTTAAGAATTTTTTATTCTTTTTAAATAGATACCGATTTGATTTTGATTCTATCCACAATCAGATGTTTCAGGGTCCATTAATTTAAACCACAAACCGCTATTTTAACGTATTGACCGATGCTTCAATATTATTGCATTATTCTGAACTAAACTAAATATATTTTGATATTTAATTTCAACGTATATTCCATATTAATATAATATAATATAATATAATTTTAGAAAAAACCAATTCACTGGTAATAAAATATTTTTATTATCGTCTATATTCAAACAGAATTTATACCACTCTTCTGAATTATTTTTGACTCTGTATTTAACTTCGATTTCAACTATATTTTAGTATTTCGATGATTTAATATATTCAATATTAAATTGAAATCAATATTTTAATCGATAACATAAATATAAAAATTCAATTATATTATCAAATCAATATTTAAAACCATATTAAATATTCAAAATAAATAGACGAAAAATTCGGGCCGTTACGCCCGCTCTTAGAAAATGACCCACGAGGAAAGGGAGAGAACCGAACATCCCTGGGCTGTGCTGAGTCACAGTCACCCCAGATCTTCAAATGAACCACCTTTCAATGATCGAATCAGGGAGTTGGAAATTTTTTTTCCAGAACTCTTCTTTGAAGGGAGTGAACCTTCCCCCGAGCTGCAACCAATATCGCGCAGCTTTCGATGCCGCATTAACAACAACCTCAACCATTCTCTTTCTCAGTATGATGCAATGCCTGAGTATGCCGGGCAGGTGAGTGGAGTATTGAAGGAGAGAATGATAGAGATCGCCGAACTGAAAAGGGATACATCGAGCGATAAAAAGACCTTTGGATTTTTTGAAAAGAAAATTAAAGATTTGTACCATCAGGTGGCGACTAATAAGGAAAGGCATGAAAAAACAGTGGAGGATCTGGGTTCCCAAGTCCCACAGAAAAGTCGGGAGTGTGATTCCATGAGGGGCGAAGTTGAATCTTTAAGGGTCGACAAATCTCGACTGGATTAGGAGATACATAATCTTAAGGTGCCCTTCACTCATTTGAATTGTCCAAAGGTTTAGCCTAACAAAATGATGTTGCGGCAATTAAGTCGACTACCAACTTAAAGCTTCAACATGATATCGACATTCAGCCCATAAAGGTCGAACATGCTCAGGAAAAGGTCGAGTTAAAAAGGGGGCACTCCCGTCAGGTTCTTGCATTTTTCGCCAAGTTTCTTTGTCGTAGGGATCTATCCCGGATGCCGAAGTATTCCACGATTTTGGCCGATGTATGGGGAATAATCTGGAGGGAGGAGAGAAACGCAGCGTATGGGCAACCAGTGGACGAAGAGCTTTTAATGACCCGAGTTTTGAACAAAAAGGAGCAAGCAGTGTTGCCTGAGAAGAGGAGATAGGAAGAGATTGCGGCAGAGGCAGAATGCCGCATACTGTAGAGGAAGTCGGTGCCCAAGAGAGAAATTGGTATCAGCCCGACCAAGGCATCCATTTTTCTTGTTGCTGCAAATATTACGAAAGGTTCATCATTGGTTTCTCCACCCGAACCGGTCAGAGTTGAGGAGAAACAACCAACCGAACCTGATGTTGGAGGTAAGCCCATTCGCTAATTCTGAGTTTACTTGCCCCACCTTGATTTGTGTATACTATGGCAGGTACCTTTCTCGTGAATGAGAGTTTAGAGGGAGACGTTGCCGTCGGGGATAGAAGTGGCCCTATTAATGCAGTCGAGGGACCGAGGGAAGAGAGAATCATTATAGGGTCGTCAGAGGGCGATGATATCGAGATAGTATCAGAATTAATGAAGGGTGATTGTCCATCCATGGCAGACGTAAAGGATCAAAGGGAGAAGGATATTTCATCCTTGAAACCTGAACCTCTCGAAGACCCTGTGAATGTCCAGCCTATTCGAGTTATCCCTTTAACTATCCTTTCTTCAGACGAAGTTCCTCCCTTCGTGGATTCCGTCGACCTACAAGCCTTATCGCCAGTCCCTGGTCCTTTTGGAAGTACGCTCAGGGGTTTACGACGTATGTTGGGCACTGAGGAGGCGGCAGAAATGGTTAAGCAGAAGAGCTAGCTGAGATGATCGAACGTAGGGAGATGGCGCCTCCGTTTTAAACTTCTTTTGTCATAATTTTTCTTTTAGGCAATTTGGAAAGCCTAATGCGAGTGCGTCCCTCGCACGTTTGTAATGATTCATCATACTCTATATCCCTGGGGGCGATGTTGAAATTGTACCTGTCATGTAGTAACATTTTGTAATCATGCCATGGTAGTGTAAATAAAAATCTTCTTGTTTTGCAAATATTTGTGTCACTTTGTGCAAAAAATGTCATGTGGGTTTCTTGTCTTATTTTGGCTTATTGAGGATGAGTCTAATGCTACCCTAGTCGGGGTAATTCATCAATCCTGTCATCCTCGATGTTGAGGTGAGTCGTTCGAATAGCGAGCTCTCCGGTTATACTCAAATGGATCTAACCTTGATTACGAATTGGGTGTCATTGAGCAGGGGAGCTTTTAATCTTTTATGCTCATCCTTTAGTCGGTAAAGGGTAGAGTTTTTAGGGTTCGAGCAGTCTTTTATCGGGGTGCACCATTCATGCTCTTTCATCGTTTATATGCACCCTCAAGTCATGAGGTTAAGAGTTGAATTCTAACAGTCAGTCGGTTTTTTGATCGGGCATCGACCTTTCTTTGAGTCAATTAAAGCAAAAGTCAAAAAACTGATCGATCAAATAAAGTTTGATGTTATCGATATGGTCAAGCCCTTACCCCTCCAACTGTATCGGCCTGCTTCATCTCTGGCCGACCAATTGGAGCGTCAGGGTGTAAGAAATATTTGGTCAAGTCACAGTCCTTAGCTTTCATGACAATAAAACAGAGCAAGAATGGAGACTTTTATTCATACGCTACTACAATTAATAAAGGATTGTTTATTACAACATCAAAAACAAATGAACTAAAAAAACTTTAGAAAATTCGTAGGAAAGATAAAGTCGTAAATGCTTTGCATTCATGCTCTTTGAAAAGGTTCGCCATCGGCAGTTGTTAGCCTGAAGCTTCCAATATCGAGCTTTCGTTGAATGATGTAGGGTCCTTCACATCTAGGGGCCATGTGGACTGGGACCAGGAAGATTCACTTCAAAACAAAGTCGCCTACGTCGTAAGTTTTCGGCCGGACCTTTTTGTTGTAGTATCATGCGACCCTTCGCCTATGGGCTTCTGCACGAAGGTTTGCTTCTTCCCTTTTTCATCAACCGTGTCTAACGATGTCAAGGGAAGTGCTTGATTAGACAAGGGATCGTAGTAAGTCATCCGATGAGATGGGACCTCAATTTCTATCGGAAGAACTACTTCCGAACCATAGGACAAGGAGAAAGGAGTGTGGCCCATGGCAGACTTATGGGTGGTACAATACGCCCAAAGGGCCAGACGTAGTTCATCGACCTATTTTCCCTTAGCTCGCTCTAACCATTTTTTCAAGATGGTTTTGATGATCTTATTAACCACTTTGACTTGACCACTAGACCGGGGATGTGCAAATGCGGTATATTTCTTCTCGATATGATGCTTCTCACTAAAATCTCTGAACTCCAACCTATAGATTGAGTTCCATTGTCTGTGACAATGGTTCGGGGTATCCCATACCGGCATATAATGTTTCTGATGAGAAAGTTAATGACCTTCTTTGTTGTGATCGTAGTCAACTGTTCAGCCTCTGCCCATTTTGTGAAATAGTCTACTATCACTATTGCATATCTAGCACCCCCTTTGAAATGGGCAAGGTTCTGATAATGTCTATCTCCCAAATAGCGAATGGCCAAGAGCTAACCATTTGGTTGATCTCTATTAGGGGAACCCGTGGGATCTATGCGACCTCTGGCATTTGTCACATCTTTTGGAATAATTAGTGGCATCTTTGTTAACAGTTGGCCACGAGTATCTATAGCGCGATATTTTTCTGGCCGGGGTTTGCCCCCTAATATGCTCTTTGCAATCTCCTTCATGTAGTTCCATCAGTATCCTCTTGATATCATCATTAGCCACGCACTAAAACATGGGAACAGAGAATCCTCTTATATATAACTGGCCTTGTTGAATAGCATACCTGGAAGCTTGTCATACTAAGGCTCGTCTTTCGTTTTTTCTTTTAGGTTACGTGCCATGGTGGAGGAAATTTTTTGATGGAAGTCATCCATAATTCCCTTTCGAGTTCAGCATCGGCCTGGTCGACTTCCATCTGCTCGATACTCTGCATATTCAAGTTTTCTATAGGAACCAGTTCTGTCTCCCTCGGGTGGTCTGAACTGGCTAGTTTTGCCAACCTATCTGCCTTCTGATTCTCCCTTATGGGAATATGGGAAATGTTATACCGATCGAAACCTTGTAATAATTTCTCGACTTGCTTAATGTAGGAAGTTAATTGATCTCCCTTGGTAAGGTATTCCTTGTGGACTTGGAAAACCAAAAGTTGTGAATCATAAAAAATCTCAAGCAACATTACCTTCAAGTCCCTGACAAATTTAAGGCCGGCAATCAGGGCCTCATACTCGGAATCATTGTTGGTTGCTAGAAATTCTAACCTCAAAGCATAATAAACCGGCCGTCCCTCGGGAGATAGTAGTACTATGCCAACCCCCGAACGTCGGTTGTTTCGGGCTCCGTCCGTATATAGCTTCAAGACGGCTGGCTCCGGCCTGATCATCAAGGGCTCCGGATTATAATCTTGGCCTTTATCTTCTGGGGTAGTAAATTCTGCTATGACGTCAGTTAGGGCCTGCCCCCGGATTGATTTTCGTGGGATGATGGTTAAATCGAACGGACTTAATTCAATGTTCCACTCAAGTAACCTCCCGCTTGCCTTAGGCCACTGCAAGACTTATTGAAGGGGTTAGTCAGTGAATATTTTGATTGGGTGAGCCTGAAAGTAATGTCGAAGCTTCCTCGATGCAATGAATAAAATGTAAGCGAGCTTTTCGATCCTCAGATAGTTGTGCTCAGCTCCTGTCAACTTTTTGCTTACATAATAAACCAATCGTTGTACCTGATCTTCCTCACGGATCAGGACTGAGCTAATTGCGTGCGCAGATACCACTAAATACACAAAGAGATCTTCATGATCGATAGGTTTGGACATGATATATGGTTTTTCTAAGTGGTCGAGCAAGTTCTGGAAAGCTTTGACGGGTGTCCAAGCAAAGTTCTGTTTCCCTCTATTAATCAATTCAAAGAAGGGTAGTCATTTGTCGGTTGCCTTAGACATGAATCGGTCCATAATTGCTACTTTACCTGCTAAACTTTGAAAATCCTTGATGCTCCATGGTTCCTGGATTCCTTTGAGGACCGAAATTTGGTCAGGATTGATTTCAATCCCCCGAGAGCTAACTATGGAACCCAGAAACTTTCCCGATGCTACCCCGAAAGAAAATTTAGGGGGTTGAGCTTCATCCCATACTTGCAGAGGATGTTGAACATCTTTGATAGGTCATTTATGTGGTCGGTTGATCATTTTAACCTAACCAGCATATCGTCCATGTATACTTCCTTCATTTTCCCTATCTGGTCGTGGAACATCCAGTTAACTAGCCTTTGATAGGTCGCCCCTGTTTTCTTCAGGCCGAAGGGCATTACTACGTAACAGTATAGTCCAAGGTCAGTGGTGAAGCTAGTATATTCTTGGTCAGGAACATGCATGGCAATCTAGATGTATCCTGATTATGTGTCCATAAATGAAAGTAGCTCATTACCTGCGATCGAGTCGACTAACTAATCAATCATTGGTAATTGGAAGCTATCCATAGGGAAGGCTTCATTTAAGTCGGAAAAATCAATGCAAGTGCTCCACTTCCCATTAGCCTTCTTCACAAGTTCCTGGTTGGCTATCTAGTCGGAATAGGTCGAATCTCAGATAAATCCATTGGCTTGCAGCTTCCCGATTTCCTCCTACGAAGCTGCCAACCTTTCAGGGCCAAGCATTCACCTCTTTTGATATGTCATAGTATACTTCGGATGTGTAACGACCCGCCATTTTGACCATGCCGAATCTACAAAACATGTCAACTCGAAATATCCAAAACAACAGATTGTTATTAGCTTCTGGGGTAAACAGAATAAATCACAAAATCACAAATCACAGACACAGATACATAGCAATATAATACCTCGCAGCGGAAATTACAAAATACAATAGTAGTTCATGAAGCTACTAAATAAAAATTTACATCAGAGTTTACATAAATAATACAACGGAAGACTTAAATAATGAATTTCAGATACATAAATAAATGATAACAATTTGAAACAGAAACGACAGAAATAGTTGGATGACTGGAACAATATAATGAATAGATACAAGTGAGTGAATCCCGACATAAACTTCAACTCCAAGGATGAATCTCGAAAACTGGAATTCTCAATCTGACCCGAGAAACAATGCAAAACAAAACAACTCGGATCAGGACTAACATTCTCATGAAAGTAAATCAACTCAAATGAAATGTTCGATGAAATGCAATCAGTAACTTAGAGGATGTTTGGGATCACCATCCTCTAAGGATCCGTCAAACTAATACTATATAGTATAATACGCTATATACAATAATGTCTATCAGTAAAGTAAAATATCAAAATAGCGCAAGTGGGATTACCATTATTACCCTTACACCGTTTATATATTCCCATAGTATATACAGTATCGTAATTCCTCCGTAAACTAGAGGTTGATCAGAGGGCACTCCATATAAAACAGTACAAAACAAATCATAGTGGACTCGTATAAGGCATGTGACAAGGCACACAAGGAATGCCAGGGTGGATTCACCGTTTCCAGAGCCGAACTGGTGGTAACGCATAGTAGCTACTACCGCCCACCTCGATACACTCCCATAATCAAAAGGGTCCAAATCGAATCTCAACAGTAATAGAATAGTATCGAAGAAGTGTGCTCGATAAGAGGTATGATCTCACTTGGTTCGTGCATAGCTCCTGTTTTAGCCACATCAAGCTGACTCAAGGTAGTCTGGGTCTCGTAATTAATTATAAAATAAAATAAATGGAGCCGTTCGTCAAATCATCCCCTTCATTTTGGTACTCCACCGTGTACAAAGATGTTAAATTGGTTTTCGATATTGGCAGAGAGTATGACAATAACCGATCCCGGTCTCTTTAACAACCAATCGTTTACATTTTTCACACCATGGTCATTATTTAATAAATCACTTTATAAAATCATTTATACGAAAGCTCATATTCGAATTTTGATTCAAAATTAAATATCTAATTTCGAATATATTGAATTTTGAAAACAACTCTTTTATATCACTTTAATCAAATCGATTACAAACCGTAACATAAAGATTTCAAAATATAGTATAACTAATGCTATATCATTTAACTACGGTTTTATATAATTTTCCGATATTTTCACATAACGATTTTTAATCCGAAACGACGTATTTTCAAATCATATCTTAATGATCGCAATTTCCACTTAAATCGATACAAAATATTTACTTCGATATTATTTCGGTTTGGTTTATTTTCATCAAAACTCAACTTCAACAATTCAATTGTTTCAAGTTTACCATTATAAGATATCGTTTTAAATTGATTTATCAAGTCCAATATTTCGGTTCAAATTCAATACATACACTTTAAATCAAAATCTCATATTCCGCTTATAATTCAAAACAAATCGTGTCATACTTTATAACTCAAATCATAAATCCAATTTCATTACTTAAAATTCAAATCAAACTCTTATATTTCAAATTTGACAAATCATATCTTATCTACTCAAGTCGTACAAATTCCATATTGTAAAAAAAAATTCAAACCATAAGTTTAAAACCATCTTATAAATTCGATTTCACCAATTTCATAATTCAACTAAACGATTATGAGAACCAACTTCATATATAACATTACATATTCTAATTTACATTTAGTCACATTAAGTTTAGTTCAATTTGAATTCAAATCAATATCTCATATGAGTTCAATGTTAAAATCAAATATCATTATTACAAATTCCAACCTCGACTTAAGTCACAAAATCTTACATAAACCAACTTTGAGTTTAAAGTTTACAAAATATATATAAAGATAATTTAATTTTGAATATATATATATATATATAAGTTTAAAAAAAATTCTAATAATAATAAGAAAATAGATCATAAACATATATAAAATTTAAAATAATATAAAATAGGTTTAAAGAAAATATTATTATACAAAAGTTAAAAATTCTTTTATAAAAATATAAAATCTTAAATTATTATTTAAACTCAAAATTTCCAATTACTTTATTACGAAAACATGACCAACGATGTCCGTATTTAAATTTCTACCCTATGGTCAAGTGATACGGATATTTATCATTTCAACCAGCAATTTATAAAATTTCTACGGGTCTATCATTTCAACCCGCAATCCGAAATTCAACAAAATCGTTCAGGTCTATCATTTCAATTCGTAACGATTTTTCCTTAATCTAATGTTCGTTCGGGTATGTATCATTTCAACCCTTAGTGGATTTTTCTAAACTAAGGGTATCAACAATCACATAACAACAATCGCAGCATATATATCATCAGTGCAACTACATGTCATATGAATATATCGTGTCGCATATGAAATGTGCATATATATCAAATCAAACAATTTCTATCGGCAATCCTATACATTTCATATAACAGTTCATTATTGATCTAGCATTCATGAAAAATGTAAGTCAGGTGTGCGATAAACTCACCTTTCATGGCACAGAAATTGAGACGAAGAATGGATTTGACACAGAATGAAATGACGACTTCCAGGCACGACTCGGAATAGATTCAAATCACGGTAGCCGCTCAAGATATATTTTATTTTCATAGGAAGAGGTGAGGGAAATTTCAATGGACCGATAAGGCTATTGGGTTCCCTTGGGACGGTTTTTTGAACTCAACACTAAATAAACAAAAATAAACACAACACTTCTTTTTACACAAAATACTATATATTTAAAACAAACACACACAAAACATTTCAAAACCATTATAGATATAGCATATAAATTCATATATAAACACAAAACAAATATATATAAAAAATATTATAACTCACCCACAAAACAAACAATAAAATATACACCACATACCACTCACACAGATGCACACCAATAAACTCAATACAACTCAAAACAAACAACTCACACCATAACAAAATACAATACAAACTCACGCACCAACCACACATGAACACACGCCACTCTTACACTCAGCAAATACACTCACCATTTCATAAAACATACCAAAAAGGTTTTTCTAAATACTCACACCAAACTACACTTCTAAAGGAAAAAAAACGATAATTCCAAACACATCCGCAAGTTCAAACATGACTCAACGCTCACCACTCACGCACACAAAGTCAGGGGAGGGAAGAGACGCGAGTTCGACTTCATGGAGGAGCGCAGCAGGGTTCATCATTGGTTTGGCAACATCGGTGGTGAAGTGAGGGGTGTCAGCAGGTATCGGTGAGTGGTAGAGATGTTTCAGGGAGGCGGACGGGCTTGGTTGATGGCGGGCTGAGCAAGGTTGGGCGTGGAGCCGGGGTAGAGCAGCGGGGTTCAGATGCTAAGGAGGGGAAGGCGGATCTGGAGGGCTTAGCAGGTCACTGGGGCGAGGATGGTCAGAGTGTGAGAGTTGAAGATAGGGAAAGGGCCCGACTTTTACTGATGAGAGCGAGGAAGGGGAAGTTTGGAGAAGAAAGGCTGATGGCGGAAGGTAAGGGTAATGGTTTTGGGACAAAATGAAGATGCTACTGTTTATTATATAATATATACTATTATAATTTAAATGAAGGAAAAGCCGCAAAAGCTTTCAATCCGGGTAGGAGCAGTTCTCACGAGGTGAGTTGGAATGTTCAAAGCTAATTTTAAACATTTAAACAAACGGACAGTGTAATAACGGAATGGTAACGAATGGATTTCAAATTAGAAGTGAACGAACAGCTTTTTTTTTCTTTTGTAAACCAACGTTTTGGGATTTGAAAAGGTAGCAAGCTAAGACGGGCTCTAGAATGAATTAACAAATATTTCAATGCATGTTTAAGGTGTAACATTTTGTTTCCATTTGCATTCAATCCAAACTGAAGACGTTGGATGCCTAGGGTAAAGGAAGAGGTCTTTGGATAAAAATGAAATGCATTGTTGTCTTGGAATGGCCTTAGAAGGAAACGTTGACACTTAGAAGTCAAGTGAACAAATGAATTGATGCATTTCTTTTCTTTTACATAATAGCATACGTGCATGGCTTGCTTAGAATAGAAAGACTTGGGTTTTACAAATTTGAATGGAGCTTTGGAATAAAGAAAGAAATGAAACTGCTTTGGAAACGTGAATTAAGTGAATGCTTATATGACTTTTGAAATGGATGGCATTTAAAAAGGAAAAGGAAGAGTTGAAATTGAAAATGGCGCATGGCAAAATGGGAACAAATAAATAAAACACGTAATGCATGGTTTTTGAAATGGAACACTTACAAAAGGGACATGCATACTAAGCCATAGAAAACTAAACTTGAATGGAGGGTGTAGTAAAATAAAATGACTGGGTTTACAGACCCAAAATGACTAGAAAAATATGCAGGATCCAAATAGGGACACGTCGAACTCAAATGACATTGTTTCAAAAATGAACTATGCAAGGTTTTTCGCAATTACAACGCGAACCAAGCACTGAAACTGAAAACAAATATATTGCGGTAATCAGCGCGACGAGACGGACACAACGGTATATAATTTGCAGTGTCAAGATGCTCCATTCAAAAATGCATTACGGACCCCTTTGACATAAAAATGCGGACGGAAAATGGAGGTCAAAACGTCTGATTTTCACGAATTGAATTCCGCTGTTGGATTACTGACGACGAATAGAATATTTTTCATGTTTGTCCGAACTGGATTCGAAGAGATTTTAAAATCGATAAAATTTGAATGGTTATGCACAACATTGCACTGAAAATTGGACGATTGAAAAACATTCAAATTTTTCGATGAAATTTTCATTACTGCTACATCTCACTGTACGTATTTCACATATCAAATTCCCATTATGAGAAATTATAAAATATTTTCAAAATAAAAATTCGATATAATTCGGAATTTAAATCGTTAAAAATAGCGGGTTATTACACTCTCCCCCACTCAAAACTTTTCATCACCGAAAAGGAACGAGGTACGGAAATAGTAATTAAATAATAATTTTAAACCAATGGTTCATATATATTCTTATACGTATATATCATTTGAAATAAATATATTTGAATCAAAAGTTAAGATATTTTCAAACATTTCAAAATAATTTTAAGTATTCACTCGACGGTTCGATTGGCAGTATATAGCTACCCCACTTTCGTAACCTGAAAATAAATATCAATGATGTCGCGGTCATCACCAGAATCATTTTCAAGCGACTAGAGTGTGACTCTAAATCTATCTAGTACATATTGGATTTAACATACACGTTGATCAGACGTATACCCCAAATCGCTAAGTATTCGATAGGCCAATTTTTAACGTCAGATGAATACTCAAAGCATCTTTATATATTTAAACAGAATATATATCAAATTTCAAATCATATATTATAAATGATATGTTTCAAATCATTAAAATTTCACATAGGGAAATATATATTTCTCCCCTATTCATTTATTAAATCGAATATATAACAATATTGTTCTATATTATACCAAAATATTTTCAAATCAATATTCAAACTTATAAAACTTGTCAAATTCCATAAGTTTAAAATATAAACACATCTTATAAAATATAAAATCACAAAATATAAACATCAATTTTTTCAAAATATTGGTATTACCAAACAATATGTTGTTTACAAATATACATCTTACAAAAGGAAAGAATATATATATAAAAGAATTTCAATACTGCATCAAGGGAATTATAATACATATTTCAAGCTAATATAATAAGAATGAACTCGCTAGAAGGCTGATACTCTTCTTCTACTTCTTACCTCGTTATGGACGAGGATAAGTTATAAAATTCGAATAAAAAGCTGAACGAATAAAGAACTTAATCAACGAAGAAAGATTCGATGGAATGGAAATTTCAGAAAATGATTTAAATATTAACCAAAATTTTATATATGAAAATATTAGTTTAAAACATTTTTAAAACCATTTATACCTTAAAAATACGCTCTCTCTAGAAGGACTCTGTGGTTGATTCTACTCATTCTAGGGTCCTGCTACCCTATCTCTAATGAGTTTTTACCCGGCTAAAGCTTTGATAGAACCTGGCTCTGATACCAACTGTAACGACCCACCATTTTGACCGTGCCGAATCGACAAAACATGTCAACTCGAAACGTCCAAAACAACAGATTGTTATTAGCTTCTGGGGTAAACAGAATAAATCACAAAATCACAAATCACAGATACAGATACATAGCAATATAATACCTCGCAGCGGAAATTACAAAATACAATAGTAGTTCATGAAGCTACTAAATAAAAATTTACATCAGAGTTTACATAAATAATACAACGGAAGACTTAAACAATGAATTTCAAATACATAGATAAATGATAACAATTTGAAATAGAAACGACAGAAATAGTTGGATGACTGGAACAATATAATGAGTAGATACAAGTGAGTGAATGTAATGGCGCGTTTTGTTAGCTGTCGAATAATTAATTTATTTAATGATTTATATATCGATTTGGCGATATCGATAACTTAAAGTACAACGTTCGAACTTATAATTTATAATTATAATTAAAACGAACCTGAAAACGTCGCGGTAGTTCGCAATTTGGCGATTCGAACTTCAACTGAATATACAGAATCCGTTTTAAGTCGAATTTCTGTGAAACAAGAAACGTGTGGAGCTGGTGGAGTATATCTTTCTAGTGGAAGAGAAAAATCGGGATTTCGTCGTGTAGATTTTGATTTACGTCCAAATCAAATTTCAGAAAAGTCGCTGTGGAATTCCTTTATAATTCGTAACGCTTTATATACGTTATTAAAGGGATTTTCAATGTAAATTGAATATCGAATCAATCTGGACTCGGAATAGCGAGTATACAAATATACTGGAGCTGTATGATATTCCTCGGTGAATATATACGAGAATATATATATTTATTTATATTTAATTTAATTTTGTTTAAATATATTTATATATTAAAATGGTTCATTCAGAGCTTTAAAAATAGCCGGTTTTGCAAACGAAGTCAGAATTCGACGAAACTAGTTTTGTTGGATCCGCAATATCAAATGGTTGTTAGATTTCCAGTTTCGTGATTTTTAGAGTCAGTGTGTGACCGCAGAGATTTTTAGAGTGAAAAACAGTGAGTATTTTGACGGTTAAAAATACACTGTGTGAGCATACGGAGTCGGAATTCGACGAAACCAGTTTCGTTGAGACCGTAATGTCGAACTCTAGCTACATGTCCAGTTTCGTGATTTTTGGGTATAGTATGTAACCATGGTGATTTTTAGAAAGCAAAAACGTATATAAAAAGATAAAATAAAATATCCTAACAAAATGAATGGACTAAACAAAGGCCACACACACATACGTTTCCATCCACACAAAGATATCATCCTCAGTATAAATCATCTCAAGCCGCCGCAGTATTTCCTTGGATTCAAACACAAAACGCAAGTAGTAAAATCAAAATAAAATCGAGTATAAACCTATAAATCCCCAAGTGTATATAATCGCGATTCTCATCACATTCTCGTCGTTTGTATACCAATTTGGAAGAGCTCGGTTTTGATTTCCATCGAGGTTGTTCTCAACAGGAAGCGCTAGGGCATGGGTTTCAGGAAACTTGGTGAGGTCGAGCGTCGAACTGGATGGTTGGGTGAAATCGGGGTGGCGATGCGGTTGCTTTAGCGATGGTTAGGAGGATCTCGGTGAAGGGGATTGAAAGCCGACAGTGGGAGTGGCAAGTTCAGGGCGGCAGGTCGTTTCGAACAGAGGGGGTTCGAGCTCCATCTTTTTAGGTTGAGGTTGGAGAGGAAAGGATGGAGATTTGGTTGGTGAAGTTCTCTTTGAATTCGGTGGTTTGTAGGAGGAGTACGGGATGGATGAAATTGGGTAATGACTGTGAAATTGATGGGAGCGACGGGTTCGGTTCTGGAAGATGAGGAAGAAAGGTGCGGGTATAGATTGGGCGGGTCTGGTTTGGTCAATGGGCTGGGTTTCTTTTAGTGGTGAGGCCCGATTGTTTAACTAAAGTTTTATTTAAATTAAATTTGTATGCATGAACTTGTAAAATCGATATCTCTCTCATACGATATCAGATTGACGAACCATAAGTTGCGTTGGGATCATATGGACGAACACTACACCATGGAACTGACCGCGAGTCGATTGGGTTCCATTACAATTTATAGCAAAATAAATTGTCCGTCAGAATCAAGAGATGGTTATCGTTATTAACAATGATCGTCCAATGTGAGTAAAACTCACCAACTCTGAACAGTTATATTTTTATAATGTATTTTTAGAACTGTTAATCAACTGTTGATTGTTGTGTGTTGGTTGATTGATTGAACTGCTAGTCAGTTAGTGAAAATTATATATATATATATATGTAATTATATATATATATATATATATATAAACCGTTAAATATTTATATATTGATTCTGCTATAAGAATAATTTATATTGAACTGAAAGTGATGATAATCGTATTGTGTAACATCTGTGGATGCAGGGAGACAGGTTGGAGGAATCCGACTGGATTCCTCAACAGTTATTTTATTGTTTTCCATATATTGTTATATGATGTGATATAAAATCTGTGGGCGATTATATGTGCTTGGACGATATTGAACATCGTGATTTGATATGATTGAATACCATAACATACCGAAATGTTGATAAGGGGATTTTCAATGTTTATATTGAAAATGAATCTTACTTATAAAATCGATAGGATTTTATAAAAGGAAAACATTTATTTAATTTGAAAATAAATAAATGAAAAAGGAAACATTTATTTAGAAAATAAATGAAATAAAATAGAAACATTTATTTAGAAAATAAATGAATTAGAATATAAAGGAATATTTATTTTAGGAAATAAATAAAGGAACATTTATTTAGATTATAAATAAATGGAATAAAGGAATATTTATTTAGGGAATAAATAAAGGAACACTTGTTCGGAAAATAAATAGAATTATACAAGGATAGATTTAAACACGTGCTTCGCACACAAGTATAACACGATATGGATTTTTAGGAGATATTAAATAGGAAATCTATTTTTGACAGATAAAGTGAGAAGATTTAATTTATAAATAATGTTTTATAAATTAAATAAAATATTTATTGTTTGATAAATGGGATATATAAGTTTGAACTTATATAGAGAAGTAGAAATTGTTTTTAACACCGATAAAGTAAATAAGCGCTGTTAAAGGGAAATCCTTAGAAGGGGAGAACGTTATTAAAGGAACATTTATAAAGTGAAGAACCGTTACTAAAAGTAAATCTTTATAAATGAATAAACGTTGTTAAAGGAAATCTTTTAATGAATAAACGTTATAAAAAGGGAAATCTTTATAAGCAAATAAAGTATTCGAATAATAGTTATTCGAAGGAGTAAATCAAATAAGTTATTCGAATTAGTTATTCGAATAGAGTTAAGTTATTCGAATTAGTTATTCGAATAGAGTTAATCACATATAAGCTATTCGAATTAGTTATTCGAATAGAGTTAAACACATATAAGCTATTCGAATTAGTTATTCGAATATAGTTAAACACATATAAGTTATTCGAATTAGTTATTCGAATAGAGTTAACCACATATAAGTTATTCGAATTAGTTATTCGAATAGAGTTAAACATATATAAGTTATTCGAATTAGTTATTCGAATAGAGTTAAACATATATAAGTTATTCGAATTAGTTATTCGAATAGAGTTAAACAAGCTAGAGGTATTCAAATTAGTTATTTGAATAGAGTTAAATTAATAAGAGTTATTCGAATATTTGTTATTCGAGAAGGAATAAATCAAATCAAGTTAATTGAATATCAGTTATTCAATTTGAGTTAATCAAATTTAGTTATTCGATAAGAGTTAATCCATTTAAGTAAATTGAATATTAGTTATTCAATAAGAGTTAATCCATTTAAGTAAATCGAATATTAGTTATTCGATAGGGGTTAATCGAAATAGAGTTTTTCGAATATAAGTTATTAAAAAGGGAGAGTTAATCGAATAGAGATTACTCGAAAGAGAGTTATACGTCGAATTCGATTATAGCGAATTCGGGAAAGTACTATTTACTTTCCAGGGTTTAAATCAAGATTTAGAAATTAGGTGTCCGTTTAATTATTCAAGTTAGGAGATAAAGTTATAATTTAGGTTAGATATTGTAGAAGTAGGAATTATAAAGTTATAGTTGTAATCAAACGTTTTCATATAAGAAGTGGATTCGTAACCTGAATCCGAGAATTTGCGTAAACAGATGATTGGAAAAAAGTGAGTGATGAGCTTCATCTATTTCACAGTAAAGGACGTTGTTCAATTAAGGTCTGCGAGGTAATTATACCCTAACTTGATTGACTTCAGAATTGACAAAGGAATAGTTGTGGTTCGATCTAAAAGGTTGATTAGGAATAAAGTTAAGGAATAAGCGATAAATGGATTAAGCGAAACGATGTTTTATACAACGTTCATCGGAAATCCGTAAATGAGTTTTGGAAACGTTTTCCAAATATAGTCAGATATGTTTTCTAAACATAGAAAATGAAATGTTTTCATGATAAGAATTTAAGAAATAGAGTTAAGAAAATTCAGAAACTGACTGGAGAGGGTAAGTTGAACGGTTTTCTAAGTGACGATCTGATGTTGGTTTCGACCTTCCGGATTGATACTTAGAGAATCGTTCTCATACTAGTTACAGTTAGGGACTGATAGTTGCGAAATAATAGTGATGTGAAAATAAGCTATGGAAACGTTTTCCAATGATTAATAACATATATTTTCTAAATATATGAAATAAGGAAATGTGAACATATGATGATTGATTGATCGAATTCCCATTTGGAAATAAGATCGTTGTTTGTACACCGACATGTTTTCATTTGATAGTTAAATCACAGACTATCAAAGTTTTGACCATTTTTACGTTGTTAATATGGAGAGACCGGTTGGATTATTATCCGAAGAACCATTCCGTATTGGCATAAGCGTTGCGAATCAAGTATGCTGAAGATAATTGAAGACGGAGTAAAGTGCAAGGCTATTGTGAAAAGCCTAGGTAGGATGGATTCACTGAATAGTGCCTTCGGTTTATTCAGTCCCAGAACAACGTATATGGACGAGTGTCTGACAAAGTATTCTTAACGAATCATATATGTTGATCTCTTTAAACGTGTTACGTTAGTGGCGGAGAAATTTGTTTCTCTTAGCTTTTATACCCGTGATGGCTTGAGAAATCGATAATGATTTGGCGGGTATGACGATGTGGCATTCAAAGTAATTGAAGAAATAATCTGTCAAAGTGATAAACGTGACCTCAAAACCTCACAACCGGGAAATAACAGAAGTTGGGCTAGGCAGCATGGCTAGTTGGGCCATACCCAAGCAGGGTGTGTTATCACCATATAGAGAATATCCAATTGTACTTCTTTATAATCTATTTCAATGCTGTCCCTTATTGGGAAGGATGGTTGCTGATCCCAACCATCGGTGATAATATATTCGTTACATTCAAGCTAAATGAGTGGACGGTCATGTGTGGCCGGGTTGCAAGACGTTCTTGTTGAACCCTAGTGTATCTCCTCTAGAGTACACTGATCGGGAGGTGCTCCCATACCTTGTCTGTTGGAATCCAATCTCCAATAAGCGCTCACGGTTTTATTTGTATACTATGTATGTGGAACGTGAGATGCAAGCGTTCTGCTAGATTGATATCTATTTGTATTTAGACATTATTATACTATCAGAAAGATATCCTTTATTTAACCAAGTGTTGGAGTTTTATTCATACTAGTCCCATGACTGACCCGGAGTTTATTTTGTTTGTTTTCCCTAAACTCTTGGGTGCCTAAATTTGTACGGGCAGTCAAGTAGTCGGGATTTTACAGATACACTTGGAGAGCTTGGAGCAGGAGGCTTCAGGATTATAGCTATTATTATTCCGCTGTGTTGTTAAGTGTTGTACTTTGATATGGTATGTATATACGAGTAATGATTTGTATTTCAAAGTTATGTTATATTTTATTCGTTCCGCTGTGAGATTCGTGTTTACTCTGATGATGTAAGTTCTTCTTCTTCTTCTATTCTATTAGTTCTATCTTTTCTTCCTCACCCTCTACTTTCTTTCACTAACAGCGCGGAATTTTCGACTCTCGAGGAGTCGAAAATTTCCAGCCGTTACAGTGAATCCCAACATAAACTTCAACTCCAAGGATGAATCTCGAAAACTGGAATTCTCAATCTGACCCGAGAAACAATGCAAAACAAAACAACTCGGATCAGGACTAACATTCTCATGAAAGTAAATCAACTCAAATGAAATGTTCGATGAAATGCAATCAGTAACTTAGAGGATGTTTGGGATCACCATCCTCTAAGGATCCGTCAAACTAGTACTATATAGTATAATACGCTATATACAATAATGTCTATCAGTAAAGTAAAATATCAAAATAGCGTAAGCGGGATTACCATTATTACCCTTGCACCGTTTATATATTCCCATAGTATATACAGTGCCGTAATTCCTCCGTAAACTGGAAGTTGATCAGAGGGCACTCCATATAAAACAGTACAAAACAAATCGTAGTGGACTCGTATAAGGCATGTGACAAGGCACACAAGGAATGCCAGGGTGGATTCACCGTTTGCAGAACCGAACTGATGGTAACGCATAGTAGCTACTACCGCCCACCTCGATACACACTCCCACAATCAAAAGGGCCCAAATCGAATCTCAACAGTAATAGAATAATATCGAAGAAGTGTGCTCGATAAGAGGTATGACCTCACTTGGTTCGTGCATAGCTCCTGTTTTAGCCACATCAAGCTGACTCAAGGTAGTCAAGGTCTCGTAATTAATTATAAAATAAAATAAATGGAGCCGTTCGCCAAATCATCCCCTTCATTCTGGTACTCCACCGCGTACACGGTTGTTAAAGTGGTTTTCGATATTGGTAGAGAGTATGACAATAACCGATCCCGGTCTCTTTAACAACCAATCGTTTACATTTTTCACACCGTGGTCATTATTTAATAAATCACTTTATAAAATCATTTATACGAAAGCTCATATTCGAATTTGAATTCAAAATTAAATATCTAATTTCGAATATATTGAATTTTGAAAACAACTCTTTTATATCACTTTAATCAAATCGATTACAAACCATAACATAAAGATTTTAAAATATAGTATAACTAATGCTATATCATTTAACTACGGTTTTATATAATTTTCCGAAATTATCACATAACGATTTTCAATTCGAAACGACTTATTTTCAAATCATATCTTAATGATCGCAATTTCCACTTAAATCGATACAAAATATTTACTTCGATAATATTTCGGTTTGGTTTATATTCATCAAAACTCAACTTCAACAATTCAATTGTTTCAAGTTTACCATTATAAGATATCGTTTTAGATTGATTTATCAAGTCCAATATTTCGGTTCAAATTCAATACATACACTTTAAATCAAAATCTCATATTCCTCTTATAATTCAAAACAAATCGTGTCATACTTTATAACTCAAATCATAAATCCAATTTCATTACTTAAAATTCAAATCAAACTCTTATATTTCAAATTTGACAAATAATATCTTATCTACTCAAGTCGTACAAATTCCATATTGTAAAAAAAATTCAAACCATAAGTTTAAAACCATCATATAAATTCGATTTCACCAATTTCGTAATTTAACTAAACGATTATGAGAACTAACTTCATGTATAACATTACATATTCTAATTTACATTTAGTCACATTAAGTTTAATTCAATTTGAATTCAAATTTATATCTCATATGAGTTCAATGTTAAAATCAAATATCGTTATTACAAATTCCAACCTCGACTTAAGTCACAAAATCTTACATAAACCAACTTTGAGTTTAAAGTTTACAAAATATATATAAAGATAATTTAATTTTGAATATATATATATATAAGTTTAAAAAAATTCTAATAATAATTAGAAAATAGATTATAAACATATATAAAATTTAAAATAATATAAAATAGGTTTAAAGAAAATATTATTATACAAAAGTTAAAAATTCTTTTATAAAAATATAAAATCTTAAATTATTATTTAAACTCAAAATTTCCAATTACTTTATTACGAAAACATGACCAACGATGTCCGTATTTAAATTTCTACGCTATGGTCAAGTGATACGGATATTTATCATTTCAACCAGCAATTTATAAAATTTCTATGGGTCTATCATTTCAACCCGCAATCCGAAATTCAACAAAATCGTTCAGGTCTATCATTTCAAATCGTAACGATTTTTCCTTAATCTAATGTTCGTTCGGGTATGTATCATTTCAACCCTTAGTGGATTTTTATAAACTAGGGGTATCAACAATCACATAACAACAATCACAGCATATATATCATCAGTGCAACTACATGTCATATGAATATATCGTGTCGCATATGAAATGTGCATATATATCAAATCAAACAATTTCTATCAGCAATCCTATACATTTCATATAACAGTTCATTATTGATCTAGCATTCATGAAAAATGTAAGTCAGGTGTGAGATAAACTCACCTTTCGTGGCACAGAAATTGAGAAAAAGAATGGATTTGGCACAGAACGAAATGGCGACTTCCAGGCATGACTCGGAATAGATTCAAATCATGGTAGCCGCTCAAGATATATTTTATTTTCATAAGAAGAGGTGAGGGAAATTTCAATGGACTGATAAGGTTATTGAGTTCCCTTGGGACGGTTTTTTGAACTCAACACCAAATAAACAAAAATAAACACAACACTTCTTTTTACACAAAATATTATATATTTAAAACAAACACACACAAAATATTTCAAAACCATTATAGATATAGCCTGTAAATTCATATATAAACACAAAACAAATATATATAAAAAATATTATAACTCACCTACAAAACAAACAATAAAATATACACCACATTCCACTCACACAGATGCACACCAATAAACTCAACGCAACTCAAAACAAACAACTCACACCATAACAAAATACAATACAAACTCGTGCACCAACCACACATGAACACACGCCACTCTTACACTCAGCAAATACACTCACCATTTCATAAAACATACCAAAATGGTTTTTCTAAATACTCACTCCAAACTACACTTCTATAGGAAAAAAACGATAATTCCAAACACATCCGCAAGTTCAAACATGACACAACGCTCACCACTCACGCACACAAAGTCAGGGGAGGGAAGAGACGCAAGTTCGACTTCATGGAGGAGCGCAGCAGGGTTCAGCACTGTTTTGGCAACGTCGGTGGTGAAGTGAGGGGTGTCAGCAGGTTTCAGTGAGTGGTAGAGCAGTTTCAGGGAGGCGGACGGGCATGGTTGATGGCGGGCTGAGCAAGGTTGGACGTGGAGCCGGGGCAGAGCAGTGGAGTTCAGATGCTAAGGAGGGGAGGGCGGATCTAGATGGCTTAGCAGGTCACTGGGGCGAGGATGGTCGGAGTGTGAGAGTTGAAGAGTGGGAAAGGGCCCGGCTTTTACTGATGAGAGCGAGGAAGGGGAAGTTTGGAGAAGAAAGGCTGATGGCGGAAGGTAAGGGTAATGGTTTTGGGACAAAATGAAGATGCTACTATTTATTATATAATATGTACTATTATAATTTAAATGAAGGAAAAGCCGCAAAAGCTTTCAATCTGGGTAGGAGCGGTTCTCATGAGGTGAGTTGGAATGTTCAAAGCTAATTTTAAACATTTAAACAAACGGACAGTGTAATAACGGAATGGTAACAAATGGATTTCGAATTAGAAGTGAACGAATAGCTTTTTTTCTCTTTTGTAAACCAACGTTTTGGGATTTGAAAAGGTAGCAAGCTAAGACGGGCTCTAGAATGAATTAACAAATATTTCAATGCATGTTTAAGGTGTAACCTTTTGTTTCCATTTGCATTCAATCCAAACTGAAGACGTTGGATGCCTAGGGTAAAGGAAGAGGTCTTTGGATAAAAATGAAATGCATTGTTGTCTTGGAATGGCCTTAGCAGGAAACGTTGACACTTAGAAGTCAAGTGAACAAATGAATTGATGCATTTCTTTTCTTTTACATAATAGCATACATGCATGGCTTGCTCAGAATAGAAAGACTTGGGTTTTACAAATTTGAATGGAGCTTTGGAATAAATAAAGAAATGAAACTGCTTTGGAAACGTAAATAAAGTGAATGCTTATATGACTTTTGAAATGGATGGCATTTAAAAAGGAAAAGGAAGAGTTGAAATTGAAAATGGCGCATGGCAAAATGGGAACAAATAAATAAAACGCGTAATGCATAGTTTATGAAATGGAACACTTACAAAAGGGACATGCATACTAAGCCATAGAAAACTAAACTTGAATGGAGGGTGTAGTAAAATAAAATGACTGGGTTTACAGACCCAAAATGACTAGAAAAATATGCAGGATCCAAATAGGGACACGTCGAACTCAAATGACATTATTTCAAAAATGAACTATGCAAGGTTTTTCACAATTACAGCGCGAACCAAGCACTGAAACTGAGAAACAAATATATTGCGGTAATCAGCATGACGAGACGGACACAACGGTATATAATTTGCAGTGTCAGGATGCTCCGTTCAAAAATGCATTACGGACCCCTTTGACGTAAAAATGCGGACGGAAAACGGAGGTCAAAACGTCTGATTTTCACGAATTGAATTCCGCCGTTGGATTACTGACGACGAATATAATATTTTTCATGTTTGTCCGAACTGGATTTGAAGAGATTTTAAAATCGATAAAATTTGAACGGTTATGCGCAGCATTGCACTGAAAATTGGACGATTGAAAAACGTTCAAATTTTTCGATGAAATTTTCACTACTGCTACATCTCACTGTACGTATTTCAAATATCAAATTCCCATTATGAGAAATTATAAAATATTTTCAAAATTAAAACTCGATATAATTCGGAATTTAATTCGTTAAAAATAGCGAGTTATTACAGGATCAATGCCGAGGGAATGAGTTATAATGGAAGGTGAAATCCCATACATGTCAGCGTAGGTCCATGCAAACACGTCTAGGTTTGCCCAGAGGAACTTTGTTAATTCCCACGTCCGGAGGGAATTAAGATGGTATCCAATCTTTAGGACCTTAGTAGGGTCGTCCTCATCGATTGAAATTTCCACGGTAGCCTCATTCAAAGCCGTTTCTGCACCCCGACTCATCGTCCTATCGTGGGTCGATGTTGTCGACTTCACAAATGGAGGATCCTGACCGGGGTATTCTCTTTAATTGCTATGCTTTTTTCCCCTCCTTGGGGATAGAGGATTCTTCAGACTCTTTGTTGCCACCACCCTGTAACTCTTTCCATTCTGCCAGGTAATAGGCTCGACTTGTAACTTGGTCTCCATGCACGGTTCCAATTCCACTATCAGTCGGAAATTTCAAAAGCAAACACCAGGGGGCGATGCATGCCCTAAATACAAATAGGGTGGATGGATCGTCCCAAAAAGGCATTGTAATGTGAGTTGATATTCATCACAACAAATGGCGAAATTCTGACTCTCCGACGGCCTCCATCTCCCAGTTCCACATATAGCTTGACCTGGTCAATGGGTACGGTGGAAGCCCCACTGAAACCGCGTATTTGACCATCATACAGTTCCAGGTCTTTTACTTCTAGTTTCATTTGATCGAGGCCTATTTGAACAAAATATTCAATGATCTTCCATTGTCGACTAGCACTTTTCGGACCGTGGCTGGTCCAATGACAGCTGTTATAACCAGCGGTCAACCGTCGGGACTTCTATGCCGATCGTGGAAGACGATATCATCGCCTATCATCCTTCTTTGTTTAATGGGAATGGTAGCCTCGAGGGGATTTGTCTCTTTAACATCGAGATGTTTCATGGAGTTGAGATATCGTTCCATGGCTCTTACACTATGACCTGCCGGATGCGGTCCTCCAACAATGGCATTAATAACAATACCTTTTCCTTTCTCCTAGGGGGTTTCTCGAGGTACAGCTTGGTTCTATTTAGGCGTCGAATTTCCTTGCCCCCTGTCCCTCATGGTCGTCTTATACTCATTAAGCTTTCCTTCTCGAATTAACTTCTCAATGAAGTCCCTGAGGTGTCGATATTTGTTGGTCGTATGCTTGTAGATATCATGGAATAGGCAATATTTCTTGGTCGCCTGCTCTTTCTCTGTGGGTTCATCTTATAATGAACCGTGTTGCAGGTGTCGAGATAGATATTCTCCAATGTGTCATTCAAGGTCTTGTATGTATCAAATGCCTGGAATCTGGGGCTCTTCCGGACGCCCCTGTTGTCTTGGGCTCCCATTGGTCTCCTTTATTCCTTCACTGCTTCGTTTGTCGCGGTTTTCAACATTCACTTCCACTTTTCCTGAGTTATCCCTAGATTGTTTGACTGCGACATTATTCTGGGTCGACGGAGTAAATGTAGTTTTCGACCCATCTTCCTCTTCTAACTGTGCATCTTCTTGCCTCAATCGGATATGTGCCTTCTTATAGAAAGCCTCTATCATGGTTGGTGGCTTTCCAATCAAATATTTTCTGAATTTTGTTTGCTTGTCAATGCCATTGACCATGGCCATCAGAACAGTCTCATGGTTGGGGTTACTAAATTCAGTAGCAGTCCAGTTGAATCGATTAAGATAGTTCCTCAGGGATTCACCTCTAACCTGCTTAACTGCTGAAAGAGCCATGCCGTGCTTCGATTTGGTAGCGTGAAGGCGGAATTGAGTCAAAAACTTCTCACTCAAATCTTTAAAGCTTGGGACCGACCTCGCTAGAAAGCGTACAAACCAAATGAGTGCTATTTCGCTTAAAAAGATTGAAAATGCTTTGCACTTTATAGTGTTGGGGGCCACCGCCATTCTATGTGCCACGAGTACCTCATCAAGTGCTGTTGTGGATCGAAGGTACCATCGTATTGGTTCATCTGGGGCATATTGAACCTAATGGGGAACTTTGCTTGTATGATATCGTCGGTGAATGGTGTATGGTTTTGGTCCACTCTCCAGTCTTCATTCCTATGTCTGTGACTCTCGTTTATAATCTACCGTACCATGATGGTCAGATTTGGCGGAATGACTGTATCTGGGTCAACTTCCTCAACAGAACGACCTCTTCGACCTCTTTCATCAGGTACTGCCGTCTAGGCATTCTTTCTTCCTCCTTGGGTATCTTGGTCAATCAATAGATTCCATGGGGGATGAATGGGGCCTAATCCCCCCAAGAAGAATTTTGGTGCATAGGAGGAGATGCCTCTCGGTTTTGTGGAGCTATGGAATCAACAATTTCCACCTCGGTTTTGTTGACTTGCGCTTGGTTTCCTTCCCTTGGTGCGTCCTGACATCTCTCAAGGTGTAACAGCTGAACATTTTCAGCTCTTTCTAGTGGGCATTGAGGTTGACATGGGTCTCTGCTTACCCCAGATGAGGAGGAGCCTTCTGACACTTGATCTAGGGAGTTGATGGTCCCGGGCCTCTTGGGTTTGGTGTCTGAACTCCTCCCACTACCTTGTCATGCGAGTCATGTCTTGTCGGATCGTAGCATTCTCTAGATCATGGGCTTTTAAGGCATCCGTAGTTTCCTGAAGTCGATTTATCACGGCCATAAACTCGTCTTGGGTGGAGAAAGTAGAAGATGGAGTTGAGCCTGCCACGGGGGGTAATGCAGGTTGTTCTGGAGCAATTTCAGGGGCGACCGATCTGCCGGCCGTTTCCATAGATGTTTCTACCTCCGGCTGTTTTCCAATATTGCAGGCTGATTTTCTAGCCATACCTTAATTAATTCCTAGATAAAAGCAGGATTTTTGTCTCGGACTTGATGATCCGAAAGTAGAGCAAAAACCAAACTGGTTTGAGATGTCACTTCTCAATGAAAGCACTAAAGTGTTGACACCAAAAATTGGCACAACACCCAAAGAGAGGGTTGTGTAGAGAACAAATGAAGATTAATAACTACAAAAGAGTAAAATAAGGGGAAAATCACACACCAATTTGGAGTGGTTTGGCGTTAAAGAGCCTACGTCCACTTTATAATCTCTTATGTAGTATTTCACTATTAGACAAAATAATTACAATGGCCGTACAATAAGAGATCAATGAAGAGTATTTAAAAGTTAGGGTTTTTCCAATACCATACAGTCCCCCTTATTGAATTTAGAAGAGGAATTTATAGATGGTACAGTGCTTGAGCCGGCTTGTACACATGTCACTGGATCCAAGAGAATAGTCGGCACTAAATTTATCGGTCTCACCTGAAGAATGGCTACTCTTTTTGAATTATCTACATGAAGCGGTACTTGATCCATCTAACTCGGGTGATCTGAAGGGGAAAAGATCTGGGACGAGCTAGTCTTTAGGCAATTTTCTCAGATCACAATTGGATGCAACATAGCTAATCATGCTTAGTCATATCGGACTTCTCCTGGGCCGTGTCTAACAAGGGAAGAGAGCTTAGATGTCGGGCCTCATCGATGGGCTGTCCGAAAGGCCTACCAACATATATATGAAAAATAAAATAAAGATAATGCAAATAAAAATGTAATGCATGCATTAACAAAAAAAAGGATTGGTTGCATGTTGTGTAATTATGTTACATGCATTGATTATGCATTAATAACAAAGGAGAAATAAAGGAAAAAGATTCATGCAATGTTTTAATTGAAATATTGTAACAAGCAAGAAAAAGAGAAGTAAGAAGAGAACAACAATTACCATTGTTCTAGGCCTTGTTAATAATAGCCTCAGTAATCTAGTTGGTTAGAGCATGTGACTTGCAACAAGAGGTACAGATTTCGATCCCCGTCGTCATATTTTTGTTTTAAGGGAACGACTAAAATAACACATGTTCATGAAGGAAAATATGTATAAACACACATATAAGGAAAAAATAAACATATAAGGAAGTAAAGAAAATATACATACATATGTATATGAGAATATACACGTATATATGTGTTGGAATATATACAAGAGATAAAATTCAAGATAAGGCTGAAATACGAGAAATATGGTAAGAATCAAATAACGTTGCAATACCATTTGAATTTTGAAAACGAAACAAAAGTTATGCATATATATACGCGTAAAATGGTCATTACAAGTTTTGTATACATAAAAGGGCCTAATATATGAACATATTCAAATCAATTCAGAACTGAAGGCCATATGGATAAAAAAACTATGGTCGAGGTTGACCTAGGGTTCGATCCCGAGGTCGACCCACCCTAGATCCAGTCAGGTTCATTGGCGTATCTGGACTGTTTTCTTAACCAAGTTCAATGTTGACTCAGCATTGCGTGTACGATAAGATCCTGAACACCTATAAATAGGCTAGTAAAACCTAACTAAATCTTACATTTTTGAGACGACGCCTATACTCTGCCATTCTCCCTCCTCCTTATATCTCTTCAACAAAATAAGATAATTAGTTTAGGAAAATTCTGAATCACGATCTGGATGAAAAGAATGAATATTAATTAGAAGGTGTTCAGAATCATATTCGAAGTGAGGTAATTTTCTAGTTCTGGTCTATTCAATTTTCTTCCTTTTTCTCCCCTTTTTCTTTTAGTAAAAATTATAAATCCATGGTTGTTAGGTTCCGAATCCAATTAAGGGAAAACCATGGAATGCTAGAACTGGACCAGATCTAGGATCTGGAAAGCAAATGAGGTGAGTGGATTTAAGTTACATCATTTTTGATAATGTATATTATCGTTTAAACATTCTCTATTATTATGCAAAGTAAAGTGGTGAAATGTTGTATATGACATGTTGAAATATGATATGTTGAAATGTTTAAACATATGTCAAAAAGATTAAAGTGATGAATATGACATGTTGGAATATTAATATGCTAAGATATTAATATGTTGGGAAATTCATATGCTGAAATATAAACTTGAAAAAATATGTGTACCGATTACTATTGTTTAATTCCATGTTTACTTGTGACATTTATGTACCTGGACCATTAACGGTAGAAATTGAGAAAATTGCATGTTAGTTTGTTTGATTTGAACAATTACATGATTAAACAATTACATATTAGAATAGAATTTATTGTATGTTAGAAAGAACATGTGACCTAAAATGGGTTTAATATGATGACATGTAAAATACAGACTTGAAAGAATAAGACATGCCAAAATTATATAGAAAATTTAAAGTAAATAGGAAACTGTAACCGCGCTTAGACACGAGGCTAGTTTACACTTGCGGTAGAAGTCTGCCCGGAACCTCTCGGCATATCCAGCATCCACAAGTGGTAAATCTAATGTGAGAGGTCTAACTGCATAAATAAAACATGTAGTGGTGCTAAAACGCGAGGTTAAATCAACTTATTGTAGAAGTCTACCATGAATCGCCCGACAAATCCAGAATCCACAAGTATTGGATTAATATGAAAGGTGTAGTGCATAAATATATATGTATATATAAATATATGTAAATAACAGGACTAATAAACAGCATTAACTGTAATTAATGGAAATAAATGGAATTGAAAGAAAGATACAACATCAAAAAGGATTGGAACGAACAAGGAATGATAATGACCTATTATAAATTAATTACATTAATGAGAATGTTATATAATAGGTAGACTTGTCCTAGGGACAAGTGGAGATTATAACTTAGGTTAAAATAAATGATTAAGAAAATGAGATAACTTATGTAATGAGATGAGTGGTACTTAACTGTAAATTAAGTAATCAGTAAATGGGGAAAATTGAAACTAGTTGTTTGTAATAAGTAGAGAAAAGGGGGTGATTTATGAAATGTGAGAAGTTGTACTTAATTATAAATTAAGTAATCTGTAAACTTGGAAATCTGAAATCTGCTGATAAGAATAACATGTTAAGGGGATAAGAGGAAATTATAACATAGGTTATAATAAATGGAAAGGAGACTTATTAGTGAACATTAGTTATAACTAAGTTAATAAGTAAACAATGATAAGTTGTAGTGACAATGTAAGATGGAATTATGATTAAATAGGAAAGAGTGAGGCAGACTTATGAAATGAAATAAGTTATATTTAACCATAAATAATGATTAACATGTTAAAAAGAAAACATGTGAATCGAGATCTACTTAATGACATATTAAGTTGAACATGTTATTGTGGCTATGAAATAAAACAAGAACATAAAGGGATTGTGGATTACAGACCTTGGATCACAATATAGGAAACAACATGTTGTGGGCTTATTAATAAACTTAAATGGGTTAAGTTATATGACTGAATTTAATAAGCAAGAGGAACTTGGTAACTTGAATAAGAAGTTAATATGAATGGGAATGACCAGGTTACATGGAAACCTGATGAGGTAAAGCAAGCACATAAAGGAATGTTTAGACATAGGGTCTAATAACATATTAAAATGAGGCGCTTGGACCAGTCCACACATTTGAGGGTGAATAACCTAATGGGGTAGATCATCATGGTGTCATAAGGCACGAGGGGAGAACACATTCATCTGATTATTCTGTTGGCTCCAACGGACTGGAAAGGGAAGCATGCGACTTCCTGAGATACGTAAGGTTATCCTAGTATTCCTTATTGCGATGGCAGATGTTTAGGCTGTGCTCGCAGCGGTTGGGTCTACACGTTACTACCAGGAGGGTAGGCCTTGACTGCAAAAGTAGCTTTGCAGTCAGAATGTTGTGACGAGGTGACACTGGAGTGATTAGGCGATCGCCTCAACGAGAGGCGAGGTCAGGACCAGCAAGGATAGTAGATCATCAGGTACCGGTCATCGGCGGCCCGTGGGATGCGAAAAGACTAGTCCTAAACCCAATAGGCCATTCACCTTTCACTATTGAGGTATGGTGGTTGAGGTAAGATGCCAACTGGACGTTTAGATTGTTTGTTAGGGGCAAGTTTCTTAGCTCTTGTAGTCTTTACTAGTTGAGGGAGGGGCCAAGATGGAGCCATAGCCACCATGAAAAACAGACCCGAGGGATTCTGTATTTTGAGGCTCTTAAAGGCGGACTTGTACAGATATGGAAAAGCTCTCGACCGAGTTATGTGTTTCTTGTATAGCCCTTCCACGAATCTCTATTCACATTATGTGCGGTTAAGGCATCGAATACGATTGATGGTGCATACATAGGGAAGTCTGGATACATGCATGTCCGCTCTGGGTAGTGTATCGTAGACTTGAGGGCCTTACTCTGGTATGGAATCTGATTCGATCGAAGGTGGCCGTCCGTACGCTTACATAGCATAGTAATGAAAGATATATGCAGAACGTAACATTGTAATGTAGAGATCCATACGTCACTCCGGTGTAGGATGAGGGGCTGCGTTCATTTCTGTGGCACTACGGTGGAGACCGTGCGAGTGGGGTACAATGGATTGTACCTCAATATTGGGGAGGGGGTAGCTACATATATACTGTATTAGGTTATTCCGCTGGGAAGTAAATGGGTACGACGTGTGTGTAAGCCTTGAGTGCTGTTAACCCAAGTAACCTAATAAATAAGAAAATGTGATTGAACAATATATATAGGATCATCCAAAGTGTATAGTTTAAATCCAATCACCAAAACTTATGTTCTGACCCCATCCTCATAACATACTCGCAAGTCAGATATGTGGCAAAGATATGATAGCTTTGGATACTGGCTAGGCAGTATTATTAATAGGGTAAGGCTATACTTTGATTATATTATACTTTATCTATTCTGCTGTGAGATATTTTCTGATCTCTAATATATTTTATATCTGTCTTAACTGGATACCAGAGCAACCAACACGGGTTTTGATAGATTATAATTTTGAAAAAAAATCGGTGTGTCGGAATTCGGGTTGTTACAAATAGTACCCATAAATTATTTCTTATATAAGTTCTTTTACTGTTTTATAGTTAATACATGTTCTTTTATTTAGATATACAGTTAATTTATGTTCATGTATAGATCTATCTTCTTTACCCCTTCTTTATCTTTAATTTGTTTACATTCTTTTTATATGCCTATTTTATACCATTTGGGTTTGATTCTATTTTTCTTCTTCCTTTTCCTTTTATTTATGTTGAACCTAGGTCACCGAAAGCCTAGGCCATTTGCTGTTTATATATGCGCGTAATTTGAATAATTGGAATAATTGAAATGACAATAAAAAGGAGAATCTGGGGAATATTGTAACATGAGGACATTTGACTATAAAACTTGGGGATTATAGTAAAAAGGAAAATATGCAGACATGTGGAAGAATCTAGACTTAATTTAAGATTAAAAAAAGAACATGTTATGAAAATGTACGTATCAGTTGTAAATTAAGTAAACTGAATTACTGTAATATATACATACATCTGGGCAGGTGCTTGTTTTGGGGAAGGGGTTGTACACAAAATAACATTTAGAAAGAAATGTCATTTACAACCATGCTTATTAATAAACTTAAACATGCTAAGTTAGAATGGATAATTAATAGGCTAAGAGGTCCCTAGTTTTTTGTTGCATTAAGTTTTGGGGACTCTTAAATCTTAGTTACTTGGGGGCACAAGCTTAAGGGGATTGGCTTGTGTATTTTTGTGCGAAACCCATATCATTCAGTGTCCCTGTTATTATCTTAGGAGGGGCCTCACACTAGTAGCGATCAGAGCATGCTTATATTGAAATGGGGAGTAAGAGGTTCAAAGAGGAAGGTGGGAACGGGCGCGTTCTGGCGGAGTCATAAGCGTGCATGGATCCTACTGGGGAAACTAAGACGTTGCAACGCCAGTAAATAGTTTGTCTCCTATAAGTTGCCGCTTCAGGAATTGATATACCTTTCTATCAGGGCTGACACGGGATATTTATGCAATAGGGGCCGATCGCATGGGTAGTAATTAGGGTAAAACCTAATCTTGATATACTGGTATTGGTGTAGAAAACTTGCTCTTGGATAAATGAGAAGCTTAACTATTCTTATCTTATCTTGTTATCCGCTTACTTCACACTTGCCTATTATTTTTACTATGCTTTCTCATCCAGTATTATTTACTTGTCTTGATACCGTTTATCTGTGCTTATGCTAAAAATCACCGGACTCGCCAAACATTGTGTCTGACAAATTTTGTTTTCCTTCTCTCTCTTCCTCTTCACCCCCTCAGGTTCTCAGGGTAGTGATCAACACTGACCGTGATATTTAGCTTGGATTCTTGGATTTCTGACTTTATATATTGCTTTGATTATTTCTTTACTTTGATATGGCTATTGAAGAGGGATATGCTTTTAAGATTTTGTACTATGATAATTTGCTTCATAAGACAGTTGGTTTTATCTATTGTATTTAGCATTTGTTAACTTTGACAAAATTGATGTTGTAATTAGGATTTGGAAGTGATCCTTTTTATTTAATAAAAGTTAATTTTCCCGCTGCAATTATTATTATGTCTTGTGAAAATTTGGTAATTATGTACTTATTCGCTTCACAGAATGTAATGCATGCTCATATGAGTGACATTAGGGGATATGGGATGTCACGCTTGGTATCAGAACTAAAGGTTACAAGATTAGAGATTTTTTTTGGAAAAATGTTTTCAAAAGCAAAGTATTTTCAAATAAAACCTATTTTTGAAAAGCATATCCCCTATAGTCATATATAATATTCCTGTGATTCTCTTTTTGAATCCTTGTTTTCCTCACTTTTCAATATGTCTAGGGCTACTAATCTTCCTGAGGGCATTCCACTACCGACATGGTTTCATAGATATTTGGAAACTATGGCACCTCTCGGAACACAAGGAGATTCCCCAACCCCAGCGGCATCGTGGTACTTAGATTTCTACGTGATGGGAGGTAAGCTGTATCGTGATGGGCGGTAAGCCGTATCGTGGTACTTAGCTCCACATCCTACTATAGTCAACTTTTCTAAGCTTTGTAAGGATTTATGCATGATCGGAGGCAAGTCGTATCGTGTTACTTAGAGTTTTGTTGAGGCGCACTATTGGCTTAGAGAAGCAGAGAATGTGTTTGGTCTTTTCGAGCTCAACGATAGAAGAAAGTTATAGTTGGCCAATTGGAAACTGAAGGAGGAAGCTTCCTATTGGTGGGAAGTGACACAGGATGGACAAGCAGTAGCTACTTGGGATGATTTCAAACAGAGATATGAGGCGAAGTTCTTGTCTCAAGCAAAGGAAGGAATATAGATGGAGAAATTTTTTGCTTTAAAACAAGGAAGTATGTTAGTAAAAGGATATGTTAACAAGTTTAATCAGCTAGCAAGATACAGTTTGGACTTAGTGAAAACTCCCCATAAGAAGGCTCTTAGATTTGCGAGAGGGTTGAATCAACCTTTCCAAGGACTAGCATTGTTACATATCCTGAACGGGGCGACTTTTGAGAGGCTTGTTGATATAGCTTTGCTGCACAAGGATGGCAAAGAGGAGAAAAAGGAAGTCAAGACCGAGGAAGCACAGCCCAAGGATGAGAAAAATAAATGGTGGCAAAGAAGGGAGTGCAAAAGAAAAGAGTAAAGCCTAATAAGGCTCAAATCAAGACAGGGTTTAACTTCCATGGTTGCAGAGCTTTAGGACATTTTGTGAAATATAGTAAAAGAGCAAAGAAGGCTTGTTTCAGTTATGGTCAACTTGGACACTTCACTAAGCAATGCTCTAACAAACAAGGACAAGGGGTAGGATCGTTTGGAGGAAAAGTGCATGCTCTTGAGGATAGTGGACCAGATTGAGGTAGGAAAGTAACTATCGAAGGTTTGATTTCCCTTTTTGACTATCTTATTAGGACTCTCTTTGATTCTGGTACTTCTCATTCATTTATATCCAATTATTTGGTAGATAGTCTACACCTAGTTACTAGTATTGTTTCTGATCCTGTTGTAGTCCCAACCCACATAGGAGGTGTAACGAACCAGTAATTTCGACATTTAAAATATAAATTTAATGTTAAAATTAAATATCTATAATTCGAATTTGGACTTTTATCTATCTTGAATGCAGTTTGAATATACTTACGTAAATTTAATTCCAATATGAACGGTTTATCAAAAACAAATACTATTAATATTTCAACGGATTTGAATTTATACGAATATTTGAAATTTAACTAAGGAAATAAATACGACTTTGAAATATGGAACCTTGTCAATTTATTTGGATTTTTAATAAAACTTGAAGTACAATCTATGGTAACTTGAGAACTTAAAATTTTATTTCTAAACTTGACGTCGAATATAAGTTTGAAATTTTAATTTAAAAAGTTAATTGATTGCAAATTTTGTTGTGAACGAAATGTTTAGTGTATAGATTTAAAACCGTTAAGCTTGAATTGATTTCCAATAAGTAATAGATGCGATAAACATATTTAATTTATTCATTGGTTAGTAAAAGGGTTGAGATTTAAATTCGTTGAAACCAAACAATGTTGTGTGTTATTGTTCGACCTATTACTTCGTTCACGTATACCCTTTTCAGCAATGTTCAAACCGTTCACCTACTACAACCTAATGTTTACTCAAACACAATATCTGATATAATATACTCAAAGATTTGGTTGGAACATCTGAATATTTTGTGCTGAAAATATTTTCCACTTGTCTCTACTTTACTGTATGTTACTACACCTAGCCTTGCTTCTCTGCAATGAATTATACACTGATTTTCTTGGATACTTGTAATGACCTGGGTTTTCGCGATTCTGAGTAATCGACATAAACTCAATGTTGACTATCTAAGCATCGGAAATACCAGATAGTTAATGAAAGAAAATAGAGGGTGAGATAAGAAAGAAAGAAAGTTAGAATAGAAGAAGAAAAAGATCACAACATCAGAGTAAACACAAATCTCACAGCGGAACGAATAAATATATTTCATAATATAACTTTGAAATAAAATAGTATCTGTATACAATACCATTATTAGAGTACAACACTTACATCACAGCGGAAATAAACAATAGCTATAAAAACACTGCTGAAGCCCCCTGCTCCAGCTCCTTCTAGTGCATCTGTGAATCCCGACTACTTGACTGCTCGTACAAATTTGAGCACCCAAGAGTTTAGGGAAAACAAAACAAAATAAACTACAGGTCAGTCATGGGACTGGTGTGAGTAAACAATTTAAAACAGTTGAAAAAATAAACGATGTCTCATAAGACCACGCCGTATAACGCGGAATAGGTTTTTCCCTTATGAGAATCCAAAACACTTGATTCAACTTTCAAAATCCTTTTGAAAGAAATGAAAATCTTTATATCAAAACCCTTTTGATATTATAATAATGTCTATCAATCACAATATAATAATCATCTAGCTAAGCGCTATTATCTCACGTTCCACATACATAATATGTAATCAAAAACCGCGGGTGCTTATTGGTTAATGAATTCCAACTGGCAAGGTATGAGACCACCTTCCGACAGTGTATCTTTAGAGAGGAATACATCAAGTACAACAAGAACATCTTGCAACCTAGGCTAAACATGACCGGTCACTCATTTCGCTTGAGTGTACAGAATGTATTATCACCAACGGTTGGGATCAGCAACCGTTTCTCGAAAGGGACAACATCAAAATACATTATAGAAGTAAATAGAATTTCTCTAGATCAGGTGACAATACACCCTAATTGGCAGCTAACCACTTAGCCATGCGACCCACCCGATTTTATACCGTTTCCTGGTTGTGAGGCTAGAGGCCATAATGTATAGATCACACTTTTATTTACTTTGAATGTCACATCGTCATACCCGCCAAATCACAAATTGATTTCCCCAAAAATATCACGGGTATACAGCTAAGAGAAACGAATTCCTCCGCCACCAAACGTAAATACGTTTGAAGAGATCAACTTACGTGATCTATCAGATATACTCTGTCAGACATTCTTCTATACAGGTCGTCCTGGGACTGGACAGACTGAAGGTACTATTCTATAAATCCATATTAGGCAATTTCTACCTAGGATTTACTGAATAGACCTTGCATAACTCCATCATCCATTATCTTTATCATATTTGATTCACAACGCTAATGCCATACGGAGTGGTTTTTAAATAATATATCTGATCCCAGCCTCTTCGTATTGACAATGGAAATGGTCAAAATCTTTGACAGTTGGTGATTTTAACTATCAAAGGAAAACATGTGTACAAACAACGGTCGTATTCCCAAATGGAAATCTTACCGATCAGTCATCATTTCATTTCCCAATTTCCCATTGATCGTTTCCATATATTCATAAATTCCTTATTTTCTAAGATTAGAAAATATACGTTATTAACTTTGGAAAACGTTTCCATTACTGATTCATGCATCAATATCTTCCCACCTCTTTAGTCTCTAACTGTAAACTAGTTAAAGAGCAACTTCTCAAGCATAAATCCCGAAGGCCGAAACCAACATCAGATCGATACATAGAAAGCCATTCAACTCAACTAATTTCTAGTCAGTTTCTAATTTCAGTAGTTCCCTTTATATTCCTAATTCAAACCCCAAATTCCTTTATAATATTTTATTTGCAAAATATTTACTTTAGTCTATTTTTCATATAGAATGCGAATAATATTTCTTTATATAATCAAACAGTTTGATTTCGTATTTAAAAACAATATCTCAAACCCAAATTCTATTCATATTTTTATTTGTAGAATTTTTCATACAAATCTCCTTTTTATTTCTAACACTTAAATCTTGTTTATAATTCCCTTTATATAATTCTATTTATTCTATATAAATCCTTTTATAAAATTCTATTTATTTTATATAAATCCTTTTATATAATTCTATTCATTATATATAAATCCTTTTATATAATTCTATTCATTTTTCAAATATTTCCTTAATTATATTTTCCCATATTTATTTCCCAAATATTACCTTTTATAGTATCCTATTTTATATATAAATATTTCATTTTCAATATTCACTTTGAATTACGTTCCAGTATTTCATATGGTATTTAAAATTCCAAATAACATAACCAGTGTCATCTAATCAATCACAGATTTTCTATCACATCATATATCACAATATATGAAAACAAACAGTATTATAATATTGAGGTTGGATCCCTCCAACCTGCTCCCTGCATCCACAGATGTTAAATAATACAAACAACATCGATTTCATTTCAATATCAAATACTCTGATAAACAGAATCAATATTTGATTAACGATTTATATATATATCGTTATCTATAATTTCAACCAATAAATCAGCAATTCAACCAAATAATTATCACACAGCAATCAACCATCATTTATGTAACAACCCGAAAATCTGGGCCAGTTTAAAATTTTTATTTTGGCAATTTTGGCGGATTTTGATTATTTAAAATAGAGTATTTTAAATAATATCGACGAGAAAATTTATTTTGAATGGAATTCGAACGTATATATTATACGCGTCGTCGTTAGAATATAAATATTTATATATAATTATAAATAGAATTGAAAATGGCACGGTAGTTCGATAATTCGATTTCAAACTTCAATTGAATGTACCGGGTGCAAAATAATCCGGATTTTAGTGAAACCAAAAACATTAGGATCTAATTGATGATATCTTTCCAACGAATCCGAAAAATCAAGATTTCATAGCGGGAATCAAAAGATATGTCCAGTCGAAAATTCTGAATAGTCGCTATGGAATTCAGGCCCTTAAAAATTGACATTTTGCAAACGACCTCGGATTTCGACGAAACCAGTTTTGTTGGGTCCGCAGTGTCAAGTTATTGCTAGGTTTTAAATTTCATAATTTTTCGAATCAATATGTGAGCGTGGCAAAGGAAAACGCGTTTGACCTGTTTCAGTTGATTTTAATCGACTGGAAATTGGCCATTTTTCAAACGGTCTCAGAATTTGACGAAACTAGTTTTGTTAGGACCGTATCGTCAATACGAAGCTAGAAAATATTTTTCGGGAATTTTTAGAGTTAGTATGTGACCCCGGTAATTTGAAATGTACGTCTAAAATTCAATATAGCGATTTAAATGTAGATTTAAAGGAAACTGATCGTAACAATCGAATTGGCCTACGATACATATCCCATTGTGTTCGGAATGGGGGTAATTAGCTAGAGACGACAGTCGTTGGGTCTCCATTCGGGTTCGAATAGAAAGTCAACATTTTAGTGAATAAAACGAAAAATAATAATAATTAAATATATAAACTATACCCCTACCCCCTTCTCCTTCTATACCGTTCATTTCAAAGTAAAAAAAAAAAAAAAACCGTCGAACCCTGGAATCGCCCGCCGCTCCCCTCGAAGACCGCCGCCGCCAGAGGTTCCCCCCCCCCCCAGCACCTCGATTTTCCCCCGCGCCCCCTTCTTCTCCCCAAGACGCGAACCCCCAAAGCCAAACCCTAGCGCCTCCAGCTTGCATCGCCGACCACCCAGCCTCGCCACCGCCTGAGCAACCTCCGACTGCGACAGCCCATCTCCCCCCTTTCCAGTTAAACTGTAAGTTTTAATTTCAATTTAGTTAATTATTTATTTTGTTAATTTTTAGTAATTACTCTTTAATTAAGTTAAACAAAAAGGGTTTAGGTTTTTAATTAAGTTAAAGCTTTGGTTTTTTTTACATAAAAAAGATTAGATTTTTAAAAATGCAAAAAATATTAGATTTTTAAAAATGCAAAAAAGGATTAGATTTTTAAAAAATGCAAAAAGATTAGATTTTTAAAATGCAAAAAGATTTGATTTTTAAAATAGAAGAGATTAAATTTTTGAAGTTTGAAAGGGCGAGATCTTTATAAGTAAAAAATAAGATTTTTATATATTGAATAGCGAAGTCAAAATTCGATTTTTATATATTGAATAGCGAAGTCAAAATTCGATTTTTATATAAAGGATAGCAAAGTAAAAATAGAATTTTTATCTAATGAATAGCTAAGTAAAAATATGATTTTTAAATTGAAAGTGAACAGATAAAAATGTGATTTTTATATATGTAGTGACTGTGAGCAGCGAAAGTGACAAAAGGCGAGAACGACAAGATTTCCTGCATTAGAGTTGCCGTGAAGTTGGATAGCTATCTGTGAGAATTCCTCACTCTTCAATTTCTTTTTCTAGTTATATATATATACTAGGATGCAGACGGTGCTTAGTAGCACCCGACACAACCGTCCACAGACCATGGACTTGTTTGTTTAGTTGCATAAAATTAGTTAGATTATTTGATTGAAATTGAATTGTTTGGTGAAATGAATGGATTTGATTGATGTGTGAATGGCGTGGGCCTTCACTAGACCGGGGATAAGGCTAGGCCTCGTCCCGTTTCTAGTATCATGCCGTTATGCCGCCGGAATTTTCTAAAATATGTTAGAAAATAAAAATATCATTTTATTGTGTAAATGAATAATAGAAATTCATGTGTTGGAATAAAATGTTTTGTCGCTAAAAATATAATTTTAACGGGAATATGAATAAATGAATATTTATAAACAAATCGGCCGATTTGTTTATATACACTAATTTGAATGATTGATTGGGTCGATAAATTTTACACATCGCCCAACTGCACAAATAAAATCTGTGTTTGATTGATTGAAACCCTACACGGGTGTTGGGATGAAATTTGAAGTTCACTCATCCTGATTGATTAAATATGTCGATTGATTGATTGACAGGCTGTTATAAGCGTCAAATATATGTATTTGATGCTTATACAGTGTAGTGCACTTTGGTTGTAACGACCCAGAAAATCTGAACCAATTTAAAATTTTTAAATTGGCTAAAATAATGGATTTTAAATATTTAAAATAAATATTTTAAATAATGGCGATGAAAACTGAGTTGAAATCGACATTTGAAAACCAATATAATTAATTATAATTATATATAGAATTGAAAATGGCGCGGTAGTTCGATAATTCGATTTCAAACTTCAATTGAATATACCGGGTGCAAAACAATCTGGATTATAGTGAAACCAAAAAAGTTAGTATCTAATTGATGATATCTTTCTAACGAATCTGACCAATCGAAATTTGATAGCGGGAATCAAAAGATATGTCCAGTTGAAAATTCTGAATAGTCGCTATAGAATTCAGGCCCTTAAAAATGGATATTTTGCAGATGACCTCGGATTTCGACGAAACCACTTTTGTTGGGTCCGCAGTGTCAAGTTGTTGATAGGTTTCAAATTTCATAATTTTTCGAATCAATATGTGAGCGTGGCAAAGGAAAACGCGTTTGACCGATTTCAGTTGATTTTAATCGACTGGGAATTGACCATTTTTCAAACGGTCTCAGAATTCGACGAAACTAGTTTTGTTAGGACCGTATCGTCAATACGAAGCTAGAAAATATTTTTCTGGAATTTTTCTAGTTAGTATGTGACCCCGGTAATTTGAAATGTGCGTTTAAAATTCAATATAGTGATTTAAATGAAAATTCAAAAGGAAACTGATTGTAACGATCAAACCAGCTTACGATACATATCCCATTGTGTTCGGAATGGGGGTTAAACGCTATGGACGACAAGCGGTGGGCCTCGTTTCGAGGTCGTATGTAAAAGTCAACTTTTTGAATAATTAAATAATAAAAAAAAAAATATAATAATTTAATCCCCTTCCCTCCTTATCTCCCGCTTGGCCCCCCCCTTTTTTATTTCGATTCAGACGAAAGGAAAAGAAGAAAAAAAAAACCTAAAACCTAAATCGATTCGATCCGCCTCCCTCCTCGCCGAGCCACCGCCGAACCCCTCAACCACCACCGCTCCGCCCAGTCGGTCGACCTCCCGCCCCTCGTTCGAACCCCGAAGCCCTGCATCGACGAAGACCCGAAGCCCCTCCCTCCATCGCGAACGATTCGAGACCCCCCCCCCAGTTCGCGACGCTGATTCGCGAGCACCCCGCCTCTCGCCGCCGAGCTTGGCTGTCAATCCCCCCTTCGCAGATTGAGGTGAGAATTTGATTTTTATTTTATATTTATTTTTATTCTGTTAAAAACTGATTTTAATAAAATTTAAAAACTGATTTATTTTATAAAGATGTTAAACTGATTTATTTTATAAAGATTTTAAACTGATTTTTTTTAAGGAATAATAAACTGATTTTGTTAAAAATGTAACTGTTTTGTTTTAAAAAGATTAAAACTGTTTTGTTTTAAAAAGGTAGTTTAAAACTGAATATTTTTAAAAGATTAAAACTGAATTTTATAAAAAGATAAAAATTGATTTTGTAAAAGAATAAAACTGATTTCTTTTAGCAAAAGTAAAAATCATATTTTTATATATTGAAAAGCGAAGTCAAAATTCGATTTTTATATATTGAATAGCATTGTAAAAATTCTATTTTTACATATGCAGAGAATACGGGTGAAAGCGACAAATAGGCGAAGATTTCTATTAAGAAGAGTCTTGGTATTGGATAGCTATTGGTGAGATTTCTGATTTAAAATTTATATATATACGTGTGAAATGAAAGTGAATAGCTATATATAAATTGCTATATATAAATATATATATATATATACGCCCCCTCGTCCACAAACCATGGACGATATTTATTGGTTGAAATTGTTGTGAAAATTGAATGATTGTTTGGGATTGTTTGTGATGGATATTGGTTGATTGTGGTTGAAAAATACCCGTTTGTGGTTGTGAAATATTTGGTTGAAACCACTTAGGATTAGTTTGTGGAAATGAAATAAATATATACATGCCGCCTGCGTGCGAACTAGATGCATGAATCCCATTGTCAAAAACCGCGAGGTTTTAAGGTAGAGCGAGGAGCCGTACTAGGGACGGTCCCGGTGTAACTACCCTGCCGTTATACTGTCGAAATTTTGAATAATATTTGTGTGTTTGAATTATTTTCATATGCTTAAACTATATTTATTCCTTATATAGAAAACATTCATGTGTTGAATTGATATTCATTCGTTGTTTAGAAATTCATGTGTTGAATGGTATTCATATTTTGAAATAAAGTGTTCGATAATAAAAATCACATTTTTATCTATATATAAAAACTATAGAAAACATTCATGTGTTGAATTGATATTCATTCGTTGTTTAGAAATTCATGTGTTGAATGGTATTCATATTTTGAAATAAACTGTTAGATAATAAAAATCACATTTTTATCTATATATAAAAACTATAGAAAACATTCATGGGTTGAATTGATATTCATTCGTTGTTTAGAAATTCATGTGTTGAATGGTATTCATATTTTGAAATAAATTGTTCGATAATAAAAATCACATTTTTATCTATATATAAAAACTATAGAAAACATTCATGTGTTGAATTGATATTCATTCGTTGTTTAGAAATTCATGTGTTGAATGGTATTCATATTTTGAAATAAACTGTTAGATAATAAAAATCACATTTTTATCTATATATAAAAACTATAGAAAACATTCATGGGTTGAATTGATATTCATTCGTTGTTTAGAAATTCATGTGTTGAATGGTATTCATATTTTGAAATAAATTGTTCGATAATAAAAATCACATTTTTATCTATATATAAAAACTATTGAAAACATTCATGTGTTGAATTGATATTCATTCGTTGTTTAGAAATTCATGTGTTGAATGGTATTCATATTTTGAAATAAACTGTTAGATAATAAAAATCACATTTTTATCTATATATAAAAACTATAGAAAACATTCATGTGTTGAATTGATATTCATTCGTTGTTTAGAAATTCATGTGTTGAATGGTATTCATATTTTGAAATAAACTGTTTGATAATAAAAATCACCTTTTATCGACTATATGAACTATATAGAAAAATAGTGTTTTGAAATGAATCGTTTTACAATAAAAATCACATTTTTATTGTATGCATAAATCGTTGAAATGTGAAATGCTGAAAATAGCCACTTGTTCAAAATAAACATATATGAGTTGAAATATTCATTAATTAGCTAATGAAATAATTTGCACCTATTTATGTAGCATTAGAATGAATGGTGTTTTTAAACCAAATAGAAATCAAATATGAAGTTGAATAGAAGATGGAAAATGATATGAACTGTATATATATGTACATGCATATTCATTGAACAGGTTATAGCAAAGGGGCTAGAGAAGAGGAATAAAATTTTGTGCCCGACAAATAGGTACACATTTACTGATTTGTTTGGGTGATGATTTTGAGCCTGTTGGCTAGCCGCTTGGCTTTTTCTTTTTCTTTTTGAGATTAGAAGGACCGGGATGCTATTTGCGATTTCCCGACGCTCCCGGTACAGGGGAGGTTATGGCGAAATTTTTCCAAAATTTAAGGTGTTAGAAAATTTTTTGAAGTGAAAACGATATAGAAATCCTTGAATGAACTATATTTATATAACTATATAAATATAAATAAAATTAAAACGAAACGAGGCCGTGCAGTTCGTATTTCGAAACCGTGATTTCAAACGACTAGTACGGGAAATCCGACCATTGGATTTTCCCGAAACCTCAACCGTCGGGTTCGCCTTGGAATAATCTTTCCAACGGCACCAACCTTGTAAAAATCCAACGGTTGGATTGTCTGGAATGTTTAATTCAAATCTGAAGAAAAACAGCGCCAGAAACGATTATATTTATTTATATATATAAATAAAATTATATTTAATCGAATAACGACGCGGCAGTTCGTATTTTGAAATCGAAAATTCAAACGATTGTACCGGGAGATCCGACCGTCGGAATTTCCCGAAACTGGAACCGTTGGATTCGTTTTGAAAAGACCTTTCTAATGATGTAAATTTTGTGAAGATCCAACGGTTAGATTTTCAGATATGTGTAAATCAAATCTGAAGAAAAACAGCGCCACAGCCGCCTTATGGCCCGAAGCGTCGTTTTGAATAAAATGGCTATTTAAAAATAAATAAAAATAGCGATAAATAGTTATAAAATATCGTAAGCGATATGGAATGGAAATAAACTGAATTTGCTTGATTTATGTGATGTTTGATGGTTGAATGTGTTTGGTGTGAAAACTATATTAAAGAACACAATTGGTGTTGTCGAATAATTTAACCATTGAAATAAATCGATTTGAAATTCTAAATATACGTGAATTATTTGAAAAGGCCGAGTTAATTCTCATTTCGAATAATCGACCGACGATTGAAATTCGAAGATGAAGACGATGGTCGAAGACCGGAGATCTTCACCTCGTTTGGATGGTAACCGAGGTCCTGATTGGGAGGCATCCCGAAATATGGATAATGAGTGGTGATCGTTCAGACGTACGTGTTGATCGAAGGGTTTGCGATGTATTTAGTGCCTCCGGTTTCGTTCAGACCCAGAACGGACTTGTAAATGGACTGTGTGTCCGACATTGGAATTTGTTCTGTGTGATTGATAGCCATCAGTTGCACGGTATGAATTGCCTGTGTGGCATGCTAAGATGCAGTGATCAGGGCTTCTGTTGAAAAGCAAAGTCTTGTAGTGATGATCAAAGCACCGCCTGTGTGGCGTAGCTTTGTGTATAACGTGAATTCGCGAGCCTCACACCCCGGTATGAACCTAAAACGGGAGAAGGACCTCAGGGAGGGCCTGCGTTTCTTTCTAGCTAGGGTGGTGTCAGTGACCTACCAGCCCTGACATTTATATACTTTTCACCTATGTGGTTGTTGCTGTTGCGAGGCGCCTCGGTTTGATCGGACGATCCGGGTCCGATGGAGTCATTCGTTGGCTCGTTTACGCCCCAAAGGGCGGAGAAACGTAGTGTTCAGGCATAATAATCCACATCGGTGGACCGGCCCTGACGATCTAAAGGGTTGATGCGTTCTGATCCTGAGACATGGGCTAGATTGTCTCGAATTCGGTAAGGACTATCTTTTGCCTTGGTTCATGACGGAAATCCAATTTCCAAATACGTGATCGTGCGGTTTTGATTGTATATATATATATGGCGACATGATATATGGTACCCATGCCGTCTATGATTGATAGTTATGATTTGAAATTGTTTTCAAAAACATATAAACACTAGCAATAATATCAATTGCCTTTGTTTTATTCGTATCAATCATATTTTGGCCATTATAAGGTAAAACTCTATCCTCCGGCTTGCGTTGCATTGTGTGATGGGAACTGAGTCTTATAATGGCTTCATCTTTATAAAAAGCATAGCGATGTTTAAAAGAAAGATTTGTTTTAAAGCACTGGCAATCCAATGGAGTAAACCCGTTCCACGAAAGTGGCGTGGTCCTGTGATTAGCCGATTATATATGTGTTGAATGGATTTCTCATACCAGTCCCATGACTGACTCGTAGTTTGTTTCACTCTCAAACTCGGGTGCCCCTTTTTCTACACGGGCAGCCTTGTATTCAGGTTTAGCTGGTTCTTTCTGGATAGCTGGAGCTGAAGATGGATTCTATCATTTATTTCTTTTTATGCTGTTCAGCTCCTATTGTACATATTTTGTTTATTTCCGCTGTAGACATTTATGTATAGCTGAACTGTATTTGTACTAAGTAAGATCCTGTATACTGTGTAACTCTGATGATTACTTTTATCCAGTATATTTTGTTGTTCATTCTGGTGTATTTATTTAATTCTGTTCTGCTATTATATGTTTCTGTGTTATATTCCAAAGATAACCTTGTTTCCGTGAGAACGGGAAATCGGGTCGTCTCAACGTGGTATCAGAGCTTTGGTTAAGCTTAGTTCTGGAATATAACATTTGAACGAACTCGTCAGAAATAGAACCAGTAGTGTTCTAGGACGGGCGACTCAATACAGATAGGATCAGTAATATCCTAGTATGAGTAAAGCAGAATGAAATTACACCTTGATAGACACATTTACATTGAAGTATGTGTTTCTATGTTTTAAAGTACCTTTTCTGTGACCTGACACTTGATCTGCTAATTGCAGAAGTACTAGAAAAATGAGTGCCAGAAACAGAAGGAATACAGAACCCGATCTAGAGGCTCTATTCAAGAGATATCGAAATCTGGGTGGAGAAAAATTCTCGGGCAATGAATCTATTATTCAAACTCAAGCTTGGTTGAGTTCTGTCAAAAAAATCTTTGAGCATATCCAGCTGAGAGATGACCAGAAACGGTTAGTAGCATCTTGGGCGCTTAAAGAAGAAGCTTTAATCTGGTGGGAATCAATCATCAAAAATAATCCAGAAGGTGATATCACCTGGGACAGATTCAAAGTGATTTTCTTAGAAAGATTTACTCCTCCCGAAGTAACCGAGAGATTATGTGATGAATTTTCTTATCTAATACAAGGTGACATGACCATTCCGGAATATCATAAGAAATTCAACGAACTTGCTCACTTTGCTCCTCATCTAATTCAAAATCCGAAGAGGAAAAATATGAGATTTATTCACGGGCTTCAAAGGAAATACCAGAATAAGGTATTGGGGCATGTGAAGCTTCCTTTTTCTGAAATGATTTACATGGCTTATCAGTATGAAGACCTCCATAAGAAAGGAATGTTACGCGACGAAGAAGAAGTCTGTTCTAGTGACAAAACAGAGTCAGAAACTGATATTCCTGAAGCCAGTACAAGGTCTGAGGACAGTAAAGAGCCTAAAGTAAATCGAAAAAGGGCTAGATCTGAAAAAGAACCTGCCACGACTGCCATATGCAATAATTGCCATAAGCCAGGGCATTTTCAGGGGAAGTGCAAACCCTCGAAAAAGCGATCAAAGGATGGATCTAAATCCAAAAAGAAATTTCAAGAGAAAAGAGGGTGCAGTAAATGCAAGCAGACTGGTCATCTTGCAAAGGATTGCTGGCTCTTGAGGAAGCCTGAAGTAGTTCAGGTCAATGAATTGGCAGAAACTTCTGATCCCTCAGCAAGTCAAGAAAGGCCAGATGTTTTAGAAGGCACGCTTACTGTCAAAAACATTCCAGTCAAAGTACTGTTTGACACAGGCGCGTCAAGAAGCTTCATTGCCAAAGATGCAGCTAAGAAACTGGATTTGAATTTGAAAAAGCTTAAGGAACCAATGACTGTCCAGAATCCAGTTGGGGGTTCCATTGATCTCAGTTGGATTTGTGGAGTGCCGGTTTCCTTTTCTCGTTATCGATTTCCTACTATCGCAGCCGTCATGAATTTTAAAGAGTTTGATCTTATCTTGGGGTTAGACTGGTTGACTAAATATGAAGCTGAAGTTAAATGCGCCGACAGAATCGTAAAGGCAAAGATTAAATCAGGTGATTATATAACCATTCCCTGTGAAGGCCAGAATGCTAATAGAAAGGATTTCTGGGCAGCTTTGGATGTTTCTCCAGCCCAGATAGAAAATATCCCTGAGATCACTGAGAATATTCCTGACCTCATTAAAGATATTCCTGTCGTCAAGAATTATGCGGATGTGTTCGAGGAAGTTGTTCGCTTACCTCCGCAAAGAGAAATAGATTTCAAGATTACTTTGATTCCCAATGCAAGGCCGGTAGTTCATGCTATTCGAAGAATGTCCTTGAAAGAGAAGGAGGAATTAGACAATCAAACACGACAGCTAGTATGGAAGGGTCTAATCAGACCTAGTTTCTCTGATTGGGGTGCAGCCGTGGTATTTGTCCCAAAATCTGACGGTACTCTACGTCTTTGTGTGGACTATCGTGATTTGAACAAGCAGACTATAAAGAACAAATATCCATTGCCGCGGATTGATGATCTGTTGGATCGATTAAATGGAGCACAAGTATTCTCAAGGATGGACCTAGCTACAGGTTTCCATCAACTTCGAATTGCCGAAGAGTGTGTTCCAATGACAGCATTCAGAGGCCCCGACTTATTCTACGAGTGGTTAGTAATGCCGTTCGGCTTATGTAACGCTCCCGCTTATTTCGTCGATCTAATGAATAGAGTGTTCAGAGGGGTTTTGAATAAATTTGTTCTGGTTTTTATTGATGATATTCTAATCTTCTCTAAATCAAAGGCCGAACATGAAAAGCATCTGGAACAGGTTTTAGAAATTCTCAGACGGAATGTATTAAAAGCCAAATTTTCCAAATGTATCTTCTGGCAAGATGAAGTAAAATTTCTGGGCCACGTCGTATCGAAAGATGGAATTGCTGTGGATCCAAGTAAAATCACAGCTATTCAGAATTGGAAACAGCCCAGTACTCCCACTGAAGTCCGCAGTTTTCTCGGATTGGCTAGTTATTACCGGAAGTTCGTTAAAGACTTTTCTAAGATATCTGGCCACTTAACGAAGCTTACAAAGAAGCATTCTAAATTCAAATGGACTCAAGAGAGTGAGGAGGCTTTTGAGGAGCTAAAGTTAAGGTTGACTACTGCTCCAGTGTTAACCATTATCGATGGCAACCAAGATTTAAAAGTCTGGACTGATGCTTCTAGAGAAGGCCTTGGCGCAGTGTTAATGCAAAGAGGCCAAGTAATTGCCTATGCTAGCCGTCAACTGAAGCCGCACGAGAAAAACTATGTAACTCATGATCTTGAGTTATTGGCTATCATATTCTCTTTGAAAATCTGGAGACACTATCTTCTGGGCGAGAGATTTGAACTGTTTACAGATCACCAGTCATTAAAGTATCTGTTCACTCAGAAGGACTTAAATCTGAGACAGCAACGTTGGCTGGAGTTTCTTGCAGCATATGACTTTGAAATTATATATACTCCAGGAAAAGCCAATGTCGTGGCTGATGCGTTAAGCCGAAAGAATGAAATGATCGCCAGTTTTATTATCACGACTTCATTGCTGGATAAGATATCTATTCTTCAGGAGGATGATCACTTTATTCAGAAGATCAGAAGGATAATTCAACAAGGCGAACCCTCGAGTTTTCAAGTTGATAATGAGGGGATTTTAAGGCTCAAAGGTCGAATCTGTGTCCCTAACATTCCTGAACTTCGAAAGGAAGTACTGGATGAATGCCACAAGTCAAAACTCAGTATCCATCCGGGAGTAAACAAAATGTATAATGACATTAAACGCACTTTCTGGTGGAAGTCGATGAAAAGGGACATTTCTTTATATGTCAGCCGATGCCCTACTTGCCAGCTAGTCAAGAGCGACCAACAGAAATTGGCTGGATTATTACAACCACTAGAAGTTCCTGGCTGGAAGTGGGAGCATATTTCTATGGATTTCATTGATGGTTTGCCCAGAACCAGAAAAGGAAATGACAGTATTTGGGTGATCGTAGATCGCTTCACGAAGACCGCCCATTTCATACCTGTCAGATCAAACAGAACTGCTCAGAGTCTGGCGCAGATATACTTCAGGGAAATAGTTAGACTGCATGGAGTGCCGCTCAGTATAGTAAGTGATAGAGATACGATTTTCACTAGTAAATTCTGGGAAGCATTTCAAGTCGAGCTGGGAACGAAGTTAAACTTGAGCACCGCTTATCATCCTCAGACAGACGGTCAGACTGAGAGGGTGAATCGCATTCTAGAAGATCTATTGCGGGCTTGTGTTATAGATTTCGGTGGATCATGGGAAGACAATCTACATTTGGCTGAGTTCTCTTATAACAACAGCTACCAGGCGAGTCTGACAATGTCGCCATTCGAAGCATTGTATGGTAGACCGTGCCGATCTCCTGCTTGTTGGGTCGAGCCTGGAAATAGACTTGTGTTGGGTCCCGATATGATTCGAGAAGCTGCCGACAAAGTCGATTTTATTAAGAAGCGATTACTCGCCGCTCAAAGCCGACAAAAGAGCTACGCCGATAAAAGAAGAAGAGATATATCCTTTGAAGTTGGCGACTATGTATATTTGAAAGTATCGCCGATGAGAGGAGTTATCCGGTTCGGTAAAACTGGAAAGTTGGCACCCAAATTCATTGGTCCGTTTCCTATTCTGGAACGGATTGGAACTCTCGCATATAGGGTCAAACTGCCTGACTGGTTGCCTGGAGTTCATGATGTATTTCATATATCTCAACTTCGAAAGCACGTTCATGATCCAGACTTGATCGTGGAAGAAGCAGCTCAGCAGGATATTGAAATTACTCCAGAATTAGCTGTGAGGCGAGAGCCGCTAAAGATCATCGGCAAAGAAACCAAAGAGCTGAGGAACAAGAAGGTTCACTTAGTCAAAGTGCAATGGAGTGGAGATCCGCGCGATTGTACTTGGGAAACTGAGGAGAGCATTCAGAAAGCTTACCCCAGATGCCGAGTGGATATCTCTGATTGACTCTGGTGCAAGGTACATTTACTTTACCTTGCATTACCATTTAATTCTCTATTCTGCTGCTATTTTCTTCCCATGGATGTGCATTGTTTATTCTATACCCTGAATATTAGAAACAAATTGGTTGTTGTATTGTGGGGTTGTTGATTTATCAAACCACTTTCGACTTTGTTCCTTTTCGGGGACGAAAAGTTTTAAGTGGGGGAGATTGTAACGACCCAGAAAATCTGAACCAATTTAAAATTTTTAAATTGGCTAAAATAATGGATTTTAAATATTTAAAATAAATATTTTAAATAATGGCGATGAAAACTGAGTTGAAATCGACATTTGAAAACCAATATAATTAATTATAATTATATATAGAATTGAAAATGGCGCGGTAGTTCGATAATTCGATTTCAAACTTCAATTGAATATACCGGGTGCAAAACAATCTGGATTATAGTGAAACCAAAAACATTAGTATCTAATTGATGATATCTTTCTAACGAATCTGACCAATCGAAATTTGATAGCGGGAATCAAAAGATATGTCCAGTTGAAAATTCTGAATAGTCGCTATAGAATTCAGGCCCTTAAAAATGGATATTTTGCAGATGACCTCGGATTTCGACGAAACCACTTTTGTTGGGTCCGCAGTGTCAAGTTGTTGATAGGTTTCAAATTTCATAATTTTTCGAATCAATATGTGAGCGTGGCAAAGGAAAACGCGTTTGACCGATTTCAGTTGATTTTAATCGACTGGGAATTGACCATTTTTCAAACGGTCTCAGAATTCGACGAAACTAGTTTTGTTAGGACCGTATCGTCAATACGAAGCTAGAAAATATTTTTCTGGAATTTTTCTAGTTAGTATGTGACCCCGGTAATTTGAAATGTGCGTTTAAAATTCAATATAGTGATTTAAATGAAAATTCAAAAGGAAACTGATTGTAACGATCAAACCAGCTTACGATACATATCCCATTGTGTTCGGAATGGGGGTTAAACGCTATGGACGACAAGCGGTGGGCCTCGTTTCGAGGTCGTATGTAAAAGTCAACTTTTTGAATAATTAAATAATAAAAAATAAATATAATAATTTAATCCCCTTACCTCCTTATCTCCCGCTTGGCCCCCCCCCCCTTTTTTATTTCGATTCAGACGAAAGGAAAAGAAGAAAAAAAAAACCTAAAACCTAAATCGATTCGATCCGCCTCCCTCCTCGCCGAGCCACCGCCGAACCCCTCAACCACCACCGCTCCGCCCAGTCGGTCGACCTCCCGCCCCTCGTTCGAACCCCGAAGCCCTGCATCGACGAAGACCCGAAGCCCCTCCCTCCATCGCGAACGATTCGAGACCCCCCCCCCAGTTCGCGACGCTGATTCGCGAGCACCCCGCCTCTCGCCGCCGAGCTTGGCTGTCAATCCCCCCCTTCGCAGATTGAGGTGAGAATTTGATTTTTATTTTATATTTATTTTTATTCTGTTAAAAACTGATTTTAATAAAATTTAAAAACTGATTTATTTTATAAAGATGTTAAACTGATTTATTTTATAAAGATTTTAAACTGATTTTTTTTAAGGAATAATAAACTGATTTTGTTAAAAATGTAACTGTTTTGTTTTAAAAAGATTAAAACTGTTTTGTTTTAAAAAGGTAGTTTAAAACTGAATATTTTTAAAAGATTAAAACTGAATTTTATAAAAAGATAAAAATTGATTTTGTAAAAGAATAAAACTGATTTCTTTTAGCAAAAGTAAAAATCATATTTTTATATATTGAAAAGCGAAGTCAAAATTCGATTTTTATATATTGAATAGCATTGTAAAAATTCTATTTTTACATATGCAGAGAATACGGGTGAAAGCGACAAATAGGCGAAGATTTCTATTAAGAAGAGTCTTGGTATTGGATAGCTATTGGTGAGATTTCTGATTTAAAATTTATATATATACGTGTGAAATGAAAGTGAATAGCTATATATAAATTGCTATATATAAATATATACGCCCCCTCGTCCACAAACCATGGACGATATTTATTGGTTGAAATTGTTGTGAAAATTGAATGATTGTTTGGGATTGTTTGTGATGGATATTGGTTGATTGTGGTTGAAAAATACCCGTTTGTGGTTGTGAAATATTTGGTTGAAACCACTTAGGATTAGTTTGTGGAAATGAAATAAATATATACATGCCGCCTGCGTGCGAACTAGATGCATGAATCCCATTGTCAAAAACCGCGAGGTTTTAAGGTAGAGCGAGGAGCCGTACTAGGGACGGTCCCGGTGTAACTACCCTGCCGTTATACTGTCGAAATTTTGAATAATATTTGTGTGTTTGAATTATTTTCATATGCTTAAACTATATTTATTCCTTATATAGAAAACATTCATGTGTTGAATTGATATTCATTCGTTGTTTAGAAATTCATGTGTTGAATGGTATTCATATTTTGAAATAAAGTGTTCGATAATAAAAATCACATTTTTATCTATATATAAAAACTATAGAAAACATTCATGTGTTGAATTGATATTCATTCGTTGTTTAGAAATTCATGTGTTGAATGGTATTCATATTTTGAAATAAACTGTTAGATAATAAAAATCACATTTTTATCTATATATAAAAACTATAGAAAACATTCATGGGTTGAATTGATATTCATTCGTTGTTTAGAAATTCATGTGTTGAATGGTATTCATATTTTGAAATAAATTGTTCGATAATAAAAATCACATTTTTATCTATATATAAAAACTATAGAAAACATTCATGTGTTGAATTGATATTCATTCGTTGTTTAGAAATTCATGTGTTGAATGGTATTCATATTTTGAAATAAACTGTTAGATAATAAAAATCACATTTTTATCTATATATAAAAACTATAGAAAACATTCATGGGTTGAATTGATATTCATTCGTTGTTTAGAAATTCATGTGTTGAATGGTATTCATATTTTGAAATAAATTGTTCGATAATAAAAATCACATTTTTATCTATATATAAAAACTATTGAAAACATTCATGTGTTGAATTGATATTCATTCGTTGTTTAGAAATTCATGTGTTGAATGGTATTCATATTTTGAAATAAACTGTTAGATAATAAAAATCACATTTTTATCTATATATAAAAACTATAGAAAACATTCATGTGTTGAATTGATATTCATTCGTTGTTTAGAAATTCATGTGTTGAATGGTATTCATATTTTGAAATAAACTGTTTGATAATAAAAATCACCTTTTATCGACTATATGAACTATATAGAAAAATAGTGTTTTGAAATGAATCGTTTTACAATAAAAATCACATTTTTATTGTATGCATAAATCGTTGAAATGTGAAATGCTGAAAATAGCCACTTGTTCAAAATAAACATATATGAGTTGAAATATTCATTAATTAGCTAATGAAATAATTTGCACCTATTTATGTAGCATTAGAATGAATGGTGTTTTTAAACCAAATAGAAATCAAATATGAAGTTGAATAGAAGATGGAAAATGATATGAACTGTATATATATGTACATGCATATTCATTGAAAAGGTTATAGCAAAGGGGCTAGAGAAGAGGAATAAAATTTTGTGCCCGACAAATAGGTACACATTTACTGATTTGTTTGGGTGATGATTTTGAGCCTGTTGGCTAGCCGCTTGGCTTTTTCTTTTTCTTTTTGAGATTAGAAGGACCGGGACGCTATTTGCGATTTCCCGACGCTCCCGGTACAGGGGAGGTTATGGCGAAATTTTTCCAAAATTTAAGGTGTTAGAAAAATTTTTGAAGTGAAAACGATATAGAAATCCTTGAATGAACTATATTTATATAACTATATAAATATAAATAAAATTAAAACGAAACGAGGCCGTGCAGTTCGTATTTCGAAACCGTGATTTCAAACGACTAGTACGGGAAATCCGACCATTGGATTTTCCCGAAACCTCAACCGTCGGGTTCACCTTGGAATAATCTTTCCAACGGCACCAACCTTGTAAAAATCCAACGGTTGGATTGTCTGGAATGTTTAATTCAAATCTGAAGAAAAACAGCGCCAGAAACGATTATATTTATTTATATATATAAATAAAATTATATTTAATCGAATAACGACGCGGCAGTTCGTATTTTGAAATCGAAAATTCAAACGATTGTACCGGGAGATCCGACCGTCGGAATTTCCCGAAACTGGAACCGTTGGATTCGTTTTGAAAAGACCTTTCTAATGATGTAAATTTTGTGAAGATCCAACGGTTAGATTTTCAGATATGTGTAAATCAAATCTGAAGAAAAACAGCGCCACGGCCGCCTTATGGCCCGAAGCGTCGTTTTGAATAAAATGGCTATTTAAAAATAAATAAAAATAGCGATAAATAGTTATAAAATATCGTAAGCGATATGGAATGGAAATAAACTGAATTTGCTTGATTTATGTGATGTTTGATGGTTGAATGTGTTTGGTGTGAAAACTATATTAAAGAACACAATTGGTGTTGTCGAATAATTTAACCATTGAAATAAATCGATTTGAAATTCTAAATATACGTGAATTATTTGAAAAGGCCGAGTTAATTCTCATTTCGAATAATCGACCGACGATTGAAATTCGAAGATGAAGACGATGGTCGAAGACCGGAGATCTTCACCTCGTTTGGATGGTAACCGAGGTCCTGATTGGGAGGCATCCCGAAATATGGATAATGAGTGGTGATCGTTCAGACGTACGTGTTGATCGAAGGGTTTGCGATGTATTTAGTGCCTCCGGTTTCGTTCAGACCCAGAACGGACTTGTAAATGGACTGTGTGTCCGACATTGGAATTTGTTCTGTGTGATTGATAGCCATCAGTTGCACGGTATGAATTGCCTGTGTGGCATGCTAAGATGCAGTGATCAGGGCTTCTGTTGAAAAGCAAAGTCTTGTAGTGATGATCAAAGCACCGCCTGTGTGGCGTAGCTTTGTGTATAACGTGAATTCGCGAGCCTCACACCCCGGTATGAACCTAAAACGGGAGAAGGACCTCAGGGAGGGCCTGCGTTTCTTTCTAGCTAGGGTGGTGTCAGTGACCTACCAGCCCTGACATTTATATACTTTTCACCTATGTGGTTGTTGCTGTTGCGAGGCGCCTCGGTTTGATCGGACGATCCGGGTCCGATGGAGTCATTCGTTGGCTCGTTTACGCCCCGAAGGGCGGAGAAACGTAGTGTTCAGGCATAATAATCCACATCGGTGGACCGGCCCTGACGATCTAAAGGGTTGATGCGTTCTGATCCTGAGACATGGGCTAGATTGTCTCGAATTCGGTAAGGACTATCTTTTGCCTTGGTTCATGACGGAAATCCAATTTCCAAATACGTGATCGTGCGGTTTTGATTGTATATATATATGGCGACATGATATATGGTACCCATGCCGTCTATGATTGATAGTTATGATTTGAAATTGTTTTCAAAAACATATAAACACTAGCAATAATATCAATTGCCTTTGTTTTATTCGTATCAATCATATTTTGGCCATTATAAGGTAAAACTCTATCCTCCGGCTTGCGTTGCATTGTGTGATGGGAACTGAGTCTTATAATGGCTTCATCTTTATAAAAAGCATAGCGATGTTTAAAAGAAAGATTTGTTTTAAAGCACTGGCAATCCAATGGAGTAAACCCGTTCCACGAAAGTGGCGTGGTCCTGTGATTAGCCGATTATATATGTGTTGAATGGATTTCTCATACCAGTCCCATGACTGACTCGTAGTTTGTTTCACTCTCAAACTCGGGTGCCCCTTTTTCTACACGGGCAGCCTTGTATTCAGGTTTAGCTGGTTCTTTCTGGATAGCTGGAGCTGAAGATGGATTCTATCATTTATTTCTTTTTATGCTGTTCAGCTCCTATTGTACATATTTTGTTTATTTCCGCTGTAGACATTTATGTATAGCTGAACTGTATTTGTACTAAGTAAGATCCTGTATACTGTGTAACTCTGATGATTACTTTTATCCAGTATATTTTGTTGTTCATTCTGGTGTATTTATTTAATTCTGTTCTGCTATTATATGTTTCTGTGTTATATTCCAAAGATAACCTTGTTTCCGTGAGAACGGGAAATCGGGTCGTCTCATTGGTTGATGGTTGATTATTTTTCAATGCTATTATATACATGTGTTGTATGAAATCCATATAATTAACTTTATATGGTAATTGATTGGGCCTCATTCCAATTTGAAAAATAAAGAATAATATAAAATAAAGGTTCATGTGTTGACAGTACTCATCCATTGAGATTGGTCATGTGTTGAACGAAATATTTTGATAATAACAACTATTTTGAAAAAGAAATATTTGAAATAGAATATTTGAAAATAGAAATTTATGGAGCCGTGTTGATTAGATTGACGGCATTTTGACGTGAACGATATTTATATCGATTATATCGATTTCGAAATGAATTGAATTGAAAATGATTTCGAAATGAATTGAATTGAAAACGATTTCGAAATGAATTGAATTGAAAACGATTTCGAAATGAATTGAATTGAAAACGATTTCGAAATGAATTGAATTGAAAACGATTTCGAAATGAATTGAATTGAAAACGATTTCGAAATGAATTGAATTGAAAACGATTTCGAAATGAATTGAATTGAAAACGATTTCGAAATGAATTGAATTGAAAACGATTTCGAAATGAATTGAATTGAAAACGATTTCGAAATGAATTGAATTGAAAACGATTTCGAAGTGAATTGAATATAAAACGATTTCGAAATGAATTGAATTGAAAACGAATTCAAATTGAATTGAAAGCGAATTGAAATGAATTCAAATTGAATTGAAATTTGAATTGAATAGAAATGAATTTTAAAACGAATTTATAAAGAAGAATTCAATTTTGATTTGAATTGAAAAGGAAGTTGAAATTGATTTTGAAACGAATTTAAAACTATTTATATAATTCGTTTTAAATAGAAATCGACGAAATATATATTATTTATATAATATATATAATATAATGGCCTGAATAGGACGCGCCGCGCCGCGGCAGTTCGCGAATTTCAACCATTAACTTCGAACGAATATTACGGGACATCCGACCGTCGGATTCTCCTAAAACCGGAACCGTTGGGTTCGTGTCGAAAAGAGCTTTCTAACGAATAATAGAAATTAGAAATCTAACGGTTGGATTGGGAATTATGTCCAAATCAAATTTGAAAAAGGTCGTTGTAAGTGCAGTTCGATGACCGTTGATGGAAATCGACTGTACCGGCCTCGATAAAATTATTAAAAATAATAATAATTTGTGTAAAATCATAAGAAATGATTTAGAAAGAATTGGGATGAAAATCTCCATATTTGAAAAGATAAAAATAGATTTTTATCGAAATGAACTAGTTTTGAACTAGAAATATAATTCTATTTTTTTTTTTAATAAATAAACTGAATTTGAAAAGGGTTTTAAAAATAACCAGAATTTCCAATGATTGCATTGGAGTGGATTTGAATCGAAATTGTCGTCGGAATATTTCGATGTTGGAATTCGTGATTATACAGATGTTGTTATGGAAATTTGAAAGATATATATCTATATCGTTATTTCCAATACAGCATTTGTTAATCGTAGAATTTGATATTGAATATAAGCCGATATATTTTCTATTCAGAGCCTTATATTGAATATCAAATGTGATTTGGGTTTGTCGTGAATGGTGTCTTCACTAACACTGTTCTTGAACCCAGTTGAGAAAAGATTAAATCTTTTTATTTAGATTTAATGAAGTGTACCAATTAAATAATATTTAATTGAAATTGAATTGATATTGATTTTTGGGTTTATCGTGAACAGTGTTTTAAATAACACTTGTTCTTTAACCCGATAATTAATGAATGTGACTTTGGGTTTATCGTGAACCGTGTTTTAAAAGACACAGATTCTTTAACCCAGTTAACGATTAAAACTAAGTGGAGTTTTAATGAATCTTTAATTAGATTGAAATGGTCGAGAATGGAGTATCACCAGTTTTGCTACAGGCGATAGTTAAATCTTTAATTAGATTTGAACGTGAAATGGTAATTGAATTTACCGATAACACCGTGGTGTTAGATATGAAGTACTACCAGTTTTACTTCATGGGATGAATAGGTTGGGATTGGGAAACTAAAACCAATGATTACTTCGGTAAGGTTCGTTAATCCCGACTAGTTTGAATTGATATTCAAAAATAGATTAAAGAATAAATTCAAGGAATTTATCTTGGATAAAATTAATGGGAACCTTTCCCTATGAATGTGAAATTTAGAAACTAACTGTCGGTTAGCCAAGTAGAATGGTTTTCTGGATATTGATCTGATGTTGGTTTCGGCCTTCGGGGTTAATATTTGGGGAATTATTCTCTTGATTAATTTACTGTTAGTGACTGATAAATCGGAATGAGGCGTATGTTGTGTTTGTGTAACACTTTTATAATATATACGCGAGTTATTCGGAAAGACCGGGTTTACCCCATTCTGAATAACTAACACGACGATAAGTCGAAGATGAAGACGATGGTCGAAGACCGGAGGTCTTCACGTCGTTTGGGTGATTACTGATGATCTTGATTGGGCTGTACACCCAATAAGATGGAAACAGTTGGTGATCGTCCAGACGTACTTGGAGATCGATGGATATGCGGGGTACTAGGTGCCTCCGGTTTCGTTCAGACCCAGAACGGACTTGTAAATGGACTGTGTGTTTGACATTGGATTTTAGTCTGTGTGATTGATTTCTATTAAATATATATCTGTTTGGCGGCGGAGGATTTATTCTCTTGCTTAACGCCCTTCTCTGAGACGTACGAGCTCAGGAGTTATATATTGATGGATATCAAACGCATGGAGTGAATTGCCTGTGTGGCATGCCTAAGTGGCAATTGATCGAGGCTTCTGTTGAAAAGCAAAGTCTTGTGGTGATGATCAAAGCAAGGCCTTTGTGGCGTAGCTTTGTGTAACGTTTCCTTCGCGTGTTTCACACCCGGTATGAACCAAAAACGGGAGAGGACGTCAGGGAGGGCATGCGTTTCTTTCTAGCTAAAAAGTGGCGTCAGTGGTTTTACACGCCCTGACGAGTTTGACTTATGTGGTTGTTGCTGTTGCGAGGCGCCTCGGATTGATCGGTCGTTCTCGAACCGATGGAGTCATTTAGTTGGCTCATTTACGCCCCAAAGGGCGGGGAAACGCATGTTCAGGCATTTTAATCCACATCGATGGACCGGCCCTGAGGATCCAAGGCTTGACTGAGTACTTGCCTCAGACACGGGCTAGAGCGTCTCGAATTCGGTGAGGACTATCTTTTGCCTCGGTTCATAGATGGAAATCCAATTTCCAAATACATGACATTTGCGGTTTTATTTGTAAACCTATATATGGCGACATGATATATGGTACCCATGCCGCCTATGATTGATACTTATGATTTGAAGTTGTTTTATACGCTATGCACTTATAGTAGTATCAAATGATTTGTTTTAAACGTATCAAGCATTCTTTGGCTGTTATAAGGGAAAACCCTATCCCCCGGCTTGCGTTGCATTGTGTGATAGGACCTGGGTCTTATAACAGCTTCATTTTTCTTTATTTAGCATTGCGCTGTTTGTTTTATGCACTGGTATTCTTGGGAGGAAACCCGTTCCGTGTTATACGGCGTGGTCCCTTGATTTACCTAACCTTAAAAACAAAGATTAACAACTGTTTTAGTTCTCACACCAGTCCCATGACTGACCTGGAGTTTATTGTTTTAACCTAAACTCTGGGTGCCCTTATTTTGACACGGGCAGCTAGTAGTTTTGGTTTTGCAGATTTATATTCACAGGATCCTGGTTTACAGCTAGGACGATATCCGGAAAGCTTTGTATCCGTATATCTTCTTCTAGTTGTGTATTGTATTATTTTCCCCTGCGATGTATGTAAATGTAATTTAAATCTCTGATATTTCTGTGTAATATTCATTTATACTCTGTATATTCTTGTAATCTGGTGCATTGTTGTAATATACAATGAAATGTTCTTCTGTATGTGTTCTGTTGTGGTTTGTTCTCGAACTATCCGACGCTTTCCTTTACGGGGGAGTTACGGGTTTTTACAGTTGGTATCAGAGCTTTGGTTTACGAAGCAGAGAACAAGGCACATTAGAACCGTACGAAAGAATTCATCAGATATCGGATTAGAAATATCCAACGAGGATGAATCGTTAGAGATGGGATCAGTAGTATCCTAGAACGAGTGTGAAGAGTATATTTTTGAAAATGAAAACAAAACTTGTTTTGAAATATAAATCAATTATTCGTATTTGGTTATTTATTTATATTGATGTGGACAATCCAGTATATATAGATTTTGCGTATACGTCTGATCCGCGTGTATTCAAAGTCTTAATATATTGGATAGATATAGCATCACACTCTAATCGCCCGAAGATGATATTGATGATAGCGATCGCATCATCAATGTTTATATTCGAGTGACGAAAGTGAGATTCCTATATATTTCCATTAGATTGGTGTGAGAACCAAAACTTATATATATAGTTAGAACACATTGTTGTGATTTGGCATCAAAACATGATTTTCTTTATATATACCAAAATTATGAATTTGAAACTCTAATCCACTAATTGATTGATGTTTGTGTTGTTTGTTTATTTGTTTGACAATTTTGAACCATTAGGCCTAATTGCATCAAATATTGAATTATATTGAAAATTGGTCGCATTTGTTTTCATATACATATACTTACATTGAACAGGTCATAGCAAGGAGGCTAGAGCAGAGAATAAAATTTGTTTGCCCGACAAATAGGTACATGTTTGATACATAATTTACTGTTTTGTTTGGGTGATGATGATTTTATGAGCCTATTGGCTAGCCGCTTGGCTTTTTCTTTTTCTTTTTGAGATCTGAAGGACCGGGGAAGCTATTTGAAATTCCCCGATGCTCCCATTGCAGGGGAGGTTATGGCGAAATTTTTCGAAAATTTAGGGTGTTAGCCAAATTTTTGAAATTTTGAAAATTCTCAGAAACTAAAGAGTTGGAGAATGGAAGCCAGATCGAACGTAGTGTTGATTAATCAAACCACTTTCGACTTTGTTCCTTTTCGGGGACGAAAAGTTTTAAGTGGGGGAGATTGTAACAACCCGAAAATCTGGGCCAGTTTAAAATTTTTATTTTGGCAATTTTGGCGGATTTTGATTATTTAAAATAGAGTATTTTAAATAATATCGACGAGAAAATTTATTTTGAATGGAATTCGAACGTATATATTATACGCGTCATCGTTAGAATATAAATATTTATATATAATTATAAATAGAATTGAAAATGGCACGGTAGTTCGATAATTCGATTTCAAACTTCAATTGAATGTACCGGGTGCAAAATAATCCGGATTTTAGTGAAACCAAAAACATTAGGATCTAATTGATGATATCTTTCCAACGAATCCGAAAAATCAAGATTTCATAGCGGGAATCAAAAGATATGTCCAGTCGAAAATTCTGAATAGTCGCTATGGAATTCAGGCCCTTAAAAATTGACATTTTGAAAACGACCTCGGATTTCGACGAAACCAGTTTTGTTGGGTCCGCAGTGTCAAGTTATTGCTAGGTTTTAAATTTCATAATTTTTCGAATCAATATGTGAGCGTGGCAAAGGAAAACGCGTTTGACCTGTTTCAGTTGATTTTAATCGACTGGAAATTGGCCATTTTTCAAACGGTCTCAGAATTTGACGAAACTAGTTTTGTTAGGACCGTATCGTCAATACGAAGCCAGAAAATATTTTTCGGGAATTTTTAGAGTTAGTATGTGACCTCGGTAATTTGAAATGTACGTCTAAAATTCAATATAGCGATTTAAATGTAGATTTAAAGGAAACTGATCGTAACAATCGAATTGGCCTACGATACATATCCTATTGTGTTCGGAATGGGGGTAATTAGCTAGGGACGACAGTCGTTGGGTCTCCATTCGGGTTCGAATAGAAAGTCAACATTTTAGTGAATAAAACGAAAAATAATAATAATTAAATATACAAACTATACCCCTACCCCCTTCTCCTTTTATACCGTTCATTTCAAAGTAAATAAAAAAAAACCGTCGAACCCTGAAATCGCCCGCCGCTCCCCTCGAAGACCGCCGCCGCCAGAGGTTCCCCCCCTAGCACCTCGATTTTCCCCCGCGCCCCCTTCTTCTCCCCAAGACGCGAACCCCCAAAGCCAAACCCTAGCGCCTCCAGCTTGCATCGCCGACCACCCAGCCTCGCCATCGCCTGAGCAACCTCCGACCGCGATAGCCCATCTCCCCCCCTTCCAATTAAACTGTAAGTTTTAATTTCAATTTAGTTAATTATTTATTTTGTTAATTTTCAGTAATTACTCTTTAATTAAGTAAAACAAAAAGGGGTTTAGGTTTTTAATTAAGTTAAAGCTTTGGTTTTTTTTACATAAAAAAGATTATGAAACACCCCACCTCCGTTAGGGTCACTCTCAAAGGGAATGCCCTAATTTTGGTGGAGGTTTATAAGTACAAGTCACAGATATACAAGACAGATATAAGAACACATATTTGTAAACAGCGGAAGAACAACAAACTTTATTTCATAAAGTCAAATACGTGTTACAACAACATCCTTTCCAAAAACATAACATAACATTTTCATAATTCTGTCTTGAGTACATTATTTAAAGAAGCATAAATAAAACATAGATAAACTGCGAAAGCCCCATAGTGGATTGTCCAAAGCCATAGTTCAAAACAGGAAAGTCCAAGCAATACATTTCTCTTCTTCAAGCTGGATGTTGAGGTTGGTCAAGCTGCTGTGTTCCCTCCCTGAGGACCTGGGGGGGAAACGGAAGAAAGAAGACGAAAGAAAAGTAGAGTCAGACATAAAGCCTGAGTAAGTCTAGTACTATTTTGTCTATGAATAAAGAACTGGGTATGATAAGTATAAACAAGAAGTGGGCATGCACTATAAACTTGGTTAAGTTGTCTAGGGTCGAATATACTATCGTACCCCATGTTGATCTCTGAACCCATATAAACTAGTTTCCAATTTGCACCCCAAAATCAGGGTGATGTGATCCATTCTATGGATGCTCGTGTTTGATGGATGAGTAGATGGATGTTTGGATGTTAGGATATACATTCCTCCTAACTTGAAGATTTCGGGGACGAAATCCTTTTAAGTGGGGGAGAATGTAACACCCCGCAAATTCTATAATTGTGAAATTAGCAAATTAAAGTATAATTAATCTGAAATCAAAGAACTAAGGGAAACGGGATACGCCATTGCGTTCGTCTCGGAAAAATACGCGAAATAGAGTCCGAGTTTTCGAAAAACGGAATCCGTATGAAGAAGATATGGCCTTCGGAAGTTTTTAAAATTAAGTTTAAAATTCAAACAGAATTAAATAATTAAAAATTCGAAAATGGGGCCCAATGGGCCAGGGCGGTTAAGCACCCGCCAAGGGCACCCAGGTCGACTGGGCTGTCGACCTGGGCTACCCATGTCGACAGGGCTGTCGACAGGGGTGTCGACCTGGTCGAGCCCAGTCAACCTGGCTGGCCAGGTCTGTGTTTGGCCGATTCTCTGTGGTCTGCTTTGTCATTAGGGCTAGGTGGCAAGTTCTAATTGGTCTCTCTATCTAATGAATGGCTACGATCTAACCTAGCAACATCAATGGTCCTAATCAATTCCTAACCTCTATATAAACAACCCTAGACTAAACCCTAATCTATTCATTCAAAATTAAGAACATAGCCGCCATGTTGCTGAGGAACGACTAAGGGTAGCCGCCAACTAGAGAGAGAATTAGGAAGAAAGTTCTAAAGCCTAAAGCAATTCAAGCAACCTAAAGCCAATCAATTCAACATAGGAATCATATCTCTTAATTAGAGAATTCGCCGCAACCATTGTAAGTAGAGTATTACTTTGGTATGAATAAACAATTGTGTTGGTTTGTATGCTTGAATTGGGATAATAAATTCATGTTTGTGCAAAATTATGTTATTCATTATAAAGAACTACATGCGGTAGTTCTATGCAAGTATGCGTTTGGAATATTTCGCAAATTATGTAATCTATGTTGAAGCTACATGTATGTAGTTGATTGAAATTCATGCAAGTTTGGGGCTTTGTTATTATGCCATCATGATGTATATTTTTGTGCATAAATCATTTTGCAAGTAATTGAAACAAGTTTGGTTGTTATAGTTCATATGAAACTATGTTGGAATTTTGACACCATAATCCATGTATTAAGTCATGCTTTTGTAAACTTATGAAAATGACTAGGCTATGATTGATATTTGACCATGTTAGTTCTATATTGTTAGCAAGAATTATATGACGACATATGTGAGACATGGCTAGGTTAGACTCAAAAATCCCTTTTTGCAAGTTTAAAGCAAACACCATGATTAGGAATATTTATGCATAAGTATATTTATACCATCGTTATGTGATTAGACTTAAATCATGATTATGTTGAACGATGCTTTTGTGTTAGTAACAAAGTATCCCCTTTGTAAACATGTAGAAACCTTATGAACATGACTTGTTTATGTTTATGCCTAAATGAGAACATAGGTCTATGTTGTAGTTAAGACTATGTGACACCTAACTTAGATTCTTATCTTAAGTTTACATGGTTTGGTTTATGTCACCTATGCTTTATGACCAAAGTATATATATGCAAGTACACCAGTTTCTATTATGTATTTCCAACGTCATATGCAAGTTCATGCGCTCACCTTCCCCTCTTTGTGTATGTAATCACGCTTTAAGCCTCCCCTTTTCGCATGGCTAAATTGGGCTTTAAAAGGCTAAGCCCAATATATAAACAGACGTGTAAAACGGGGGAAAATAACGTTGGGTTAAAATTACTAATGAATGGAAATATGAAATAGAAGGGCCCGAATTCAAGTATGGGTTGGGCCCGTGATTGGTGTAACCTTTACACCATTAACTTAATAATGGGCCGCAAATATTTACATATAAGAAATAAAGAAGAATGACAAGATATGTAAATGTAGAAAATACGATGTGTTTAACCCGAGGTTGGATTGAGTTGTGATGTAAACCTGCCCGGAACTGCCCGGCTGTCCAGTAGTCACAACAATACCTATCCAATGTGGGAGGTTAAACATGGAGCCCAGCAAGGACCCGAGGTTAGACTGAGTTGTGGCGTAAGACTGCCCGGAACCAACCGGCAACAGGCAGCCACAACAATAACTGTCTAATGTGAGAGGTCAGGGCCTTAATAAGACAATTAAGGCTGAGTCAGGATTGTTAGGATTAAGTGAACTAAAGACTTAATCAAAATGGAACATGCTAAACTAAACGGACTGGTGGGAGTTAGGTAGGAAACACTTAACCAACTTAGCATGTTGGCTAGAGATAGAAAACCTAGTAACGGGGGACCCTTTTCAGCAGTAACCCTAAAAGGTGTATCAGGATACCCTGAAACTAGGCAGGGTGGGGCACGATTACTGGGCTGATTGTAAGAGGTCAAATCGACGGCGGTGGTGTAGCAGTGTAGGTTCTAACGGAGTGCGGGCGTGCACACACTCCGGTGCAGAAAAATAAGGCACTGGACACCAGTAGCATACCTGTGCACTCTAAGGTTGTGTCGGGTTGCCACTATGGGACTTGATACACCCCATGGTGGGACCAGCATAGGTAACTACGACATCGGGGGCCGTAAGACACATGTAACTATGCGAGTAGGAGCCGATCATCATAGAATGGATCACATCACCCTGATTTTGGGGTGCAAATTGGAAACTAGTTTATATGGGTTCAGAGATCAACATGGGGTACGATAGTATATTCGACCCTAGACAACTTAACCAAGTTTATAGTGCATGCCCACTTCTTGTTTATACTTATCATACCCAGTTCTTTATTCATAGACAAAATAGTACTAGACTTACTCAGGCTTTATGTCTGACTCTACTTTTCTTTCGTCTTCTTTCTTCCGTTTCCCCCCCCCCCCCCAAGGTCCTCAGGGAGGGAACACAGCAGCTTGACCAACCTCAACATCCAGCTTGAAGAAGAGAAATGTATTGCTTGGACTTTCCTGTTTTGAACTATGGCTTTGGACAATCCACTATGGGGCTTTCGCAGTTTATCTATGTTTTATTTATGCTTCTTTAAATAATGTACTCAAGACAGAATTATGAAAATGTTATGTTATGTTTTTGGAAAGGATGTTGTTGTAACACGTATTTGACTTTATGAAATAAAGTTTGTTGTTCTTCCGTTGTTTACAAATATGTGTTCTTATATCTGTCTTGTATATCTGTGACTTGTACTTATAAACCTCCACCAAAATTAGGGCATTCCCTTTGAGAGTGACCCTAACGGAGGTGGGGTGTTTCACTTGGTATCAGAGCGAGGTTTCGATCCTGGGACCTGTGGGTTATGGGCCCACATGCATCCGTATAAACAGTGAACATCTTGCTCCCATCTGGCAGCGTCAAAACTGGGGCTCTAAGATTAGATTTTTAAAAACCTAATCTATTCATTCAAAATTAAGAACATAGCCACCATGTTGCTGAGGAACGACTAAGGGTAGCCGCCAACTAGAGAGAGAATTAGGAAGAAAGTTCTAAAGCCTAAAGCAATTCAAGCAACCTAAAGCCAATCAATTCAACATAGGAATCATATCTCTTAATTAGAGAATTCGCCGCAACCATTGTAAGTAGAGTATTACTTTGGTATGAATAAACAATTGTGTTGATTTGTATGCTTGAATTGGGATAATAAATTCATGTTTATGCAAAATTATGTTATTCATTATAAAGAACTACATGCGGTAGTTCTATGCAAGTATGCGTTTGGAATATTTCGCAAATTATGTAATCTATGTTGAAGCTACATGTATGTAGTTGATTGAAATTCATGCAAGTTTGGGGCTTTGTTATTATGCCATCATGATGTATATTTTTGTGCATAAATCATTTTGCAAGTAATTGAAACAAGTTTGGTTGTTATAGTTCATATGAAACTATGTTGGAATTTTGACACCATAATCCGTGTATTAAGTCATGCTTTTGCAAACTTATGAATATGGCTAGGCTATGAATGATATTTGGCATAATTGAAATACATGATTAAGTCTATCTTGTTTAAAAGAATTATATGATGACATATGTGAGACATGGCTAGGTTAGAATCAAAAATCCCTTTTTGCAAGTTTAAAGCAAACACCATGATTAGGAATATTTATGCATAAGTATATTTATACCATCGTTATGTGATTAGACTTAAATCATGATTAAGTTGAACTATGCTTTTGTGTTAGTAACAAAGTATCCCCTTTGTAAACATGTAGAAACCTTATGAACATGACTTGTTTATGTTTGACATTATGCCTAAATGAGAACATAGGTCTATGTTGTAGTTAAGGCTATGTGACACCTAATTTAGATTCTTATCTTAAGTTTACATGGTTTGGTTCGTGTCACCTATGCTTTATGACCAAAATATATATATGCAAGTACACCAGTTTCTATTATGTATTTCCAACGTCATATGCAAGTTCATGCGCTCACCTTCCCCTCTTTGTGTATGTAATCACGCTTTAAGCCTCCCCTTTTCGCATGGCTAAATTGGGCTTTTAAAGGCTAAGCCCAATATATAAACAGACGTGTAAAACGGGGGAAAATAACGTTGGGTTAAAATTACTAATGAATGGAAATATGAAATAGAAGGGCCCGAATTCAAGTATGGGTTGGGCCCGTGATTGGTGTAACCTTTACACCATTAACTTAATAATGGGCCGCAAATATTTACATATAAGAAATAAAGAAGAATGACAAGATATGTAAATGTAGAAAATACGATGTGTTTAACCCGAGGTTGGATTGAGTTGTGATGTAAACCTGCCCGGAACCGCCCGGCTGTCCAGTAGTCACAACAATACCTATCCAATGTGGGAGGTTAAACATGGAGCCCAGCAAGGACCCGAGGTTAGACTGAGTTGTGGCGTAAATGCAAAAAGATTAGATTTTTAAAATGCAAAAAGATTTGACTTTTAAAATAGAAGAGATTAAATTTTTGAAGTTTGAAAGGGCGAGATCTTTATAAGTAAAAAATAAGATTTTTATATATTGAATAGCGAAGTCAAAATTCGATTTTTATATATTGAATAGCGAAGTCAAAATTCGATTTTTATATAAAGGATAGCAAAGTAAAAATAGAATTTTTATCTAATGAATAGCTAAGTAAAAATATGATTTTTAAATTGAAAGTGAACAGATAAAAATGTGATTTTTATATATGTAGTGACTACGAGCAGCGAAAGAGAAAAAAGGCGAGAACGACAAGATTTCCTGCATTAGAGTTGCCGTGAAGTTGGATAGCTATCTGTGAGAATTCCTCACTCTTCAATTTCTTTTTCTAGTTATATATATATACTAGGATGCAGACGGTGCTTAGTAGCACCCGACACAACCGTCCACAGACCATGGACTTGTTTGTTTGGTTGCATAAAATTAGTTAGATTATTTGATTGAAATTGAATTGTTTGGTGAAATGAATGGATTTGATTGATGTGTGAATGGCGTGGGCCTTCACTGGACTGGGGATAAGGCTAGGCCTCGTCCCGTTTCTAGTATCGTGCCGTTATGCCGCCGGAATTTTCTAAAATATGTTAGAAAATAAAAATATCATTTTATTGTGTAAATGAATAATAGAAATTCATGTGTTGGAATAAAATGTTTTGTCGTTAAAAATATAATTTTAACGTGAATATGAATAAGTGAATATTTATAAACAAATCGGCCGATTTGTTTATATACACTAATTTGAATGATTGATTGGGTCGATAAATTTTACACATCGCCCAACTGCACAAATAAAATCTGTGTTTGATTGCTTGAAACCCCACACGGGTGTTGGGATGAAATTTGAAGTTCACTCATCCTGATTGATTAAATATGTCGATCGATTGATTGACAGGCTGTTATAAGCGTCGAATATCTGTATTTGATGCTTATACAGTGTAGTGCACTTTGGTTGATGGTTGATTATTTTTCAATGCTATTATATACATGTGTTGTATGAAATCCATATAATTAACTTTATATGGTAATTGATTGGGCCTCATTCCAATTTGAAAAATAAAGAATAATATAAAATAAAGGTTCATGTGTTGACAGTACTCATCCATTAAGATTGGTCATGTGTTGAACGAAATATTTTGATAATAACAACTATTTTGAAAAAGAAATATTTGAAATAGAATATTTGAAAATAGAAATTTATGGAGTCGTGTTGATTAGATTGACGCCATTTTGACGTGAACGATATTTATATCGATTTTATCGATTTCGAAATGAATTGAATTGAAAACGATTTCGAAATGAATTGAATTGAAAACGATTTCGAAATGAATTGAATTGAAAACGATTTCGAAATGAATTGAATTGAAAACGATTTCGAAATGAATTGAATTGAAAACGATTTCGAAATGAATTGAATTGAAAACGATTTCGAAATGAATTGAATTGAAAACGATTTCGAAATGAATTGAATATAAAACGATTTCGAAATGAATTGAATTGAAAACGAATTCAAATTGAATTGAAAGCGAATTCAAATGAATTCAAATTGAATTGAAATTTGAATTGAATAGAAATGAATTTTAAAACGAATTTATAAAGAAGAATTCAATTTTGATTTGAATTGAAAAGGAAGTTGAAATTGCTTTTGAAACGAATTTAAAACTATTTATATAATTCGTTTTAAATAGAAATCGACGAAATATATATTATTTATATAATATATATAATATAATGGCCTGAATAGGACGCGCCGCGCCGCGGCAGTTCGCGAATTTCGACCATTAAATTCGAACGAATATTACGGGAGATCCGACCGTCGGATTCTCCTAAAACTGGAACCGTTGGGTTCGTATCGAAAAGAGCTTTCTAACGAATATTAGAAATTAGAAATCTAACGGTTGGATTGGGAATTATGTCCAAATCAAATTTGAAAAAGGTTGCTGTAAGTGCAGTTCGATGACCGTTGATGGAAATCGACTGTACCGGCCTCGATAAAATTATTAAAAATAATAATAATTTGTGTAAAATCATAAGAAATGATTTAGAAAGAATTGGGATGAAAAACTCCACATTTGAAAAGATAAAAATAGATTTTTATCGAAATGAACTAGTTTTGAACTAGAAATATAATTCTATTTTTTTTTTATAAATAAACTGAATTTGAAAAGGGTTTTAAAAATAACCAGAATTTCCAATTATTGCATTGGAGTGGATTTGAATCGAAATTGTCTTCGGAATATTTCGATGTTGGAATTCGTGATTATATAGATGTTGTTATGGAAATTTGAAAGATATATATCTATATCGTTATTTCCAATACGACATTTGTTAATCGTAGAATTTGATATTGAATATAAGGCGATATATTTTCTATTCAGAGCCTTATATTGAATATCAAATGTGATTTGGGTTTGTCGTGAATGGTGTCTTCACTAACACTGTTCTTGAACCCAGTTGAGAAAAGATTAAATCTTTTTATTTAGATTTAATGAAGTGTACCAATTAAATAATATTTAATTGAAATTGAATTGATATTGATTTTTGGGTTTATCGTGAACAGTGTTTTAAATAACACTTGTTCTTTAACCCGATAATTAATGAATGCGACTTTGGGTTTATCGTGAACCGTGTTTTAAATGACACAGATTCTTTAACCCAGTTAACGATTAAAACTAAGTGGAGTTTTAATGAATCTTTAATTAGATTGAAATGGTCGAGAATGGAGTATCACCAGTTTTGCTCCAGGCGATAGTTAAATCTTTAATTAGATTTGAACGTAAAATGGTAATTGAATTTACCGATAACACCGTGGTGTTAGATATGAAGTACTACCAGTTTTACTTCATGGGATGAATAGGTTGGGATTGGGAAATTAAAACCAATGATTACTTCGGTAAGGTTCGTTAATCCCGACTAGTTTGAATTGATATTCAAAAATAGATTAAAGAATAAATTCAAGGAATTTATCTTGGATAAAATTAATGGGAACCTTTCCCTATGAATGTGAAATTTAGAAACTAACTGTCGGTTAGCCAAGCAGAATGGTTTTCTGGATATTGATCTGATGTTGGTTTCGGCCTTCGGGGTTAATATTTGGGGAATTATTCTCTTGATTAATTTACTGTTAGTGACTGATAAATCGGAATGAGGCATATGTTGTGTTTGTGTAACACTTTTATAATATATACGCGAGTTATTCGGAAAGACCGGGTTTACCCCATTCTGAATAACTGACACGACGATAAGTCGAAGATGAAGACGATGGTCGAAGACCGGAGGTCTTCACGTCGTTTGGGTGATTACTGATGATCTTGATTGGGCTGTACACCCAAGAAGATGGAAACAGTTGGTGATCGTCCAGACGTACTTGGAGATCGATGGATATGCGGGGTACCAGGTGCCTCCGGTTTCGTTCAGACCCAGAACGGACTTGTAAATGGACTGTGTGTCTGACATTGGATTTTAGTCTGTGTGATTGATTTCTATTAAATATATATCTGTTTGGCGGCAGAGGATTTATTCTCTTGCTTAACGCCCTTCTCTGAGACGTACGAGCTCAGGAGTTATATATTGATGGATATCAAACGCATGGAGTGAATTGCCCGTGCGGCATGCCTAAGTGGCAATTGATCGAGGCTTCTGTTGAAAAGCAAAGTCTTGTGGTGATGATCAAAGCAAGGCCTTTGTGGCGTAGCTTTGTGTAACGTTTCCTTCGCGTGTTTCACACCCGGTATGAACCAAAAACGGGAGAGGACGTCAGGGAGGGCATGCGTTTCTTTCTAGCTAAAAAGTGGCGTCAGTGGTTTTACACGCCCTGACGAGTTTGACTTATGTGGTTGTTGCTGTTGCGAGGCGCCTCGGATTGATCGGTCGTTCTCGAACCGATGGAGTCATTTAGTTGGCTCATTTACGCCCCAAAGGGCGGGGAAACGCATGTTCAGGCATTTTAATCCACATCGGTGGATCGGCCCTGAGGATCCAAGGCTTGACTGAGTACTTGCCTGAGACACGGGCTAGAGCGTCTCGAATTCGGTGAGGACTATCTTTTGCCTCGGTTCATAGATGGAAATCCAATTTCCAAATACGTGACATTTGTGGTTTTATTTGTAAACCTATATATGGCGACATGATATATGGTACCCATGCCGCCTATGATTGATACTTATGATTTGAAGTTGTTTTATACACTATGCACTTATAGTAGTATCAAATGATTTGTTTTAAACGTATCAAGCATTCTTTGGCTGTTATAAGGGAAAACCCTATCCCCCGGCTTGCGTTGCATTGTGTGATAGGACCTGGGTCTTATAACAGCTTCATTTTTCTTTATTTAGCATTGCGCTGTTTGTTTTATGCACTGGTATTCTTGGGAGGAAACCCGTTCCGTGTTATACGGCGTGGTCCCTTGATTTACCTAACCTTAAAAACAAAGATTAACAACTGTTTTAGTCCTCACACCAGTCCCATGACTGTCCTGGAGTTTATTGTTTTAACCTAAACTCTGGGTGCCCTTATTTTGACACGGGCAGCTAGTAGTTTTGGTTTTGTAGATTTATATTCACAGGATCCTGGTTTACAGCTGGGACGATATCCGGAAAGCTTTGTATCCGTATATCTTCTTCTAGTTGTGTATTGTATTATTTTCCGCTGCGATGTATGTAAATGTAATTTAAATCTCTGATATTTCTGTGTAATATTCATTTATACTCTGTATATTCTTGTAATCTGGTGCATTGTTGTAATATACAATGAAATGTTCTTCTGTATGTGTTCTGTTGTGGTTTGTTCTCGAACTATCCGACGCTTTCCTTTATGGGGGAGTTACGGGTTTTTACAATTTATCAATATTAGATTATATTTATAAAAATATAAACTATACAGAGTTAGTGAGATTAACTCACATTGGACAGTTATCGTTAAATAACAATAATTGTCATTGATTCAGATAAGACAATTTATTTTGCTATAAATTGTAATGAGCTCCAGTTCATTTCAGTCAGTTCTATTTGTAGCTCTCGTCCATAGGATCCTAACGGATCTTGTTTCGCTGAATTTCGATCATGTATGACAAAGATATTTATTTTACAATTTCTTACATTATTTAAATTAAACTAACTAAATTTTATTAAATAGTTTTTGGGCTCACCCACTTCATTTCAGCCCGCTCCACCCTACCAGGCCCATCTCACTCATGCATATCATCTTCCTCAATACACGCTGAAGCCTGCTTCTCCATTTCTCGATTTCAAACCTCCCGTTCTCTTCCCATGATCCAGAATAAACTGAACCAAATATACGGAATCACTCCTCATTCAATTCTCATTAACTTCCCACCCATTTCCTTTAACTCGATCCTCCCTCCTCACTCGCAACATCCTGAAGAACCGAAGCACGACAGTATAAGGTGAGACATTCAATCTTCCCAAACTTGCCAGGAATTTCACAAATGATGTACCATTCCACTCTACACCCTCCTTCTCGTTATAACAGCAACGCACTTTTCGACTACTCCTTTACCCATCGCAACTCCATATTAGGACCGCACTGCTCAGTACTACTCGCGACAATAATTAACATCGATCCATACCCAACTTTGCACGCGAGTACAGCTTTCCATCATGAACTCAAAACTGAAATTGAAAACAACTAACTCGCCCAAAATCGACAACGAATGGTAACCCTAGATTGCTGAACTGACGCGATCTTCTAAATGTCGTGAACAAAGTGAAATCGAAAGGCTTAAAAATCATACTAGATGGAAAAGCATCCAACTAGGATCACAACAATATATATATTTAGGAATTTATAGATTTTGATTCGGTTTTCTATGGATTTTTAAACGTGAGTTACTCACGTTCTTTGAAGTAATCGTGGCGGCTAGAATGGGTTTTGACCATGGAGTGAATTAGGTTAGTTTAGGGGATGTTAAAGTGTATTTACAGAGAAAAAAACATTAATTTAATCAATTTTATATTCAAACAAAATCAATCGTTGTTTGTATTTATTGTTTAAAAATTCGTACGGTCACATACGATATCCAAAAATCATGAAAATAGACATGCAGCTACAATTTGACATTACGAAACCAACGGAACTTGTTTCGTCAAATTCCGACTCCATTTGCTCACACAGCGTATTTTTAAAGGCCAAATTATCAACTATTTTTCACATTTAAATTCCGCATGGCCACATATGGAAAATCACGAAAATTTGTATCTAACAATAATTTAATATTCCGGATCCAACAAAATTAGTTTCTTCGAAAACGGATTTCGTTTGCAAAACTGGCTATTTTTTAATCTCTAAATAAACCATTTAAATATTAATATATTTGAAAATAATTAAATTTAATATTAATAAACTAATATTATCGTATATTTATTCACACAAAATATCATACAGCTCCAAAATATTCCTATCTGAATTTATAACTCGACATTTCAAATTCAGATTAAATCAGTATTCAATTTATATTAAAAATCCATTTATAATATAGATAAATCGTTATAAATTACAAAGGAACTCCATAGCGACTTTTCGAAAATTTGATTTAGACATAACTCAAAATCTACACAGTGAAATCTCGATTTTTCTCTTCCATTCGAAAAATATACTTCACCAGCTCTGAACGTTTCTTGTTTCACAGAAATCCGATTTAAAACGGCTTCTGTATATTCGTTTAAAATTTGAATCGCCAAATTATGAATTGCCGCGCCATTTCGAAACCGATTATAATTATAATATAATTATACGTTCAACTCTCATTTATATAATATATTCGTTAATATAATTCAACTCCAAACTGAATTATATATTCTTAATAATCCAATTCACACAATATTTTGAATTCTACTATTCTGAAATTTAAATATATTATTCTATTATTTATATTAATTAAATATTCAATATTATTTAATTAAACAACCATTTAATTCTCTGAATCACTATTTAAACAATTAAATAAATTAATTACATACCGTAAAAATACGGGAAGTTACAATACCGGTTCCCCTTTTTCAACGTTATATAGTTCGTACCCTTTTTCTTCTATTCACCGTAAACAATTCTCTCCTCCTCTTTCTCTTAACAACCAAATACTTTGATTTCCACTCTCCCAGAATAATTCTTCCCAAACTCAACGCCACAAAATTAACGTTTGCCTCCATTGTCAAACCCTCTTTCCTCAAACCAAACGAGTCAGCATCCTCCTTCCACCGCGTGTCACCACTGCGAACTGCTACTCCCTCTGGACAAGTTTGAATCGCCATAAAAGCCTAGTAACTTGAAATTAAGATCCGTTCCACCCCTTCCTCTTGTTCGAATAAAACCACCCATTGACGGCAGTAGCTACCGATTGCCATCTGCTGCTCATATAGGTGATGTTGACCCCTTGCACCACCGCCGCGAGCTCAACCGCAAGCGCCCACCGTGATTCTCCCCAACTCCTTCCCTTTGCAATTAAGCTTCACTACCATTTTACCCACCAAAGTTGCTTCCCTTGAGTGTTCAACATCACGAGTTCCTACTCCCTATAATCGAACCGCACAGGGATTGTTAGAGACAAAGCGGTTGGAGCGAACATCGCAACCTCCTCGAGGCAGCGCTTCGACCGCCTGTAACGGCACCGCCGTCATCCAAAGCCACCAAGACATCTACCAAATCTGCAGTTTCCCTTCAGTTTTGCACCCCGTTCCATTTCATACTAAACCTGTGCATAAGTCTCCCTCTCTACCATCACATGCGTTATGGTCAGCTTAACCTCACACTACCGCATGTGAACTTGAGCTACCCAACTGTTATATCTCCCGAACTCGTTAGTGAAACTATATAGTCCTTACAGCAGCACTCCAGATGTTTGTGAAAATGCCTAAGAGGCTGCTGAAATATTTGGGACGTGTTGTTGTGGGACAATAAGGTGTTCCAGGTCAATTTTAGGTCTGGATTCATGTATCGCTTTGTTGATCTGTCCAATTCAGGCTGGTAAGTTTGATTCGTTATGAAATTTTTGCATGCATGTCGTTTAAAGATCGTTTTGATTGTCACTTTGGTTAATTCAGTTTGATAACGCCGATCTGATTAGGAAAGAGCATCAATGAGCTCGACGTCATGTTGTTAAGCAGCGCATTTAAAATATGGCTCGAACATTTCCAATATCACATTCATACACACACACACACACATATATATATATATATACACACACACACACACACATGTATACGTGTATATGAATTTATTAGAAGTATATTCGTCGTTGGCTATCGAGCTTTATCCTCACATTTCTATTCCAATTTTGCGTTCATCTCCAAGCCTCGAAAGGTAAGGGCCCTCACTCATAGACTAACTTTTGATTAAGTGAATTAAATGTTTGAGATGTTAAATGAAATGTTAGGTTGCTCAATAAATTGTTTGTTATGTGATTTGTGCACATGTGACACATACACTACCCTTACATGACACAATTTGGATGCAATGTGTGATATGCTATGTTTTTTTTGCTCACCTTGCAAGTTCCCATAGATTTAGAAAAAATCACCAAGGGTTGAACTGACATATACCCCAATGAATTGTATATATTTAAGAAATAAATTCGAATCGACTTAGGATGCGGGTTGAAATGATATATACCCGAAATTCGAATTTTCCTTTAAGACGAATTGAAATGATAAATATCCGTATCACTTGACCATATAATAGAAAATTATATATAGATGTCGTGGTCAATAAAAATCGATTTTAAAAGGATACAAGTACGTATCGATTTTATAAATAGGTTTTGGAATGAAATTTTTGAATAGAGGAAATGTTTGAAGAATTTTTCAAACCAAATCTAATCTTGTTTTAAAATATGGTGTAGAATCTAAATATTTGAACTAATGTTTGTTTTAAACAAGGTTTTTAATATATATTTGATTCTTGTAATATACAGATTTATGTTAGCTAAAATACTCAAATTCATAAATATTTTATTTTAAGGATGTGAGTTTTAAAATTTTACCACCTTTCCATTTTATAAATATTGATGTAGTAAATTATATAAATCTAACGTAAAAGAATCTAATTTAAATATTGTATAAAGAAAGGTTTCGAAGGATTATTTCCCTTGAAATAACTTAATTGGTGATGTTAAGATTTTTTTGTTAATATAGTCGTTTGAAATGCTTTGTAAAGATTTATATTTGAAGTAATGGTTTGATGTAAATAAGATCTTTATAGAATCAATTTTTGTACAAACTTTTACAATAAATAATTAAAAGTGTTTCTCAAAGAATGAATTTACTTTCAAGGTTTATAAGATCCTCCGTCGATATATTCAGATTTGATTTGATAAATTTACGAATCTTATTCGTGGGAAGGTAGTGAATGTTAAATGGAAAATTTTGGATTATATCCTTGTGAATAGGAAGAATGTGCCACCTAAAGAAGCTCGACTTGAGATTTTGAATGGAAAGAAATATAAGACCATGATTTTCTAAATGATGGCTTAAGTAATGATATAATAATGAATCATCGAAGTTATCATGAAACTCTATATTTCAAGAAAACTCAGAATTTAGTCAAATCTAATTTGAAATATTTGAATTTGAATCAATAAGTGGGAAGTCAGTGGCATGAGAAATGAATGAAAGTCGAACTTGCGAAATATGGATTCGGTTTGGATTGGATCGTGTTACTAAATCAAGTTATATTGTTGTAAAACCAAATTTTCCCTCATTACTTGATTTTGAAAAACTACTTATAACAATTAAAAATTGAAATGTTTTGGCTATTTCAAATCTATAAATATTTTATAACTAACTTTTAACTGTTTATGACTATTTATACAAGTATAAATACATATATAATATTTTCAAATTTAACCATGTTAATTATGCTTTCTTTATTTTAATACAAGACTTATGACCATTATTGGCAATTTAAGATTTTATCCCATTTTACCACTATTTACATAAGTATGTATATACTATTTTTAAATTGAATATATTACACTATTTTAAAAGATTACAATTCCAAGTAGTTTATAAATTTAAATGATCCATGTCCAATCCGACCTAATGAATCCAAAAGAATTAAAATGAAGATTTCAGGTGATAATGATATTTTAAGTAAAGACGAAATCCAAACTTGAATGGTTTTAGTAAACGATGAAGATTTCAAGAATTTGAGTTTTAAGGAAATTGGAATCTAAACCCAAATGGTTTGACAAGGAATGTTTGTAGTGACGAATTCGAAATTCAACAAAATAGATAATGAATTATTTGATAAAATCGATTTTAAGGCAATACCTAAGATAAATCGATTTTTGATACTCGAAAATATGATTTCAAATCTAATGACCACGGTGTGAAAAATGTAAGCGTTCGGTTGTTAAAGAGACCGGAGTTGGTAGATGTCATACTCTCTGCCAATGCCGACACCATTTTAACTACTGTGTACGTGGTGGAGATTCCAAAAAGAAGTAGGATGGCATGGAGACGATTACTGGATTTGAAGAAAGAGAATGCTGATGAATTGGCCTTGACCTTCGGGTCATAATTAAAATGACTAAAATAGGAGCTATACCTTGACTAATTGAGGTAGCACCTCTGATCGAACACGCTTCTTCGATACCATCTCTATTACTGTTGTGATTGATTTGGGTGCACCCTTTGATTATGGGAGTGTGTTCCGAGATGGGCGGTAGTTGCTACTATGCTTTACCACCGGTTCGGGAGTGCAAATGGTAGAATCCTACCCTAAGTATTTCCTCGAGTGCCTTGTCATACTTACCCTGATCAAGCCCCCTACGATTTTGATTTGGTGTTGTTTTCTATGGAGTGCCCTCTGATAACACCAGTGCGGTGAATTTACGGTATTGTATAGACTACAAAGCTTATAAACGGCATAAGGGTAATATGGTAATCCTGCTTATGCTATTTTGATAAATTTATTTTACTGAGTAGATACTATTATAATAGCATATTATACTATATGTATTAGTTTCATAGATCCTTAAGGGATGTTAATCCCAAGCATCTCTTAAGTTACTGATGCATTCCATTTAAATATGTCACTTGAGTTAGTTCATTTATATGAGAATGTTAGTCCTGACTCGAGTATTTTATTTGTTTTATTCCTTGAAAAATGCCCGGGTTAGACTGAGTATTTTCAGCTTGGAGATATATCTGTTAGAGTTTGAGATTTGTTGGAGATCCAGCCATCCATTTACCATGCCATATGCAGTTGTGCCCATCTCTGCTTATTACCGAATATTAGTATGATTTTATATTCATTCTTCCGATGTATCTATATTTGTTTATTGTACTCTGATATCATGTAAATTTAAATATGTTGTAATATTTACTTCCGCTGTGAGAAATTCTATGTTCTGTGTTTGTTGATTCAGTGATGATTTGTATTCCAACTTCATAAGCAATAACAATCTATCATTTTGAACGGTTTGAGTTGGTTTAATTACCGACTTGAGGTGGTCAAAAGCTAGGTCATTACAGGAGGTACGGCTCATCTTTCTATGATATTTCGGGGTTTGAGAATTTCTATCTTGGGCATCGAGTCTGAATGTGACGAATATGTTCTCAGCTTTGTGGGTTATGGATTGGTTCTAGGAAGGGATTGGCTAGCCATGTATGGTACCATTCTAGACTGTAAGAGGAGAGTTGTTAGGCTTCTAACATGCTAAGGGAGACTCTCGAGATTTTATTTGACCCATGGGAGTCTTTTATGCTCAGTATTCTAGATTCACTAAATGCTTCTGTAGACGTCTTCGATTAGTGCCCATAGTCTGATATTATTCTGACATGTTTGATAAGGATAGGGAATTACCTCTATGGCATGAGATAGACTTTTAGAATTACTTAGTAGAGAATGAGAAGCCAGTCACTTTACCAGTATGCCACATGGCTCTTAGGGAAAGAAGGGAGCTCAGCAAGCAAGTAGGGAAGCTATTTGAGAAAGGGTTCATTAGACTGAGCATATCTGAGTAGGGAGCTCTAGTCATCTTTGCGACCAAGGAAGACAGCTCACTTCGCCTATGCGTATACTATAGGGAATTGAAAAAACTCACCAAGAAGAATAGGCACCCACTTCCTAGGATTGACGACTTGTTTGATCAGCTAGTTGGCACATCAGCTTCTTGCAATTGGATCTAGCTACAGGATTTCATCAACTGAGGGTAGTGGATGACGGTATTGATAAGACTGCTTTCAGAAATTCGTATGCTTTCTTTGAGTGGTTGGTCATGCCTTTTGGGCTGACCAGTGCACCCGCTTATTTTGTGGATTTGATGAGTAGGATGTTTAGAAAATTTCTGAACAAGTTTGTGGTGGTCTTTGTGGAAGATATTTTGATTTTCTCAAGGAACAAGGAAGAACATGTCGTACATTTAGGAGAGGTTCAACGCACCCTCAGATCGCATCAGCTTAAGGCAAACTTTTCTAAGTATTATTTTTCGAGAAAGGAAATACGGTTCTTAGGGCATGCTTTCTTCAAGGATGGAATAGCTGTGGACCCCGCAAAAATCGTTGCAGTTCAAGATTGGAAGGCCCCAAGAATGCGACAGAGGTGAGAAGTTTTCTAGGGTTGGCGAGTTAATATAGGAAGATCATTGAGGATTTTGCAAGGATACCAGTCCCGCTCACCCAATTGACGAAGAAGAACTTGTGTTCGCTTGGATCGTTGATTGCGAAGATACTTTTTAGTGATTAAAGAGAGCTCTGACGTCAGCCTTTGTCGTGACTCTCCCCAATGGTAGCAAGGTGTTTACAACCTACACAGATGCTTGTGTCATAGGACTAGGTTCCGTATTGATGTAAGAAGGTAGGGTAGTATGCTATGGTAGTAGATAGTTAAGAGTTCACGAGAAGAACTACCCTACCCATAACCTAGAGTTGGCTGCTATAGTATTCACACCAAAGTCTTGGCGACATTATCTATTTGTAGAGAGACTTGAGCTATACACGGATCACAAGTCTCTCAAATATTTGTTCTCACAAAAGGATCTCAATTCAAGGCAGCAACAATGGATGGAGTTCCTAGCATCCTATGATTTTGAGATAGTTTATACCCCAGGCAAGGGTAATGTATTGGCAGATGTGTTGAGTAGGCAAAGGATGACCTTGAGTCCTGTATTCGTAGAAAGGCAGAGTTTGAGGTATATATCGACCTTTGATTTTATGGAATCAAAGGAGTTTGCGCTTGATTTGTTGGCATCATTGATAACACGGCCTACTCTTATGGAGCGCATTGGATCTACACAGCGAGAGGACCCACAGTTAATAGACATCTTGGATAGGCTTAGTGAAGGAGAGACCTCTAGTCACCTAAGTAGATATTATGTGGACGAAAAAGGGTGGCTAAGATGAGACAGAAGGCTTTATGTTCCCCGAGCTAGGGATTTGTTGAGGAAAGTTCTTAAGGAAGCCCATCACTCTTGGATGACTACCCATCCAAGCGGTGACAAGATGTACCGTGATAAGAAGAGAGTTTTTCATTTGACGATTATGAAGAAGGACGTAGCAGAGTTTGTGGCCCAATGTTTGACTTGCCAGCGAGTGAAGGCTGAACAAAGGAAACATGGTGGATTGCTTCAGCCCTTGGATGTCATATAATGGAAGTGAGAGAGCATCTCTGTAATGTCCCAGATTTTCCTGCCATTTAAATTGGAATATTTAAACCCATTTTATATATTACGTTGGAAATATAATGGATCTTATATTGAATTTATTTTATAAAATAGAGTTTGAATATATATATAATTTATAATATAATTAAAACGAGCTCGAAACGATACGGTAGTTCGTATTTTACGTTTGAAATTTCAATTGAATATACATGATCTGATATTAGTCGGAATTCTGCGAAACAAGAAACACTTGAATCTATTTGATTGTATTTTTCTAATGGAAGCGAAAAATACAGATTTCGTATTTTAGATTTCAAGTTATGTCCAATTCAAATTTTCAAATAGTCGCTATGGAATTTCGTTAATAAACGATAGCGTTTATTTAATTAATATAAAGGAATTTCAATATATTTGGATATCGTTTTAAACCGAATTTCTGAATATTGAGTTTAAAATATATATTGAGTATTCCGTTTGGATATATATGATAATAATGATTTATTATTGAATTATTTTGGATTTAATATGTATATTTTTTCGATATTATATACGTTTTAGAAATAATTATTTTTCAAACGACCTCCGGTTTTGATGAAACAAGTTTTATTAGAATATGTATTGCTAATTATTGCTATATTTCCGATTTGGAACCCAACGGAGTTGTTTCGCCGGTAGACGAATTTTAAAGGTGAACGACGGAATAAATTGGGATATTTATAGCGCTATTTTTCCAAACAGAGTCTGTTTTCAACGAAACTAGTTTCATTAGGACCGTAACATCAATTTATATCGCGAGGTCAATTTTTCGCTATTTTTGAAATTCATGTGTCTCGTTGTGTATATTTAATGATAATGTTAAAAAGCGGTGCAGTAAAATCAACCGTATAAAATAAAAACTACCCTAAGTTAACCTACCCCAGAAACCTACATTCCTTTGTATGCACCTCACCCATATCAGCCTAACATCCTAATCTAAATTAATTTGTGGTCGAGCCGTCATTTCATTTCAAATTTAAACAGCCCGTTTCCTCACGTAGCTACATACAGTATGAAACCAACCACTGTTTGGCTGCCTATATTAAACGAACTCTGAAATGTGAAATAACTTGAAGCAAACAAGGTACGGACAAATATAAACTTAAAACATAAGCAACTACACAAAAGATACATGTTGTCATTGTAGCTGAGCTACCCTATGCTTAGCCACTGCGTCCTGTTCCTACTCTATACATACAGTCAAGTCCTTTCCTTTCAATTGACCATTGCAAGCCGCACACACAGGCGAAGTTGCCTTCCCCGGATAGTTTCTTTAATCTGTTCAGCTCAAACATGCCTAAGCAATAAGCATCATACTGTCTCCAGCTAACATAAAGTGTGTATATATATATATATATTGCTGAGCCCAATCCATTCTTTCTTTTCTCATGAAATTACAATGCATGCAAATTTTCAAACCAGCATAGACCTCTACGCCTATTTTATACTGTCTTCTCAAATTTAATGGTGTTGTCTGAAGCCACACAGGAAAAATGTGCAGCCACCTACCCCTAATACACAACCTAGAAAGGACCCTATTCTTATCTTTTAGCATCAGTCTCGCCTATATATACGTGATATGTATGTTTTCGTTCCATCCATCTCTCCACTTCAGCAAAAACAAAAGTTATTCACTTCATTCTCTAATATTTGCAAAAGCAACATTTATTGTTCTTTCACACTTAAACACTAAAAATATTGTCTTCGCATGGAAAGAGAGAAACGTATGTACTGATTACACATGGATTGAAGAGAGTATGGAGTGGGGAAAGAGCAGTCTTTCGGAAAAAAATGGAAACTGTGAAGTGGAAAGGGTATGGCAGCACTTGCGTAGAGAAAATAAATACAAGAAGTGGGAAGAGTTTCAGCATATGGGATGTGAGCCATGACGTGAAGGAAGAGGTAGGAGAGAAGAAGGGGCATGGCGGCTGAAAGAAATTCTGGGCCGGGGAAAAAAGGTTTGGGCTTCAATCCTTTTTAATCTTAAAAAAACAAAAAAAAATTGAAAATGGATTTTGGACTGAATGCGCTGGAGAATATATGCATGGTAGGAGGGATGTAAAGGAAATAAAAGACAGAAGAATACTAAGTAACGAGAATGAAAAGAAATGTTATTGCTGCAAAAATGGGTTTGGGCACTTGGTAAAAACCATTTTCGTACAGCGGTACTCAAAGTATTATCAGGCGTGTGCTTGCAGGTTCGGTGAGCTGGACAAAGGTTGAATAGAGCACTTGGCGGTGGGGTGTGATTACGTGAAGATGGAAAAAAAAATAGAAGGTGGGGAAGATGCACATTAGCAGTAATAACTTAACTTTAATATGCCCAACAGAATTATATTTGTGCTAACCGAATTAGTGACTTAAGCTTTTAAAGTGACCAACATTATATTAGTATCCCATAACGTAAGTACAATATATATATATATATATATTAATTCATAGTATGTCCGGCTAGCCTAATCATTATAATTTGCATGTAACGTTGATCCATAGTTCAAGATGCATGAATATATATTTCAACATGCTCCTAAAATGTACCCACCACGCCAATTATATATGTATGTTACCTACATGAACTAAAAATTTGATTAAAGTTTAATTAGTTTTAGTTTAAACTAATAAGTATAAATTCTGTAACGTATTCATTTGTTATCAGAATTCGACAAAATCAGAATCATAATGAACTGTATCGACGGGCATAATATTTTGAAATTGGGTTGGTCGCAGATGGAACAGCCGAGGTGTTTAAATTAAACACATGTTTAATTTAATTAAATCAAAACATTTTAAAGCTAGATGGAAATCCAAGGTGAGTTCAACTCACTCAGTTATTCCGTTTATATTTCATATAAGCTGGGTTTTTATTTTGTGTGCAATTTTGCTAATGGTTGATAATTGAATGACTATTTGTGTGTGCGCTGAATATTTTCGATATTCAGTTATTAAATTAAACAGTTGTTTAATTTAATCAAATTAAATTGTTATTTTTAACGATTAGATTCCAAACAAGGTAACTTACCTTACTGGTTACGTTTATATGGTATAAACATATTGAATAAATAATTTGATGCTTAAATGAATGATATAAATTGTTGTTGACTGTTATTAGTTGAACTATATATTTCTGTTTATCATGATAAAATAAATTTATTGTCGTATTGAATTTGAAGTAACCTATTTTGATGTAAGGAAGACAGGTTGGAGGAATTCAACTGGATTCCTCAAATATACTGTTCATTTGTATGAACTGCTAACCAATTTGATTGATAGTTGATCGTTGAATCCAAATATAACACTTGTGTGCACCCAACCAATGGGTGATATTGGTTGGGTGATTATCAGCGGATGGCCTGTAAATGAGTCGTTTTTATAGATATTGATTTACCATAGGTAAATCAATAGAAAGAAAGTTATAATATTTGTTTATAACTAAAGGCAGATTTTGAAATCTGTTTTTCTATAAATTATTTCTAAGTGAAGTTATTATTATCTTGTAATTATAAAACAAGTGTATAAACGAGATTTGTGGGTTAATGAGTTTTGTAAGTAAATGAGTAGCGATTAACCAAATCGTTAAAAGTTGAATTAATTATTTCTCAATAAACAATTAAATGAGTTTATTTGATTTAATTAGATATAATTTTCCAAAGTTGGTTTTATTTATTAATGGAAAAGAAATAACTAAGTGGAAATGGTTAACAAAGTAACCGTTTTTGAGACGACGATGTCGACTAATTGAATGAGATTTGATTATCAAAAACTATCATTGGAATGTTAATTATTATTGAATTTAAGTATCATTTTAAAATAACTTTTTAAGAAAGTTGAATTATTTTTATTTGAAATAGATAATGAAATAAACTATTTGATATTGGGCAATCAACAATGAGTTAAACTATAAATGGGAATTTTAAAAAAATAGTATGAATATGAATTCGTAAAGTAACTCGATAAACAAGATTTGAATATATAAAAGTGTTTTCAAAGGAAACCAAGATGATTTTGATATATCGAGTCGAGGTTTCTTTTAAGAATAAATGTTAACTTTTAAGGTGAAAAATGTTTGAAAGGAACTAGGTTGAAATGGGAATAAAAATAAAGGGAATTAGTCGTAAAACCTTGTATATAATTAAAAAGGATCTTTTAAGTTTAACACATATTTATATGAGTTAGAATTTTGATTTATTCCCTGTGAAGAATTTTATAAAAAGGAAAGTTTAAACATGGTTTAATGTGAGCTGGAATCGAATGGAAACTTTACTGGATTGAACTTGGGTATGAAAATAAGAACTCAACGATAAAGATCAAGAGTTGAATATTTTTAGTGTGAAAGGAGTTTATTTGAATTAAACTAAGGGATGTGGTTATTTAAAGAGGATTCTAAAATAAATAGAAGTGCTGGGATATTATTTGAATAAGATTTCATTTATAAACTTCTACATATTCCGAAGATAAGAGTGTTGTCGTTTCAAGGACTGTGAGGTAACCAAAATACCCCAACTTGAACGATTTCATGATTATCCAAGGATGATAGTAGTTTAAAGACGAAGGTAGTTAAGAGAATTAAATTAATATTTCTATGAAATATTATAAACCATATTTCGAGGAATTATAAGTTTCGGAATAAGCAGGAAAGGGCAGTATTCCAAATGTTGGAGTTTTAGAAATTTAATTAACAACTGTTTAACTAAAGAGGCCAAGTGTCGTTGCATACTGAACCAATGAATCCACTTTATTTTTCTGTGGATGGTTGTTTATTTTGATAGTTAAATCACTGGCTATCAAATTCTAGCCAAATTGATTGTTGGTGCGGAAAGACCGGGAACGAATTTATATTCGAAAACCATTCCGACCAGAAAATATGTAAACGTTGAAGATACCAGATCGTCGAGACGGAGCATTGAAGACTGTGGATCTTCATAAGCGGAAGGATTGCTGTTGAATTTCTCTAGCTAGCTACCAGAGGTTTTTAAACTATGATTCGGTCATGGTTGAGATTTTACGGATTGCAAGGACTTCTCGCTACTAATCCTTTGGGTGATTCCTGGGATGCGGTAGGAGGGTGACTTCGGTTCATCATGTTCCTGGATGACATGTTTGGACGAGTGTCTGACAGAGTATTTCCAGATGGTCACGCACATTGATTTCTTCAAATTGCCCAGTGTATTTTGGGTACGTCAATTAGTGATTTAATGGATCTGATGATGTGACATTCAAGGTGATGTGTTGATCTAGAAAGGTAATTTAAACCTCAAGCCTCATCAACCAGGAAATAACAAAAATCGGGCAGGAAGCATGGCTATGTGGATCACTCCTATTAGGGTGTATAATCACCTATCTAGAGAAAATCCGTTACATTCTTAAATCTATTTTGATGTTGGTAGGGTGAACGGTGGGTTGCACCCAACCGTTGTTGATATACATTCGATACACTAGAGCAAAATGAGTGGTCGGTCATTTGTGGGCCGGGTTGTAAGACGTTCTTGTTGAACCCTGTGTATTCCCCTCTAAAGATACACTATCGGTAGGTGGTTCCATACCTTGTCATAGACGGAATCCAGTCTCCAATAAGCACCCATGGTTTTGATTGTATACTATACATGTGGAGCGTGAGATGCAAGCATTCTGTTAAATTGCTATTTCTTCGTATTTAGACACTATTACAGTATTAGAATAAAATTATTATTTCAAAACTGTTTTGGGTTATAGTAAGGTAAAAACCGTCCGTGTTTATGTGTTGGTTGGTCTTACTATTATCCTTTTCTTTCAAAAAGGATTTTTTGACTTTAAAATCAATATGGATGTTATATAAACTTAGTGGGTTTCTCACTCTGGTCCACCCGACTGACCCGGTGTTTGTAATGCTCGGGTTAGACTAGGTTGTACAGGTTCAGGTTATCGGATGTTGTGAAGTCTAGAGATGGGCTGGAGGAGTTCATACATATGATGTTATATAGTTATTATTCCATTGTGTGTTGTGTATAAGGACAGATTAAGATAACTGTCCAGATGTGTTGATGTACTCTAATGAATTGTATGTTTTATTTCTAGCTCTCAATAAAAGTTATTTCTATATTATATTTTGTTCCGCTGCGATGTGAGACTCTGTGTTGTGTTGATTCTCCTTCTTCTATTCTAATACTTCTTTCTTATCACACCCTCTAATTTCTTTCTATTAACCATCTGGCATTTTTAATACTGGGATTTTGGCAAGTAATATGGGATTTATATATTATTGTCGAAATTCGAGCAACGAATTTCCACCGGGTCGTCACATTGGTATCAGAGCTATTGGTTGAGTAGTAACCTTGGCTTTGTTGCGAAACTCAGTAAAGATAGGGTTAGTAATACCCTAGATTGAGTTTGATTGTATATATGTGATAGCAGACTTGTAGTTTTTATATAAAAAATGTTTTGTATTGTGTTGATTAACCGATTCACGCATTGGGAAACCATATTGAATTGGCAATCGACACAATATTATTTTATAAAGAGGGTAAATGAAATAATTCTGCCCAAATCATATTTTTATAGAAAAAGGATATAATTTTCTATAGTATAGTAATATTGGTTGTTATATTGTTTTACTAGATTTGGTTGAAATTCAAGATGGAATTCAAATGGATTGAAATTAAAATGAATATGGAATTGGGAAATCGAATGGTTAATAATGGAAATTAATCGGATATTAATCGGCTGATATTAATGTATGTTAAACCAAAGTGAATGAAAATCAGTAAGTATAAATGTTGAACATAATTCAAGTGATTTGGTTGTTTGTGTAACAACCCGGGTTTCGACAAACCGAATTTTTCAAAATTCAATCCATTGGACCCCGAGTTGGGTGCACTGGTATCCTGCAGAAAAGACAGAGAGAAAGAAACATGTCAGAGTTCGAAAAGTAGCTCTCAGCGGAAGGAATAAAATATAATTTATTCAAAATAGCATTACCTTAATAATAATACTGCCAAGCCAGTAGTCAAGCAATACTATCTCTGTCATGAACCTAACCTGCGCATGTTGTGAGGAGGGGGTCAGAACATAAGTTCTGTGTGACTGGACTATAATAAACTCTTGTGTAACCCTACATATACCGTTCAGTTATAATTTCTTGTTTATTAGGTTATTCACAATATTAGCACCCAAGGCCAAACCTATATCATTCTCGTCCAATTATTGGTAGACTTAACCTAATACATCGTATATGTAATTTTTTCCCAACTCATATAATCCTTTCCATGTATACGTACAGTCCCTTGCCGTATATCGTACGGGCTTTATCACGTAATTCTATACTACTTCAACGTAGTGCCACCATTCTTGAAATCGTTTGGACTGCTACCCTTGATCTAGCTAGGTTTCCTTATTATGAACTATCGAGTGTTCAACTAGGATTTATGCCACCTAGGACCACTATGAATTATGCTACCTATTGAACGTTTTCAAGATTCGATTAGGGTTTATGCCACCTAGGACTACTAGGGATTATGCTACCTATCGAACAACGCCCTTTTCCGACATATGTCTTGCGAATCGTTTCCGATGTCTAGGTGCACATGTACATTATATGTGCGGCCCGAGACCCGTGACAGGGCTAAATCAAGAAATACGGAACTCGGTCGGGAGCTTTAAGTTATCTGACGATGCAGATGCTAAGGTCTGTTTTTCTACTAGTGGTTATGGTCCCACATGACCCGTCCCTCAACTAATGAAAGGCAATCCAAGAAAATCAAGCACGAGAACTGTACTCCTGCCACCTATGCCCCACTTTCCTATTGGCCAGCCTCACCCACAACCAGATAGCAAGTATATGGTCTGTTCGGAGTTCATTGCCTTTCTGTATACGTACTACGATTGACTGAAGATGGTAGGTAGACGACGAGTGCTATCATAGGGCTAAACAAGATATCGCCGCCTCACGCTGGTCCATCCTAGTCTTTAGGTTGCCTTATATTGCAACCAAGGCATACTCTTGGTTCTCCTACCGCAGACCTTAACCTCTGTGAGCCCAGGCGGATCATCTGCAACCTCACAGAGGGATACCAAGAGTACCCTCATGTTCCCCGAAGCTACGTGCTTCGTAACCCAGTCCGCTGGAGCCTTTCTCGAAATCAGATAAACGTTCGCTCCTCCTCGTGTGTTTGTTAAGCGATGATCCACCGTATCGGGTTATTCATCTATTTATGGACTGGCTTAGTTTCCTTGACTAAGAATTATTACTTAGTTGTTCTTAACTAAGGTTTACCACTTAGTCTCCTTTCCCATTAATCTTGTTAACTAAGGTTTACCACTTAGTCCCCTTAACTAAGGATTACAACTTAGTTCCCGTTCTCAAACGTTTTCTTAACTAAGGTTTACTGCTTAGTTCCTATTAACTAAGGCTTGTTACTTAGTTATCATTCTCGTTGTTTAACTTAGTCAATTCTCGTTACCTTAGACATCAGACCACATATTTTCGCTTTATAATTCAACTTGTTGACTAAGGTTTTCCCATGAATTCAAGCACAACTTAAGTTCTCTTTTATTCGGTGATAGCGCATGGGTGTTTTCCCATAGTTCTTGCATAGCTTACCCCATATTATAGGTTATCCCACCCTTCAGGTCTTACATTACATCTTAAGTCATAATCTTTCTCTGTCCCTAGGACAGGTTTACCCCCTAATTAACCCTTCGACTATTTCAACATCGATTTATAATAGGTAGTTAGCATTCCCTATTTCCGTTTTTGGTTAAGTTTTGTTCATATGTTCGTGTCGACTTAACCCCATCCCCTTATAACGTTCATTCACAAATTTGGTTAAGTGTTGTCTTTGAATTCATGACTTAACCCTACGAATCATGTGCCATTAATTATTAATGCACCATAACCTCTCACATTAGACCTGTTATTGTGGTCACTGGTTATGCCAGGCGGTTCCGGGCAGAATTGCACCACAACTCAGTTTAACATCGGGTTTCAAGCGCGATATGAATAACTTCTCACATTAGGACCTATCGTTTGCAACCGCTGGTTAGGCCGGGCGGTTCGGGGCAGGATTACATCGCAAACTCATCCTAACCTCGAGTTAGCCACGTTTCATGTTTGGTTCATGTCTATTCTAATTGGCATATGTCTAGTTCATAATCATGTCAGAAATATTAAGTTCATGTTATGCCAATTACCCAACTTACAAGCTTGTTCTTATAAATGTCAGCAACCAATTTATGCCATGTTCGTGTTCGTTTTAGATGTCAAGTTCATAAGCATATTCTAAATGTCGTATTTCAAGTTTCATAATTTTGTCCCTATTTACATTGCATAAATTACTCAACCATATTCATGTTCAATGCATTTCAATAGTGCCAAAATTTGAGTATCAAGTTCAATCTAGATGTCAAGTGTCAATTCCCCAAATCCAAGCTTTACCTAAGAACCCCCAATTTATATTCATGCTTGTAATCCCATTAACAGGTTACGTCTATCATTAAATTCATAATTCATATTCATGTCAATTTCATGTTCAAGTTCTAGATGTAAACTTCATGTCAAATTCCATATGTCAATTCATATCAAGTTTGTGTTCTTATCCAAATTCAAGTTATAATACAGGTTTTATTCTAGAGACATGTGCCCATTAACAAATCCATAAGTCAGTTTCATGCTTAAATCAATGATGTCAATTCTACGCCAAACCCCAAACCATGTTCATGCGTATAATTCTGAATTTGGTTTACGCATTCACGTTTTGTCAATGTTATATTACGCCCAACCCCCTTTGTAATTTATAACCACACCCTCCAGTTCATGTCATAGCCCAAAACCAAGCGTTCCCCTTTTTAGTTCGCAATAATCATTCTGTCGTATTCATTTCATAATAAAGCTAGGCTCGTGATAGCCTAGTCATAAAAAGATAAAAGAGGGAGAATAAAAGAGGACATAATCGTAGGCATAATAATTAAAAGCGAACACATGACAATATTAAACATTACATATCCAATTTCCACAATAATTTCATTTTGCATTTACATAGGGAATGTTTGAACGATAAATCATAATTTTACACAAAAAGTGTATTATAACTCCACTCACAGTGTGTGTCATCTTCAAAATAGGAACGAGATTAATCTTCGAATTGATTTCCCCCTTTTTGTTGCTTTTGATTCATCTTTAATTGATTTCATGTCCAATTCAATTTATCTTTGATTTCATATGCGGCGTAGGTTGCAGATCTGAATTCCTTCTCTTTGCGCAGTGATTTAGATCTAAGCCTCTTTTCTTTTTATTCATGGTTGTAGTAATTCTAGATCTCATTCTTTTTAATTTTAAGAATAGATGTTGTAGAGAAAAGAGAGAAGAATAGATCTAAGATTTATTTAGATCAATAGCTTGAGGAGGAAGAAGAAATCAAGTTAGAAGAGAGCCATGGCCTTGCCATGAATTGTTGTGGAGTTTACAATGAGCCTAGGATGTTTATATAGGTGTTAGACCAACGTACCAGGCCCAAAAACTCATCCAGGTCCTCAAAAATTAACCTGGACAGCTTCTGGGGCGAATTTCCCGCTTCTGGACCAAAATTCCCGCTCCAGGTCTCTACAGGTCGACCTCCCCAGGGGGGTCGACACTATGGTCGACCTCCCCCCTGGGAGGTCGACCCTATGGTCGACCTGGGGGTCGACCTGGTCGTTTTTTTTTTCTGTTCTGGGCTGGGCTGTTTTCTGATTTTTCGCTGAAACTTCGGGAGGACATAACTCTTTCATACGGACTCCGATTTTTGAAAACTCAGATTTTATTTCATGTAAAATTTCGAGAGGAACGCAATGGTGATGTCCATTTTACTTAATTCCAGATATTTAAATTAAATATCCTTATTTTACTATCTTCTCCGTTACATACACTATTATCGAATTAATTTTTCTTCTCTTCCATGTATTAATTAATTCTCATTATACATCACCATTATTTACCTATATAAGCATATTTTCATAAATTTTATTTCATTTTTAATTATATTAAAAATGCAGGGTGTTACATTCTCCCACCCTTAAAGAATTTCATCCCCGAAATTCGGTAAGAGTAAAATAGATAATCCCTCGCAACATCCAATTAGTTTTCATTCAATTGTTGCAACATTGTGCACATGTGCAAAGTGAAGTACATTATAGTAAAGCATGTATGCCTAATTTGGATGTAACACCCTACCTCCGTTAAGGACACTCACAACGGGAATGCCTTAACTTTGGTGGAGCGTTTTAGTAGTCAGAACAGAAATTTACAAGACAGATAAATAATACTTGAGAAATTATAACTTTATTACAGCGGAAAACAGAAATCAGTTTGGTTACATTTTTACCAAAAAATCAAGTACATAAATATCAGTCTTGTTCAGAAAATCATCAGAGTAAAAAACTTTAAAATCATAATCCCCACAGAAGCTGCCATAAGGAGTCAAGCCATACTTTAAGCACTCTAAGTACTTCAAGCAGAAGAAATCTGGATCAAGCTAAAGTATTCCCTCCTTGGAAAACTTGGGGGGGGGGGGAGGGACGGAAGAAAAGGGGAGAAAACAAGCAAGATCAGACATAAAGTCTGGCAAGTCCAGTGAATCTCAGCATATGAACAGATAATAATAATCATGGCATGCAAATAAAACTGGATGAGAGATAACAGTAACAGGAGCAGCAGATGCACTTAGGTTAAACAGAAGAAATGGAATAATATTACTTTTCATTTCTCTGCACTAATACTAGTATAACAGGATTAGGTGTCACCCTAATGTCTAAACTGAAGCAGAAACAGGAACAGAATAATTTCCACAGAAAGAAATGCTAGTAATGGGCCTTTACCACCCCAACAGAAACGGACAGAAACAGAATGCTAATAATGGGCCTTTACCACCCGAAAAGAAACAGAAACAGATTAATCCCTACGGAAACAGAATGTAGAATTAGGTGTACACTAGTAAATGGGCCTTTACCACCCGAACAGACGGTACCACGCAGAAACAGACAGGTGTTGCCACCCAGCAGAAACAGACGGTACCAACAGAAACAGACAGAACTAAGTGTATCCTAAAACCCTACCCCAAGCGATCGGCTCCCTAATACATAAATACCCTGTGTCGACTCCATAATAGGGTGTATCACTCCCTAAAGTGACAACCAATTGGCACAGGCCTATTTACAGATGTCACGGCGTCTTACATCCTCAGAGGCAGACCGGGATCCATGCACGCACATGACCCGGTTGGAACGCACTATCAACACCCCTCGCCATTATCTGAATGAACCACTTATAATTAGTTCAGTAAGCGTGCCCGGACCCTACCAACTGTTGGGTCAAAGTTTTGATACCAGAAAGGGTTACTGACTAATATGGGTCCCAAACAACAGATGACACAAGTAATTTCCCTCCTAACCTTGTGTCCCCAGACTAACAGATTTCAGATTAACTTGTTTACAAGTTCAGACATACAGAGTTCAGACCAACTAGTTCACAGATCAAACATGTTTTCAGACTAATGGATCAGATATACGGATTTAACAGATTTACAGATTTGTCTAACTTTGTAATTGGGCCTACGGATTCACGAAACGGGTTTGTTTAATTCATTTGTCCAATTGGTTTAACCCTATCCTCCCAATACGTTTTAGACATCATATTTATCCCAGATTTGCATTAATTAAATATTAATGCACAGACCTCTCACATTAGGTCGGTAGCTTGTGGCCGCTGGATATGCCGGGCGGTTCCGGGCAGACTTCTGCCACAAGCCAGACCTAACCTCGTGTCTAAGCATATTTTGATTATGCCTACGACCTCTCACATTAGACTGATAGTTTGCGGTCGCTGGTTAAGCCGGTTGGTTCCGGGCAGGCTTCTACCGCAAACAGAGTCTAACCTTGTGTCATAGCCAATTCATTCCAATACAGATTTTTCAGATATCAGACTAATTCTGTTTATTTAACAGATTAAACTTCTGTACAGGGTACAGCAGATTATTCGAGGTTCTATTAACAAGTTTTGCTCAATTTTTAAGTCAAGCCTATAGATTCACATACTTCAAATTTCAGCATTTCAGTTCCAACGGATTGCGTCATTCAACAGATTAAACAGATAACAGATCTTGCAGATTAGGCTATTTAGCAGATCTAGCTGATAAGGCAATTTTAACATAATTAGCAGATTAGGCAATGCAATCTAATTAGCAGTTTAGGCAATATAACAGAACTAGCGGATTAGGCAATATAACAGATTTAGCAGATTATATATATCTAAAACTCTATTTACATATCTTGCCCAATCATAAATTTAGCCTAACTTACATGCCTAAATTAAGGTCATAATTCATAATACAATATATACCCCAAATTTAAGCCTTAATATTCCCATTTACAGTTCATGTCAAAACTAGATTTAATATTCTAGTTAACCATTTATTTCCAAGACTAATACACATGTAAATCATTCTCTATTATAGCCAACTCAGATTATGCCAATATATTTGCTATGCCAGATTTACTTAATTAAGCTATGCCCAACCCCCGTATAACATGTTTCCACAAGTTCTCTAAATACTCATGAAATGGCCCTATAGGCTCGATGTACATAACAGTGAATGGGAATAAACTAGCAAAGTTACATACTAAATATGAGATCTAACATCATTAAGGGAATAGGCATAAGAAACTAACTACAATAGTTATACGCAACTAACCATAATAGTCATGGGCGACTAATCACAATAGTCTCTTATTCAATGTTATAGGCAATAGTCTCATAGTCATGAATCATAATCATAGGCAATAGTCTCCTAGTCAATGAATCATAGTCATAGGCAACAGTTTCAGGTCCAATTATGCATTATTATTTGTCCCTAAATTTAGCGTTTATGCGTTAATCTCTTATGAGATTCAGCGCAGGCTCGTAGTAGCCTGGCTATAGAACAGAAAGAAGAAAGATGTATAGAATAGTCGTAGAAAAACAGATCTGACAGATAAGAATATACATAACCTCAGATTCAGATTTATAATCATGTCACAATTATAATTACAGTTTATAGCGGAAAATAACTGTGCTTGCCTTTCGTTGTTTTAAGAAAGGATAGTAAACTGTTGTTGATGCAGAAATGCTGAATTATTCCTCTTTAATTGTCTTAGCTCTAAACTTGGATTTGAGATTTGATTTAGCTTTTAATTCTATTCAGGTTGGAAGAAGATGCATCAGTCCAAGTTTTGATTCCAACAGGGTAGCGACGCCATTTTTATTTTTAATTAGAATAGAGGCAGAATATAGACAGAATGAAATGGTGTGGAGAGAATGAGGCTAGGGGTGAGTTTATAAAGGATTAGGCAGATGAATCTGGACAGAAAATGTGTCTAAATACATCAAAATGCATCGGGTTCAGAAAGTGGGTTCGGGAGGCAGGTCGACCCCCAGGTCGACACTATGGTCGACCTGGTCCACCCACGTCGACACTATGGTCGACCTGGACCTTGGGAGGTCGACACTATGGTCGACCCCCAGGTCGACCTGGTCCATGGGCGGGAATTTTCCCGCCCAGCCTGTTCTGGGATTTTGAATTCGAATTTTCAAGCTGTTTTCGATTCTGAAATTCTCTGAAACTTCTGAAGGTCATAACTTGGTCATATGGACTCCGTTTTTCGAAAACTCGGACTCGTTTTCAAGCAGAATTTCGAGACGAACGCAATGGCGCAACCCGTTTCCATTGATTCTTATTTTAAAAATTAATTATTCTCTGATTTATTACTTATACTTTCACGGAAAATACGGGGTGTTACATTCTCCCCTCCTTAAAGGATTTCGTCCCCGAAATCTTCAAGTTAAGAAGAATGTGTCCTACCATCTAGTCATCCATCTACTCAACCATCATCCACAAGCATCCATTGTCCTTAGAAAACTTCTAATGTTGTATGAACATATGCAAAAGTGTGTGTATATGTTCCTTATCTAATGCAAAGATCAGGCGGTCCACTGATTCAGTTGACCTCCTTAATGCGAACTATGTCAGTGTCATGAGTCCAACATGTATGCAATTTTCCTATTTGATACATATCATTCTTAAATGAGTGACAACCATTCATTCATATGCAACATCCATGTAATGAGTCAATCATTTTGCGTCCACAAAAATTGAAAATGCTTACACATCCATATGCAGTATGAGAGTGTTTTTGAGCCGATCTAGTGCCTAGTGTGTGTATATGCATCCACGAGCAACCACTAGCAACCACTTGCATCCACTTGCAAACATCAGACATAACATGTCTCAAACACATGTTTACACCCATTGGTTTCTACCTAAAGTTTGAAGATTCGATCGATAGGATACAGTCGAATGATGGAAGCGAGTACAGATAAAGAAAACTTGGTTCCCATTAGACATTGGTTGAGAAAATAATTCCTCTAAGTATCAATCCTGAAGACAATGTCAAAACTGGAAACCTTAACCTTATCAGAAATATTCAGATACTTACAGACTACTGGTACAGATCAGATCACCAAATGATTCTTAGGAAACTAAGCATGATAAAACCCATAGTGTATGCGTCCTACTTGACGCTTAACACAGATATCTCTCAAACCCCAATCTATCACAAGCAGATGAGTCGTAAACCTTATGGGTTTGAGCCTACAGTGGAATCAGAAACAGTACTAGTATTAAAGTGCAGAGTATCGGTTACAGAATAAAAATGCCAGAATCAGAAAGAGTTTCAACTTAACAATCAGATAAAGAAATTAAACCTCCCACAGAAAGTTTTCCTAATTTTATCCTATCCACTAGCCTCGAGGGTGTTCGCCTGCCCTTGCCCTCTTTTTTTCGGGCAATCCCTAGTGAAGTGTCCCATCTCACCACAGTTGAAGCAAGTGCCCTTTCTTTTTCTGCAATCCTTGTTCAGATGAGTCGAGCTTCCACAAGTAAAGCTCTTTTTCTCCTTCTTATCTTCAGACTTTTCACCCTTCCTTTGTGTTTCCTTTTTGGGCCAGGCTTTCTTGTTCTGGGGTTCTTCCTTCTTTGCCTCTTCTTTCTTGCCGTTGTCTTCCTCGTGCAGTAGTGCCATATCCACCAATCTCTCGTAAGTCGCCCCCATGGGTACATGGGTCATGGCTAAGCTGTGCAGTGGCTCGTTCAATCCTTTAACAAAGCGGAGAGCCTTTTTATGCTGGGTGTTGACTAAATCTAGTCCAAACCTAGCCAGTTGGTTGAACTGGTTGACGTATTCCCTGACCGTCATACTTCCTTGCTTAAGAGATAAGAACTTTTCCAGTTGTAGACTTCGTTCAGCTTGCGAGAGGAATTTCGTCTCAAACCTTGTTCTGAAATCCATCCATGTTTCAACCGGCCTCTCGGCGTTAGTGACTTCCCACCAATAGGAAGCTTCGTCCTTGAGCAACCATACCGCCAATTGTACCTTCTGCCCATCGTCCACCTCGAAAATAACGAACAGATCCTCCGTTTCTTTGAGCCAATTCCTCGCTTCTACGAATGATTCAGTTCCCTTGAAATCCTTTCCACCCATGGCCCTAAAATCTTTACAAATTTTTGAAAAAGCAATTGGACGAGGAGGGGGCGGAGGAGGAGGAATCGCTGCAGCTGGAGGAGGAATATCTGCTGGGCCTGCATCATTGGCCCTAGCCTCTAAGTACCTCCTGAACCAGCCAGGTATTGGCACGCCCTCTGGAAAGTAAAGATTCCCAGACATGCTCGAATGAAAGAAAAAGATTTAAAATGGAGAACTGAAAAGATAGATATACGGTTTTTTTGGGGATTATGTTTTTTTTCAAAAATAAGCTTTACTTTTGAAAATACTTCCTTTTTAAAACTTTTTTTTGAAAATAGTTTTCAAAAACTTTACCCAATCTGGTAACCTTCAACTCTGATACCAAGTGTAACACCCCACCTCCGTTAAGGACACTCACAAAGGGAATGCCTTAACTTTGGTGGAGCATTTTAGTAGTCAGAACAGAAATTTACAAGACAGATAAACAATACTTGAGAAATTATAACTTTATTACAGCGGAAAACAGAAATCGGTTTGGTTACATCTTTACCAAAAACTCAAGTACATAAATATCAGTTTTGTTCAGAAAATCATCATAGTACAAAAATATAAAATCATAATCCCCACAGAAGCTGCCATAAGGAGTCAAGCCATACTTTAAGCACTCTAAGTACTTCAAGCAGAAGAAATCCGGATCAAGCTAAAGTATTCCCTCCTTGGAAAACTTGGGGGGGAACGGAAGAAAAGGGGAGAAAACAAGCAAGGTCAGACATAAAGTCTGGCAAGTCCAGTGACTCTCAGCATATGAACAGATAATAATAATCATGGCATGCAAATAAAACTGGATGAGAGATAACAGTAACAGGAGCAGCAGATGCACTTAGGTTAAACAGAAGAAACGGAATAATATTACTTTTCATTTCTCTGCACTAATACTAGTATAACAGGATTAGGTGTCACCCTAATGTCTAAACTGAAGCAGAAACAGGAACAGAATAATTTCCACAGAAGAAATGCTAGTAATGGGCCTTTACCACCCCAACAGAAACGGACAGAAACAGAATGCTAATAATGGGCCTTTACCACCCGAACAGAAACAGAAACAGATTAATCCCCACGGAAACAGATGGTAGAATTAGGTGTACACTAGTAAATGGGCCTTTACCACCCGAACAGACGGTACCATGCAGAAACAGACAGGTGTTGCCACCAAACAGAAACAGACGGTACCAACAGAAACAGACAGAACTAAGTGTACCCTAAAATCCTACCCCTAAGCGATCGGCTCCCTAATACAAAAATACCCTGTGTCGGCTCCATAATAGGGTGTATCACTCCCTAAAGTGACAACCAACTGGCACAGGCCTATTTACAGATGTCACGGCGTCTTACATCATCAGAGGCAGACCGGGATCCATGCACGCAAATGACCCGGTTGGAACGCACCATCAACACCCCTCGCCATTATCAGAATGAACCACTTATAATTAGTTCAGTAAGCATGCCCGGGCCCTACCTACTGTTGGGTCAAAGTTTTGATACCAGAAAGGGTTACTGACTAATATGGGTCCCAAACAACAGATGACACAAGTAATTTCCCTCCTAACCTTGTGTCCCCAGACTAACAGATTTCAGATTAACTTGTTTACAAGTTCAGACATACAGAGTTCAGACCAACTAGTTCACAGATCAAACAAGTTTTCAGACTAACGGATCAGATATACGGATTTAACAGATTTACAGATTTGTCTAACTTTGTAATTGGGCCTACAGATTCACGAAATGGGTTTGTTTAATTCATTTGTCCAATTGGTTTAACCCTATCCTCCCAACACGTTTTAGACATCATATTTATCCTAGATTTGCATTAATTAAATATTAATGCATAGACCTCTCACATTAGGTCGGTAACTTGTCGCCGCTGGATATGCCGGGCAGTTCCGGGCAGACTTCTGCCACAAGCCAGAACTAACCTCGTGTCTAAGCATATTTTGATTATGCCTACGACCTCTCACATTAGACTGAAAGTTTGCGGTCGCTGGTTAAGCCGGTTGGTTCCGGGCAGGCTTCTACCGCAAACGGAGTCTAACCTCATGTCATAGCCAATTCATTCCAATATAGATTTTTCAGATATCAGACTAATTCTGTTTATTTAACAGATTAAACTTCTGTACAAGCTACAGCAGATTATTCGAGGTTCTATTAACAAGTTTTGCTCAATTTTTAAGTCGAGCCTACAAATTCACATACTTCAAATTTCAGCATTTCAATTTCGATAGATTACGTCATTCAACAGATTAAACAGATAACAGATCTTGCAGATTAGGTTATTTAGCAGATCTAGCAGATAAGGCAATTTTAAAATAATTAGCAGATTAGGCAATGCAATCTAATTAGCAGTTTAGGCAATATAACAGAACTAGCGGATTAGGCAATATAACAGATTTAACAGATAACAGATTTAGCAGATTATATATATCTAAAACACTATTTACATATCTTGCCCAATCATAAATTTAGCCTAAACTTACATGCCTAAATCATGGTCATAATTCATAATACAATATATGCCCCAAATTTTAGCCTTAATATTCCCATTTACAGTCCATGTCAAAACTAGATTTAATATTCTAGTTCACCATTTATGTCCAAGACTAATACACATGTAAATCATTCTCTATTATAGCCAAATCAGATTATGCCAACATATTTGCTATGCCAGATTTACTTAATTAAGCTACGCCCAACCCCCGTATAACATGATTCCACAAGTTCTCTAAATACTCATGAAATGGCCCTATAGGCTCAATGTACATAACAGTGAATGGGAATAAACTAGCAAAGTTACATACTAAATATGAGATCTAACATCATTAAGGGAATAGGCATAAGAAACTAACTACAATAGTTATAGGCAACTAACCACAATAGTCATGGGCGACTAATCACAATAGTCTCTTATTCAATGTTATAGGCAATAGTTTCGTAGTCATGAATCATAGTCATAGGCAATAGTATCATAGTCAATGAATCATAGTCATAGGCATTAGTCTCATAGGCAACAGTTTCATGTCCAATTATGCATTATTATTTGTCCCAAAATTTAGCGTTCGTGCGTTAATCTCTTATGAGATTCGGCGCAGGCTCGTAGTAGCCTGGCTATAGAACAGAAAGAAGAAAGAGGTACAGAATAGTCACAGAAAAACAGATCTAACAGATAAGAATATACATAACCTCAGATTCAGATTTATAATCATGTCACAATTATAATTACAGTTTATAGCGGAAAATAAATGTACTTGCCTTTCGTGGTTTTAAGAAAGGATAGTAAACTGTTGTTGATACAGAAATACTGAATTATTCCTCTTTAACTGTCGTAGCTCTAAACTTGGATTTGAGATTTGATTTAGCTTTTAATTCTATTCAGATTAGAAGAAGATGCATCAGTCCAAGTTTTGATTCCAGCAGGGTAGCGACGCCATTTTTATTTTTAATTAGAACAGAGGCAGAATATAGACAGAATGAAATGGTGTGGAGAGAATGAGGCTAGGGGTGAGTTTATATAGGATTAGGTAGATGAATCTGGACAGAAAATGAGTCTAAATACATCAAAATGCATCAGGTTCAGAAAGTGGGTTCGGGAGGCAGGTCGACCCCCAGGTCGACACTATGGTCGACCTGGTCCACCAAGGTCGACACTATGGTCGACCTGGCCCCTGGGAGGTCGACACTATGGTCGACCCCCAGGTCGACCTGGTCCATGGCGGGAATTTTCCCACCCAGCCTGTTCTGGGATTTTGAATTCGAATTCGAATTTGAATTTTCGAGCTGTTTTCGATTCTGAAATTCTCTGAAACTTCTGAAGGTCATAACTTGGTCATACGGACTCCGTTTTTCGAAAACTTGGACTCGTTTTCAAGCAGAATTTCGAGACGAACGCAATGGCGCAACCCATTTCCCTTGATTCTTATTTTAAAAATTAATTATTCTCTTATTTATTACTTATACGTTCATAGAAAATACGGGGTGTTACATTGGATCCACCTATATGTATGCAAATTTTAAAAAACTTTTCAAAACATGATCTTACATCCTAAATATACTTGCAGTTCTATATGGATGCAATATTTTTGAAAAATCAAAACATTTTCCATTTAAATTTTCCCACACTCTTATAGAATAAGAGCATAGTTCATCCAATTTTCGCATCCAAAACCCTACCAACCACCTTTTAATTCGAGATTTAGAAAAATCTAATTTTCCAAATTCGATTTCTTATGTTACGATAAGGTAGAAAACGGAAAAAATTCACATCCTCCGTTTTTCTTTTCTAATTGTACTTGGATTTTTATATAACTAATCTATTAAGATTTCCTATTTTCTTATCCAAGCACAACCACATAAGAAAATTTCTTTCTCGTATTTTCGACTTTATCTTGAAATAATTTCATATTTATTCATCTTTTTCTTGAGATTTTCATTTTCTTTCCCCCGTCTTGTTTTGTTGCTTTACTGAATTTATTGTTTTCTTCTTAGTTAGGCTATTCTTTAGCTTATTTGGCTTAGTCCAGTTTCTCATGTTTATATTATTTATTTATCTTTTCAAATAAGCTTTTCCGTTTTCTAGTCAAATAGTATCCTACACAGCTACAACTATGGGCCAAGGATCTTAAGACTTTATTACCTCTGACAATCGCGAGTCCACCTAACAGGGTCTATATAATTGCTTGCCCTTCATCACCTAGTAGTCACTACTAGTCCATGTTGTGTATTACTAGCCTATCCTTTTCTTTTTCTCAAGCAACAATTCTAGGTCTCAATGCTTATGCATTCTACGGGAAATTTGTTTACACATTTTTTTTAACAATAATCAAAATTTAATAGAATAGAGATTTCCAAAACTCTTTTTACAAAATACAAAATTTTCCTTTCAAGATTTTCATATACGAGAACTAGTGAGCTATATATATATGCTCCTTTTCATGAGAGAATTCTTTCAAAACAAGAAATAGTTGTTTTACATAATATACCACACTTTATTTTAAAACCCAATATGCACTTTTCAAACATCAAGATACTTTTAAGATCAAAACTCAGAAAATACCACAAACTCTTTTACAAATTCAAGTTCTTAAAAGTTTATTATTGGGTCAGACTCAAAGCGGGTTTTCCGCTCAACTAGGCCTTCCTAGGTACTTTCACAAATTCAATTTTCACGACTATATATTCCTAATCCATTTTCACACTTTAACCTTTTTTTCTAATTTCTAAGGTTTTACTTCTAGACCTACTACTCTGAGATACTAATATTTCGTTTTCCATTCCATGGGATACTTTCTAGCTCCAAGTCATATTGCACACTTTCCCAACCACCTAATGGTTTCCAAAATTTCTATGTCCATGCCTTTAGTGTACAAACCAATATCCCAACTCTTTACATGTCTAGTGGGCTACTATATGGATTTAGGTTTATATATATAATATATTTATATTTTAGAAAATACAAATACGTTCACTCATTATCGCCCTAAGATCACTAAACCGAAGCTCTGATACCAGATGTAACAACCCGGGTTTCGACAGACCGAATTTTTCAAAATTCAATCCATCGGACCCCGAGTTGGGTGCTCTGGTATCCTGCAGAAAAGACAGAGAGAAAGAACCATGTCAGAGTTCGAAAAATAGCTCACAGCGGAAGGAATAAAATATAATTTATTCAAAATAGCATTACCTTAATAATAATACTACCAAGCCAGTAGTCAAGCAATACTATCTCTGTCATGAACCTAACCTGCGCATGTTGTGAGGAGGGGGGTACATATTTCTGCCAAATCCTTCCATTATTAAGTACGGCAGGTACCATTTTGATGTGTTTTGATTTTTCCGAACAAGAGAGGTTTGATGCTTTTGAATCCATTGGATTAATTCCACTTCCTACTCGCAGTATGCTCTTAATGATCTCGGCTCATGATTCAATTGCCATGTATTTAGTGTTTATAGTCTCGGAGGTTATGTTCCTTTTTGCTTTTTTTGGGCTTCTTCTCATTCTTTTTTGGCACCGATGTTAGAGGCACATTTCCATTATGTATTTTCTATTCTTTTCCATCTCCTTCTCAAAACAATCATTTTTTTCGTCCCAAAATGGTTGGGCGGGTATGGAAAAATGATCTCTCTTTTCATCAAAACCTGGGCCGGGTTCGACCTTTTCGGGGCGTTCTCGATGCTTCCTGATCTAAACTTGAAAGACCTCAGGTTCGATCTCAATTGTACTCCCATGAAGTTTGAGATCCAAGAACAGCTTGCGGCGGCTCAAGAAGCCCGGGTTCGAGAGAAGAGACAGGCTCTTCAGATTCGGGTCGAAAACCTATTTCGAGAAATCCTCCATCTTGAGACTGGAGTTCGGCCCCCAGCAGACTTCGACATAGCCAATTTCGACGAACACTTTGGACCAATCCTCAGCATATTGGGATGGGATTTTCGAAAGAATCGAACATCGGAGGTCGAACATAGGGGTCTTTCTCGCCTTTATACAAAGCTAGGCAAGGAAGACCCGATAAACGATTTGGGCCCAATTCAAGCCGCAATCAAAAAAGCAGTTCGTCTTTCCCTGGAGGAGAAAACCATCGATGTGGAATCATGGAAATGAACGCATAATTGCAGCAATTACTAGCATTTCTCTTTAACTACCTTTTTGGCTCTGTTTTGTCGTCAGTGACAACCGTTGGAGAAGAAGATGGTATTTTCGCTTAGCCCATATTTACTGAGGGATAACTATTGACCAATGTTTATATTGGGCGACAGATTTCATGTGGTTAGTGATGGGCACCCTAACCCCTAATTGAGTTGACAAGGAACAACTCAAACAAGCAGCAACCGAGAGACGAGGGCCCTTCCCAATCTCAATACGGGCTCGTACGTGGTATCAAATAAGAATAGTTTAGATTGCCATGATTTTTTAAGCGGAGAACCCCGAATCGAATTCATCGAACTCATTGCTTCGTACCTCTTTGTCTCTGTCAAAGAACATCTCCTAATGTAGGCAAATCGGATCCTGACGTACCAATAGGTACCAGAGGAGATCGCTATGATCGTTATTGTATCCGTATCGAAGAGATGCGACAAAGTGTTCGGATCATTGTGCAATGTCCTAATCAAATGCCTAGTGGCATGATCAAAGCCGATGATCGTAAGCTATGTCCTCCATTACGATGTCGAATGAAACTATCCATGGAATCGTGTGCCGTGTGAAACGTAGATCATCGCCGTTCTTAACCAAGACTCAGGTTAAGCTCCGTCTCGGAACACTTTGTCACCATTTTAGTAACACGGATACCTTGCTAATTAGGCATCCTTTGTTCCACGGGATGGACTTCATTAACACGGATAGACCAGAAAAGGTCTTCGCAAGCATACCTCTTTCTGTTCAAGAATCGGTAGCGGTTTTAAGGAAGGCTACCGAGCTCCACGATAGATAAGCGCCTATCATCTCTATGCGCCTTAGCTTTTCGTCTTTGATTAGTATTAGCGAAAGCTCGCTCGACTTAATAATAGCTGTCTTACTCGACTTGCTTACTAGCTGCCTTTCTGACTAATATAAGAATTTCACTTGTGAATTTAGAGAATAAACTGAGTACACTAGGAGAACAGTAGTTTCCTCGCTGCGCACCTTTTTATGAACATGGAATGATCAGCATTCCTTCTCTGGAAACCCATCTATCTTCGTCATAACCAAACTTCATATCTCGAACCAAGCCCGAGGATATTTATAATAGTTTGGATCGGTCGGACAATTAATATACTAGCGAAAGTGGACCCAATTAATATAGGGTTAGTCTGTTTATACTGGGAGTTCCAATTAATATACTGGCGAGGATTAATTGCTCACTTACGCTCACCTCATGCCAGTATATTAATTTCTCCTCACACAAAGAAAAGTCCGCCTAAGCACCCGGGGGATATATTTGCCTCAGATCCGGTGGAACTTCTGTCGATAAGGAGGATAATTTCTTCGGCTCGGATGTAAGAGTTTCAGAATCCCATGATCCAGTTTCTTACTCATCAGATTCAAGTGAAATAGTCACTGGTCCAGTACGAAAGTAATATTCTCTGTTCTATCTGTTTGTTCACTTAACAAAATACGGCAAGCCGACTACTTACTGCTTAGATTCTCACTCCCTGGATTCGAAATCATGTCGAAATTTTTCCATTATTCTTTTTTAAATTATTCATTTTCCTGGTGAAAGATCCTTGTAAAGATTGATTGGTAGGATCAGGACGGAGTCTTTGGAATTAGGCTTCGGTTTTCAAGTACCTGGAACAAGCTAGTAAGTACGCAGGTGTGCGCACCCATGCATGTGTGAGATGAAACCTACCCCTCCTTGTCCCATTGCTGCTCGGTTCTCTAATTGACTTGGAGGTGGCGATCAAGTTCCTATCTCAGAAACTCCTGATAAAGGTTCGATCACCCGGTATTAAAAAAGTAGCGTTCTCGTTCATATTATATATATAGTCTGCCTTAGGAAAGAAACTGAGCGCTAGTGTATTTAAGTTCTTCCTAGAATAAGCACGAAAGTTCGTCCATGTGAGACAAAATGACTTGGAGCTGGCTCGTCCCTGGTATTAGTGAGGTAGGCAGCCAACTTCTAGTAGTAAGCATGTACGAAGATCCACGCATGTGTCTTGGATGAGAAGAACAAGGGTGCCGCTAATTCCTAAGTCATAAAGTATGGCATTGAAAAAGACAGGTCAAATCCCCGGTTTCCCATAGGTGAATCTGCGTAGCTACCTAAGTCTGAGTTTCCCGAAACCTCGGTATAACGAAATGTTTCATGGTTTCAACCCTGCTCCTGGTGTTCGAACTAGTCATTAATGGTCGGCTACATGGGTAGTTTGCGTTTTTCGGTATGCGTTGCGAACACTTTCATTTCTTTTTAGCGTCTCATCTTCTCTGGAGAAGCTAAAATCGAACGGATAGAGCAGATGGTCCAATTACAAAACTTCTTATTTTTTATTACTTCCATGGTCGTGCCTCGTGGCACGGCAGCAACCGTACTATTGAAATGGTTTGTCAGTAGAGATGTTCCCACTGGTGCCCCTTCTTCCAATGGTACTATAATCCCTATTCCTATCCAATCTATGCTGATCCGCGAACGGTAATTCCCATTCATGGACTTTGAGCTTGCGTTTGAGTTCTCTAGGCCGGTTTGCTTGATTCCAACGAACTGGATCCTCGACTGCCTAGATGAGTTGGGGGTTCGCTTTGCTTTGGTATAAACAACTGGATCCAAGCGCCCCTATTTAGTTTCATTGCAAGATTCCCTGCGACTTGAACTGAGTCCTATAATGCCTTTAGTCCACTAAGGGCACTACCCTTGATCAGACTATGCTCCTAAGCTCGGACTAAAGAAAAGAAAGGCTCACCTCCTATAATATAATCAAACTCTCCATCATATGGATTATCTGGCTTCCTTACCTCAGTCGCTAGCTTCGGACTCCTACTGGAGGCTTCTTGCTTTCTTCTTCATTCCATCTGCGTAGATGCAGCGAGCATATGATTGAGGGTAAATTAGCGCTTAGATGAGTTAAGGTTGCCTAAGAGTTCATTCGAACAATTAATATACTGGGGTCGGGAATTCAATCACTTAGCTGGGGACTCCCTGAACTCAAAGAACAGAGGAAGTATAGATCAAAGTCTACCAGTCGTGAAAGAAAGCAAGAAGAGGGCTCCTTCCGTTGAGAAAGAAGCATTCTTTCTCTCAAGTTGGCTCTCCGTGGTTGAATGATTCCCCTGCTTCCTCTGGTCTAGGGGTTGAAGACCTTCGCTTTCAAGACTCTCCCTCCGGTCTTGGGGAAAAAGACCCTCAGTAGAAGATTCCCCTGCTTCCTCCCGTTGGTTACCTGGGGCCCTTGTTGTTAGGCTGCGACTTCCGTTGAAGAAGAAGCCACATCTCCTCACAATTAATATACTGGCTCCCTGCCCAGTATATTCATTATCCGACTCCGCTTAGTAAGTGAACCGGAGTGGTCTTGCCTTTATGCCAGGTCACCCGAGATTAGCATCTATGGCACATAAAGCTAGGGAAGAGCTGGGAAAGTATATCACCGACTCGATCTGGGGAGAACTAGCTGATAAAGAAGGGTTGGCGTTTCATCTTTGCCTTCTGTCTGTTGCCTTATGATGGGGCTTTGCCTTCGGTCTACTAAGGAGTGGGTTCACAAGGAGGGGACTCGAAGAGCCTCGAACTAGCCTTTTCCTAGAGAAGTCAACTCAAAGTCAAGGTCGAGGTGCCTAGTATACCAAGTCCCAAACTATTGAAAATAGAAGAAGCGGAGAGCCCTTCCCTGAGCGTAGGTAACTGAACAGTCGAGGGGAGCGAAGGCACTTAGCCCTTCCCTGCGATGAGTCTAGGAGTCAACCCTCCACTTCGCTTAGGGTCTACCCAAGCAAAAGGGCTAGCCCTAGATAACAACCCGAACTCCGAGCCACGAGTTAAGAACTCTAGGGCTAGTTTGAGTGCAAACCAATCTCATGCCCTATTAATATACTTGGCAGAAAGAAATCCCGATTCTATGATATTGAAGCTGAAAACCTTGACTTTCACCCCCGAACGAGCCGCTACGCTCCTAGGGTCGAGATGTCTTTGCCCCTTCCCTGTCCCTTGCACGAGCTTAGGATCCTAGGTGCTAAAAGCGAATCAAAGGGGGGTCGAAGATAGACAAACTTCCTCCCTTCAGCGGGTAGGTATGAGGAACTATGGCTGCGCGGTTCCAAATCGAGCCTCTCTGGGCTAACCCTAGATAACAACCGCTTGTAAGCAATAATAGGGAGCCCAACCAGTACTTCCCCTAATTCTAGCTGGTGAATGGCAAATCACTCAAGTGGGCTACAGCTATTCCATAATAGTCTATAGGGAGCTGGGCATTTTCTTTACTTAATGAAATGGTTACTTGTATATATATATAGAGAAGACAATATATTAATTGGAAATCACTCGTCTATCTTAAGGATGAAGACTCCCAATCTCGCTACAATCTAGGGAACCAGCGCAATGAACAAGCAAATCTAGTCTAGGGGGTCTTGTCAGAAAAGACTTCGCTGAGCTTAGCTGCCAGTATATTCATAGGTCAAAGAATCCAAGGGGGTGCAGGAGTATGCACTTTCTACGACTAGAGCACCTAGAATCAAATCAAGAAAGGGGGATAGCGTTATTTATCACTCACCCTAGGGGACCCCTGGCCCTGTTATGCTGGATAGTTGGGTAATTGGGGGACGGGAGAGAAGAATGTGGGGCCCAGCAGCCAATCTATAACTGGAAGTCAAAGTCGAGGCCCAGTATATTAATTTGGGTGTATATTTCTTAGTAGGAGTGGAATCCCGACGATAAGCTTAGGAGTCAATCTTAACTCAACTTAGGGTGGCCCAGTATATTAATTGGGCTTGGGGCACCCCTAAAATAATTCCATAGGCCGAATCCAAGCCAGTAGTTCTACATGAAGGAGGATGCGAAAGAGGGTTGGCGTTGCCTCTCCTTTTGAATTGATCCTAATCCATTCCGATGCCATGTCTGCTATATAAGCCCCCAAACTAGTTAAGCTCGGGTCTACCCTAGTGCCGTAAGGGTGCGCCCTGTCCCTGCTACGAGATTATTCTAGGTCACTCCTCCCCTCACCCATATATCGATTGCTTACGAATCTGAACAAGCATACTAGATCTTTTCGGCATTCTCATTCATACCTCCGGGGGACCCTTAGGCTTAGGGAGGAGAGCTAACAGGGAGGGGAGTGAAGTGATGTGCGATTGTTAAGGAGCTACCAGTGGGAGTCGTTATGCAGTAGCTCTTAGCTATATCATAGACTCTCGGAATACGAATGAGATCAGTCTCCAGAGCCCCAGATTAATATACTTGCCAAGGCCGAGAGCAAGAGAATCATAGGAGCAGCTAAGTTACCTAAAAGTGGGCACTTACTCCGGCTAGCTGTCTATCCTTAACATGGGTAAAATCCCTGCCCGAAACATATGCACCAGTGTTTTAGCGAAGCTGGAGGTGCGAAGCCCTTGTTGTTCCGAGGTGCGGGAGCTCTATTCGTAAGTAAGAGAACAGGAATGCCACTTATCATGCCTTATTCCATCTAGAAGCCAATACTCGGCTTTTACAGGAGACCTCCAATCAAACCCAGGCCTGTTCCGTACTCGACAGTTCAGAGGTGGTAGACCAATCCCGAAGAGGAGGTTATTTACTTGTTTCCGAAGGTAATCGGTATTAATAATAAGGTGAAGTGTGAAGCATATATTAATTGGGACGGGGAAGCAACTTGAATAAGTCGGGGTGCGTGTAGCGAACTAATGAACTACTGTATATCTGTATGTGTATTGACTTGAGGTAGACCAACGGGGGGACTTGAGGTAGTATCAACGGGAGATGGAACAAACAAGGGCAATAATACTTAGGCCTGCTCAATAAGGGGAATTCTATTCCAAAAATATATAAAAAAAAAGAAATATAAAATTATGCAATTAATATACTGGGGTGCGAAGCTTTGTTTCTTATGCGCTGGGGGAAGGAGGGAGCTGCAGACTCAAGGTTTCGATACGGTCCCCAATTCATTGTCCTTCTCATGATCATCCGGGATATAGGTGTGAAGCGTGTGTAGCAGTTGAGTTTGAATAATTCTTAGATAGAAGTCATTGTGATATAGCGTATATAGCTAGAAGGAAGGCGCCAGTATATTAATTGGGGACCGAAGGTGACCAACGGGAAGAGGAAGGACTGACAATGCGTAGTCAAAGGCAAGCCGCGTCGCAACATAAGTTCTGTGTGACTGGACTATAATAAACTCTTGTGTAACCCTCCATATACCATTCAGTTATAATTTATTGTTTATTAGGTTATTCACAATATTAGCACTCAAGGCGATACCCATGTCATTCTCGTCCAATTACTGGTAGACTTAACCTAATACATCGTATATGTAATTTTCCCCCAACTCATATTATCCTTTCCATGTATACGTACAGTCCCTTGCCGTATATCGTACGGGCTTTATCACGTAATTCTATACTACTTCAACGTATTGCCACCATTCTTTAAATCGTTTGGACTGCCAACCTTGATCTGGCTAGGTTTCCTTATCATGAACTATCGAGTGTACAACTAGGATTTATGCCACCTAGGACCACTAGGGATTATGCTACCTACTGAATGTTTTCTAGATTCGATTAGGGTTTATGCCACCTAGGACTACTAGGGATTATGCTACCTGTCGAACAGCGCCCTTTTCCGATGTATGTATCGCGAATCGTTTTCGATATCTAGGTGCACATGTACACTATATGTGCGGCCCGAGTCCCGTGACAGGGCTAAATCAAGAAATAGGAAATCGGTCGGGAGCTTTAAGTTATCTGCCGATGCAGATGCGAAGGTCTGTTTTTCTACCGGTGGTTATGGTCCCACATGACCCATCCCTCAACTAATGAAAGGCAATCCAAGAAAATCAAGCACGAGAACTGTACTCCTGCCACCTATGCCCCACTTTCCTATTGGCCAGCCTCACCCACAACTAGATAGCAAGTATATGGTCTGTTGGGAGTTCTTTGCCTTTCCGTATACGTACTACGATTGACTGAAGATGGTAGGTAGACGACGAGTGCTATCACAGGGCTAAACAAGATATCGCCGCCTCACGCTGGTCCATCCTAGTCTTTAGGTTGCCTTATATTGCAACCAAGGCATACTCTTGGTTCTCCTACCGCAGACCTTAACCTCTGTGAGCCCAGGCGGATCATCTGCAACCTCACAGAGGGATACCAAGAGTACCCTCACGTTCCCCGAAGCTACGTGCTTCGTAACCCAGTCCGCTGGAGCCTTTCTCGAAATCAAATAAACGTTCACTCCTCCTCGTGTGTTTGTTAAGCGATGATCTACCGTATCGGGTTATTCATCTATTTATGGACTGGCTCAGTTTCCTTGACTAAGAATTATTACTTAGTTGTTCTTAACTAAGGTTTACCACTTAGTCTCCTTTCCCATTAATCTTGTTAACTAAGGTTTACCACTTAGTCCCCTTAACTAAGGATTACAACTTAGTTCTCGTTCTCGACCGTTTTCTTAACTAAGGTTTACTGCTTAGTTCCTATTAACTAAGGCTTGTTACTTAGTTATCATTCTCGTTGTTTTACTTAGACAATTCTCGTTACCTTAGACATCAGACCACATATTCTCGCTTTATAACTCAACTTGTTGACTAAGGTTTTCCCATGAATTCAAGCACAACTTAAGTTCTCTTTTATTCGGTGATAGCACATGGGTGTTTTCCCACAGTTCTTGCTTAGCTTACCCCATATTATAGGTTATCCCACCCTTCAGGTCTTACATTACATCTTAAGTCATAATCTTTCTCTGTCCCTAGGACAGGTTTACCCCCTAATTAACCCTTCGACTATTTCAACTTCGATTTATAATAGGTAGTTAACATTCCCTATTTCCGTTTTTGGTTAAGTTTTGTTCATATGCTCGTGTCAACTAAACCCCATCTCCTTATAACGTTCATTCACAAATTTGGTTAAGTGTTGTCTTTGAATTCATGACTTAACCCTACGAATCATGTGCCATTAATTATTAATGCACCACAACCTCTCACATTAGCCCTGTTATTGTGGTCACTGGTTATGCCGGGCGGTTCCGGGCAGAATTACACCACAACTCAGTCTAACCTCGGGTTTCAAGCGCGATATGGCTAACTTCTCGCATTAGGACCTATTGTTTGCAACCACTGGTTAGGCCGGGCGGTTCCGGGCAGGATTACATCGCAAACTCATCCTAACCTCGAGTTAGCCACGTTTCATGTTTGGTTCATGTCTATTCTAATTGGCATATGTCAAGTTCATAAACATGTCAGAAATATTAAGTTCATGTTATGCCAATTACCCAACTTACAAGCATGTTCTTATAAATGTCAACTACCAATTTATGCCATGTTCGTGTTCGGTTTAGATGTCAAGTTCATAAGCATATTCTAAATGTCATATTTCAAGTTTCACAATTTTGTCCCTATTTACATTACATAAATTACTCAACCATATTCATGTTCAATGCATTTCAATAGTGCCAAAATTCGAGTATCAAGTTCAATCTAGATGTCAAGTGTCAATTCCACAAATCCAAGCTTTACCTAAGAACCCACAATTTATATTCATGCTTGTAATCCCATTAACAGGTTACGTCTATCATTAAATTCATAATTCATATTCATGTCAATTTCATGTTCAAGTTCTAGATGTAAACTTCATGTCAAATTCCAGATGTCAATTCATATCAAGTTTGTGTTCTTATCCAAATTCAAGTTATAATACAGGTTTTATTCTAGAGACATGTGCCCATTAACAAATCCATAAGTCAGCTTCATGCTTAAATCAATGATGTCAATTCTTTGCCAAACCCCAAATCAAGTTGATGCGTATAATTCTAAATTTGGTTTGCGCATTCAGGTTTTGTCAATGTTATATTACGCCCAACCCCCTTTGTAATTTATAACCACACCCTCCAGTTCATGTCATAGCCCAAAACCAAGCGTTCCCCTTTTTAGTTCACAATACTCATTCCGTCGTATTCATTTCATAATAAAGCTAGGCTCGTGATAGCCTAGTCATAAAAAGATAAAAGAGGGAGAATAAAAGAGGACATAATCGTAGGCATAATAATTAAAAGCGAACACATGACAATATTAAACATTACAGATCCAATTTCCACAATAATTTCATTTCACGTTTACATAGGGAATGTTTGAACGATAAATCATAATTTTACACAAAAAGTGTATTATAACTCCACTCACAGTGTTTGTCATCTTCAAAATAGGAACGAGATTAATCTTCGAACTGATTTCCCCCTTTTTGTTGCTTTTGATTCATCTTTGATTGATTTCATGTCCAATTCAATTTATCTTTGATTTCATATGCGGCGTAGGTTGCAGATCTGAATTCCTTCTCTTTGCGCAGTGATTTAGATCTAAGCCTCTTTTCTTTTTATTCATGGTTGTAGTAATTCTAGATCTCATTCTTTTTTATTTTAAGAATAGATGTTGTAGAGAAAAGAGAGAAGAATAGATCTAAGATTTATTTGGATCAATAGCTTGAGGAGGAAGAAGAAATCAAGTTAGAAAAGAGCCATGGCCTTGCCATGAATTGTTGTGGAGTTTACAATGAGCCTAGGATGTTTATATAGGTGTTAGACCAATGTACCAGGCCCAAAAACTCATCCACGTGCTCAAAACTGAACCTGGACAGCTTCTGGGACAAATTTCCCGCTTCTGGACCAAAATTCCCGCTCCAGGTCGACCTCCCTAAGGGGGGTCGCTATGGTCGACCTGAGGGTCGACCTGGTCATATTTTTTTCTATTCTGGGCTGGGCTGTTTTCTGATTTTTCGCTGAAATTTCGGGGGGGTCATAACTCCTTCATACAGACTCCGATTTTCAAAAACTCAGACTCTATTTCATGTAAAATTTCGAGAGGAATGCAATGGTGATGTACATTTTACTTAATTCCTAATATTTAAATTAAATATCCTTATTTTACAATCTTCTCCGTCACACACCTATTATTGAATTAATTTTTCTTCTCTTCCATGTATTAATTAATTCTCATTATACATCACCATTATTTACCTATATAAGAATATTTTCATAAATTTTATTTCATTTTTAATTATATTAAAAATGCGGGGTGTTACAGTTTGTTATTTAGATGTTGAATTGGTTGAATAAAACTCATCAAACGAGTTAATATAAAAAGTTGAATGCTTTGAAACTAAATTCCAGTACATTGAATTTGGAATAAAATGGGTTATGAAATGAACTGAATTATTTTACCCGGGATTGTTATTTTCATTATAAGTTGAGTTTACTGTAGATTCCATAAAGCTATGGAATTGATTTGGTTACACAGATTTACGATGCAGACGAAGAACTGTTAGTTGCTTTGCTTCTAAATTGGAATTGAGTTGCCCGACAAATAGGTAAACCTTAATATATTAATTGGAACGATTGATTTTATACAACCGAATGATTGATTTTATACCCCTCGGTTGGGTATCCATTAGGCTTTTGGTTTTGTTTTGAAGAAGTTGAGGCCAGGGGTGGCACTTGTAGTTGTACCGATCGAACCACGCAGAGGAGATGCTGGCGAAATATTCGAAAATTTTAAAGAATTTGAATTTGTTCTGATGATAATTGAAAAATAATATACTTTTAAGAAAATCGGGTTCGTAGCATTTTTCATACCTTGCAATTTCGAGGATGAAATTCTTTTAAGGGGGAAAGAATGTAACGCCCCAGATTTTCCTTCCATTTAAATTGGAATATTTAAAACCATTTTATATATTATGTTGGAAATATAATGGATCTTATATCAAATTTATTTTATAAAATAGAGTTCGAATATGTATAATTTATAATATAATTAAAACGAGCTCGTAACGACATGGTAGTTCGTAATTTATGTTTGAAATTTTAATTGAACTTACATGATCCAATATAAGTCGGAATTCTGCGAAACAAGGAACATTTAAATTTATTTGATTATATTTTTCTAACGGAAGAGAAAAATGGAGATTTCATATTTTAGATTTCAAGTTATGTCCAATTCAAATTTTCAAATAGTCGCTATGGAATTTCGTTAACAAACGATAGCGTTTATTTAATAAATATAAAGGAATTTATATATATTTGGATATCGTTCTAAACTGAATTTCTGAATATTGAGTTTAAAATATATATTGAGTATTCCGTTTTGATATATATGATAATAATGATTTATTATTGAATTATTTTGGATTTAATATGTATATTTCATCGATATTATAAACGTTTTAGAAATAATTATTTTTCAAATGACCTCCGTTTTCGACGAAACAAGTTTTATTGGTATATGTATCGCTAGTTATTACAAGATTTCTGGTTTGGAGCCCAACGGAGTTTTTTTGCGGTAGATAAATTTTAAAGGTGAACGAGGGAATATACGTGATATATACGTTTTTGTTCCATCCATCTTACATATACGTGATATATATATATATATATATGCAGCCATCTACCACTAGTACACCACCTAGAAAAGACCCTGTTCTTATCTTCTAGCATCAGTCTCTCTTACATATACATGATATATATGTTTATGTTCCATCCATCTCTCCGATTCAGAAAAAACAAAACTTATTCACTTCGTTCTCTAGTATTTGCGAAAGCAACATTTGTTGTTCTTTCCTACTTAAACACTAAAAATACTGTCTTCGGATGGAAAGAGAGAAACGTGCGTACTGACTACATAGGGATTGAAGAGAGTATGGGGTGGGGAAAGAGAAATCTTTCGAAATAATAATAAAAAAATGGAAACTGTGAAGTGGAAAGGGTATGGCAACACTTGCATGGAGAAAATAAATACAAGAAGTGGGATAGGTTTCAGCATATGGGATGTGAACCATGACGTGAAGAAAGAGGTAGGAGGGAAGAAGGGGCATGGTGGCTGAAGGAAATTCTGGGCCGGGGGAAAACGGTTTAGGCTACAAGCCTTTTTTAATCTAAAAAAAGAATTGAAAATGGACTTTGGACTGAATGCATTGGAAAATATATGCATGCTAGGAGGGACGTAAAGGAAACAAAAGACAGAAGAATACTAAGTAATAGGAATGAAAAGAAATATTATTACTGCGGAAATGGGTTTGGGTGCTTAGGAAAAACCATTTTCGAACAACAGTGCTCAAAGTATTGCCAGGCGTGTGCTTGCAGGTTCGGTGAGCTGGGTAGAGGTTGACTAGAGTAGTTGGCGGTGGGGTGTGATTACGTGAAGATGGAAAATAAAATAGAAGATGGGGAAGATGCATATTAGCATTAATTACTTAACTTTAATATGCCCAACAGAATTATATTTGTGCTAACCGAACTAGTGACTTAAGCTTTTAAAGTGACCAACCTTATATTAGTATCCCATAACGTACGTATAATATATATATATATATATGTGTTAATTCAAAGTATGCCGGGCTAGGCTAATCATTATAATTTGTATGTAACGTTGATCCATAGTTCAAGATGTATGAATATATATTTCAACATGCTCCTAAAATGTACCCACCACGCCAAATATATATGTATGTTACCTACATGAATTAAAAATTTGATTTAAGTTTAATTGATTTTAGTTTAAACTAATAAGTATAAATTCTGTAACGTATTCATTTGTTATCAGAATTCGACAAAATCAGAATCACAGAGAACCATATCGATGGGCATAATATTTTGAAATTGGGTTGGTCGCATATGGAACAGCCAAGGTGTTTAAATTAAACGCATGTTTAATTTAATTAAATCAAACCATTTTAAAGCCAGATGGAAATCCAAGGTTAGTTCAACTCACTCAGTTATTCCGTTTATATTTCATATAGCTGGGTTTTTATTTTGTGTGCAATGCTTGCTAATGGTTGATACTTGAATGACTATTTGCATGTGCAATGAATATTTTTGATATTCGGTTATTAAATTAAACGATTGTTTAATTTAATCAAATTAAATCGTTAATTTTAACGATTAGATACCAAACAAGGTAACTTACCTTGTTGGTTACGTTTATATGATATAAACGTATTAAATAAACAATTTGATGTTTGAATGAATGATATAAATTGTTGTTGTCTGTTATTAGTTAAACTATATATTTCTGCTTATCGTGATAAATAAATTTATTGTTGTATTGAATTTGAAGTAACCTATTTTGATGCGGGGGGGGGGGGGGGGGGGGGTTGGGGGAATCCAACCGGATTCCTCAAATATGTTGTTCATTTATATGAACTGTTAACCAATTTGATTGATTGTTGATTGTTGAATCCAAATATAACACTTGTATGCTATTAACCAGTGGGTAATATTAGTTGGGTGATTATCAGCGGATGGCCTGTAAATGAATCATTTTTATAGAAATTGATTTACTGTAGGTAAATCAATAGAAATAAAGTTATAATATTTTTTTATAACTAAAGATAGATTTTGAAATCTAGTTTTCTATAAATTATTTTTAAGTGAAGTTATTATTATCTTGAATTATAAAACGAGTGTATAAAGCGAGATTTGTGGGTTAATGAGTTTTGTAAGTAAATGAGCAACGATTAACCAAATTGTTAAAAGTTGAATTAATTATTTCTTAATAAACAATTAAATGAGTTTATTTGATTTAACTAGATAAAATTTTCCAAAATTGGTTTTATTTATTAATGTAAAAGTAATAACTAAGTGGAAATGGTTAACAAAGTAACCTTGTTTGACACGACCAAGTCAACTACTTGAATGAGATTTGATTATTGAAAACTATCATTGGTACGTTAATTATTATTGAATTTAAGTATCATTTTAAAAATAACTTCTAAAGAAAGATGAATTATTTCTATTTGATATTAGACTATCAACAACGAGTAAAACTAAAAACAGGAATTTAAAAATATAGTATGAATATGAATTAATAAGTAACTCGATAAACAAGATTTAAATATATAAAAGTGTTTTCAAAGGAAACCAAGATGTTTTTGATATATCAAGTCGAGGTTTCTTTTAAGAATAAACGTTAACTTTTAAAATGAAAAATGTTTGAAAGGAACTAGGTTGAAATGGGAATAAAAATAAGGGAATTAGTTGCAAAACCTTGTTTATAATTAAAAAGGATTTTTATAAGTTTAACTCATATTTATATGAGTTAGAATTTTGATTAATTCCCTGTGAAGAATTTTATAAAAAGGAAAGTTTAAACATTGTTTAATGTGAGTTGGAATCGAATGGAAACTTTAATGGATTGAACTTGGGTATGAAAATAAGAACTCAACGATAAAGATCAAGAGTTGAATATTTTTAGTATGAAAGGAGTTTATTTGAATTAAACTAAGGGATGTGGTTATTCAAAGAGGATTCTAAAATAAATAGAAGTGCTGGTATATTATTTGAATAAGATTTCATTTATAAACTTCTATATATTCCAAAGATAAGAGTGTTGTCGTTTCAAGGTCTGAGAGGTAAAAAATACCCCAACTTGAATGATTTCATGATTATCCAAGGATGATACTAGTTTAGAGACAAAGGTAGTTAAGAGAATTAAATTAATATTTCTATGAAATATTATAAACCATAATTCGAGGAATTATAAGTTTAGGAATAAGCAGGAAAGGGCGGTATTCCAAATGTTGGAGTTTTAGAAATTTCATTAACAACTTTAACAACTGTTTAACTAAAGAGGCCAAGTGACGCTGCATACTGAACCAATGAATCCACTTTATTTTTCTATAGATGATGGTTGTTTATTTTGAGAGTCAAATCACTGACTATCAAATTCTGGCCAAATCGTTTGTTGGTACGGAAAGACTGGGATTGAATTTATATTCGAAAACCATTCCGATTAGCAAACACGTAAACGTTGAAGATATCAGATCATCGAGATGGAGCACTGAAGACCGTGGATCTTCATAAGCGGAAGGATTGCTGTTGAATTACTCTAGCTAGCTACCAGAGGTTTTTAAACTGTGATTCTATCGTGGTTGAGATTTTACAGATTATAAGGACTTCTCGCTACTAATCCTTTGGGTGATTCCTGGGATGCGGTAGGAGGGTGCCTTCCGTTCATCCTGTTCTTGGATGACTTGTATGGACGAGTGTCTGATAGAGTATTTCCAGAAGGCCACGTACAATGATTTCTTCAAACGTTCCCAATGTATTTTGAGGACGTAAATTAATGATTTGATGAATTTGACGATGTGGCATTCAAAGTGATGTGCTGATCTAAAAAGGTAATTTAAACTTCAAGCCTCATCAACCAGAAAATGACAAAAATCGGGCAGGCAGCATGGCTATATGGGTCGCTCCCATTAGGGTGTACGATCACCTATCTAGCGAAAATCCGTATCATTCTTAAATCTATTGCGATGTTGTCCCTTGTCCCTTTTTGGGAAAATAGTGGGTCGCACCTAACCGTTGGTGGTATACAGTCTATACATTCAAGCGAAATGAGTGGTCGGTCATGTGTGGGCCGGGTTGCAAGACGTTCTTGTTGAACCCAGTGTATTCCATTCTAGAGATACACAATAGGCAGCGGTTCCATACCTTGTCATAGTCAGAATCCAATTTCCAATAAGCGCCCGCGGTTTTGATTGTATACTATATATGTGGAGCGTGAGATACAAGTGTTCCGCTAGATTACTATTTATTTGTATTTAGACACTATTATAATATCAAAATGAAATTATGATTTCAAAATTGTTTTGGGTTATATTAAGGTAAAAACCGTCCGTGTTTATGTGTTGGCTAGTCTTACTATTATCCTTTTCTTTCAAAAAGGATTTTATGACTTTAAAATCAATATGGGTGTATATAAACTTAGTGGGCTTCTCACTCTGGTCCACCAGACTGACCCGGTGTTTGTAATGCTCGAGTTAGACTGGGTTGTACAGGTTCAGGTTATCGGATCTTGTGAAGTCCAGAGACGGGCTGGTGGAGTTCATACGTATGCTGTTATATAGTTATTATTCTGCTGTGTATTGTGTATAAGGACAAGTTATTATAACTGTCCAGATCTATTGATGTACTCTGATGAATTGTAAGTTTTATTTCTAGCTCTCAATAATAGTTATTTCTATATTATATTTTGTTCCACTGCGATGTGAGACTCTGTGTTGTGTTGATTCTCCTTCTTCTATTCTAGTATTTCTTTCTTTCTTATTTCACCCTCCAATTTCTTTCTATTAACCATCTGATGTTTTCGATACTAGGATCTTGGCAAGTAATATGGGATTTACATATTATTGTCGAAATTCGAGCATCGAATTTCCATTGGGTCATCACAATCTCTATGGCCTTTATTGATGGACTGCCTAGATTGATAAAGGCCAACACCAGCATTTAGTAGGCAGACTTGCGAAGAGCGCTCACTTTGTTCATGTTCAAGGGCAAGAGAACAACAATTTGGATAAAATCGGTATACCTTGGAGAGATAGCCTGACTTCATGGGGTAGCTTCCAGTATAGTAAGTGACTGTGACCCCATCTTCACATGTGAGTTTTGGAAGAGCTTGCAAGAATCACCAGGTACGCAGCTACGATTGAGCACACCATACCACTCTCAGACCGATGGACAGATTGAGAGGGACAATAGGGTACTTGACGATTTACTAAGACGGTGTTTCCTAGATTTCAGAGCGACATGGGAGGAGCACCTCCCATTAGTTGAGTTTGCATACAATAATAGTTACCAGTCAAGTATAAGCATGGAACCCTTCGAGGAACAATCTAGACGACCTTGCAGATCACCGACATGTTGGTGGGAGTCTACGGACAGACTTCTACTTAAGCCTGAGATGATTCGAGAAACTTCCAAGAAGATTGATCTTATTTACTGACGGATGAAAGCAGCTCGGGACAGGCAGAAGTTGTATGCCGATAAGAGAAGGACTGATTTGGAATTTGAAGTAGGAGATATGGTCTTCATCAAAGTAACACATCTTAGAAATGTTGTTCGCTTTAGCTCGGTAGGGAAGTTGACATTGAGGTTCGTAGGGCCATTCCCCGTAGTTGAGAGGATATGTCTAATGGCATATAGGGTTAGACTAACAGAGAAGCTGGCAAGAGTTCATGACATGTTCCATGTTTCCGATTCGAGGAAATGTCTACATGATTCGGTAGAGGTAGTGCAGCCGAGCATGCTTGAAGATATAAAGGTTGAGAAAGAGACGTCAGTTAGGAAAGTTCCTACCCACATTCTTGGATCATAGGTCAAGAAACTATGCAACAAGGAGATCGGATTAGTGAAGATATAGTGGGGAGAAGATCATGACAATGCGACGTGCGAACCCAAAGACAAGATTTGCGCTTCTTACCTTTTCTCTTTGAGGATTCGTTCTTTATTTCTTTTCTAAGCTTTTGAATTCGCATTTGGTTCTATCATACTGTACATTTATCCTATCATTCGTACCCCTAATCATTATGTAGAAATCAATGAATGAAAACATATGTTTGAGACATGTTATGATTGATGGTTGCCAATGGATGTAAGTGTTTGCTAGTGGTTGCCAGTGGATGCTTATACACACACATTAGGCACTAGATCGGCTCAAACACTTACATATTGCATATGGGTGTGCGCGCATTTTTTAAAATTTTCAATGAATGAAAATGATTGAATCATCACATGGATTTTGCATTTCAGGGAATGATTGTGCATGCATATAGAAATTATATGTTATATTAGGATTCCTGTGCATACATATTGGATATATGTATTGGATTAAGGAGGTCAACTAAATCAATGGACCGCTTGATTTTCACATTAGTTTAGGAACATATACACACAACACCCTTGCATATGTTCATATAAGCATCAATTTTTTTTAAAGACAACGGATACCAATGATTAATGTATGAGTAGATGGTTGAGGTGGTTGTTAAAATGATAACCTTCTTCTTAACTTGGAGTCTTGGGGAACGAAATCCTTTAAGTAGGGAGAATGTAACACCCAAAATTAAATACACAATACTTACATAAGAGAGACAAGAAATTGAATATTATTTAATTAAATATTCAGAATTAAGTAAAATCGACATTATCGTTGCGTTAGTCTCGGAATTTTGGTTCAGATAAACCAAGAGATTGCATAAATAGATTAACATATGAAGAAGTTATGAGCTTTCAAAGATTTGATGCAACAAGTAATGGTAATGGACGACCCGCCAGATCTGGGTCGACTCATGCCTAAGGGGGTTGACCCATGGGTCGACATGGTTGGTGGTGGGTCGTCCCACCCGCCTGCAGTACAATTTCTGGACGTTGTATCTAGACCGTTTTATATATGTTATACATTTCTGAGGTGTATGACTAGATTTGAAAACCTAATACCCAAAGATTTGGGTTATCTTGGTTAATCTATAAATAGGTGGCTACCTCTCATTTTTCTACACATAAATTCTCTTCGTTCCTCTCTTCCTCCATGAATATATTATAAAATAAATTAAGAAAAATGAGGAGATACTCCAAAATATATAGATTAAAAAGATAATACAAGATCGACAATCAAAAACAACACTTTTACAAAGTCTACTTCTATAGACAGCCTATATCTCTGTGAGTCCATGATATTTTTAGATCTGACATCTAAAAAGTGTTATGATAGTGACTAGATTTGGATCTGGAATAAACAATACCCATAATTTATTTCTTATATATATATTCTTTTACTACTTTATAGTTAATACATGTTCTTTTATTCAAATCTATAGTTAATTTATGTTCATGTATAGATCTATCTTCCTTACTCCCTTCTCTATCTTTAATTTATTTACAGTCTTTTATATGCCTATTTTATACCGTTTGGGTTGATTATGTTGTTCTTCTTTTTTTCCTTTTATTTATGATGAGCCTAGGCCATTTAGCATTGATATTTGTGCGTAATTGGAATAATTTAAATGATTTTAAAAAGGAGAAATTGGGGAATATTGTAACTTGAGGACTTTTGACTGTATAACTTGGGGATTATAGTAAAAAGGAACATATGCAGATATGTGTAACAAAATAGACTGAATTTAAGATTAAGTAAACAGCATGTTAGGAAAATGTAAGTACCAGATGTCACTACTACAAAACAGGTCAGTTGCTTCGGTTATTTACCCCATGTTGCTTCAGTTATGCAACCGAAGCAACTACAGCAGACGCAACAGACCGAACAGTTGTTGCTTCAGACAAGCAACCGAAGCAAATATTATTGTGTTGCTTCGGTTACTTCCCATTGTTGCTTCGGTATAACAACAGAAGCAACTGAAGAAGGCACAGTAAAGGGAAGATTGTAGCTTCGGATGGATAACCGAAGCAAAAAATAATTTATTGCTTCGGTCATCAACAATCGACGTACAAAAGAGGAGGGAGCATATAATAGACTTCCTTGTTGCTTCGGTTGTAATCACAACCGAAGCAAAAAAAATCCTCTTTGATAAAACCTGCTCCCCTATATACATCACCAATATTATCAATATATCAAAACAAATAATTAACGATAGTCCGGCTCTATAACAATACAGATTGAACAATACAGGAATAAATGTAATAATTTCATTGATAATATTAATAATCCTCACATTTAATAGCATCAACATATTAGTAAGAAAACAATATTTCATATATACTGTCAATAATTCGGTCTTAACTGAAAGAACCAAATACGTGCAACATATATAATTCAGTCATACTCCAAGAAAGAACCAAGTACAACATATATAACCCAGTCTTACTAGCTAAATCCCGACTTACAAAAACAAACCAATCGCCTCATCGAATATCTGCTACACAATAATATATATCTACCTGCAAAATTTCACAAACAAACTTTCAATAAACTGCAGTATTACAAAGAAAACAAAAGTGAATTGAGCACAAAATACAGTATAAATCCAACTGCAGTATTACAGATATGCGATCTGTAATACTGCAGTATTACAGATGCGATACTGCAGTATTACAGATGCGATACTGCAGTATGCGATACTACGATATGTTATACTGCAGTATCGCATCTGCGATACTGCAGTATTACAGATGTGATATTGCAGTATGCAATACTGCAGTATTACAGATGCGATACTGCAGCTATACTGCAGTATTACAGATGTGATACTGCAGTATGTTATACTGCAGTATTACAGATCGCATATCTGTAATACTGCGGTTGCATTTATACTGCTACTCTTTTCATATGGTTACTGATGCAATAATGCTACTATTTTGCAAACTGCAGTATTACAGTATGCCTTACAGATAACAAAAACATTTGTGCTATTGCTCGAACCGCGTACCTGATGCAAATAAAGTGAGTTGAGCATTCCTCTTGCAAACAAAGTGAGCTGAGCTGGAGATGCAACCTGCTGCAAACTAGAAGATATGAGCATAGGAAAAAATGCAAACATAGGAAGATGTAGCATGTGTCATGTATGAATGAAACAACTCAAATACTGTTAAAAACAACTCAAATACAGTTAAAAACATAGGAAACATCATCGATAACATTCACATCACCTCCGTTAAGTATTAAGTTCCTGTTAAATATACAACCTTGTACTATTATTTTCTCAGAAAAAAGTATAATCTTGTAGAATATTTGTAGGGAGGGAGGAAAAAATGGAGATAATAGATATAATGGAACTTCTAAATCAAGCGACACCCATATCATTTCTGAAGTCATCATTCAACTAAAATTGCATGCTAAATGTTATGGCTTCTACAGTTTTTGAATTTGCATATTGATTTTAATGTTGTTATCAATGTATCAATTCTTATATCACTTGTCATAGAAGTTAGGTAATAACATCAAATTGGAGAGATATTAAATAATATGGTATCTTAGGGATTAATTACTATGTCAATATCCCATGTTAGTTTAGTGAAAATTTCAACTTTTGATGCACACATTTCACTTTATGCAATTTTGATTTGGAAACTGGCAAGTTATCAATTTTGAGGGTTTTTATTTTATTTCTACACAGCTGATTTTTTTGGGAAATTCTAGTAGGTCTGAAATTTCCATGTTATCAATTGCCAAACGACTATTATTAAACTGATCAATGTGATTTTCCATGTTATCTTGAAGCAAGTTATATTTTTGTCTTGATAAGTCTTTTACATATTTTTAGTTTAAGATCTAAAAAACATATTATCTGCAAATAAGTCCTTTAATTTTGCACTAAATTTAAATGTTCTCCGGACAGTTCGCTTTTTTCTCGTTTTGCCAAAATACTGTTATTAATCGATCATGGTTTTGAAGTAAATTAAATCTCTGTTTTGACTAAAGATTTACATTTTTAGTTCAAGATTTAGAAAACCATATAATATGAAAAAATAAGTCCAATAATTTTGCAATAGATAAATCTAAATATACTCTTGATAGCTTACAACGCTTTTAATAAAAATTACTATTCTCCTAATAAGCTTGTGCCTTTATTTTACTTTAATTTTCTGCAAACTTGAGTTTTATACTATTTTTTAAAAGCCAAAATTACTATGCACGTTTTAAAAGCCAAATTTTGATTTTTATACTATTTTTTAAATGCAATTTTTTTTGCTGTAAAGCAGCAAAACTGATGCTCAAGGCGCCAAAAAAGCCCTAGGTGCCAAAAAGCGCTAGGCGCCAGCCTGGGGCTTCTTGGGGCTTACATTTTCTTATTATGAAAATTTTGTAGCAAATTCTTGCCCATAAGTATATTCATATTTTAGCTTATTCTATCAATGTTTGATGGTTAATTTGGGATATCAAGTTTGTTGGTACTTACGACCACACAATATAAATTCAAATTTTATAGTTGATTCGTACATAACTATTTAATTTAAAAGCTTAGTGTAACATATTTAAAACCTTACAACCTAATATGCACATTTTATACTTAAAAATTGCATGCGCACAAGTGTTCGTACAGACATGAACATATATCCATACTACTAGATTAGTTCACCATCATTGTTTGTTAGGTAAAAACGTACGCCAAAATTTAAAAGTAATGTCCAATTGCACTACAACTATATTTGAGAGTAAAATTATAAGAGAAGAAAGATGCACCCATGCCATCAACACAAGCTTCATACCATTTGAACATAAAATTAGACACACTTAATGATATAAAAAGATTTAGCTCGTCAGATCTTTTAATTATTACATGAGAGATAGAAATCAAATGACAATCTAATGGTGTAGATCCATTATATTACCGATCGTGTCAATATTTCATGTCTTAATAGATTTTTTTATTGTAAATGTACCACTACTAGTGATAATTTTTATTTTTATTTTTGGTTTAATTGAATTTGTTCAGTTTTCAAATACACAAATTTAAATATTAAAATAAAAATCATATTCGACTAATAAATTAAAGGAAAAAAAACAGAACCAAAATGAACCAGATTACTAAAGAAAATCACACAGAAGCATTCTCTAATTGCGTCCTCTAATGTCATGCATTCAAAGCATGGTGTCTTTCCCATGCAAAATTTAGAAGAATCTCACCGGATCCTTATGTGTTTAGCTATAGATATGTTTTGTGACGACCCCAAAGCCCCGTTGGACGGTGGCAAGGGTAATCTTTGGAATATAACACATAAACAGATAATAGCAGAATGGAAATAAATAAATACACCAGATAATGTACAAATAATACACTGGATAAACATAATAATCAGAGTTACGTAGTATACAGGATCATACTTAGTACAAATACAGTTCAGCTATACATAAATGTCTACATCGGAAAACAAACATAATATGTACAATAGGAGCTGAACAGCATAAAAGAGATAAATGATAGAATCCATCTTCAGCTCCAGCTATCCAGAAAGAGCCTGCTTATACCTGAAGACAAGGCTGCCCGTGTAGAAATAAGGGCACCCGAGTTCGCAAGTGAAACAAACTACGAGTCAGTCATGGGACTGGTATGAGAAATCTACTTAACACATTATATAATTTGGCTAATCACAGGGCCACGCCACTTTCGCGGAACGGGTTTACTCCATTTGATTGCCAGTGCTTAAAAAAAGTAAATCTTTTAAACATCGCAACGCTTTTTATAAAAATGAAGCCGATATAAGACTCAAGTCCCATCACACAATGCAACGCAAACCGGAGGATAGAGTTTTACCTTATATCGACCAAGATATGCTTAATACGTGTAAAGTAAAATCACTTAAAATGTAAACTTTATCATTCAATTCTTACTCAGACTCCAACTGTAAATTAGCAAGAGAACGATTCCCTAAGTATTAACCCCGAAGGCTGAAACCAATATCAGACCAATACCCAGGAAACCACCCATCTTAGCTCGTTTCCAGTTAGTTTCTAATTTTATAAACAATCATAAATATCAATCATAGACGACATGAGCGTCCCATGCCACTATGTCGCCAAATATAGTTTTACAATCAAAACTGCACGATGTCGTATTTGGAAATTGGATTTCCGTCACGAACCAAGGCAAAAGATAGTCCTTACCGAATTCGAGACACTCTAGCCCGTGTCATAGTATCAGAGCTCGGGTGACCCTAGGAGCGACAGGGCCAGTCCACCGATGTGGATTAAAATGCCTGAACACTGTGTTTTCCCGCCCTTTGGGGCGTCAATGAGCCAACGAATGGCTCCATCGGCTTCACATAGTCACCGATATATCCGAGGCGCCTCGCAACAACAACAACCACACAGGTGAAAATAATATATAAGTTAGCCAGTTTAAGCGCTGACACCACCTCTAGCTAGAAGGAAACGCATGCCCTCCCTGAGATCCTCTCCCGTTTCTGGTTCATACCGGGGTGTGAGGCTCGCGAATTCACGTTATACACAAAGCTACGCCACACAGGCGGTGCTTTGATCATCAACCACAAGACTTTTCTTTTCAACAGAAGCCATGATCACTGCATCTTAGCATGCCACACAGGCAATTCACACCATGCAACTGATGGCTATCAATCACACAGAATGAATTCCAATGTCAGACACACAGTCCATTTACAAGTCCGTTCTGGGTCTGAACGAAACCGGAGGCACTATATACCTCGCATACCCATCGATCTCCATGTACGTCTGGACGATCACCACTGATTATCCATATTTCGGGATGCCTCCCAATCAGGACATCAGTTATCATCCAACCGAGGTGAAGCTCTCCGGTCTTCAACCACCGTCTTCATTATCGACTTCTTATCGTCGATTCAGTTATTCAGAATGGGCTAAACCCGGTCTTTCTGAGCAACTCGCGTATATAATTAACAAGTGCTACACAAACACAACATACGCCTTATTCCAATTCATTAGTCACTAACCGTAAATTAGTAAGAGAATGATTTCCCAAATATTAACCCCGAAGGCCGAAACCAACATCAGATCAAAACCCAGGAAACCATTCGACTTAGCTAACCTTCAGTTAGTTTCTAAATTTCACATTTTTTGGGAAAGGTTCCCATTATTTTTATCAAAGATAAATTCTTTAGTATAATTTTCATGTCAAACACATTCAACCATCAAATATCACATAAACCGAGCAAATTCAGTTTATTTCCATCCCATATCGTTTATAATATTTTATCACGATTTATCGCTATTTTTATTAAATTTAAAAATAGCCATTTCATTCAAACAACGCTTCAGGCCATAACGCGGCCGTGGCGCTGTTTTTCTTTAGATTTTATTTACACATATATGAAAATCTAACCATTAGATCTTCACAAATTTTATATCACTAGAAAGATCTTTTCGAAACGAATCCAACAGTTTTAGTTTTGGGAAAATCCGACGGTCGGATCTCCCGGTACACTCGTTTGAAGTTTCGATTTCAAAATACGAACTGCAGCTTCGTTATTCGATTTAATTTAATATTATATATATATATATATAATCGATTATAACGCTGTTTTTCTTCAGATTTGATTTAAACATTCCAGACAATCCAACCGTTGGATCTTCACAAAGTTGGTGTCGTTGGAAAGATATTTCCAAAGCAAACCCAACGGTTTTGGTTTCGGGAAAATCCGATGGTCGGATCTCCCGCACTAATCGTTTGAAATCACGGTTTCAAAACACGAACTGCAGCTTCGTTATTAGATTTATTTTGATTATATATATATATATAATCCATTCTTTGATCTCAAAACCATATTCTTTTTATACATTTGATAAAAATGATATTTTTATCCAACAGCCATTTATTTCAACACTTCACTATTTTTAACAATTCATGTATACTAAAAATGTGATTTTTATTGTAAAACTATTGATTTCAAAACACGACTATTTTATATAGTTCATATAGTTGATAAAAATATGATTTTTATTATGAAACAATTTATTTCAAAACACAACTATTTTATCACTACTAGAAAAACTGCATATAGCAGCGGCATAATCCGCTTCTAATCCGTCGCTAAACCGGCATTAGCGACGGATTTCCTACATAAAGGTTTGGTCGGTAAAAACCATGACGCTATCTGTGTCAGATTTTGCGACGGAATTTAGCATGAGTTTTCCGACACTTTTCCGTCATTTTACTAATTTTATAATAAAAATAAAATTTTATTTATTAATTTAACTTTAATTTATATACCGACTATTTACCGACAAATAATTAATTTATAACAAAATACTGTTTATAAAAAGCGTTGGTAAATCCTTACTAATTACTAAGGGATTAGCGACGAAAATTAAATTGAGGTAAACTTAACCTTCCGTTTTTTGTTGGTAATTCGCTACTATTCCCCTTCTGATTTGTCAATATATATTAGTGTATGTGTGTGTGTATATATATATATATGCACACAAACACACATACTCATTACACACATAACTTGTGTTCCATTCAATACACAATCCTAATTTATATACAACACAATTAATATCAACACACACATCTCATAATCAATGTATTATATTAATCACTCATATCATAATCAACATTACATATTAGACATAGTAAACATTCTAACACAAAAAATACATAATACATCCATAATATTTCATACACAATACTAAAAAGTACAAACCAAAATATAGTTCAAACATTTCAAATCCATAAGTTGTTGTGGCATGTTCCCGCTTTTTTGCATCAAAGATGTCTATCTTCCTGTAAAACAAAAATTCTCTAGTTATACACACAATCAAAGAAGTAAATAATTTTACTTTTTCCCCATCTAAACAATCAATCTACCAGCTGGTTCTATCGTCCAACCAACTGGTTCTATCATCGGAAAAGTAAAACTTGAATGTAAAAGCATTTTCTAAGAATGTTCATTTAACCAAATGGAAGTGAATATAAAACCCAAACACATCACTATCAGGCTCAAGGGCGTTGTCCCCATCCTTAGATGCAGCAATTTGCAGCCGCAAGACCACAACATTATTCGCATATTAAAGTATCTATTGATAGGACTAATTTAAATATTTCTAAACATCATGGAAGTTTGACTGTACTAGCAAGCAATAACACAACATTTCCATGAAAATTATACTCCACCTTTGTACTTTGAAGGCACATAGATCAACAGCTTCCGATATTACAACCACTTGCATCTACGATTCCATATACTAAAGGCTAAATTTTGTTGAAATCTGTTCAAGAACAACTAAGGCGTTTGAGCCTGTATGACAAGCATGTTTGGACAAAAACAAAAACAAAAACAAAAAAGAGGAAAAAGAAGAAGAAGCATAAATGTGGTGTTGTTTAGATACAAGGAAGACATTAAACATTTAACTTTACACCCTTGTCTTTCAATTGTTTAGATACAAGGAAGACATCAAACATTTAACTTTACACCATTGTCTTTCAATTGTTTTTAAATCACTAACGCTCCCCAACTAGCGACAATCCCTAGGAAATGTACCATGTAGTACTCAAATATTCCCATGCTTGCATTTATAACTTCATCAACATAAGTTATGCAGAATTTGTACAAAAGCAAACATAAAAATAGGCTAGAGGTATATTTTATTCATTCATACCATAATATAATTTTACTAAGTTAATAATTTAATATGCTAATTTTTCATTAGTCAATCTACCCATAGATCAACTGGAAAACATGTTTATTATCGTTAAACTCAGTGAAATTATTCCTAAAAAGAAGAAAAAGAAAAGAGAGAGACAAAACCCTTTAAGGCTTCAACTGTCTCAGTAGGAAGCAGCAACGTAGAAGAAAATCTATTAAATTCAACTGGAGCACAAACGGGTTGGATTCTGAAAATTGATGGACCTTTGATTTCTGGTAAACAATGAAACTAGATTAGTAGTACAATAAACATGGAGTTTTACGTCAGCACTAATCCATACATCAAAGTATTTTGAAAAATATTTGTGAACCTTACAAGTTACAAGGTTTTGAATAAAATGGACCACCTTTTCATTTGGTGTTTATGCGTTTAGTGAATTCAGGTCATATATGTTTTATGTTTGATTTTTGTTTTCTTCTTGTTGGGATGTCAAAAAGTCCACATGCCAAGACTACATGCATACTTTTCTATCTAAATAATTATTGTACTCCAAAAAGTCAATGTCATATGTTCGTTTCATAAAATGGTTCAAGCAAAGTACCAAGTTCTTTTAGAAAAGGGAAAAAGAAAAAATGACAAATTAAAGCAACTCCAATGGAAACATCTAATGAAGCATCAAATCGTGTAACTTCCATTTTGATGTTCCAAAGTTCAGTTTAGGGGCCAAACTCAAACATCAAATGATGATGCAAAATTGATACCTCATCTTTTAAGATGCAAGTTACACAGATATGTACATGAATGGTTACACAGATATATACATGACGCTAAGGGAAATATGTCTACAACATATCTTACGAATGGAAGTTGACTACTTTAGAACATAATAACCGTAACCATGCTACAAATAATTTTAAACTTCATGATACAACGTTACTGATGACAAAACCTAAGATATATCGTCTATCTGCAACATCATTCTTTGTAAATCTATAAATTTATGGATGTACTAGAGTTTTACTTTTGGATATGTTGCCTTTGATCTTAGGACCTCAAATAAGAATGAAATATGCTCTTAGCTTTTAGTTCTCCTTGATGACTAAAATAAATGAACAAAATGGCAAAACTTCAGCTTAAGCATGAAACAACAGGACAGTTTAATCCTTACCTCGACATTGGAAGATACTTCTACACCTCAAAATCGCGATTCTCTAAAGCCAAAATCGAAAAGCCTGATATCACAATTCCCTCAAACCTGAAGTCAAAACTGAATGCCTCAAACCTGAAGTCAAAATAATGTCGTTATTCCCTAACCTTTAAAGTTGAAATTCATTCAAAAATTGATTCGAAAATCAACTGGAATGGCTATATGCAGAAGCAAGAAAAAATTGTTTTAGAAATCAACAGAAATTGCCTCAACTCTGTGGCGAACATCATTTTACTGGAAAAAATGATTTGCCACAAGATTGGAATTTTTTGATTTCTGAAATTTTTGATTTCTGAAACAATTGCCTCAATTTCTGATCGGAATTCGAATTAAAAATTTCCGATCTGGCAGCAAAAAAATTGTTTCAGAAATCAAAAATTCACATTCCGATTGGAATTGATTCACCACCAGATCTAAAATACCCAAAAATGATTCGCGGCGAACATCATTTTACTGGCAAAAAATTTGCCGGCCAACTCAAATCCCTCATTTTAGACGCACCATCATTAAAGTGAAGGAAAATTGGAAGTTGGTATTTTAGATTTGGGTATGGTTTTGATTTGGGTACGGGGGAGAATGTCTGGAGACTTCGGAAGTTCGAAGTAAAGTTACGCGATTATACGTGAAAATTTTGGGGTTGGAGCCTAAATTTTAGATTTGGAGCGGAATATAATTTTGAATTTGGAGCCGACATAGTTGAAGGCCCAACATTACGTTTGTACGTGTGACCGTCAATGAAATTTGTCAATTTCCTCTTTAAAATATGAAAATTTGTCTTATGTCAAAAAACGGGAGGCAAATATGAATATAATTACATTTGCATCCAATAAATACTAGGTTGATTTTAATTAAAACTATACTTAGTTGCTCATGTATTTTAGTAGATAAAATGCCCTCTTCCGGCTTATCTATACCATACTGTATTTTCGTAAGATGATACACACTAGCTAAAAATCCACCAGGTGCTACATCATAGGCACATTGGGAGCGTAAATAATTATAACCATATACATATGAAATGACAGCAATGGAGTCCCAATCCTCAGTTTTTATTTGTAGTCACTGTATTAAATAAGTTTAAAAAATATGTGCAAAAAGATTAATATTTGTCATTTAAAATTATTTATCTAAACTATTTTATTACTTTTTACATTTTTAGTACTAAAATCGATTTATAATGTATTGGAATTTTCTATTTAGCTGTTTGGATTTATTACTATTATTATTTAACAAACGTTACATAACGCGCTTTTCACGTGATCATTGCAATTGCTTTGTATGTGAATTATGTTTATATAAACTTTATGTGTTCGACACATTAACTGAAAATGATTTGCATGAATATTTATTTACACTTTTATGTTAGAACCATATGTAATTGATTTGCGTTATTTCTAAGTTGCGTTATCTAATCATGTGTAATTTGGAAATTATATCAAACCTAAATGGAAGTGAATTAGGAAGTGGTATTCATATCCGAGCATGTTCATTTATTTTTAAGAATGCTTGTGCAAATATTGTTGTTACGAGAAACCTATTATAACGATGCTCTTAATAGAGGTTGTGAAATATCTACGATTTTTACATCGAACAACAATAAAGGTTGTGCAAATAATTTCTTGATATTAATTTAATTAATCGTATTAAAGACTATTAAATAATCATTTATTATCAAAACAAATTTAATAAACATCGAACAACAATGTATTTTATTAATTACTATTACCTCTTTTTTCTATTATATAGTAATTAATAATTAATTAGCATTAATTTTCAAAAAAGAATTAATCAGCATTAACTATTGAATTTTATTTACTTCTAATAGTTATTATTTATTATTAATTACTAATGTATTATTAACATTAATTATTTAAAATTTAAATTTACTAATTAATTACTAAGTAATAACACAAATTTAAGACATTTTATAAATAATAAATATAAAAGTTCGTTTCAAATCTCTTGGAAAACTGCAGGAAAATAGCTTCAAAATTATGTCGACGGCAATCCGACTCTATTAGCAACGGAATTTAGCGTTGAATATTTTATGACGGCAAAGTGCTGCAATTTCCATTGATTTAGCGACAGAATTAGTATTCGACGGTAATAATTTATAATAAGGTGACATATAAAATCCAAAATATTTTCTCTTACAAAGCCCCCGAAAATCTGTCGCTAATTTGCGACGGAATTTTCCGCTGCTAAAAATCTGTCGCTATTCTAGGCTTTTCTTGTAGTGTATATAGTACATATAGATGATAAAAATATGATTTTTATTATAAAACAATTTATTTCAAAACATGACTATTTTATATAGTTCATATAAATGATAAAAATATGATTTTTATTATAAAACAATTTATTTCAAAACACGACTATTTTATATAGTTCATATAGATGATAAAAATATGATTTTTATTATAAACAATTTATTTCAAAACTTGAATGTCGTTCAACACATGAATTCCTATTCAACACATGAATTTCTATTCAACACATGAATTTCTATTCAACACACGAATATAGTTTCAACACATGAAAATAATTCTAACACATGAATATTATTGAAAATTTCGGCAGCATAACGACAGGGTAGTTAAAACCGGGACCGTCCCTAGTACGGCTCCTCGCTCTACCTTAAAGCCTCGCAGCTTTTGACAATGGGGATTTCATGCATCTAGTTCGCACACAGGCAGCATGTTTATTTTTTTTTCCACAAACTAATCCTATGTGGTTTCAACCAAATAATTCTCAATCACAAACGGGTATTTTTCAACCACAATCAATCCATTTCAATCACAAACAATTCTAATCAACCATTCGCTATCAACCAATTTTCACACCAATCACAACCAATAAATATTGTCCATGGTTTGTGGACGAGGGGCGCATATATATATATATATATATATATATATATATATATATATATAAGTATATTTCACTTCTATTCAACACATATATAATTTTTACAACGCATATATCACCTATACATCGAACATACAACTTATATAACGCTTATACATGAGGTGTACAACGCTTATATAACTCATACATCGACTATATAATTTATACATCATCGTTTTCCATATCGTTTATAATTCAGAAATCTCACATTGGGTTCCACTCCACCAAAAATAGCAGAAGGCTCAGAAAAATATGCGGTCTCTTCTAGAATGTAGAAGATGTCCACACGATTCCACTGTCTCTTGTTTCACTGAATTTCGTCAACATAGCAAAAAATATGATTTTTACAGTGAAATCAAAAACCGTAGCGCTTTAAAGTGCTATAGAATAGTTTAATATAATTAAAGCCGATACCTTTCTGATTTGTTCAAAACTAGGTCTCGCTGTAACTTCCAATCTGTGACTCGAGGTGACGATCAGCAGGCGCGACGTCAAAGAGCGTCGAAGGACGCGCAGAACGAGGGTGGCCTCATCGAACTCGGTGGTCGGAGGCGCTCCCAGCGGCGACGTGAAGCCGGCGTCTTCGGGGGCACGATTCTCGAAGCAGGGTCAACGAGGGAGGGAGCGGCTTATATGGATTTGAAGAGGAGGAGGGGATCTACAAAAAGTTCAACAGGGTCAGGGGCTATCGACGATCGTGGCGGCTGGAAAATGATCAGGAAGCTCGGAGGTGGCTTCCGCCGTTTATCGCGACAGAGAACGAGAGAGAAATTCCTTTTTTATAAAATTCTGATTGGCCGGGAGCTATTTAAAATTTTAAAAGAGGATTTTCTGACACGACCTCCTATCCAAACCCAATGACTATCATCCCTAGCTAAATACCCCCATTTCGAACACAATGGGATATGTTTCGTAGGCCCATTCGACTGTTTCAGTCAGTTTTTCTTCAAATTAAATATAAAACATTCAATATTCGATTAGAACGTACATTTCAATTTTCCGGGCCACATATTGATTCCAAAAATTCCCAAAAAATAAATCTAGCTATGTTTTAACGATACGGTCCCAACAAAACTAGTTTCGTCGAATTCTGAGACCGTTTGAAAAATGGCCCTTTTCTGGTCGATCCAATTTAATAGAAATTGACCAAATACATTTTCCTTTGCCACGCTCACATACCGGCTTCAAAAATTATGAAATTTGAAACCTAGCAATAATTTGACATCCCGGATCCAACAAAAGTGGTTTCGTCGAATTCTGAGGTCGTTTGCAAAATGGCCATTTTCACGGGCTATATAAACTCTATAGCGACCTTTCTGAAAATTCATTCGGCCATAACTTTTGCTTCCCGCTACGAAACTTCGATTTTTCAGATTCGTTAGAAAGATATTCACTAATAGATTTAAATATTTTTAGTTTCACTAAAATCCATTTTATTTGCACCCGGTACAGTCAGTCAAAGTTTGAATTCAAATTTTGAAACTGCCGCGCCATTTCAGGCCTTGTTTATAATTAGAAATAATTATATTCATTTTCAAACATCGATTCAAACTTATTTTTCATCGTTATTATTTAAAATATTTATTTTAAATATTTAAAATCCACTAAAATAGCCAATTTAAAATTTTTAAATTGGTTCAGATTTTCCGGGTTGTTACAATCTCCCCCACTTAAAACTTTTCGTCCCCGACGAGGAACAAAGTCGAAAGTGGTTTAATTTACTAACTCAACTTTCAATCGGGCTTCCATTCTTCAACTTTTCAGTTTCTAAGAATTTTCAAATTATTCAAAAATTTGGCTAACACCCTAAATTTTTGAAAAATTTCGCCATAACCTCCTTTGTATGGAGAGGGGTTTGGAAATTTATTAGGCCGTATTAGGTACCCAATAAATCCTAATAAGCATGCACATATTTATAGTGATATATTCCGGTGTCCACAGGGGAGTGTGTATAGATCATAACTCCAGAGAATAAATTCTCATCACCCTATAAATGGTTTTTGTGCCTTAATGACCAGAGAGACGTGTTTATTGTCATCTCCAGACCCGTGTGGGGTTTTATTAATCTGGAAATTTACCGTTACATTTTATATGGTCCATATCAGTCATCAGTTCAACCTGTAATATATAGTCATTGCCATATAAGCCTCTCGCTCGTATGGTAAATCTTCAATCTCGTCACACAAGCTCCAAATGCTTATGTGGTATATGATAAAGTATGTCTATCTTCCAGAAGTATGCCATGTAGTGTAGTTCAAAATTAATTGTTACTATCCTATGGGGACGTTTATTATTACACACAGAACAACTAGCACTCCGCATCCAATGGCATTCACAGGAGTTGATATAATAATATTTCGCATCAAACTCATTAAGGTTTACCTATTTATCGGGCACGCAAATAAATTCTTTACTCAACAGCTAATCCTTTACCAGTTCAAACATATATAATGCACATGTATATATATTTACCTATTTTTAAATCAGTTCCATACGTGATTTTACCGAATAAATCCTACCATTCATTCTCTTATTGATCAAATTAACTTTTGTTCCAAAATTTTAATTAATCATATCCACTATCACACAACACAAACAACAATCAATTTGATTTTAACTTTTCAAAAATATACTAATTGATTCTTATACTCTTTTAAGATAATCAGACTATAGAATTAAAAGTTTACATCCATGAAAAGAAAATAACAACAAAGTAGAGAACAAATGGTAATGCAAAGTATGGTAAATGTACCTTGCACCGGAGTCAATCAGAGATATCCACCCTGCACTTAGGATAGGCTTTCTTAATGCTTTCCTCGGTTTCCCAAGTACAATCTCACAGATCTCCACTCCATTGCACTTTGACTAAGTGAACCTTCTTGTTCCTCAGTTCTTTGGTTTCTTTGCCAATAATCTTTAGCGGCTCTCTTCTCACAGTTAATTCTGGAGTAATTTCTATATTCTGTTGTGCGGCTTCTTCTACAACCAAGTCTAGATCATGAACATGCTTTCGAAGTTGAGATACGTGAAATACATCATGCACGCTAGGCAACCAATTAGGTAACTGAATTCTATAAGCGAGGGTTCTAATCCGTTCTAGTATAGGGAATGGACCAATAAATCTGGGCACCAACTTCCTAGTTTTGCCAAATCGAATCACTCCTCTCATCGGAGAAACCCTTATATACACATAATCACCAACAGAAAAAGCCAAATCTCTTCTTCTCAAATCAGCATAGCTCTTCTGTCGGCTTTGAGCGGCGAGTAATCGTTTCTTAATGAAATCGACCTTGTCCGAAGCTTCGTGAATCATATCTGGTCCTAATACAAGTCTATTACCAGGTTCGACCCAACAAGAAGGAGATCGGCACGGTCTACCATACAATGCTTCGAATGTTGACATTGTCAGGCTCGCTTGGTATCTGTTGTTGTATGAGAACTCAGCTAAATGTAAATGATCTTCCCATGATCCGCCAAAATCAAGTACACAAGCCCGCAATAAATCTTCTAAAATACGATTCACCCTCTCAGTCTGACCATCTGTCTGAGGATGATAGGCAATGCTTAGGTTCAGCTTCGTTCCCAGTTCTACTTGAAATGCCTCCCAGAATTTGCTAGTAAATATTGAATCTCTATCACTAACTATACTGAGCGGCACTCCATGTAGCCTAACAATTTCCTTGAAATATATCTACGCCAGACTCTGAGCAGTTCGGTTCGATCTGACAGGTATGAAATGGTTGGTCTTCGTGAAGCGATCTATGATCACCCAAATACTGTCATTTCCTTTCCTGGTTCTGGGAAAACCATCTATGAAGTCCATAGAAATATGTTGCAACTTCCAACCTTGAATGTCCAGCGGTTGCAACAATCCAGCAAGTTTCCGTTGGTCGCTTTTGACTAATTGGCAAGTAGGGCACCTTTTAACATATATAGAGATGTCTCTTTTCAACGATTTCCACCAGAATGTTCGCCTGATATCATTATACATTTTACTCACACCCGGATGGATACTGAGCTTAGATTTGTGGCATTCATCAAGTACCTCTCTTCTGAGTTCAGGAACTTCTCGAACACAAATTCGTCCTTGTAACCTCAGAATCCCTTCGCTATCAAGCTGGAAATCTAAAGCATTGCCTTCACGAATCTGCTGGCTCATTCCTTTAATAAATTTGTCGTCTTTTTGGAGAGCAGATATCTTGTCAATCAAAGAAGTCGCAATTATAAAACTGGCAATGATCACATTCTTTCTACTTAGCGCATCAGCCACAACATTGGCTTTCCCTGAAGTGTACAAAATCTCAAAATCGTATGCTGCAAGAAACTCTAGCCAACGTTGCTACCTCAGATTCAAGTCTGTCTGGGTGAACAGATACTTTAGCGACTGATGATCTGTAAACAGTTCGAAATTCTCACACAAAAGATAGTGCCTCCAAATTTTTAAAGCAAATACAATGGCTAACAACTCAAGATCATGAGCAATGAAGTTTTTCTCATGCGGCTTCAGCTGACGCCTAGCATAAGCAACCACTTGACCTCTTTGCATTAATACTGCACCAAGGCCTTCTCTAGAGGCATCTGTCCATACTTTCAAGTCTTGATTGCCATCAATAATCGTTAACACTGAAGCCGTTGTTAATCTGACTTTTAGCATCTGAAAATCCTCCTCACATTCAGGAGTCCACTTGAATTTCGTGTGCTTCTTTGTAAGCTTTGTTAAGTGACTAGATATCTTCGAAAAATCTTTGACGAACTTCCGGTAATAACTAGTCAATCCAAGAAAACTTCGGACTTCTGTGGGAGTACTAGGTTGTTTCCAATTTTGAATAGCTGTGATTTTACTTGGATCCACAGCAATTCCCTCTTTTGATACGACGTGGCCAAGAAACTTCACTTCATCTTGCCAGAATATACTTTTGGACAGTTTGTCTTTTAAAACGTTCCTTCTCAGAATTTCCAGAACTTGTTCCAAATGTTTTTCATGTTCGGCTTTTGACTTAGAGAAGATTAGAATATCTTCAATAAAAACCAGAACAAACTTATTCAAGACTCCTCTAAACACTCAATTCATCAAATCGACAAAGTAAGCTGGAGTGTTACATAAGCCGAACGGCATTACTAACCACTCATAGAATAAGTCTGGACCTCTGAAAGCTGTCATAGGAACACACTCTTCGGCAATACGAAGCTGATGGAAACCTGTAGCAAGGTCCATCCTTGAAAATACTTGTGCTCCATTCAGACGATTCAATAAATCATCGATTCTCGGCAATGGATATTTATTCTTTATTGTCTGCTTATTCAAGTCACGATAATCCACACATAGTCGCAGAGTACCGTCAGACTTTGGGAAAAACACCACTGCTGCTCCCCAATCAGAGAATCAAGGCCTGATCATACCCTTCCATACAAGTTGTCGAGTTTGATTGTCTAGTTCTTCTTTCTCCTTTAGAGTCATTCTCCGAATAGCGTGCACTACTGGCCTTGCGTTCCGAATTAAAGCGATCTTGAAATCAATTTCTCTCTGTGGAGGTAAGCTAACAACTTCTTCGAACACATTTGCATAATCCTTTACAACAGGAATACCTTTTATGAGGTCTGGAATATTCTCTGTGACTACAGGGATATTTTCTATTTGACCAGGAGAAACATCAAGAGCTGACCAAAAGTCTTTTCTATTTGAATTCGGACCTTCGCTGGTATGGTTATATATTTCCCTGATTGGGCCTTTGCCTTAACAACTCTCTCGGCGCATTTAACCTCTGCTTCATATTTGGTTAACCAATCCAATCCCAAAATAAGATCAAATTCAGTAAAATTCATGACGATCGAGATAGTAGGGAACTTATAACAGGAAAAAGAGACAGGCACCCCCACAAACCCAACTAAGATTGAGGGAACCCCCAACTGGATTATGGACAGTGATGGGTTCTTTGAGCCTTTTCAATTTCAAATCCAACTTCTTAACTGCATTCTTTGCAATAAAGCTTTGTGATGCGCCTGTATCAAACAGTACTTTAACTGGAATATTTTTGACATTAAGCGTGCCTTCCAAAACAACAGACCTTTCCTGAGAAGACGAAGATGCAGGCACTTCTGCCACTTCATTTACATGTACTGCTTCATGTTTTCTGAATAGTGGGCAGGCCTTTGAAAGATGACCGGCCTGATGGCATTGACTGCACTTTCTATTCTCTTGAAATCCCTTCTTGGATTGAAGTCCACCTTTTAATCGCTTCTTTAAGGGTCCGCAGTTTATCGCCAAATGCCCTGGATTCTTGCAGTTACTACATATGGCAGTCGTTACTGGTCCTTTCTCAGATTTAATCTGTTTCCGCTTGGCTTTGGGATTCTTAATGGCCTTAGGAATATCAGTTTCAGACTCCCCTTTATTACTAGAACAGACTTCCTCTTAATAGTGCAACATACCTTTCTAGTCTAGATCCTCATACTGGTAAGCTATGTATATCATTTCTGAAAAAGGAAGTTTCACATGCCCCAAAACACTATTCTGGTATTTTCTTTGTAGGCCATGAATAAACCTCAGATTCTTCTTCTTTGGATCCTGAATCAGATGCGGGGCAAAGTGAGAAAGTTCGCTGAATTTCTTATGATATTCTGGGATATTCATATCTCCTTGTATCAGGTAACTAGATTCATCACATAGCCGCTCAGTTGCTTCTGGAGGAATAAATCTTTCACTGAAAACCTCTTTGAATCTATCCCAGGTGATATCACCTTCTGGATTATACTTAGTGATTGTCTCCACCAGATTAAAGCTTCTTCTTTGAGAGCCCAAGATGCCACTAATCTTTTCTGATCATCTCTCTGCTGGAAACGCTCAAAAATTCTTTCAGTAGAACTCATCCAAGCTTGAGTTTGAATAATCGATTCATTGCCCGAGAATTGTGCTCCACCCAGATTTCGATATCTCTTTAACAGAGACTCTAGATTTGGTTCTGCATTTCTTCTGTTTCAGACACTCATTTTCTAGAACTTCTACAAATAGCAGATCAAGTGTCAGGTCAACAGAAAAGGTATTTTAAAACATAGAAACATATACTTGAATGGAAATGTGACTATCGGGGTGTATTTCATTCTGCTTTACCCATATTAGGACCTTACTGATCCTATCTGTAGTGAGTTACTCGTCCTAGAACACCACTGGTTCTATTTCTGAAGAGTTCGTTAATATGTTATATTCCAACACTAAGCTTAACCAAAGCTCTGATACCACATTGTGACGACCTCAAAACCCCGTTGGACGGTGGCAAGGGTAATCTTTGGAATATAACACATAAACAGATAATAGCAGAACAAAAATAAATAAATACACCAGATAATGTATAAATAATACACTGGATAAACATAATCATCAGAGTTATGCAGTATACAGGATCATACTTAGTACAAATACAATTCAGTTATACATAAATGTTTACAGTGGAAAACAAACATATTATGTACAATAGGAGCTGAACAGCATAAAAGAGATAAATGATAGAATCCATCTTCAGCTCCAGCTATCCAGAAAGAGCCTGCTAAAACCTGCAGACAAGGCTGCCCGTGTAGAAATAAGGGCACCCGAGTTTGCAAGTGAAACAAACTACGAGTCAGTCATGGGACTGGTATGAGAAATCTACTTTAACACATTATATAATTTGGCTAATCACAGGACCATGCCACTTTTGTGGAACGGGTTTACTCCACTGGGTCGCCAGTGCTTAAAACAAGTAAATCTTTTAAATAACGCAATGCTTTTTATAAAAATGAAGCCAATATAAGACTCAAGTCCCATCACACAATGCAACGCAAACCGGAGGATAGAATTTTACCTTATATCGATCAAGATATGCTTAATACATGTAAAGGAAAATCACTTAAAATGTAAACTTTATTGTTCAATTCTTAAACAGACTCCAACTATAAATTAGTAAGAGAACGATTCCCTAAGTATTAACCCTGAAGGCCGAAACCAACATCAGACCAATACCCAGGAAACCACCCATCTTAGCTTGTTTCCAGTTAGTTTCTAATTTTATAAACAATCATAAATATCAATCATAGACGACATGAGCGTCCCATGCCACTATGTCGCTAAATATAGTTTTACAATCAAAACCGCACGATGTCATATTTGGAAATCAGATTTCCGTCATCAACCAAGGCGAAAGATAGTCCTTACCGAATTCGAGACGCTCTAGCCCGTGTCTCAGGATCAGAGCTCGAGTGACCCTAGGAGTGACAGGGCCGGTCCACCAATGTGGATTAAAATGCCTGAACACTGCGTTTCCCCGCCCTTTGGGGCGTCAATGAGCCAATGAATGGCTCCATCGGCTTCACATAGTCACTGATATTTCTGAGGCGCATCGCAACAGCAACAACCACATAGGTGAAAATAATATATATGTCAGCCAGTTTAAGCGCTGACACCACCTCTAGCTAGAAGGTAACGCATGCCCTCCCTGAGGTCCTTTCCCGTTTCTGGTTCATTTCGGGGTGTGAGGCTCGCGAATTCACGTTATACACAAAGCTACGCCACACAGGCGGTGCTTTGATCATCAACCACAAGACTTTGCTTTTCAACAGAAGCCTTGATCACTGCATCTTAGCATGCCACACAGGCAATTCACACCATGCAACTGATGGCAATCAATCACACAGAATGAATTCTAATGTCAAACATGCAGTCCATTTACAAGTCCGTTCTGGGTCTGAACGAAACCGGAGGCACTATATACCTCACATACCCATCGATCTCCACGTACGTCTGGACGATCACCACTCATTATCCATATTTCGGGATGCCTCCCAATCAGGACATCAGTTATCATCCAACCGAGGTGAAGATCTCCGGTCTTCAACCACCATCTTCATCATCGACTTCTTATCGTCGATTCAGTTATTCAGAATGGGATAAACCCGGTCTTTCTAAGCAACTCGCATATATAATTAACAAGTGCTACACATACACAACATACACCTTATTCCAATTCATTAGTCACTGACCGTAAATTAGTAAGAGAACAATTTCCCAAATACTAACCCCGAAGGCCGAAACCAACATCAGATCAAAACCCAGGAAACCATTCGACTTAGCTATCCTTCAGTTAGTTTCTAAATTTCACATTTTTAGGGAAAGGTTCCCATTATTTTTATCAAAGATAAATTCTTTAGTATAATTTTCATGTCAAACACATTCAACCATCAAATATCACATAAACCAAGCAAATTCAGTTTAATACCATTCCATATCGTTTATAATATTTTATCACGATTTATCGCTATTTTTGTTCGTTTTAAAAATAGCCATTTCATTCAAACGACGCTTCAGGCCATAACGCGGCCGTGGCGCTGTTTTTCTTCAGATTTGATTTACACATATGTGAAAATCTTACCGTTGGATCTTCAAAATTTTTATATCATTAGAAAGATCTTTTCGAAACGAATCCAATGGTTTCAGTTTTGGGAAAATCCGACGATTGGATCTCCCGGTACACTCGTTTGAAGTTTCGATTTCAAAATACGAACTACAGCGTCGTTATTCGATTTAATTTAATTATATTTATATATATATAAATATAATCGATTATGGCGCTGTTTTTCCTCAGATTTGATTTAAACATTCCAGACAATCCAGCCATTGGATCTTCACAAAGTTGGTGTCGTTGGAAAGATACTTCCAGAGCGAACCCAACGGTTTCGGTTTCGGGAAAATCCGATGGACTGATCTCCCGCACTAATCGTTTGAAATCACGGTTTCAAAACACGAACTACAGCTTCGTTATTCGATTTATTTTGATTATATTAATATATATATATAAATATAATCTATTTTTCGATCTCAAAACCATATTCTTTTCGTACATTTGATAAAAATGATATTTTTATCCAACAGACATTTATTTCAACACTTCACTATTTTTAACAATTCATGTATATACTAAAAATGTGATTTATATTGTAAAACTATTGATTTCAAAACACGACTATTTTATATAGTTCATATAGATGATAAAAATATGATTTTTATTATAAAACAATTTATTTCAAAACATGACTATTTTATATAGTTCATATAGATGATAAAAATATGATTTTTATTATAAAACAATTTATTTCAAAACACGACTATTTTATATAGTTCATATAGATGATAAAAATATGATTTTTATTAAAAAAACAATTTATTTCAAAACACGACTATTTTATATAGTTTATATAGATGATAAAAATATGATTTTTATTATAAAACAATTTAATTCAAAACTTGAATGTCGTTCAACACATGAATTTCTATTCAACACATGAATTTCTATTCAACACACGAATATAGTTTCAACACATGAAAATAATTCTAACACATGAATAATATTGAATATTTCGGCAGCATAACGACAGGGTAGTTAAAACCGGGACCGTCCCTAGTATGGCTCCTTGCTGTACCTTAAAGCCTCGCAGCTTTTGACAATGGGGATTTCATGCACCTAGTTCGCACGCAGGCGGCATGTTTATTTTTTTTTTTCTTTTCCACAAACTAATCCTATGTGATTTCAGCCAAATAATTCTCAACCACAAACGGGTATTTTTCAACCACAATCAATCCATTTCAATCACAAACAATTCTAATCAACAATTCGCTATCAACCTATTTTCACACCAATTACAACCAATAAATATCGTCCATGGTTTGTGGTCGAGGGGCGTGTATATATATATATAAGTATATTTCACTTCTATTCAGCACATATATAATTTTTTTACAACGCATATATAACTTATACATCGAACGTACAACGTATACAACGCTTATACATGAGGTGTACAACGCTTATATAACTCATACATCGACTATATAATTTATACATCGTCATTTTCCATATCGTTTATAATTCAGAAATCTCACATTGGATTCCACTCCACCAAAAATAGCAGAAGGCTCAGAAAAATATGCGGTCTCTTCTAGAATGTAGAAGGCGTCGACACGAGTCCACAGTCTCTTGTTTCACTGAATTTTGTCAACATAGCAGAAAGATATGATTTTTACAGTGAAATCAAAAACCGTAGCGCTTTAAAATGCTATAGAATAGTTTAATATAATTAAAGCAGATAGCTTTCTGATTTGTTCGAAACTAGGTCTCGCTGTAACTTCCAATCCGTGACTCGAGGTGACGATCAGCAGGCGCGACGTCGAAGAGCGTCGAAGGACACGCAGAACGAGGGTGGCCTCGTTGAACTCGGTGGACGGAGGCGCTCCCAGCGGCGGCGTGACGTCGGCGTCTTCGGGGGCATGATTCTCGAAGTAGGGTTGACGAGGGAGGGAGCGGCTTATACGGATTTGAAGAGGAGGAGGGGATCTACAAAAAGTTCAACAGGGCCAGGGGCGATCGACGATCGTGGCAGCCGAAAAATGATCGGGAAGCTGGGAGGTGGCTTCCGCCGTTTATCGCGACAGAGAACGAGAGAGAATTTCCTTTTTTATAAAATTCTGATTGGCCTGGAGCTATTTAAAATTTTAAAAGAGGGTTTTCTAAAACGACCTCCAATCCAAACCCAACGACTGTCGTCCCTAGCTAAATACCCCCATTCCGAACAAAATGGGATATGTTTCGTAGGCCCATTCGACTGTTTCAGTCAGTTTTTCTTCAAATTAAAATATAAAACATTCAATATTCGATTTGAACGTATATTTCAATTTGCCGGGGCCACATATTGAGTCTAAAAATTCCTGAAAAATAAATCTAGCTTTGTTTTGACGATACAGTCCCAAAAAAACTAGTTTCGTCGAATTTTGAGATCGTTTGAAAAATGGCCCTTTTCTGGTCGATCCAATTTAATAGAAATCGACCAAACACATTTTCCTTTGCTACGCTCACATACTAGCTTCAAAAATTATGAAATTTGAAACCTAGAAATAATTTGACATCCCGGATCCAACAAAAGTGGTTTCGTCGAATTCTGAGGTCGCTTGCAAAATGGCCATTTTCACGGGCTATATAAACTCTATAGCGACCTTTCTGAAAATTCATTTGGCCATAACTTTTGCTTCTCGCTACGAAAATTCGATTTTTCAGATTCGTTAGAAAGATATTCACTAACAGATTTAAATATTTTTGGTTTCACTTAAATCCGTTTTATTTTGCACCCGGTACAGTCAGTCAATGTTTGAATTCAAAATTTGAAACTACCGCACCATTTCAGGCCTTGTTTATAATTAGAAATAATTACATTCATTTTCAAACATCGATTCAAACTCACTTTTCGTCGTTATTATTTAAAATATTTGTTTTAAAATATTTAAAATCCGCTAAAATAGCCAATTTAAAAAATTTAAATTGGTTCAGATTTTCCGGGTTGTTACATGTTTTACTTGTAAATCTAGGCTATTAATAAGAAAAAATATTTTATTTCAAAAAAGAACCACCATGGTGATTGTTGGAACGATATTAAATAAAAGAAAAAAGTTTTCATAGCAAATTGGTCAATCACTGGGTTACAAATTGTAACAACCCGCATTCTACGCATTGGAGGATCGTAGGATATTTATTTCTTTCCCATATGAAGTCGCACGATCAAGTAACTTTGGGAAACAACCATTAGAGTCATTTCCTATGTTCATGATTTTGTCGACTTTTAAATGACCGTTTTGCCCCTAGCTGATCTTGTTTTGGCCATAACTTTTGATTGGAAAGGAATTTTTACCTGAAACCACTTCCATTAGATTCGTTTGATGGTTTACCTTTCCGTAGAGTGGTCATAATAGCCAAACGTACTCACCATTTGGGAGATATGGCCGAAATAAGGTTTGGAAGGTGAAAACTGCTTAACGGGGCCGAATAAGGTGATTAGTAATTGGGCCCATAACCCATTTCGGGATTAGGGTTATGGGGAGGCTAAAAAGAGTTAGACATTCATTACATTTCAGTTTTCTGGCCTCCACTTACCTTTTAAAAACCCTAAAAATGGCCTCCAACCTCTAAATCATCTCCAAATCACCTTCTAATCAAGGATTAAGCTTAGCAACATCAAATCAAGGGAGAACTTCACCAAATCAACATTAGAGCTGCTGCTTAGCATTGGGATTCGCACCAAATCGGAGATTTATTTCAGATCTAAGTCTTATTTGTGGCTAAGGTGAGTGATTTGCATAGTTCCTCGCTAATTATGGCTAATTAAGGGCAATTAGTGTTAATTAGCGAATTTAAACATGATAAAATTCTGGAAAAATATTTATAAAATCCGAAATGATGTTTTAGACCTCTGATATGAATTTGGGTTAATTTGGTTAAGTTTTGCTAATCAAATCATTAGTTTCACCTAAACATGCTTAAGGGGAAATATGGGGTTTTGGCTATGTTTGATCCAATTTAACCAATCATACTGTTGTTTTGGTATTTGTGGTTGATTATACATGTTGCTATGACTGTATGGTATGCTTTATGATTGCATTATAAAGTTAAAATGGTTGAAAACGTCGTCGAGAGGCCAAAATAGCTTGCTGAAATGGTGCAGGTTTTCTTTGGGTCGAGTTAGACCGACCAGGGAAAGGTTTTGACCGACCGACCCGAGCTCATGACCGACCCGAATAGAAGGAGGACATCATGACCGACCCTGTATGAAGTGTTCAACCGACTAGGGAGACCGACCAGGCTGGGCAAGACCGACCACTATGCGATGTTCGACCGACCCCATACGATGATGAAGTACGACCAACCAGGGATGGTGAAGTACGACCGACCAGGAATGGTGAAGTGTTCGACCGACCAAGGGGCAATACCGACCGACCAGGGTTGAGATGATGAAAACTGACCAGAATGAAAGGGGCTTGACCGACCGACCCGAACAGGAGGAAACCAAAACCCGAGATGCAAAGGTAGTCCAAGTGGAAGTTAGAGCTCAGGATCCAATTGGGAACCAATGAGTTCGCTTCATGGTTGGGCTTTGCTGCGGGACGTGTGCTAAGGAGTTGTCGACGTTCATAACTTCGATTCACCATTGAAAATGAATGATGGGCTACTTATCAGTGCAGTAGAGTCACTATGACTCGAGGGGCAAAGTGATGGTAGCAAGACTACGTTATCAGCGCAGTAGAGTCATTATGACTCGAGGGGAAAAGTGATCGTAGTAAGACTATGAGCCAGTGCAGTGGGGTCATTGTGACCCCATGGGACAGAGTGGACATAGTAAAGGATTAGTGAGGCTATGAGCCAGTGCAGTGGGGTCTTTGCGACTCCGTGGGGCAAAGTGGACATAGCGAAGGATTAGTGGCTATGTATCAGTGCAGTGAAGCCATTTATGACTTCATGGGGCAAGGTGACCATAGCAAAGTATTGAGGTGATCGAAGTGGTGGATATTGTATGCTTTACGCACTGAGTGAGAGATGTGAGGATGGTTGTTATGCTTGATTGTTTGCCATCACTATGACATGCACACCCTCACCCTCGTTATCTTTACACCGTTTGAAATGGCACCTTAGTGTGTTGTACAGTATGTAGTGCTAACTCTTTGGTTGCAGGTCCAGGTTCAGGTATGGTTTAGTATACCTGTTATTGTTCTGTTTAGATGCTTATCGCTAATACCAGACTTTTTGTCTAACCCAGAGTTTTATGTCTCTTCTTATTACTCTGGGTGCTCACGCGAGCAGACTAGAGACAGGTTAGCTGGTGATGCGCGAGTAGCTGATCCGGAGGCGAGCAGGAGGCTTCCACGTATGATATATAGATATTCTCCCTGTGTCGTTGGTGGTCGCTACTTGGACATTAGTAGTGTACCTCCCTTATCTTATTTTTGCTTTCTGAGACAGTTTGAAAAGTTGTAATAATGTTAACTTTGGATCATAAGCTGTACTTAGATTTTCCGCTGCTATGTTAGTTTGTTTTCAGCTTATGCACTGTCTCACCTATTTTATGTCAAGTATGTTGTTATTATATTTTGCACCATGCACTGTGAGACATTTTACAAGTTCCATGTTAGTTCATTTCCTTCTTCCCTTTCCTTCTGACGATCTGTCCCGTCCTAACTGGACATGTGTACAGCGCACTTTTGGGGGTAAATGTCGGTTGGTGCGGGGCGGGCCGTCACATTTGGTATCAGAGCTCTAGGTTGCTTAGTTAACCTAGGGAAAGACACTAGGGAGAGATAGTACGTATATGAGAGAGCGCATATTTGTGATTACTTTGGTTATCAAAAGCTATATATATACTATTAGTAGTATATGGATGAAGTCGTACTGCACTAGCACCATTATGGGGTCGTTAATCGTTTCCTCATTACATATTGAACGATGAGCCGATACGCAAGAGGTGCTGGTAGAGGGACCAATAATGGGGGTGCTCCTGACATGAGGACGATGTTCACTAACTTCATGAGGGAGATGCTTAGGGATGTTCAAGGGGCAGTTCTCAATCCCGGAAATGGTGGTGGTCCAGTGGTGCAGGCGCCTAGGGTCGATTTCGCCAAGTTGTGCAAGGATTACACTAACCTTGGTGGGAAGCCATTCCACGGAACGGAGTCGGCCACAGATGTTCAGGATTGGTTGGATAGTTGTGATCGTATCTTCGACGACTTAGGTATCGAGGATGCGATGAAGAGAAGGCTAGCGTCCCATCAGCTGCAAGGGCGAGCGATGAATTGGTGGAATGCCATTAGAATAGCTACTCCAGAAGATCAGGTTACTTGGGATCAGTTCAAGGCTCGCTTTAGCGAGAAGTTCATTCCACTGCCTAGAAGTCAGTGTTGTTTAAGAGATTCTTGGAACTCAAGCAGAATGGTAGGGCAGTCTCTGACTATATTGCTAAATTCGACACTTTGTCGAAGTATGGACTATCTCTTATCGATACTCCTGAGAAGAAGAATGAGAAGTTCATTACTGGGTTGGATGGATACTTGGGGGAAAGGCTTATCAACCACATCGAGGAGAATTTTGAATCGATTGTGGGGAAAGCTTTGAGATCAGAGAGTCTTTACCCGAAGCCAAAGACTGAGGCTGCATCTGCAAAAGGGCTGAAGCCGCAAGCAGGCGGTGGAGGCAAGAATAACTCTCAGAATAAGAGGAAGCAGAACCAATCTAAGGATGGCCAGAAAAAGAGCAAAAAAGATGTTGAGTGCTTCAGCTGTGGTAATAAGGGCCATTATGCTAAAGAATGTCGGGCCAAGCCAGCGGATAGGAAGTGCTACAACTGTGGCCAAATGGGACATCATAGGGATAAGTGTCCACAACCACTTAAGGAGAAGCAGATTGTGAAAGCATATGTTATCGATGTTGTTCCTTCTTCGTCGAATGCCCCAACTACGGTGGAGAAAGGAAAGAATGTCGTCATTCAAGGTATGCTTTCTATTTATGATATACCAGTTCGAGTTTTGTTTGATACTGGGGCTTCCCATTCCTTCATATCTAGTGACCTGGTGGATAGGTTGGGACTGGAACCCGAGATAGTCGATAGACCGTTGGTTGTGACGAACCCGATTGGTGGTTCGACTGATCTTAGTATAATTTGCAGAAATTTGGTCTTATCGAGTCATGGATGTATGTTTGTTTGTGATTGCTTTGTTTTGGGCTTTACTGGGTATGGCATTATATTGGGGGTCGATTGGCTCCAAAGATACGGGGTGGTGGTAGGCTGTGAGGGCTTTTTGGTGACAGTTAGAGCGAACGATGGGCGGAGGGTAGTGTTTGGTAGTCTACTCAGTGATGGGGTAATGGCTAGTTTTATAAATTCCCTCGACATTCCGCATGATGAGTTGTCAGATATGCCCGTGGTTGGCCAGTATCCGGACGTCTTCGAGGAGGTGACCAGGCTTCCACCACACCGAGAGATTGAGTTCTGTATTGATTTAGTGAAAGATGCCAGACCTATAGTGATGCCACTTCATCGTATGGCACCAAGGGAGTAGTGAGAGCTTAGGGTGCAAGTTAGCGATCTTTTGAAGAAGGGATTTATTAGAAGAAGTGTCTCCGAGTGGGGAGCACCAGTTGTGTTTGCCACTAAGGCAGATGATTCCATTCGTTTGTGTGTGGACTATCGCGAGTTGTATAAGGTAACGAGGAAGAATAAGCATCCTCTACCGCGGATAGATGATTTGTTTGATCAACTGGAAGGAGCAAGAGTGTTCTCCCAGTTGGACCTCGCGACAGGATTTCATCAGCTCTGAGTAGCGGATGAGAGTGTTCCGAAAATGGCATTTAGGACGCCCTCTGGATTTTATGAGTGGTTGGTCATGCCATTTGGGTTGACCAATGCACCAGCCTACTTTGTGGATCTTATGAATCGAGTATTCAGAGATCAGTTGAATAAGTTTGTTCTTGTGTTCGTAGACGACATCCTTGTTTACTCGAGAACAGAGGAGGTACACAAGGGACACTTGAGGATAATGATGGGGGTGTTGAGGAAACACCAATTGAAAGCGAAATTCTCTAAGTGTCACTTCTGGAGAAGGGAAGTGAGATTCTTGGGCCATTTGTTTCATAGAATGGTATTGTCGTGGACCCTGCGAAGGTTGCTACGGTACAGGATTGGCCTACGCCCAAGAATGCAACAGACGTAAGAAGTTTCTTGGGGTTAGCGGGATATTATCGTAAGTTTATCCAGGACTTCTCCAAGAGAGAAGCACCGTTGACTCAATTGACTAAGAAAAATCAAGCCTTCGTCTGGGACGGAGTGTGTGAGAATGCATTCAAGAGTCTAAAAGAAAAGTTGATGAGTGCGCCAGTGTTAGTCATTCCTAAAGGGAATGAAGAGATGACGGTATACACGAATGCTTGTGGTACCGGACTAGCTGTTGTATTGATGCAAGGAGGTAGGGTTGTAGCTTATGCTAGTCGGCAATTAAAGCCGCATGAGAAAAGGTACCCTACCCATGATTTGGAATTGGCAGCGATCGTGTTTGCACTGAAGATGTGGAGACATTATCAATTGAGAGAAAGATTCAAGTTGTTTATCGATCATAAATCGTTAAAGTATCTCTTCTCTCAAAAAGATCTGAATCTCCTCCAGCAGAGATGGTTAGAGTTCTTGGCTTCGTATGATTTTGATATCGCATATACACCTGGGAAAGGCAATGCGGTAGCCGATGCCTTGAGTAGGAGACATGCCAGTTTAGGGGCTATGTTTCTTGAATGGAAGCAACTGGAGTATATCGCAGGGTTTGATTTCAGACCAAAGTGCGAATTGGATCCAAAAATGTTGGCTAGTTTGATGATCAGACCCACTTTGATTGAGCGAATTGGTTCCAATCAGAGGGATGATCCTAATCTATTGGAAATCATCTCCAAGTTAGAGATGAATATCGACGGTGAGGAGATGAATTTGTATGGGCTTGATCGAGATGGATGGCTTAGAAAGAACGGAAGACTAGTTGTATCCAACGTGAATGGTTTGAGAGATGAAGTGCTTAGTGAATGTCATCACTCAAAACTAACTATACACCCCGGTGGTGATAAGATTATCGAGACATGAAACAGACTTACTACTGGGAAGGGATGAAAAGAGACATTGGGAAGTTTATATCCAAATGCATGAATTGCCAGCTAGTTAAAGCCGTGCAAAAGAAGCCTAGTGGGTTGTTGAAACCATTAGAAATTCCTGAATGGAAATGGGAGCAAGTCTCAATGGATTTCATTGATGGTTTACCAAGGACTAGAGCGGGACATGATAGCATTTGGGTAATTGTGGATCGATTGACTAAGAGTGCAAGATTTATACCCGTCAAATCAGCCAGAACGGCAGCTAAGCTGGCAGAATTGTATATGAAGTGGGTAGTGAGATTTCATGGAGTACCTAAAAGCATTATGAGTGACCGAGACCCGTTGTTCACTAGAGGGTTTTGGAAGAGCTTACAAGAGGCTCTAGGGTCAGAATTACATCTCAGTACCGCATATCATCCTCAGACCGATGGTGAGACGGAGAGGGTGAATCGTATATTGGAAGATCTCTTGAGAGCTTGTATATTAGATTTTGGTGGATCATGGGATGACCATTTGCATCTAGTAGAGTTTGCATATAATAATAGCTACCAATCCAGTATCGGTATGGCTCCATATGAAGCTTTGTACGGAAGACCGTGCAACTCACCATCATGTTGGATAGAGACCGGTGAGAAGTTTGTGCTTGGACCAGATGTGGTAAGAGAAACCTCAGACAAGATTAAGATCATTCAACAATGAATGAAGGCTGCCCAAGATAGGCAGAAGAGTTATGCTGATAAGAGGAGAAGAGACTTAAAATTCTCCGTTGGTGACTTGGTGTTTGTCAAGATTTCTCCGTTGAAGAGCGTGATACGATTTGGCAGGAGAGGCAAGTTGGCATCAAGATTTGTTGGCCCATTCCCAGTTCTCGAACAAGTTGGGAATTTGGCGTATAGAGTTGACTTACTAGAGAAGATGGCGGGAGTTCACAACGTATTTCATGTTTCCCAACTAAGGAAGTTCGTACACGACCCAGATATGGCTATTTCACCTGATCAGTTAGAGGACTTCGAACTAGAACCCAAGGCGCTTGGGAACCGCAAGCCGATTCGTATTGTCGAGCATGATACGAAGCAACTTCGAAGGAAGGCGGTGAAGCTAGTCAAGGTTCAGTGGGGCGAGAACGAGAATGACTGTACTTGGGAGACAGAGGAGACCATTAGGAAGACGTATCCAGAACTCTTTGCCTGGTAAGATTTACTTTGCAATTTAGTTATTCTGAATGCTAGGATAGACTTGTTTTGCTTGTTTTGCATGTTTGATTGTTGTTTTATGGTAGATAGGCATGCGGGACCCTTTTTGTGTTTTGGTTAGGGAATTTCAGGGGCGAAATTTCTTAAGTGGGGGAGAATGTAACAACCTGCATTCTACGCATTGGAGGATCGTATGATATTTATTTCTTTCCCATATGAAGTCGCATGGTCATGTAACTTTGGTAAACAACCATTAGAGTCATTTCCTATGTTCATGATTTTTGTCGACTTTTAAATGACCGTTTTGCCCCTAGCTGATCTTGTTTTGGCCATAACTTTTAATTGGAAAGGAATTTTGACCTGAAACCACTTCCATTAGATTCGTTTGATGGTTTACCTTTCCGTAGAGTGGTCATAATAGCCAAACGGACTCACATTTGGGAGATATGGCTGAAATATGGTTTCGAAGGTGAAAAACTGCTTAACCGGGCTAAATAAGGTGATTAGTAATTGGGCCCATAACCCATTTCGGGATTAGGGTTATGGGGAGGCTGAAAAGAGTTAGAGATTCATTCCATTTCAGTTTTCTAGCCTCCACTTACCTCTTAGAAACCCTAAAAATGGCTTCCAACCTCTAAATCACCTCCAAATCACCTTCTAATCAAGGATTAAGCTTAGCAACATCAAACCAAGGGAGAACTTCACCAAATCAACATTAGAGCTGTTGTTTAGCATTGGAATTCGCACCAAATCGGAGATTTATTTCAGATCTAAGTCTTATTTGTGGCTAAGGTGAGTGATTTGCATAGTTCCTCACTAATTATAGCTTATTAAAGGTAATTAGTGTTAATTAGCGAATTTAAACATGATAAAATTCTGGAAAAATATTTATAAAATCCGAAATGATGTTTTAGACCTTTGATATGAATTTGGGTTAATTTGGTTAAGTTTTGCTAATCATATCATTAGTTTCACCTAAACATGCTTAAGGGAAAATATGGGGTTTTGGCTATGTTTGATCCAATTTAACCTATCATATTGTTGTTTTGGTATTTGTGGTTGATTATACATGTTGCTATGACTGTATGGTATGCTTTATGATTGCATTATAAAGTTAGAATGGTTGAAAACGCCGTCGAGAGGCGAAAATAGCTTGCTGAAATGGTGCGGGTTTTCTTTGGGTCGAGTTAGACCAACCAGGGAAAGGTTTTGACCGACCGACCCAAGCTCATGACCGACCCGAATAGAAGGAGGACATCACAACCGACACTGTATGAAGTGTTCGACCGACTAGGGAGACCGACCAGGCTGGGCAAGACCGACCACTATGCGATGTTCGACCGACCCCATACGATGATGAAGTACGACCGACCAGGGATGGTGAAGTACGACCGACTAGGAATGAAGTGTTCGACCGACCAGGGGGCAATACCGACCGACCAGGGTAGAGATGATGAAAACTGACAAGAATGAAAGGGGCTTGACCGACCGACCCGAACAGGAGGAAACCAAAACCCGAGATGCAAAGGTAGTCCAAGTGGAAGTTAGAGCTCAGGATCCAGTTGGGAACCAATAAGTTCGCTTCATGGTTGGGCTTTGCTGCGGGACGTGTGCTAAGGAGTTGTCGACGTTCATAACTTCGATTCACCACTGAAAATGAATGATGGGCTACTTATCAGTGCAGTAGAGTCACTATGACTCGAGGGGCAAAGTGATGGTAGCAAAACTAAGTTATCAGCGCAGTAGAGTCATTATGACTCGAGGGGAAAAGTGATCGTAGTAAGACTATGAGCCAGTGCAGTGGGGTCATTGTGACTCCATGGGGCAGAGTGGACATAGCAAAAGATTAGTGAGGCTATGAGCCAGTGCAGTGGGTCATTGCAACTCCATTGGGCAAAGTGGACATAGCGAATGATTAGTGGCTATGTATCAGTGCAGTGAAGCCATTTATGACTTCATGGGGCAAGGTGATCATAGCAAAGTATTGAGGTGATCGAAGTGGTGGATATCGTATGCTTTACGCACTGAGTGAGAGATGTGAGGATGGTTGTTATGCTTGATTGTTTGCCATCACTATGACATGCACACCCCCACCCCCGTTATCTTTACACCATTTGAAATGGCACCTTAGAGTGTTGTACAGTATGTAGTGCTAACTCTTTGGTTGCAGGTTCAGGTTCAGGTATAGTTTAGTATAATTGTTATTGTTCTGTTTAGATGCTTATCGCTCATACCAGACTTTTTTTCTGACTCAGAGTTTTATGTCTCTTCTTATAACTCTGGGTGCTCACACGAGCAGACTAGAGACAGGTTAGCTGGTGATGCGCGAGTAGCTGATTCGGCGGAGAGCAGGAGGCTTCCACGTATGATATATAGATATTCTCCCTGTGTTGTTGGTGGTCGCTACTTGGGCATTAGTAGTGTACCTCCCTTATCTTATTTTTGCTTTCTGAGACAGTTTGAAAAGTTGTAATAATGTTAACTTTGGATCATAAGCTGTACTTGGATCTTCCGCTGCTATGTTAGTTTGTTTTCAGCTTATGCACTGTCTCACCTGTTTTATGTCAAGTATGTTGTTATTATATTTTGCACCATGCGCTGTGAGACATTTTACAGGTTCCTTGTTAGTTCATTTCCTTCTTCCCTTTCCTTCTGACGATCCGTCCCATGCTAACTGGACATGTGTACAGCGCACTTTTGGGGGTAAATGTCGGTTGGTGCGGGGCGGGCCGCCACATAAACTATATGAACTCGATTATCATCATCGACAATAAAGCTTACCATTGACAACAAAGTGTTATTAAGGATACATGTGTGTGATTCGAAGTTACTAAAATGAATGCTAAGCCAAAATATCGATTTGGGGCATTTCTAATATTAAAATATTTACTATAGAAGACATCGTTTACAAATCTAATCCTGGACATTAAATCAACTAAAGAAGAACTTAACACTAGTGCATTGTTTTTAAATTCAGTTTTTTTCCCAGTATGCAGCTTATAAAATTAAAACTGCAGTCATTTGTTTGGTTTATGGTGATGTTACGATGTTTTAATCTGAATATTGCATTTATATGCACATTTTAAAAGCCAAAATTTGAGTTTTATACTATTTTTTAAATGTAGTTTTTTTTGCTGTAAAACAACAAAACTGATGAGCACCAAAAAAGCCCAATTATGTGTTTAAATGCAGTTTTTTTTTGCTGTAAAAAAGCAAAACTTCAGTAACAAATTCATAGTATTAGATCCAACTGGCTTCAAAATTCTTGAAGATATTCAAACCTTATTATGTGTTATAGTGCACTGCATAGTGAACATGTCGAGTTAAATCTATATTAGCCGTGAAGTACCATTTAGTACATGATTTCTTGAATATATAATAAATGACACTATCCACCTGAATTTATTTAAATATCCAATGTTAAAATCTAATTTTAAATAATTATATAGTAAGTTGTATCTAAATGCATGGGTTCATGGTATTTTTTCAGTCATCGAAACATACATTTTCATTTCGCAGAAACATAGGGAAAAGTACATAAACATAAGGTTTAATTTTAGATCTAATTAAGAAGTGTCATATAGCTACAATTTAAAAAATGATTTAATGGAGATCAATAAATGAAAAAGGAAAAGAAGAAGAAACAGTTTCACGCAGAGAACATCATCAGTAACTCTTTGATATTGATTTCCTCCTGTCTTTGATTATAGCCTAGATTATATTGAATTTGAACATCCTACTGTGAAGATATATATTTCTGCTATTTACCTATGTTGTTTTAATGACATGCTTTATCAAAAATAATAGTAAAAGCATTATTATTAGGCAAAAATGGAATGAATAGGAAGAGTCTGAACGTACATACAGACTCAACAGGTCATTTTCTCATCATCACTTGATTGTCCATAAGATTTGGAGCGAACAATCGCCATCACGGAAACACTTCTTTTCAAATAAAGTGAAAATTCCTTTTTTTTCAAACTTGAATCTGCAACAACAAAGAATGATTAGAGGAAAATTATTTAACGTGGTAAGCTTGCACTGTTAGGACTGAAGATTCGCATTGATGGTCTCCATAAAACAAAATTATTAGAAATTTCAATGCAAAGCACAAAAGGCAAAAGTTATACATTAGAACATATATCCAACACCTTAGTTGTACATGTTTCTCATTCACTATAACATAAACATTTGCAGCTTTTCCCAGTACTTGAAACAGTGTCATTAGTTCAAAAAGGAAAAATAAACACATTGAGAGGTCAACCTATTATTCAGATATTCTGAATCTCCATATTAGATGTCCACTTTAATATTTAAGAAAACAATTTTGTTTAAAAATGACAGTCTGATAATAATCTTAATCAATGGATATGTCCAACCAACACCTACTTGTGTACATGTATACACACATGATCATTGCGTAAGAAAGCAATCTTTTTTATAGATACATATGTTTGATTCAAAAGGATTGGTTATTTGTGCCTTTAATCATTAGTAAATGCATAATGCATTAAATAAACAAATTTATAAACTAATTTCCCACCATTTTCATCTAGTTGTAAAGTTTGGATGAAAACTTTAGTCAAGCAAATCAACAGTAGCAAAGATGATGCTAGATAAAGTTAACACAATCTCTCAAAATTCTAATAATATTTCTACATTCTACCCTAAACTAAACCATCTCTTAAGAGAATAAGCTATATACCTTGTCAATTTGACGACGAAGTTGGCAAATCAACATAAAATTTACGTTAATGGAAAGGGAATCTTATTTCCCGGTTATCCACCCAAAGAAAACATTATTAACACTAAGTGCATACACCACTAACCATTAGAATATTTGAAGACATGATTATTACTCCTCCAACAGTACAAAAAAACATATTAAGATGATTACTCTATTAAAACGGTCAATCTATCACTCCTAACTTTATTACTGGACAACCTAAAAATGATATTAGAAATTAGCAGAACCCTTACAGTTATAATGTTTGTCATCTCCGACATGAGCACCTATGTATAATTGCCTTTTATGAACATAGTGATAATTTAACACAGCGTGATCAATAAATATTATAGATAAAGTGCATAGTAATTTGAGTTATATAACTGATGTTTGGTCAGTGTAGTCAAGGCACTCGCCTAGGCGCCAAAAAGCCCTAGGCGCCAGGCTAGGGCTTTTTCCCTAGGCGAGGCGCCAGCCGTGCCTGAGGCACCAGAAAAGCGCTCGAGCCGCCAAAGCCCCAGAAAAGCGCTGGTTCAAAAAAGCATGCCTCAGTGAGAAAGTGCAGTTATTTTGGTACTATTAGAACCAGAAAGTATGGTATGTCATTTTAGTACTAATTACCGAACATTAAAAATTTTGAGAAAAAAAATATACTAATAAATTTTTTATTCAAATCTGGAAAAAAAATGTTGATTGAAATTCAAAATAAGAGTATAGTACTACATTTATTCGAAAAATAATAGCATATGAATCATTTATTATACAATTAATTCAAATTTTAGCCTTATAAAATTATGATACAAAACGGAAATTCAAATATGGTGAGTGTAGTTTTGCATTTTATGGGATTGTCAAACATATGGCATGACTGAATATGTCAAGTCTAGAATTTAAATGGTATATGCATCATTTTCATTGTTTTATTCAGTAAAAAATAATAATTATGTTGGTGGCGGTTCTATTATTATTATTATTTAAGAAGAAATGTTGGTGATGGGTTTATTATTTTGTTGCCATGTAATATCTTGATGTACTGAGTCTCAAGTGCCTCTTCTTTAACATTAACAAGTTACAACTTACACAAAAATATCTATAACTTGCTTTTTAATCTAATTGTCACCATGCAAACATATTAAGGACATAATTATTATAAGCAAATGAATAAACAGTCAAATTACAAAGTCAGGTGGAAACTTGGAAATGCTAAAAAAAATACCTTACTCTTTTTACCAAATGCATTGCAACATTCTATGTTAAATCTAAATACAAAACTTGAAACTTATCAAATTATTTCCAAATCTTGTTTCTTGGGATAAGCAATAAACCTACAAAGAATATAATAAAAGTAAAGAATTAACATTTTGCCCAAAAATTTGAGAAAACCATGGATCCTGTTTTATTAACAGAAGCATGTTACTTATGAATTTCAGTCAATGTTTACTTTAAAAATAGAATAAGAACAGTTATATTTAAAGAGGCAAAAAACCACAAAGCTATAAAAAAAATATAGAAATGTTTTACTAATTACTAGAACAGTAAAAGAATGATACAACAATTGATTTTCTATAAAATTTAATTGGTTTCCCGTAAATATGAAACAAAAAAACAATCCACATAAATATGAGTGTTGCATCTACATGCATGCACCCTTAAGTTGGGGTTTACATCCACATAACATACTACCCGTGACAACAAACCTGCCTAATGATGGATACTTCTTTTAAAAACTACTAATTGTTTCTTATTTTGTTATTTTTCATTACCTATTTATATATTTTTTGTTGCATCATTTTTTTTCCTCTATGGATACTCTATTTTTTTTTCGTTTTGCAATTTTACATTAATCCACACTTTAATATTGATTTTGACTTGTTCAAAAGCACTAGAAACAATTTAAAACAAATGAATGCAAACAATTTTCTTCTTGCTGTATCTTGTGCTGATATACTCCCGCATATCCACAGAAAATGCACCGTAAGCATCCTTTTAACAAAAAAATACAATTACATTATTAAACAGACCAAGGAATACCAAACTTTGCATGTTTGCCAAGGAATAGACTTATTACCAGCCTCATATCTACATCTATATCAGTGACAGTCACACGTATAAATTACGAATCTAACCACTCTAGCAAAACCGATTCAAATTCTGTTCAAACTCACATTTTACCAGTGGACGCAACCTGAATATAGTATCTATTAAAATGCAAAACGAGTGGATGACTGGTATAAGTCAAAACATGGAAAAACAATATTACATTTCAGCATGCATGCTTTTTACTCTGTTTATCCAATATACTAATTCGTATGCTTACAAAATAATAAAGCAAATCATTATAATGAAATTTTGACGTGAATCTACGACAAGGAAACGAGCCATTGTTGCGACTTCATCTTTTCAGACAAAGAAAATGAAATGGAACCTTTTGGTTTTATGCGTTGTTCAAATTTCAAAATGAAATGGGACGAGAAGGAATACTTTTGTGTGTATCAAGATTCAAGGACATGTATAAACTCAGTCAATCGTGGTCAAAGCAGTGGTCACGGACTTCACTGAGGAAAAAGCTGCAAAGGAACCTTTTGACCAAAGGCATCGCCATTTCCATTTAAGTCATGTCCAGCTATTGAGATATTGATCAAGGCAGATTTATATTCTGTCAAAACCAGACCTGACGCGACATGAATGCAAACCCACAATGCACAGTATATTATATATCTCTGATAGATTCCAAGAAATAATAATTGTACCACAGTCGGTCACTACCTTTACAAACAATGTTTACGCAGTAAACATAGAACAGCGACTTTTACTTATTTTCAGGTCAATGATTGCGCAGTAAACATAGAACGGCGACTTTTACTTATTTTCATATATATTTGGCGATAAATCATGTTAAGCCACAATTATTTATTTATCAATGATGATTATCTAACATCCATAGACACGAATATGAAAAACAGATTTTGAATGCGGACATAATGACATCCAGGGACGGAGTTATGGTTTAAGTGTGTTGTCAACTATTTCCGAATGGCATGCATTAAGAATCATACTTATTCATTAAAAAGAAAAATAAATTATTGTAAGTATCAGTTTTATCCTTGCACCATAAACAAATAGTTTGAATTGAAGGAGGCATTCAAAGTAAATTTCACAATCTTAAGGTGTGTACTTAGAGCACATTTAAATATTTTTCATTCTTTAACATTACCGTTAACTGAATTTATAATCAGTCAATTTCCTTTAACAGAAATTAAAAATAAAATGAAGATTAGTTGGCATTCTTGACTCATTAGTCATTACAAGTTAGGGTTCATCCTTCACTAAGGTCCAAGGGTGCCTTAGTTAGCACTGAACAATAAAGACTGTGTATATTATAATCGGAGCTGACATCATAGTAAAGATAATCTCATTCAAGATTAAACTCAGCTAAATAACCGATAAAATTAAAGTAGCTGATTTCTAGATAGTAGTTCTAAAAGTTTGGAATTCAAGCTTCCGAAACAATCGAGGCATACAAGATGAAAGCTAACGTAATCGAAAGACCAATTATAATCAAAAAAACACCAAAACAAAAGAAATAATGGTTTACTAAATTTACCGATAGCGATCCAGTGGATTATCTGAGAAGCGGCTCGACAATCTGAAATTAGGCGTCAAGAATCAGAGATCCGATAGCGAGGGGCTTTTGCAAATTCGTTGCGGATTGAAGACGTCGTGGATTATGTGATAGCTTAACTCGAAAACACGCAATATGGATTATCGATTTAGAAAAAGGAAGGAAAAAAATATAATTTAGTCAAAGACGGAAGAGAGTGGCGGGAGCCCTAAAAAAAAGGCGGCAAACTGGGTCTGAAAGCTTTGGCCCATCTTAAAACGTCGGACTGTATGAAACCGACGTTACTTAATTTGGTAGGTGCACTACCTCAGTTTAAAACGTCGGCTTTACAAAGGTTAGAAGCAAATAGCTACATTGGCTTCACACAGTTGCTTCGGTTCGTACAACAATGGAAGCAATTTCATATATGTAAAATATTTAATGCTCCCTACAAAGTAGTTGCTTCCAATGTGATGAAGGGATAGAAGCAACTGTTACTATTTTCTTCTGTTTTAAAGACAACCGAAGAAAATAAGGCGAAGCAACTGACCTAATTTGTAGTAGTTTGTAAATTAAGTAAACTGAATTACTGTAATATTCTTATACACCTAGGCATGTACTTATTTTGGGGAAGGGGTTTTACACAAAATAACATTTATAAAGATATGTCATTTACAACCATGCTTATTAATAAACTTAAACCTACTAAATTAAATGGATAATTAATAAGCTAAAAGGTCCCTAGTTTTGTTGTTGTATTAGGTTTTGGGGACTCTTAAATCCTATTCACTTGGGGGCACAAACTTAAGGGCACTGGCTTGTGTCAATTTGTGTGGAACCCGTATCAGTCAATATCCATGTTGGTATCTTAGGAGGGGCCTCGTACTAGGTAGGGGCCAAGGCACGCTTATACTGAACTGGATAGTAAGAAGTTCAAAGAGGAAGGTGAGTACAGGCGTGTTTCGGTGGAGTCATGAGCGTGCATGGGTCCGATTGGGGAAACTAAGACAGTGTAATGCCAGTAAATAGGTCTATGTCCTATTAGTTTTCGCTTTAGGAATTGGTACACCCTTTTGTCAGGGATGGCACAAGATATCTACGTAATTGGGAGTTGATCGCATGGGTAGTAATTACGGTAAAACATAATCTTTATATACTAATATTGATGCAGAAAACTTGTTCTTTGATAAATGAGAAGCTTAATTGTGCATATCTTATCTTGTTATCCACTTGCTTCGCACTTGCCTATTATTCTTACTGTACTTTCTCATCCAGTATTATTTACCTGTCTTGATACTGTTTATCTTTGTTTATGCTAAAAATCACTTGACTCGCCAGAATTTATGTCTGGCCTATTTTGTTTTCCTTCTCTCTTCCTCTTTCTCCTTCCACCCCATCCCCCAGCCTCAGGTTCTTAGGGTAGTGATCAGCACTGACCGTGATATTCAACTTCGATTCTTGGATTTCTGACTTTATGTTTTGCTTTGACTATTGCTCTACTTTGGTATTTCTATTAAAGACATATGCGTTCGAGATTTTGTACTCTGATAATTTGGTTCATAAGACAGTTGGTTTTACCTATTGTATTTGATATTTGAGAACTTTGACAAAAATGATGTCGTAATCGGTATTTGGAAGTGATGCTTTTTATTTAATAATAAAAGTTAATTTTTCCGCTGCAATTATTATTGTGCCTTATGAAAATTTGGTTACTGTATACTTATTGTGCTTCACAGAACCTATTGAATCTTTATATGGGTGGCATTAGGGGATGTGGGGTGTCACATAACTCATACTAGATCCATATTCAGCATTGTTCGTCGCCTTGAGCTCGTAGCGGCATTTACTTTACTTCACAATTGGAGTGATAAATTTATAGTCTTTTGAAATTTATGCTAAATGAAAAATTGTTTGGTTGTAGTAAATTCAGTCTCTTCGATAATATGCAAAACCACAAAAGATGTGTTTTCCCTCACTAACGACTAGCCTTTTTATTAAGTGAATTAAATCTTTTGAAATGTTGTATGGAATGTTAAGATACATTAGAAATTCATAATGATTTTCTATATGACTTGTGCACATGTTACACGTACATATATGAAATAAACGACATAATAAAACTTGCTATGTGATTGGTTGCTATGTTCTGATTGCTGTGTAATATTTGTGATATTTTATTTATTTTGTTTTGTCTCATACTGAAAGTTCCCTTAAATTTAGGAAAAATCATTATGGGTTGAAGTATACCCAAACGATTGAATAGATTTAGGATATAAATTCGAATCATTTTGGCATGCAGGTTGAAATGATAAATACCTGGCTTTCGAATTTAAAATAAAAACATATTAAAATGATACATGTCTGTAATACTTGACTATAGGATAAAAATTTATATACAGGCAACGTGGTTAATAAAAATAAATTATTTCTAAAAATTTATAAGTATGTATTTTTTTTGAAATTTAATGTTGATATCTTAGTTTAAATTAAAATTTATTATTTTAACTAGAATTTATGAATTTAAGGAAATTTGATGTAAATAGACAATTTAACATAATTTTCTAAGTTTGATTTATTATTTGAAAATAATATTGTTTTCAGAAATATTAGAAGTAAGTTAGATTTATAATTTGATTTTTGATATGGAGTGTATAATTTAAGTTTAAAGAACGTGTCTATTAGGACTTAGAACTTATAAGTTAAAACTTATATGATTTAATAAATGGTGATAAAATTTAACTTTGTTTTATTATTTGATATGCAAATTCGATTAAAGATCTTTAAGGTTTTAAAAAAATTGTTTGTTAAAATATATTGAATAAAATGATTTGAGTCAAATTGACATAATAATTGTATTATGCTCCAATAGTTTAAAATTTTTATTTGATTGATAAATTTTAAATTTGTGAAAAATTGATTTAAGTAATAAGCTGAATACTTGAATTTGATGGTTAGAGTAAAACCAATGCATTGAAATAAATGTAAAATTTAAGCTTTCAAACCAAATCGGAATTAAGGATTTAAAGTGGAATTTAATTCATAATCTAATTTGAACACTAGGGTTTAAACTTGAACAGTATACCAGTTGACCTTAAGTTAAATTGAATTTTACCTTGAAATCCAATTAACGATTAAGTCGAATTTTGAAAATTTGGATAATTGTTTTGGATTGGAATATTCCTTGAAGTTAGTATTTTCATATTTTACAACTAATATGTATATGTATATATTACCACTATTGAAACGACCCAACTCGCCCTTTCGGGAAAGCCCGGATTGAGTTGAGAACACGACAAATCAGAACACAAACAGAAGAACATTTCATTGCTATTACAACAATTACAGCAGAGTACAAGAATATAACAGAGTATGAATAAATATAACACATTGGAAAATATCAGAGATTTAAAATTTCAATGCAGCAGAAAATTAATACATAACACAACTGAAAGAAATACACGGATATAGAGCTTTCTGAGTATAGTTCCAGCTGTAAATCCAGGATCATGTGAATATAATATCTGTAGAACAAATACTACTAGCTGCCCGTATGGAAAATAGGGGCACCCAGAGTTTAGGTTAAAACAATAAACTCCAGGTCAGTCATGAGGCTGGTGTGAGAACTAAAACAGTTATTAATTTGATTTTAAAGTTCGGTATATCAAGGGACCACGCCGTATAATACGGAACTTGTTTACCCTCCACCCGTGCATAAAACAAATAGCACAATGCTAAATAAAGAACAATGAAGCTATTATAAGACTCAGGTCTCATCACACAATGCAACGCAAGCCGGATGATAGAGTTTTACCTTATAATAGCCAAATAATGCTTGACGTGAAATTTCATCTTTTATTATTACTATAAGTGAAGAAATCAACTTCAACTATAAATGTATCAATCATAGACGACATAATGTCTCATCCTACTATGTCGTCATACTAGGCTGTACAATTAAAACTACAATGTCACGTATTGGAAATTGGATTCCGTCATGAATCGAGGCAAGGTATGTACTCCTTGCCGACTTCGAGACACTCTAGCAAATGCCTCAGGGTTCGGACGCTGGTGAACCCTTGTATCTTTAGGGCCAGTCCACACTTAGCGGATTGGTTATACCTGAACACACGTTTCCTGGTCCTATCGGATCTATCCATCGGCTCTGTATTAACCGATATATCCGAGGCGCCTCGCAATCCATCATCCACATAGGTAAAAATAAATAAATGTCTAGGCTCCGTACCATGACACCACCCATAGCTAGAAGGAAATGTTGTGCACTCCCTGCAGTCCTTTATCCTGTTTTTGACTCATACCAAGGTGTGAGGCTCGCGAATTAACGCTATACACAAAGTTATACCATTTAACGCCGTGCTTTGATCATCAACCACAAGACTCTGCTTTTCAACATAAGCCTTGATCATTTGCATCTCGGCATGCCACACAGGCAATTCACGCCATGCGACTGATGCCTATCGATATATAACCTTTAAGCTTGTACATCTTAGAGAAGGGTGTTAAGCAAGAGAATAAATTCTCTGCCATCAAACAGATATATATTTAATAGAGATCAATCAACACAGAATAAAATCCAACGTCAGACACACATCCATTTACAAGTTCATTCTGGGTCTGAACGAAACCGAAGGCAACTTATTCCTTGTCCCATGTGTCCAATACAGGAGAGAGGTTATTGCATATCCGATCGATCTCCAAGTACGTCTGGACGATCACCACTTATTACCCTGTCCTGGGTGTACAGCTCAATCAAGACATCAGTAATCATCCAAACGATGTGAAGAACTCCGGTCTTCAACCACCATCTTCATCATCAACTTATCGTCGAATCAGCTATTCAGAATGGGTATAAACCCGGTCTTTTCGAATAACCCGCGTATATTATAACCAAGTGCTATAAAAACACAACATATGCCTCATTCCAATTCTGAATATTCTTTTATTCAAATATTCATATCTTTTGGGAAAGGTTCCCATTAACTTTATCAAAGATAAATTCTTTTAAGTTTATTCTTTAATCTTCCTTTGGATATCAATTCAAACCAAATTATGGTTTATCCAAACTAGTCGGGATTATCGCACCTTACCGAAGTAGTCGTTTGTCATATTTCCCAATCCTAACCTATTCATCCCACAGAGCAAAACATGTAATACTCCATATCTAATACCATGGTGTTATCGGTAAATTAAATTACAATTTCACGTTCAAATCTAATTAAAGATTTAACTATCGCTTGGAGTAAAACTGGTGGTACCCCATTCTCGATCATTTCCCATATTTGACAATTTAAATTATCACATTCCCATTTCAATCTAATAAAAGATTCATTAAAACTTCACTTTGTTTTAATCTTCCAAAAATCAATATTAATGATTATTTAACTTTGGGAAATCAAACATGTCGCACCGACAATCAACGCCGTACAATTTATTTCTGCTAATATACAACCTCTGAGCTCGTACATCTCAGAGAAGGGTGTTAAGCAAGAGAATAAATTCTCCGCCATCAAACAAATATAGATTTAGTAGAGATCAACAATACAGTTCGAAATACAATGTTAGACATGAAATCCTGTCTTTAACTGGGCTAAAGAACTAATGTCATTTAAAACACAATTCATGATAAACCCAAAATCACATTCCATCAATTATGGAATCTTCACGGAAAACAGATCAATATATAATCGATATCAATTTCCGTATCCAACTAATAACATAAATGGAATAATGACAAAGCATTTTAAATTCCATATATATTAATAGTCTTCCTCCACAGAAGCGCACTTCGATTATTACCAAATCGAATTCCATTCCAATTTAATATATTAAATTGGAAAATACTTTACTTTGGAAAATTCCTGTTAAATCTTAACAAAAGATTTATAAATTCCAAATTACATTTCACTGTTAATCAAGTTAAAGAACAAATGTCGTTCAAAACATCGTTCACTATAATCCCAAAAATCCAATTCTTTTATTCAATTCCAATTAAATATTAATTAATTGGAAAACTTCACTAAATCTTAAATTAAAGATTTATTCTTTTCTCAACTGGGTTTAAGAACAATGTTACTGAAGACACCGTTCATGACAAACCTAAAATCTAATTTAATATTAAATACAAGGCTCTGAATAGAAATTATATCCGCTTATATTCAATATAAAATTCTGAAACTAACGGATATCGCATTGTGAATAACGATATCTGTATCTTTCAAATTCCCATAACAATATCCATATAACCACGGAATCCGGTACCGAAATATTTCGAAGATTATTTCCATTCCAATTTATTTACTGGAAAATTCTGGTTATTTTTAATATCATTTCAAATCCCATTTATTTTTTTAAAAATGTTGGATTATTATTCTAGTTAAAAACTAGTTCATTTTGATAAAAATATATTTTTATCTTTACAAACATGGAATTCTTCATCCAAATTCTTTCCAAATCATTTATTATGATTTTACACAAATTATTAATATTTTTATTTATTTTATTAAGGCCATTTCAGTCGATTTCCATAAACGTTCATTGAACTGCACTTAGAGCGACCTTTTCCAAATTTGATTTGGATATAATTCCAAATCTAACCGTTAGATTTCAAATCTCTTATATTCTTTGGAAACCACTTTTTGATACAAACCCAACGGTTTCAGTTTTAGGAGAATCCGACGGTCGGATCTCCCGTAATGTCAAATCGAAGTCAATGGTTGAAATTCACGAGCGGTCGCGGCACGTTCTATTCAGGCCATTAAATTTATATAATATATATATTATATTTACTTCGTCGATTTCCATTTAAAACGTATTTTATAAATTCATTTTAAAATGATTCCCACTTTCATTTCAATTTTAAATCAAAACTGAATACTCTTTATCATTATAATATATATACGATATTATTTTCAAAATATCAGATTTTGAAATCATTTCCGTTTCGATATTCATTATAAAAATGAATAAAACCGATATAAATATCGTTTGCGTTAAAATGGCGCATATCTAATCAATACAGCTTCACTTATTTCAATAATTTTTGTGTCCATCCAAAATCGGACATCAAATTCACATTTTAATCCTTTACGGAATATTACATTTAAAATATTCATTATTTTATTTTATTCAACACATGAATATTTTGAAGGGTTTAAACATTTAAAAAAATGATATTTTAATTGTTTAAATGTTTTATTCAACATGTGAATATTTTTTTCAACACATGAATATTTTTAATCCTTTTCTGAATCTTATTTTAAAATATTCGCTATTTTCCAAATTGGAATGAGACCCAAACAATTACCATATAATGTTATTTATATGGATTCCATACAACACATGTATATAATAACAATGATAAACAATCAATCATCATCCGGAGTACATTACACAACTGCATAAGCATTAATTTTAAATAATTAACGCTTACAACGGTCTGTCAACCAATCGATTGACATACAACTAAAAATTGGGATTAGTGCACATCAAATATCATCCCAATACCCGTGTGGGGTTTCAACCAACAAATATTGAATATTACTTATGCAGTTGGGCGATGTCTAAAATTTATTGTCCCAATCAATATCAGTCAAATATGTGTACATAAACAAATCGTCCGATTTGGAAATGAATATTCATTTTCATTTCAGGAGAATTTTATGCTGCTCATTTATACATTTAAAATTATACTTTTAACAATAAAATATTTATTTCAACACTTGAATATTTTCTATAGTTCATAAATTCAATAAAAATAATATTTTTATTGTTCAAACTTTTTATTCAAACATGAATATTTTATACTGCTCATATACACATTAAAAATTATATTTTTTATAAATAAATATGTATTTTAGAAAATTTCGGCATTATAACGGCGCGATATTAAAAACGGAGTAACGTCTAGCACTACCCCTCGCCTAATACTGGCTCGCGCCATACACAATATTCAATCCAATCAACAAAATCACAATCAATTCAATAACCACAATACAGTCATTTTTCCAATACAATCCAAACAACAAACATGGTTTGTATAATAAATGGTGACGGCGGCTTCTAAGCCCCGTCTGCATACAAAAATATTTTTAACTGTAAATTAATTAAAGTGAGAAGGAGTTCTCGCTTTGGGATCCACTCCACCGTCCATTTCTGAAGTTCTGATTCGCTACTCTGATCCTACAATTTGCAAACGAGCTCCAATCTTCACACCGACTTTTTTTTTCAGCCTAAGTGCGCTATTCCGGACAACTTTCGCCTTGTAGCCTTTCTTCCAAAATTGGTCCATTTCGGCAGAAATCGCGAAAAGACAGTATTTGGACAACAGACTTTAGACACGTTTTCTGAATAACTTCGCAATCCAAAATTTGACTTCCATATACTCAAATCGAAGAGAAAATCGTGCTCTTCGATTTTGGTAATGTGGCGTTTTGGCTAGAAGCTCACGGTTTGGGAGATATGAGCTAAAACAGTTCTGGGCTGTTTTGTACGCGCGAATTTTTGTAAAAATAAAGGATGTGGGGCCCTGGGTCGGAGGTGGTGCTGAAGGGAGGCGGCGCAAGGTATGGTCAGGCGGCGGGGAAGATCTTGCGACCGGCGGTGGCGGATTTGGGTGGTTAGGGTTTGGGTTTGGGTTGTTTTCATAAGGAGAGAGGGAGAGAGAGGAGAGAGGATGCATTAAAGGAGGGGAAGGAGGTGGAGGCGGCGGCTAGCCACCAGGGAGCGCTACATGTGCGGTGATGAGGAGCACGATCCTCCAAGTTTTTTTTTTCTTTTTTCAATATGAGCGACGGGAAGAAGGAAAAGGGGGCCTATTATATAAATAATTTGATTATTTTTTTTATTCCAAAAAAATTACTTTTTCCCCCTACCTCCAAATCGGACCCAACAACGACCATCCCTACCAAATACCCTCATTCCGAATACAATGGGATATGTTTCGTAAGCCAATTCGACTGTTTCGATCAGTTTTCATTTAAATTAAAATATAAATCAGTATATATTGAATTTTAACGCACATTTTAATTAATCGATGCCACATACGGACTCTTAAAATTTCAAAAAATAAACCTAGCTATGTTTTGATGATAAGGTCCTAACTAAACTAATTTCGTCGAATTTGGAGACCGTTTGAAAAAGATCATTTTCCAGTCGATCCAATTTGATTAAAATTGTCAAAACACGTTTTCTTTTGCACACTCACATATTAATTCCAAAAATTATGAAAATTGGAATCTAGCAATAATTTGACATTCCGCATCCAACAAAAGTGGTTTCGTCGAAAACGGAGGTCGTTTGCAAAATGGCTATTTTTAAGGGTTATATATTACATAAAATATATATAAATTCCATAGCGACTATTCTGAATTTTAAACTAGGCATAACTTTTAATTCTCGTTATGAAATCTGAAATTTTCACATTCGTTAGAAAGATAAAGTTTAACATTTTCAAATATTTCTAGTTTTACTGAAATCGATTTATTTTGAATCCTATACATTCATCTGAAATTTAAAATCGAATTTTTAGAACTACCGTGCCATTTCAGGCTCGTTTTATAATTAAAATAAATTTATACGTTCTAATTCTGATTAAAATAAATTTTTAGTCATTATTATTTAAAATAAATCATTTTAAATATTCAAAATCCATTAAAATCACTAAAATAAATAAAAAATGGTTCCGAAAATCTAGGTTGTAACAATTATTTTATTTAAACTATTTATATTAAACCTGTCTATCTTATTTAAATTATTTGTATTTAAAACTTAACTATCTCACTAAAATTATTGTTCTAAAACTGTCGTTTTCATATAAACTATTTTATACGAGTCTATCCACTTTAATTAAACAATTTATATTAACTTAATTATTTTATTTAAAATGTTATATTTAACTTAACCATTTTAAAATAAAAGGATATATTTCCAATCAGAGCAATTTAAATTCCAAAATGATTGAATTTAAAGATTCAATTGAATAACAATATATTTGTGATATAAGACCCAAATCGAGTGTAAAGTTTTGAAAATAAATTTATCCATAAATATAGATTAGAACTTGAAGTGATATCAAATGAAATGTTGATGATGAATTGATTGATAAATTGATAACAAATTCAATACTTGATGTAAATTGATTTCGATATTGGAATATAATAGCAAATGTAATGGCCACTGTGTGAAAAATGTAAACGTTTGGTTGTTAAAGAGACCGAAGTCGGGATTGTCATATTCTCTGCCAATACTAGTACCACTTTAACAATTGTGCACATGGAGGAGAATCCATAATTATGTAGCATGGTTTGGCGAATGCTACTGGAACGAAGTAAGAGAACGATGAAGGATGGCCTTGACCTTCGGTTCATAATTAAAATGACTAAAATAAGAGTCATACCCATGCTAAGTAAGGTCGCAACTTCAACCGGAAACACTTCTTCGATACCATATTTCTTACTATTGTGATTAATTGGTTGCCACCTTCGATTTATGGGAGTGTTGTATGAGGTGGGCAGTAGTTGCGGCTATGCGTTACCACCAGCCTGGGGGCCGCGATCCGGTAGAATCCAACCGTTGGGTATTATCCTCGGTGTCTTGTCATGTTATACTAATCAAGCTCCCTATGATTTTGATTTAACGTTGTCGTATCGCGGCGCATCCCTACCTATCGACGTACTGATGTTTTATATGCAATGTGTATGGAAATGTCTGTAAATGGTGTAAGGGTAAAAATGTAATCCAACTTACGTTATTTTAATTATTTTTACTTTACTAAATAGACACTATTATAATATAGTGTTATATTATATGTATTTATTTCCATGAATCCTTAGAGGATGCAAATCCCAAACACCCTCTAAGTTATGAATCCAATTCATTGGGCATTTCACTTTAGTTGATTAACTTATATGAGAATGTTAGTGATCACTTGAGTGTTTTGCATTTTTACATTATGCTTGGGTCAGACTGAGTATTACAGCTTTGAGACCTTACTTTTTGTAGCTGAAAATTTCCTAAAGACTCAACTATTTAATCTATACTTCTGTTAATCTCAAATGTATTATAAAACCAAATGTATTAAATTTCCACTATATTTGTAACGACCCATATTTTTGGCCGTCAAGTATTTAATTTAATTTATTATTTTAAATATTATATTTGGGATAGCAATGGATTTAAATATTTAATTCATTATTTTAAAACGAAGTTTGAACGTTATATATTTATATAGTTATAAAACGAGCTCGAAATGGCGCGGCAATTCGTAATATAGAGTTTTGAACTTCAACTGAGAATACAGGATTCGATATAAGTCGGATTTCAGTGAAACGTAACCGTATTGATGATAATTTTCATATAAAATAGAAAAATCCAGATTTCGTTCTATAATTTGTTATTTATGGCCAAATAAAAATTTGAAATAGTCGATGTGGAAATCGTTATTTAATTATAGGCCTTTAAAATAGCCATTTTGCAAACGGTCTTCGATTTCGACGAAACTAGTTTCATTAGAACCATACCGTTAAATTATTATATGGTGTTGAATTGCATGGCAAACCGATGTCGTATGTGACCACGGTAGCCGTAAACACCCAGTTATTTTCTATAGTACGTAATTTATTTATTTAATTTAATAAAGGGATATTCGAGTATAACTTGAGCAGACAATCAAATTAAGCCACGAAACCAGTTCCGTTGAGTTCGTATCGTCGATTAGAGTCAAGATAAGTATATAGTTTGTTATTTTTGAAGACCGGGTAATTTGGTGTCCAAAATGGCATTGCGGTGCGCGTAAAAATAACCTACCGGGAAAACAATCTCAGAATGCGACGAAACTGGTGTCGTTAGGTTCGTATTAATTAATTATTATAGGATTTCAAAGTTTCAAGTTGATGGGATTTATTTAGTGATCGTGGAAAATTTAAACGCGTTTTTTCCACTGGTTTTATAAAGGAATTTTTTTCAAACGATGTCGGAATTCGACGAAACCTGTCCCATTAGGTCCGGAATATTTTTCTATGCTAGGATTAGTTTTTTTATCAGAAAACAAAAATCGTTTGTGGTGGTTTTAACGCGATACTTAGCGGTGAAGTTTCATGAATAATAAAATAATCAAACCCCTCTCAATATATATACTCAGATCAGTGCCCATAACCTAATTTCCAAGTCAACACTATCTGCATGGTCAATGAATATACACGCCGCCTCCCAAACAGTAGCAACGGACCATATTTTGATCCTTTCTTTCCCCCAAAACTTGTCATCTGTCCATCGCTCCAAAGGATTTGCAATATGAAACCTCTAGAGCTCGGCAAGTTGATCAGTCTGAACGGTGAAGATCACCGTTGATGGAGTAAAGTCACTAGAAAATGGCTTAAAGGTGCTGACGTTCGAAGGATAGCTACAGGAGAACGACACAGTTTGGAGGAGAATGGTTGCAAGAGAAGATCAACTCGAGTCGGCCGCTCCTTCCAACGCCGTTAGATCTGACTCCGGCCACCGGAGCAGGGTGCAGCGGTGATGAAGTCCGGCATGCGGTTGGGTTTCCTGTTTGAAACAGGAATAGTAACTTTGTCGGCCTGTGGATACTTAAACATAATTACTATTACTTAAACTATAATTAGGGTTAAATTATTTTCAGTTACTCATTTAAACGATCACTAATGTTAAGTTAAAACCGAAAACTGTTTGTGTAGATAAAATAGCAAAGCGGAGCGAAGCATATGGGATGAAGACACTGTGAATGGAAGGGATTAGAGTGAACCAGATTAACTTTAAGAAAGTATTTAGCTAAATTAAAATCTAAGTTAAGGCATTTAGATTTTGGTTTACTAGAAATCAGTGTTGATATTGGGTTTGCACAGGCAACGCGAAGAACAAAAAGGGCATAAAGGAAAATAGGATCTGAAGTCATATACCAAGGCGGCCCATTGAATTATAAATGTAATTGGTCAAATTCTTAAACTTAGTTGAGTATTAATGATTTAAATTAATCGTATACTTGAACATGAATTTGCATGTAGGCTGAATAGTTGGGGAAGGGGATAGAAAAAGGATAGGATCGGGTTGAATTCTTTAATTAGTTATAAAGTGTTAACTGTTTTTAGTAACATGATTTAAAGGATGAATAACATGCCTAATTATATCTAAGTAACTAATAATATTTTAACGTGAGTCAATTATTTTAGTAATAAAATTAACTTATAATTAGTTAAACTAATTAAAAGCTTTGTTAAGGTCTAATTAATTTAAGTGAAAACCGTAACTTATGATTTGTGCATGCTGCTCATATATTAACAGAATCAAACAAGATTGGAGATGATGGAATCATGTTGACGAACTCAACATCAGAAATTGTTCTGGACTGAAACGGAGACAACTAGAATTTACAGTTAAATTAAATGACCATTTAATTTAGCTGTAACCGAACCGCTTCAGCGAAATAAATTAAAAGTGAGTTAAACTCACTCAGTTTTCCCATTTATATTTTTATATATATTGGGTTTTTATTTTGTGTCCTCTGCTTGCCAATGGTTGACTGTTTGCTAGTTATATATTTATTTGTTGATTTAATTCATGAAATTAAACCACCGTTTTAATTTCAGTGAAATACCAAATCGTTATTTTTAACGATTTGAACCAATAAAGGTAACTTACCTTGTTGGCCACGTTTATAAAATAAACGTGTTGAATTGTTTGAAGTGTTTTGATTGGTTGATGTTAAAAAGTTGATTAGTTACTGTGATAGTTAAATGGAATTGAATGGTCTGATTTGAGGTAACCATTTTGATTTCAGGGAAGAACAGGTTGGAGGGATCCAACCGGATTCCTCAAATATATTATTTATTTACATATTATTATATGTAAACTGTCATGATTAGGTAATTGATTTGATTAGTGATCTTGAACTGAAAAGTCAACCTGTGTTTTGTTTTAACCAGTGGGTAATATTGGTTGAGTAATCGGCAGTAAATGGCCTAAAAGTAAATTGTTTTATTTATATCGATTTACCGTCTGGTGAATCGATAGAGATGAAGTTATAAAATTTATTTTTATAACTGGAGATAGATTTCGAAATATATTATTCTGAATAAAAGTTTATAAAAGGAAAATAAATAAATATTTTATTTATTAAAGACTTTGATTTATTATAAATTGATTTTACAAAGTAAATCTGAGATTAATCAGATTTATGAATATGGGGATAGAAATTAACCGTAACGGTTAAAGTGTGGAAAATTTGTTTGTTAAGAATTTATTTAAATTAATTATATTATTAACTAATTTAAAGTGAGAACGAATTTGAATGGGTTAACAAGATAACCGCGCCTTGAGTTGACTAAGTCAACCATTGTAATTGGAATTGATTTTTAATTTAGTTTGATTTGAATTAAACTAATAAAATAGCTTAATAAATAAGGTTTAAATTTAAATAAAGATTTTAAAAGGATTTACTATTTATTTTAGTTAATAAAGAAATTAACAACTGAAGTAGTTAATGATTGAAGTAAATTATTATTTTAATTAATAATAATTTAGAGAATTACTTTTTAATTGAAAATCACTTAGAAAGAAACTGCAATGGAAATGAGATCTAATGGAATGGTGAAAGAAGTTTGTGAACAGGTTTTGTTTAAAATCTGAGTTTTATAACAAAGTTATAAAAGGAATTTTTAAGCGATTATTATAGTTTAAATTAAATGTTACTTAATTATTTGAATTAAGTAAAGGGGAATTTAGATAAAAGGGTTTTATAATATACCAGAGTTACGTAAAAGAGATTTGAGGTTGTTATATCGTTAATTTTAAATTAACGTTACTTAATAACGAGATTAAGTAAGAAGGGAAATTATAATAAAATTCCAAAGCAGGAATGGATAAATGGGTTTGAGAGAGAATTAGTGGAAGTGAAATTGGTAAAAGAAATGGATCATCGGATTTTGTAAACAAAAATCTGAATTATGAAATGAAATTGTTTAAAAAGGGGTAAAGGTTAAAAGTGGTGTTCTATACTAGATTACGTAATTATTAAAGAAAATAATAATGGTTACACTAGAGAAAGAGATTTCAAAAAGTAAGAAGATTTTAGGAAGCCGTAATTTGAATAAATTAGTTAAATGGTATTTGTATTGATATTAGAATGGAATACTGGTTTTTAAATTACAACTCGTATCCATCTTGAGATATGAACATTGTTGATCAAGGTCTAAGAGGTAGTTAAAATACCCCAACTTGAACGACCTCAGGATTATCTGAAGATGATATTAGTTGTAATGGTGAAAGAGGTTAGTAGTAATTTATTATTTCATTAGAGAAATAATAACGCAACATTTTGGTAGAAATTTGGGAAATATATACATAATAATGATCCCAAGGGAAAAGGGAAATCAAAGGGAGATGGCGTGAAGGTTCAGCGATATTCGTAAGATTTAAAGGGAAATGTAAAAGATGAGTTTTATTTTATTAGAATAAGCATGGTATTGTTTCAAGTAATGAAATAAATGAGATTTCGTAACACCGTTGGACGAGTAATAAGTTTAAATGGTTTCCCAATATTATAATAATGTGGCTAATGTTTGAAAGTGAAAATAGAAACTAAACAATATATAAGATTTTCCTAAGTCTTAAAATAAATTTGTTTATAGAATAATCTTATGTTAAATAAGAAACGAAAAAAATTTATTTATAATATCGAAATATATAAGAGTTTGAATTTATATTTGTTTAAAAGGCCAAGTGGTGTTGAATGCTGAACCAGTGAACTAATTGGGTTATCATGATTGAAACACTGTTTATTTTGATAATTAAATCACCGACTATCAAATATGTCCAATACGATTGTTGGCAGGGAAAGATCGGGATCGAATTTATATTCGAAAACCATTCCGACCAACAAATACGTGGAGATATTAGAAGATGATCGAGATGGAGCATTGAAGACCGTAGATCTTCACAAACGGAAGAACCGCTACTAATCTCCGGTTTAGCGGCCAGAGATAAACCGTGGTTCTGTCGTGGTTGAAATCTACGGGTTGCAAGGACTACTCGCTACTGATCCACGGGGTGATTCCTATATTGGATGCAGTAGGATAGTACCTTCGGTTCATCCTGTTCCTGGATGACTTGTATTGACGGATGTCTAACAGAGTATTTCCAAAGGAATTACGTACATTGATTTCTTCAAACGTACAATAGTTGATGGCGGAGAGATGGTTTTCTCTAGACAAATAACTAGAGTATTTTTGTGGACGTCAATTAGTGATATCTGGCGGATCTGACGATGTGGCATTCAAAGCGAATGGTGACCAGATGATCCAAAAAGGGAATAAAACCTCAAGCCTCATCAACCGGGAAATGACAAAAATCGGGTAGGTAGCATGGCTATGTGGGATGCTCCCATTAGGGTGTATAATCACCTATCTAGAGAAATTCCTTTTGCTTCTTTAATCTATTTCGATGCTGTCACTTTTCGGGAAACAATGGTTTGAGCCCAACCGTTGGTGATATACATTCGATACACTCAAACGAAATGAGTGGTCGGTCATGTGTGGGCCGGGCTGCAAGACGTTCTTATTGAACCCAGTGTATTCGCCTCTAGAGATACACTATCGGCAGGTGGTCCCATACCTTGTCATAGTCGGAATCCCATCTCCAATAAGCGTCCGTGCTTTTGATTGTATACTATATATGTGGAGCGTGAGATGCAAGCGTTCCACTAGATTGCTATTTACTTGTATTTAGACATTATTATAATATCAGAACAAGATATTGATTTCAAAATATTTTGGGTTATCGTAAGGTAAAAACCGTCCGTATTTATGTGTGGATTTGGTCTTACGATTATCCTTTTCTTTGAAAATATTTTAACTTTAAAACCAAGTTGTGTGTTACCCTAATACTGTGCGAGTTTATCTCACTTTGGTTCACCAGACTGACCCGGGGTTTTGTAAATGCTCGGGTTAGCCCGGGTGTACAGGTACAGGTTATCGAATGCTGTGAAGAGACGAGTTGGAAGAGTCCAGACGTATGATATTATATAGCTACTATTCCGCTGTGTGTTGTATATGGGACAGATTATTATAACTGTCCAGAGATGTTGGTGTACTCTGATCTTGTAAGTATTTTTAAAAGCTCTCAATAAAGTTTTATTTATGTATTATATTTTGTTCCGCTGCGATGTAAGACTCTGATTCTGTGTTTTATTGGTTCTTCTTCTTCTTCTATTCTAATATTTCTTTCTTATCTCACCCTCTAAATTCTTTCTATAAACGTTCCAGTGTTTTTTGTGTTCGGAAGGTCGGCATGAGTTACGGTAAAGGTATTTATGTCGATTTTCCAGGCCGAAAAATCCCTATTCGTTACAGTGGTATCAGGGCTATTGGTTTAGTAATAACCTTGGCTCTGTGGTGTAACTCGATAGAGATTAGGTTAGAAATACCCTAGATCGAGATTGAGTGTATATATATGAGAGCGTATTTGTAAATTCTATATACAAATGTTTTGTATTGTGTTTGTTGATCGGTTCAAGTGTTGAGAAGTATTGAACTATCAATGGATACAGTATTGTTTTGTCAAGAGGGTAATGAAATAATGTTACCCAAAATTATATTTTTGTATAGAAAAGAAATAATTTTACCAAATTATTGGGATATTAGTGTGTTTGATTGATTTGGATGGAAATCAAATCAGATTAGAAATTTGAATTGAAACTTAAATTTGTTAAGTGGAATTAAATTAAGAAAGATATCGAATTTAAATAAATTGGAAATTTGATGAATAAATAATAATCGAATAGAAATTGATCAATTAATGTTCAAATATGTGAAACCAAAATAAAATATTAATATTGAATGCAAATTCAATTGATTTAGATGATTTGGTTGTGTATTGGTTGTTGATTGTGAATTGTTTGTTATTGGATGATGGTTTGTTTAAATGGAATAATCAACAATTTAATGGAGTTAAATGAGTTATAAACTAAAAGAATAAATTTTGGTACAATTAAACTAGAGTGAAACTGAATATGGGGTGGAATTTATGATTTAACCCTGTATGTGATAATGATTTGATGTCGTGCATTTGATTTTGGAATTGGTGTAGTTATACCCATTGATTAGTGAAATATTATTTCACAATTTCATATATTTATCACTGATATGTGAATTGAGTTGAGAATAGGTGCTAGATGGCTAGGAAAATTGATAATGGTTGAGTAAATCGCATATACATTGAGCCAGTATGCTCAATAGCCCTCGTAAAAGGTACGCCTACGCGAAAATACAAAATTTTGAGTTTTGATTTTGTTTTCCGACCGTGTAGGTCGATGTATATATATTATTTGTTCCTGCGATATAGCAGATGTCACTCCCTGCAGAGGAGACTCTACCGAATTTTTCTGGGAATTTAAGGTGTTAGAAAATTTTCGATATTTTTGAAAATATTTATATATGGTATTGAATTGATTTTAGATTTATAATAAATGAGATTTTGAAATTAATAGGTTGGTAACATTTTCTTACCTTAGCAATTTTGAGGACGAAATTATTTTAAGGGGGGAAGAATGTAACGACCCGTATTTTTGGCCATCAAGTATTTAATTTAATTTATTATTTTAAATGTTATATTTGGGATAGCAATGGATTTTAATATTTAATTCGTTATTATAAAACGAAGTTTGAATGTTATATATTTATATAATTATAAAACGAGCTCGAAATGGCGTGGCAGTTCGTAGAATGGAGTTTTGAACTTCAACTGAGAATACAGGATTCGATATAAGTCGGATTTCTGCGAAACAAGAAACATTGGAACCGTATTGATGATAATTTTCATGTGAAAGAGAAAAATACAGATTTCGTGTTATAATTTGTTATTTATGGCCAAATCAAAATTTGAAATAGTCGTTGTGGAAATCGTTATTTAATTATAGGCCTTTAAAATAGCCATTTTGCAAACGGTCTTCGATTTCGACGAAACTAGTTTCATTAGAACCGTGCTGCTAAATTATTGTACGGTGTTGAATTGCGTGGCAAACCGATGTCGTATGTGACCACGGTAGCCGTAAACGCCCAGTTATTTTCTATAGTACGTAATTAATTTATTAATTTAATAAAGGGATATTCGAGTATAACTTGAGCAGACAATCAAATTAAGCCATGAAACCAGTTCTGTTGAGTTCGTATCGTCGATTAAAGTCATGATAAGTACATAGTTTGTTATTTTTGAAGACCGGGTAATTTGGTGTCCAAAATGGCATTGTTGTGCGCGTAAAAATAGCTTATCGGGAAAACAGTCTCAGAATTCGACGAAACTGGTGCCGTTGGGTTCGTATTAATTAATTATTGTAGGATTTCAAAGTTTCAAGTTGATGGGATTTATTTAGTGATCGTGGAAAATTTAAACGCGTGTTTTACGCTGGTTTTATAAAGGAATTTCTTTCAAATGATGTCAGAATTCGACGAAACCTGGCCCATTAGGTCCGAAATATTTTTTCATGCTAGGATTAGTTTTTTTATCAGAAAACAAAAATCGTTTGTGGTGGTTTTAACGTGATACTTAGCGGTGAAGTTTCATGAATAATAAAATAATCAAACCCCTCTCTATATATACTCGAATCAGTGCCCATAACCTAATTTCCAAGTCAATGCTATCTGCATGGTCAATGAATATACACGCCGCCTCCCAAACACTAGCAACGGACCATATTTCGATCCTTTCCTTCCCCCAAAACTTGTCATCTGTTCATCGCTCCAAACGATTTGCAATATGAAACCTCTAGAGCTCGGCAAGTTGATCAGTCTGAACAGTGAAGATCACCGTTGATGCAGTAAAGTCACTGGAAAATGGCTTGAAGGTGCTGATGTTCGAAGGATAGCTACAGGCGAATGACACAGTTTGGAGGCGAACGGTTGCAGGAGAAGATCAACTAGGGTCAACCGCTCCTTCCAATGTCGTTAGATCTGACTCCGGCCACCGGAGCAGGGTGCAGCGGTGATGAAGTCCGGCATGCGGTTGGGTTTCCTGTTTGAAACAGGAATGGTAACTTTGTCGGCCTGTGGATACTTATACATAATTATTATTACTTAAACTATAATTAGGGTTAAATTATTTTCAATTACTCATCTAAATGATCACTAATGTTAAGTTAAAACCAAATACTGTTTGTGTAGATAAAATAGCAAAGCGGAGCGAAGCATTTGGGATGAAGACACCGTGAATAGAAGGGATTAGAGTGAACCAGATTAACTTTAAGCAAGTAATTAGCTAAATTAAAATCTAAGTTAAGGCGTTTAGATTTTGTTTACTAGAAATCAGTGCTGATATTGGGTTTGCACAGGCAACGTGAAGAACAAAAAGGGCACAAAGGAAAACAGGATCTGAAGTCATATACCAAGGCGTCCCATTGAATTATAAATGTAATTGGTCAAATTCTTAAACTTAGTTGAGTATTAATGATTTAAATTCATCGTATATTTGAACATGAATTTGCATGTAGGCTTAATAGTTGGGGAAGGGGATAGAAAAAGGATAGGATCGGGTTGAATTCTTTAATTAGTTATAAAGTGTTAACTGTTTTTAGTAACATGATTTAAAGGATGAATAACTTGCCTAATTATACCTAAGTAACTAATAATTTTTTAACGTGAGTCAATTATTTTAGTAATAAAATTAATGTATAATTAGTTAAACTAATTAAAAGCTTTGTTAAGGTCTAATTAATTTAAGTGAAAACCGTAACTTATGATTTGTGCATGCTGCTCATATATTAACAGAATCAAACGAGATTGGAGACGATGGAACCATGTTGACGAACTCAACATCAGAAACTGTTCCGAACCAAAATTGAGACAACTGGAATTTACAGTTAAATTAAATGACCATTTAATTTAGCTGTAACCGAACCGCTTCAGCGAAATAAATTAAAAGTGAGTTAAACTCACTCAGTTTTCCCATTTATATTTTTATATAAATTGGGTTTTTATTTTGTGTGCTCTGCTTGCCAATGGTTGACTGTTTGCTAGTTATATATTTATTTGTTGATTTAACTGATGAAATTAAACCGTCGGTTAATTTCAGTGAAATACCAAATCGTTATTTTTAACGGTTTGAACCAATAAAGGTAACTTACCTTGCTGGCCACGTTTATAAAATAAACATGCTGAATTATTTGAAGTGTTTTGATTGGTTGATGTTAAAGAGTTGATTAATTATTGTGATAGTTAAATGGAATTGAATGGTCTGATTTGAGGTAACCATTTTGATTTCAGGGAAGAACAGGTTGGAGGGATCCAACCGGATTCCTCTAATATATTATTTATTTTCATATTATCATATATGAACTATCATGATTGGGTAATTGATTTGATTAGTGATCTTGAACTGAAAAGTCAACCTGTGTTTAGTTTTAACAAACGGGCAATATTGGTTGAGTAATCGGCAGTAAAGGGCCTAAAAGTAAATTGTTTTATTTATATTGATTTACCGTTAGGTGAGTCGATAGAGATGAAGTTATAAAATTTATTTTTATAACTGGAGATAGATTTTGAAATATAATATTTTGAATAAAAGTTTATAAAAGGAAAATAAATAAATATTTTATTTATTAAAGACTTTGATTTATTATAAATTGATTTTACAAAGTAAATCTGAGATTAATCAGATTTATGAATATGGGGATAAAAATTAACCGTAACGGTTAAAGTATGGAAAATTTGTTTGTTAAGAATTTATTTAAATTAATTATATTATTAATTAATTTAAAGTGAGAATGAATTTGAATGGGTTAACAAGATAACCGCGCCCTGAGTTGACTAAGTCAACCATTGTAATTGGAATCGATTTTTAATTTAGTCTGATTTGAATTAAACTAATAAAATAGTTTAATAAATAGGGTTTAAATTTAAATAAAGATTTTAAAAGGATTTGCTATTTATTTTAGTTAATAAAGAAATCAACTACTGAAGTAGTTAGCGATCGAAGTAAATTATTATTTTAATTAATAATAATTTAGAGAATTACTTTTTAATTGAAAATCACTTAGTAAGTAATCGCAATGGAAATGAGATCTAATGGAATGGTGAAAGAACTTTGTGAACAGGTTTTGTTTAAAATCTGAGTTTTAAAACAAAGTTATAAAAGGAACTTTTAAGCGACTATTATAGTTTAAATTAAATGTTACTTAATTATTTGAATTAAGTAAAGGGGAATTTAGATAAATGGGTTTTTTAATATACCAGAGTTACGTAAAAGAGATTTGAGGTGTTATATCGTTAATTTTAAATTAATGTTACTTAATAACGAGATTAAGTAAGAAGGGGAAATTATAATAAAATTCCAAAGCAGGAATGGATAAATGGGTTTGAGAGAGAATTAGTGGAAGTGAAATTGGTAAAAGAAATGGATCATCAGATTTTGTAAACAAAAAATCTGAATTATGAAATGAAATTGTTTAAAAAGGGGTAAAGGTTAAAAGTGGTGTTCTATACTAGATTACGTAATTATTAAAGAAAATAATAATGGTTACACTAGAGAAAGAGATTTCAAAAAGTAAGAAGATTTTAGGAAGCCGTAATTTGAATAAATTAGTTAAATGGTATTTGTATTGATATTAGAATGGAATATTGGTTTTTAAATTACAACTCGTATCCATCTTGAGATATGAACATTGTTGATCAAGGTCTGAGAGGTAGTTAAAATACCCCAACTTGAACGACTTCAGGATTATCTGAAGATGATATTAGTTGTAATGGTGAAAGAGGTTAGTAGTAATTTATTATTTCAATAGAGAAATAATAACGCAACATTTTGGTGGAAATTTGGGAAATATATACATAATAATGATCCCAAGGGAAAAGGGAAATCAAAAGGGGATGGCATGAAGGTTTAGCGATATTCGCAAGATTTAAAGGGAAATGTAAAAGATGAGTTTTATTCTATCAGAATAAGCATTGGTATTGTTTCAAGTAATGAAATAAATGAGATTTCATAACATCGTTGGACGAGTAATAAGCTTAAATGGTTTCCCAATATTATAATAATGTGGCTAATGTTTGAAAGTGAAAATAGAAACTAAATATGATATAAGATTTTCCTAAGTCTTAAAATAAATTTGGTTATAGAATAATCTGATGCTAAATAAGAAACGAGAAAACTATATTTATAATATCGAAATATTTAAGAGTTAGAATTTATATTTGTTTAAAAGGACAAGTGGTGCTGAATGCTGAACCAGTGAACTCATTGGGTTATCATGATTGAAACACTGTTTATTTTGATAGTTAAATCATCGACTATCAAATCTGTCCAATACGATTGTTGGCAGGGAAAGACCGGGATTGAATTTATATTCGAAAACCATTCCGACCAACAAATACATAGAGAAATTAGAAGATGATCGAGATGGAGCATTGAAGACCGTAGATCTTCACAAACGGAAGAACCGCTACTAAACTCCGGTTTAGCGGCCAGAGATAAACCATGGTTCTGTCGTGGTTGAAATCTACGGGTTGCAAGGACTACTCGATACTGATCCATAGGGTGATTCCTATATTGGATGCAGTAGGAGAGTACCTTCGGTTCATCCTGTTCTAGGATCACTTGTATTAACGGATGTCTGACAGAGTATTTCCAAAGGAATTACGTACATTGATTTCTTCAAACGTACAATAGTTGATGGCGGAGAAATAGTTTTCTCTAGCCAAATAACTAGAGTATTTTTTTGGACGTCAATTAGTGATATCTGGCGGATCTGACGATGTGGCATTCAAAGTGAATGGTGACCAGATGTTTCAAAAAGGGAATAAAACCTCAAGCCTCATCAACCGGGAAATGACAAAAATCTATCAGGCAACATGGCTATGTGGGTCGCTCCTATTAGGGTGTATAATCACCAATCTAGAGAAATTCCATTTGCTTCTTTAATCTATTTCGATGTTGTCACTTTTCGGGAAACGGTGGTTTGAGCCCAACCATTGGTGATATACATTCGATACACTCAAGCGAAATGAGTGGTCAGTCATGTGTGGGCCGGGCTGCAAGACGTTCTTCTTGAACCCAGTGTATTCGCCTCTAGAGATACACTATCGGCAGGTGGTCCCATACCTTGTCATAGTTGGAATCCCATCTCCAATAAGCGCCCGCGGTTTTGATTGTATACTATATATGTGGACCGTGAGATGCAAGCGTTCCACTAGATTGCTATTTACTTATATTTAGACATTATTATAATATCAGAACAAGATATTGATTTCAAAATGTTTTGGGTTATTGTAAGGTAAAAACCGTCCATATTTATGTGTGTATTTGGTCTTACGATTATCCTTTTCTTTGAAAAGATTTTTAACTCTAAAACCAAGTTGTGTGTTACTCTAATACTGTGCGAGTTTATCTCAATCTGGTTCACCAGACTGACCCGGGGTTTTGTAAATGCTCGGGTTAGCCTGAGTGTACAGGTTCAGGTTATCGAATGCTGCGAAGAGACGAGTTGGAAGAGTCCAGACATATGATATTATATAGCTACTATTCTGTTGTGTGTTGTATATGGGACAGATTATTATACTGTCCAGAGATGTTGGTGTACTCTGATATTGTAAGTATTTTTAAAAGCTCTTAATAAAGTTTTATTTCTGTATTATATTTTGTTCCGCTATGATGTGAGACTCTGATTCTGTGTTGTGTTGGTTCTTCTTCTTCTTCTATTCTAATATTTCTTTCTTTCTTATCTCACCCTCTAAATTCTTTCTATAAGCGTTCCAGTGTTTTCGGTGTTCGGAAGGTCAGCATGAGTTACGGTAAAGGTATTTATGTCGATTTTCGAGGCCGAAAATCCCTGTTTGTTACAATATTTATTCATGTAACTCTGATATGTCATATAAACATATTTCGCTGTAAGATGTTGTATTATTTCTGTGTTTGATTCTATGATTTGATTCTTATTAAACCCCATAGCAATAGCAATCTGCTGCTTCGAACGATTTGAGTTGATGCTATTATCGACTTAAATAGTTTGAAATAGCAGGTCATATATTACAATGTTGTTTCAGAGTGAGGTTTAATAGAAACATTGGCTTACGGGTTTAAACTCACTAGAGATAGGGTAGTAATACCCTAGAATGAGTAGAATTGCCACTAGAATCACTCCTGAGAGTGCGTGTTTTAAAAAAACAACTGTCTTAAAATGAAAGTCTTTTCCAAAATCCCAACTCCATCGAATCTATCTTCCTCAATAATTTTTTTTTGATTAGGTCTGTTTGTTTCTAATCAAGATCTATTTCGAAATCTATCTTTGCGTTTCTAGGATTAATCAAAGAAATTGGGATATGAACTTAAAGTGAAATAAATGACTTAGTTTATCAACCATTGAATTTAAAACAAATATTTTGAAATTCACATTGAATAAAATTGAGCATAAGGGAAATTTTAATGTTAATAAATATATTCCAAGTTATTTGTAAAAGATTATAGGTTTTAGAACTGAAAGATGTTATACTAAGATAACAAATCTGTAAAACAATAATTTGCAAATCGATGGCTTTATATAAAGCAAAAGAAGTAAGCTTAATATAAGTTCTATTTCATAATCGATATCTAAAATTAATTAACTCTTTAATTTTATGAAGTGAACGGGGGATTTATAAGAGTGGCTTAAACTAGTAAACCAAGTATGGTTCATATAAGTTAGAAATTTGTCACTTAAAAATAATTTTGCGCATTGATAAAAATTAAAATAGTACGAATAATATAGTTATAAACCAAAATTTGTAAGATTGAATTGAATACGAATTAAATTAGTATGTGAATTATATACAAACGAGGGCTTAATTAAATATATTCCAAATATAAATTTATGCAAGCATAATATTTTAAGACAAGTTCACTAAGATAACAAAATTGATTCGTATTATTCAAAATTGTTTATGGTTATTTGTAAGTTAAGAATAAATATCAAGATGATTTAAACTTAGGTAATATTTAGAATGGCGAAAAATATAGTAATGTTAATTTAATTTATTAAGGTTCAAGTTAAAATAGATTTAAAATTTTCATTCTATTTTTAACAAGATTTGGAAGCTTAGTAACATATGAATTTGAGTGTAAAGCTATATTTTGCAAATATTTGAGAATTAGGAAAATTGTAACTTAAATGAATGTTGGTTCTACTAAGAAACCATATACAATATATGTGTTTGATAATATTAATTTATATCGCTTAACATTGAAACTGTAGGTTTGTATATTTAAATAAATGAAGCGAATTAAAATTTAACAAATGAACAAGTGAGAAAGATGTAAATTTCCCTGTTTAAAATCTTATAATAAGAATAATTTGAAATAAATTATTTTTCATATGTAGATATATTGGAAAATTTAGTACGTATATCCTTATTTTAAAAATAGTAAGAGTTTAAAGTATTTATTTGACGTCAAGGTTGGTCTATCAAAAATTTAAGATTTTGGAAATACGCCTAGCTAATTATATATTAAATCTTACATGTGTAACATAGATATAGAATCACACCCTAATCACTTAAAAATAATTATGGAGATGATCGTGACATCATCATTACCTATTTTCAGGTTTCGAAAATGAGATAAATATATAGTTCTAGTTGAGACGTTGAGTTGGTACTTAAAACTATATTTTGTAAATATTTGCAAAATGTTTAATGAGAAAATTTTGATGGAAAATAAATAAATAAATAATTTAATAATTGGAATAAGATCAACATATATAAAAAAGGTAGATTTGATCTTGATATTAGTTGCCAGTCTCATGTGAATGTAGATAAGCTCCACAGTTTCTTATTTTGGATGCGACCAACCAATAAATTCCATCGTACACACTTTGATTGATCATTCTACTTTTGTTGTTTCATGTTTTACTCTTTTCATGACTTCAGCCAAATTGACAGTAATAATGTCTACATATCATGATATGTGTATTGAATACATGTTGTAGCATCAAAATTCTAGACCAGATATCTAGTCCTATTTAGCTGCATGTACATGTGTGTGTGTGTGTGTGTGTATATATATGTGTGTCTGTGTGTGTGTGTCTGTGTGTGTGTGTCTGTTTTGAGTGGCGTGGGTATCAACTGAACACCAAGTTTTAAAGATGAAATATAGCATAGAGTTGAAGAAAATATGGAGCATAGTACTATTTATTTTAATATAGTGGAACATCTATACAAATCAATGTGCATGATGCTTGTAGCATAACCTGAACGAGCATGCATGAATTATGAGAAAGATAAGTCATGTATACAAATCCATAACTTGGGAAAAAAATCAGTTAGCATGTTACTACATGCATTAATTCCATAACTTTAATTTCATTTTCTCTATTAACTAATCGACCTTAATGCATGTATGAGAGAGTGCTCCTGGCCTGGCTATGCGTATAGTGTTTCCCTTCCTACAACATTACATCAATAAATTAATTAAATGCAATGTACAAAACTGTAGGATGAGGAACATCAGTTGCTTGCAGTTTATATAGAGAGCTTAATACATGCCACACTTATTGCTGCTTACCGGTTTTCTTGAGTTAACACATGTTGACGCTGTATGCAGTTTATATTTCAATGTTGCTTCCTATGAAAAAAAATCTACTGCTATTTGGGATGCTGCTGTTAGGAGCAGCAGCAGCAACATGAAAAGCAAGAAGACCACATGAAAAAGAAAATGCTTAAACATATATAGCATTGTGCATTGATCAAGTGAGATAAAATATAGGTTATTGAAGAATATATAGTGTCATAAATTTTTGAATGAGTCTTCATGGTTATATAACAATGGTAGATAAGGCAACTTAATTCTACATTTTCTTTTTACACAAAAAGTGATTCAAAAGAGTCCATCAACTTAAAGTTGGAAAAAAAATATAGTTAAAAAGAAAAATCTGTGAAGGAAATGCAAATACTAGATTGAGGAACATAAAAAGGTAAGTGAATCAAATGAAGAGGAATCGAGAAGTAAATGAATTGTATGTAAATCGATTTAATGCAAAAAATTTGAAATGAATAATGTGAACGACAAAGATACCGAACGATGATAAAAATGAAAAATATGTAATTGCAAGCTAGCATTGGATGTATGTGAAACAAGTGCAAAAATATATAAATGTTAATACCGAATAATGTTTCACTTATGTTTGTTTTGTTTGCATGTCACACTTGCTTATGCTATTTATTGTTTATGCTATATATGTTTGGATCACTTCGAATATGCATAATCCTCATTTGGTTGTTGAGTGTTTAGTAGGTAGCAAGGGTGTCTGCTTCGCAATTAGAGCTCGCTTTTGTGCTATATTTGCTAAAATATAAGCTAACTTGCTTATAATGCTAAAAAAGGCACGCATCTCGGATTAAATATCACATTTTGATTTTTATATATTTTCCCCATTGTTTGGGATGCCTCATCGTGCGGATGAGATGTATTTTAATATGTATTGTATTGTGAAAAATTTTCGATCGACCCGTAAAAGGGAGACGCTGGCGAAATTTAGGGCGTTAGAAAATTTTGAACCTCCAAAATTTATATAACATATCTTTCTAATAAGAATAAATTTTTTGTATTGTATTTATTAGTTGAAGTAATTGGTTTAAAAATATATATCTAAGTCTGATCCAAAACGCTGCTCCTTTTTGAGAACGAAAAGTTTTAAGTGGCGAAGAGTGTAATGACTCGTAAATTCATAAGTTTTAAATTAAAATAGTTAACAAATATTAACTAAAAAGTGAATTGACACTTAAATACTAACTGAAAACTAATTCAATAATCTCGATTGATTCCGTTTAGTTAACCAACATTGATTGTAGATTTATTTTGTAAATTTACAGTCAATAATAAACACTTTGAAATTAAATCGATATTGAATCGTATAATAAAATAGTATTTTAATATGGAAGTTGGCCATTTTACAAACAATTTTGTAATTCGACAAAACCGGTTTTACTGGATCACCCCGTATTTCTGTTAACACTAAAGTTGCTAATTAAATAATAAATGTGTAAAGGGGAGATGTATCTAATGTGCATACAAATAAATGTGTAAAGGGGAGATGTATCTAATGTGTACGTATTTATATTTGATGGATTGACAAATAATAATAAATGTTGATAATGTACATTAAGAAAGTAATTATGACATAATTTGAAATAGGAGTAATTTACAGCCCTTAAATTGTGAACATAATTGGCTTCTCTTTAGAACGGATGGCTTTGATTAACCCTGGCTTCATCGACGGCTCAAATTAACTTGCAATTCTATATATACACCCTAGGTCTCTAGACTAAAATTCACTTAAAAATAAGAACTGGAGCCGCCATGCTGTCGGGAGAAAACTAAGGAGAGCCTCCACTTGAAGAGACGAACAACAAATCAATTCAAAGCTAATCTATTCAACTCATATCAAAGAACAAAGCTTCAACAATGGTTCAAACAATAAATCAGCAACGCTGCAACATTTCTACTACAAAACCAATTTTTAGTTCATTAGCCGTGCTAAGCAAGTTCTAGATATTTTCAGATCCTTAATTATAATATGGCGATGAAATAAAGTGAAATTGATGTAAGTTTAGCTACATTTTTAGAATGCGAATTAATATGAATATCACGTGTTGCGATGAAATGATAATAGTATGATACTCGTTATGTTATTAATATACGTTTGTGATTTGATTATGTTATCATGTTGAATTGAGAATTATTAAGTATGATGTTTATTATGTTTTATAATATTAATCTATGCCAGTGACTTGATTCTATTATCATGTTAAATTTGGGATTATTGGATTAGATTATTTGTATAAGCATGGACTTGGATTGTAACATCTTATAAGAATTGTGTAGTTTATTATGCAAGTTTATGTAGTGAAGTTATGCGACCAATTGTCAAATCTATATGTTCATGTTTATGCAAGACTTATGCCATGTTCACACTTATCATATGTTGGGATTAATTTGCAAGTATGTTTAAATCTATGTTACTAATTAACACATGTGTATGTTGATTAGCCTATGTTTCTAACTCACATATACGTATGCTGATTTGCCTATGTTGCAAATTAACATATGTATATAGATTAGTTCATATTGCTAATTCTCATGTATGTTGTTAATATGGCCTATGTTAAAAAACACAATATATGTTGAGTTAGCCTATAAGTGCAAGTTCATACCTATGACATTATAATGTTTATGTCAGTCTTTTTGCAAGTTTGTACCTATGACATTATAATGTTCATGTTAGCTATTTTGCAAGTTCAACCCTAAAATATTCATGTTAGTTATTTTGCAAGTTCACCCCTAAAATGTTCATGTTAGTTATTTTGCAAGTACACCCTATTATGTTCATATTGATTATGCCATCAATACCAAAGTTATACCCTCGTCATGTTTATGCTAATTTATGCCAATTTGCGTATATTAAATTAGGCTAAGTTTTTAGCCTAATACTTTACACCAAAAATCATGCGAACGTAAATTAGGCTGAGATGGTTAGCCTAATATTGGACGGGGTAACGTTGGGTTAAAATGATAATTTTAGGAAAACTTGCCATAAATTGGTCATTAATCACATAAGTGATTTATGGCATAAAAATACATTAATTACCTTAATTAATGAGATTAATTGGAAATGAATGTGACAGTAATTTGAATATTTTCTAATTTACATATTGGTCATCAATCACATAAGTGATTTATGGCATAAAAAGGCATTAATTACCTTAATTAATGAGATTAATTGGTAATGAATGTGACAGTAATTTGAATTTGAATAATTTACATAATTAAAATGTAAATTAGAAAATACGAATATGCTTAGCACGAGGTTGGATTTAGTTGTGATGTAAACCTGCCCGGACCCGCCCGGCTGTCCAGTAATCACAACGATACATATCCAATGTGAGTGGCTAAGCATTGGGCCCAATAAAGACCCGAGGTTAGACTGAGTTGTGGCGTAAGACTGCCCGAACCCAATCGGCATACAGGCAGCCACAACAATATCTGTCTAATCTGAGAGGTTGGTGCCCTAATAAGACAATTAGAGCTAAGTTACGACTGATAGGGTTAAGTCAATTTAATAAATACTTAACCAAATTCAACATGTTAACTAAATTGGTGGGTAGGGTTAGGTTAATCTGGACACTTAACCAATTTAATATGTTGACTAGGGGAGTGGGTAAGGTTAAGCAAATGTTTAACCATTATAACATGATTAACTAGACTAGTGATTGAGGTTAAGTTAATTAGAACACTTAACCATATAAACATGTTAGTTAGACAAGTGATTGAGGTTAAGTAAGTTAGAAACACTTAACCAATATAACATGAATAACTAGGGTTAAGGCCGCTTAACCAGTATAACAAGATGGGTGACTGGGGTTAGGTTAACAGGAAACACTTAACCACTGTAACAGGTTAGTTAAACAGATGGTGAGGTTAAGTTAACACCAGGAGGCAACACTTAACCAGAGTAACATGATAAGTAGGAGGGTTAAGTTAACTGGAATTTATTAATGACACTTAACCACAACAACCTGAGGAACACGTGGGGTTAAGTTAACAATTAAAAACACTTAACCAATATGATATGAGGAATGGGCGGATTAAATTAAAATGAATAAACAAACACTTAACCATAAAATAAATATGATTGAATCAGTGGAAGGGTTAAGTACATATCACGGTTGGTGGGTAATATCAGTAAATATAGGCCCACAAACTTAACCGTTAATGAACATGCTTGAATCGGTGGGAGGGTTAAGTACATCACGGGTAGGTGGGTAATATCTGTATATATAGGCCCATAGACTTAACTAATAGGAAACCCTAGTAACGGGGACCCATTTCAGCAGTAACCCAATTAGGTATCAATGATACTGAAACACCCCACCTCCGTTAGGGTCACTCTCAAAGGGAATGCCCTAATTTTGGTGGAGGTTTATAAGTATAAATCACAGATGTACAAGACAGATATGATAACACATTTTTTTGAACAGCGGAAAAACAACTACTTTTATTTCATTCAAATACGTGTTACACCAACCATAATTGTCTTACAACAAAAAAAAACATAACATCTTCATAACTGTCTTGATTACATTATTTAAAGAAGCATAAAGAAAAAATAAATAAACTGCAAAAGCCCCATAATTGCTGTCCAAAACCATAGTCCAAAACGAAAAGGTCCAAGCAATACATTCTTTCTCTTCAAGCTGGATATGAAGGCTGGTCAAGCTGCGGTATTCCGTCCCTGTGGACCTGGGGGGGAAACAGAAGAAGAGAAGACAAAAGAAAAGTAGAGTCAGACATAAAGCCTGAGTAAGTCTAGGACTATTCAGTCTATGAATAAAGAACTGGGTATGATAAGTATAAACTAGAAATGGGAAAGCACCATAAACCAAGTTAAGTTGTCTAGGGTCGAATATACTATCGTACCCCATATTAATCTCTGTACCCATATAAACTAGTTCCCAACAGGCACCCCATAATCAGGGTGAAGTGATCCATTTTATGATGATCGGCTCCTACTCGCATAGTTACATGTGTCTTATGGCCCCCGATGTTGTAGTTACCTATGCTGGTCCCACCATGGGGTGTATCAAGTCCCATGGTGGCGGCCCGACACAACTCTAGAATGCACAGGTATGCTACTGGTGTCCAGTGCCTTATTTTTCTGCGCCGGAGTGTGTGCACGCCCGCACCCCGTTAGAACCTACACTGCTACACCACCGCCGTCGATTTGACCTCTTACAGTCAGCCCAGTAATCGTGCCCCACCCTGCCTAGTTTCAGGGTATCATGATACGCCTTGTAGGGTTACTGCTGAAAAGGGTCCCCCGCTACTAGGTTTTCTATTTCTAGCCAACATGCCAAGTTGGTTAAGTGTTTTATAAACCTAACCCCCAAATCAGTCTGTTTAGTTTAGCATGTTCTATTTTGATTAAGTCTTAATTCGCTTAATCCTATCAATCCTGACTCAGCCTTAATTGTCTTATTAAAGCCTTGACCTCTCACATTAGACAGGTATTGTTGTGGCTGCCTGTTGCCGGTTGGGTCCGGGCAGTCTTACGCCACAACTCAGTCTAACCTCGGGTCCTTATTGGGCTCCGTGTTTAACCACCCACATTGGATAGGTATTGTTGTGACTACTGGACAGCCGGGCGGTTCCGGGCAGGTTTACATCACAACTCAATCCAACCTCGGGTTAAACACATCGTATTTTCTACATTTACATATTTTGTCTCTTTTCTTTTTATATGTAAATATTTGCGGCCCATTATTAAAATTCATCTTTATTAATTAAGATTTATTTATGCCACTTAATTGTTTTTCAAGGTTGTTGGCCTGCGTCAAACATGCCAACACATGTGTTCTATATTTCAGCCCAAACGCCAATACCCTCGTTTTACACGTTCGCTCAAATGTAAGGTGTTTTAGCCATATGAAAAGGGGAGGCTATAACATGATGTTTATAAGGTAACACAAAAAGGGGAGTGTGAACGCATGAACTTGCAACATAACGATTCAATTAGCATAAGGTAGGCATATGTGAACTTGCAATTGAACAACATATAATATGAGCAATACTTAAACATGAATCATTCTATTCACATAATCATGGTATAAACAAACATGGATCATTCTATTCATGTAGTCATGGCATAAATAATACTTTAAACATGAACCATTCTAATCATATAATTATGGCATAATCATAATTGAACATGAATCCTTATATGGTCATGGCATAAACATAATTGAATATGAATCCTACTATTCATATAATCATGGTTTTTGTCCTATCTATGTAACTTGTAAGGGGATGTAATTCTAGTGTAATTTCTAATGTAACTTATGTGCCAAATATATTATCATATGATTATGATAACAACATAAGCCTAGAAAACATGTTTTTAACTAGGCATAATAACAAACATAGTTTAGTCATGTTCATAAAATTTATACAAGCTTACAAAGACGCTTGCTTTTGTCACTATCACAAAATCATGATTTTTATACTTGAACTATGATGCCACTTCCAACATAACCTTCATATAAATCATAATACTTAAGTGGATCAAATTACACTAAAGATGACTATGGAATTATACATCATGTTGGCATAAAAATAAATCATATACTTGCATGAATTTCAAATAAACTATTACAACATATAGTTGTTGTTTCAACATGAATCTTATATTTGCAATTATCAAATGGATGTTGTAAATAACTACCACAAACATATAGTTTTCCATATGAATCATATGCTAGCATGAATTCCAATCAAAATTCCACAACATGTGGTTGCCATCATAAACCATATACTTGTATGAATCAAACCATAGCATTGCCAAATCGTTTAGAATCAAAATAACATACAAATATGAGTCATTATCGCCACAATTCCATTTCGTTTTCAACGCAAATCGCGTACTTACAAATATCCAATCGTATACCATAATATTCCCAAATCGTTTCGCATCAAAGCAACATACAAATTATTATCGCCACAATTCCATTTCTTACATTACACAAATCAACACAATTATTTAATTCACATCGGAATAGCACTCTACTTACAGCGTATGACGAATCTTCAATTCAGGAATCTGAATTCTGAATTTGGAGATGTTATCCTTTGTTGTAGGCGTTGCTTTAATTTGATTAACGTTGCTTTAAGCTATTGATTAACTCCTAATTGTCTCTTTATTTTCTGACGGCTATCCTCGGTCTCTCCTCAGTAGCATGACGGTCTCATCTCCATTTTAGTTTATGTGAATTAGGGTTAGTCTTAGGTCCTTTTTATAGAGTTTCTGAGTTGATTTAGACCGTCGATGGAGCTTGGTTTAATAATAGCCGTTCGTTCAAAGAAGAGACCAACCAGGAGCTGACACCTAGCCCTAGTGACAAGGCAAGGCTCAGAAAATCGACCAAACACAGACTAGGCTAGCCAGGGTGGGCTGGGTTCGACCTGGCTCAGGGGCCAGGTCGACCCCCAGGTCGACTGGGGAGTCGACCTGCCTGGGCAGGTCGACACCCAGGTCGACTCCCAGGTCGACCTGGCCTGGCAGGTCGACTCTAGGGTCGACCCCCAGGTCGACCTGGTGGGTTTGGGCGGGAATTTTCCTGCCTACTCTGATTGGGCTGAATTTTAAATCTGTTTTCGAATTTTGAATTTTCTGAAACTTCATCGGGCCATAATTTGGTCATACGGACTCCGTTTTTCGAAAACTCGGACTCTATTTCGCGTATTTTTCCGAGACGAACGCAATGCGGTATCCTGTTTCCCTTAATACTTTGTTTTGAAATTAGTTATACTTTAATTTGTAAATTTCACAGTTACAGAATACACGGGGTGTTACATTCTCCTCCACTTAAAAGGATTTCATCCCGAAATCTTCAAGTTCGGGAAGAATGTATATCCTAACATCCAAACATCCATCTACTCATCCATTAAACACGAGCATCCATTGTCCTTAAAAGACTTCTAATGCTTCATGATAATATGCGAAGTGTGTGTGTACATGTACTTATCTAATGCAAAATCAGGCGGTCTACTGATTCAGTTGACCTCCTTAATGCAAATTATGTAAGTGCCATGAATCCATTATGTATGCAAATTTTCCTATTCATGATTCTACATGAGTGCACAATCATTCATACAAATGCAACATCCATATGACAACACATTAAAGTTCAACCATATACGAATGCAAACATATATGCATATGCAATATGAAGTGATTGAGCCGATCTAAAACCTAGATTGTGTGTGTATATGCAACCACGAGCAACCACTAGCAATCACTTGCAACCACTTGCAATCATCATCCATAACATGTTTCAATTACATGTTTTCATCCAAAGGGTTTCTACCTAAAAGATAGGGTCGAGGAGATATACCTAAAAAGATAGATAAAAGCGCAACTTAAGGAAAAAGGAAAGATCAAAGATGTACCCTCAAAAAGAAAAGGGTAGGCAGCGCGTATTTTAGCTTCAGTTTCCCAAGTTGCATCTCTTTCGGCGTCGCTACACTGAACTTTGACGAGCTTGACTTCGCGGTTGCGTAGCTTCTTCACTTCCGTTCCTAATATGCGGATTGGAACTTTCCTTATGGTTGCTTCGCGTTCCACTTCAGCTTCTTCTAGGATATTTGGCTCTACCACTTCAGCAGACTCATGTAGACATTGTCAGAGATGTGAAACGTGAAAGACGTTGTGAACTCCGGCCAATTTTTCGGGTAGCTCTAATCTATAGGCCATTTTCCCAATTTTCTCAATGATAGGGAATGGCCCTATGAACCTTGGTGCTATCTTTCCTGTGGTTCCAAAACGAGCAACGTTCCTTAGCGGAGATACCTTAAGAAAAACTTTGTCCCCAACTTCAAATTCAAGGTCGGTCCTCCTCTTGTCGGCGTAGGACTTTTGTCTGTCTTGGGCCGTCTTCATCCTTCTTCGTATTAAGTCTACTTTTTCTGAAGTTTCTCGGATCATATCTGGTCCAGGTATGAGCTTATCAGTAGACTCCCACCAACAAGTGGGCGATTGGCACGGTCTTCCATATAAAGCTTCGAAGGGCGCCATTCCGATGGTTGCTTGATAGCTGTTGTTGTAGGCAAATTCTACCAAAGGAAGATGGTCTTCCCACATCCCTCCGAAGTCAAGGACGCACAGTCTTAAAAGGTCCTCTAAAACTCTATTCACTCTTTCTGTTTGGCCGTCGGTTTGGGGATGATAGGCTGTGCTCAAGCATAACTGTGTGCCTACCGCTTCTTGCAGACTCCGCCAAAACTCACTGGTGAAGATAGGGTCTCGGTCGCTAACAATGCTGGATGGTATTCCATGGAGTCGAATGATTTCCTTGAGGTAAAGAGATGCTAGAGATGAGGCAGTTCTTCTGCTTTTGACAGGTAAAAAGTGGGCGCTTTTAGTAAGCCTATCCACTATTACCCAAATGCTAGTGTTGCCTCTCCTAGACCTAGGAAGCCCATCGATGAAGTCCATTGAGATGTTATCCCACTTCCACTGCGGGAGCTCTAGAGGATGTAGCAGACTGCCAGGCTTTTTCTGTTCTGCCTTAACCTGTTGGCACACCATACACTTAGAAACGAATTCTGCCACGTCCTTTTTCATGCCGTTCCAGAAGAAAGTTCTTTTTATATCCTTGTACATTTTATCTCCGCCTGGGTGTATCGTCATCTTGGAGTGATGTGCTTCCGCGAGAACTTTCTTTACTAAATCCCTTGTCTGTGGGACGCATAGTCTTCCGTCTCGCCTTAGCCAACCCTTATCGTCGATGGAGTATCTGTTGAGGTGACTTGAAGTCTCACCCCTAATTAGCCTATCAATCATCTCCACAAGCTGAGGGTCCTCGCGTTGTGTTGTCCCTATCGAGTCCACTAAAGTCGGGCGTACTTTGAGCGATGCTAGCAAGCCTGGTACAAAATCGGAGGAAGGCCTAAAGTCGAAGCTGGCTATAAACTCTAGGCTTTGTCTTTCAACAAACAGTGGGCTTAAGGTCAGTTTCTTTCGGCTCAACGCGTCTGCCACTACGTTGCCTTTGCCCGGAGTATAGGAGATCTCGAAATCATACGAGGCAAGAAACTCCATCCACCTCTGTTGCCTCAAGTTAAGATCCTTCTGCGAGAAAAGATATTTCAACGATTTATGGTCAGTGTAAAGTTCAAACTTCTCACCTAGGAGATAGTGTCGCCAAGACTTGAGTGCAAAGACGATGGCGGCTAATTCAAGATCGTGGGTCGGGTAGTTCTTTTCATGCACTTTCAATTGTCTCCCGCCATAAGCTACTACCCTTCCTTCTTGCATTAAGACGGCGCCTAGCCCTGTCCCACATGCATCTGTATAAACGGTGAACATCTTGCTTCCATCTGGCAACGTCAAAACTGGGGCTGTTGTAAGAGCCCTTTTCAGTCGCTGGAAAGCAAACTCGCAATCCAAGTCCCAATTGAACACTAGATTCTTCTTGGTCAATTTCGTGAGCGGAGTTGAGATTTTCGCAAAATCCATTATGAACTTTCGATAGAAACCTGCTAGTCCTAGAAAACTTCGGACCTCAGTTGCATTCCTTGGTGTCTTCCAATCCTGTACCGCCACCACCTTAGCAGGGTCCACTGCTAACCCTTGTTTGGATACTATGTGCCCAAGGAACCTCACTTCTTCTCTCCAAAAGTGGCATTTGGAGAATTTGGCTTTTAGCTGATGGACTCGCGGAGTTTCCATGATTTCCCTTAAGTGCTGAGCATGTTCCTCTTCATTCTTTGAGAAGATAAGGATATCGTCTACGAAGACCACTACGAACTTATTGAGGAAATCCCTGAATACTCTACTCATCAGGTCCACGAAGTAAGCAGGTGCATTTGTCAAGCCGAAAGGCATGACAAGCCATTCAAAGAAGCCGTCTGGGGTTCTAAATGTCGTTTTATCGATACTATCTTCAGCCACCCTTAGCTAATGAAAACCGGTCGCAAAATCGAGCTGGGAGAAAACAGACGCTCCTACAAGCTGATCAAACAGATCATCAATTCTGGGGAGAGGGTGCCTATTCTTTTTCGTTAGCTTGTTGAGCTCCCTATAGTCAACACATAGACGGAGTGAACCATCCGCCTTTGTAGCGAACACCACTGGAGCGCCCCATTCTGAAATGCTCCTTCTAATGAACCCCTTTTTTAGAAGCTCTTTAATCTGTTTACTGAGCTCTTTCCTTTCCCGTGGAGCCATGTGTCTAACAGGCAACGCAACGGGCTTTGCATTATCTACAAGATATATGCGGAAGTCTATCTCCCGCTTCGGAGGCAAGCCCTTCACCTCTTCGAAGACATCCGGATATTCCCGGACTACTCTAACTGATTGCAAATTTTCAACGGAGGCATCTAGTGATTCAAGATAACTAAGCATAACCGCATACGAGGGATTACAAGAAATTTCCAAAGTATTACCGAGCTGGGTTAGGAGCCTAACAACCCTTTTCTCACAATCGAGGATGGCCCCATTACGGGATAGCCAATCCATGCCCAAAATCAAACCATATCCCGAAAAGCCCAAAACAAAGGCACTACATTCAAATTCTACGCTTAGAATAGAAATTTTCAATCCCAAACAGATCATAGACAAATGAGCTAGGCCCCCAATTGGATTTGAAACAATTAAGGGGTCCTCTACCATACTAGTTTTTAGGTGCAGAGATTCTACTAAAGCAGACGAGATAAAGGAGTGTGATGCGCCAGAATCAAACAAAGTGCGAACGGGGTGATCATAAAGATAAACTACACTTTCTACAGAAGTATTTGTACCTCGCTGTTGCAGAGGTGGCGCTTCTAGCACATGAACTTGTGCCCCTGAGGTGGATCCAGCCCTCTGCCCCTGTCCTCGTTTCTTTGGGCAGTCCTTAGCCATGTGGCCTGTCTCACCGCAAGAAAAGCACCCACCATTCATCTTGACCTTCTTTTTCCGGCAATCTTTCGCCAAGTGCCCTACTTTGCCGCAGAAATTACACTTCCTCTTCTCTTTGTTGCCTTTCCCGCCCTTCTTAAAGTCTGTCTTCTTAGGCTGCAAACCCTCTTTCTTCCCTTGAGAGTTTTCTGCCTTTGTCTCCTTCTTGCCCTTATCCTCTTCGTTCAGCAACGCCATCTGTACCAACCTTTCATACGTAGCTCCCATGGGTATATGGGTCATGGCCAAACTGTGTAACGGCTCATTCAACCCTTTGACAAAACGGAGAGCCTTCTTTTGCGGGGTGTTGACTAGGTCCAGTCCGAACCTAGCCAGCTCATCAAACTGATTAACATACTCTTTGACTGTCTTGTTCCCTTGCTTAAGAAATAAGAATTTTTCCAACTGCAAACTCCTTTCCGCATCTGAGAGAAATTTAGCCTCAAACCTTGCCCTAAAGTCCTCCCATGTTTCCACTGGTCTTTCAGCATTAGTGACTTCCCACCAGTAGGAAGCCTCGCCTTTAAGTAGCCATACTGCCAGTTGTACTTTCTGTCTATCCTCTACCTTAAAGATGACGAATAAGTCCTCGGTTTCTTTCAGCCAATTTCTAGCCGCCACGAAGGACTCAGTTCCATGAAAATCCTTTCCTCCCATAGCTTTAAAATCTTTACATATTTTAGCAAAGGTGTTTCCCTGCGGTGGAGGTGGAGGAAGAGGTGCTGCTGCAGCTGGATGATTTCCTGCAGCTGGGGGAGGAGGAACGGTAGGACCTGGCTGAGTGGCCCTTGCTTCTAAGAACCATCTAAACCAACCAGGTATTGGTACACCCTCCGGCAAGTTAAGTTCTTCGGACATGCTGAAACAAAAAGGATAGATTCAAAACGAAGGATAAGAGATAGTTCCTATGGCTTTGGGGGGGCTTTGCCTTTTAAAATAAAATAATATTTTATCTTTTAAAAATGCTTCTTTAAATTTCTTTTTTGAAAAATAAATTTTCAAAACTTTTTATCTTATCCGGTAAACCTATGCTCTGATACCAAGTGAAACACCCCACCTCCGTTAGGGTCACTCTCAAAGGGAATGCCCTAATTTTGGTGGAGGTTTATAAGTATAAATCACAGATGTACAAGACAGATATGATAACACATATTTTTGAACAGCGGAAAAACAACAACTTTTATTTCATTCAAATACGTGTTACACCAACCATAATTGTCTTACAACAAAAAAAACATAACATCTTCATAACTGTCTTGATTACATTATTTAAAGAAGCATAAAGAAAACATAAATAAACTACAAAAGCCCCATAATTGCAGTCCAAAACCATAGTCCAAAACGAAAAGGTCCAAGCAATATATTCTTTCTCTTCAAGCTGGATATGAAGGTTGGTCAAGCTGCGGTATTCCCTCCCTGTGGACCTTGGGGGGGAATGGAAGAAGAGAAGACGAAAGAAAAGTAGAGTTAGACATAAAGCCTGAGTAAGTCTAGGACTATTCAGTCTATGAATAAAGAACTGGGTATGATAAGTATAAACTAGAAATGGGAAAGCACCATAAACCAAGTTAAGTTGTCTAGGGTCGAATATACTATCGTACCCCATATTAATCTCTGTACCCATATAAACTAGTTCCCAACAGGCACCCCATAATCAGGGTGAAGTGATCCATTTTATGATGATCGGCTCCTACTCGCATAGTTACATGTGTCTTACGGCCCCCGATGTTGTAATTACCTATGTTGGTCCCACCATGGGGTGTATCAAGTCCCATGGTGGCGGCCCGACACAACTCTAGAATGCACAGGTATGCTACTGGTGTCCAGTGCCTTATTTTTCTGCGCCAGAGTGTGTGCACGCCCGCACCCCGTTAGAACCTACACTGCTACACCACCGCCGTCGATTTGACCTCTTACAGTCAGCCCAGTAATCGTGCCCAACCCTGTCTAGTTTCAGGGTATCATGATACGCCTTGTAGGGTAACTGCTGAAAAGGGTCCCCCGCTACTAGGTTTTCTATTTCTAGCCAACATGCCAAGTTGGTTAAGTGTTTTATAAACCTAACCCCCAAATCAGTCTGTTTAGTTTAGCATGTTCTATTTTGATTAAGTCTTAATTACTTAATCCTATCAATCCTGACTCAGCCTTAATTGTCTTATTAAAGCCTTGACCTCTCACATTAGACAGGTATTGTTATGGCTGCCTGTTGTCGGTTGGGTCCGGGCAGTCTTACGGCACAACTCAGTCTAACCTCGGGTGCTTATTGGGCTCCGTGTTTAACCACCCACATTGGATAGGTATTGTTGTGACTACTGGACAGCCGGGCGGTTCCGGGCAGGTTTACATCACAACTCAATCCAACCTCGGGTTAAACACATCGTATTTTCTACATTTACATATTTTGTCCCCTTTCTTTTTATATTTAAATATTTGCGGCCCATTATTAAAATTCATCTTTATTAATTAAGATTTATTTATGCCACTTAATTGTTTTTCAAGGTTGTTGGCCTGCGTCAAACATGCCAACACATGTGTTCTATATTTTAGCCCAAACGCCAATACCCCCATTTTACACGTTCGCTCAAATGTAAGGTGTGTTGGGTTTAATACTTAAACCCAATTTAGCCATATGAAAAGGGGAGGCTATAACATGATGTTTATAAGGTAACATAAAAAGGGGAGTGTGAACGCATGAACTTGCAACATAACGATTCAATTAACATAAGGTAGGCATATGTGAACTTGCAATTGAACAACATATAATATGAGCAATACTTAAACATGAATCATTCTATTCACATAATCATGGTATAAACAAACATGGATCATTCTATTCATGTAGTCATGGCATAAATAATACTTTAAACATGAACCATTCTAATCATATAATTATGGCATAATCATAATTGAACATGAATCCTTATATGGTCATGGCATAAACATAATTGAATATGAATCCTACTATTCATATAATCATGGTTTTTGTCCTATCTATGTAACTTGTAAGGGGATGTAATTCTAGTGTAATTTCTAATGTAACTTATGTGCCAAATATATTATCATATGATTATGATAACAACATAAGCCTAGAAAACATGTTTTTAACTAGGCATAATAACAAACATAGTTTAGTCATGTTCATAAAATTTATACAAGCTTACAAAGACGCTTGCTTTTGTCACTATCACAAAATCATGATTTTTATACTTGAACTATGATGCCACTTCCAACATAACCTTCATATAAATCATAATACTTAAGTGGATCAAATTACACTAAAGATGACTATGGAATTATACATCATGTTGGCATAAAAATAAATCATATACTTGCATGAATTTCAAATAAACTATTACAACATATAGTTGTTGTTTCAACATGAATCTTATATTTGCAATTATCAAATGGATGTTGTAAATAACTACCACAAACATATAGTTTTCCATATGAATCATATGCTAGCATGAATTCCAATCAAAATTCCACAACATGTGGTTGCCATCATAAACCATATACTTGTATGAATCAAACCATAGCATTGCCAAATCGTTTAGAATCAAAATAACATACAAATATGAGTCATTATCGCCACAATTCCATTTCGTTTTCAACGCAAATCGCGTACTTACAAATATCCAATCGTATACCATAATATTCCCAAATCGTTTCGCATCAAAGCAACATACAAATTATTATCGCCACAATTCCATTTCTTACATTACACAAATCAACACAATTATTTAATTCACATCGGAATAGCACTCTACTTACAGCGTATGACGAATCTTCAATTCAGGAATCTGAATTCTGAATTTGGAGATGTTATCCTTTGTTGTAGGCGTTGCTTTAATTTGATTAACGTTGCTTTAAGCTTTTGATTAACTCCTAATTGTCTCTTTATTTTCTGACGGCTATCCTCAGTCTCTCCTCAGCAGCATGACGGTCTCATCTCCATTTTAGTTTATGTGAATTAGGGTTAGTCTTAGGTCCTTTTTATAGAGTTTCTGAGTTGATTTAGACCGTCGATGGAGCTTGGTTTAATAATAGTCGTTCGTTCAAAGAAGACACCAACCAGGAGCTGACACCTAGCCCTAGTGACAAGGCAAGGCTCAGAAAATCGACCAAACACTGACTAGGCCAGCCAAGGTGGGCTGGGTTCGACCTGGCTCAGGGGCCAGGTCGACTCCCAGGTCGACCCCCAGGTCGACTGGGGAGTCGACCTGCCTGGGCAGGTCGACACCCAGGTCGACTCCCAGGTCGACCTGGCCTGGCAGGTCGACCCTAGGTTGACCTGGTGGGTTTGGGCGGGAATTTTCCCGCCTACTCTGATTGGGCTGAATTTTAATTCTGTTTTCGAATTTTGAATTTTCTGAAACTTCATCGGGCCATAATTTGGTCATACGGACTTCGTTTTTCAAAAACTCGGACTCTATTTCGCGTATTTTTCCGAGACGAACGCAATGGAGAATCCCGTTTCCCTTAATACTTTGTTTTGAAATTAGTTATACTTTAATTTGTAAATTTCACAGTTATAGAATACACGGGGTGTTACAGATACCCTGAACTAGGCAGGGTGGGGCACGATTACTGGGCTGATTGTAAGCGGTCAAAGCGACGGCGGTTGGTGCACAGTGTGGGTTCTAACGGAGTGCAGGCGTGCGCACACTCCGGAGCAGACAAGTCAGGGCACTGGGGCATCGGTAGTATACCCTATGCATTCTAGGAATTGTGTGTCGGGCCGCCACTATGGGACTTGATACACCCCATGGTGGGACCAGCATAGGTATCTACAATCGAATAGGGCCGTATGACACACGCGACACAGGCGTACAGATAGGGAGCCGATCGATAGGGTAGTAAGGGTACAACTAACATCTTCATAGCAATTGGTCTGATTGAGGTGGAATCCTCATACTAGATGTATACCTAAAGGCTACCACAACTGCGGGGATTGGGATCGCATTGCAATATTAGCATTTGATATAAATCACTAGTTAGGACACTAGTTAGGTAGTGCAGAGAAATTAGATATCATTTTAATGGTGAAGCCTAAGAAACCTTGTGATGTTATTCTTGATAGAAACCTTGCGATGTAATACTTGATAGGAATTATGGGATGTTATACTTGATTTATCGTGCCTGTAGCTTACCTTGCCATCATGCTTATGTTTACATTCAGTTTATTCATGTCATGTTATCTTTACCTAACTTTATGCTGAAAGTCACTAGGACTTACTCAGTCTTTATGACTGACCTGTTTTGTTTTGCCTCTTTTTCTTCCGTTCCCCCCCCCCCAGGTTCACAGGGTGGGAATACAGCTTAGTTCGGACCTTACCAAGCCCCAAGGCTCTTTCAAGTAAGGCTTGGATTCCTCTTGGCTATGGCTTGCTTTGCTTTATTGGGGAATACTACGGTTTATTTTTATGCTTCTTTGTTTTTGAGCAAGACAGATATTTTAGCTATGTATTTGGGTATTGGAAGTTGATGGGCTTTTATTGTAAACAATTCTACCTAATAAATGATTTGAAGTACTTCTACTTTACTTTCCGCTGTTTTATATATGTCTGTCTTGTAATATTTCTGTTCCAGTACCCATAATGCTCCATTGAAGTTAAGGCATTCCCTTTGTGAGTGACCTTAACGGATGTAGGGTGTTACATTTGGTATCAGAGCAGAAGGTTACCAGACTGGGCAAAAGCTTTTAAAAACCTTCTGAAATTATTTTCAAAACGTTTACAAAGAAGCGTTCTCCTAAAGAAAAGTTTTGTTTTACGAAAGGCATATTCCCCAAAGCCACATGCACTATCTTTTGATTCTCTCATTGAATCTTTTCTTTACCCTCTTTTCACCATAGTTCTCTATGCGTACGACTCATGTCGGAGGGCAAAGAAGTGCCCAACCTCCATCTGTAGCCGCAGTAGTTCCATCTGCGTCTAATCTTATTTCAAGCTTTGTACAATTGTCGTGCGATGGAGGTAGCTTCCAAGAAAACTTGTCAACAAGCTATACAAGGATAGTAAGAACATCCAAGAAGGAGGAAAAAGGTGAAAGGAGAGAGGCCAAAGTGAAAGGAATAAGTAAAACCCATGGCAAGAGAAAGTATCTTTAGTATGGTAAGAAGGGACGTGTAGTTAAGTATTATAGGACAAGGACAAGGGCAAAAGACAAGATCGTCGAGAGGGCAATTGTATGCTCTCACTACTAGCATACCTAAGAGAGGTGGTAACGTTTCTGTTAAAGGTTTAGCTTTTCTTTTCTATCATCCCACTAGAACTTTGTTTTTGTACATCGCATCCTTTTAATTATGCTTCGATAGTTGAGTCTCTACACCTTAGTACTAGCGTAGTAGAGGATCCCATTTTTGTCTCAAATCCTATTGGGGAATCGGCTCATTTATTGATGACTTGTTTGGATTTGAGGATGTCTACGCTAAGTGTTGGGTTTAGAAGTATTGCTTATGTTTTTAGGCTATGGGTTGATTGTAGGAATGGAGTGGTTATCCAGAAATTGTACCATTCTTGAGTATGAAAAAAGAGGGTAGTTAGACTCTTGACTTGCCTTAGTAATGCCCTCGGAGCCTCGTGTAACCCTTAGGGTTATACCATGATTAATTACCTAGAATCTCTAGATACATTTATTGATCCGCTCGAGTAGCGTTCGCCACTAAGGCGGATGGTTCATTTCGCTTATGCATGAGTTATAAAGAATCACCTTAGTAAGTACATTTGGAAACATGGTTGAAATTTGTTTATTTTCAAGAGATAATTCATCAATGTGGAATACCTTCTAGTAAGTGAACGAGATCCAAGATTCACTAGTGAATTTTGGAGAGCTTGCATGAAACCATGAGTACGCAGTTATGTTTGAGTCAAGTATACTAGAAGGAGAATAAGTGAAAGTGGAACGAGGGGCAACAGTGAAATGGATTCCAACTCATATTTTGGAAACAAGAATTAAGAAGCTACGAAATTGTGAAGTTAAAGACGGTCAAAGCACAATGGAGTTAAGCTCAAGGAAATGAGACTTAGAAGATTGAAGACTAGATTCACGCATCATATCTCTTTTTAAGCGTATATCCTTGATCCCACTTTTCCTGTAGAGCTTACTCACATGTTATCTTTTGTGTATATCCTCTCGGTCCTATTCTCAATCCAATTTCTGTTGCAAACCCCATAGGGAGTATGACTCATCTGTTGGTAACACATGTTGGGGCTTGAGGGTGTTCGTTAGGTTGACTAAACTTTTTGGGTTTTATAGGATATGGGTTAGTTTTAGGAAGGGATTTCCTGTGACCTAAAAGGAGTTCGTCATGCTTAGTTTCTTAGAAACATATATATATTGGTTGGGTTGAGTAATTCTTTGGGTGTCAGTCTGATGTTTATTTCGGTCTTCGGGGCTGATGCTTAGGGGGTTCTTCTCCTAATCAGGATATATGTGGCGTAGATTTCCAGTTTTGACATTGCCTAATGAGCACAAAGTTTTTACTTGCTTCTGTCTTTCGACTATATCTTTAGATAGGAACAATTGGGTGTAAACATGTGTTTGAGACATGTTATGATTGATGGTTGCAAATGGCTGCAAGTGGTTGCTAGTGGTTGCTCGTGGATGCATTTACACGTTAGGCACTTGATCGGCTCAGTCACCTTTCATACTGCATATGCATGAGTGTTTATACTTGTTTATGGATGAATTTGAATGTGTTATCATATGGATGCTGCATTTCGATGAACGGTTGGGCACACATGCAGAATTAATATGTATCATTAGGAATCTTTTTGCATACATATTGGATGCATGGCACTATCATGGTTTGCATTAAGGAGGTCAACTGAATCAGTAGACCGCCTAATTTTGCATTAGATACGAACATGTACACACACTGTGCATATAAACATGAAAGCATTAGAAGCCTTTAAGGACAATGGATGCCTGTGTTTGATGGCTGAGTAGATGGACGATTGGATGGTAGGATATGCATTCTCCTAGACTTGAAGATTTCGGGGACGAAATCCTTTAAGGAAGGGAGAATGTAACACCCCGTATTTCTGTTAACACTAAAGTTGCTAATTAAATAATAAATGTGTAAAGGGGAGATGTATCTAATGTGCATACGAATAAATGTGTAAAGGGGAGATGTATCTAATGTGCATACAAATAAATGTGTAAAGGGGAGATATATCTAATGTGTACGTATTTATATTTAATGGATTGACAAATAATAATAAATGTTGATAATGTACATTAAGAAAGTAATTACGACATAATTTGAAATAGGAGTAATTTACAGCCCTTAAATTGTGAACATAATTGGCTCCTCTTTAGAACGGATGGCTTTGATTAACCCTGGCTTCATCGATGGCTCAAATTAACTTGCAATTCTATATATACACCCTAGGTCTCTAGACTAAAATTCACATAAAAATAAAAACTGGAGCCGCCATGCTATCGGGAGAATACTAAGGAGAGCCTCCACTTGAAGAGATGAACAACAAATCAATTCAAAGCTAATCTATTCAACTCATATCAAAGAATAAAGCATCAACAATGGTTCAAACAATAAATCAGCAACGCCGCAACATTTCTACAACAAAACCAATTCTTAATTCATTAGTCATGCTAAGTAAGTTCTAGTTATTTTCAGATCCTTAATTATAATATGGCGATGAAATAAAGTGAAATTGATGTAAGTTTAGCTACATTTTTAGAATGCGAATTAATATGAATATCATGTGTTGCGATGAAATGATAATAGTACGATACTCGTTATGTTATTAATATACGTTTTTGATTTGATTCTATTATCATGTTGAATTGAGAATTATTAAGTATGATGTTTATTATGTTTTATAATATTAATCTATGTCAGTGACTTGATTCTATTATCATGTTAAATTTGGGATTATTGGATTAGATTATTTGTATAAGCATAGACTTGGATTGTAACATCTTATAAGAATTGTGTAGTTTATTATGCAAGTTTATGTAGTGAAGTTATGCGACCAATTGTCAAATCTATATGTTCATGTTTATGCAAGACTTATGCCATGTTCACACTTATCATATGTTGGGATTAATTTGCAAGTATGTTTAAATCTATGTTACTAATTAACACATGTGTATGTTGATTAGCCTATGTTGCTCACTCACATATACGTATGTTGATTTGCCTATGTTGCAAATTAACATATGTATATGGATTAGTTCATATTGCTAATTCTCATGTATGTTGTTAATATGGCCTATGTTAAAAAACACATATATGTTGAGTTAGCCTATAAGTGCAAGTTCATACCTATGACATTATAATGTTTATGTTAGTCTTTTTGCAAGTTTGTACCTATGACATTATAATGTTCATGTTAGCTATTTTGCAAGTTCACCCCTAAAATATTCATGTTTGTTATTTTGCAAGTTCACCCCTAAAATGTTCATGTTAGTTATTTTGCAAGTACACCCTATTATGTTCATATTGATTATGCCATCAATACCAAAGTTATACCCTTGTCATGTTTATGCTAATTTATGCCAATTTGCGTATATTAAATTAGGCTAAGTTTTTAGCCTAATACTTTACACCAAAAATCATGCGAACGTAAATTAGGCTGAGATGGTTATCCTAATATTGGATGGGGTAACGTTGGGTTAAAATGATAATTTTAGGAAAACTTGCCATAAATTGGTCATTAATCACATAAGTGATTTATGGCATAAAAAGGCATTAATTACCTTAATTAATGAGATTAACTGGAAACGAATGTGACAGTAATTTGAATATTTTCTAATTTACATATTGGTCATTAATCACATAAGTGATTTATGGCATAAAAAGGCATTTATTACCTTAATTAATGAGATTAATTGGAAATGAATGTGACAGTAATTTGAATTTGAATAATTTACATAATTAAAATGTAAATTAGAAATTACGAATATGCTTAGCACGAGGTTGGATTTAGTTGTGATGTAAACCTGCCCGGACCCGCTCGGCTGTCCGGTAATCACAACGATACCTATCCAATGTGAGTGGCTAAGCATTAGGCCTAATAAAGACCCGAGGTTAGACTGAGTTGTGGCGTAAGACTGCCTGGACCCAACCGGCATACAGGCAGCCACAACAATATATGTCTAATCTAAGAGGTTGGTGCTCTAATAAGACAATTAGAGCTAAGTTACGACTGATAGGGTTAAGTCAATTTAATAAATACTTAACCAAATTCAACATGTTAACTAAATTGGTGGGTAGGGTTAGGTTAATCTGGACACTTAACCAATTTAATATGTTGACTAGGGGAGTGGGTAAGGTTAAGCAAATGTTTAACCATTATAACATGATTAACTGGACTAGTGATTGAGGTTAAGTTAATTAGAACACTTAACCATAGAAACATGTTGGTTTGACAAATGATTGAGGTTAAGTAAGTTAGAAACACTTAACCAATATAACATGAATAACTAGGGTTAAGGCCGCTTAACCAGTATAACAAGATGGGTGACTGGGGTTAGGTTAACAGGAAACACTTAACCGCTGTAACAGGTTAGTTAAACAGATTGTGAGGTTAAGTTAACACCAGGAGGCAACACTTAACCAGAGTAACATGATAAGTAGGAGGGTTAAGTTAATTGGAATTTATTAATGACACTTAACCACAACAACCTGAGGAGCACGTGGGGTTAAGTTAACAATTAAAAACACTTAACCAATATGATATGAGGAATGGGCGGGTTAAATTAACATGAATAAACAAATACTTAACCATAAAATAAATATGATTGAATCAGTGGAAGGGTTAAGTACATATCACGGTTGGTGGGTAATATCAGTAAATATAGGCCTACAAACTTAACCGTTAATGAACATGCTTGAATCGGTGGGAGGGTTAAGTACATCACGGGTAGGGGGGTAATATCTGTATATATAGGCCCACAGACTTAACCAATAGGAAACCCTGGTAACGGGGACCCATTTCAGCAGTAACCCAATTAGGTATCAATGATACCCTGAACTAGGCAGGGTGGGGCACGATTACTGGGTTGATTGTAAGCGGTCAAAGCGACGACGGCTGGTGCACAGTATGGGTTCTAACGGAGTGCGGGTGTGCACACACTCCGGAGCTGACAAGTCAGGGCACTGGGGCATCAGTAGTATACCCTATGCATTCTAGGAATTGTGTGTCGGGCCGCCACTATGGGACTTGATACACCCCATGGTGGGACCAGCATAGGTATCTACAATCGAATAGGGCCGTATGATACACGCGACACAGGCGTACAGATAGGGAGCCGATCGATAGGGTAGTAAGGGTACATCTAACATCTTCATAGCAATTGGTCTGATTGAGGTGGAATCCTCATACTAGATGTATACCTAAAGGCTACCACAACTGCGGGGATTGGGATCGCGTTGCAATATTAGCATTTGATATAAATCACTAGTTAGGACACTAGTTAGGTGGTGCAGAGCAATTAGATATCATTTTAATGGTGAAGCCTAAGAAACCTTGCGATGTTATTCTTGATATAAACCATGCGATGTAATACTTGATAGGAATTATGGGATGTTATACTTGATTTATCGTGCCTGTAGCTTACCTTGCCATCATGCTTATGTTTACTTTCAGTTTATTCATGCCATGTTATCTTTACCTAATTTTATGCTGAAAGTCACTAGGACTTACTCAGTCTTTATGACTGACCCATTTTGTTTCGCCTCTTTTTCTTCCGTTCCCCCCCCACCCCCCACCCCCTATGACGACCCCATTCCCGATAAGACGGTGGCAAGGGTAATCTTTGGAATATAACACATAAACAGATAATAACAGAACAGAAATAGATAAATACCCCAGATGATGAACAATAGAATATAGTGGGTAAAAGTAATCATCAGAGTTACACAGTATACAGGATTATACTTAGTACAAAATACAGTTCAACTATACATAAATGTCTACTGCGGAAAAGAAAACATAATATGTACAACAGGAGCTGAACAGCATAAAAAGAGATAAATGATAGAGTCCATCTTCAGCTCCAGCTATCCAGAAAGAGCCTGCTAAAACCTGAATACAAGGCTGCCCGTGTAGAAATAGGGTCACCCGAGTTTGCAAGTGAAACAAACTACGAGTCAGTTATGGGACTGGTACGAGAAATCTACTTAACACATTTTCAAATATGGCTAATCACAGGACCACGCCACTTTCGCGGAACGGGTTTACTCCATTGGATTGTCAGTGCTTTAAAACAAATAAATCTTTTAAACATCGCAATGTTTTTTTTATAAAAATGAAGCCATTATAAGACTCAGTTCCCATCACACAATGCAACACACACCAGAGGATAGAGTTTTACCTTATAATGGCCAAAATATGCTTGATACAAGCAAAACAAATCATTTGATATTATTGCTAGTGTATATATGTTTCAAAATCAATTTCAATCATAACTATCAATCATAGACGGCATGGGTACCATATATCATGTCGCCATATGTATATATACAATCAAAACCGCACGATGTCGTATTTGGAAATTGGATTTCCGTCATGAACCGAGGCAAAAGATAGTCCTCACCGAATTCGAGACTCTCTAGCCCGAGCCTCAGGCTACAGCCGCAACTGCACCTAGGAGCCACAGGGCCGGTCCACCGATGTGGATTAAAATGCCTGAACACTGCGTTTCCCCGCCCTTTGGGGCGTAAATGAGCCCAATGACTCCATCGGTCCCAGATCGACCGATATATCCGAGGCGCCTCGCAACAGCAACAACCACACAGGTGAAAAGTATATAAATGTCAGGGCTGGTAGGTCACTGACACCACCCTAGCTAGAAAGAAACGCATGTCCTCCCTGGATCCTTCTCCCGTTTCTGGTCCATCCCGGGGTGTGAGGCTCGCGAATTCACGTTATACACAAAGCTATGCCACACAGGCTGTGCTTTGATCATCAACCACAAGACTTTGCTTTTCAACAGCAGCCTTGATCATCTATCACTTAGGCGTGCCACACAGCCAATCCACCCCGTGCGACTGATTTCTATCGATATATAACCTCTGGGCTCGTACGTCTCAGAGAAGGGCGTTAAGCAAGAGAATAAATTCTCCGCTGCCAAACAGATATATATATATATATATAATAGAGATCAATCTGCATAGAACAAAATCCAATGTCAGACACGCAGTCCATTTATAAGTTCGTTCTGGGCCTGAACGAAATTGGAGGCACTCAATACCTCGCATATCCGTACAATCAACATGTACGTCCGGGTGGCTACTACCTCAACCCCGTCAAGGTAGCTACTCCTATCATGAGCATCAGTAGCACCCCTCCATTCGACGTGAAGATTATCGGTCTTGCACCGTCTTCATATCTGCGACCTTCAATCGTCGGTCAGTTATTTGAAATGAGAATTAACTCGGCCTTTTCAAATACCTCACGTATTTAGAATTTCAAATCAATTTATTTCAATGGTTAAATCATTCGACAACACCCATTTTGTTCTTTAATGTAATTTCCACACCAAACACATTCAACCATCAAATATCAAATAAATCAAGCAAATTCATTTTATTTCCATTCCATATCATTTATAATATTTTATCCCGATTTATCGCTATTTTTATTTATTTAAAAATAGCCAATCCATCCAAACAATGCTTCAGGCCATAACGCGGCCGTGGCGCTGTTTTTCTCCAGATTTGATTTACACATATTTAAAAATCTAACCGTTGGATCTGCACAAAATTTATATCATTAAAAAGATCGTTTCAAAACAAATCCAACGGTTTCAGTTTTGGGAAAATCCGACGGTCGGATCTCCCACACTAATCATTTGAAGTTATGATTTCAAAATACGAACTGCAGCGTCGTTATTTGATTTAATTTAATTATATATATATATATATAAATATAATCGATTCTCGCGCTGTTTTACTTCAGGTTTGAACTAAACATTCCAGACAATCCAGCCATTGGATCTTTACAAAATTGGTGCCATTGGAAAGATATTTCCAAGGCGAACCCAACAGTTGTGGTTTCGGGATAATCCGATGGTCGGATCTCCCGCACTAATCGTTCGAAATCACGGTTTCAAAATACAAACTGCAGCTTCGTTATTCGATATATTATAATTATATATATTTCTGTATATTTCATTCTTCGATTTCAAAACCATTTTCACTTCGCACTATAGATAAAAATGATATTTTTATCTAACAGACATTTATTCCAACACTTCACTATTTTCAACAATTCATGTATATAATAAAAATGAGATTTTTATTGTAAAACAATTTATTTCAAAACACGATTATTTTATATAGTTCATATAGATAATGAAAATATGATTTTTATTATAAAACAATTTATTTCAAAGCACGATTATTTTATATAGTTCATATAGATGATGAAAATATGATTTTTATATTTAGAACATGAACACCATTCAACACATGAATTCCAGTTCAACGAATGAAAATAATTCAAACACATGAATATTATTCAAAAATTTCGGCAGCATAACGGCAGGGTAGTTAAAACCGGGACTGTCCCTAGTACGGCTCCTCGCTCTACCTTAAAACCTCGCGGTTTTTGACAATGGGGAATCATGCATCTAGTTCGCACGCAGGCGGCATGTATATATTTTTCATTTCCACAAACTAATCCTATGTGGATTCAACCAAATATTTGTCAACCACAAATGGGTATTTTTCAACTACAATCAACCAATATCCACCACAAACAATTCCAATCAACCATTCGTTATCAATCAAATTTCACACCAATCACAACCAATAAATATCGTCCATGGTTTGTGGATGAGGGGCGTATATATATATAGCAATTCACTTCTATTTCAACACATATATAATTTTACAACGCATATATAACTTATACATCGAACGTACAACTTATACAACGCTTATACATGAGGTGTACAACGCTTATATAACTCATACATCGACTATATAATTTATACATCGTCGTTTTCCATATCGTTTAAAATTAGAAATCTCACATTGGGTTCCACTCCACCAAAAATAGCAGAAGGCTCAGAAAAATATGCGGTCTCTTCTAGAATGTAGAAAACATCCACACGAGTCCACTGTTTCTTGTTTCACTGGATTTCGATAAGAAACGAAGAAGATATCATTTTTAGAAGTTAATTGAATTTCGCGACGGTTCTAAACTGTTGGAACAGTTCAAAAATATAGAACCCGTACCTCTGCCCTTTTTATTCGAAACTAGGTTTCGAATTATTTGCTAATCCGTTGCTTGTTGTTTCGATCAGCTGGCGTGACGTTGTCGAGGGTGGAGAGGGCTCCACGGCGCCACCACTGGTGGTCAACTCGGCGGCGGCAGGAGAAAGATCTGGCGGCTTGAACGTCGATGCTTTGGGGGCCAGAGCTCTCGATTTACTCCACGAAAAAATCCCTAATTACTATGGATTAGAAGAGGTTGACGAGCACTTCAAAAGCCTTAACTGCGGCAGGGGCTATCGGTGCGTGTGGAGGAAGTTAGAGTGGAGAGAAGTTTCGAGGAGGAGCCGCCGTTCATCAAGAGGAATATCGGGGAGAGAGAAAAGTTTCTGACCAATGAATTTTTTTATATATATTTTAAAATCTCTAAAATACCCTCTTCCACCCACGAACACCGATCCAAACCCAACGACTGTCGTCCCTAGTGTTTTACCCCCATTCTGAACACAATGGGATATGTTTCGTAGGCCTATTCGACTGTTTCAATCAGTTTTACTTCAAATTGAAATATATAACATTCAATATTCAATTTGAACGTACATTTCGATTTGCCGGGGCCACAAATTAATTCGAAAAATTCCAGAAAAATAAATCTAGCTATGTTTTGACGATATGGTCCCAACAAAACTAGTTTCTTCGAATTCTGAGACCGTTTGCAAAAAGGCCCATTTCTGGTCGATCCAATTTAACTGTAATTGACCAAAACACATTTTCCTTTGCCACGCTCACATACTAGCTTCAAAAATTATGAAATTTGAAACCTAGCAATAACTTCACATCCCGGACCCAACAAAAGTGGTTTCGTCGAATTCCGAGGTCGTATGCAAAATGGCCAATTTCACGGGCTATATAATTTCCATAGCGACCTTTCTGAAAATTCATTTGGCCATAACTTTTGCTTTCCGCTATGAAACTTCGATTTTTCAGATTCGTTGGAAAGGTATTCACTAACAGATTTAAATATTTTTGGTTTCACTCAAATCCGTTTTGTTTTGCACCCGGTACAGTCTGACAAAGTTTGAATTCAATTTTTGAAACTGCAGTGCCATCCCAAGCCTTGTTTATAATTAGAATTAATTATATTCGTTTTCAATTGTCGATTCAAACTCAGTTTTCATTGATATTATTTAAAATATTTATTTTAAATATTTAAAATCCACTATTTTAGCCAATTTAAAATTTTTAAATTGGTTCAGATTTTCCGGGTCGTTACACCCCCCTAGGTTCACAGGGTGGGAATACAGCTTAGTTCGGATCTTACCAAGCCCCAAGGCTCTTTCATGTAAGGCTTGGATTCCTCTTGGCTATGGCTTGCTTTTCTTTATTGGGGAATACTACAGTTTATTTTTATGCTTCTTTGTTTTTGAGAAAGACAGATATTTTAGCTATGTATTTGGGATTTGGAAGTTGATGGGCTTTTATTGTAAACAATTCTACTTAATAAATGATTTGAAGTACTTCTACTTTACTTTCCGTTGTTTTATATATGTCTGTCTTGTAATATTTCTGTTTCAGTACCCATAATGCTCCATTGAAGTTAAGGCATTCCCTTTGTGAGTGACCTTAACGGATGTGGGGTGTTACAGAAACACTAAATTATTGTAAGATTTTAGATTTCATGACAATCAGACACCTCCCATGATCGTACGAGCCAGAAACATCTAACGAAAATTTAAAAGAAAAGTATAATAGACAAAAAACACGTATACAACAACTACCACGCATCCTTATTTCCTCTTCCTTCTTTTTCTCTAAACCCGGTACCTCGGTTCTCCTCTCTTCCCTTTTTCATTCTCGAACACTCAGATCCACTTTCCACTTTTATCACGGCTATCTCTTTCCTCCTTCTTTCCCCAAATCGATTTCACTCATCGAATAAGAAAGTCCCCTCCTCCCAAAAATCATTCTCCACCATTCTCGTACCCCGCGCCTTGTCCCTTTTCCGATATCAAAACCTATATCGCATCCAAATCCAGAAAACCGACTCCACCTATAGCCGACTTTCAAAGTCGCCTGCGAGTCACCTCGTGCAGGCATCTCTTTTGATGCCCTTCAAACTCATCGAACCACATTTACTCACCACCCTTCTCCAAGCCATCTTCACCTTCATATGCGGAAAAAAGTACATGAATATTTCGCGAGCCAAAGAAATCCATAAAACCCTAGATCGACATTCCCAATTTTCAGCAAAGTCGATACCCTTATCTAGTCTGCGACGTTTTGCATGAGAGATTAGCATTCTAGGATTTCAACTTGGGCTAGATGAAGGTAAGAGGAGGGCATGGTTGCTGATGTGTTCAGTAAATGGAATTAGTAGCAAGTTGAATTTGAGGAAGAAGAGATTAGCTGAAGGTAAATATTTTAGTTTTAAATTTATTTAATCAAATTATCAACTGCATATGAAAATTTATAAATGTAAAACATAAATCATATTAGATTCATACTGAGCATCGTTTGTCGCCTTGAGCTAGTAGCGCCATTTACTGCTTTTCAGAATTAGAGTGATGAATTTTTAGTATTTTGGAATTTAGGCTAAATCGAACAATGTTTGGCTGTAGTAAATTCAATCTCTTCAATAATATCCAAAACCACAAAAGGTGAGTTTTCCTTCCTCACGACTAGCCTTTTTATTAAGTGAATTAAATCTTTTGAAATGTTATATGGAATGTTAAGATGCATTAGAAATTCATGATGATTTTCTAAATGACTTGTGCTCATGTGACACGTACACATATGAAATAAACGACACAATAAAACTTGTTATGTCGTTGGTTGCTATATTCTGATTGCTGTGTGATATTTGTGATGTTTTTATTTATTTTATTTTGTTCTCACACTACAAGTTCCCTTAAATTTTGGAAAAAACATTATGGTTGAAATATACTCAAATGACTGTATAGATTTAGAAAATAAATTTGAATCGTTTTGGAATACTGGTTGAAATGATAAATACCTACGATTTGAATTAAAAATAAAAATGGATTCAAATGATACATATCTGTATCACTTAACAATAGAATAGAAAATTATATGCGAACGCCATGGTCAATAAATATAAACTATTTCTGAAAATTTTAAAGTATGCATCGATTTAGAAATTTGATGTTGATATCTTAGTTCAAATTAAAATTTAATATCTAAACTAGAATTTATGAATTTAAGGAAATTTGACATAAACAGACGATTTAACAAAGTTGGATTTATTATTTGAAAATAATATTGTTTTTAGAAATATTAGAAGTAAATTAGATTTATAATTTATTTTTGATCTGGAGGTTATAATTTAGGTTTAAAGAATGTGTCAAATATTGGGACATAAAATTTATAAGTCAAAACTTATTTGATTTAATAAATGGTGATAAAATCTAACTTTTTTTTTGAATAGTTGATATGTAAATTCGATTAAAGATCTTAAAGGTTTTAAAAAATATTGTTTGTTTAAATTATATTGAATAAAAAGATTGGGGCCAAATTGACATAAGAATTGTATTAAACTCCAATAGTTTAAGATTTTGATTTGATTGAAAAATTTTAAATTTGTGAATAATTGATTAAGTAATAAGCTGAATACTGGAATCTGAAGGTTGATTTAAAACCAATGCAATGAAATAAATGTAGAATTTAAGCTTTCAAACCAAACTGAAATTAAGGAATTAAAGTGGAGTTCACATTATAACCTAATTTGAACACTTGGATTTAAATTTGAAAAGTATACAAGTTGATCTTAAGTTAAATTGAATTTAACCTTGAAATATGTTTAATGATTAAGTCGAATTTTGAAAGTTTGGATAATTGTTTCGGATTGGAATATTCCTTGAAGTTAGTATTATCTTATTTTACAACAAATATATATACTACCACTATTTTATTAAAACTATTTATATTAAACTTATCTATCTTATTTAAATTATATGTATGTAAAACTTAACTATCTCACTAAAATTTTTACACTAAATCTATTTATTTTATATAAATTATTTTATACAAATCTATCCACTTTAATTAAACTATTTTATGTCAACTTAACTATTATATTTAAACTGCTACATTTAATTTAACCATTTTAAAATAAAAGGATATATTTCCAATTCGAGCAATTTAAAATCCAAAATGATTGAATTTAAAGATTCAATTGAATAACGATATATTTTTGATATAAGTCCAAATCGAATGTGAAGTTTTGAAAATAAATTTACTCATAAATGTAAATTAAAACTTGAAGTGATATCAAATGAAATGTTGATGATGAATCGATTAATAAATATTAATTTGGAATTTGAAGCGATATGGAATAATAGAGTTGATTTGACAAATTGATAATAAAATCAATACTTGACGTAAATTGATTTTCGATATCGTAATAAAATCTCAAATGTAATCGCCACGATGTGAAAAATGTAAATGTTTGATGTTTAAAGAGACCAGAGTCAGTATTGCCATATTCTTTGCCAATACCGATATCACTTTAACAACTGTGCACGTGGTGGAGAATCCAGAATAAAGTAGGATGGTTTGGCGAATGCTACTGGAATGAAGTAAGAGAACGATGATGGAAGTCCTTGACCTTCGAGTCATAATTAATATGACTAAAACAGGAGACATATCCGGCTTAGTAAGGTCGCACCTTCAACCAGACACACTTCTTCGACACCATATCTCTTACTATTGTGATTGATTGGTGTCCACCTTCGATTTATGGGAGTGTTGTACATGGTGGACAGTAGTTGCGGTTATGCGTTACCACCTGCCTGGGGGCCGCATTCTAGTAGAATCCTACCATCTGGCATTAGCCTCAGTGCCTTGTCATATTATCCTGACCGATCCCCCTACGATTTTGATTTAACTTTTTCGTATCGTGGCGCTTCCCTATCTATCGACGTATTGGTGATTTATTTGCAATGTGTACGTCAACGTCTGTAAACGATGTAAGGATAAAAATGTAATCCCACTTAGCTATTTTATTTATATTTACTTTACTGAATAGACACTATTATGATAGCATGTTTAAAACGGGTGCTTGTCCTCTATGATTTATGATCCTGATACCATTGCACGTTTTGTCCTTTTCTTCTTCTCTCTCCTCGCCCTGCCCACTGCCGTGCTTCCCTCTGCACCCTCTCGCCACACCCTGTTCTTCACCGCTTTCAAATTTCCCTATCACACTTCTCCGCCTTGTCCTCCTCCTCGTCTCCAGCCCACCCTCTCCGCCATGAGATTCCCCTGCCCCCTCTTCATCTGGTCGTCCACGGTTCTCTTCGGTGACGTTCCTTCCAATTTTATGGGGTTTTCTTGGTAGAGTGGCACTGCCAGCAATGGCATCCACTGTAGACCGCAACTTCTCTCCTCTTTCCAGCCAGGCCCGCCCTGATTTCTCTTTGTCCACCACTGTTGAACCCGTTGGATCCTTCACCCCTTCCCTTATAGCTCTTGCTCCCCCACTTCGCACATTGCACTGAAAATCTTCTTAATTTTAGTCCTTGGACAACCCAAAAGTAGCCCGCCTAAGTCATTTATCAAGGGGGAACTGGTAGTATTCTTCTAGGTTGAGCAGATCTCAAGATTTACTAGCTTGCTTCAACTCTCATTTATTGGTAGATTTACTACTATGCATCCACCTATCGAACATATCCGTAAGGTTTTCACTAGAATTCTCTTTGATTGCACAAGCTAAGATTGGTGTTATAGATGATCGGCATATTCTTATTTAGTTATTTAATGAGGTGGATTACCTCCATAGAGCAATTGATGATTTTAAACACTTATATGAAAGTTTTTAAATGGTCCATTAACTTTCATCCGCATCTTGATGGTCTATTATTTCCCATTTGGACTTCTTTCCCCTCTCACCGACTCATCTTTACAACAAAGAGGCTCTAGAAGCTTTGTGTGATCAAATTGGCCAATCTTTGAATGTGGATGAAGCTACCATAAATAGGAATTGTCTAGTCTCGCTTGTGCTTGTGTGGAGATGGATTTATGTCATGTACCATTACAAAGAATATTTGTTGGACAAAATGGGTGTGACTTTTGGCAGTATATTAAGTACAAAAATCTTCTGATTTATTGTCTAAAATGCAGGAAATTAGGACACAGTCCACTCCCGAATTGTAAAGAAGTATTCGTTAATCACAATCTAGAAGCGAATCTCCCAAAAAATTCGCATCCTAAAACTAGTGGCCATAACATGCAAACTATGCCTTCTGTAATCAACGGTTCGAAAAATAACGAGTTTTCTCAGTCCGAAAAATACCCAACTAAACAAAGCATACCATAAAGAACAAAGTATTGGGCTCGGGTCTCAAAAACTCTGATAGACGCCTCGACCTCTCTGGCTGTTGGCACCTCATCTCATTCATTGCATCATTCACACATTAGCAAATCCAAACCGATCTACAAAAGTTTACCTCTCGACCAGATCATTGCGCAGTCTACGTCTTTTCTAGCTGCTAGTTTTCAAGCTTCGGATTCCGCAACCCTTCATCACATGTCAGCCTTGACGAGTATTCAAACTGATAGTATTGTGGTTTAATTTGATTCTAATGAGCAGAGCCAAGTCACAAACAGTCCTCCTGGCAATACTGTAGCGTGCACTAGTGTGCACAGTGACATAGTATCACATGCATAACAACTGTCTCTTGTCCAGTCTACTCTCGGTTTACACTATGATGCTTTGTTGCATGCGCAATATCTACCAAATGACCAATCTTCACATGTAGGTGCCAATTCCATCCTTGCCTCTTCGGAATTCCATGATCATGTTGTCCCGCGGAGCTTCCCGGCTTCAACGAACGATGTGCATCTTGTTCAACTTCTCCTCAAAGCTAGCACATGGAACGACTGCACGCCTCAACACGCTACTGCAGTGCTACCTTGGACGCATCATGCTCTCTTACCTCAACATATCCCGATGTTCAACTATCATGTCCTGCTGCAACATGCAGATGTGGCTCGTGGTCAGAATAGCTTGGGTATGTTTGGCTCTAAATGGTTACTAAATCGTATCAGCCTGTGGTGTCATGCGCAACGTTGATTGTTGTTGATCATTCTTTGAGGCAGGATGGTTCACTGCTCGAGGCTAGTTCATCTGAACGATCCTTGCCCACTACAACGTTTGTTGATTCTCACCCTGCTTCTCGCCCAAATAAAGCGTCGGCTATCCCGACCGCTGCTACCCTTCTTCCTCACGCTGGTTTACTCCAAAACTCAAGTTCTTCTTGAAGGCGTGGTCATGGAAGACCATGAAAAATTAATAAATGCTTAACCCGCAGACTTCCAGCTTCGAATGCTTCACATCAATCTGTGGACTCATGTGAGGGCTTTGACTTGGACACAGATGACTATTGTCTGACAAAGTAACCGCTGATGAGAAGAAGTTTGTTGCCATATCCAATTTGCGGTATATAAGCTCTATTGAAAACTTGGTGGGTTTATTAACTAGATGCACTATTGGGTCTCGATCAATCTTTGATGGCGATGCAATAAGTGCGCAAGCTTGCCTTTTAACTTCTGAGTCTTGTCTTGTTTAAAATAACTCTTCACTTTCACGTTTACACACCAGTACTAGTGATATGCTTACCATCCAGTCTCCTCTCTATACACATAATGTACATTCGAACTGTATTCACCTCTCTGAACCTAATTCCGCTTCTAAGTCCCTAAACCTTGAAAATTCTGAGGCCGGCGCTTGCGTCGTCTATGAACATTATTCCACCTTCTCTTATTCGCAAAAACAATCACTCTACACCTCAATCTTCTCGTGGGATGAGCAATACTCAGTCTGTGAACCAAAAATGCGGGAGGGTATCGCTAAACTGTCTAAAGCTTCAACTTTTGCAAAATTGCTATGATTAATATTTTATTCTGGAACATACAAGGGGTTGGTAACAATCCCACTATTAATAGATTGAAGTGTATTACAAAAGTGCACAACGTCTCGGACCTTGTTATTCAAGAACCAATTGTAAAATCTCAATCCCTTCATTAATTGGTTCGTAAACCAGGCTTCTTCAATGGGATTTCCAACTATAACAGTAAAATTTGGGTTTTATGGAAATTTGACTGGTCTGCTTCTATCATTCCTGATTCAGAACAAATTTTAGCTTTTTCCATCAATATCCTTTCGCAGTCAGCCCCCTATTTCTTTTCTTATGTCTATGCTGAATGTTCGGGTGCTGATAGACATGATTTGTGAATGAAATCTCCTATCTTGCTTCCTTAGGCTTTCAATCATGGGTCATTTGTGGGGAATTAAATATTTCTGCAAATGACAATGAAAAAATCGGTGGTAATCCCACTAACCCTTAAGTTGTTGATGATTTCAACTCTTGGATCACCTTTGCGGGCCTCACAGAAATTCCTTTCTGTGGTTACTCATATACTTTGTTTAATAAACAGGAAGGTGAGTATCATATCTCTTCTAGACTTGATCGCATCTTCGATAATCGGGCTGGTTTTCTAACCCATTCTCTTCGATGGTCGATCATCTTCATCGGTCCAACTCGGATCATGCTCCTATGCTTCTTCACTTAAAATCTAGACTTGACTCATCCCCTAAACCCATCCGCTTCCAAAATATGTAGGTCACTCTCCACTCATTCCACAATGTTATCAAGGAGGCATGGGGCTTACTTGTTTCAACGAATCCGCTACAAGCCTTTCTATTAAGCTACGTAAGGTGTAGGTTCGTGCTTGGAACAAATCCACTTTATCGAACATCTTTGAATGTATTATGGAGGCAGATAAGAATATTTTGATTAAAGAAGTGATATACGATGAGGAACCCTCTGCTTCCCATCGGGAATCTTGGCTGCAAGCCAAAAATGAGTTCAATCAATCCCTCAAAATTGAAGAAACTTTTTGAAGAAGAAAGCCCGTTTAAATTCGATCCTTCATCCAATTCCAATTTTTTCCACCCCATTGTTAATAAAACCATAAATAAACTCACAATTCACAAAATTCAAAAATCTGATGGTTCTTCGGTCGTTGAATATAAAACTGACAACACAATTATTCCTTTTTTTTAAGATCTCCTTGGTTCGCATTCTGTTGTTGTCCCTGACATGGATATTCTTTCTCACATCCTGCCCCGCATTCATGACAATGTCAATGCCTCCTTAGAGAACCCTCCTTCTGATGATCAAATCAAAGCAGTTTTTCAGTTACACAAGAACAACATTACTAGCCTTGATATGTTTAATGACATGTACCTCCACTGCTTCTGGGACATCCTTGGTTTCGACCTTAGTCTGGCAATTTAGGTCTTTTTCAGTGGCCATCCACTTCCCAAAAATTGGATTGCTACCAACATTATTCTCCTACCCAAAATTGACAATCCGGTGAGTCCTCTGATCTTCATCCGATCAATCTGTGCAACTTCTACAATAAAATCATCTCTAAAATCATTGCCATTAGATTGTCTAACATTCTTCCTACGATCATCTCTCCATCCTAAATTGGTTTTATCAAAGGTAGACTCATTTATGATAATATCCTTCTGGCTCAGGAACTTGTTTCTAAGATTAACCACAAAGAAAGAGGTGCTAACATGGTGATTAAATTGGATATGGCCAAGGTCTATGATCGTCTCTCCTGGTTTATTCTCATCAAAGTCCTGTGGAAATTCAGTTTTTGTGAAACCTTTATTGATCGGGTTTGGAGACCCATTTCCAACTGCTGGAACTCCATTCCGATTAATGGTATCCCCAAAGATTTCTTTCCTTCGGGTAGAGAAGTCCATCAGGGTGATCCCCTATCGTCGAGCCTCTTCATCATCGTTGCTCAAGCATTAAACCATGGTCTTCAGAACTTAATGTTATCTAGCATTATCGGGCATTTCTCTTTGCCTAGTAGAGCTCCTATTATCTCCGCTTTATCTTTTGTTGATGACATCCTTATCTTCGCTAACGGGCGTGCCAGATCCATTCGTAATTTAGTTCTTTTCTTAAAGGAATACGAATGTTGTTCTGGGAAAATTATAAACTCTTCTAAAAGCTCCATTATCTATCTGATTAGGGCCCCTTGGGCTCTTAAAGATAGACTCCATAATGTGACTGGGTTCGCTATTCGCCACCTACAATTCTCATATTTAGGCATTCAACTGTATCAAGGACACAAAATTAACATCTATTTTAAAAGGACTATCGTCAAAGCTCACAAGCTGTTCAACAAATGCAATGGATACATCCTCACCCAACTTGTCTTATCCTCATCCAGTTGGTTCTGTGTTCCCTTAGGTCTCACATATTCATTGTCTCCATGCTTACTGAATCTTTCTTCTCTGAATTCCAACGTTTGTGTTCCAATTCTTTTGGGGAACGCATGACAATTAGTTTAAACATCACTGGGTCTAATGGGATTACGTACATACGTCGCCCTAAAGTTGAAGGGGGCCTTGGTATTCGTAATTTATGGGAGGTCTTTACGGCCTACTGTTACAAACTCTGGAATCACTTTCTCCACGTGGAATTACCTTAGTCTAACTTTCTTTATCATAAATATTGCAGACTTTCTCCCTATGACATCTCTGGCTCCCCCTCCTACGCCAGCAAAACTTGGAAACGTATTCAAAAAAGTAAAGTGTCATATGATAATATCTGCACTTGTAACCCTCCTCTATGGTCTATCCGTTAATTTTCTCTTAAGAAAGCATGGGATGCCATTCAGCACCATTCCCCCATCAGGCTCCCCTTTTGCATGATCTGGGATCGGTACATCCTTCCTAAAGTCTCTATCTTCGTATGGAAGCTTATTCATAAGGGCCGTCCACTCGACGAAACATATCTAGAATTGGCATAGCTTCTACCTCTAAATGTTGTTGCTGCTCTATCGGACACTACGAACCTATATCTCATCTTTTTGGCAACAGCGAGACCGCTAATCCCATTTGGCTCCATTTCGAAAACTTCTTGGGATTTCCAACTACTCCTGCATCTCTCAACTCTCGTTGCACCTTCTGGTGGTCCAACTCTCGTGGCAAGTCCATTAGATCTATTCTCGCTCGCATCCTTCCAGCGTATATTTTTTGCATCTTTGGTGCGCTCGGAACAACTTCCGTTATGATAACAAGAAATTTGATCATGCCAAGATCATTAATCTTATTCATGAGGATATTAAAAATGTGTTTATCACGTCCCTATATTCAGGGCCCTCTAGTAGATGCCTAGACTTGTTTATCACTGAATTTAGCATACTCCGCACTAGTTAATGTTTATTTGTTGTTTGGTTAACTTTTCTCTTTGTAGTATCATTTACTTCTGGCTTTATTTTTCTCTCACAGGTTCCTTGGAGATGGCTCTTCTTCTATTAGCTCTGCCGCTCCATCCCTACTGGATTTGTCGTACTTCTCTCACCTTTTAGTCCACATCGTCTTGGTGCACATTGGTTTTATCTTACTGTTGTTACCTTCTCATTCAGAGTTGTATTTCCTTTATCCCTTATAGAGAGCTCACTTTTCTCATGTCTCAGTCTTTAGTCGTTGCATTCCTGTCTTGCCTTTGCCGTCTTGTGGGCTTCTCATTTGATGTGGCTGGACCTTCACTATTTTATACCCAACTTTTCCCATGTAAGATTATATTGTTTAATTATGCTTACTTGGCCATTTATGGTTGTGGTTTTTGTTTACTTATTGCTTATCAATTTGTGAGCCACCGTTGGGAGGCATTTTCCCAACTTCGTTTTTATATATGCAGCATCTCCCTACCTCATTATCTTTTTGATGGTTTTTTTGGTTTGGCTTCTTCAAAAAAAAAATCTAGTTCCACGGATCCTTAGAGGATGCAAATCCCAAGCAACCTCTAAGTTAATAAAGAATTTCATTCGGCATTTCACTTGAGTTGATTCACTTATATGAGAATATTAATCCTGACTCGAGTGTTTTGTATTTTTGCATTACGCTCGAATACAACCGAGTATCAAAGCTTTGAGACCTTACTTTTCGAAGCTGGAGATTTCTGGAAGAATCATCTATTTAATATATACTCCTGTTAATCTAAAATGTATTATAAAACCAAATTTATTAAATTTGCACTATATTTACTCATGTAAACTCTGATATGTTGTATTAATTTATTTCGATGTGAGATGTGTTGTATTATTTATGTGTTTGATTCTTTAGTTCTTATTAAACCACATAGCAATAACAATCTGCTACTTCGAACGATTTAAGTTGATTTTATTATTGACTTAATGGTTTGAAATAGCAAGTCGTTTAATAATGTTGGTGAGTTCCAGTGATTTTTAGCATAAACATAAGATAAAAAAGTAGCAAGACAGATCAATAATACTGGGCATGAAAATTCACTAAAACATACAAGCTTGAAATAAATGAGATAAGGTACAAATCGGATAAGTTCCTAATTCATATCTCATAACATAATTTCTGCACCAATTATCAGAATATCAAGATTAGGTTTTACCCTAATTACTACCTGGTGATCTGCTCCCTAACAGACACGAGTTGTCTGTGCCAGCCATGACATTCGGGGATATCAGTCTAGAACCCATTAACTTTAAAATACACAACATTACCCATCGGTGTTACAACGTATTATCTTCCCTCATCGGACCCATGCACGCTCATGATTCTGCCGGAACATGCTCGTACCTACCTCCAGAATTTGAACCTCTTACGATGATCCATCAGTAAAGTGTGCCCCGTTCTCTACCTAGTGCGAGACTTATTTGATAACAGGAGGGTACTGCTTGATATGAGTTGCAGGCAAACAATAGATTGACACAAGCCACCCCTAGGCTTGGAACCCAAAATAGGATTTTAAGAGTCCCCCCTCCCAAAATATTTTAACATCATACATGGACCTATTAGCTTATTAATCGGACAGGTTTAACTTAGAAGGTTTAAGTTCATTAATCATCTTAATATAACCCTATGTTATATTCCACGATTGTAAATGACATTTCTATTATTTGTAACAAATCTTTCCCAAATCATACAGGTACCTGCTCAAATGTTTACAGATTACAATAATATGTTTTTCTTAATTTACATTTGATTCACATATCTTATCATAACATGTTCTACGTAATACAAAATTAAGTCCAACCTATTCAAACTAACATGCTTGCATATTCTTCCATTATAATTATCTAAATTATACAATCAATGGTTCTCATATTCTAATATGGACTAATCTCCTTTTTATCATCATTACATATTATTCCAATTTTACGCAATTCAAATGGAAATGGCCTAGGCTCAGCGCAAAGCAAAAAAGGAAAAGGGGAAAATGGATCCAAACTCAAACGGAATAAATAGGCATAATAAGATTGTAAATAAAACAACGACAGAAAGGGGATAAGGAAGAAAGACGTATATATAAGCAGATAACTGAAAATGAATAGGTAATTGACACTAATTAAAAGAACAATAACATATAAGAATAAATTTATAAACACTGATACTTTTCAGATCCAATATATTTACTATCAGAAATCCTTTTTAACTTGCAGATCTAAAAATAACGTCGAAATCACAGAGATATGTATTAGATCCAGAAAAGGCTTTTAAAATAGTTGTGTAAGAAGAATTTTCTTTCAATCTATATTTTGACAGCACCCTAACCCTTTTCTTATTTTATTTCAGAACATAGCTTTATGGAGAAAGAAGATGAAGAAATGTTTGCATGAGAAAATAAAGAGGGTTTCCAGTCTATATATAGGTGTGCTAGGATAATATAAACTATAGGATCTTAAGTTTTAAAATAAAATCGTAGAATACACATCACGTTGAGTCAGCAAAACGAACCTTACCATAAAATTGTCTAGGTTTAGGCTTACTACCTGGTCGAAGGTGAGTCGACCTCCCTCTTACCTGGGTCGACACACGGGTTGACCAATGTAAGATGGGGCACCCTGATACCGTTACATTTATTCTAAATTATTTAATTAATTGTTTAATTTTAATTCAAACTTCTTTTAATCATAACTTGATCATACTAAGTCCGATTTACAAAAACCAAAAGTCTACCCGAATCAGAATTTCGTAACAAACGCAAGTAAAGTCTATTTAAAACAATTCTAATTATTTTATTATCTAATATTCGTTTTATTATCTTCTTTATATAATAATTGCGTATAAAAACAGGGTGTTACATTCTCCTCTCCTTAAATGATTTCATCCCCGAAATCTCCAAGTTGAGAAGAATGTTGTTAATGTTATCAATCAAAACCTATACCCATTTACTCATCCATCAACCACTGACATCCATTATCCTCTAAATTTCTAATTCTTTGTATGAACATATGCAAAGGTGTTGTGTATATGTCCCTAAGATAATGCGGAAATCAGGCGGTCTACTGATTCAATTGACCTCCTTAATGCAATTTGTGTCTATGCCATGTATCCAATATGTATGCAAAAGAATCCTAATTGTACATATAAGTTCTATATGTTTGCAACAACCACTTACCAAAATTCAACATCAAAGTGATGAGTCAACCATTTTCATCCATTAAAAAATTAAAATGTGCACACATCCATATGTAATATATAAGTTCTTTTGTTTAGTCGGTCCCTAATCTAGTGCCTAATGTGTGCGTGTGTGTATGCATCCACTACATCTAATAGAAAACACTTGCAACCATCAAACATAACACGTCTCAACCACAAGTTATTAACCATAGGCTTTTACCTAAGGGTCCAGATTCAAATGGTAGGAAAAACATATTTGGATTCAAAAGCTTAGAAAAAATTAAGAACATACTCTCAAAGAGAAAAGGATAAGAAGCGCGGCTCTTGTCTTTGAGTTCCCATGTCGCATCGTAACGATCTTCTCCCCGTTGTACCTTCACTATTTGATTTCCTTGTTGTATAGCTTCTTAACTTCCGATCCAAGTACACGGGTAAGAACTTTTCTGACTGATGTCTCCTTTTCAACTTCGACATCCTCAAGTGTATTTGGCTCTACTACCTCCACAGAATCATGGAGGCACGTCCTCAAGTGGGAAACATGGAACACATCGTGAATTCCCGGCATCCTTTCTGGTAGCCTAACTCTATAGGCCATCTGTCTTATCCTCTCAACTATGGGGATGGCCCTACAAACCTTGGTGCCAACTTCCCTACATATCCAAAGTGAACAACGTTCCTCAAAGGTGACACCTTGATAAAGACCATATCTTCTACCTCAAACTCTAAGTCAGTCCTCCTCTGATCAGCATATGACTTCTGCCTATCCTAAGCTGCTTTCATCAGGCTGCGAATAAGGTCTATTTTCTCAGGAGTTTCTCCAACCATATCTGGCCTAAGTAGAAGTCTGTCCGTAGACTCCCACCAACATGTAGGTGATCTACAGGGTCGTCCATAAAGTGCCTAAAAGGAAACCATACCAATACTCGAATGATAACTATTATTGTAGGCAAACTCTATCAATGGGAGATGCTCCTTCCAAGTCCCTCTGAAGTCCAGGATACATAGTCTAAACAAATCATCGAGAACCCTGTTGACTCTCTCAATTTGCCCACCGAGGTAACAACCTGCATATTTAACGATAATATGTTTAAATATTTTGTTTAAATATAAGTCGTCATTCAAGTATAGTCCAAAAAGTCACATTCTACATGCGGATGAATTTAGAGTCGAAACCACTTCCATTGAGTTCAAAATGCCATTTATGACAAGAAAAACTATAAGCATCGATATATTTAGAGTTTGTGAATTTTGGGACTTTGGCTGGGGATTGGGTTAGCTAACTTAGCCCACTCCCTTAAGAGCTCCATCGGCTCCTCTCCTACTCATTCACTTTCAACAATTAAAAAATAGTAATGAGGAAAGGAATGGAAAATTAAAATTCCTAACCTAGTGTTGACTCTAAGGGATCCAAATCAAGGGGAAAATCAAGGAGACAACTTGTGTAAGCTTCTCCATCTTCTCCTTCTTGCTTTTTGTTTAATTTCTAAAATTTACTTTGAGCTAACTCTTAGGAAATTTATTTATTTGTGTTTAGATTGAAGATTAGCAAGTTATCTTGGAAGAGAGGTTGATCTTGTTTGGTTTTAGAGCATCTCCATTCTTCCAACAATAAAATGTGAGTTCTTGGAGAACTCACATCTACGTCTCAAGCTATGTGCTTGTGTAGTGTGCCTTTGGCACTTGTGTGTTTTAGGTTGTTTATGTATGAACTTCCCAATTCATGAGTTTTGACTTTATTTCAATGAATTAAAGTATAAATGTTTAGGTGTGTTAGAGTCATGTTATATGACGTGGTTCGATGAGCTTATGAGGCCTTATTATCATCTTCATCAAGTGCATTGCCTTCATAGTTCATTGGAAATGATTCATATACGATTTGGCTAAAAATAGGCAAAAATTAACAACCACCAGTCGACTGGTCTTGCTGTGTTAGCTCAGTCAACCAGTGGAGACCATGGTCGACTATATAGGTTGTTTCATTCTTTATCTGGGCCGAGTTTAAGCTTGTTTCCTCTTTTCCTCTGAGTTTTCAATAGCTTTAATTCGTGTATTTTAGCAGCTCAGCTAGATGAACTATCAATTGATTCATGATAAACGAATTTATAATTGATAGTCATAAGATTTAATTTACATTATTTAAATGTGATTTCCTAGTCCGGTCTTTAATTCAATCGCTATTACACGAGATTTGCCACTTCAAAATTATATAAAAGGCTTTTTAAATTATTAGTAGATGCCAAATCTTTTACTAAACGGTTTCCAACTCTACTAGTATATATTTATATAAACCTTTTTCTCATTCATATGAGAAATCTAATTAAGCACCTTAGTAAAAACAAGAACTATGACCCCTTGGGTTTGCTTCGAAGGTTAATTCTTGGAATCGTTCGATTGAACACCTTGGCAATGACCGTTTCGTATTTCTAGTGGAATATACAACTTTCTCATAAATATTCAAGTATAGCAAGTGGTTATGGGACATGTAGATCGACTCTTATATTTACTAGCTTGGCATAGTTTACACTATACTTGTCAATTATGATCAATCCGACCTTTGGGTCACTTTGATGATCTTCTACTCATCCCGAGGAGCTTCGGTTCACTTGATTATATCAGTGATCTTGGGATCATTTCGTATCAGCAAGGTAAGCGATATAGTATTTTCTATTTCATGTAGACCTGATAGGAGACATCATTTCTCATGAGTATTCATTTGATGATATCGTATTTTTTGGTTCATGTAGACTTGATGGGAGACATCATTTCTCATGAATATGTGTTTGATGACATCTTATTTTCTATTTCATGTGGACTTGACGAGTGGCATCATTTCTCATGAATAGTCACATCCTTAGAGTGTGATCATCCTCATGTAGCATTGAGATTTCTTCGGCATGTTTTTTCTGGACATATTGAACCTTCACATTTTACATGTGATCATTGTTATTATTTCTTATATGACATTTTATTATTTTTATCTCTATCTTATTTTAGTTTATTATAATGAGTACAACTAGACTGATCCATTTATTGTTTATTTTCTTATAAATAATACGCAAGTCAGACCGAGGTAATATAAGTGCTTCTTCTTAACTATAGCATATGATAGCTTCTTTTTTTGGCTAACTGAATCCATTTAGTAGTTTACCGTTCATGTATATGAGACAGTGACTCCCTATGTACAATATACTTTTGGGCCTGCACTTGTATCTATTCTATGTGTACAGTGGATTGACTATGACCACTACCTTTGTGTTTACTCTTAAGTGTCATATTCATATCTATTTCTGCTTTAGTGAAGTGAATCTCTATGCCTGACTCTGATAATATTGTTATGTATTTTGTATTGCTTTCCGAATTACATACAGCCAATGTGTAGTGAATTTGAACTTGAATAAGATGTATCGGGTTTCTTTATGAGATTTAAAAAGTATGACCACGTTATCGGGCTTGTTTAACACTCGTTCAAAGCTAATATACAGATAGTCGCTCCACAACAACCTTAATCTTTGGGTTAGTTGACATAGTTGTTTGCAATGGCCTTGGCTAATGCGAGTATAGAGGTAGGGTGTTACCCTTGGTATTAGAGCCAAGTTTGGAACAATATAAGATATTATGGTGAGGATCATTGTCCCAGGTCTCCCTTAGGAAATCGTGTTTAGGATTTTATTTGAGTCTAAGGACTCGTCATATCCTATCTTATATCATGATCCTTTGTTTGACCAACCAAGTTTATTTGAGTCTATCCTTTTACTCATCTCTCTTTTAAAGAAGAAGAATGGATAGGAGATCTACTTCCAATGCTGGGCAACCTAACCATAGTACTCAGGATGGCGTATCCTTGACCACTCAACAACTTTTGGATATTATAAAGGTAGCTCAAGAGTCCAGCCTCGCTTCCAAGTCTATCCACCAAGAGTCGGGATTGACATTCTCATGTTGTTATTGCACTCCTATAGAAGGAAGGAAACTCGAGGGCTCGGGAATTGGTGTTATTATTGGTGATGTCAAGAACCAGCATCCATATAACAAATCCACAAATTTCCATCCTTACACGAGAGGAAAACAAACAATTCCAATGACTAAAACCCCTGCCTCTAGTCATAAGTTATGTTCTAATTGTGGCACCAAGGATCATTAACCTAGCAAGTGCCTGAAACTCCTCTCTTGCTGGTACTGAAAAGCCCCGGGTCATTTATTGCTTTCTTTCCCTAAACTTGAGAGCAAGGGAAGCAAGAAGCTTCGACATAAAAAACTCCTACCCCTACACATGAGGCATGTTTCAATTGTGGTGTGAAGGACCACTTTGTTAATGATTGTTCAAAACCCCCTTTTGTCGCTATTGCAAAAGTTCGGACCATCACATTTCCACATGCCTTGTGTTGCAAACAAGACGTTGGGGAAGCTGAATTGTTGAAGATTGGAGTTTTGATGACAATAACCTTATTTCAATTATCATTGATTATAAAATATATATTAACATCTCTATCTACAATATATAGACATGCATATGCATGATTTGTATACAGGACTTAAGTACTGAAGACTGTACAGTTTTAAAGTTTTAGAGATTCAAGATTCAAGACTCATAAGTAATCAATATTTTAAGAGTTCAAGATAAATATAGTAATAGAGTCTAGTTTATTTAAGACTCCGAATAACACTCCAGGTTCAAATTCTGTTTTTTCAAATTTCAAAATCTCTTTTTTCAAATTTCAAAAATTCTGATTTTCAATTTTCAAATTTCAAATTCTAATTTCAAATTATTTTACTTATGATTTCAAACATATAAGTTTAAAGTTATATATATATTTGTGTGTGTGTGTTTATATATGATTATATTAGTTTATATAGTTTTAGAGTTTTAAACCTTAACCTTTACAAGTACGTATATGATTTTACACTTTAGAATATTTATTTATATTATTAAGTTTTGATTAAATAATTTTAAACTTATGATTTCAAATATATTTCCTAATTTATATGTATTCTTATTTTTATAAGTTTTATTAGATATATTTTACTAAGCTTATATTTGATTCTTCATATAACCGTTGGTTTATATATAGTTTATAAATATTTCTTTATAAATTCCTATATATATATATGTTTATAATTATATTATTTATGTTTATAATTATATTATATATAGTTTTCATATCACATATATGTTAAGTATTTAATCATACGTTTAAATAATATTTTCTTATGTTTTTATACTTGAAAAATAATGTTTTAGCCACCTGTTTGGTTTCAGGAATTTCCAGAATTTAAATATTGATTTAAATACTTTAAAAATGCTTTAAAAATCATAAAAATGATTGATATGTCAACATACATTCATGGTTATGTCGATATATAACTGTAGGAAGTGTCTTTTCACTATTTGTGAAGCTCCAGAAACGTTGCAACCTTTTAAATGTTATAAATAGGGGCTGATTTCGAAATTTTTTATCATTCTTCTTCTACGTCTTCATCTCCTTTCTTTACACCATTATTCTTTCTTATTTTTATGATTTCCCTTGTAGTCGTTAAATCAAGGAGGTTGGAATCGATGGTATCCCTTGCAGCCGTTAAATCAAGGAGGGTAATCGGTGGTACCCCTTGTAGCCGTGAAATCAAGGAGGTCGTACTTGACTATTGATATAGTAATAAAACTCTACGCAATCCAGTGTTATGCGGGACTTTACGTAGGAGCAATCCAAACTAGTATAAAATCAGGTATGTTCTTTCCTTTTCTGCATTTTATATTTGTTTATCTTTGTGCTTGTGTTTGATTTTGTGTCTGTGATTGTTTCTGTGTTGTTTGATTCATATAGTAGTTCATATAAGTTTTAGATTTTGTTTAAATTCCCAAAAACACTATTCGCCACCGTCTAGTGTTAATTTTTCCTTAACGATCCATTCCGCAATCCTTAACATGGCCATCGAGCAGACTTACAGCGACCCTTCTCTTGGTCAAGATACCTTTCTCTCTATTCTTTAAGTTTTTGATTCCCGCGATTATCTCATTTTGGTTCTTTTGAGTTACGATCATTTACCTTATTTGCGTCAAAGGAACTTAGTTACATCATGTCCTTAGATTTCATTAGGCATTTCTATATATATTTAATCATGTCAAACTTTCCAAACCTATGTTTTTTGAAAATTCTAACATGCTTACCTTAAGTTTTTGTTACCCGTTTATTTTGCTATCAAGGCGTCTTTAGCTTTCTTTGGGTAATGATTTCGTATTCTCTAATTGCCTTGGAGCGTAACTTGTTCCAAACAGGTAATTTCATATTTTTCAATTAAATAAGGAATTTAATTAAACGTCTTTCGACGGAATGCTTCGTATGGTGTGAAGCCACCTAATCTTATGAAAGAATGCTTTGTATGGTGTTAAGCCACCCAGTCTTATGACGCAATGCTTAGTCAACTTTCTTTGCGATGTGGAGCCATCACGTCATCGGACAGCATGCGTATGGTGTGGAGCCAACTAGTCTTATGATAGAATGCTTCGTATGGTGTTAAGCCACCTAATATTATGACGGAATGCTTAGTCAACTTTCTTTGCGGCGTGGAGCCACCACGTCTTCGGATGGAATGCTTCTTATGGTGTTAAGCCACCTAGTTTTATGACGAAATGCGTAGTCAACTTTCTTTACAGTGTGGAGCCACCACGTCTTCGAATGGAATGCTCCGTATGGTGTGGAACCACCTAGAATTATGACCGAATTCTTTGTATGGTGTTACGCCACCTAGTCTTATGACGGAATGCTTATTTAACTTTCTTTGTAGTGTGGAGCCACCATGTCTCCGAATAAAATGCTTTGTATGGTGTTAAGCCACCTAGTCTTATAATGGAATGCTTAGTCAACTTTCTTTGTGGTGTGGAGCCACCATGTCTTAGGACGGAATTGCTTCATATGGTTTGGGGCCACCTAGTCTTCGGACGGAATTGCTTCAAATGGGGTAGGGCCACCTAGTCTTCAGACAGAATTGCTTCGTAGGGCGAGAAGCCACCTCGTCGCGAGATGAAATGCTTATTCGATTCCCTTTGCGGTGTTAGATCACCTTGTCGAAAGACAAAAAGTTCTGTATGATGAACTGCAACCTCGTGGTAAACAAAGTTGCTTATCCTTCCACCAAGTTAGAGACTAGTTAATTTGGAAGCAGCCATTTCTTTATTTTGGCTGCTTCTGTGTTCATGGATATTCAAACTCTTTCCTTGAAGAGTGACAATCCTTTACATTCTTTTTTGCGTGCCTTATTGGTTCAGGGTTTGCGATGGTTTTAGAAATGAATTGGCCTAATCACTTAAAGGTATATGTTTTATATTCCAAAAGGATCATCCATCTTCGACATCCCTTGTCGATGATGAAGATTCCCGTCAATCTTAACGATTCTAATTTAGATTCATTAACTTCCTTGTGTTTCTAAAATTCTCATAGTAATGAGAATGACATCAAGGGAAATGAGTTTCTATGGTAACATCATACACATGAATTTTCTAAAAATCTTTGCACCCATTCTGGGATGGCCACCATAATGGGTAATTGAGTTTAGAATTGATTATCAATTCCGTAGCTCAATCTAGTTGTGCTTAAGTCATTTCATTATTTGAATTAGCAATCGATTCTCCCCAACTCTTTATTATTGTGCTTGTTTTATCATTGGGGTTAACAAATATTCTTATTTATTTTGTTAACCTTAATGAACCAAATTTTTGGAGATAATTATCCGATTGGTTTGACCTCATTCTTCTTAGTAACGTCCTTGTGAATTTGAAAACCAAAGGTTTTCAAGTTTTATGAAATTCTTCCAACTTCTATCAATTATCATATTTATATGATAATTAAGTTCTTCGTGAAATATTAGAGGTTCAAATTTGAGATTTTTGGAGTTTATTGGAAACTTCAAGGTTCCAATTTATTTGTTTTGTAATATTAGAGAACGTGCTAATATTTTCAATTTAGGGTGTGTTACCCAGATTTTTATTTCTCGATTTTGTTTCCCATCACTTAGCCTGGTGAATGGGATATATATGACTATCACGTATATATATATATATCCTTTTCAATATGTGAAAATTTTGTAATCTAGAATACTTTGAGTGATAAAACTTTCTAGCTAAAATGTAATAGGGAATGTTCGACGATTTTGGATAGTCGATATTTCCAAGTTGAAGTTTAAATTTTAATTCATTTAAGATTGAAAATGTAAGGGATAGATTTAAAATTTATAAACTTATTGAATGTTAGATAGATTAATTAAATATTATTAAAACAAGCTTGTTGTGTAAAGGTAGTTTGTAATTTTTCGATTTGAAATTCAAATGTTTGTATAGAATCCAATGTAAAGAATTATCTGGATCTATTGGATTATAGTTTTCTAATGAAAGAAAAATATTTGAATTTCATCTTGTAGATTTTGGGATATGTCTAAACCAAATTTTTAGAAAAATCGCGGTAAGGTAGTTCGCGATTGAAATTTAAATAGTTATTGAAATTAAGGGTTTAGAATACATAGAATTTGCGTAATAAAATTCTAATTTCTTGAAAACAATTATGGGAAAAATAAATTAGTTTCTCGTATATGTTCATGACTTTAATTTGAACATTATACGTGAATAAACTTAAGTTATATAGTGATTTATAACTCAAGGTTAAAATTTTATAAGATTATTCAAAAATGAATTTTTGAGTTAAACCATCTTTAAATAGATCTTGTTGATGCGTGTATTTAGATTGCGTTTTCTTTAAGCAATTGTGAGGATGCAATTTCTTTAAGGGGGGAAGTCTGTAACAACCCGCATATTTAACGATAATATGTTTAAATACTTTATTCAAATATAACGTCGTTAATCAAGTGTAGGTCCAAAAAGTCATATTCTGCATACAGATGAATTTGGACTCGAAACCACTTCCATTGAGTTCAAAATGTTGTTTACGACAAGAAAAACTATTAGCATCGATATATTTCAAGTTTGTTGATTTTGGGACTTTGGTTTAGGATTGGGTTAGCCAACCTAGCCCACTCCCTTAAGAGCTCCATCTACCCCTCTCCTTCCCATTCACTTTCAACACTTAGAAAAAAATAGAAATGAGGAAAGGAATGATAAATAAAAATTCCTAAGCTAGGGCTGGCTTCTAGGGATGCAAATCAAGGAGACAACTTGTGTAAGCTTGTCCATCTCCTTCTCCATCTTCTCCTTCTTGCTTTTGCTTCAATTTCTAAATTTTCGTTTGACCTAACTCCTAGGAAATTCATTTGTGTTTAGATTGAAGAATAGCAAGCTATCTTGGAAGAGAGATTGATCTTGCTTGGTTTTAGAGCATCTCCTTGCTTACAACAATCAAAGGTGAGTTCTTGGAGAACTCACATCTATGCCTCAAGCTATACGCTTGTATTTTGTGCCTTTAGCACTTATGTGTTTGTATTTATTGTGTGTTTTAGGTTGTTTGTGTGTGAACTTCTTAGTTCATGTGTTTTGATTTCATTTCTATGAATTCGAGCATAAACCTTTAGATGTGTTAGAGTCTTGTGATATGCCATGTTTCAACGAGCTTATGAGGCCTTATTATCATCTTGATCAAGTCCATAGCCTCCGCAGTTCGTAAGAAACAATTCATATATGATTTGGCTAAAAAACTAGCGAAACGGTCAATTAACAGTCACCTGTCAAATGGTCCTGCTGTGTTAGCTCAGTTGACCGGTACAGTCGACTATTTAGGCTGTTTCAGGCTTTTATCGGCCAAGTTTTATCCTGTTTGCTCTTTTCCTCTAACTCTTCAGTTGCTCTAATCTGTGTATTTCAGTAGCTCAGTTAGATGAACTTTCAATTGATTCGTGATAAACGAATTTATAATTGATAATCATTAGATTTAATTTACGTTATTAAAATGTGAACTCCGAGTCCGATCGTTAATTCGATTGCTATTCCACGAGATTTGCCACTTCAAAATTATATACAAGGGTTCCTAAAATATTAGTAGATGCCAAATATTTTACTAAACGGTTTCCAACTCTACTTCATTATATGAAGTTATTTTCCAAATTGGTTTCAAATCCGAATTCATTATACGAAGTTATTTTACACAACTATTTTATAAAGCGTTTTCCAATCTACCAGCATATATTTATATAAACCTTTTTCTTGTTCGTATGAGAAATCTAATTAAACGCCATAGTAAAACCAAGGAATATGATCCCTTTTGTTTGCTTCAATGGTTAATTCTTGGGCTCGTTCGATTGAACATCATGGCAATGATCGTTTCGTATTTCTAGTGGAATATGCAAGTTGTTCGTAAATATTCAAGTAGAGCAAGTGGTTATGGGACATGTAGCTCGACTCTTATATTTACTAGCTTGGGGTAGTTTACATTGTACTTGATCAATTATGATCAATCCGACCTTCGGGTCACTTTGATGATCTTCTGTTCATCCCGAGGAACTTCAGTTCACTTAATTATATTGATAATCTTGGGATCGTTTCGTATCGGTGAGATACGCGATATAGTATTTTTCTATTTTATGTAGACTTGATAGGAGACATCATTTCTCATGAATATTTATTTGATGATATCATATTTTCTATTTCATAGACTTGATGGGAGACATCATTTCTTATGAATACTCGTTTAATGATATCGTATTTCTATTTCATATAGAATTAACGGGTGACATCATTTCTCATGAATAGCTATATCCTTATTATATAGCATTGAGATTTCTTCGACATGTTTTTTTGGACATATTGAGCATTCACATTTTACATGTGATCATTGTTATTGTTTCTTAAATGTCATTTTCTTATTTTATCTCTATCCTATTTCAGTTTATTATGATGAGTACAGCTAGACTGATTCATTTATTGTTTATTTTCTTATAAATAATATTCAGGTCAGACCGAGGTAATACATGTGCTTCTTCTTGACTATAGCATGGGATAGCTTCTCCTTTTGGCTAACTGGATCTATTTAGTAGTTTACCTTCCATGCATATGAGACAGTAACTCCTTATGTATAATATTCTTTTGGGCTTGCACTTGTATCTATTTTATGTGTATAGTGGATCGACTATGACCACTACCTTTGTGGTTACTCTTATGTGTCATATTCATACCTATTTCCGCCTTAGTGACGTGAATATTTGTGTCTGACTCTGGTTATATTGTTATGTATTTTATATTGCTTTCCTAATTATACATACCCACTGTGTAGTAGGTTTGAGCTTGAATTAGATGTGTCGGATTTTTTCATGAGATTTAAAAAGTAAGACCATACATTATCTGGCATGTTTAACACTCGTTCAAAGCTAATATACAGATGGTTACTCCTTAACAGGCTTATTCTTTGGATTGGTTGACACTGTTGCTTGCAATGGCCTTGGCTAATGCGAGTATAGAGGTGGGGAGTTGCAATTGGTTTGAGGGTGATATGTGCTGCTAGGTCGTAACTATGTCCCTAGTGCCTCCTGCAAGCTCCTCCAAAACTCACTCGTAAAGATAGTGTCACGATCACTAATAATACTAGAGGGTACCCCATGAAGTCGAACGATCTCTCTAAGGTAACCGATGTTAACCAAGTTGTCGTCCTCTTGCTCTTGACTGGGATAAAGTGAGCGCTCTTGGTCAATCTGTAAACTATAAACCATATACTGGTGTTTCCCTTCCTCGATCTAGGCAAACCATCAGTATAATCCACAGAGACGCTCTCCCATTTCCACACAATCTCCAACTCTGGGAACACACAATCTTCCACCTCGACATAGCCACCCCTTTCGTCTACAGAATATCTAGCCAGGTGGCGAGAGGTCTCTCCTCCACTATGTCTATCTAAGATACTAAATAACTGTTGATCCTCTCATTGTGTGGATCCAATGCGCTCCATAAGAGTAGGTCGCACCTCCAATGATGCCAACGTACCAGACGTAAAATCCGTAGATGGCCTAAAATTAAAGGACAAGATAAACTCCAAGATCTGCCCCTTTACAAATAGAGGACTCAAGGTCAACCTCTGCCTACTCAATGCGTCCGCAACCACATTCCCCTTGCGTTGGGTATACGCTATCTCAAAGTCATAGGACGCAAGGAACTCCATCCAACATTACTGTCGTAAATAGAGATCTTTCTATAAGAATAAATACTTGAGCGACTTATGATCTGTGTAAAGCTTGAACCTCTCACCAAGTAAGTAGTGTCGCCAAGACTTGAGCTAACTCCAAATCGTGGGTAGGGTAGTTCTTCTCATGAATCCTCAACTGCCTACTCCTATAACAGACCATCCTACCTTCTTGCATCAACACAACACCAAAACCTGTTCCATAAGCATCTGTGTAGACAGTAAACATCTTGGTACCATCAGAAAGAGTCAGAACATGGGTTGATGTCAGAGCCTTCTTTAACCTCTGGAATGCATCCTCGTAATCAATATCCCAAGGAAAACTAGATTCTTCTTTGTCAAACGGGTGAGTGGAGCTGAGATCCATGCAAAGTCCTTAATGAACTTTCTATAGTAACCGCCAAGAAATTCCTAACCTCTGTCGCATTCTTAGGGGCCTTCCAATCTTGAACTATGACAAATTTAGCGGGGTCCACCACAATTCCATTCTTGGAAACAACATGCCCTAGGAACCTTACTTCCTTTCGCAAGAAAAGACACTTAGAAAACTTAGCCTTAATCTAATGCGATTTGAGAGTGCAGAGAACCTCTCTTAAGTGTACGACATGCTCTTCCTTGATCCTCGAGAAAACCATAATATCAACCACAAAAACAACTACAAACTTTTTCAGATACTCCCTAAACACCTGACTCATTAAATCCTCAAAGTACACAGGTGCATTAGTCATCCTAAAAAGCATGACTAGAAACTCATAGAATCCGTTGGAATCCTGAAAGTAGTGTTGTCTACATTGTCATCAACTACCCTCAGCTGATGAAAACCCGTGGCTAGATCCAACTGCAAGAAAACCACCACTAATTTGTCAAACAAGCCATCTATCCGTGGGAATGGGTGCATATTCTTCTTGGTGAGGTTATTCGACTCCCTATAGTCCACGTAAATATGGAGATAGTCGTTTGCCTTGGTCAGAAAGACGACTGGAGCCGCCCACTAAGAAATGCTCTGTCTAATGAATCCCTTCTCGAATAACTCAAACACTTGTTTACTAAGCTCCCTTCTCTCTCTAGGAGCCATGTGGCGTACTGGTAAAGCAACAAGCTTTGCAATCTCCCCAAGTATATTCGAAAATATATCTCTCGTTTGGGAGGTAATCCTCCCACCTCATCGAATACGTTCGGAAAATCTATGGCTATGGGTACTGAACTAAGATCGTCAACAAAAGCATTAAAGGAATCTAGAAAACTGAGCATAACTAACCCCTATGGGTTACAAGAAATCTTGAGAGTTCTAACATGGCATGTCAGAAGCCAAACAACTCTCCTCTCGCAATCAAGAATGGCACCATACATGGCTAGCCAATTTATTTCAAGAATAAGCCCATAACCCATATAGCCAAGAACATATGCATCGCACTCAAACTCGACGCCCATAACAGAAATTCTCAAACCCTTACATATTATACACAGATGAGTCGTACCTCCTATGGGTTTGAGACCACTTTCGAATTAGAAACCATACAAGTATCTAGGTGTAGATTATCAACAACAGACTTGGATATGAATGAATGAGAAGCACCAGAATCGAACAAAGTCCTAATAGAAGAGTCAAAAAGAAAAAATCAAACCTTCCACGGTGACTTTCCTACCTCGATCCTAGATACCAGCCTCAAGCGCATGAACTTGTGCTCTGGATGATCCCGCTTTCTGACCTTGCTTGTTAGGGAACTGCTTGGTGTAATGTCCAACTTGTCCGCAACTGAAAAAAGCATTCTTAGTCTTCCTACAATCTCTAACAAAGTGTCGCTTATTTCTACAGCCATGACACCTAACCTCTGTCTTGATTTGTGCCTTATCAGGTTTTCCTTCCTTCTTTAATGCCACCTTCTTGGATCACCACTTCTTCTTCTCATTCTTGGGCTAGCTTCTTCAATCTTAGCTTCTTGTTGGTCCTCCTTCCCGTCCTCATGCATCAAAGCCATATCCACCAATCTCTCAAAAGTAGCTCCCATAGGGATATGTGCCAACGCTAGTCCTTGGAGAGGTTGATTCAACATTTTTTCGAATATTAAAGCTTACTTATGATGAGTATTTACTAAATCCAAGCCAAATCTTGCTAATTGAGTAAAGTTATTGACATATTCCTTCACCGTCATACTTCCTTGCTTCAGAGTTAAGAACTTATCCATTTGCATTCCTTTCTCAGCTTGTGATAAGAACTTCATCTCAAATATATGCTTAAAATCATCCCAAGTGGCCACCACCTGCCCTACCTTAGTCACCTCCCACCAATATGATGCTTCGGCTTTCAGTTGCCATGCGACCAACTGAATCTTCCTCCTATTATCTAGCTCCAACAAATCGAACACATTCTCTATCTCCCTAAACCAATTGTGAGCCTTCATGTAACACTCTGTACCATGAAACAGCTTGCCACCCATCACATAGAAATCTTTATAAAGCTTAGAGAAGTTGACTACATGATTGGGTGGAACTACCACGGCTGAAGCTACGGGTGAGTCATTTCCATGCACTTCAGTAGGTGTCATAGCCTCTGCATATCTACGGAACCATGTCGGAATGGGAATGCCTTCCGGGAAATTAGGATCCCTAGACATGCTGAAAAGAGAAGAAACAAGGATTCAAAAAGAGATCGAAGGAATATTGTAAATGACTCGAGGGGGTATATTTTTCAAAAATAGGTTTTACTCGAAAATTCTTTTCTTTGAAAACACTTTTCCAAAAAAAAAAATCTCTGATCTTGTAACCTTAGGTTCTGATATCAAATGTGACACCCCACTTCCCTTAATGTCACTCATAGGTGGATGCATTAAGTTCCATAAAGCGCAATTGGAATAAATTAATAATACATAGACTAAAATTGACAAGATAGACTATAAAATGCAGCGGAAAACTTTTCAAACTTCAATTATCAAACCAAATACAACAATACAGTTTGAAATACCATAGGGACATAATCATAAAGCATTTTTCTTGTGGAAACATAAACCATCAAGGTACAAGTACAAAACAACGTAAAAAAATCATATCCCTTATGAGTCATAACAAAAGTCAAAGAACAGAAATCGAAACAATAAATCGAGTAAGAATTAAGAAATAATCCAAGTCCAAGATGAATCAAAGAGTCACATTCACTATTGCAATCCACACCTTAAGAACCTGAGGGGGAAAGGAAGAGAGTGAAGGAAAAACAAAACAGGTCAGACATAAAGCTTGGCGAGTTCTAGTGATTTTTAGCATAAGCATAAGATAAAGAAGTATCAAGACAGATCAATTATATTGGACATGAAAATACGGTAAAATATATTAGTATGAAATAAACGAGATAAGGTAAGATCGGATAAGCTTCTCATTCATACCCCAGAACAGAATTTTGACACCAACTATCAGATTATCAAAATATCAGGATTAGGTTTTACTTTAATTACTACCCAGTGATCGGCTCCTTAACAGACATGAATAACCTATGTCAGCCATGGCATTCGGGGATATCAATCCTGAACCCATCAACTTTAAAAGACATAACCCTACTTGACGGTGTTACAGTGTCTTGTCTTCCCCCATCGGACCCATGCACGCTCATGGCTCCGTCAGAACGTGCCCATACCCACCTCCAGAATTTGAACCTCTTACAATGATCTATCAGTAAAGTATTCCCTAGTCTCTACCTAGTTCGAGACTCATTTGATAACAGGAAGGCACTGATTTATATGGGTTCCAAGCAAATAACAAATTGACACAAGCCACCCCTAGGCTAGGCCCCCAAACTAGGTCCCCTCCCCAGAAATATTTTAACAGCAGACATGGACCTCTTAGCTTATTAATCAGACAGGTTTAACTTTACAGGTTTAAGTTCATTAATAAGCTTAATATAACCCTATGTTATATTCCACAGTTGTAAATGACATTTCTATTAAATGTAACAACCCTTCGAATGAAAATGGCCTAGGCTCTCGATGTCCTAGGCTCAGAGAAAAACAAAAAGGAAAAGAAGAAAATAGATCCAAACTCAAACTGAACAAATAGGCATAATAAGACTGTAAGTAAAAATAATGACAGAAAGGGGATAAGGAAGAAAGTTGTGCATATAAACCGATAAATGAAAAAGTAATTAATAGTAATTAAAAGAACAGTAACATATAAGAATAAACTTATAAACATTGATACTTTTCAGATTCAATATATTTATTGTTAAAAATCCTTTTTAAATTGCAGATCTAAAAATAAAGCAGAACTCATAAAGATATGTATTAGATCAAGAAAAGGCCTTTGAAATAGTTGTAGAAGAAGAATTATCTTTCAATCTATATTTTGACAGCACCCTAACACTTTTCTTATTTTATTTCAGAACATAGCTTTGTGTAGGAAGAAGATGAAGAATTGCTTATGTAGGTAAATAGTGAGTGTTACCAGCCTGTATATAGGCGTGCTAGGATAACATAAACCATAGGATCTTAGGTTTTAAAATCAAACCGTAGAATACACATCACGTTGAGTCAGCAAAATGAACCTTACCAAAAAAAAATTGTCCAGGTTCAGGCTCACTGCCTGGTCGAAGGTGTGTCGACATACCTCTTACCTTGGTCGATGCAGGGGTCGACCCATGTAAGGTCGGGTCACCCTGTTACCATTGCAATTATTATGAATTATTTAATCAATTGTTTAATTTTAATTCAAACTTCTTTTAATCATAACTTGCTCATACTAAGTCTGATTTATGAAAATCAAAAGTCTATTAGAATCATAATTTTGTAAAGAACGCAACGATAAAGTCTGTTTACACAATTCTAAATATTTTATTATTTAATATTCATTTTATTGTCGTTTTTATATAATTATTATATAAAAATATGGGGTGTTACATCCAAGTTTATGAATAATAATTTCGAGAAAGGGGAGATCAATCATTTTTTCTAATAGCTAATTGCACATGATTCATACTTATCCCAAGTTGTACGGCGAAATTCATAATAATGAACGAAACCCAAGAGACGATGACAACATAGTAACCCTTTAAAAGGGACAAAGTATAGCTATTTACGGAACCTAATCTTCTCTTAAAAAATAGGATGCGATCAGTCGTTCAAAGATGAACTCCATAATACAAAACCCCACTAAATATTTACTTCGAGTCAATCTTGGTTCTTGATTTGATGGTGGGGGACAACAACCCTACGAAAGGATGAATCTTCAGAATGTTTGTTTTATGAGTCAAGTATGTGGAAACTCCTGAAACCTTAGCCTTTTGTTCAATCGAAAGACGGAAATCATGGTATATTTTGTAGGATCAAGATTAACCCTAGAGGGGGGGTGAATAGGGTTTATCCAATATTTAGAACAGTCACAGAATAATAAGGAATGCAATAAAAGAAACACATAGAAATTACCCAGCTTCGGCAAACTGTGCCTACTGCTGCATTACTAAGATATCTACTAGGATTTAAAACAGTCTCCCGCTTACAAACACTCAATAAACTTGCAAACCCTGCTACCACCTAAAGAGTTTTGTAAACTTGCAACACCTGCTACTGATTTAAACCTACGCTCGAAGTCTTAGACTGATCTAAAATCCCTAGACCAGATTTTCCCAGATCACAAAACTGTAATCTGTACACCCTAGTTTTACGGACGTAACTAGTAAACTACAGATTGTTTTTCAAACAGAACTAAACAAAGTACATTAAAAATTAAAACAAAAAGCCCTTAAATGAAAACACCCCCTTTGTAGCTTCAATTAGAAATCTGTCGTCCCTTTTTCTTTATTTCTTCAAGAAAATAAACAAGGCGGCTGGGGTTTCTTTAGTTTGAGGTTCTGATGGCTTTGATTTTGTTCCAGATGATTTGCGATGCTTTCTAGCTTGACTCCGAATGTCTTTCTGCTCCAATCCAACACTGTAAGCTCTTTGATTTGACTATAGGGTTTTAGTTGATTTCGAATAAGTTGGATGATTTTGCCTATGAGGAAACATGTGAATTTATAGGGGAAATTCGAACCCTTATTCTCCGATTTCACTTATGACTTGCTTGATTTGGTTTGATGAATATTTGGAAGGATTTTTCGTGAATTTCCTCTTTTAATTATTCTGAATTTTCCATGATTTCCCTTTCTGATTGAATTGATGACTATAGACATGAATTGTCCATCGATGAATTTGGAAAAAATGAATTGCCACCTGGAAACAAATATTGACATGCACGAATTGATCTTTCCATATATGAATGAACCAATTTATTCACTGCTTTTGTTTGTTGCCTGCGTGTATTGCTTGATTGAATCCTAAAAAATATATTAATTTATCCCCTTGAATAAATTGAATCATTTCTGGAAGATTTTGATTCCTTGCTTGCCCATTTTACTGTGTGTATTGATTTCCAGAGAAAAATTTCCTTGTCAAAAATGAGCTTGGGATTGATTGATTAGCATAAAAAAACAATTACCCAAGAATGTATTAAACACTTCCCTAAAATTGTATTGCCCATAAAGTCGTGTTAAAACATTTACCATTTTAACAATTCAAACCAGGAAACAAGATAAGTGGAAACTGATTATCTTGTCAACCATTATTCACAAAAAATCTTCAGAAAACAAACTGCATGATTTTAGGCCCTCATTTTATTCTTTGATGTCGAATTTTTCCACTGTATTAAATGCCATCACCACTTAATTATGTCCAGATAATTCTTGCATGTTAATTGTGTTCATTTCCAATCTAGTAAATCAAATCATATATTTCCATCCTGCAATGTCATGTTGCATGTTTGCTGCCTTGTGTATGTCTGAATTTCCTGTATTGCATATGAAATCCATGCAGTTTGAATGCTTTCCATATGTAGCTCTGAAACCTTGTGCAATCTTGTGCACACTGCTTTGACCATTTCTCTTTGAATGCTGCTTGAACCTGAACTGATTTGTTATTGTTGCCATATATTCTTCTGTGACCCTGTAACACAAAAATGAAAAAAATAGATACCATTCTTGATCCAACTTGAATGTGTTGGTTTTGGTATACACAAGTATTTGGCTTTCTTGCTATACTTGATCGTTTCTGATCTTGTATAGTATTGTGCCATACTTGTAAAATATGTGTCAGGCAAGTCAGAAAAAATGATGAGAAAAACACACAGAAAATCTGAGGCACATAAAAAATTATAAAATAAAATTTTAGTTCTAGTCTACTGTGTGCATTTCCTTTTTTTTTTTGTGACGGGTTTCAGGATGATGCAACAGGAGCAAAACAGGATAAAGAGATAGTAAGAATGTATTGATGAGTGAGAGTGAAACATGTAGTGAGATTCATTTGTACTGAAATAATGAGTGAAAATTTGTATAGCTGAGAGTTCAGAAAGTATTGTACTGTTTTGATTATGAAATAAAAATATGATTTTTGAATAATAAATGCTTATGTAAATTTTCAATTTATGTGTAGGAGCATTATTAGACAAAAATATTTTTATTCCAATATGATGTGAAGAGCAGTAAACAGTACAGTTTCAAACACATTAAAAAATGTTTGTTATCATCAAACAAAAAATCACGGGTTCAACAATCTCCCCCTTTTGATGATGACAAACATACTTAAGATTTTGAATACAGCAAAATGTGTTTGGTATGGAAAAAAAATGAGAACTCCCCCTATATATGTGCTCCCCCTATAACAGTAAACTGACATAGCAAAAAATTTAAAAAGAATAGAAAATAACTAAACTTTTTGCATTAATGGCAAAATAAAATCTATAGATGTCTGTATATGTATCAAAATCTTAGCTCTTTCTCCCCCTTTGTAATCATCAAAAGATGAACAGGGCTGGACATTTACAAATGATATGGACCATAGTAAGAGATCAAGTCATTTGACAGAATCAGAAACCGCAAACCCCAATCAATCAAAGAAAAAAAAATTATAATAATCTGTAAGACAGGAATACATTTCACAATTTAGAAGATGGAATGGAAAGCTAGTTAACATATACCAGGGAGGATTCTATATACATTTTCCTTTTTTTTTTAATCTCAAGAGCACACTAACCACGCATAACCAGAGCTTGGATTTTTAAATGGGATTAGTTGCGGCATGAAATTAAATAAGTAAACTCATGACCATGCATGACCAGAGCTTGGATTTTTAAATGAGATCAGAGAAATACTTATTATTATTATTATTATTATATACAAAATCCCCTTAATATATGAGAACAATAATGGATGATAGAAGGGTGATATAGATAGAGATGGATGTGAAAAATAATTCCTAAATTACTCATATTATAAAATACATTCAATCAAATCAGGGTTATAGGGAAGCTTTCATCCATCTCATATTCTGAGATCTAACACAGTCACAATTTTATTATAAATGTCCAAAATAAACTGTTCTTTTCTTGATGATTTGAAGATTGGATTAATTTGCCAGAAAATGAAATTAATAACAGAACATCTTAAGAAAAAATTTACCCAAAAATGCAAAGAGATTAATTAATTTCTATAATTCCCAAATCCAATCGTAATCTGCAAAATCTATCTTCAGAAAGGGGTTTAGTAAAAATATCCGCAAGTTGGGATTCAGTTGGAATAAATTCAATACAAATGTCCTCACTAGCAATATGATCTCTAATGAAATGGTGTCTCACATCAATGTGTTTTGTGCGTGAATGATGTACAGGATTATTTGATAGATCTATTGCACTCTTACTGTCACATTTCAAAGGAACTTGTTTATAGAATAGGCCAAAATCTGAAAGAGTTTGCATCATCCATAAAATCTGTGCACAACAACTTCCTAATGCAATATACTCAGCTTCAGTGGTGGATAATGCAACACAATTTTGTTTACGACTTGACCAAGAAACAAGAGAATGTCCTAGCATGAAACAAGTTCCACTAGTGCTCTTCCTATCAGTGAGTGAGCCAGCATAATCAGCATCAGTAAAACCAACTAAATCAAAATTGTCACTAGATGGATACCACAAGCCAAGTTTTGGTGTGTGCAACAAATACCTCAGAATTCGTTTTGTGGCTTTTAAATGAGATTCTTTTGGATTAGATTGAAAATGAGCACATAAGCAGACAGAAAACATAATATCGGGTCTAGAGGCAGAGAGATAGAGAAGTGAACCGATTATACCGCGATACTTTTTCTGATCAACAGCAACACCTTTTTCATCTTTGTCAAGCTTAGTTGTTGGGCTCATTGGTGTTCTCATTGGTTTTGCATCTTCAACTCCAAATTTCTTCAACAGCTCCATTACATACTTGGTCTGAGAAATAAAGATTCCTTTGTTGCTCTGTTTGATTTGAAATCCAAGACAGTATTTTAGCTCTCCAACCAAGCTCATCTCAAATTTGTCCTGCATGACTTTTTCAAATTTCTCACACAAAATATCATTAGTAGCACCATAAATGATATCATCAACATAAATCTGAACAATCAAGAAATCATTACCATCATGTAATAGAAACAGAGTAGTGTCAGCACATCCCTTTTTAAAACCATTTTCCAAAAGATATGAACAAAGACAGTCATACCAAGCTCGAGGAGCCTGCTTAAGACCATATAATGCTTTTTCTAGTTTGTACACATGATTTGGAAATTCATGACTCTCAAAACCAGGGGGTTGTTCAACAAAAACTTCTTCTTTCAGCTCACCATTCAAAAAGGCACTCTTAACATCCATTTGCTTAAGTTTAAAACCTTTAAAACATGCAAAACTTAGCAAAATTCTAATTGCTTCTAACCTAGCAACTGGAGAAAATGTTTCATCAAAATCAATCCCTTCAATTTGATTGTATCCCTGAGCAACCAACCTAGCTTTGTTTCTAATTACATTACCAGATTCGTCAAGTTTATTTTTAAACACCCATTTTGTTCCAACAACTGGATAGTCTTTTGGCCTAGGCACCAACTTCCAGACTTTATTCCTCTCAAACTGGTTAAGTTCCTCTTGCATAGCTAAAATCCAAGATTCATCATTAAGAGCAATATCATATGAACTTGGTTCTATTTCAGAAATAAAAGCATTGTGAATACAGAAAGCACAAACATTCTTATTGAGAGAGGAACGGGTGCGAACGCCAACCGTTGGGCTTCCAATTATCAAATCTGGAGGATGATTGGGTTTGAATTTCAGCCTTTCAGCTTCAGCTGTTGCTTCTGTGACTTCTTCGTTGTTTGCCTCAACTTCATTGCTATTTTCTCGCCTTCTTGCACACCACCTTCATCTTTATCATTTTCAGAAGCCATCTCTATGTCTGATTCATTGAACTTCACATTAATGGTCTCCACAATTGTTCTTGGTTGTTTATTGAAGATTCTGTAAGCTTTGCTCCTTGAAGAATAACCCATGAAGATTCCATCAACTGTTTTTGCTTCAAACTTTCCAAGTTGATCTCCTGTGTTCAGAATATAACAAGGACATCCAAAAACTCGAAAATATGAGATGTTAGGCTTTTTGTCAAACCACAGTTCATATGGCGTTTTATTAAGTACTGGTCTAATCATGACTCTATTCATTACATAGCATGAAGTATTAACTGCCTCAGCCCAGAGGGTTTGAGGTAATTTATATTCACATAACATAGATCTAGCCATCTCTTGCAATGTACGATTTTTCCTTTCGACCACGCCATTTTGTTGAGGTGTTCGAGGAGCGGAAAATTCATGTTTAAAGCCATTTTCTTCACAGAATTTTTCAAAAACAAAGTTTTCAAATTCACCTCCATGATCACTTCTCAAAGTTTTAATTGAAACACCTTTTTCATTTTGAACAAGTTTTGAAAACTTTGAAAAATAATCAAAAGTTTCAGACTTTTTGGCTAGAAAATAAACCCATGTAAATCTAGAGTAATCATCAACCAGTACATAACAATAACGTTTACCATTTAAACTAGCAGTATCAGTAGGTCCAAACAAATCCATATGAATCAATTCAAGAACACGTGAAGTGCTAACAACATTTTTTGGATGGAATGACGAGCGACTAAGTTTAGCCATGGAGCAAGCCTTACACACTTTGTTATTTTTAAATTTCTGATGAGGTAAACCTCTGACAAGCTCATTTGTTTCTAGTTTTTCAAGGAGATGCATACTAGCATGTGCTAGCCTTCTATGCCATAAAACTGCCTCTTCTTCAGTGGCAACCAAACATCTAGAAACAGTTACATCATCAAAAGAGAGTGTGTAGATATTTCCTTTTCTTTTGCCAGTAAAAACAACTTTTCCAGTGGATGTATCAATGATCTTGCAAATCTCACTGTCAAAAACTACATTCATTCCTTTGTCACACAGTTGGCTTATGGAAATAAGATTGTGATACAAATTATCAACATATAAGACATCAGCTAAGGCAAAAATGTTGTTACCTACTTTTCCCTTACCAATAATCTTACATTTGCTGTTGTCACCCAATGTCACACTCCCACCTTTATATCTTTCTAGGCTAAGGAACAATCTCTTGTCTCCTGTCATATGTCTGGAGCAACCTGAATCCAAATACCATTTTTGTTGCTCCTTAGCCCGCCAACATACCTACACAAGAAGAGAGAAAGATGACCTAGAGACGTTCCTAGGTCCAAAAATATCAGTGACTGAAGTATGATGAAAGCAAGAATCTTTTGGAACCCACATTTGTTTTGTCCTCTTATTTGTGTTCCAAAATTTATGGTAATTGTGTGCCAAGTGTTTAGGAACCCAAACTCTAGTGGATTTTTTGATTTTATTCATAGTCTTGCAATTTTCAAATTTATGGCCAATTTCCCCACACTTTACACACTTAGGAAAGATGCTTCTACCTTTTGCATTGTCAATCACAGTCACATCATTTTGAACTTTACCAAAACCTAGTCCTTTTCCATTGTTAGCAAACAATTGGTTTCCTAGCAACATTTTGAAAGATGTTTGTCCAATTGAAAACTTATTTAAGGTGACTTCAAGATTCTGAACTTTGGTTCTTAGTGCTGTATTTTCGTCCACAAGTGAAGTGCATCTTTTAATAAAATTCTCTCTCTTAATCTCATCAGTTTCTTTCAAAGTCAAATTTTCTTTTTCAAGATTCTCAATGGTGGACTTGAGAGTCGGTAGTTCTAAATTTTTTGCTTTAAGTTTTTCTACTTTTGCTTCTAGTGTATCAATGATTTCAGAAAGATGTTTACACATTAAAAACAAATCATCATAACTGTATACCTCAGTCGATTCCTCTCTACCATCTTCTGAATCTGATTTTGCCATGAAGCATAGGTTACTTTCTTCCTCGCTGCTATCTGAGTCTTCTTCTCCTTCCTCGTCATCCCAAGTTATAGAAAAGGCTTTCTTTTTCTTCTTGTTCCTTTTGTGCTGAAGAAGGGGACAGTTTGGTTTCAGATGTCCAGGTTTCTGGCAGTTGTAGCAAAGTGGTTCCTCATCTGAATTGTCAGAGTTCTTCAGCTTGTTGGATTTTGGTTTGTTTCTTAGAGGTTTGAATTTGCTCCACTTTGCAATTTGTCTAACGGCCATTGCAAGCTGTTCGATGGGGTCTTCGCCATCGCTGTTGACAGTATTGGACAAAGCAATTGATTTCTTCTTTAGATCAGAGTTGTTGCGATCTTCTCGTGATTTTAGCTCCATTTCATACGTCATTAGATTTCCAACAAGCTCCTCCATGCTTAGCTTACTCAGATCCTTTGATTCTTGAATAGCTGTGACTTTTGCCTCGAAATTCATTGGCAAAACACGCAGAATCTTCCTCACAAGTTCAACTTCAGTAAAAACTTTTCCAAGGGCTCTAGCATTGTACACTAGCACAGAAAAACGTCCATACATGTCTTTGATACTCTCATCCTTCTGCATAGTGAAATTTTCATACTCATTGCTGAATAGAGCAAGACGAGATTCTTTCACTTGCGATGTTCCTTCGTGAGTGACCTCCAGTGTATGCCAGATTTCCTTAGCTGTTTTACAATGAGAAATTCTGTTATATTCGGTTTTATCTAAGGCACAGATCAAAGCATTCATAGCTTTAGAATCAATAGAGTAAAGTTTCTTATCATTCGCATCCCACTTATCTTTTGGTTTAAGCATTTCAATTTCGTTAACAATTATAGTGGGTGGTTTATAACCAGTTTCAATGATATCCCAGGCATCATAGTCAACAGACACAAGATAGATTTTCATTCTAGCTTTCCAATACGCGTAATCACTACCATTAAACATGGGTGGTCTAGCAATAGACTGTCCCTCAGAAAAAGCATTATTCATTGATGTCATGACTCTAGAGTTAAATAAACATAGGCTCTGATACCAATTGTAGGATCAAGATTAACCCTAGAGGGGGGGTGAATAGGGTTTATCCAATATTTAGAACAGTCACAGAATAATAAGGAATGCAATAAAAGAAACACATAGAAATTACCCAGCTTCGGCAAACTGTGCCTACTGCTGCATTACTAAGATATCTACTAGGATTTAAAACAGTCTCCCGCTTACAAACACTCAATAAACTTGCAAACCCTGCTACCACCTAAAGAGTTTTGTAAACTTGCAACACCTGCTACTGATTTAAACCTACGCTCGAAGTCTTAGACTGATCTAAAATCCCTAGACCAGATTTTCCCAGATCACAAAACTGTAATCTGTACACCCTAGTTTTACGGACGTAACTAGTAAACCACAGATTGTTTTTCAAACAGAACTAAACAAAGTACATTAAAAATTAAAACAAAAAGCCCTTAAATGAAAACACCCCCTTTGTAGCTTCAATTAGAAATCTGTCGTCCCTTTTTCTTTATTTCTTCAAGAAAATAAACAAGGCGGCTGGGGTTTCTTTAGTTTGAGGTTCTGATGGCTTTGATTTTGTTCCAGATGATTTGCGATGCTTTCTAGCTTGAATCCGAATGTCTTTCTGCTCCAATCCAACACTGTAAGCTCTTTGATTTGACTATAGGGTTTTAGTTGATTTCGAATGAGTTGGATGATTTTGCCTATGAGGAAACATGTGAATTTATAGGGGAAATTCGAACCCTTATTCTCCGATTTCACTTATGACTTGCTTGATTTGGTTTGATGAATATTTGGAAGGATTTTTCGTGAATTTCCCCTTTTAATTATTCTGAATTTTCCATGATTTCCCTTTCTGATTGAATTGATGACTATAGACATGAATTGCCCATCGATGAATTTGGAAAAAATGAATTGCCACCTGGAAACAAATATTGACATGCACGAATTGATCTTTCCATATATGAATGAACCAATTTATTCACTGCTTTTGTTTGTTGCCTGCGTGTATTGCTTGATTGAATCCTAAAAAATATATTAATTTATCCCCTTGAATAAATTGAATCATTTCTGGAAGATTTTGATTTCTTGCTTGCCCATTTTACTGTGTGTATTGATTTCCAGAGAAAAATTTCCTTGTCAAAAATGAGCTTGGGATTGATTGATTAGCATAAAAAAACAATTACCCAAGAATGTATTAAACACTTCCCTAAAATTGTATTGCCCATAAAGTCGTGTTAAAACATTTACCATTTTAACAATTCAAACCAGGAAACAAGATAAGTGGAAACTGATTATTTTGTCAACCATTATTCACAAAAAATCTTCAGAAAACAAACTGCATGATTTTAGGCCCTCATTTTATTCTTTGATGTCGAATTTTTCCACTGTATTAAATGCCATCACCACTTAATTATGTCCAGATAATTCTTGCATGTTAATTGTGTTCATTTCCAATCTAGTAAATCAAATCATATATTTCCATCCTGCAATGTCATGTTGCATGTTTGCTGCCTTGTGTATGTCTGAATTTCCTGTATTGCATATGAAATCCATGCAGTTTGAATGCTTTCCATATGTAGCTCTGAAACCTTGTGCAATCTTGTGCACACTGCTTTGACCATTTCTCTTTGAATGCTGCTTGAACCTGAACTGATTTGTTATTGTTGCCATATATTCTTCTGTGACCCTGTAACACAAAAATGAAAAAAATAGATACCATTCTTGATCCAACTTGAATGTGTTGGTTTTGGTATACACAAGTATTTGGCTTTCTTGCTATACTTGATCGTTTCTGATCTTGTATAGCATTGTGCCATACTTGTAAAATATGTGTCAGGCAAGTCAGAAAAAATGATGAGAAAAACACACAGAAAATCTGAGGCACATAAAAAATTATAAAATAAAATTTTAGTTCTAGTCTACTGTGTGCATTTCCTTTTTTTTTTTTTTGTGACGGGTTTCAGGATGATGCAACAGGAGCAAAACAGGATAAAGAGACAGTAAGAATGTATTGATGAGTGAGAGTGAAACATGTAGTGAGATTCATTTGTACTGAAATAATGAGTGAAAATTTGTATAGCTGAGAGTTCAGAAAGTATTGTACTGTTTTGATTATGAAATAAAATATGATTTTTGAATAATAAATGCTTATGTAAATTTTCAATTTATGTGTAGGAGCATTATTAGACAAAAATATTTTTATTCCAATATGATGTGAAGAGAAGTAAACAGTACAGTTTCAAACACATTAAAAAATGTTTGTTATCATCAAACAAAAAATCACGGGTTCAACATATTTCTATCTCCAAAATGCCAAGGTGTGCCATCGAAGGGTATGGGTTGTTAGTAGTTTCCTTGAAAGCTCATTTTAATCGAAGCCTCATCTACTATATTAAAAAGTTTTGGAGAACGTATTTCTAATTAGATTGAGAGAATCAACTAAATCAAAGGCATTCACCTCTCAATTTAGCTTCTCAACTATCAATTTGGGGGTGTTAACCATTTTAATGTTTAACACACATTATCATTATTGTTGTTCTAACCAAGGTAAGTGTTGGAGAACATGATTAGCTACTATATTGTTAGATAATACTAAGAGGGAAACTTGTTCCACTAAGCAGCATAGTCTCACTAGATATCTATTGGTTTCAGAATACTTGTTATTATTCACATTGGTTTATTAACCGACCCGAAGTTTTTTTCTTCTCCTTAAACTCTTGAATGCTCATTTGAGGAGGCTAAGGGTTATGATTTTCAGGTTCTTCTTCGATTAAGCATTCGAAGACATGCATGAGGAAATTAACTATATAAGAGTTTTCTTTCCATCATGTTTCTTTTTGGATGTACGTAACAATGAAGTTGTTTATTGTCAATATTCAAACTCTGATCAACCAAAGGGACATCTTCATATATCGCTCCTGAGATTATATTCTAATAATTATATTTGATCTTGCGTGGGTTTTGCGATGGTAATTGTATTGAAAATTTATTAATGAATGTATTTCGAAAATTTTACATATTCCACTGTTCTTTAATGTTATGATTTGATAACGTATCCATTTTCTATCATTGGAGGTTAATACTATAGATGATTGCGGCATTTGCAATGCTTAGCTGCTTTGGGCTTTAGAGAATGAGATGTTACATTTACGCAAGCCCAAACCCTATACTTGTGTTATATCAAAAGATTCCAAACATACACATGTGTATCACAGTCTTGGAACACTCACGAAGATCCAACAAGGTCCATTTGTCATTCTCGATGTAACGAGTGTTCTCATGTTATGATCTGAAATAGAGAAAAGGACGAGAGTGTTCCAATGGTTAAAAAACCAGGCTACATTATTATTAAACTAAAACTCTAAGATAAGCTTCTATTGCTTTATTTTTCGACTATAAATTTTTTTCAAGCCCTTACTCTTTATACAGAGCTATTAGCCAAAGGTTAATGCTAGAAAATAGGATATCTAATTATACTAACTCTATTAGAATAAAGCAATTCCTATAAGCTAATTATTCCTAAAAACTAAGAAAAACAAGGAACTATTCATTATTTTCATCACACTCCAATTATCTGAATATGCGTCAAATATTCAGTTAACAACTTATAAATGCTAACATATAGAAAATTATAGTTTTCAGTTTCTTCATTATATTGCATAGTAGCTTTACCTTTACTTAGTTGAGCATGCTCAACTATTTTATGTTGATTAGTTTATCACTCTCGAACTATCAACAAACTCTTTTGGTTTCATCCCTAGAGTTTCAACTCCATACTAATGATCTATCGAACCTTTGCACATGGGTTCTCCCCTGATGCTGTTGTATTGTTATCTTCCTAACAAGCTAGAGTCGTGACTCTTACTTATTTTGCATATTGGATGACTTAAATTGCACCTGCTTCTAGGGCTGCACATAACCCATATCCAACCCGACCCAACACACCAATCCGACCCAACCCACATAAACCCAACCCAACTCATCCTAGTTCGGGTCGGATATGGATTACAATTTGTAACCCATACTATATGCAGGTCGGGTTTGATATCTTGTTTAACCCAACCTTATTTTAACCCAACCTAACCCTATATTAAAAAACTAATTTAATATCAGTCCACTTAAAATTAGAATAGTTCCTAGAATAATGTTTATTTATTCTATAGTAAATATGCAAAAAAGCATATTTTATGTCAATCCAAACTAGATAGAATTTGGCAAATATATTTTAAAGAACAATTTAATGTATCTTAAAATGAAACACTTGTTCTGCTATGTAGTAAATTGATTTCGTATAATGTGTTTTACAATGAAATTTTAGTACAATATGTCTTACAACGAATCGGTTATTTTAAATGCATCATTCTAAAAAAAAAATCTGATATATTATACCGAATATTGTAATATTACTTTTTAAAAAAATTCCCTTATATTCTCATTTTTGATTATATTAAAGCAACCCAACTCTATTAAACCCGACCCAACTCATACTTCAACTTAACCCATATCCAACCTCATATAGGGTCGGATACGGGTTGAACTACCTTAAACCCATACCTATGCGGGTCGGATGTAATATTTGATCCAATCCAACCCAACTCATACTTTGTGCAGCACTACCTGCTTCACTTGTAGGTTTTACTTGCAGCATTTATAGGCTTCCACGTCAAACATTTCTTTTGACCACTCCACAGTCCAGCCCACTAAATGACATTCTAACATCACCATTTTCATTTATTTCTTTTAGCACCATCTACACCCAAATTTCCTCAACAACTCACTGCCTCCGGCATCTATACCATCCACAATTCAACATCTTCATCCTTCCCACAACAACATTAGAAATGCCTTGATAAAATACAAATAGCCAGTTAAACACTCTCAACATCACCGACTTCATTTTGTACCTTCACGCATCCCAAACCGATATTACAACTACACAAGCTTTTCCATCTCGCACAAAACCCACCGATGGATACCTCGCCTTACCCATCCCAGCACGCCGATCAACCCCATCCACATTAGGAAGGAACAAATCTGGCTTCATCTATTAGCCAAACATCGCGGTCTTTCTTTAGGATTCGCAGTATAAATCAGTCCAAATAAAGTAATTAGCTACATAGAACAGGATTGAAATCTTAAACTTAGAATTGATGCAAGCAACTGACAGAGATAAGTTTCGGCATCCAAATTAAATTGAGGCATTTTTGTGATTTGCATATCACTGTTTGCTTCTCTAATTTGGCTCTAATACCATGTTAGGAAATAGGATCTGATTTATAGAAGAGGACGTGGAATTTTCAATGGTAAAACAAAAACAATTATATCGTTCTGTCTATTCACACCCTAGTAATTGCTCTTCCTACCCCGGTTAAAATTTTAAAAACTAAATACCAATTATACCCTTAAACTTCGCCATTACCTAGTGTGGAATAATGATAAACCACACCATCGAGGGGCATTGAAATTCAAATATAAACGTTGCACTCCACTCCAGCTTTGAAATACACTAAATCATGTAAGTTTGAAGGATGATAAATATCAACGCCAATTTAATGCGTAGGGAAATGTAAAACCGCGCCATGGTCGCACGTAGAAACATTTTAATCGATGTCATCGTGGGACGTTGAAATTTCAAAAACAAGGCTTTGCTCCGGCGTTTATCTATTTATAGCACATAAGTTTTAGGTCATGTACAAAAAAGTAGTGAGAAGAGGGAACATACATAGTTTGGATAACTATATTTTATTGTTGATGAAAAAACAATGTTAATTTAGGAATGAACAAGGTGAGAAAAGAAAAAAATTACTGGGATGCGAATAGAAGGATCCTATATTGTTATTAAACTAAAACTCAAAGATAAACTTTAATTGTTTTGTTTTTTTTTTACGAACTCGTACAAGTCTTTGCTCTTTATATAAACCTATCACCCAACGATTACTACAAGAAAATTGGATTCACTATCCATACTGACTCCATTGTAATAGAGCAATTCTTATAAACTACGACAACTAACTTATACGCACTAATTATTTGTTATCTCAATTTGAACCTTAAATCTACTTATGTTATCTCAATAAGAAGTTCTAAAACATTCGATCTCAACTAAAGCTACTTAACATGGTCTTAAAAGAGCATCTCATAGTGTAATCTATCAAAAATGAAAACCGTAGCTCAGACATCTGAATAAACCCATCAATATTACTAATACATAAACCTTTAACTAGCTTATTCAAAGGCAGCATATTCCACATAAAGCTAACAGTGCTCTCCACGTTGCTGCAGAAAAACTCAATAGCTTGACAGAAGTTCCAGCAGAGGAGGATTTGTGGCTGGGTCGAATAAACTAAGCGCTACAAAAACTCTGTGAATCATAACACCAGCAACATACGAAAGCCCCGATGCTGGCAATGCAATTCCTAGGTAGTAGAAAACCAATTTCAAGTGACCATTTTGTGACTTGATATGAGCTTTTCCTGCAGCTAAGAAGGCAATGCAAACAAGAGATGATACTGCCATTGCTATGATCTTGTGTTCTTTATGGCTGCTTTGCCTGAATGTGAAGGCGTAAACAATTGGCGGGAGCGCACCGAATATAATGAAAGATAGAAAAGAGATGCATATATGGCGTTTGGCATGTTCTCTCTTTCCAAGTTTTTCCCAGTATTGACTTGGTTGTCGACCTATCTGATTGCTGGTTTCACCATCATGCCTGATTCGTAGTTCAGAAAGCTGCAACAGTAACGAGTTGTTCAAAAATTTGGAATACGGACATAAAATCTACTTGAATAGCTGTAAACATCGTCTAATATCAGGATGAAATTATAATGCTTTCTTTTATGTTTATTAACATAAATCACATATATGTGCATCCAATGGCTAGAGACGCTTATTTTTAATTTAATAAAAAAATTTACTGGATGGATGTGTGGCACAAGTGCAAAATCTCTGACGGATCACAACATGTTTATTTCAAGAATGGTGACGTTGGATACAAATTGACAGTCAAATTCTGTTGATGGATGGTTGTAGATGAGATGGCGGTAGATGTTGCAAACCATTGATGAGACTCCGTTAATGGATGGTACGAAATTATCGAAATTCCAAAATGACACATGGAAATCATATTTTAATTGAATTCTCTTTGTTAATAGTAGAGAGAGGGATGGAATTCAATAGATATTAGACATTTAAGAAAGTTGTTAGCATTTCACATTCGTACTATTAAATTAGAAAGGGAAAAAATTGTTATACATATTTACATCATAAAATTGTATCATAATCATCAAAAAATAATTCATATATTTTAGACAATGAAAATACTCACATCATGAGCCAGCAAAAACAATCCACCAACCAAATTAGCTAATCCTAAGGCGCAAATGTTAACTGCAGAAAAAAAATACATATTTGATTATTGAATATATCAAAGAACACTAATATGCTTATTCAATTGTTTTAAAACGCACGAGCATCCATGAGGCGTTTTCAAGTCCGTAGGCGTACCGTAAGCCTCAAAACATTGTGTAAGCTTTTCAAGTGAAAATAAAACGCAGAACATATAATAAATTTTTATATTATAAATTAACTTATGCAAAACATTAAGAACAAATCATCAAAGTTTGATTCTAAACAGGTATATATCTCCTTTTTTTTTTAAGACTAAAAATAAATGATTGGAATCCAATATGATTCTAATTTCGATTCCACCAAATTTCAGTTTTGTTCCTTCCAGCTCAAATCGATCAGCAAAATTTGTTGGGATATTTAATTAAGTCTACTAAGACATATATTATATATATATATATATATATATATATATATATATATATATATATATATATATGGCAAGCGTTCGGTTACACCCCAAAAATGGAGCACCCCAAATGCCCCTTGATTTCCACCATCCGTTTATATTAAAGAATGTGAGTGAGAAGTGAGAGAGTGCGTGGAAGGAGAGAGAAGGGGAAATACTTGGTGGAGATTGAGGGGCATTTGGGGAGCTGCACTGTTTGGGGTGCTCTCGAACCTGAGAGAGAGAGAGGCAAAAAGTTAGCAATGAGAAGATCCATTACATATCTCTCGCTCGTTGTATCAGAAACAATCTCACTTGCTCATGTCAATATAGATATTGAAAAGAGGGGGAAAACATTAACTTCTATTTGCTCAAATTCTAGTCTGTTTTATTTTCCATTAAATAATTGAAGTTCAATAACTTCTCTTTGTGTTAATATTTGCAACTAAACGTAAAAATATTTATGAGTTGCACACCTCGGCAGTTTGAGACGTGTGAGGCGTACGTTTGGTACGCCTCATATACCCCAAGTTGTTGAGGTGTAAGCTTTTACGATAAAAAGTCTTTCCATAAAGCTCAAGACATTTTATTTCTCCTTTTCTCGAGACGCTCCTCAAGGCGAGTATCGAGATGAGTTTTTTTATAAAACATTGTCAGTTACTGGGCGTTGTTTTATTAAAAGGTTGAAATAGACTCACTTGTAGAAGAACCAGCTCCTGCTGCAGATGCTACTAATGATAGACTCATGATCGACTCAATCAATCCTCCATACACTATGCTTTTCAGAATATCCCATTCGTATGCCCTACTTGAAGATACCATTCCATGTGTACCCATATTAATTACGGTACTTGTAGCATTAACTGCATCAGATCCATAACTGATTTGATTGTTTTCAGTTGTAGCCCTTATCGGTGTTGCAGATTGCATTGTGCTAACAGGTTTATTTACATCATTCCCTGTAGTATCAAAATAAAATATGACCTACAAAAAATTAAGAGATGAAACCCATTTAGGCATTTACTATAAAATACATTGGAAATCAAACCTGAAGAAATATAACCTATAACTGCTACAGATGATCCGTCTAAATTTGTATTACTTGTATAAATTCCTTCAAAACAGTGAAGAATGTTTAGTATATAGTAATTAAAATATGAAATCAAGTATGATGTTTGTGATACCAAATAATATGTTTTATATCAAGGGCCATTATGTAATGGTATTTCCACATCAGTACGGCATACCATCTGATACAATGGAAGCTAAATTACTTGGACTGCCACCTGGAGTTCCAATTACAGTACCATTAGTTGTACCTAAATGAAAATAACACTTCCAGAATTAAATCATTTCAGCTACCTAACTTAACATCATTCCCAACCTCTATTATTTTATTTTATTTGAAAAACTTACATACATAACTTCAACTGCAATCAGACAGATATACCTAGGTGGTGATAAAATAAATACCTTCAGACACGGCTTGCTCTGGATACCGTGCCCTACCTCCTTGAGTTTCGTCGCCCCTAGGATCTGGTATTCCAATTGATTTATCTGGGAAAAATGATGTAATTTTCACACAGCATAGTCAAATAAATAATGGACTTTACCATAGGCATATCTTTTAAACTGGATGCTCTTGATCAGATGTTTCATATACTTAACAGAACATTGTGAAGGCAAATTAATCTCCCCTGATCTAGCATACTGTTCCATACAACTGATTGAGGTATGATTACATATTAACAAAATAAAAATAAAATACACGATCTTATTGTATCGCGAAAAATGATGAAAACACAAAACACATGATCCACTTGTTATCACTAGAAATGAGGAAAAAGAATGCGTTATCTTATCTTTGTGAAAACATACCTTTTGATACAATTAATGCATAAGTAGGTTTAGCTTGTGGAGCTGAATTGTTCATATGTATGTCATTAGGATATGATTCTGCAGTTGAGCAATCAAAAAAAAGGCACCAGGCTCACGTCTTTAGTATGCTATACAAATGGATGAAATAAATCGTTTTCAGCTTAGTATGTATATCCAGACCTGGTAACATTGTTGTCGCTGAATAATTTGGCTCATTCTTCCGATCTTGGTCGAACATTTGTCCATGACTAGGATATGGATCTCCCATCGCTAAATGTAATGACAAATAACATAACATATGTTCAGAAGAAAAAACATGTTAACTGCATGGTGCCTGTAACTGTATAGTATCATTTATTAGTATGGACGTTGTACTTAACAAAAATGCTTGTTGTGCAGACATGCTTGGAAGATGAGGGAAAAAGTGACGTGAAACCGAATTGGAAAATACAATTGTGATCCATTATATTAGAAAAAGATGATAGAGTTGGTTGCAGTTTCCTATTTGTAGAAATTATAAAACCTGTATCATTTATTCCATTTTTATTTTCTTTCGCTCCAAGATTCATAGCTTCTACTGGTTGCACGGACGAAGAGTTATCTTTCAGATGGAAGGATGGATCTCTGCTGGACATGACATTATCTTCTTCTGCAAACAATGGCACTCCTGTTATCAGAAACAATTTAAGTAAATGAGATGGGTAGGGAATTTTTTTAATTGATTTATGATGGCTTGCGAGCTGTAAGATAATGTCATAATTCTATTATAATGTGCAGATAAAAATCGTTATCCAATCAAAAATAGTGATTTACGTGAAATTACTTCCAAAAAGCAATAATATTATTACGTTGCATCATATCAATGATATATATTCAGAACTCTTTATTTCACAATCAAATTATTACTGCCCAAATACAGTAATACTCCATTTTAAAAGCTCCTTTAATTGCAGTTTATCTCAAAGTAATAATAACTTGACCAAAAATACTCCTGATAACACATCTTTGTTATAATTAATATATTACAATAGTTCTCACTTGAATTACTCGAATAATAACAATAATAATTTCCCATAAACTCCATAAAAACAACTATACTGTTATTTACTCAAAACAATATAGCCTTCTCAAAATCACATTATTGGGAACTGATCGTTTGGCAGGAGGTAAAATGGGTAGATTAAAAAAAACACCGTATTTGGATTTTAGTGGGCCTATGAAATCTATTAACTACCATTAGATCATATATATATATATATATATGTGTGTGTGTGTGTGTGTGTGTGTGTGTGTGTGTGTGTGTGTGTGTGTATGTATGTTAAAATGAAACTTTATGTGTATATAATTAAACACATTAATTGAGTTTATTTAGTGGGCCTATGAAATCTATTAACTACCATTAAATCATATAAATATATATATATATATATATATATATATATATATATATATGTATGTATGTATGTATGTATGTATGTATGTATGTTAGAATGGAACCATATTTTATGTGTATATAATTCAACACATTAATTGAGTTTATTTAATATTCAGTTTGAATATATCATATATTAACTGTGTATTTATTAGGTGTGTAATTAATTAGGAGTTCTATTTTAGCATCCTTCGTATATGAAAGGTCACATGGATATTTGGGCATATATTGCCAAGGAAGACATGTATATGACAGGATAAAGTAAGATAAAATTAATATTCCAATTACATTATGATGAATACAACCAATGAAGTTTATACATAATTTAGTAATGTAAAACGATAGTGACATAATAAGTGAATGATATACAAGTATACTCCCGTGTGGATACTGGGATATATATACCCATTAGTTCGTGCATAATTTATACAAGTTCATACATTTAAATCAGCCTGAGTAATTTACACAAACACACACACCCGTGTGTGTGTGTGTGTGTGTGTGTGTGTGTGTGTGTGTGTGTATATATATATATATATATTAGGTGTGTGTATATATATATATATATTATATATATATATATATATTATATATATATATAGTTCTATTTTAGCATCCCTGGTATATGAAAGGTCACATGGATATTTAGGGCATATATTGCCAAGGAAGACATATGTATGACAGGATAAAGTAAGATAAAATTAATATTCCAATTACATTATGATTAATACAACCAATGAAGTTTATACATAATTTGGTAATGTAAAACGATAGTGACATAATAAGTGAATGATATACAAGTATACGCACGTGTGGATACTGGGATATATATATACTAGGAAGCAAGGATACGGGTGCGGAGGTGCGGGTGCGTAGTACGCGGATACATAGATTTGACAAATATGAAAATATGAGGATTCGGGTGCGGGGGGATACGACATGTAAAAATTATATATATATACATATATATATGGCAAGCATTCAATGGCACCCCAAATAGTGCAGCACCCCTAAATGCCTCCTGATTTCAACCACACATTCCGTTTCTCTCTCCCTCTACTACTTCTCTCTCCTTCCACTAGCATAATTTATAATAAATGGGAGGTAGAGAGAGGGGGGCAATTGGGGTGCTTACTATTTGGGGTGCCATTGAACGCTCCTCTCTCTCTCTCTCTCTCTATATATATATATATATATATATATATATATATATATAATAAAATCTATTACGAAAATTAAGAGTTTCATTAAAATTAAACCAAATAGTCAAATACACTACTTCATCATCCTTAAACCTTAATAGTTAAAAGACAAATAATTTAGCATTCATTTCACACTTGATATTCATCGTTTTGAATAATTATGGTTTTCATCTCCGGCTCATCAAGTGAAAAATTCGCTATCTCAAACTCCTCGGCATCAAGTGGATCAAATTGATCGCTTCCAACATCCCACAATTTTGTTTCTCCTTTCAAGTATTGCTCACTCTTCCTAAAAAGGAGTCGAAGATTGTTGTGCACAAAAATCAAGTTTTCTGTCTGAGTTGGTAGTATCTTATTCCTACGAATTGAGTGAATAAATGAATACTACTCCAATTTCTCTCGCAACAAGAACACGGCTGTCCCGAAAGTCCCAAAATTTACCTTTCATGCCACTGACGCACCCCAATTCGCACTTTTCCCGCACCCCCCAGACCAAATACGGGGACACGCCACATGGCGCACCCCGTATGCACCCCTTGCCGCACCCCCGCACCCCCGCCGCACCCGATACGCAGTACGTCACCTAGAAGAAGAATCCCTGCTTCCTAGTATATATACCCATTAGTTCGTGCATAATTTATACAAGTTCATACATTTAAATCAGCCTGAGTAATTTACACACACACACACACACACACACACATATATATATATATATATATATATATAGAGAGAGAGAGAGAGAGAGAGGGAAACCTCCACAACACCCCTGTTTTGTGGCACCTCTATCTCAGCCACAAGTTTTGTAAGAACTCGCAGAAAAATTTACCATTTACAATATAACAAAATTTGATCTATTTACATTAAAAGAAAACCCCAGAATTCAAAATATGTGTTGTGTACGTTTAGTTTGAATTGAGAAAATTAATTCGATTGTTTAAAACAGATATATACTCGATTTTGAAACGTTAACGAAAAACCATTCGATAATATAATAGTAAGATATTGACTTTCGAAATATAAATATTTTACAATAATTTTTTTTTTAGACAATTTTATATTTAAAACGTTGATGTTTGTTTCATCGAATTTTGATTTTGATAGTTCGGTTTAAATAGTTTCATATAATCGATTAACGGTTATAGGTCACACATATGACAGAAATGGTGAAATTCCACACGAACAATAAAATATAAGTTTTTAGGGCGTTGTTTTATTCGTATCAACGCATGAATGCAACGATATTTTATTCCATGTATTTGGACTTTGGATACTCGATTTGGGTTGTGAAACAGTTTGAAATTTTATGAACGGAGTACACGGTTATTTGGGCTTGCACGTATCATACATAGCTGAGTAAAATTAAATTTTGAAAGACTATCTATTACTTTCATTCATCTTCGTCACTTTCAATTCTCTCATACTTACTCTTTCTTTGTTCACAAATGAAAGCTTCAGCGCGTGCGTGCGCACACGCGCACGCGCGCGCACACACACACACACACACATATATATATAGGGAAATGTTCCGCTATACCTCTTAGGTTACACGTGAATCTCCTTCTGAATTTCAACCACTCATTCTGGTTCTTTTTGATTGAATTAAATAATACAGGGTAGTGAAGGGATAGAAAAAATGAATATTAAAATTGGAATGAGTGGTTGCAATTTAGGGGAAAATCTCATAGCCACTGTTACTCAGCATTCATTCTCCGCCTCCCAAGTTCGCCACCGACCTCTTGTCACCCTCCCGCAGCCAAATCGAGTCAGTCATCGACCTTGCACCCTCTCTGACCTCCTCCATCATTCACAGCCCATGCCCAGTCAGCCGCCGACCACCATCATCAGCCATTCCCCTCCTCGTCATACAAGATTTCACACCATAACCCCTCTGTTCAAAAAAGTTCACCACAGTTCTCCCTCGCACAGCCACAACCCCGACACTCGAGCACTGTCCAGCTCCTCCGATGTGTAGTCGCATCCAGACCCCACAGCCACTGCTTTACCATCCATCGACCAAACAGTCGCTGCTTTACCATCCTTCAACCAAACAGTCACCTCTAAATCACTACACAATCCCTCGACGCAGTTCCAGCCACCACCAGCACAGCCCCTACAGCCCTCAACTTCATCACAGCAGTCATCGCAACCTTGCCATGTCAGTTGTTCGTGTGTCGTGTTCAACAATTCACTTTGTGATGTGCTTCCGTGCGCGAGCCATAACGTGAAGTTATTGCAGTTTGTCGATGTCGTGTCGTGGTATGTGTGTCCATATAGATTAATTGTTAGAGACTGTACTGTCAGTTTTTGGATCCTTGTCTAGTTGAGTGTTTAAATCCACTTACACTAAACTGTCATTTATCGTGCAAATTAAATATTGTGATTCGTTTATTCATATATAAGTTCGTTTAAATTTAAAATTGATACATAATTACTTGGTTGGATTATAAGTAGTTGTTATGTTTGATTGACCCTATTTGATATGACATATGTGTTCTGGAGAATTTCGAATCAAGACCGCTCAAATCAAAAAACGCAACCCAACGGAAGACGAGATCGTGGTAAACGTGCAAAAACGACCAATTATTAACTCAAAACAATCTCAACTCAATCCAATAACCAATCACAATCACCAAACAAGATAAACAATCTCGCAATAATAAAAAGTAAATCACACACGGATTTATAGTGGTCCTACTAGCGTATTGTCTGTGTATGTCCACTTTGAGAGAGAACCTTTATTAATATCAATAGAAGAGTACAAGAGATTGATTACAATAATCAAATTCACCAGAAAAAATTGATTTTGTGAAGATGAAAATTTAAGAAGATTAAGATTGCCAAAACCCTAATTTGAATAAACCTATATCTTAATCTCTTTTTTGGTCCTTACCTTTTTGGATCTGAGAATAGCTTATATAAGGAGAGAATAATATGTAGCAATTTCCCAAATTGCCCCTGGATCCTTCACAAATCAACCTATAATGTCCTCGGCCCGAATCAGCTCGAAAGTCGCCTCATGCGTCTATCATGATAGGACAGACGTCTGTCCCAATTATGGGATCAATTTTGTTTAAGCACAGGCGTATGTCCATAAGTGACAGACGTCTGTCGCAAGTTACAGGAAAATCCTCCATGACAACACAGACGTTCGTCACTCCATGACAGATGTCTGTCGTCCATTCCTGCTGAAACCTTGCACATATTTCCTTGCAATTTCCATTTACAAGCTCCGATTTGTGAACCGTCTTCTCTGACACGATTTACTTTCATCCATTTCAATTTTACAATAGTATCGTAAAATTTAACACTCCACCTCGATACTATATCCATCTTCATCACCAACACTGATGATACCAAACCATCTTCTACTTTCTACCAAGTAACCTTGAATGTTTATCCAATGAGCTTCGGCATAGTCACCGTCCATTGCACTCCACCAACGAGTTCAGGCAAAGTCCCCACCCACCAATGAAGTATTGAAAACACCCAACTCCAAAACTAGTCTCACCAAAAGACATACATACCAAGAAGATAGAACTTCAATCTCTCACCGATACTTTACATCCTTAACTAAGTTTCTCCCTCAACCGTGCCACCCTGTGGTAACTAGCACATCTCCAAGCGAATTAAGTTCAAGCAATGCTCGAACTTCCAACCGGTAATGCCTTAGTGAACATATTTGCCGCACTATCCTTTGCGTTGCACTTTCCGAAGACATACTTGCTTGTCTTCGTCCATGACACCTAGAAATGACTCTCTCACTTCAATATCCTTGGTCCGTGAGTTAAACCCCAAATGGATAGTACTTTGCTGTCACATGGAACATCAACACTATCATGTTCGAACCCCAAATCACACAACAATTACTTCAAGTAGAGTGCTTCTTTTGCTGCCTCCATCGCAGCTATCAACTCCGCCTACGTATTGGATAAAGCAACTACGATTTGCAATCTCGATTTTCAACTTATGGCTGTACCACCAAGAGTGAAGACATATCCGGAAGTTGGTATTCTCCGGTCTCTATGACCAGCGTAGTCTGAATCACAGTAACCAACCAACATGCAATTATTTTCCTTACTACTCCAAAAACAAGACCATGAGATGTTCTATCTTTCAAGTATCTCAAGATAAGTTTTACTGTTTTCCAATGCAATTTCCCTGGATTAGTCATAAACCGACTAACTACCTCGACAGCATTTGCAATATCGGGTCTTGTACACAATATGGCATACATCAAACTTCCAACCACACTAGCACATGACATCTTTGCAATATAAGCTTTGTCTTTCTCCTCGATAGGTGATTCTTTACTCGAAAGTTTTACATGCAAAGGTAAAGGTGTATTTGACGTCTTTGCATCCTTCATGCTAAACCGGCAAAGCGCTTTTCTAATGTATTCCTTTTGAGTCAATTTCAACTCAAAACGCTTCGATCCCTTTTGATTTTCATACCCAAATTCTTCTTTACTTCTCCAAGGTCTTTCATCTCGAATTCCGCTTTTAATCTCAATTTCAACTTGTTGATTTCTTCCTTCTCCTTGGAAACACTGAGCATATCGTCCACATACAAGAGTAAATACACCCAACAATTATTTTTCAACTTCTTGAAATAAACACAAGCATCCTTGATGTTTCGATGGAAGTCACTTTCAAACATGAAAATGATCAAACCTCATGTACCATTGTCTAGGTGATTGCTTCAAACCATATGGTGATTTCTTCAACTTGCAAGCCAATTTTGACTTACCATCTACAACAAACCCTTATGGTTGCTCCATATAGATGTCTTCATCCAAGTCATCATGCAAGAAGGCAGTTTTCACATCAAGTTGCTCCAACTCCAAGTCGTGAATAGCAACTATCGTAAGTAACATCCGAATAGAAGTATGTCTCAAAACCGGTGCGACGATCTCATCACTCCTTTCATTTTCTCTGTGCAAACCCCTTAGCCACTAGCCTAGCTTGGTATCTTTCGTCGTCCTTCACCTTGTACATCCATTTGCACACAAAAACACGGTTTTCTTTAGGAAGTGAAACTAACTCCCAAGACAGGTTCTTCATCAACGATTGCATTTCTTCCTCCATGACACAAATCGATTTCGAGCTATCAATCAAACTCATGACGTCATCAAGATCCATCGGCTCATCTTAAACTACATAAAGAGCATAGTCAAAATTCTAACAAAAGCTAAGATTGTTCCAATCATCATATTTTTCAGGTGGCGTTATAACACGCTGACCAACCCGAGTAGCAAATACCACCACCCGGTCTTCCTTTAGCTCCACCTTGAACTGAATTTTCTCTAGAATCGTGCACATCACCAGTACTATTGTAGAAACCCTGTGGACTATGTGCATCAGCTGCTACCTCCTCACAAGCATTTCCAACTACTCTACTCTCGCTAAGCCTGAAAATGAAAATAATTTCCTTCTTCTTTGATTCACCATGAATCAAATCCTGAACATCCGATGAGCCTTCATTCTCCTTGAACATAGCTAACTCATAAAAAGTAACATGACTAGAAATCACAACCGTTTTCGTTTTCGGATTCTAAATCCGATAGCCTTTGACTCCGTCCATATAACCAAGCAAAATCTCTTAAAAGCTCAAACTTATCATTCCCCGGATCATGCACATAAACAGGACTGCCAAATACACGAAGATAACTCAAGTCAATGCTCTTCCCCTTCCACACTTCCTCTGGAATTTTGTTATCAATAGCCGAGCACAAAATTCAATTAATAATATGCACTGCAGTTGACAAATCTTCGACCCAAAATCCCTTAGTCAAGCCTGATGTCAATCTCAAGCATCGAGTTTTCTCCAGTAGAGTTCGGTTCATTCTTTCCGCCACTTCATTAGATTGTGGATCCCCAGGTGTAGTAAAATGCATTCGAATACAATGATGCTTGCAAAATTTCAGAAAATCTCCAGAAACATTTCCGACCATTGTCGGACCTAAAAACCTTCAAAGTCTTTCCACTTTCATTCTCAACAAGAGCCATCCATTCTTTGAACCTTGCAAATGCCTCCGACTTGATCTTCATTACATACACCCAAACCTTTCAAGAAAAAATATCAATAAAAAAAAAATCTTGCTCCTTCCGAAGAAACTACAGGTGATGGTCTCCAAACATCCATGTGCAAATTCTCAAGAATCCCTCTTGAATCATGTTTCCCTTCATCAAACGATACTCTAGTTTGATTTCCCATTACACACTCCTTGCAAAACTCCAATTTGTTGAAACTTTCTCCATCAACCATCTCCCTTCTACGAAAAACATCCAAACTCTTCTCCGAGACATGACCCAATCTCAAATGCCACAACCGTGTTGCATCCAAGCCACAGGAACTATCAACACCCACAAAAGTTTCATTATCCACAATCACTCCTTTAAGCAAATAAACTTCATGGGTTCTAGCATCCTTCATAACCACAAGCACACCCTTCGAAACCCTCAAGCTATAACTCTCAATAGTAATCTTGCATCCTAAAGAATCCAGCTGTCCCAAAGAGATAAGTGACTTCCGTAGTCTTGAAACATAGCGCACATTATTGATAGTACGAACCACTACATCAAACATCTGAATTTGCACGGATCCAATGTCCTTCGACTTGCAAACTGCACATTTCCCTTAACAATTGAATTTCCTTCTCGATCCACATAAGAAGAAAAACAATTCCTATTAGACGTCATGTGATATGAAGCCCCTGAATCAAGCACTCATTCGCTGCCCGAAACATCTGATGCTACAACCGACGAAACATCTACGTCTCCCTCACTAACATCTCTCTCAACTGCAACTGATGAAGATGCTACTTCCTTCTTCCCCTTGTCTGGACAATCATTTTTTCAATGACCATGTTTCTTACATATAAAGCACTTGTTAATTCTTTCCTTCGACTTTCCTCTTCAACCAGGCTTTCTAGACTTAAAACGCACATGGTTTCCCTTCTTCACAGATTTCCCCTTCTCTATAAATAAACCATGACCATTACCTGTACCACTACTTCAATCACTCAGCTCATTCATTTGATCTAGCAATTCCTCAATAAGAAGACCCGTCTTGACATTATCAAGAGTCAATGTATCCCGACCATAGATAAAACTATTTGAGAAACCCGTATAATGGTCGGGCAACGAACACAACAATATCATCGCCTTTTGATTCCCCTCAATCTTCAAATCTACCGCCTTCATTTTCATTAGCAAATCATCAAACACATTCAATTGCACTTTAACGTAGTTCCTGCCTTCATCTTGTACGTAAAGAAAGTCCGTAACAAGATCAGTCGATTTGTGAGTGACTTCTTCATATACAACTCCTTCAACTTGTATCAAATGCCCTTAGCAGTTGTCTCACTACTAATTTCGAAGATAACATCCTCTTCCATAGCAAATTGAAGTGCAGTGAATGCCACTCTTCCATTTCTTCTCTCCACATTTGAAATGTCCACTAGAAATAAATGTGTATCAAACACTACACGAAGTACCCGATTCCGCCTAAGAAGCGCTTTTATCTTCCATTTCCATTTTTTAAAATCATTACGTCATTTCACTTGAACCTGTTGAGGCACTATTTGCATCTGATTCCAACATTTCTACAACTATCTACCAACACCAAAGCTCTGATACCAAATATTGTGGAAAATTTCAACTCAAGACCGCTCAAATCAAAACCCCAACTCAGCGGAAAACGAGGTCGTGGTAAACGTGAAAAAACAACCAATTCAATAATTCAAAACAATCTCAACTCAATCCAATAATCAATCACAATCACCAAACAAGATAAATAATCGAGCAGTAACGAAAAGTAAATCACACACGAATTTAGTGGTTCCACTAACGTCTTGTCAGTGTACGTCCACTTTGAGAGAGAACATTTATTAATATCAATAGCAGAGCACAGGATATTGATTACAATCATCAAATTCACCAGAAAAAATTGATTTTGTGGATAAGAGAACCGAAGAAGATTAGGATTGCCAAAATCCTAATTCTAATAAACCTAGATCTTAATTTCTTTTGTGGTCATTACCCTTTTGGATCTGAGGAGAGCGAATAGCTTATATAAGGAGAGAATAATATGTAGCAATTGCTCAAATTTACCCCTGGATCTTTCACAAATCAGCATATAATGTCCTCAGCCCGAATCAACCTGAAAGTCGCCTCAGACGTCTGTCATGATAGGACAAACGTCTGCCCCTAATTAAAGAATCAATTTTGTTTCAGCACAGACGTCTGTCCATAAGTGACAGACATCTTTCGCAAGTCTTGCGAAAATCCTCCTTGACAACACAAATGTCTATCACTCTATGAAAAAAGTATGTTGCTCACTCCTGCTGAAACCTTGCACATATTTGCCTGCAACTTCCACCTACGAGCTCCGATTTACGAACCGTCTTCTCTGACACGAAATTACTGCCATCCATTTCAATTCTATCATGTAGTATCGCAAAATTTAACAACATATGTGTAGTATATAGTTGAATATTTAATATGGGCATGTGTTAGGGAGTCTAATTATTATCCTGTTATGCTACATCCATATATTGAATATTGGCTATTGCAGGTATGATTATAAATTGTCGTTATAATTGATGTCGAACCCTTATTGACGTTGAACATGATTCGAAACTTTCATCCATGACATTGCAAGGATTGAAACGATATATACCCATATTTGAATTTTAAATATTTCACTGGCATAAGCGGAAAATTTAATAAATACAGTTCATTCAAAATAAATATTTTATGAAATTTGAAATCATTTGAAAATTTTATAATAATAGTTTGAAATTTTGAAATGGAAATTTGTTTTAAAATATAGTTTAATATATCACTCGATTGTAAGAAAACGTGAATTCATTGAAATGTATAGGAGATTGAAATAAATCGATTTATTAGGTTTACACTTGACTTTTGAAGTTGAAATACAAATTTATTGAAATCGAAAATTCAAGTATGTTGAATATAACGAAGTTAAGTCAAAGTACTAAAATAATTAACGATTTTGAAATCGTAATCAACTTAGTTTAACTTATAATTTTAAATGTTGAATTAAAGGGTAATTTTGGTAATAATTGGAAATCTAAATTAGCGAATTTTGAATGGAACTTTCTTTTAAAACGAAAATCGTTAAATGGAAATTTTGTACATGGAATACGAAACTTGAATAATTTTAGTTTAACTTGAAATATGAAATGTTTTCAAATGTAAACAACCAAGTGGTGTATAAAATGAACAATTGGTAGTTAAAGAGAACAGAACCGAATATTGGGATATTATCTGTCAATCTCGAAACTACTTTAATAATCGTATGCGCGGTGAACGTTATCCAGAATATAGTGGTTGAATCGGCAAACGTTTACGGTAATGAAATAAGTGAACGGTGATGGATGTCCTGACACTTGCGTCGAATTAAAATGATTAACACATAAACCTATGTGTGGCTACTAAGGTTAGCTACCTCTAGTGACATCTTTCTCTCGTATTACTATCGTAATTTTAAACTCAATGGGTGCACCGTTCTGATTTGCATTGATGGACGTGGTAGACTAATATGATTTATAACCAGTCAGAAAGATAAACTGATAGAATCCTACCCTAAACATTGTCTCACGTGCCTTGTCATATTTTATCCCTATAAGATCACATTACGACTTTGGTTTAGCATTGTACACATATAAAAGACTCACTGACCTGCATAGATTAAATGCTTTGAAATGTGTTTAGATGGACTAATGTAAATCTTTAATGCTATTTTAGTATTTATTTTACTGATATGTGTTGAAATATTTCGGCACCCCCAACCCACCTTCATGCGCGTGCACTTCGTTCAACGTAAAGAAATCGTTGAACGAAGCCTTCTTGGTGTCAGCGTTATGATTGGATCTCCTTACATCCCCTACGGCACATATGTTCAAGGCACCATTTAATTGTAACAAAAGGAATCCCTTGTTGTTACATGCCACCAATCCCCTATATATACCCATCTTCTTTAAGATATTATGTGATGTGTGACTAATTGCAACTCCAATCTACGCACCACTCTCATATAATCCGAGCCACACCTAACAGATCTTCACATTGGCGACCATTTTTCAACTAAACTTGAAGTTACACATTGTCCCCAAACACTTGGAAATGTCGCTAATATCTCCAGCAGTTCAGCTTAGGTCGCTACCACCTCTAAGCAGTTTCGCCAAACTGTTTCTACAAAGTCCTCTTTTCTATGGTTAGTCAAACCATGATCTAACATATAACTCCACCTTAATGGGAATCTGGAGCTTAAGCTACATATTGGAGCAAATTTAGGTCAATGTTGCATCATATTGGTCCCCTCGAATCATCAACCATGTTGAAACATTTCGGCACACCCAAAGCGTCTTCATGTGTGTGCACTTCGTTCAGCGTTAAGAAATCGATGAACGAAGTCTTTTTGGTGTCAACATCATGATTGAATATCCCTACATCCCCCGGGACACATGTTCAAGGCAGCATTTAATTGTAACAAAAAGAATCCCTTGGCGTTACATGCCACTAATCCATATACCTATCTTCTTTAATATATCCTGCAATGCGAGACTAATTGCAGCTCCAATCTACGCACCCATTCTATATAATGCGAGCCACACCTACCAATATCTATTTTATACACACACACACACACACACACACATATATATATATATATATATAGGATCCTTAAAAGATAGAAAACTCATAACATCTCTTTAGTTATTGTACACTTTCTTTTGTTGATTTACATTACTATATTAGTTCTGACTCGAGTATTGTATTTTTCATTATGCTCAGGTCAGTCTGAATATTATAGCTTAGGAGTGTTTATTTGGAGATGAAGGCGTTGCTGGAGACTACATCTTTCTCTTGTTTATTTCATCAATTCAGTTGGTTATTCAGTTGTTGGAATTTGGTCATTCCTAGTTTGTTTATTTAGAAAATAAATTGTAATTTTATGTAGTAGCTTCATGAACTATTTATGTACTTCTTTATTTCTACAATGAGACTTTGAATTGGATTTAATTTTGTGTATGATTGATTCAATTTATACCCCTTTGACTATCTATCCTCTTGAGCAGGTTATGTTGTTTAAAATGATGGGTTGCCATAAGTTTTTATTTAAATAATGGTTTGATAATATTTTTAAATCAAATAAGATGCCAAATGAGTGGAGTAGCATTTTAGTTTCAATCTTCAAGAAAAATTGATATATTCAAAGTTACACAACTATAGAGGAATTAAGCTTATGAGCCATACAATGGAACTTTGGGAAAAAATACGTGAATATCGTTAGAGAAGGTTGACAAGCATTTCAAAAAATCAATTTGATTTCATGCCAGGAAGGTCAACCACAGAGGCGATTTTCTTAATAAAGCAACTTATAGAGAGATTCAGGGAGCAAAAGAAGATCTGCGTATTATTTTTATTGATTTGAAGAAAGCTTATGACAGAGTACCAAGAAAGGTTATGTAGTAGGAGTTGGAAAAGAAGAGGGTCTCAACAAATACATTACCCTTATCAAGGATATGTACGATGAGGTCGCGACTAGTGTCAAAGCATACGATAGTGAAACAAGTGACTTTTCAACATAGGATACATCAAAGGTCGGCTTTAAGCCCTTATGTTTTTGCTTTATTGATTGCTGAAATCACGAAGGGTATACAAAGTGAGATTCCTTAGTGTACGCTCTTTGCTGATGATGTTGTACCGATTGATGTAAGTAGGATAGGGATTAATAGACAGTTAAGTTATGAAGGACAACTTTGAAATCGAAGTGTTTTAGACTTAACAGAACTAAAACAGAGTATACGAAGTGTGAGTTTAGCGATGTCAGATCAGATAACGGAGAGGTCGCTCAGGCTGCTCCAGTAGTACATAGAAAGGAATCATATCTATAGTTACGATCTAAGCTGCAGTTTGACGGTGAGATTGATAAATATATTAGTTTTTAAATTAGAGCATGATGGGTGAAATGGTGACTATTAATCTATTATTTGGCATTCTATGTGATACGAAGATCCCTCGGAAGCTTAAAGGAAAGTTCTATAGAACAATCAGACCTGCGATATTATATGGGTGTAGAATGTTGGCCCATTAAAAGGAAATACGTCCAGAAGATAAGTGTAGCAGAAATGTGAATGTTGTGATGTAGTTGTGTGCATACCAGGCGGGATCGAATTAGAAATGATGATATTCGAGACAAACTTAGAACTGTACCTGTTGAAGAGAAGTTAGTCCAACACCACTTAAGATTGTTTGGAAATCTCCAACGAAGACTGCATGACATAGCTATGCGCATTGGAAGTATAGGCCGAACCAAATGCTCAATGTGAGGTAGAGAGCGACCAAGAATGACATGGAAGGAGGTAGTCAAAAGACATTTGAGAAATTGAAGTATATCTGAAAAGCTGGTGTGGAACAGGAACGCATGAAAGTTAGTGATGTATGTATCAAAACCTTGACATTTTTGATAGTTTAAAGGAGAGTATTTTTAATTGTAGATGATAAGACTAGCGTACAGGGGCATAAGGCGTAATTCTGGTCTTTTATACTTACAACTAGTACTATTATTATCTTTATCACCATCAGCATCATGGTTTATTTATTCATTGCTATTACTGTTATTATTCGTTTACTTATTTTAAAATTTACTTTATCTTTATTTATGTTTTCACCTTTAAATTTTTTGTTATCATTATTACATTTGAATTGACTTTGTTTTCTGTTTAGGTTAGGCAACCCCAAATTGTTTTGGATTCATGGCTTAGTTGTTGTTGATGATGGTTTGAGGAGAAGAGAGAATGAATGGACATCTAAAGAAATGAAACTCGTGATTGAAATCAGGGGGTATCATGGGGTGTTGCACCGTTTCGGGTGCAACGAAACGCTGCTAATATAGTGCGTATTTGCACGCGTGCGTGCGTGTGAGAGAAAGAGCTAGGATCAGCAGCACCATTTATTTAGCATCTTTTGTACCCTCCTAGATAGATCCCAATTTTAAATTTAAATATTTAATCCATTAAACATGAGAGAGTAAGAATAAAAATTTAAATAGAAACTTGTCGCTGGTACCATGAAGCTGCAAAATATTGCTAAACAAAGGATGCTATTGATCCTAGCTCTCTCTGTCTCTCATACATGTGCGCACATACATATACATATACACACACACACACACATATATATATATATATATATATATATATGTGTGTGTGTGTGTGTGTGTGTGTGTGTGTGTGTGTGTACGTATGGATGTATGTGTGAGATCTTCAATTTTGAAAATACTGTACAATAAAAACCATATGGATTTAAAATAAGATACGTAAACATGAATATCATATATTGTAACAAAATGATTTTTTTTTGTTCACATCAATAAAATACGTAAACATGAATAACTTATCATCTCCCTTCCCTCCCCCCACCCCACCAACCCCCCCCCCCCCCTTCACATTTTCTCTCTTTCCTTTCTCTTCCTCCCTCCCACTCTTTTATTTTATTTTTTATGGAAAATGCACATGCATGGCTTCGATCGCAATCAGACACATATATTTAGGACGTGATCAAATAAATACCTTCAGATATGACTTGCACTAGGTACAGTGTCTTATCTACATGAATCTCATCACCCTCAACTCCACCAGTAGGATCCGGTATTCCAATTGATGTATCTGGAAAAGAAAACGTAGTGACTTTCATACGGCATCGTTTAATAAATAATGGGCTTTACCATATGCATATCCTTAAGAAAATGAACTGGATGCTCTCAATCAGAAGTTTCATAAAATTAGTAGACCAATGTTAAGATAAATTAATCTCCCCTGACCTAGCATATTGTCCTGTCCAATCGTGTGTGGAAAGCTATGCTTATCTTCTTGCCCCATCTTCACCATTAATGCACCATTAGAGGTTTGTTTCTCAGCTGAAGTATCTAAAGAAAATTAAAACAACTGCATTCAGATCTCAAAACCGGATTACTCATAAACAAAATAAAAATAATACACATGATCTTATGGTATCACCATAAATGATGTGAACAAAATACACATTATATATAACTAGAAATGAAGGAAACAAAATGTGCTATCTTGTCTTTGTGAAAACATACCTTTTGATACAATTGATGCATAAGTAGGTTTAGCTTGTGAAGCTGAATTGTTTATATGTATACCATTAGAATACGATTCTGCAGTTGAGCAATCCAAAAAAAGGTACCATGCCCACGTCTTTAGTATGTTATACAAATGGATAAAAGTAAATTGTTTTCAGCTTAGTATGTATAGGCAGACCTGGCAACATTGTTGTGGCTGAATAATTTGGCTCATTCTTCCGATCTTGATCGAACATTTGTCCATGACTAGGGTATGGATCTCCCATCACTAAATTTAACGACAAATAGCATTGCATATGTTCAGAAGAAAAAACATGTTAACTGTATGGTGGATGTTGTAAAGAAATTTATTTGTTTATCCTATTTTCAAATGATATTAGGATTTGTTAATATTTGTAGAATTGCAGTTTGAATTAGTGAAAATGGCTTAGTTACTAAATTCTATTATTTTTTTAAGTGACAAATAAAGATAGAGATATCTAAGGGCAATTTTGAAAGTTTGTTGCTGAACCAAAAGTTTGTGTTTTCAAACCAACTTTTAATAAAGATGAACATCCTACTAAACTAAAAATTCTGTTGTCCAGATATACCAGTAAGATAGGGAAAAAAGTGACAAAAGTGACTTGAAAGCAAATTGGAAAATGCAACTGTGATCCATTATAGAGTTGGTCGCAATTTCCTATTTGTAGAAATTGTAAGACCTGTACCATGTATTTCATTTCTATTTTCTTTTGCTTCAAGATTCATAGCTTCTACAGGTTGCACAGATGAAGAATTATCTTTCAGATGGGAGGATGGATCCCTTCTGGACAAGACACTATTTTCTTCTGCAAACAATGGCTCTCCTGTTGTCAGAAACAATTTAAGTTACTGAGATGGGTAGGGAATTTTTTCAATTGATTTATGATGGCTTTTGAGCTGTAAGATAATGTTATGCCATGCAGATAAATATCATAATTCTATTATAATATGCAGACAAACATCGTTATTCAATCAAAATAGTGATTTACGTCAAATTACTTCCAAAAACCAATAATTATCCAATAATATAATTACTTTGCACCATAAGGATAATATATATTCAGATCTCTTTATTGTTTTTCACAACCAATTTATTACTGCCAAAATACAGTAATACTCCATTTTTAATCCAAAAGCCCCTTTTATAGCTATTCATCTAAGAATAATAATAACTTAACCCAAAATACTTTTGAAAACACGTGTTTATTATTATTAATATCTTAAAATAGCTATTAGTTCAATGACTCTAATAATAATAATAATAATAAATTTCCATGAACTCCATAAAAACAATTATATTGTTATTTACTCAAAACAATATAGCCTTCTCAAAATCACATTATTGTTTATTATTGGAACTAAACGGTTTGCCAGCAGGTAAAATGGATAGATTTCCAGAAAAAAAAAAAAAAAACAAACAAACAAACAAAAAATCACTTTTTGGATATAATGGGCCTGTGAAATCTATTAACTGACATTAGATCCAATCTATGTATGTTAAAATGAAACCATATTTTATTTTAAATATTTTACGTTTATATAATTAAACACACTAATTAAGTTTATTTAGAACTTCATCTAGAATATACCATATATTAATTGTGCATTTATTAAGTGTGTAATTAATTAGGAGTTCTATTCTAGCATTTTTGGTATATGAAAGGTTACATGGATATTTAGAGCATACATTGCCAAGGAAGACATATGTACGACAAGGTGAAGTAACATAAAACTAATATACCAGCTACAATAGGGTGAATACAACCAACGAGGTTTATACATAATTAGGTAATGGAAAACAATGTTATGGAAATTAACATTGTGCAAAAGTGTGCATCAATATCTTAGTCTTCAAAATCACAAAAAGATAACTCTGATTGAAAACAAGACGGATATGCAATAAAATACAAACACATGATGTTCCACCTAACCACCCCTTTGTTGATTCACCAAAAATAATTTTTGTTTAAAATTATTGTAACAAGCCAAAATAAACTGATTACAATTGAATCAATAACCTATTTAAGAAAGGGAACAAATATCAAGAAAACTAATATTGTTGGAGAAGAACCATGAAGAACGACGGCTAACCCTTGATCATGTTTAATTTCGATCACACCTTGATTCAATTTTGAAAGCAGCTTATATACGAGAGTAGAAAACCTAGACAAATATCCAAATTACTCCTCAGAAATATCACAAACATATTCTGGAAAAACTCAATCAAAATCAGTAATTTTCGACTCAAGACGCCTGACCGGGGTGGCCAGACGTCTGCCCAAGGTCACTGGAATTCTTGCTTCTAGTGACCAAACGTTTGACAACTGGATCAGACGTCTGACTCGAGTCACTGGATTCTCCAGATCTAGTAATCAGACATCTGACCTTATTGGTCAGACATCTGAGTTGTGCCATCAGCTCCTCCTCCCTTTGATTTGTTATATCTTTCTCCTTCGAGCTCCGATTCGCGAACTGGTAACCCTTGATCACGTTTAATTTCGATCACACCTTGATTCAATTTTGAAAGCAACTTATATATAAGAGTAAAAAAACTAGGCAAATATCCAAATTACCCCTCAGAAATATCACAAATATATTCTAGAAAAAATCGGTCAAAAGCAAGAATATCTGGCTTAGACGTCTAACCGGGGTGGCCAGACGTCTGGCCAAGGTAACTGGAATTATTACTTCAAGTGACCAGACGTCTGACCAACCGGGTCAGACGTCTGACCTGGGCCACTGGATTTTATAGATCCAGTGATCAAACGTCTGACCTGATTGGTAAAACGTCTGACCTGGGCCACTTTACCCTCCGAGCTATGATTCGTGAATCATCTTCAACGTATATGAGATTTAATATCACAAATCATAATAAACGATAGCGACATAATAAGTGAATTATATATAAGTATACACAAGTGTGGATATTGTGATATATATCCATTATAATATATGTTTGTGTATAAGTTATTGCCACATTTAAGTCAGACTAAGTACCATATATACATAAATATATATATATATATATATGTCTGTGTGTGTGTGTGAATATGCATACATATACATATATACATGTATAAGGAGAGCTCCACAACACTCTTATTTTGCAGCACCCCAATAGCACCACTATCTCAGCCATAACTTTTTATTTAAATAGTAATTTGAGGGGAAGAGGGGAAAAGGGAATGAGTGGGTGGAGAGAAACTGGACTTGTGGTCGAAATTAGAGGATATTATGGGGTGCTGCATTGTCATAGGTGCAATAGAACACTACTATAGATATATAAAGTGTATGTGTGTGTGAAAGGGAACTAGAATCAATAACACCATTTATTTAGCACTTTATGTAATCCCCGATATCGACTACAACTTTATATTCAAATATTTGATCCTTGAAACAGGAGAGAGAAAGAATAGAAATTTATGGCCAGTACCATGAAACTATAAAATATTGCTAAACAAAGGATACCGTTGATCCTAGATTTCTCTCTCTCTCACGCGCGCACACAAACATGCACACTATATATATGTATGTGTGTGGGTGTGTTCGCGCACACGCATGTGTAACATTCAATTTCGAAAACATTATACAATAAAACCATATGTTTAAAATAGTGAATGTTAGGCTTAGATTCATAAAATCTAATTTAATACACAAATTCCTTCCAAATAAAAGATTGTAAATTAGATCCTTACAATTTACTGTTGAATAATTGCATATGTTCATGCAATTATTCACTAAATAATTGTAGACAACTATACAATTATATCAAAAAATTGCATAAATATCTGCAATTTTTTTATGAATAATTACAGATATTTTCGCGATCTTTTTGGTGAACAATTGCAAAAAAATTCGCAATTTTCCAAAAAAAAGCGGAAATTCGCGCAACCTTTTTGTGGACAATTACATAAATTTCCGTAAATTTCCACTGACCAATTGCGGAAATTTCCGTAACTTTTGGATATAACTGCATAAATTTCAGCAATTATTAGTTAACTTGATTCTAAGACCTAATTTATATACTTTTTTGGCAATGATGTTTTGCTTGTTTTGAAACTTAATAGGAGCTTTAGTCAAACTGCCCCTTTAAAGTAAGATACGCAGACATGAATAACATATATTCTAACAAAATGATTTTTTTTTCATCAATAGCATACATAAACATCAATAAGTTATCATCATCCCTCTTCCCTTCCTCCCTCCCTCTCCCTCTCTCCCTCCCTCCTTTTTATTTTATTTTTAATGGAAAATATACGTACATGGCTTCAATTGCAATCAAGCAAATGAATTTAGGCGGTAATCAAATAAATATCTTCAGATAGGACTCGCACTGGATACCGTGTCTTATCTACATGAATCTCATTACCCTCAAGTCCACCAGTAGGATATGGTATTCCAATTGATGTTAAATTTGGATGATTCGTATATTAGTTGAGGAGGAAAGAAATTGATTAATTGGTTCAATTACTCAATTAATTTGGCTTGCACATGGAAAGGCGAGAGGATTTTTAAAAGAAAACTAATTAATTAGTCAATATGAAGAAATAAATGATTAGGCATGGAGAATCAATCAATCAAAGGAAATAGATGAAAATCAAGATTATGCCATCTATTTGTATAAAGATCAAATCATTCAATTTGAAAAAATGTTTGGATAATCTAGAAATTGTTTTTCTTCATCTCCAAGCAACCCTTCATTATCAAATCTATTTAAATGGAGAGGTTTTATCTTCATATGTATGTGAGAGTGTGGAAGCATACACCATTATCCTTCTCTCTTTTGTACTCATTTCTCCATTAATTAAAAAGGTTGGATCTACGTAGACGTATGATATTCATATCTGAACCATGTTAAATCTTCTATGCCTCTAACTTCTGCCATTATTTCTATGAGACTGCATAATTGATTTTCTTTTTAAGTTTCATTAATATCTAAATAGATAATACTAAATCTGGAACAAATAATAACGTTTTCGCTCAAATTAACATAAATCTAACTACAGTTTGGTATCAGAGCTAGCATTATTGTTCCTGTTGGATATTAATGGCTACTTCTAGTAAGTTTGTTGGTAGAGCTGGTGTCAGTTATGGAGTAACGCATTTTAACGAAAAGGGAGATTTTGGTATTTAGAAGATGAAGATGGAGGTTGTATTGAAGAATGAGAAGACTTATAAAGTTGATTCTACACCTGTGAAATTGAAAGATATGGATGCAGCTGATTTGGAAAAGACGAAAGATGAAGCTCTCACAATAATTCATTTGAGACTTTCAGATGAAATTCTTAGAGAATCCTCTCAGAAGAAGACGGTGAAGGAACTATGGGATGCATTATTAGATGCATATCAAGACAAGTCTCTCACTAGTCGGATTATTCTTCAACAACAACCTTATTCGTTCAAGATGAAGCCTATAGCCGATCTCATGGAGCATGTAGATGCTTTAACCCCTTTGATTATGAACCTGAAAGTAGCAGAAGTTGATATTATTGATGAGGCTCAGGCTGCGATCCTCTTATGTTCATTACCTAGGGAGTATACCGTTTTTGTTAATTCTATGATTTATGACCGCAGTAAATTTAGATTGTCTAATGTAAAGGCTGGTCTTCATAATGAAGTATTAAGAGGTAGATTAGCGAGCACTAGCTTGGATAGTGATACCGAAGGCTATCTATCCAGAAAGGTAGAGGCCAAAGCAGGCTGAAGAAAGGTGGAGGATGGAATTATTAGCGGTCTCAGTCTAGAAGCCTAAGAAGTTAACTTGTCATTATTGTTAAAAATCAGGGCACTTCATAGCACAATGCCCCCAGCTTGAAGGTAGAAGAAAAGATCCAAAACAAGCATCGGCTTCTACAGCAGAGATATCAGATACAGAGAGTGACACCGATGTATTTACAGCTTCTAGCTCTCACGGAAATAGCAACTTATGGCTGATTGATTTTGTTGCATACTATCATATGACACTTGATATGATCTGTTTTTCCATTTACCGTGAAATTGGAGAAGTTTTGATGGGGAATGATGGTTCTTGCCATATGATTCATGTCGGTAGCGTGATAATTAGGATGTTCGACAGTGTTATTCATACGATTACTGATGTTAGACATGTATCTGATCTGAAGAGGCACTTGATTCCTGTTGGGGCATTGAATAGACTTGACTAGAAGATTGTGGTGGAAGGAGAGAAAACGAAGATATAGAAGGGTTAGATGATTGTTATGAGAAGTGTGGGGACAGGAAAAATTTATTTATTAAAGCGAACTACTGTAGTTGGTGAATCAGCTGGTGTTACATCTATTGATTCAGATTCTTGCAGATTATGACACTTACGGATAGGTCACAACGGTTAGTGCAACATTGATGAGTTGAGAAAACGAGGATTGACTGATGAAGTTCATCATTCAAAACTATGTTTTTTTTAAGAGTGTATTCTGGGAAAGCAGACGAAGACTTTTTTGGTGTAGGAGAGCATAAAGCAAAAGTTGTTCTGGAGTATGTTCATACAGATGTCTGAGGTCCCTCCCGTTGTTTATATTTAGATGGAGCCAGGTATTTCGCTTCATTTATAGATGATTCCGCTCGTAAAGTATGGGTACTTTCTTCAGTTAAGAGTGAAACCTTTGTCAGGTTTCGAAAGTGGAAATCTATGGTAGAGAAGCAGTAAGGGAAGAAATTGAAAGTTCCCGTTTAGATAATTGCGGTGAATTTGTATCACAGGAGTTAATCAATTATTTGGAATCTGAAGGCATTAAGAGGCATTACACCACACTAGACAACTCGGGTCTAATGGAGTTGCGGAAATGGATGAATCGAACATTATTGGAGAGAACAAAATGTCTCAGACTGGATGTTAAATCGAAGAAGAGATTTTGGTCTGAAGCTTTATTTATGACAAATTTCCTCATTAAACGCATACCTTCTACTGCTATAGATATGAAGATTTCTAACGAAGTATGGATAGGAGAGTCTGCTAGCTATTCAGAGCTTAAAGTGTTTGGTTACTCAGCTTATGTGCATGAAACTAAAGGGAAGTTGGAACCTAGGGCTCGCAAGTGTATCCTTTTAGGTTATAGAAGAGGAGTGAGGGATATAAATGGTGGTGTCCTATTCGCAAGATCGTTATGGGCAGACACGTGACTTTTGATGAGAAGGTCATGTTAAAGGTAGAGCCTTCCTTATCAAATGACAATGAGAGGACATGTAAGGAATACTAGACACAAAGCAAGTACTCTTTCGATTCTTTCCATAGACGTTTAAATGGTGTTTCCGATGACATCATGGTTGATGAGGAAAATACCAATGTTGGCGTAGAGAATCAGACTAAAGGTGGAGCCCATTCTGAACCTAGACATGCCACTGTCAGACAAAGAAGAAAGCCTAAGTGGCTTGATGAGTTTGTTGGATTAAGCATCGAAGACATTAACTTTGATTATATTACAACATATGCTTTAAATGTTGTCTATGATGAGCCCTGTGATTATAGAGAAGCTATCGCATCAGTTAACAGTTCCAGTTGATTAGTTGATATGAAAGAAGATATTGAATCATTAAAGAGAAATCATACTTGGGATTTGATGCATCTTCTCACCAACAAAAGCTATTGAATGCAAGTGGATTTATAGAGTAAAAAGGGGAGAAAATGGTAATCTCATATATAATGTAAGATTTGTTGCAAAGGGGTATGTTCAGAAGAAAGCGGCAGAGTGTCATGATATCCTAGGCATACTTCTACTTGTATTATCTTGGCATTAGTTGCTCATTAAGATATGGAACTAGAGCAACTAGATGTCAAAACTGCATTCTTGCATGGTGACCTGAATGAAGAGATTTATTTAAAGCAGTCGAAAGGGTTCATTGACAGCAGCAGACCAGACTATATTTGCAAAGTTAACAAATCTCTATATGGACTGAAATAGTCTCCTAGGATATGATATAATATGTTTGATAAGTTTATGCTTTCACAGGATGCTCCAGAAGTTTCAAAGATCAGTGTGAATTTAAATGATGTGATGATGATATGATTTGCTTGTTGTTATATGTTGATTGCATCTCGGAATATGGTCAGAATTAAAGAGTTGAAAGCGGAGCTCAATAGAGAGTTTGACATGAAGGATTTGGGAAAGGCACAAAGTATATTGGATATTGGGATAAGCAGGGATAAGAAGCAGAGAGAGTTAGGGCTCACTCAGGCGTAGTACATCAAGAGAGTCCTCACTCAATTTGGAATGGAGAAAGCCAAACCGGTTGGTACTCCATTAAGCTCTCATTTTAAGTTGTCAAAAAACTTATCTCCCTCATCGAAAGAAGACAAAATGTATATGGATGATATACCTTATTCTAGTGATGTTGGTAGTATTATATATGTGATGATGTGCACAAGACTTGATTTGGCCCATGCAGTGGATTTTGGGAGTCGATATATGTCTAACCCAAACAAAGAGCACCGGCAAGCCGTGAAGTGGATTCTTAGATATCTTCGAGGCACTTCTTTAGTAGGCTTGTTATATAGTAGAATAGATGGTGACATCTCTCTTAGAGGATACTGTGATTCTGAGTATGCTAACGATGGGATGCTAGGAAGTCAGCATAGGCTCGATTTTATGGAGATCAAAGCCGTGATATATCATAGCTTTGTTACCACCAAACTAGAGTTGATATCGATTGTGGAAGCAACAAAGGAAAACTTCGGTTGCTGGATGATCTTCCAATGGCGCAACGAACAGTAGAGCTATTTTCAGACAGTCAGAATGTGATTTATTTTGTAGAGAATCAAGCCTATATATTTTATGGATGAAGCACATTGATGTCAGAGGTTTTTTTCTCATGCTTGAGGAAGAACGAAGCAAGATAAAATTGTTGAAGGTTGGTACTTTGGATAATTCTTCAAATATGATGACAAAGTCACTTCCAAGGGACAAGATTGCTCAAACTTGATCAGTTTGCTTCCTGTTACTTGAGCGCCTTCAAGCGTCAACAACTTCTATGTTGATTGTTTGATGATGAGGTGATAAAGAGAAATTATTATATTTGAATCAAGGTGGAGTGTTAAATTTGGATGATTCAAATATTTGTTGAGGAGGATAGAAACTGATTAATTGGTTCAATCAATTAATTTGGCATGCTTATGGAAAGACATGAGAGGATGTTTTGAAGGAAACTAACTAATTGACTAATCAATTAATTAGTCAATATGAAGAAATAAATGATTAGACATGGAGAACAAATCAATCAAAGCAAATAAATGAAAATCAAGATTACACCATCTATTTGTATCAAAATCAAATCATGCAATTTGAAAACATTTTTGCACAATCTGGAAATTATTTGTTCATCTCCAAGCAACCCTTCATTATTAAGTCTATTCAAATGAAGGAATTTTATCTTCATATGTATGTGAGAGTGTGAGAGCATCCACCATTATTCTTCTCTCTTTTGTACTCTTTTCTTCATTGGAATAAAAGAAGTTGGATCTAAGTGGACGTACGAAATTCATATCGAGACCACGTTAAATCTTCTGTGTCTCTAATTTCTGCTATTGTTTCTATGAAACTGCATGATTGATTTTTTTTTTTAAGTTCCATTGGTATCTAAATAGACAATACTAAATCCTGATTAAACAATAACGCTTCAGCTTAAATTAACATAAATTTCACTACAAATGTATCTGGAAAAAAATTGATTTAGTGATTTTCACACAGCGTCGTCAAACAAATAATGTGTATCTTTAAGAAAATGAACTAGATTCTCTCAATCAGGAGTTTCATATAACTAATAAACCAATGTTAAGATAAATAAATCTCTCCTGACCTAGCATATTGTTCTGTCCAATCGCATGCGGAAAGTTTTGTTTGTCTTCTTGTTCAATGTTCTTCATTAAAGCACCATTAGAGGTATGTTTCTCAGCTGAAGCGTCTTAAGAAAATTAAAACAACTGCATTTAGATCTCACAACCAGATTACTCATAAGCAAAATAAAAATAATACACATGATCTTATGGTATCAGCATAAATGATGTAAACAAAAAACATATGATATATCACTAGATATGAAGGAAACAAAATGTGTCTAATTTTTGTGAAAACATACCTTCTGATAAAATTGATTCATAAGTAGGTTTAGCTTGTTGAGCTGAATTGTTCATATGTACACCATTAGAATATGATCCAGCAGTAAAGCGGTCTTAAAAGAAAAAGTGTAATGCCCACATCTTTAATACGTTGTACAAAACAAATGGATAAAAATAACGCCTTTCAGCTTATAGCCATACCTGGTAACATTGCTGTGGCTGAATAATTTAGCTCATTCCTCTGATCTTGATCAAACATTTGTCCATGACTAGGATATGAATCTCCCATCACTAAATGTAATGACAATCAACATTGCATATGTTCAGAAGAATAATCATGTTAATTGTATGGTGCTGCTTTTTGTTTTTAGTATTTTAAAGTGAACCTATAATATGTTGTTGTACGAGCGTTATGGCACGCCCTTCGTGCTTGATCATAATATATGCTTTTCATGTGAATTGTGTTTTAAAAAACCATATATGTTTAACGCATTCAAGTGAATATGATTTGAATGAATATTTAGTTATATTTTCTCATTAAAATCATTTGTAATTAGTTTGAATTTACTACAATATCTAACTTTTTATTAGTTTCAATTTTTATTTGTGTTAATTAATAAAGAAGACGTTGAAAAGAATTTATATTTCTAAGATGCAATATCTAATTTCTTATTAGTATTAATTTTTATTTGTGTTAATTAATAAAGAAGACGTAAAGAATTTATATGTCTAGGTTGCAATATCTATTTTTCTTATTAGTTATAGTTTTTTATCTGTTTTGTTAATTAATAAAGAACGATGTTGTAAAGAATGTTTATTTATTATATTGATACTAAGATTTGTTAATATTTGTAGAATTGCAGTTTGAATTAGTAAAATGGTTTAATTGCTAAATCTTATTTTTAAGTGACATATAAAGGTAAAGATATCTATGGGCAATTTCGGAAGTTTACAGGATCAAAAGTTAGCGGTTTCAAACCAACTATTAACAAAGATGAACGTCCTACTAAGCAAAGATGTTTGTTGTGCAGATATACTAGTAAGATAGGGAAAAAAGTGACATGAAAGCGAATTGGAAAATACAATTGTGATCCGCTATATTTAGAAAAATATATTCCGAATAAATTAGAAGATGAAAGAGCAGCCACATATTTCCTGTTTGTAGAAATTATAGGACCTGTATCACATATTCCATTTTTATTTTCTTTTGCTCCAAGATTCATAGCTCCTGCAGTGTGCATAGATGAAGAATAATCTGTCGGATGGGCGGATGGATCTCTGCTGGACATGACACTATTTTCTTCTGCAAACAATGGAACAAATTTTATTAGAAACAATTTATGTTTCTGAGATGGGTACGGAAAATTGTTAATTGATTTATGATGGCTTGTGAACTGTAAGACAATGTTATACCATGCAGATAAATACCATAATTCAGTTAATTCCTTAAACTCCTTACATTTTCTATAACTCAGTCAATGATTTATGGATTCAGTGATTCCAGAAGTTGATCAGATCAAAATTCTAGATTAAAGAACCAGTTTGCAGTAAATAAAAATCCTTTCAGTTTTAGTGAATAGTTCAATTGAAGGTTCCACCGAAAATCTGGGAAAACTATCATTTCTTGTGAATCAGAACTATCAGAAACTGATTCCACGCTTGATAGGAAGAGAGTCCGAGAAAAGATAAACACAAACCTTTATATTAGTGTTTATCTTTAACATTGTGTAATGTGCTTTACAGTTTGCGTCTACATGAATTAGAGAACGACAAGACTTAAGCAGAAATAAATAAATAAATAAATAAATAAGCCTATACTTTTAGATGCCCAACTAATTGTTAAATCGTAAGAAAGTTGATTAGCTGTTAAAAATTCACTAACTATCATAAAATAGAGTCCATAATTATGAAATGAAAGCATATGAGCAATTTAAAGAAAAATACCTGCTTTGTTGTCATTGATTTTGGATCCAGATAACAATGGCACCTGGATTTCATCTGGTGTAGGTTTCTTTTCTGAATTTCGTGAATTATTACTTCCATCTTTCTTGCCAAACAATCGAAATATATTGAAGCTCCCCTCTGTTCATCAATAAATTATTCTTGAGATGTCTGAATACCAGTGATCTTAAATAATTAAGAAAATAATGAAACATCGCCAATCCTTGAGATAAATTGTTTCAAAATATTTGTAATTATCGATTGCTCAAGGCTTTTTTCCACCCTTATTTGGTGATTATCTATGTCATAGTGCAGACAGTAATGAAGCTAAAAAGAGGGGGAGACCAAGGAAAACAAAAAAGATTTGACATCAGTGGATGAGATTATGATAGCCTCATGTTACGAACTGACCCACAATTACCTATTGGAATGAAAAAGCTAAGGCATGATAAGCATCTGAATACTGTCGAATTATCTTCCTGGTCTACCACTTCAACTAAAGCAGGGCGAACCTCAGGAACATGCTGGACCTTTTCTGGTGGTAAATCATTTTTATTTTCCCCCGTCCTTTTTCTTTTGCGCAAAATCACTCGTTTAGTGATGCATGAATGACAATTTGGACAAAAAAGATCATGAGTTTCTTGTTCCCCTATAATTTTCTCAACATCATATTCTTCGATAATGAGTTTATTTTGTGCTTCTGTTTTAAGCTCTATGCATTCTTGAATTTCATTTCTTCTGCTTTCATTTCCATTATTGACTGCAGAACCATGATGAGACTTCGGTACAAGATTCCCTGACTCATGATGATTATCTTCTTTAGCATCAACAGTATTGTGAGTGATCAAATCATTGGCTTCAATAGGTGCATTTCCGTTTTGTATTGTATTCTCTGATACAGAAATTTCTTTCTTTTCTCCCAGTCTGGGGAAATCCTTATCTTTATTATATTCAGCACCTGCAAGCACTTATTGATTAACCACATAATGCAGTATATCAAATTGAAACATTAGAACAATCACTCAAATTCATGATAAATAAATACGACGGCATATAAACAATCAATACGTAACAATCATAAATGTGTTGATATTTCAAGGTGCGTATATTTTATGATCTTTGATATTATTATTTTTATATTCCTAGTGATACTAAGATGTGGTAACATGATCATCAATTGACACCGATTACTGTGGTTATGAAACTGACCTTTAGTGGATGTATGAATATGGGTTCCAGCCTTGTTTAACCTACGAGAATTCATCGCCACTTGAAAATCGCTTTTGTCATTCTGAATAAGATCTATGCCAGGACCACTCAAATGGTAGGTCCACGTGCAGTGACGACACTTCCATACCCCTTCAGTCAGAAAAATACACATGTAATCATGTACATACCACACTGCTGAACTGACTGTTCTGGTATAGGAACTCAAAAGCATGATTCCAATGAACATCAAAATGTTTTAAACATTTTAAATGTCTTGTTTGATGGAGATGAAACCTTGTGATATTTTATAGTGTTAATTGCATAATAGAGGGAGTTTTATAAATTAGTGGATAGCCAACTTAAAACATCGAAGAATTCGTTATTGACATCAGATCAGACATGGTATTACGTTTATGTGGACAAATACTAAATAACCAACAGAAATAGTATTTCTTCGGCCTAGTGGATGTTCGTAGTGACATCACATCTTAAGGTTGTTGAGTTTATTCTTCCAAAGTAATGTTCTCAAGTTAAAAGAGAATTTTTCTTAACATTGCATTATTATATACACTACAACAAAAATATTATATTACAACGGTAGTTTTACAAAGGTTTAGAGAAAACCGTTGTAATGGAAAGATATTACAATGGCTTCATCCAAACCGTTGTGATATAGGCCGATTTTCAATGCGTAGTACAACATGATAAGATAGCCCGTTGTAATAGAATCCTTTACAACTGTTTATTCTTGACCGTTGTAATAGGCGCCGGTTTCCATAAAAACAACACAACGGTCCAAAGTAGCCCGTTGTACTACAAAGATATTGCAACAGTTTCCATTAGTTTGTTGCGGTAGATGCTAGTTTTCAATGACCCAATGCAATTGTCTGAACAAAGTCCGTTGTAATAGACCCAACACAACGATCCGAAAAAACCTGTTTTAATTTGTAGTTAGTAACCAATAACACTTAACAATTTATAAACGGTAATTTATAAATAAAAATTATGAATGTCAACTCATACGAGTGAAGTCATTTATAATTTATAATAGTTAATGATTATTAATAAATAATCACCTATTACTAATTATTATATATAATCAAAGTTTAATATTTAATTAGTTTACAACTTTAATTAACAATAATTATTTAGAAATTTTGTAGTAACCCGGAAAATCAGAACCAATTTAAAATTTTTATTTTAGTTATTTTTATGAATTTTGAATATTTAAAAATGATTTATTTTAAATAATAAAGATTTAAAATTTCTTTAAATCGAAGTTAGAACGTATATATTTATTTCAATTATAAATCGAGCCTGAAATGACGCGCTAGTTTAAAAATTCGATTTCAAATTTCAAATGAATGTACAGAATTCAAAATAAATCGGATTTCAGTAAAATCAGAAATATTTGAATCTGTTTAATTACATCTTTCTAACAATGTGAAAAATCCAGATTTCATAATGAGAATTGAAAGTTATATCCAGTTTAAAATTTAAAATAGTCGCTATAAAATTTAATATAATATATAGCCCTTAAAAATAGTCATTGTACAAACGGTCTCCGTTTTCGACGAAACCACTTTGGTTAGATCCGGAATGCCAAATTATTGCTAGGTTTAAAATTCAATAATTTTAGGAATTAACATGTGAGCATGGTAAATTAAAACGCGATTGGTAATTTCCGTTGAATTGGATCGACCATTAAAAATGCCATTTTTCAAACGGTCTCCAAATTCGACGAAATTAATTTTGTTAGGATCGTATCATCAAAACATAGCAAGATTTAATTTTTGGGAATTTTGAAATCAGTATGTAGCCCCAGTAAATTAAAATGTACGTTCAAATTTAATATTGAATGTTTTATTTTTTAATTTAAAGAATAACTGACTGAAACAGTCAAATGGACTTACAAAACATATTCCATTGTGTTCTGAATGAGGGTATTTAGCTAGGGGCGACAGTCGTTGGGTTGGATTTGGAGTTCGTATGGGTTAATGGGCCTTTATGGAATTAAAAGAATTAAAAAAAATATAAACCAATAGGATTTCTTTTACCAAACTCTCGTCACTTTCAAAGCCGCCGCCTCCATATTGTTCAACGTGCAAAAAGCTCCGAACTTCCCTCCCCATTAACTTTCAATCCACGCAATGAATTCGAATGGTTCTTGAGGGGATTTTGGAGAGAATCAAGTGTTCTTCACATCCATACGAGATTGGGTATTCATCGTTGGATATTTTGCTCGTAATCACTATCTGATGGTCCGCCGCTTGCGACCGGGTTGCCTCCTCCTGTCTCAACCGAGCTCGATGAAGTGGGTCTCCCGGGTGCGCCTTCCGAAGCTCTAGGGCATGGTAGCTTCCGATCATCGCCAAAGTGGTGGTGTAGCTCGAAAAGTGGAACCTTATTTTTGAACAGGGTTGAATAAATGCGGCTGTTAATTCAAAAGGAGGAAGAAGGTTATTTTTAAAAATTAATTATTATATTAATTACCAATAATGTCAATAACACTGTAAAAATCGCATCTTTTTCATATGATAACGAAATTCGATAAAACAGGAGATATTGGACTCGTGGCATCGTACACGACATTTTAGAAGTGACCGGAAGAATTTCGGAGCTAGCTACGAATTTAGGCGAAGTCAAAACCAATGTGAGATTTCTAAATTCAGATAAAATTTAGAAATATATTATAGGTTGCAGACGAAGCTTAGTAGCTCCTGACACCATCCTCCACAGACCATGAACGATTTGTTTGATAGTATTGTGTGGTAGAAATTGACTGTGGTTGCAACAAAATTGGTTGTGTTTGTGGTATATTCATTGTATTGTGAAAATGAATGATATTGTGAAAATCATTGAAAATGAAACCCTTGTATCGCCGCGAGGCCTAGGATAGTAGAGGAGCTGTGCTGGACACGATGCCAGTGTTAATTACTCTGCCATTATAATGCTAAAATTTTCTGAAATATTCATGTGTTGTAAAATATCCATGTTTGAAATAAAAATTGTTTGACCAATAAAAATTACATTTTTATGGTGTACGAAAAATGATCATTGTTTGAAATAGAAAAGTTTAACAATAAAAATTTATATTTTTATTGTATATAAGAAATGATGAAAAATGATCATTGTTTGAAATAGAAAAGTTTAACAATAAAAAAAATTACATTTTTATTGTATATAAGAAATGATGAAAAAGGATCATTGTTTGAAATAGAGAAGTTTAACAATAAAAATTTACATTTTTATTGTATATAAGAAATGATGAAAATGATCATTGTTTGAAATAGAAAAGTTTAACAATAAAAAGTTACATTTTTATCGTATATAAAAAATGACGAAAAATATTCATTGTTTGGAATTAAATGATTGAACAATAAAAACTACATTTTTATTGTATGTTTAGTTCATTAAAAAGATTCATGTTTTAGATTAAATGGTTGGACAATAAAAATTACATTTTTATTGTATGTTTAATTCATTAAAAAGATGCATGATTGAAGAAAATGTTTTTGACAATAAAAAAAATACATTTTTATTGTATGTTTAATTCATTAAAAAGATGCATGATTGAAAAAAATGTTTTTGACAATAAAAAAATTACATTTTTATTGTATGTTTGATTCATTAAAAAGAATAATGTTTTAAATAAGAAGATTAGACAATAAAAAGTTACATTTTTATTGCATGTTTGATTCATTAAAAAGAATCATGTTTTAAATAAGAAGATTAGACAGTAAAAATTACATTTTTATTGCATGTTAGATTCATTAAAAAGAATTTGCTAAATTAAAATGTAATCACTTACATGTTAGTAGAAAAATGATCATTTGTTAAATATGTTTTGATTCATTAAAACATTGTCAATTACATGTTAGTGAAGTAGAAAAATAATCATTTGTTAAATATGTGTTGATTCATTAAAACATTGTCAATTACATGTTAGTGAAGTAGAAAAATGATCATTTGTTAAATATGTTTTGATTCATTAATTCGTTAACATTAACATGTTAGCGAGGTTAGAAAGATAATCATATGTTTTGCTCATTATCATTAACATGTTAACGAGATCAGAATAATAATCATATGTTTTGTTCATTAACATTAACATGTTAGCGATGTTAGGAAAATAATGATATGTTTTGATTCATTAAAATAATGTCATTTACATGTCAGCGATGTTAGAAAAAGTCATATTTTGAAATGAATGTTTGTATGTGTTAAAAATATCATTTTTTAACATGAATAGGAAGTGCATAAAATTTCCATGCGTTGAAATATATTTTTGTTCATTAAAAATATAATTTTTAACATGAATATGAAGTGTACAAAATTTATATGTAATAGAACAAATGGTGCTGAAATCGTCGAACGAATTATATTCATATATATATATATAAAAAAAAACTCATAACTTTAAACGATAATACCGAGAGATCCGACCGTCGGATTTTCTCAAAACTGAAACCGTTGGGTTCGCTTTGGAAAGATCTTTCCAACGATATAAAATGTGCTAAAATCCAATGGTTAGATTTTGAGAAATGTGTAATTCAAATTTTAATAGAAACAGCGCCATGACCGCGCAATGACCTGAAGCGTCGTTCGAATTGAATGGACTATTTTTATATAAATAAAAATAGCAATAAATCGTTCTAAAATATTATAACGATATGGAATGGAAATTAACCAATTTTACTTGGTTTATAAAGTAATATGGATGGTTAGATTCTTTGACATTTTAGGATTGAATTGAATTTAACCAAAGAAAAGAAATGATTTGAATTATATATATTCGAGAATTATTTGAAAATGCCAAGTTAAATCTCATTTTAAATAACTATACGACGATTGAAAGTCGAAGATATTGAAGAAGGTGGTTGAAGACCGACGATCTTCACATCGAATGGATGACTATTGATGCCTTTGATTGGAGTTGCTGCCTTGAAAGGGTTAAAGTGATAATCGTCCGGACGTACTTGCTGATTGTCCGAATATGCGGGAACCTCTCTTCCGTATTGGACATATGAAACGAGAAATAAGGTGTCTCCGGTTTCGTTCAGACTCAGAACGGACTTGTAAATGGATGTATGTCTGACATTGGATTTTATTCTGTGTTAATTGATTTCTATTGAAGAGAAACTTGGAGTTGCACCTATTGAAGAGAAGTTAGTCCAATACCGCTTGAGATGGCTTGGACATATCCAACGTAGACCATACGATGCACCTGTACGTTTGGAATTATAGGCCGCGTCAAAGGCCCAAAAAGAGGTAGAGGTCGACCTAAAATTACATGGGAGGAAATAATAAAGAGAGATTTAAGTAACTGGAGTTTATCTGAAGAGCTGGTAGTTGATAGGAGTGCATGAAAGTTGGCAATCCATGTATCAGAACCTTAGTTTTTTTAAAAAAATTATTTATAATTATTTTAGACTTTATTTCACGTTTATTGAACCTTTTTAATTTTTATTACTATTTTAGATTTTATTTCACTTTTATTGAACCTTTTTACTTCTTGTTATTATTATTGTTTAAAAAATCTTTATCAGACGACTCTTTATTTGTTTGGTTATTTTAAACCCTTATATACATATATATATATATATATTATCATCATTATTAATTTTATTTTATTTTAATTTTGGGTTCCATATCTAGCCAACCCCAACTTGTTTGGGATATATGGCTTTGTTGTTGTTGATTGATTTCTATTAAATATATATCTGTTTGGTGGCGGAGAATTTATTCTCTTGCTTAACACCCTTCTCTGAGACGTACGCACTCAGAGGTTATATATCAATAGACATCAGTCGCATGGCGTGAATTGTCAGGGTGGCATGTTAAGATGCAAATGATCAAGACTTTTGTTGAAAAGTAGAGCCTTGTGATTGATGATCAAAACACAACTTTAATTAGCATAGCTTTGTGTATAGCGTTAATTCGCGAGCCTCACACCCTGGTATGAACCAAAAACGGGAGGAGGACCCAGGGAGAACACGCATTTCTTTCTAGCTAGAAGTGGTGTCATGGTATGGAGCCCAGACATTTTTACTTATGTGGATGATGGAAAGCTAAGTACCTCAGATTTGAGTCCCTAGTGGCTCTTGATTTACGCCTCATAGGACGGGAAAACGTATTGTTCGGGAATTACTAATCCACTAACGTATGTGTGGACCGGCCCTGGCGCTCCTAAGGGCTTGACTGAGTACTTGCCCTGAGGCTCGGGATAGAGAGTCTCGAATTCGGTAAGGACGATCACTTGCCTTGGTTCATGATGAAAATCCAATCTCCAATACGTCATTGTGCGGTTTTGATTGTAAAACTAGTATGGCAACATTGTATATGGTAGTTATGCCGTCTATGATTGATACATTATGATTGAAAATGTTTTTGAAACATATAGACACTACTAATAATATCAAATGATTTTGCTTTATACATATCAAGCATATTTTGGTCATTATAAGGTAAAACTATCCTCCGGCTTGCGCTGCATTGTGTGATGGGACCTGAGTCTTATAATGGCTTCATTTTTCTAAAAAACACTGCGTTGTTTAAATGGTTTACTTTATTTATACACTGCCAATCCAATGGAGTAAACCCGTTCCGCGTTAGCGGCGTGGTCCTATGATTAGCCTTATTATTAAATAGGTTAAGTAAGATTTCTCATACCAGTCTCATGACTGACTCGTAGTTTGTTTCACTTTGCAAACTCGAGTGTCCTTTTTTTCCACACGGACGGCCTTGTATTCAGGTTTTAGCAGATTCATTCTGGATAGCTGTGGAGCTGAAGATGGATTCTATCGTTTCTATTATGTTGTTCAGACTTCATTAAGTATATTATGTTTGATTCCGCTGCAGTCATTTTATATTAAGCTGAAACTGCATTCTGTACTAAGTATGATCCTATTATGCTGTGTAACTCTGATGATATATTATTTCCAATGTATTTTGATGTACATTATCTGGTGTAATGATATATTTCTATTCTGTTGTTATTGTTTATGTGTTATATTCCAATGATTATCCTTGCTTCTGTGGCACGAGGGTTTGGGGTTATCACAAATTTACTATAGTTTTATAATTAATATCAATAACTATTGATTAATTTCCCCTTTAATATTTAATTATAATTATTATTAATTTATATCTAAGAATTAATAGGTAACAAAAGATAACTAATAATTAAGAAATAAGTAGTAATTAATTTTTAATATTAATAGTTAGTATAGAATATTTCCTATTATATATAATAATTAATGATTGATATATTGTTAATAGTAATATATAATAACTAACAACACATATAGTTTACAGCCTAAAAACTTGAGTTTTTACAATAAAAATACAATAAAATTTAACACTTGAAATTAAACCTTAATTAAATAAATCAACTCAAATGAATGAATATAGAGTAATACGGCCGGCCCAAAATTGTAAGTCCAAAAGCTTCATTTTTTTTAAAATGTAAATACAGTAAAAAGGCCCAAGGCCAACCCGAAACAATTGATAAATAAGCACACTACAACACCCAGCAAAGCAAACAACCTCATGAACAAACTCTAGCTGACGTATTCACTTATTCACCAAGCTTTTCCCCGGAAGGAAAACCAAAAACGTCAATCGAGAGAGGAAGAAATTACATCCTCTGATAATCAACTCAATCGAAAGTCAAGGAGGGTTCCATATGCGATCCTCACTTCCATACTTCTTCAAACCAACATTATAAGGGCTTGATTCGTCAAAGAACTTCGATCTAATTGGGGAAGCTTTATTGATCTCTCGATGAACGCTAATGAACTTCATATTCGAACTCCTTTTCTTTGGCTCGATCACTTTCCCTTTGACTTGTTGCCTGTTGTGAAAACGAATTAGGATTTTATATTTTTGAAACCCACCGCTCCTAATTTTGAATCGATCAATGATAATAGATTTTACTCCAACTCTTCGTTGATGATCTCTTCTTTGGTAGCTTCTGATTGATTGCAGTTTCATTGCTCGTCGAGATAGATTGTTGCTTGAAAAATTGGCATGATTTTCTATCTTTTTCCGATTATGTTTTTACTCGACTTCCTTGATGATAATTGTCGATGATGTAATGTGTTTTTATAGGGTTCAAATCCTTTTATTTCTCTGATTTCATATATTACGAATATGTTTCTATCGACTGAAATTACTTGGCTTTGGGTTAGCATTGTTGAACAATTCAACGCGTTTTGATTATCTCCGTAGCATTTGACTTGAACGGATTCTACACTTCAATTTTTGGTCTCCAACTTTTTTTGCGAGATTAAAAAATAAGAACAAATACTACACTCTACATTTTTAGTCTCAGCCTTCGTACAGTGAATAGAAACTGATACTACAATTGATAAACTTGTCTCTTACTACCGTGACCACACTGCTGTATTGTTTGGTCCATGCTGCTTTGTTTGTTCCATGCTACTGCCTTGATAGTTGTTCATGATGCCTTGTGTAGCTGACCAGTTTGAGTTTGTGTTGGTTACTGACTTGTTGCATCCTCACCTGTGTTGCGTTGCCTATGCATTTAATGATGTGCAAAAGTTTTTGTGCACTTGTCTTTCCACATGCCATTGGCCTTATAATTGTTGAGGTTGTCTACTTGTTACTTTGATCGAACAGATTCTTCACTTGATATATATATGCCACGCTTATAATCACCATGCTCGATTAAAAGAACATATACTAGCATGTTTTAGATGCTACACTTGATTTAACCACCCTGCATTTGCTTTTGTCATTTGCACCTTCATTTAAGTTGTTTCTGCAACATTCTTGCGAAATTTGCAGTTATATGAATATGTATATACATATGTTTGCGTACACATGTTTAAGTGTTTTGCACTTCTAACTGCAACATTTCCTGCTTGTGTTGAACATGTTGTACTTGTTCACTACTGAGAACCATGTTTTTGTGTTGCTCTATTTCATTTGTACAAGTGCTTATTTGTGCAATCTTGACTCTGTGTACTAGTGCTTGAGTTGTTTGATGACCTGATTGTGGTCTTAGCTATTCATGTGGCTGGCCTATTACATCAGTTTATGTTGTGTCATTGTGTAGCTGTCACTTGAATATTTATGGACCTTTTCTTGCCTTGTTGTCTTTTGTCGAACTTGAACGTTTCCTTATCGAAGCAGTTGTGGCAGTTACATTTGTGCTTGTGCACATTGGTATTGAATTTGTCAAGGCCAATATTAATTGTAGTTTCTTTAACTGCACTGAGTTGAACCATATGGTTTGACCTTTGCAGTTGTCTGTCACGGTGATACATTCTCGGACATTATAGTATTTATAGTGTATCACTGTAAATATTATAAGTCGTTCGATTATGCATATATGCATATCTGATCATGTCTAGAAAGATGATGAGAAACCAACCTACATAACCGAGACAAAATTTAAATTCATGTTTGCAATTTAAAATAGTTTCTTTTTCAATTTACTGCGTTACTCTATGTTGACGGGTACAACGAACGATTGGACAAATTCTGGAGCATACATTAGAAGAGCACAACTGAGTTAAGAGTGAATGGGTGTGTACAATGCATAAGAATGTATGAGTGCATAATGAGGAAGTGTGCATACAAATGAGTGCATCGTATAATGATTGTCTAATCGAGAGAAACAGAAATGTGTACTATTAAAAAGTGTAATAAAATATTTATTTGAATAAAATATCCATTCAAAATTAGTAAATTCTGAGTTAAATATTCAATTCTCATAAATATTTATTTATTGTCTATGCAAAATGAAAAACTACATATATCAATATATATTCAACAAAATATTCAATTTTACGAGTGACATTGACGGTTGTAAATCATTATATTACAACTAGTAATTAGAGTTGTGATATATTCTATTGCAACTGATTAGCCATTGTCACAAACCATTGTAATATCTTCTGTATTACAACGAAGGCTAAGACACCGGGCTCAAGCCCATTGCGAAACCCCTATTATAACGGGTTTTACATGTTGTAAAAATGGTCTTTTGTTGTAGTGTATGATTCTTGACTTGCTTTTTTTCCAATGAAAGCAGAGATAACCTGTACATTGTCAAAAGAAGTAACTGTAGTTGAAATCAAAGGTAATGATTTCTTCCTTAAATACGATGATTTAATTATTCCTCCAAACTCAACTTTCTCGGAAAATTGTTGCAATTTCCGTCTTTTTTTAAACAAAAAATAGCATGGGTTCATAAAACTTTTAAATCAACATCTTTAGTGTCTCATTCATCACGATAATCATCATACCCAAATTCAAGGCTTTAATTCTAAGGGCAAGGTTTTAAATCTCAAATATCGATCGCGTTTCGTCTTGGGAATTTTATAGATATGATCTCGTATCGGAAGAGATCTCGGACGAGATGAGCCTAACTTGGGAGTTCTCCTCGAATTTCCATCTTAGACTTGAAAGTTCCTATCGAAACAATCTCGGGGTACATGATATGATAAATATGATATTTTTACAAAATGATTTTATGAATGATATTAAAAACATAGTAACTTAAACTTGAATTGCAAAATAACTTTATTATTCTTTATTTTGTGAAAGATCATTCATACTCTAAATCGTAATATGCATAAAACATAAATATTGTTAGACATAGAACATTAAAAGAATCCAAAACATTAAAAAATTCAACATAAATAGACAATAAAATACATAATTTTATAGGTAATATTTATGTAAAAAGACGAATATGAAAATCATAAGCACTGTAGAACATATATGAACATAAAATATGGTGATTTAACATGCAAAATGTAAAATAACAAAAGATTATCATGGCTAGATTTGAGTTTTTTAATTATTGTTCTAGTTCAGTCACATATTTAAATTTTAACCCAAAAAACTAAGATATTGGACAATATTCCAGTATTTCGTCTCGTTCAATATTTCAATATCTCGGGCGATATATTCGAAAGGAGATTTAGAGTGATATTTGTTATTTCGTTTTGTAAGGAGTCCAAAATGAGATCTCGGGTGATATTTGTGATATTTGAAACAATGTTATTACGACGCTCGACTAGTCACGACTAGTCGATTAGTCGACATCGGAGCATCGACTGGAAGAGTCAACTTGCCATTAGTCGAGCTCAAACCTTAAATCACGAAGTCGAAGTCAAAATCACAAACTTGAACCCTACATCACGAAGTCGAAGTCCAAATCGAGAAGAACTCAATTGAAATCACGAAGTCGAAGTCGAAATCAAAATAGAGAAAAATTCACCTAAAATCACAAAGTCGAATACGAACTGGAGACGAATTAACCCGAAGTCGATTTATTTATATTTAAAGATCTCATCTTAATTAAACTGAAATTGACCGCAAATTACGAAGTGGAATACGATCTGAAGAAGTAACCCGAAGTGGAATACGAACTGCAATTATCATGTATTAATATATACGTACAAATTTATTTATTTATCGACTAGTCTATGACTAGTCCGACTAGTCCACTAGTTGAACCTCTATTGACTCGACTCGACTTGACGTCGTAATAACCTTGATTTGAAATAGTGACCAAGGTTTTAAATCTCGGATATCGGTCGCGTTTCGTCACAACGATTCTAGAGACTTGATCTCATATCGGAAGAGATCTCGGGTGAGATGAATCTAACTCGGGAGTTTGTCTCAGATTTCCATCTTGGGTCTGAAAGCTCATACCGGAACAATCTCAGGGTATATGATATGTTAAAAACTGAATTTTTACACAATAATTTCCATGGATGTCATTATAAAAATAGCAACTTAAACTTGAATTGTAAAATCACCTCATCATTCTTAATTTATGGAAGAACATTCATATTCATAAATCATAATACGCATAAAATGAAAAAAATAACACAATACAAATAGATTAGTGCTTACAACTTATGATCCATAAACATGAACTGTTGTTAGACAAAGAACCTAAAAGGATCCAAAACATAAAACAATTCAACATAAGTAGAACATAAAATACATGATTTCATAGGCAGCATGCTAGTAAAAAAAAATGACGAATACGAACATATATGAATATATGATATGCTCATTTAACATGCAAAATATAAAATACATGAGATTATCATGGTTGGATTTGAGCTTTTTAACTATTGTTTTGGTTTAGGCACGGGTTTAAATTTTAACTAGAAAGACCAAGATCTCGGGTGATATCTCAATATCTTGTCTCGGTCGATATATCGCTCGATATTGCAATATCTCGAACGGTATATTTGAAGCGAGATTTACAGTGAAATTTGCTGTTTCATTTCGGGAGGAGCCTAAAATGAGATCTCAGGCGATATTTCGAGATCTGAAATAGTGATATCTACAGGATCAAGGATGGTGGTAATGGAGATCTAAGATATAAGGTGAAATTGGTGGCTAAGAGATGCTCGGAGGAAAGGAAATGAGTTTTATGATATCTTGTCTTCATTGGTGCAACATATCTCTATTTATATTCTTATAGTATTAGATGTTGGTTTTGACATAAAGTTCAAGCAACTAGATGTCAAAATGTCATACTTGCTTGGAGATTTTGAGAAAGTACATACTTACCCATTAGAGGAATTGAAGGACTAAAGTAAGCTAAAGCAAATTTGTAAACTTAACAAATTCCTGTGTTAACTAAAACATACTTCAAGATAGAGATATAAGCAACCTGGTAAGTTTATGACTTCACGGAGGAATTCTAAAAGCTATAAAATCATGTGTGTACCTCAAAAGATGCGATAATATGGTGCACTGTATACTCTTCTAGATGTCAATGATTTGTTGATTATTTCTTAGTGTGGCTATAATATAAGAGTTGAAGGAAGAGGTTGGTATATAGTTTGACATGAAGGGTTGAGAGAAGGCACAAAAAATACTTGGAATGGAGACATCATAGTTATTAATGGCGCATGACACAACAAATGATGTACGGTTTTTTAATTTACTGCACATATTCAGGAGTTTTTTTAATGAATGTAATCAAAATTGTAAAAATCACTAAGCAGATGCTAGACAGAGGCATGGAGTAGAGATTAATCAGCTGGGTAGGGATTAATTGAAAGTAGTCGTTTTTGATAATATTTAAAATAACAGACATATGAATATAATGGATTAAATATGCATGTAATAATAGTTGAATTTATGTTGAAATTTAATCAAACTAAAATAAGGTAGCAATTGGAAATATTTTTATTTGAATATACTAAGAATTTTTTTATATAATTTAGTGATTTGTTTATTGGCACAACCAACCATTTACTTACACGTCCCCTAGTATCCTTTGAAATGTGCTTCGTCTTCCAGTATTAAATGAAATTGAATGCACGTGAAAATACTCTGATATTCACAAATGTAGATCTGGCCATTGAAACTCACTGCTGAATCTAATGGTTGGTGTGTAATGGTGGTTTAGTCCCAAATTGTATGAATGAAGAGAAGACAATAAAGCATTACTACTCTAAATGACCATGCTGCTCTTTTAAGGCATAGATGGCTTGTCAGTCGGCGACTAAAGTGGGCCATACTTAACAGGCCTGCTATTTGTTATTTAATAATTCGAAAAGCATTGACAAACATTTAGAGCATTGTCTTTGCTTAAGCAGGCAATCCGCCTAATATAACCACTTAACTCTTTAGATCAGGCGTAATGCTTCGCCTATCGCCTAGGCAGCCACCTAAGAGGATTTTAACACTGAATTTAATTCATATAGAAGTCTAACTGAACACAAAAAAAATCTCAACCATTACATCTCTCTATGAATATCTACCTTTCATATAAAGACAAACAGATCCAATGGTCCACAATTTGTGTACTTAATTTTGTAGATGTTTTGTGTTCCAATAGCCGCTATATATATATATATATATATATATATATATATATATATGGGGAAAGCGTCCAATGGCACCCCAAAACAAGCGTTTAATGACACCCCAAAAACAAGCGTTCAATGGCATCCCAAAAATGGAGCTCCCCAATAGCCTCTAATTTCCACCTTTCGTTTATATTAATTTAAGTTGGCGGTAGGTGAGAGAATGAGTGGACGGAGAAAAAGGAGAAGTACTTGGTGGAAAATAGGGAGGCTATTGGGGTGCTCCACTATTTAGGGTGTCATTCAACATCTCTCTCTCTCTTTATATACACACACACACACACACACACACACATATGAGCAGCGTTCGATAGCACCTCAAACAGTGCAGCACCCCCATTAGCCACATGATTTCAACCAAGGTTAGTGGGAGGAAAGATAATAGAAGGAAAAAGATAAGTAAATGAGTGGTGGAAATTAGAGGGCTAATAGGGTGTTGTTGAATGTTGTTATGTGCGTGTGTGTATTCAATATAACCATATTTTTTTGCTTAAAAATATGTAATTAAGCTTCATAACTATTTTTTCAAAATAACAACCAAATATAATATCATGAGCATAAAATTTTAAGCATGACAATATTCAAAATTCAAGATAATGGAACATATGACTGATAGATTAAAAATATAAATCTTCCAAGCCTTGAGCTGAATCTATTTGCAAAAAAACATATTTGTTCATTGTAAGCATAGAATTTCAAACATAACAATCCTCAAAATTCAAGATAATGATTAATTTGAGATTATTTGCTCGGTGCATGGGTGATAATTAGACTCGTCGGGTCGGATTTAAATCCAACTTGAGGGGTTTTGATTCTAGTCAGACTGAATTTCGTTGAGTAAACCTGTATGTTTAAAAACTTGACCTGACCTGAGGTATAACTCGTATAGGGTTGTTTCGTGTTTGATTGAGTAATAACACAAAAATGCATATATTTTCTTGCTTTTTTATCTAATCTTCCAAGCTGGATCGTTCTTATGTTATTTTTTAATCACCTAGACTTGACTCGAGACCCATTGAATCCAAGTCGAGTTTGGATCGGATTGGTTGGATTTGGGGATCTCGCTTCTAATTGTTCGTTGTAGCTTGATGCGGCAATATAAATAAATATTACAAAAAATATTGGAAATTAGTTCAAAGAGTAATCCTATCATCATATAAAAATTACCTAATACATTCAACCATTAATGGAAATTAGTTTGCATTGTAAAAACTGAAAAATAAATAAAAGAAGTAAAAAACAATAAAATAATGAAAAAACATTCCATTTTTGAGTTGCATACCATTTTGGGGTAAGCTCCATTTGCATTATTTGTTGTGCCTATCCACGTACGCCACCCTACATGAGAGAAAGGCACAAACGTCGAGCAAAGACATGCCATGGCATTTGCCGTAGCACATCCTTTGATAAGTACAGGCGATATGCAGAGAAGAAACTTGAGGCTTTCAAGAATATTATATCAAGAAAGTCTTTTCTCGATATGAAATTGAGAACGCAAAACATTTTAGTACTCTGCTGGACTCTCTGATTAAAAATATCCAAACAGCAAGGGCATGTATTCCAAGTCTAGAAAAAGAGAAAACATTTGATATACCATAAAATAGTGTTATTTTCATAATGATCTATATAATGGTCTGTATATGACCAGCTTTAGCTTATGCAATTGGTATTGTCAGCAAATATTTGTATAACCTAAGCAAGGAGAACTGGTAAGCAGTGAAGTGGATTATTTGTTATTTGATGGATAATTTAGATGTTGGTTTATCATACGGCAGAGTTAATGCAGATATTGTTTCAGAGATTGCTCTTACTCAAATAATGTTGAGGATAAGGACAACTGAAAGTTAGTATCAGGCTTCAAGTAACATAGACTTGATATCCTGGAGATCAGAGTTACAATCAATAGTGGTTTTGTTGACTACTGAAGCATAGTAGATAGTAACTGTAGAGGCGATGAACAAATGGTTGTATTTGATGCAATTGTTGGAGGATCCTGGCGTGCTTCAGAAGACAATTGAGCTGTTTTCAAACAGTTGGAGCTATTCACTTGCCAAAGAATCAGGTCTACAATTCTGGCACTACGCATATTGATATGTGTGGTTCTTTCTTTTGTCAAAGAGCGTGACAATAAAAAGTTGAAAACGTGCAATCAGGATATAATCCTTCATACATGATCATTATCTAGATTTAAAGGCAAGTTTGTGCATCCTTAAACTCGATTGGTTTGGTCGTGAGCCAGAGATGCTACAGAATGCATATTCATCGTTGACCTGACATCGATAAAGATATGAAGATATTTTTATCGAGAACGAGTGATGATTTATATAAATTTATATGCATTTCAAAATGAAAATCATGTGTGACGAATCCATAAAATACCATTGTATTGTAACAATTTGCTTCAAGATCAATATTTAGATATTCACAATGTAAACTACTTATTTATATACAGTAGCAATTATATGGTCGCTCTTTTGACTCATATGCAAGAAAAAAAGAACCTATACAGCTATTCATTTGCAACAATACTTGCTATTTTCTAATTAATTCAAGCAAACAAAATAAAATCAAGGTTTTATATCTTGAATAAAATTGGGGTATTTGTCAATCTGGGTGTCTTGTCACAGAATTGCCTTCTCAAACCAAAGTTATTAGTTAGTCGCATCATTTTGAATATTAATGATCATGTAACTGATAAGCATCACTAGTATAACCAACTGATTCGCTGAATAAAGGGGAAGTTGTTGGATTTGTGCATGTAAATCGAGTTTGATCAAACCACATTATATTGTTGTCTCCTTTATCTACTATCTGCTTGCACTTATCAAAGTGAATAATTATTTAATGATAAGTTGTTCTTTCTTAGTTTTAAAAATTAACTGACAGATCAAGATCGAATTATTACATATTACAAATACATGGTATATAAATTTTATGTATTCTTTTGTCATATGAGTTTAGCACTTAGATTTTTAACTCGCAATTAAACTGGCATTGTCCATAAACATCATGAGAAAGTACGCACAGATCGGTCAACGTATTTTTGATATTTTCAAAGGAAGTTATGCCATTGCTGGGAATTGATCCCACAGCATATTCTGGATATTTTCAAAGGAAGTACCGCTGACATTTTTTTCAGTGCTTTGACTACATGAGCGGTTGTTCAATTTAACAAAATAAGCGAAGGCTTTTGAGTATATTTCCACAAAAAAAGAAACTACTGTATTGCCCTTTTCGGGAAAAGGGATCTTTAACTAAGGCTGACCCCTTTTAGCTCCTAATATCAGTAGAAGTCAAACGTCGGTGCAATTAAGGACATTTATGCACATTTTTCATTATTTAATATTATTCTGACCAAGTTACATGACATGATACTTATGCACTTCCTAGTTTATACATGAAGTAGGATTACAAATAATAATAAAATCATTGCTTGATTTTGAGTGAATAAGGAACATTTTATTTGCTTATAGGCATAAAAGCACAATGTAATTTGTGTTGGAAGAATTTAAGGCTCGCTAGAACTTTGTTACAAGGTTGGCTCATTATGAAGAACTTCGCTTTCTCACCATCCTCCAAAAGTTATATTCTATAGCTAAGCAATTGGAAATCCACAATTTTTACAGTACTTTCTGTGATTTACTTCAATAAAAACATGTTTTAAAATTTCCAGATATAGAATCAATGGTTGTATGCTTTCCGTAAAAAGGCAAAAAATAGCTTTTGTAAGGGGACAAGTGCTAAGCCAATGTACATGTTAAAAGGATAAGTTTTCAGGATACTTGAACATTTTCCCCTTTATCAATCTATTGGTGCAAATGAAGAAGGACGATGTTTGGGACAGAAGATGATTTGCAACAAATGCGTACGACCATCGAGATATAAACTACAAATTCTAGCTATATACATGCATCTTATGTCATATGTATTGCCATCAAATTTTACATTATGGATAAGCTTGTATGTAAAGTTGAGACATACTTCCGGTTATTCAAGAACGAGATGGCAATGCGGCTGATTTATGTTTTATATCATGTTGATCAATGAGAACTATTAGGTGCACCAAACCATGGGAATAAGAAAGGAAAGAGAATGAGGTATCTGATTCATATTTGGTATTTTCAACTAACAGTTTGTTCTATTCATCGTTCTTTCTCACATATAAGGAACAAGAAAGCAGACAATGCATGCAAATATGGTTCTTCGTAGGAGCTGTGTAATTTTTTTATCTTTGCAAATTTGACAACAAATCAATACACAAAAATGTGTTTCCTAAATATAAAATGATTAAACCAAGTGATGAGCATCCAAATTAACCAAATGCACACGACAATCAATACTCCCGAAATATGCATTTAACATGTAACTGCATTTTTTTTTTTTTATTTTTTTTTTTTTTTTTTTTACTTCTAAAAGCATTTCCAGTAACGGGGGAGGTGAGTGTGCTTATATACGATATTTGAAAATCTGGTTTCTAGTTCCATTCCAATAATATGAAAATTTTGAAATTTCAATTCCGTTTTGGGACTTTGGGATACTTCGGTTTAGTTTTGATTATGGATTTCATTTGAGTGTATGTGAGTTTTTTTTATATAATACATCAACAAATACTTTTTTATTAAGGATAACTTGATTGTGAGATGCAAAATAGTAATTCAACAAATATATAATCAAAACGTTGAAACCCAGAAAATCCAACCAATATTTCCTTTTATACCACACAAACCCTAAAGCCCAAGTTTGCAAAAGCTCAATAACAGAATATAATTAAGGCGTGTTATATACATATCAACTTCTTGTTACCCAAACAACAACAACAAGAAAAGAAAAGAAAAAAAAATTTAAAAAAAAAAAACTTTGATACATGTTTCAAACTACCATATTTTAAATACTACTACACGTCATTAATCCCAAACAAGTTGGGGTTGGATAGAGATGGAACCTAAAACCTAAAGACAAAGTCAATTCAAATATATTTAAAGGTAAAAACATAAATAAAGATAAAATAAATTTTAAAATAATTAAACAAATAATAATGGTAATGAATTAAAAAAACTACCAATAAATGTTTGGGGAATAAATTTTTGGTAGTTTTCTCCTCTTTATCGTAGACAGGAAACTATTACATTGCTTAATATCAAGTACACGATTAATTCAATAATTTGCACAAATACAAGACAAATTAAACTCCGTTTGCCTAGTCTGGATTTTGGGTTTCTTGTCGTTATAAACTTTTGATTGCTGATTAATAAGTACGCTTATAGTTATTTAAAAAAAAAAAAAAAAAAAAAAAAAAAAAAAAAAAAAAAAAAAAACCACAAATATGCAAAATTGAGGGTTGATCGACCGATGCTAAAATTGCATTGGGCCTACAGAAGGATCTGGATCATGAGAATAACAGTACAAAGGGTACGTATGTCAATTCATAATACCTCGCTGTTATAATAATGAATATGCATTAAACACAAAATAGCAAAGCAAAACGATAAAGAGGAGAAAAATACCTTCGTCAGCTTCAAAGAAGACACTGTGTTTCTGTCCGTTTACTGCCCCAGTACTACCCTTCTTCTTCCTTCTTTCCAAGCTGCCATGCACTTCTTCAGCTATTTCTTCATCTTCTTCTTCAGACTCTTTCCACTCTCTCTCTTTCTCCATTTCCCTTTTTTAGTCGATCTTCAGGGTTTCAGAGTTTACTGTTTACCAGAAGAGCGTTGAATAATGTGAATTTATAATTTGTTGACTACCATGCTTCTGTTGGGATATGGCCTTGTTTGTTGACGATGGGACCAGTTTGAAACGTTTCACACATTTTCCCATCCACCTAGAATGAGGTGGGGAGTCGCTGCGTTAAAGGTGAATGGGTTATCAACGGAACGTGTTCAACTTGGTACGTTAGCAAAGGATGTATGCGTTGCCGACTTCGAACCTAATGCGCATTTGAAAATAATATTTGATTTGTGCTTTTTAATTTAATTATAGGATAATTAATTAATTATTTGTTTTGTTTTGCTGTGTAATATATTATTAATTAAAATGAAATAACTTTATGTAAATTGAAATATATGTAAATTAATTATATAATACTAGTAAATATAGATAAAATGATACAGTTGCAGCATTTTCATCTTTTGTAACATATCGGAATGTTCACATTTCGTTGAACGTTCTCCACTGCTTTGTGTGTTGCATTTCTTGTACTAAAACATTCCTTGGGGTATTCCTTTGAAATAAGATTGTGGTTATTCTTATAAACCATGAATTTTGGATCATATTATTGTATTTACATATGAATTTGTGATAATCATTTTTGTTGTAACCTTTCTTTGAACGTCGAATGATTACGACATACGCTTTTCGAAATAACAAACTTTTTGTTTCATATTTCAAAGATCCTTTCAATTGTCATATGTAAACTCGAACGGTAGAAATTAAAATTTTCATTGTTCTGTTTTTATTGATTTATGGTATAACGAATGTGATGAATATTATATCCAATATTATGATATGGTGGTAAATAACCATTTTTATGTGGATATCAAGAATCAACAACATAATATTGTCAAGTGAAGAGTGAGAGAAGTAAGAGGTTTTATCATTTACAACTAAATTGAAAATTCTACTATAATTCACGGTACTTTCTCAACCGGCCACAACATAAGTAACCTATAAATCGAATGAGGATACTGCTAAGATATTTTGCATAGCACGATATTTTCGTTCATGTATGGAACTACTTGATCTGCTAATAAATGTATCATTCTGCGTGTATTGTTTATAGCATCAAAACAAATCTTAAAATATAGTTAGTGGTAGTTTGAGCTTCTAATATGAAATTGAACAGTATTAAATTAATGGTCATTTGTCTTGATAATATATGTAGTGAGTAATCAAGCATGAAAACAAACTGAAATTGTGTTATTTGACTTTTGAAATATCTTGTTCATTTACCAATTTGAGGACGCAGCAGCTATGGTATACATGAATACAACAATTGTTTCAGACATTGACTCTTTCCAATATAATCAAACCGTAATCTTGTAGTCTTTCACCTAATAAGAGGGAACAAAGTCTTTTCATTTGGGAAATTTTTTGACAACTTTCTTGATGTCAATATATCATCTATTCACATTAAATTAATATGATATATGTTCATCTTCTATATAAATACGTTGTTATAGCGATCAAATCTTATGCGTCTTCATCGTTGGAATCTTGTTGTAAATTAGACATTCTTCAAACATACGAAAGTGTGATAGCTGGAGAGGGGATGAAGGGGATCAGAGAAGAGGAATGTGAATTGTGCGGAGGAAGTGGATGAAGGATTTGAAGGGAACAACGGTTATTATCATTAATGGTTGACATATCAACCATAACGGGTTAAACTTCCCATGATGAGCTAAATACGACCAGGAAAGGGAATAGAATGGAATTTTGGAGCTTTATACACATCCTCAAGACTAACGTACCACAAAATCACCATGAATGGCACTTAGAAGATGCTTTAGTGGATCAAAAAACAGTATATGAGATTTTGCACTAACAATGTAAATGGAAATACTATTTGCAACAATTTGTCGATACATGTGTTTGTATATAAAAAAGTTCTCGTACAATTTGTAGAAACACATGTTTGATGACACAATGTATTGTAACCATTGGATTCGCCTTTAATTTCCACATTTTAATCCTTTTGACAAAAAGATTCAATAGTTTTAATTTATTGTGTCACGCACTTTGTTTTATTTTTATATCTGCTTATTCCGTAAAAAAAACACTAGATTAAATGAAAACTACATCGAATCAACCTTATTAAAGGAAATGATAAATCAAATAAATAATATATAGACACTTTTTATACATTTCTTCTCAAAGCTTGATTTCAAATTAAATTTGACTTTGGTGAATAAATATTAGTTTTTAAATTGCTAATGTAAATTTTACCATCAATAGATTTTTTTTTCTTATGCGAAACTTAAAATTTATCAAATGTCTATTCTCCACCAATCAATCTTTCTTGAATACTATTACTTGATAAAATAATAATAACGTATTACTAAATGTTTCTTGGTTTCTTAGTTTCATTCAATATTTTAAACAATAACCCCAATAGAATTTATATTTTAAAATACCATTTCAAAATATGGTACATGACAAATGAATTAAAGGAAACATAGCCAAATAATATCATTTGTACTTATTCATTAACATTGTGACGATCACCCTACGTTATTGATTCTCATATAACTGAAAAATGTGCTCTAAGGCATCCAATCGATGCAGGACAATGGTCAAGAGAAAGAAAAAGAAGAAGAATACAAGGAAGGAAATAGAAAAGAGGAGAAGAGGAAAAGATAGGCATTAAACACTCACAGAACTTATCACATATCTCATAGCATATCGAATAAAATATAATAGCCATCGTAAATATAAAACAGGAAAGACAGTATTAACTATACAATATTAATCATATGAAGCATAGAATATGAGTGCACAGTCTTACACAGTTATATAAAACAAAAATAGAGTTTATACAATGATAAAGAAACTTAATTGATAAAAAGCCTTTGATAATAACAAGCTGAATACTGCCAAGGCTATATAGTGTACCATGGTGGAAAATGCAGTAATAATCATAAATATAAATATGAGAAAGTGTCATCTTCTGCTAGTCCATAGGATCTGTGTATCGTTCACTCTTGTTCTATAGTCCGCTCATTTAAGAGTACCCGATGTAATAAAAAACAAAGCATAAAATCTCAAATCAGACAACAATATGGTATGAGTGAGAAACAATCTATAAATATTATAAAAGTTGAAATAATATACGAACAGAGGGTATGTGGAATCATATGTGTTATATCGCTACATCCACAGGGTTAGTATATGAATGAATATATGATAATCATCATGAGTATACTATACATGAAGTACAACTAATGCTTATATATTTGCCTCGGTGATATTTGTACTGCTTGATATCGTTAGGGTGATAAGAAATTAAGCAAACATAACATTCATCATCCATTCGCTTGTGTTGGGTATATGATACTCGCATGATTGCCCTGGAAAAGGACTACTCAATGTCTTAGTCTTTTGTTACTCAACCATGTCTCGGTAGGTCAAAACTAGACTTCTCCTTTAATAGTCCAGGATATGGAGGATCTAAACATCATGTGACCCAAGAGCCATCATTATCTTAAGTGAAGTATCCAAGAGTCTTCATAGTCCCCAATGGATATCATCACATATACCCCTACTTACAAATATGCTACAAAACCTACACATATCAACAATCCATTTGCATACGTCTACAAGGTAAAAATCATCTCATAACCATCCGCACAGCATCCATCAAAAATCATTGTGGTTGTCGATCGTTGAATATTATTTGTCTCATAACTCTCCTTTGATTGTTCCTTCGGTCCAACTCATCATCGCCTACTCTACATCTCAAAGAACAACTATCCATTGTCAAAGCTGCATTCCTCAACATATTATCATTATCGTCGAATGACAAATGCATCGCATCAAAACATCGCATCCTTGCCTGACCACCATAGCTACTCATCAAATAACCATCACGTCGAAACCAATTGTTAAACAAAGCATCACATCATGCTTCTTGAAATATCATTATCATCCATGTCCAAATTGGTCAAATGGACCATCATCAATGGTAGTATATATCGACCACTTTCAGAGTAGTCGATAAGTATTATTGTAACACCCCAAAATTTAATAAACAATAGTTATATATAAAGAAGATTAATATTAATTAATAAAATATTCAAATCTGGATAAAATTGACTTTACCGTTGCGTTTGTTACGAAATTCTGATCAGATAGACTTTTGGTTTGCTTAAATCGGACTAATATGAGCAAGTTATGATTGAAAGAAGTGAACTAAATTAAATAATTTAATTAAATTAATTCAGGAATAATACAACGGTAAAAAAGGCGACCCAGACCCTGCATGATTCGACCCCTTTGTCAACTCATATAATAGGTGAGTCGATCAACCCTAGCCTAGGCAATGTGCCTGCACCTAGTCAATTTTGTGTGTAATGTTAATTTTGCTAACTCAGCATGTTGTGTCTTCTATGGTATGGATTGAAACCCTAAAATCCTATGGTCCAAATTATCGTAGCACACCTATATATAGACTAGCAACCCTCACTATTTTCCTACACCAAACATTTCTTCATCTTCTTCCTTCATTCAGTTATGTTCTGAAATAGAATTAGGAAAAGGGCTAGGATGTTGTCAAAATATAGATTGAAAGGATATTTCTTCTTCTAATTCAGTTTCAAAAGGCCTTTCTTTATGGATCTATTACAAATCATTGTGAGTTCTACGTCATTTTTGGATTTGCAATTTAAAAGGATTTTTGACAGTAAATATATTGGATCTAAAAGTATCAGTGTTTATAAGTTTATTCTTGTATGTTATTGTTCTTTTAATTATTGTCAGTTACCCATTCCTTTTTCAGTTATTACTTGTTTATATGTACATCTTTCTTCCCTACCCCTTTCTACCATTGTTTTATTTACAGTCTTATTATGCTTGTTTGTTCATTTATGAGTTTGGATCTATTCTCCTTATTCTTTTATTTTTATGCTGGCCTAGGCCAACGAGAGCTTAGGCATTTACCGTCTGAATTGCATAAAATTGGGAAAATATGTAATAACAATAAAAAAGGGGATATGGGCATATTGACATTTGTTAACCACTGACTGTAAATTTGGGATAATTACAAAGGAAGAATATGCAAACATGTAAATCTGAATAGGTTGGACTTAATTTTATACCAAGTAAACATGTCATGAGAAAATATGTGAATCAGATGTACATTAAGAAAAACATGTTACTGTAATCTACATCTGTAAACATCTGAACAGGTGCCTATCTGATTTAGAGAATAAGAAATGTTATTTACAACCTTGGAATATAACATAGGGTTATATTAAACTTATTAATGAACTTAAAACTGCTAAATTAAATCTATCTGATTAATAAGTTAAGATGTTCAATCTACTGCTAAAATATATGGGGACTCTTAAAATCCTAGTTAACTTGGGGACCAAGCCCAGGGGTGGCTTGTGTCATTCTACTATTTGTTTTTTTGTCTGGAACTCATATCAGTTAGTACCCTCCTATTACCAAATGAGTCTCGCACTAGGTAGAGACTAGGGCACGCCATAGTGATGGATGATTGTAAGAGGTTTAAATTCTGGAGGTGGGTACGGGGGCGTTCTGGAGGAGTCATGAGCGTGCATAGGTCCGACTGGGGAAGATAAGACGTTGTAACACCGGCAGATATGGCCGTGTCCTTTTAGTTGATGGGTTTGGGACTGATATCCCTGAATACCATAGCTGGAACAGGTTATTCATGTCTGTTTAGGGAACCGATCACTGGGTAGTAATTAGGTAAAATCTAATCCTGATATTATGATAGTTGGTGCATAAATTCTGTTATGAGATATGAATGAGAAGCTTAATTATTTTACCTTATCTTGTTTTATTCCGTGTTTCCTACTTTACTATATTTTCATATCCAGTACTATTGATATGTCTTGATACTTCTTTATCTTATGCTTATGCTAAAAATCACTGCAACTCGCCAGACTTTATGTTTGAGCTATTTTGCTTTTCCTTCTCTCTCTTCCTTCCCTCCAGGTTCTCAAGGTAGTGTATTGCAGTAGTGACTGTGACTCTTTGATTCAACTTGGACTTGGATCATTCTCTACTTCATGTACCGTTTTGATTTTTGTCCTATGACTATTGTTATGACTCATGAGCGATATGATTTTTATGGTTTTGTATTTGTAATCTGATGACTTACTTTCCACGAGATAGATGTTTTATGATTATGACTCTTTGGTATTTGAAGTTGTAATGTTGTGATGTTGGTTTAATTAAAAAAATTGAATTTTTTTTAATTATGTTCTATCTTGTGAATTTTAGCCTTTGTATTATTACTTTATACCTATTGCGCTTCACATAACTTAATGCATCCTCGTATGGGTGACATTAAAGGATGTGGGGTGTCACAACTATCTTGGTCATGTGCTTAGCTATAAATGGTTAAGTGCAAAGTAAATAAAAATGTTTGGTGCCTATCTTAAAGTCTGAAGCACATATCCAAGTTTGTCGTCCTTCCTCTTGAGATCAGTCACTACGCACAAATACTTTTGTATATATAATTTATCTCATCCATTCGAGTTTCTCATCGTTTATGCATTCAATCAATATGCATTTATCTTTGTCACATTTCAGAGTCATCATCTTGTGCACATTAGATTGGTATGCAATAAACTCCATCCAATGAGATTTTACTGGTACTATATCACTTATGAATGGCATTTTCAACCAAACAAAGCAAAAAAAAATGGACATATAGCTAATGATCATATGAACATGTAAAAATGACATAGACGCATCCATAATAACATATAATGCATACAATAAATCTAAAGCAATCAATTATGAACTAAATCAAAATAGTCTAAATCTAGAATTGTCATCAAAATAATGCATAAATCAGTAAAATGTTGTAACAGTCTGCTCCTTACTACACAAAGATATAGTCCACAAGTTAGATGTATATGCCTACGTGCCAAGCCAAGATATAAGATTTTATTCCTCAAAAGGAATCATCGTTTTTCTAAGGAGATGACTTTAATTACTGTTTAAGCATCCACTTCATTGACATTTGTGATGTGGGACTTAAAACTTTCGTTCCAACTAAAGGTCGTTACAATCTCCCCCTTTATAGTATATGAACTCCCCACCGAAGTGTTGTGGTCAATACATAGGCCATAGTTCCGATTGGTATTGGCTCTGATACTATTGTAATAGACTGTTCTTTACTCAACAAAGATAGTGTTCTAACTTAGACACCTCTTTATTACATGTCAATATAAGATGTAGGTTTTGTTTCGCATCGCTATTCCAAGGAGAATACTTTACTATTTAAGCACTTACTTCGTTATTATAAGGAGAAGACGTTACTATTTAAGCACCCACTTCATAAGCATTTTCGATGATGTAGGATATATAATTCCCATTCCAATCAATAGGTGTTACTAATATGATATCTAATAAAAAAAATCATTTTAAAATGCTTTAAAATTCTATTATAAAACAAGATCTAGGTTTAACTAAACTAGAAATCTTGTTTTAAAATTACAAATCATTTCAAAATATTGTTTTAATATTACACCAACAATCATGGTGTGGTAAGAGACAATATCACTCTCCACAACTAAATCTATCCAAACCAATGACAAAATGTAGAGCTATGCATCACGAGCACAACACTAAAATGTTGTCCAAAACAGATTTCATAGTTAAAAGATATGGCATTTAAAAAATATCGGGTTGAATAATTAATCAACTTAAACATATATTATTTTACCTTAACTTTTCTTCCTAAATTGCATAATCATTCTAAATCATTTGGACATGTCTCATACATGTACACTTATTACCATTCTCCTTCTTTAATTGATCTCTTCCTATACGCTCAATGAAATCGCAAATCGTCTTTGCCAGTGAACTTTGCTACAGTGTATTTTAGCACTTAAGTCAAAAAGATAAAGCTCGAACAACTCCATAAGAAGGAGAACTGACAACCGTTGCCTATAAAGCCGTAGATGTGAATTTCTATAGGTGGTCTGATCATCTACAAATCGTAGGGTAGATGGATTTCGACAAGAGAAAGTTGATGGCGATTTACATTTGTCATACCTTCAACTATAAATTTGATACTCTTAAAACATAAGCATGGCCAATATTCGACCTTGCCACATACGATCGCATACTACATATTGTGTATAGGTGAGAACGCCTTCTCGATTCAAGTTGAATGTAGGTGATTTTATATTTCTTAATTTTTGAAATGCCTAGGAGGATCGGGCCTTAAATATTTAATGAAACAGTAAAAGAAACGATCAATGATCGACTATTTAAAATGGAAGAGGATTAGATTCTGGTTATTTATTTTGATGTTATATACGATTTATTTAATTCTCAAACAAATCGTCACGTGTTTCGAATTTGCAGGATCAAATGATGCATCTGATCACAAGGGCATCCATCTATATCCATCACCTTATTTTTTAGGTAACAACAATATAAATTTTAGCACCATCCAAAGAAGCACTTCAAGTAATATGTTAACGTATTTCGCGGTAATTTTAACCATTTGATCATCTGATCTTGAAATATTGCAATACTTAAACTCATTTTAATCTGTAATGTTGGTCCGAACTCAACAGAGGTTGTCTTAAATGTTGATTCGATCATGTATAATAAATATATATTTGGACCGTAAATTAATTAATGATTCGATACTCAATCGTTTATTTAAAATTTCACAGTTAAAAATATGGCCCTCCTTGTTGAAGTATTTCGATCCCAAGGATAACACAACACAACTCGATACCCACAAATAAGAAACGACAGAAGAAAATGTCATTTATCAACTCATGATGGTAACCATTGAAAGCGGTAGCAAAAAAAGGCAGAATCAGAGTCAACTTAAAGTCTTCATCCTTACCCATAAGCATAATCTATAATGCTACACCCCGAAATCCAGACTAACAAAGGATGTTACTAAGTAATATCATGTGTTAGTGGAGAGAATATGGTTGGTTATAAACTATTCATGATTTTTTCTTGAGTGAGTATTAATACGTCAATTGATATGCTAATTTTTATTAAGTGGAATTAACATATATAATCCAGGCTCAAAGCAAAACTACAATGGTTATGCTAAAGAATCCAAATAACGTATGGTATACACAAACTAAAAATCATAAAGCACAGTAGCCACAACGAAATGATAAGATACAAGGCCAATATATATATATATATATATATGTATGTATGTATGTATGTATGTATGCTGTAGACTACATAGTTATGGTCATATAATCTATATAATACATAAGTATCTCATACATGAAAAAATGTAAATAAATAGTTTAAGATCAACATAAGATGCATCTTTACATAAATATGTACATATAAATAAGATAAAAGTAATATTAATTGTTACATGCGAAATATTTTGAAAAAGGGTTGCCTAAAGTAATAAAGGGACATTCCAAGTCAAAACAGGTTTCAAGCATGGGAAAGACGACTTCAAATCAAAGGAAGAAGCACTTCGAGCATATAAAGAAAGCTTTGAATTCGAATACAAGGCTTCAAAACTAGAAAGGGGAGCTTCGAGTTAGTAGTCTTGAGCCAAAGAAAACGACTCCAAAAGGATGTTTAGCAATAGGGCCCTATATCTCGCTTCGAAGGAACATCGAAGGGATCAAGGAAACGGATGTTCACAAAAAAATCTATGCTTCGAAATAACTTTATGATTAGCCAAAGATGTCCTTTGGCAAGAAAGGTAGATTTTGCAGTTGCAAGGCTTCGGGACATCCAAAGCAACATTATAATGCGCTTCAATCACTTCAAGTCACTTAAACAAATGAAGCTCAATTCCTCGATCGTCCTAAAGATGAAGCGATCTAATTACAAAGACAAAGATGGAGCAAAACTCAGGTTCATTTAAGGCATCATAAGATAGTCGTAAACTAAGAAGCTTCTAGGCAACTTGAAAAAAATCCTAAACCAAAGGATAGAGGTAGTATAAGGCAACATGGAATACTGGAAGCAGAACGCTTAGAAGTAAGTTAGAGAGGGCTCCGAATCGATTTGCAGCTTCGAAGAAAACGACATTGAAACGACATAAAGATGCAAAATGGAGCAAGAATTTGAAGTATCAACTACTCACCTATTTGAAGCCTCCTCTATAAATAAGGGTAGGGTGATACCAATAAAGGGGGCGATTTTTTGATTCTTTCTTTTCGTTATTTTAGTTTCTTCCAATCATAATAATTGTAATCCTAAGTCGATTTGGGGAAGAATTCAATTTCATTATTGTAACATGACTTATCATAATGGAAAATGGGTCTTTTCTTTTGTCTGTGCCTATATTCTTAATAATGTGACATGGACTTTATGAAATCATGCATATTTAGGATTTAAGTGACTATGCTACCTGAAACATGCATATTTAACTCAATATGACCTGTGCTTTGTACTGTGCTTAATAGACTAGTTTGACTAATTCCTTTTTGACTTAATATAACACATAATTCTTTTATACTTTAAGGACTAAAATATTCACATAATACATCCATATCAGATTTGAATTGGCATTTATAGATAATATCATATCGTGGACCAGCAAGCTCATGGATTTCATTAGTTTATCTAATGAATCAAACCATGCTATATAATTCTCTCCTTCCGTATAAATTATGTAAAATTGGGTGCTTTATGTAGAGCCTAATTACTTCGAAAGACCCAGACTCAGCTTTGCTTGAAACTAAATGAAGTTATGGATATCCCATGATTTCAAAACCATTATGTTGGGGATTTAAAAATCACGGCTCAAACAACATATGTTTATACATTTCAACTCATAGCTAGAACTTCGAGGATTATCCGTGAACAAAATCAGCTTCTTGGGAATAACTTGCTTAGAAGGCTCAATTCAAAATATGTTCCTATGTTTATTCAAAGGCTTGAAGCCGATCCTCATGAGTTGACTTAAAATAATGAAACCTTCGACATAAAAGGAATTTTGATTGTTAATAATATTAAACCAAAATTACTTTCAAGGAGTTACTTGTCATGATCAACAATTAAGAGCGTTAGACCATTTTTGGCTCTAGAAGAAGGGCTTGAACCTTTGACTTATCTTCCATTATAATAGAAATATTTGATTTCGGGTCAAAAACGGTGAAAGGAAAGTAGATCAATGCTCCAACTCAAGAAGTCATTTAGGAAGCTACACTTGAAGAGAATGTAACACCGTGGTTTAATATCAATAACACGGGAGAATGGAAAACCTCAAGGCCATGACATCTTAGCTCGAGCCAGGTGAAGATTAGAGAATTAATACTACAGCTAGACATGATGAAGGATCTACGAGGAAAGGTAATTTCTCAAAACCCTTTAAGATTGTCGTAGAAGAAGAGGTTGAGTCCCCATAATATATGTCAACTTAACTACACTCAAGAGTATCGGGAAGAATTCACAAAATTAGGAAGCTAAAATCAACTTCTAAGGGAGAATAGAAGAGAAGACTTTCGAACACTCCAACAGCTCAACTACGAAATGATAATACCAGATAGGATAAATTATGGTAACCAAGAAGCTTGCCTAAGAATATAATAGAAAGGATTATAAAAGACACGTTGATTAGAAAAGGGAAGAAAATCCTTGATGATGAAGGAGATGGACATCACAGAAATCTCTTTTATGTAAAAAATTGTGGAAATTAGAATTCTTATTCATATTAAGATCCCAACTCTTCGATATAATGAGGTATCTGATCCAAATGATAATTTTCTAGCATTCGAACGTTAAATGGATCTATATGACGCAAGTAGTGACGTTTGTTGCCAATTACTCCCAATTATACTTTAAGAGGCTGTCACAAAATGGTACATCCAATACTAATGAAATGTTATTTACTCAGGGAAACTGTTAGTGTATGAGTTTGTGGCTCAGTTTTGCATATCTAAATATCCCTCCACTGATTACACAGTCGTGACATATGTTTAATGTAGACCGGGGGAACTTCTCAATGATTACTTAAAAATGATTTAATGCTAAAGTTTTAAAACCCAAAGATAGGAATGATAGAGGCGAATGGAATAGTGTATATTCATGTTAAGCCAAGACAACCCGTTTAGAAGGGACTATACTTTCATGGATGCAAAGATCTACAAGATTTTCACTTTTAGACTGGTGAATTCGTGGTAATGGACGAAATGTATCACGTTAGGAAGAGAAGCCTCCTCAAAAGGGAAGAGGAAAAGGTAGGATTTAACAAAAAACCTAAGTGGGAAAGTGATTCAGTTGGTGAAAATATTGCCTTGAATCAACCCGTATCTCATGTACACGCTATTGCAAGGGAAAGGGGATATATTCGACCATCGAACAAATCAAAAATTGCACTCGAACCAAGGAAAGGAGATGGTTACTACTCTTACCACCAATCCAATTAGCATACTACCAATAATGCATAACTTTACCGATAATTCAACGATTAGCCAGGAAAAGCCAACTAAAAGAGTTTATCAAAGAGAATCATACCACCAACCAATCTGAAAAGGAAAACCAGGAAAATCTTGCCAGAGCTGCCAACTTCATAAAGGATGAATCCCAACAAACTTTGTCCAACCAATTAACATGGTTGACGTCATTCATGGAGGCTTCCACATAGTAAGAGCAAATAAAGGTGTTAGAAATTCATATGTTAGAGAGGTCATGAAAGGAATATACTCAATCTAGGAGGAACCCTACCGAAGAGCACTTCTATATTAAGTCAAAAACATACTTCAAACATCACTCCACTATGATTAAAAGGTTTCGCGCTCCTCATAATGATCTGCTAATGATAAAAACTTAGATAGGGTTCTCTATTGTATCAAAAATTCTTATTGATGCGGGAAGCACAGTCAGTGTGATCTTTAAACATGTCTTCATCTTCATGGGTATACTAATGGAAAAACTAGAGCCTAGCCTAAAACCAATATATGGATTCAGTAATCTAATGCGAGATCTACACCAGCTGGTCAGGTAAAGCTCTCAGTTCAAATGAGAATCACATCTTGCTCTTGAACTTTTGAAACCATATTTTTCATACTTGATCAACCATCATTCTATAATGTAGTTTTTGAGAGGTCGGTGTAGATAAAATTGCTGCTTTTGTCTCATCAAAATATTTGATAATTAAATTTTTGATGAAATCCCGATGGGGGGCCGTCATAGTATAACAATTCAGCTCTAAGGAAATATACTTTGCCACTCTATAGAAATATAAATGCAATAATACTTCTTGTTACGCTCCTGAGTATGATAATCGTAAGCCTTTTGAAATTAAGCTAATTACCCAAAGTACCAGTGGTTACTAAGCCTAGGATGTATACTTACCATGGAAAGATAAGAAAAAGTAGAGGAAAGCAACTATATAGAAAAATAAATTCCTGAGAATGATGAGATCATAATAGAGCTCGATCGTCAAGTGAAGCAGCATGGAATGAAACCAACAGAGGATCTGAAAGAACTATTCGTTGATCCAGAAAATCAAACGAAAATGGTGAAAATTAAAAAAGCATTGGACTAATACATGAAGAAAATCTTGATCCAGTTCTTACAATAAAATAAAGATATTTTTGCATATATCTATTCAAATATGGTGTGAATATGAGTCATGGTTTGAATGTAAATCCAAATACGATACCAGTTAAACAAAGGAAAAGACAACTTGATAGAATTTTCTCCCAAGCCTTAAAGGGGGAAATGAAAAGGCTGCTGGAAAATGGGTGCATCCAATCAAATCTTCTATCAAAATTATTAGCAAACCCCATATTAGTTAAGAAATCCAATGGGAAATGTGCATCGAATACATTGACTTAAACGAAGCTTCTCAAAGACTATTATTCATTACCAAGGATTGATCAATTAGTAGACGCTAAAAGTAGCCACCAATTCTTGTCTTTTGTGGGAACATATTCAAGGTACAATCAATTTCCTATGTTTAAATCGGATGAGGTGCATATTAGCTCAATTACAGACTAGGGAATTTATTGTTATAAGGTGATGCCTTTTGGATTGAAAAATACTGGACCTACATACTAAAGATTAGTAAATCGGATGTTCAAGGAACGGATTGGTCAGAATATGGAGGTGTATGTTGATGAGATGCTGGTGAAGTCTAAGAAATCAAATGCCCATTTAGCTGATTTGAGAGAAACGTTCGTAGTTCTACAGGAATATCAAATGAACCTTAACCCACAAAAATGTTCTTTCGAAATTCAATGTGGAAAATTCTTAGGCTACATTGTGAGTGGACGAGGTATTAAATCCAATCCTAAATAAATTAAAGCTAATGGAACTAGCACAAAAAATAACAAAGGCAGATCAAGAATAAAATCGAGGTGAAGAAGTGTGAGAGCCAACGGTACCCGAAAGAAAGTAGTGCTAGGCTTTTGGAAATATGCCTTTGAAATATGGGAAGAAAGGAAAAGGGAATTTTCTTCAAGATAGAAACCCCTTTTGGTCTTAATTGAAAGGGCATTAACTTCAAACTAGGATGCTCTTTTAGGTCTCAACCAAAAGGCAATAACTTCAGATCTATCGACTATGCAGGAGAGAGAAATGGATGTAAGCCAAGGGCAAAGCATCTGGAGAAACAAGGAAGGAGATAAGAGCCACAAGCAAGAAAATTTGTGGCCTTTGGTCATACTCTGGGAGATTGGCACTGGCGAAGAAATCCCACCCCACAAGGGTGTCAGAAGGAAAACACACACCGAAGCTTGCAATAGAGTCAAAAGGGAAAGGAAAAAAGCAGAGGAAATCCCACAAAAAAGGTAGGATGTCAAAGAAGGATCACCCCGGATCTTAAAAGAGGATTGACCATGTTGGAGAAGATGTTGATTCGATGATAGATGCCACTAGAAGCCAAAAGTCTGCATACATTTATGCCTCTCATAACTATTCGACCCGAAACCAAAGGAGCTAATCCTGAAAAATACTAGTGAGGAAAGATAGTCGATGCGAGAGAAGCCTTCACATGACCCTCGAAGATTCCCTCTAGAGCGGTGAATGGTTGAAACCACCAGAGACAAAGGGAGGCTAATTTGCTCCTATAAATAGGACCCTTGAAGACCAAGAAGGGGGATTCAGTTCATTTTTCCAAAACTTGTAATTTTAAATTGTGGAGTAAACCATATTTCCAAAATCTATTTGGGGAAAATTGTTTGGATTCTTGAAAGTGCTCAGTAAAAGGAACTTGGGGAGTTTAGGAGGTAATTGTGTATATTTCATCTGATTATCTATATGCAATGCTAACAGTTCAGGGATTATCCTTGATTCTTTAGAAAATATAGGAGCTCACTAGAGTAACCCTAGTTAGTTAACCTGGAAATCCCTAGAAAATTTTAGTAAGACCTTTTTTCCTCCCAATTCAAGAAAATATATCAAAACCGTACTTAAATTCTCTCACTAGTGATAAGGAGAATCCTCGAATGCTTGAAAACCTTGTGATCACACCCCCATCAAGATATTAAAGTTCAACGGAAACTGACCCAAACCTCTTCATTTGAAGATAATGTAAGGCATGCAAACACCTTCCTAGAGCGTTTTCTCTAATCTGTCCACTCAAGAAAATGTCCAAAAGAATCCCTTGATATAACACCCCGCATTTTTAATAAAATAAAATCTTGAAAAGTTTTCAGAATTTAGTCACGAAATTAGCATCATTGCATCATGTCAATTTTCTGATCAATTTAGAACTATGATTTGCTAAAAACTGATTTAAAAATAAAAAAATTATCTTTAAATGAAGTATTACAACAAACGTGAAAAGAAGATATAAGAACACTTAGAAGAATAATCACCACCAATGTTTTTAGACTTGTGAACAAATGCTTATGTAGTCCAGTTGGTAAAGGTAAGTCTCTCCCATGCAAGTGGTGCAAGTTTAATTCCCGCTAGTGTAACACCCCACACTCTTCTACGCCTAAATTTTGACAAAAATCAAAACTTGAACACATCCAAGAATGGAGCGCGTATATCTGGTACCTGAAGTAAATGAGCATGAACATAATCAAATTACGATAAGATAACTCACAACGGAAACAAAATAGGATAAACTAGTATTAACTCAAGCAACTAACTTTTTCAAAGTAAGTCACTTTGCCAATACCGAGCATGAGAGAGAACGAGACCCGAAAGCCAAACTAAAACACCTGTGAGAACCCAACCTTCTCTAGGAAACCTGGGGTTGTAATAAGGAGGAGGGGTCAGAACAACAAAAATTCTAGTGAACAGGAAATGTACAACGCAGATTATAATACACAGATGTATCTCGTTTGGTTCAACCCAAGATGTATGCTTATCAAGGTTAGTGATTCTAACCTAACCTTGTAAATGCTTATGCACGACCCTACTACTCTTTCCAAAGTAGTGATCCCAAAGTATAATACCGAGATAGGACATTTACACATATTTTTGTGAAGCCTTTATACCAGAACTTAGCTAGTTATAATATCGAGATTAGACCCCTAATTATGGAGTTTCCATATCCATATACTTTCATTCGCTTATCCTTCATCATTTATTGCCTCACTATCAAGGGTGGATTCTTCCTGATTGCTTAAGACCCTAGGAGGACCGATTGGTCACTAATTATTTCTCGATAGTTTACTTAACGTTAACATGAACTAGATGGCACTAGCTACGGTCCCTTACTAGTTAATGCTTCCGTCAGTTATGCATATACCCTTGCCTCGCATAAGGTGAGAGATGATATTTTATCATTCGCTATACCTTCTAGCAGACCTTATTAGATAACCACCATGGTTGCTTATTACTTCCCGTAGGATAGGTAGCCATATCTGACATTTTTAGTTTCAAGGATTGGGTAGGCCCCCACACACTTGCCATTTAAGACCCCGAAACTGAAAGACCTATTCCCTGGTGGACTCCTCAACCCTAGATGCTTAAGATCCAAGGAAGCGGAGTATACGCGAAGGTTACTGGATTCGTACCCCATTTGCCTTTAGCACCCCTTTCCCTACTGGAATAAACTAGGCTATGTTATTAAATTACCCGTTTAGTCCCTCTACATGGAAACACTATACGTATATGATTCATTATCATCACTGGTTTATATGATTAATACTATTTTATATTATTAACCTATTGTGTCCAACTATATTTTATATTATTAACATAATTAAGGAAGGTTGTATCCCTTTTTCCTTAGGGTATTTATTCAATTTCTTCTCTAATTTAAACTTAGTAATTAAACGACAGTCAATATCCATTAATCCCCTTTTTGAAATCCAATTTCTTTTGTTTCTATTTTTATTGCCCTTTATGACCATAATGGTCATATTCTCCTAAGGCAACCTTTTATCAGTCTCAAGTACCTACCTGTTGTACCCCAACAGGCAATTACTATTCTTATTTATTTATTTATTGGTTGACTGTTATATATATTTTTATGCACTAGGCCTCTCACGTTAACACTACAACAAAAATGATCTATTACAATGGGCAATGCCCGTTGTAATAGGGCTTTAACAGTGGCTCGCCCGCCCATCGTATTAGGCCATGTTGTAATATGTCCTCATTTATAGTGGGCAAAGAATGTGGTAATAGGCGGTTGTAATTGACTTTTTACTACGGTTTTATTATATTGTTGTATGTTCCTTCAATGGAGTAAACCAGTTATAATATTTTTTGCAACAGGTTTTGACCGTTGTAATATCATTTATAACAATGTTCTTCCAACGTAGTAATTGTCTTTATTACAAGTGATTTTGCCCGTTGTAATAAATCCTTTTCCAACTGTTTTTGCCCGTTGTGTCATGCTTCCATACAATTCCAATATAGGTTTTGACAACGTATTATTTTCGTTGTGAAATTTAATTTAACAACTTAATTTGCCCGTTTCACTATAATTACGAATAAAAAAAAAATGTTGTAGCAGCCACAAACCATTAACGTATACCATTCACATAGCACATACAGAAAAGATTAGATAAAACAGCACATTCCAAAAGATTTAGATAAGTTTCCGTAGTCATAATATTTACATCCCAAAAGACTTTGATAAGCCTACATAAGTCATAATATTCACAAGCCAAAATATCGGATAAGTTTCCACGACAGCCACAAAAAATATTAAGTGTCATAACAGTAGGAGCTACTAATATAATATATTATATGTACTATCACACTAGACGAAGGAGATGAAGTACTTGTGCCACGCCACTACTGATCCAACGACCTCCTTGATAGTGGCCATCTCTAAATTTGTCCTAAACAGAAAGGCGTCCAGTTTCCACTGCAACATTCACCCATACCTTCCAAGCATCTGCTCCATGATTAACGAAATGCACTGAAGCATCAGGATTAGTACTTGCTATCGTCCCCTTTGCTACTACGTTTTTATGCCAGCTCAACAGCTTGCACTTCCTTTTCACCACATCCACAACAACCTGATCAACTTGAATATGCAGACTGTTACTTAAGCGGCGCGACTGCAAGCAAAAAATAAGCAGTTCTTAATAGTCACCCCACACTCAACGTCTTTAACTATATGATTAAATGCAAGTAGTTCAACAAATTGGCAGAAAGTACGCACAGTAGCAAAACAACAATATTCATACTTTACTGTAACCCAAACAAAAATGGTATGATGCATTGGTCGGGTTTATTAGTGTAACCCAAACAAAAATCGTACATCTTACAAGTGATTTGCAACAATTTTAACACCAGAAGTCTACATCTTACAAGTGTTATGTCAATAACAAGTTCTACATAATTTTAACTCCAGAGGTCTACATCTTACAAGTGATTTGCAACAATTTTAACTTACTGTAACCCAAAAAAAATTCGAACATGTTCTTGAAAATGGTGACCAGTAACAAGTTGTAGATCAGTAATCTGGAAAGGTCTACATCTTACACAAAAGAGGTCGAGTCTCTCATAATTCAAACGTGCTTTGCAGAAATTTTAACACTAGAGGCAGAGAGGATAAAATAGTACTTCATAACATACCCAAAAGACAAAAAGTGGCACTTACAAGTGATAAAATAATTATAAATTTAATTAATGCCCTCATTAGATATGGCTGCGGCTGGCTGTATTTTTTATATCGCTTGTTTCATACACACACACACACGCACATCGTTCTTCCCCATTTTCGAGTTCACTGTTAGTAGATTTGATATTTAATTCATGTCCACTGGGAATGAAGGAAAGACTAAATTAGTTAATTTCATGCAGTAGAATCCTGAAACAATAGTAAGTTAATTCGAGGGATTATAAGCAGTAATGTAGCCAGTTAACTGAATGTTTAACCTGTCACATCACTCGTTACATTTTAGTACTAAATAAGAAAAAATAAGTAGTGATGATAACACGATTATATATGTGGAGTCTTTGATATTTATGAGTAGGTCTTGGTCTACCAACATGTGTACAGTATTGACTCGCTTAAAGAAATTAAGGGGTTTATCATGTTTACTTATTGGTGGACATGGTCGAAACTAGATGTGGAAATCTCTCTACTTTTTACTTAACACCTAGCTGTCTACCTTCATTCGCAGTACTGGTTCCAATTAGGCGTGGTTTTATTTTCAACTCATCCTTTGATGCATTAATTAAGTGATTAGTTTTGATGCACACTCTTATGTGCATTTAGCTGTATCCGCAACATCATTCAGAAACATAGAATGCCTTTTTTTGAAAAAAGCGTGAGAAGAAATGATATCTAGAGACTTTTGTGATAGTGGCAAGCATAATATTAAAATGGCAGTATGGCCTCCTTGCATCAAACATGTGAACATAGTTTATTTTTCTAACAAATTACAAGATAAAATTATATATTCTAACCTGAGGAGTTTGAGTATGATGAGTTTGAGCATGAGGAGTCCCCATTTCCACCATATTATCATCGCTTCTTCTCTGTAAAAGTGCAAGAGATGACTCGATGATTCATAAGCACATATCGCATTTTTAAATAATAGCTAATTAACTATATATAAACTTACTGTCATAACCAAATTAACTAGATCGTCTACTCTAGCCGACAAATGAGTTATTTGATTTTCCAATGCAGTCACTTTTTTTGAATTACTCGAATAAATACCCATTCGAGATGGAAGTACACCAAAACCTAGTCCTCTCACCCTTCCCCTATGTTCATTTTCAAAAACTTGAGAGACCCTATCTCCACTTGCTGATGCTGTTCCTTGAGAGCTCTGAGCATTATCGTGGTGCTCTTTTATCTTAGCCTACAAATTAAAATATAGTATTTCAAGAAAAACGAAATATGAATAAACTACTACCCATCAATGTTCAACGGTGGTGAATTTATTGCCCCTCAGCTCTTAGACATAAATCGGAACATATCCAAAGTTCAGGTATAAAAATATGATGTGAGTCAATAATAATAGTAAGAATTTGCTTCTATTCTATTCAAAGTTACAGATATCATTCAAGTTGTATTACATTACAACTGTAAACTTCTATTCTATTCAACATATTATAACGGTAGAACCAAAGGGAAAAAACTTACTATGCAATCGGCAGCAATGGAATTCGGTGGGGCTCCATTTTTTTGTATGGGATTTGCACTATAGCTCATCTCTGCTAATATCTGTTACTCCACTTTCCTTTTTCTGCAAATAATAAAATAGTAAGTAGTACCAAAGAATAAATTATCACCGATGTACATATACGTGCTTTCTTACCATATCTTTTTCTAATCTCACATAACCCTTTCTTCTCATTGTATGTGGAATTTTAATTTACCTCTCATTACTTTGAATTTTTGCTAGTTTCCTACATAGAAATACATTAATAAACTATAATTTACCTTTATTTCGTAATGAATACAATACAAACTTATTACCTCAAATTCTTCCGATAGATTTTCCTTAACAAAGTCGTTCCACTCTTGAACATTTTCTATTGTTTATGGTCTTAGCATTGCTAATCTAGTGGAAGAATCTAGCCCTCAGTTTCACGTCTTAATATTAAATTTGCTATTACCACAACTACAAACTATGGCTTATTAATAACTCCTTAATGTTATGCAGATATCATTGTTTAAAGTAAACTACTTAATAACTATAGGGTAATTAGAAATTATGAACACAATCATATTACTACAAATGTTTTACAAAATTTTCTATAACTGTGTGGTCCTTACATTTTTGTGTAATAGTACATGCGAAAATAAACGTGGCATTCCAATCATGTTGAGAAACTTTAGAGACCAAAAATACCTATGATAGTTATTGAGTACGAATAAATGTAATTCCTCCAACTGTTCAAGTTTTTGGTCATATTTAGTCGAATCAAGTCATAAATATTATACAACACAAACATTGATGTGTAATGCGTAAAAAGTTGATGAATCTACAAAATTGTTTATAGTATGGTTTATTTGTTATTGCAAGTTCAAGTGTTGTGTAAATTAATTTTCAGGGACCTTACGTGTCAAACTTGAGTAATCGTCAAAAAAAAGTGTTAGAATAGCTAAAAATCACAGTTGCAATAAACTTCCTTTTCAAATCCATTATAAAAGGTAGAATAGCTAAAATCATAGTTGAAGCATGTTCAGCCTATTATGTTAAGTGAGTTTTAAAGACTATCTTGTGTTAGGGTTTTGTGCGCAGCGGAAGTTTGACAAAACGCCAAGAAAAATAGGATCTTTATCACCCAATCACTTGAAGATGAATGTGATTGAAAAAATAAACAACACCACAAAAATATCGGAAATATGAGCACACAATATTCCACCCAACCACCCTCTTTATTGATTCACGAATAAAAATTGTTTACAATCGATCTCAACTATCATTACAAACAATTACAACTTGAACCAATAACCTTATTGAGAAATAGGTAGAGAATATCTAATGGCTAAAAAATTGAGGAGAAAGACAATGAAGAATAATGGAAAATTTTCCACACCTAATGAAGATGTTAGCTAGGCTATTTATAGAGTGAATTACTTCATACCCAAGTAAATTTGGCATCCAAATTATCTTTATATATGTCATAAATTTACTTGGATATGCACCAAATAATCCTTGCCTTAATTATCCCACAAATATAGCAACCAATATCTCTCCATAAAATCTAGCAACAAATCTCTCCACAAAATATGTAAGATTATTTGTTGCCCAAAATTGTGATTTGCGTATCACCAATTTAAACGCTCCACCTTGATAGCAAATCACAACATCTCCTCAAAACCAGCCAACTTAGCTCTCACTTTCAACTTTACTTTCCCAATTAATATCATTACAAACCTCCACCATTGCCCACTAATGATGCACCTCTTTCATCCGTGTATCACACCAATAGCGATCTTCAAAAGCGTTTGTAATACCACAAAGACCTTAATCTCGTCTTTATGGATTACACAACTCGACATCCGTCTTTCGCTTGACATGACCTCTTCATCCCCGGGATCCCTCGAGCATCATCAACATCTAGACACTTGTCGATACCATGATCCTCCACCTTAGGACCATCAGTGGTGACCATATTAACCTCTCCACCTTGCTGTGGACTAGGTTCTTCAACCATCACCCGCCTTCCATTGTTGACCACCAAACCGACCAAACTATATAGGTTTCCCTCCCCCAAAACTCCTCGTATCATCACACGACCAACCTTCTTCACTCTCAAAACTCGACCTCGAGTCTCATAAGTGCAACTGCGGCGATCTAACTGACCGAGAGATATGAGGTTATGCGAACAAGTGGGTATGTGCCTCACACCGGCCACTTCTCTCACCACTCCATCATGCATCTGAAACCTAATAGCTCCAACTCCACAAATTGGTAGCTCTACTCCAATGGTAGTCTTTATCATACCAACACTCTTTTCATATGAAGAAAACTTTTCACATCACGGCATATGTGAAAATTGGCTCCTGAATCCATCTTCCAAGGCTCCACAACACTAAATAGGACATCACATGAAGAATCGCTTTCGGTACCTTTAGCAAAACCTGCTTGTGCCAAATCACTATTATTATCACCTTGCGCCTTCTTCTTCTTCATATCTCGTATATATAAATAGAAATAATTGCGTTTGTGGCCTTTCTTACCACAATAATGACAAATGATAACACCTTTATCATTAGCACATTTCTTCTTCCTTCTTATATCTTTCCCCGAATACCTTGCTACCATTGCCTCAGTTTGAACCGATTTCAACTCCGACCCTTTTCTCTTTAGCTCCTCATTCAAAAGACTGCTTCGAACTGTTTCCAAAAAAATAGTTCCATTAGCATTGGAATTACTCAAGAAACAACAAAGTCTCCCAACTTTCCAAAAAAGAACTCATCAACAAAAGAGCCCGCAACCCATCATCAAAATTGACCTTCAAGTTTGCCAATTGATTGATCATATCTTGAAATTCGTTCAAATGCTCTACAACAGACTTCTCCTCATCCAATCGAAGTTGCACCAACTTTCGAACCAGAAACGCCTTACTTGTAGCACTCCTCGACTCATACAAAGATACTAATTTGTCCCACAGCACCTTCACGGATTCACAACTAGCCACATGGTGGAATACAGAATCATCCAAATATTGGTAAATCGACGCAATTGCCTTTTTTTCATTTTCTTCCACTTTCCCTCATTCATATTCGAGGGCTTCACCCTATCTCCATCAATAGGATCATGCAAATCATTGAGATATAGAATGTTCTCCATCTTCGGCTTCCATATACCCCAATTTTTTCCAATTAAAATAGCCATCTTCGAAAATGTCACCATCTCTAACATCTCCAATTTTCAATCCAACAAACACTCCAAGCTATGCGATGATCTGGCTCTGATACCAAACTATTTGGGTTTTGTGTGCAGCGGAAGTTTGACAAAACGCCAAGAAAAATAGGATCTTTATCACCCAATCATTTGAAGATGAATGTGATTGAAATAATAAACAACATCACAAAAATATCGGAAATATGAGCACACGATATTCCACCCAACCACCCTCTTTATTTATTCACCAATAAAAATTGTTTACAATCGATCTCAACTATCGTTACAAACAACTACAACTTGAACCTTATTGAGAAATAGGTAGAGAATATATAATGGCTAAAAATTTGAGGAGAAAGATAATGAAGAATAATGACAAATTTTCCACACCTAAAGAAGATGTTAGCTAGGCTTTTTATAGAGTGAATTGCTTCATACCCAAGTAAATTTGGCGTCCAAATTATCTTCATATATATCATAAATTTATTTGGATATGCACCAAATAATCCTTGCCTTAATTATCCCACAAATATTGCAACCAATATCTCTTCATAAAATCTAGTAACAAATCTCTCCATAAAATCTAGCAACAAATCTCCCCACAAAATATGTGAGATTATTTATTGCCCAAAACTGTGATTTCCGTATCACCAATTTCAACATCTTGTATATTTCGTTAGTATAGAGAAATGAAATAATTTATGCAATAAACCATACTAACAGATTTTCAGACTGCCGTCACTTATAGTTTTTAGTTTCAAAGAGAAGATGTGCCATTGAATTCAATCACTCAAAAGTAAAATTCAGTCAACATACCTGCAAAATTGCTCTTAATCTAAACTGTCATTGTTTTAAATCATTTGAAAGAAGCATTCAAATAATAAAATATTATTATTCAATATGGAAAGGAGAGTTCAATGTTAAGTGAATAGACTGTTCAGTCTTCCAAATCAACTTATGTAGTGATAATCTAGCATACAAACCATACAATAGTTTGTTACCCAAAACAACAAAGATGGTGAGCAAAATGAGGGCATATCAAATGCTATATTATTAGATAATCTGAGTATTTTTAAATCGAGAAAGTGAGAGGAAGAAGGCATAGGGTAATGTATAAGAAATGCAACAAGATAACAGAATAATGAACAATAAAACCAAGAAATAACTAGTATTAGGAAAATGTGAGAGAAGTAGGAATTACCGATGATAAGAAGCCAATCATAATAAACAAAAGATGTGCTAAATATAGGTTACACGTGGAATGTAATTAGATGTGTGCTTTCCCCTTTCCTATTTAAAAAATGGGTAGTAGATGGATTGATAATTGATCAGTTGAGTAAAAGTTGGATATGTTCGGTTTAAAACTGTTTTAGAGTTTGAAACTGTTGTTAGTCCCGAATGGATATATTAGCTTGTCCTAAAATAAATATTTATATCGTGTTATACAAGCATACACCTACATAAGATGGCATTATTCATATATACTTCAACGTAAGGTTCATATTGATTTTTATATATGATGTGCATAAAAGAAAAGTAAAACACAATTAGTTTCACTGCGAAAGTACACTACATCGTCCAGGGAAGATGTAGTTGATCTTGAAAGTTGACTGGTCGAGACACATGTACAATAATAGATAACACATAACCAATGATCGATGAGTGTACATTTAACAACACAACCAGATTTATACATAAATTTATATATATAATTACATGATGCAGTTATCTCAATCGCTATATATATAGACACATTAAGGTTATATGCGTGAATAAGATGTCATTGAGTATAGTAACCAAATTTCAGTACAATTTTCCAATACACACAGATATCACTTGCAGGCAGATGTCTGAAACACACAAGAATTACAAACAAAAAAGAGTAGAAATCGTACCTATTTTCTCTTCAACGATTTCGATCCCTGAATTCCACTTATTTGACCTTCGACTTCATAGGCAAGCATCTCGGATGGATTGGAGAACGATCTGGAGAACAATCCAACTGACGATTAGTTTTACCGTACAACAATCGAGCCCAAATTATAACTACAAATAAAATAAAGTAGAAATCATACCTATTCACAGTGGATTAGAACTACAACCGAAGGAGGGACTGAGATTAACTGAATACTGGATTCGCCCTAGATTTTTGTTGGAAGACAATTTCGTTTGCCCTACTTGTAGGGAGAACGATTGAGAAACTTAGCCGTTTGCAAAATGAGTTATGGAGAATACGAGGCGGTATTAAACATTGCTTCAGAATTAGCCGTTTGCCCAATTTTGCACCAATCCGTTGTGTATACCAATCTTTTTCCAAACGTTGCTTGGAAATTGCTTGTAAATGAAAAAATAGTTATTAATTTAGATCTTTAATAAACAAATTATTATCCTATTAAATAAATTTACTACTGGAGTTTGATATTCAACAAAAATGCTAACAGCTATAGATATAATTAATATGTTTTCAATTTTGATTTATTTTATAATATGTTGGTTTTAATGATATTTTTCAATTTTAAATATAAATTACATATTAACAACTACGGTGCCAACAAAGCAAAATGTTGTTGTTTTGAAAAAGTACTAATTAATGGATGTAGCTATTCACAAGGCAAAGTTTGAAAGGGATCTGTATTTGTCTGGTACTTGGATTGAGATGCATCTAAATAGTTTATTGTTAGACTTATCTCAAAGGACCCAGAAGATAAAAGAAAGAAAAATCATTGGAAGTGAATTTATTTATACTTTTGATGATTTTGCACAAAAATTGGAAAAGAACTTAGGAAAAAACATGCTTTTCATGTTAATGGAATTCTAGATGTCAGATGTCTGGAAATTATGTTGATAAATAAACAATATTAAGTTTGTTATATAACTGAATTATCGCTACGAAAAAGTTATATTTATCCTCAATTTCATTCTCATTATTTACTAGCAGTATAAATTAACCAGATGATTTAATTAACAATAATAACATTATTTTTGTATAAAAGCCTTGTTTTTTCTTCAAGCACCAAAATTCCTACGACCGGCCTTGATAAGCGGTTAAGAGTTCTCAAAAGTTTATATATTTTTTACTACTAGTAAACTATATATATAACTAGCTTAGCGTTTGTAGGCTTTAGCGTAATTCTAATATAGGCCGATTTCTATTTGGATAAAATTAATTTAACTTATAATTAATTAGTACTTATTATGTAGTTAATTATTACATTAATAATAAATGAAACCATTAATTAAGAAAAATTTACACTAATGAAAATGATCCTAAAAACTAATTATTTATTGTAACTATTAACTAGTAAAAATTAATTATTACAATTAATTCATTATAATTTAATGTTAATTGTCAAATGTTAATAAGTGATATGTATATATTGTTAGCTCTTGATGTTGAACATTAATTTTCAGTGTAATTAAGATTAATATTATCAAATTAGTAATTAAAACTAATTAATCTATATCAACATAATATACCTAATAGTTAAAATTATAGTACGACCTTTAACAACGGTCATTAATGGCCGTTGTAATATGCAAGTTTCTGTGGTAAAACCCATGTCCATTACATCGGGCAGGGAATGGACGTTGTTATAGTGCCATCTATTACAGCGGTCAAAACTAGACCGTTGTAATATGCTTCTATTACAACGTGCCACATAAATCTATTGTAATAATAACGTTGGCCAGTATAACTATTACAACGTTCAGAAAATGTCCATTGTAATATCAGTTTTTTACAACAGTCATTTTTTTCCCGTTGTAAAACCAATGTTGTAATAGGTCTACTTTGTTGTAGTGAATTAAGTTGACTATATATGGATGCTGGATTTGCCGATCAGTTACGGGCAGACTACTACCACAAGTTAACTTAACCTCATGCCTTAGTACATTTATATTATGCATTAGACCCCTCACGTTAAGCTGACCACATGTGGACATTGGATTTGCAGGTTGGTTCCGGGCAGACTTCTTCCACAAATTAAGCTTAACCTTGAGTCTAAATGCGGTTATAATTCAAGTTTCCTAATTGGGGTGTACAATATTTATCCTAATTAATTTAGGAATTGTAACAATTATCCTATCATATTCACTTTCCCCCAATCAACATTGGTTACAATTGTTATTTATTGATTTGCGGTCCTATTTATAGCAATAACTATATTGATTGCTATAAATGATCACCACAAATATATTAATTCAATATCGATTGCATTTACATCTATAATTCCATAATTGAACGTAATTCAAACATTCCAACATTCAAATATTCAATACAATGTATATTTTACCATTTTACGCTGATTTGGACAGATAAAATGTATATATTTATATTTTATGTTTTTGTGCGGTCAACGTAGTTATTATTTTTATTTTTATTATTGTTTAAATTTAATGATTTGGTTTAATCAATAACCAAACATTCCTTTTTGAATTCAATCTTGTCAAAAGGTTTCATATCTTACAAAAAGACCGTTAGCCGTAATTATTGTAAACTATGTCTAATTAGTAAAAAGAGGCATATCTCAAATTCACAAGAAATACATATATGTATACATATTTTTGGAACAGTTGATGCAAGCTATGCACAAATATTTTTTTATATATTTATACATACGTTTCCACCACTTTTCCTTTTTGAAATCTTTTTATCATATTTCTTGTGAATTCAAAATGACATCTTTTTGTTTAAAACGAGGAAAATGACATATTTACAACAATTAAGCCAAAACTCTACAATATTGAATATAAACAGGCATATTTCTTTTAATATTAAAGTCACATAATTTGAAAATTTCATCTTTTTTACCCAAATTCACATACTTTATTGTTCAACACTGAACTAAAGATCTGAAAATTAACTACATCTAATTAGTGTTTAATGGGACTGATTTCCAGTTCCACAGTGTTGTGCAACAATTACAACATCTTTTACAACATAACTGTAGAAGACTCCTACAATCAATATTATGTATAACCACAACTTACGATTCTCAAATTTTAACAATATTTATAATCAGTTCCGATGGTTGTCAATTAATTTACAATACTTAAATGAATAGATCTGATAGGAAATAGGCATAAAAATTTAGATCTAATTCAAATGAAATAGATAAGTTATTATAATTGTATTTGTAAATTTCTCACTCACCTTATAGCCTCCAAATCGAAAGTTTGAAACCTTTAGGCTTACAATCCCCAAATTCTTATAAATCTACAATTTATCTGGAAAAGGGAAAAGTCCAGATCTGTAGAGATGTAAGAAAACATGAAGAGCAAGGAGAATCTGATTTGGAGCAACAATTTGCATTCTTTTTCATTAGATCTGTTAATCCTCTCAATTTCATATGAATTGGATTTGATTTGTTGTATGAGTATATTTTTATTTTAGAAATTAGGTTTGGAGAAGGAAAATGGCAGAGCTGCGCTGCCACTACAGATTTGTGTGGAAAAGAATGAGGCCTTACCCCTTTATTTATAGCGGTGAAATTGGCCTTGAACCGTTGGATTCATTTTAAATAACATCCATCCATTCGTTTAAACAATATTTTATAAACCAACCCCCCCTTAACCCTAGAAGCCACTACCTGGCTCGACCAAGCGGTCACAGCCAGCGGTTGGCCGCCCCGGTCGATCGCTTGGTCGACCTGGCAGTGAGGTGGCTGGGGGAAGATTTATGTCTATATATATTATTCTATATTATTTATTTTCAATCCATTTTTGTATTTTTTCCGTAACTTTTTCATACAGACTTCGTTCACGAAACTCCAAATATGAAAGTTGACCAGAATTCTGAGATGAACACAACGGTTAAAGTTTCATGGCCAAATTCCATCATTTGCAGAAATTTCTATTTTTTTTTAATTCTAATAATTAATTTACATTGCCAAAATTCCGGTTTGTTACATTCTTCCCTCCTTAAAATGAATTTCGTCCAGAAATTCTGACGCCTATAGTCCTATTCTGCACAACCAATTTGTGTACATCCACTTTTCAACCATGTGTATATGTGCATAGTATACATAATGCAATTCAACCATAAAATATGCATGCAAGATGATTCTAATTGGATCCTCCTATATGTTTGCATTAAAATTTTGAAACACTTTTGAAAACATGATGCAAAACATCATAAATATACCTGCAGTTTTATATGAATGCAAATTTTTGAAAACTCTTTTTCATCCATTACCCTCAAACAATTACAAGCAAAAGTGTGAAGCAACCAATTTTGCATCCAGACCCTACCATCCAAAACGTCACGCAATCTAATAGTTTCTAATTTAATTTCTTCTAAACCGGTAAAAGGAAATCGAAGCGAAGTATTTTAACATTTTTCCTGCTTACAACTTTTCCATTTCCCTGCCTTATAGTTGAATTTTCACCTCAGCTACCCAAAATACTCCGAAAATTTCCATCTGTAGACTGTAAAGAAGGCTTAAAATAAGCTCAAAAACATAAAATGAGTTAATTAATAGTTCGCACGCATCGTTGAAAAGGTATGGAAACAGCATTTCCAAGGCTAAAACAGCCTTTTTCTTGTTACTGTTAACGTTTTTATCGTATTATCGGTCCTATTTCACTACTAAAACGTGCACACAAATCATCCAAAAATCTTTTTTACACCGTTTATTTGACCAAACATCGAAATTTTTCATAAATATGAATTTCCATTTGAAAACTTGTCATGTTTATTTTGAAATTTTCATTCCAAAACCGTTTCACTTTCCTTTTAAAATAAGAAAACTATAAAAAGTTTTTTTTCCAAACAACATTTTCCAAAAACTTCAAAAAAAATGTATTTAGCGGAAACTTAAAAGATTCAAGTCACATGTTGGCGATAAAGAAGTCAGACACACAAAAATGCGAAAACTGAAATCGCATAAAAGACCAAAATAAATTTTAGTTTCAACAAGAAGGGGTTATTTATTTATTTATATACCCATGACATGGAACCAATCCTGTGACGGCCCGCCCCGCACCAGCCGGCATTTCCTCCGAAAGTGCGCTGTACACATGCCCGACTAGCACAGAACGGTCGCCAAAGAATGGAAAGAAGAGAATGAACTAATCAAGAACCTGTTGAATGTCTCACAGCGCATGGGATAAAATATAATAACAACATACTTGACATAAAACAGGTGAGACAGTGCATAAGCCGAAAACTAAAACTACACATCATAGCAGCGGAAATCCAAATACAGCTTATGTTCCACATCACCATTATTACTACTTTGCAAACTATCTCTAAAGCGAAGCAAAGGAAAAAAGGTACACTACTAATGCCCAAAGTAGTGATCCGCAACAACACAGGGAGAATATCTATATATATCATACGTGGAAGCCTCCTGCTCATCTCCGGTACAGCTACTCGTGCATCACCAGCTAACATGTCTCTAGTCTGCTCGTTTAGGAGCACCCAGAGTAATAAGAAGAGACATAAAACTCTGGGTCAGACAAAAGTCTGGTATGAGCGATAAGCAGCAAAACAGAACAATAACAGGTATACTTAACCATACCTGGACCTGCAACCAAAGAGTTAGCACTACATACTATACAATACTCTGAGGTTCCACTAACACATGGTGTAAAGAATACAGGGGTGTGGGTGTGCATGTCATAGTGATGGCAAACAAATCAAGCATAACAATCATCCTCACATCTCTCACTCAGTGCGTAAAGCATACGATGTCCACCACTTCGATCACTAGACCCATCGAGGTAATGACGGAGTTCGACTTGTACAACTACTGCTACCACCAAGCTTATCCCATGGGATCATGACCCAACCTTTTCAAATGACCCCACTTCATTGGTCTATTGCCCACTAGTCGTACCTAGGCCATTGTGGCCCTAAATCCGTCCACATACCTCACATACATAGTGATCCAAAGTCTTAGACATCGACAACCCCTTAGCACACGTCCCACAGCAAAGTCCAATCATGAAGTTAACTCATTGGTTCCTAACTGGATCCTGAGTACAAACTTCCCACTTGGACTACCGTTGCATCTCGGGTTTTGGTCTTCTCCTCTGGATCAGTCTCATTTGGTTCGTAACCCGTGCCTCACGTCCAAGCTCCTTGGTTCAGCTCATAGTATCTCATCTGGTTCGGATCGGATCGTGATGCTCATCTGGTACGGGTCGTGACGCGCCTCCCTGATCATATCGGGTCGAGTTCCTTCATTTGTTCGTGACTCGTGATGCTCCAGACTGCGTCGTGGTGTCACACTGGTCTGGGTCGGGTTATGATCCCTCCATCAGATCGAGTCGCGGTCTTCTGGTTCGTGGACTTCAAAGTGGAGCACCTCATGGAGTAGGGTCAGCTCGTGAAGGGGTCTCACGATCGGGTCGGGTCAGGGTAGGGGCGATCCGATCCAGTTCTGCACAATTTTCCTGCAACTCTTCTAGCGACTGTTTTACGCCATTCGTTGGCGTTTTTGACCAATCTAACTTTTCTAATCAATCAAAAAACATACCATACAGTCATAGCAACATATAGAACTGACCACAAACACCAAAACAACAATTTGATAGGTTAAAACGGATCAAACATAGCCAAAACCCCATATTTTCCCTTAAGCACGTTTAAGCAAATCTAATGATAGGATTAACAAAACTTAACCAAACTAGCCAAATTTTCTAACAGAGGTCTAAAATAATATTTCGAAATTTATAAATATTTTTCTAGAATTTATTTATACATAAGTTCACCAATTAACACTAATTACCCTAATTAACTGTAATTAGTGTCAAAAAAAGCTAATCACTCACGTTGGCCACAAATAAAATGCTAAATCTGAAAGGCCTCTATTTTGGTGTTGTTCCCAAGGCAACACAGCAGTTCTAATACTGATTTGGTGAAGATCTTCCTTGATTTGATGTAGATTTGGCTTAGTTAGCGATTAGATGGTGATTTGGGGTGTTTTAGAAAGTGAAGGCCATGGCTAAACTTGAAGAAACAAAAAGTGACAGCTGGAAAATGATAGAAACTGAATTTCCTAACCTTATCAGCCTTCCCATAACCTTAATCCCGAAATGGGTTATGGGCATGCTCACTAATCACCCAAATTAGGCCCGGTTAAGCTGTCTTTCACCTTCTTAACCTTGTTTCAGCCATATCTCCCAAATGGTGAGTCTGTTTGGCTAATGTGACCACTCTATGGAATTGTAAACCATCATCCGGATCCAATGGAAGTGGTTTCAGGTCAAAACTCCTTTCCAATCAAAAGTTATGGCCGAAAGAAGATCAGCTAGGGGCAAAACGGTCATTTAAAAATCGGCAAAAATCATGAACATGGGAAATGACCCTAATAGTCGTCCCCCAAAGTTACACGACCATACGACCCTCTATGACGATGAAATAAATATTTTACGATCCTATGATGCGTAGAATGCGGGTCGTTACACTCCCCCCTCCCCCCGCCCCCGGTAAGAAATTTCGCCCCCGAAATTTCTTAACCAAGAAACAAACAAACGAACAAACAACGAATCCCGCATGCTTATCAATCATCCACAACAATGAAACATGCTAAACAAGCCTAACCTAGCATGCGGAAAACTAAATCGCTAATAAAATCTTACCAGGCAAAGAGTTCTGGATACGTCTTCCTAATGCTCTCCTCTGTCTCCCAAGTACAGTCATTCTTGTCCTCGCCCCACTGAACCTTGACTAGCCTCACCGCCTTCCTTCGAAGTTTCTTCGTATCGTACCCTACAGTACGAATCGGCTTGCGGTTCCCAACCACCTTGGGTTCTACTTCGACATCATCCAACTGATCAGGTGAAATAGTCACATCGGGGTCGTGCACGAATTTCCTTAGTTGGGAAACATGAAATACGTTATGAACTCCCGCCATCTTGTCTGGTAATTCAACTTTATATGCCAAATTCCCAACTGGCTCAAGAACTGGGAACGGACCAACAAATCTTGGTGCTAACTTGCCTCTTCTGCCAAATCGTATTACGCTCTTCAACGGAGAAATCTTGACAAACACCAAGTTGCCAATGGAGAACTTCAATTCTCTTCGTCTTCTATCAGCATAACTCTTCTGCCTATCTTGAGTGCTCTTCATCCATTGTTGAACAATCTTGATCTTATCTGAAGTTTCTCTTATAACCTCTGGTCCAAGTACAAACTTCTTACCGGTTTCCAACCAACATGATGGTTAGTTGCACGGTCTTCCATACAAAGCTTCAAATGGAGCCATACCGATACTAGATTGATAACTGTTATTATAAGCAAACTCTACTAGATGCAAATGGTCATCCCATGATCCACCAAAATCCAATATGCAAGCTCTCAAAAGATCTTCTAACACTCGATTCACCCTCTCTATCTGTCCGTCGGTTTGAGGATGATACGCGGTACTGAGATGTAATTCTGATCCTAACGCCTCTTGTAAGCTCTTCCAAAATCCACTAGTGAACAACGGATCTCGGTCACTCACAATGACTTTGGGTATTCCATGAAATCTCACTACCGATTTCATGTACAGTTCAGCTAACTTAGCTGCCATTCTATTCGACTTGACTGGTATAAATCTTGCACTCTTGGTCAATCGATCCACAATTACGCAAATGCTATCATGACCCGATCTAGTCCTTGGTAAACCATCGATGAAATCCATTGATACTTGTTCCCATTTCCATTCCGGAATTTCTAATGGTTGTAACAATCCACTAGGCTTCTTTTGTTCAGTTTTAACCAGCTAGCAATTCATGCATTTGGATATAAACTTCCCAACGTCTCTTTTCATCCCTTCCCAGTAGTAGGTCTGCTTCATGTCTCGATACATCTTGTTACCACCGGGATGTATAGTCAGTTTTGAGTGATGACATTCTCTAAGCAATTCATCTCTCAATCCATTGACATTGGGCACAACAATTCTTCCATTCTTTCTAAGCCATCCATCTCGATCAAGCCCATACTTGTTTATCTCTTCATCGATACCCATCTCTCACTTGGAGATGACTTCCAATAAGTTAGGATCGTTCTTCTGACTGGAACCAATCCACTCAATCAAAGTGGGTCTGATCGTCAAATTTGCTAACATTTCTAGATTCAATTTGCACCTTGGTCTGAAATCATACCCAGCGATGTACTCCAGTTGCTTCCATTCTAGAAACATAGCCCCTAAACTGGCATGTCTTCTACTTAATGCATCAACTACTGCGTTGCCTTTTCCAGGCGTGTATGCGATATCGAAATCATAGGAAGCCAAGAATTCTAACCATCTTTGTTGTCGGAGATTTAGATTCTTTTGAGAGAAAAGATACTTTAATGACTTATGATCAGTAAACAACTCGAATCTTTCTCCTAAGAGATAATGTCTCCACATCTTCAATGCGAATACGATCGCTGCTAATTCCAAATCATGGGTAGGGTATCTTCTCTCGTGCGGTTTCAATTGCCGACTTGCATAAGCTACAAACCTACCTCCTTGGATCAATACAGCACCTAGTCCGGTACCACATGCATCTGTGTATACCGTTATCTCTTCATTCCCCGTCGGAATGACTAACACTGGTGCACATGTCAACTTTTCCTTTAGACTCTTGAATGCATTCTCGCACTTTTTGTCCCAGATGAAAGCTTGATTCTTCTTGGTCAACTGAGTCAACGGTGCTGCTATCTTGGAGAAGTCTTGGATAAACTTACGATAATATCCAGCTAATCCCAAGAAACTTCTTATGTCCGTTGCATTCTTGGGCGTAGACCAATCTTGTACCATAGCGACTTTCGCAGGATCCATGGCAATACCATTCTCTAAAACAACATGGCCCAAGAACCTCACTTACTTTCTCTAGAAGTGACACTTGGAAAATTTTGTTTTCAGTTTGTGTCTCCTCAACACCTCCATCACTGTCCTCAAAGCTTCCTTGTGTTCTTCCTCGTTCTTCGAGTAAACCAAAATATCATCCACAAACACAAGAACAAACTTATTCAACTGATCTCTGAATACCCTATTCATAAGATCCACAAAATATGCTGGCGCATTGGTCAACCCAAATGGCATGACCAACCACTCATAAAATCCAGACGGCGTCCGAAATGCCGTTTTAGCTATACTCTCAGCTTCCACTCTAAGCTGATGAAAACCTGTCGCGAGATCCAACTGGGAGAACACTCTCGCGCCACTCAACTGATCAAACAGATCATCTATCCGCAGTAGAGGATACTTATTCTTCCTCGTCACCTTATTCAGTTCGCGGTAGTCCACACACAATCGAAGGGAACCATCCGCCTTGGTAGCAAACACAACTGGTGCTCCCCACTCCGAAACACTTCTTCGGATAAATCCCTTCTTCAAAAGATTGCTTACTTGCACCCCGAGCTCTCTCTGCTCCCTGGATGCCATACGACGAAGTGGCATCACTATAGGTCTGGCACCTTTCACTAAATCGTTACGGAACCAATCTCTCGGTGTGGTGGAAGTCCGGTCACTTCCTCGAAGACGTCTGGATACTGGCCAACCACGGGCAAACCTGACAACTCATCATGCGGGATGTCGAGGGAATATAGAAAACTAGCCATTACCCCATCACTAGGTAGACCACCAAACACTACCCTCCACCCATCATTCGCTCTAGATGTCACCAAAAAGCCCTCAAAGTCTACCACCACTCCGTATCTTTGGAGCCAGTCATCTCCCAAAATAATGCCAAACCCAGTAAAGCCCAAAACAAAGCAATCACAAACAAACATGCATCCATGACTCGATAAGACCACATTACGACAAATCATGTAACGACCCGTGTTCTACACATCATAGGATTGTAGAATATTTATTTCTTTCCCGTGTGAAGTTGTATGGTCATGTAACTTTGGGAAACATCTATTAGAGTCATTTCCCCTGTTCATGATTTTTGTTGATTTTTAAATGACCATTTTGCCCCTAGTTGGTACTGCTTTGGCCATAACTTTTGATAGGGAAGGAATTTTGACCTGAAACCACTTCCATTAGATTCGTTTGATGGTTTCTCTTTCCGTAGAGTGGTCATAATAGCCAAACGGACTTACCGTTTGGGAGATATGGCTGAAACAAGGTTTGGAGGGTGAAAGACTGCTTAACCGGGCCAAATCGGGTGATTAGTGAGTAGGCCCATAACCCATTTTGGGATTAGGGTTATGGGAGGGCTGAAATGAGATGGAGAATCATTCCATTTCAGTTTTCTAGCCTCCACTTATCACCAAGGATCCCTAAAAATGGCCTCCAACCTCTAAATCACCTCCAAATCATCTTTTGGTCAAGGATTTGGCTTAGCAACTCCTAATCAAAGAAGATCTTCACCTAATCAACCTTGGAGCTGCTGTTAGCATTGGGATTCGCATCAAATCAGGGAATTATTTCAGATCTTAGTTTGTTTTGTGGCTAAGGTGAGTGATTAGCTTGCTTTTTGCACTAATTATGGCTAAATTGGGGTGATTAGTGCTAATCAGCGTTTTTAAAGGAAAATAAATTCTGGAAAAATGTTTATAAAATCATAAATAATGTTTTAGACCTCTGATATGAGTTTGGGTTAATTTGGGTAAGTTTTGCTAATCATATGCTTAAACATGATTAAGAGGGATTAAGGGAAAACATGGGGTTTTGGCTAAGTTTGATCCATTTTATCATATCATATGGTTATTTTGGTGTTTGAGGTCACTTGTATGTGTTGATATGACTCTTTGGTATGCTTTGTGATTGATTTCAATAGTTAGAATGGTCGAAAACGTCGTCGAGAGACGTATGAACACTTGTTGGAAAGTCTCAGGAAAACTGCAGGTTTTCGGATCGGATCGGAGGAGGGGCTCGGATCGGAAATGGCGATTGGGCAAAGACTCCGAACCGAACCGGAGATTGGTGCGACGCATTTGGCAAAAAGGAAGGCCATGTGTGTGGAACTGGATCGGATCGGCTGAAGGCAAGGTGAACGGATCGGGGTAGGACTAAGGGACCGGATCGGATTAGAATAGGGGACGGAACAGAACAGGGCAACAGGAATTGGGATCGGATCGGAGGGAAGCAACGGACCGGAATATAGGAAATAGGATCAGATCGGATTGGCATAGGGGGACGAAACCAGATAAGGTAACCAAAGCTGGAGCAAAGAATAGAAGGGTGAAGCAACTCGACCCGACCCGGAGTAGACGCTCGACCCGACCCGGAGTAGACGCTCGACCCGACCCGGAGTAGACGCTCGACCCGACCCGCTTGAAGGACTCGACCCGACCCGATGTACAATGGGGCAACCTGAAGGATTTCGACCCGAACTGGCGTAGCTTAGGATAACCGACCCGAACCGATGACGATGAATGAGCATGGATCCGAACCGAACCCAAGAGCAAAGAAGGAAGAACCGAACCGACCAGTATTGACCAATAACCCGAGATGCAAAGGTAGTACAAAAGGAAGTTGGAACCACTTACCAATGGATTTGTGCTTAGCGTTGGTAATAAGTTCACTTCATGATTGGACTTTGCTGCGGGACGTGTGCTAAGGAGTTGTCGATGTCTATGACTTTGGATCACTAGGTGTTGGAGGTAGAGAGACAGACTCGGGCTTTGGATATGGTGCGACTAGGGAGCTACCTACCAATGGAGTGGGGTCATGGAAACGTTGGGCGTGATCCCATAGGTATGGCGTTGGTGGTAGTAGGAATGTACATAGTCGTACAAAGTCGAGTTCTGTCGTTTTAGTAAAGTGCTCTAGTGATCGAAGAAGTGGATGTCGTATGCTTTACGCACTGAGTGAGAGACGTGAGGATGGTTGCTATGCTTGATTGTTTGACATACACATCCCCACCCCCGTATATTTACACACCATATGTTAGTGACATCTTAGAGTATTGTACCGTGTAGTACTAACTCTTTGATTGCAGGTCCAGGTTCAGGTATGACTTAGTATACCTGTTATTATTCTGTTTATGCTTGCTACCACTCATACCAGACTGATGTCTGACCCAGAGTTTTATGTTTCTTCTTATTACTCTGGGTGCTTACACGAGCAGACTAGAGACAGGGATAGCTGGTAGTGCGCTTGGTAGATGGACTGAAGACGAGCAGGAGGCTCCATGTATGATATATAGTTATTCTTCCTGTGTCGTGATCGGTATCTACTTTGGGCATTAGTAGCATACCTATTTTGGTTATCTTAGAGACAGTATTTTGAAGTTGTAATAAGCTGTATTTGATGTTTCCGCTACTCTGATGATGTTAGTTCAAGTTTTCAGCTTATGCACTGTCTCATCTGTTTTATGTCAAGTATATGTTGGTTATTATATCTTATCCCATGCGCTGTGAGACATATTACAGGTTCTTTATTTGGTTCATCTTCTTTCTTTCTCATTCTTTGGCGACCGTTCCATGCCAATTGGACATGTGTACAGCGCACAATTGGAGTAAATGTCGGTTGGTGCGGGGCGGGCCGTCACACTTGGTATCAGAGCTCTAGGTTGCGTAGTTAACCTAGGGAAAGACACTAGGGAGAGTTAGTACGTATATGAGAGCGCGTATTTGTGATTACTTTGGTTTTCAAAAGCTATGTATATATATATATACTATTAGTAGTATAAGAATGAAGTTGCACTGCACTAGTACCACTATGGGGTCGTTAATCGTTTTCCTTTTACAGATTGACGATGAGCCGATATGTGAGAGGTACTGGTAGAGGGGCCAATGATGGAAATGCCGCTGACATGAGGGCGATGTTTACCGACCTCATGAGAGACATGCTTAGAGAAGTGCAAGGGGCAGTTCCTAACCCCGGAGTTGGTGGTGGCCCAGTAGTGCAAGCGCATAGGGTCGATTTCGCCAAGTTGAGTAAGGATTACACTAATCTTGGTGGAAAGCCGTTCCACGGAACAGAATCGGCCACGGATGTTCAGGATTGGTTGGATAGCTGTGATCGGATCTTCGATGACTTGGGTATCAAGGATGCGATGAAGAGAAGGCTAGCGTCTCGTCAGCTGCAAGGACGAGCGATGAATTGGTGGAATGCTATTAGGGCAGCAACACCAGAAGATCAAGTTACTTGGGATCAGTTTAAAGCTTGTTTTAGCGACAAGTATATCCCAGCTGCCCAGAAGTCGGAATTGTTTAGGAAGTTCTTGGAGCTTAAGCAGAATGGAAGAGCAGTATCGGATTATGTTGCTGAGTTCGACACTTTGTCGAAGTATGGGTTATCTCTAATCGATACTCCCGAAAAGAAAAATGAGAAGTTCATCACTGGTTTGGATGAATACTTAGGGGAGAGACTGATTAATCACATCGATGAGACGTTTGAGTCGATCGTGGGAAAAGCTTTGAGGTCAGAAAGTCTTTACCCTAAGCCGAAGACTGGGGTTGTTGCTGCATCTGCTGAAGAGCCAAAGCCGCAAGCAAGCGGTGGAGGCAAGAATAACTCTCAGAATAAGAGGAAGCAGAACCAAGCTAAGGATGGCCAGAAGAAAAGTAGGAAAGAAGTCGAGTGCTTCAAATGTGGAAAGAAGGGCCATTATGCAAGGGAATGTAGGGCCAAGGCAGTGGGAAAGAAGTGCTTTAACTATGGTCAGGAGGGACATTTTAAGGATAAGTGCCCGCAACCTCTGAAGGAGAATCAGATTGTGAAAGCATATGCCATCAATGCTGTTCCTTCTTCGTCGAATGCCCCAACTGCGGCGGAGAAAGGAAAGGGAGTCGTCATTCAAGGTATGCTTTCCATTTATGATCTTCCTGTTAGAGTTTTGTTCGATACCGGGGCTTCCCATTCCTTCATATCTAGTGACCTGGTAGATAGGTTGGGATTGGAACCCGAGTTAGTCGATAGACCATTAGCTGTGACGAACCCGATTGGTGGTTCAACAAACCTCAGTATGATCTGTCGTAATGTGGTCTTATCGAGTCATGGATGTATGTTTGTTTGTGATTGCTTTGTTTTGGGCTTTACTGGGTATGGCATTATTTTGGGAGTCGATTGGCTCCAAAGATACGGGGTGGTGGTAGACTGTGAGGGCTTTTTGGTGACAGTTAGGGCGGATGATGGGCGGAGGGTAGTGTTTGGTAATCTACCCTATGATGGGGTAATGGCTAGTTTTGTAAATTCCCTCGACATCCCGCATGATGAGTTATCAGGTTTGCCCGTGGTTGGCCAGTACCCGGACATCTTCGAGGAAGTGACCGGACTTCCACCACACCGAGAGATTGAGTTTCGTATTGATTTAGTGAAAGATGCCAGACCTATAGTGATGCCACTTCGTCGTATGGCACCACGAGAACAGCGAGAGCTCGAGGTGCAAGTTAGCGATCTTTTGAAGAAGGGATTTATTAGAAGAAGTGTTTCCGAGTGGGGAGCACCAGTTGTGTTTGCTACTAAGGCAGATGGTTCCCTTCGATTGTGTGTGGACTATCGCGAGTTAAATAAGGTGACGAGGAAGAATAAGTATCCTCTACCTCGGATAGATGATTTGTTTGATCATCTGGAAGGAGCGAGAGTGTTCTCCCAGTTGGACCTCGCGACAGGATTTCATCAGCTCCGTGTAGCAGCTGATAGTATAGCTAAAACGGCATTTAGGACGCCGTCTGGGTTTTATGAGTGGTTGGTCATGCCATTCGGGTTGACCAATGCACCAGCATACTTCGTGGATCTTATGAATAGAGTATTCAGAGACCAATTGAATAAGTTTGTTCTTGTGTTCGTAGACGATATCCTTGTTTACTCGAGGACAGAAGAGGAACACAAGGAACATTTGAGAATTGTGTTGGAGGTGTTGAGAAGACACCAATTGAAAGCGAAGTTTTCTAAGTGTCACTTCTGGAGGAGAGAAGTGAGATTCTTGGGCCATGTTGTTTCAGAGAATGGTATTGCCGTGGACCCTGCAAAGGTGGCTACGGTACAAGATTGGTCTACGCCCAAGAATGCAACAGATGTAAGAAGTTTCTTGGGATTAGCTGGATATTATCGTAAATTTATCCAGGACTTCTCCAAGATAGCAGCACCGTTGACTCAGTTGACTAAGAAGAATCAGTCCTTCGTCTGGGACGGAGTGTGTGAGGATGCCTTCAAAAGTCTAAAGGAGAGGTCGACGCGTGCGCCAGTGTTAGTCATTCCTAAGGGGAATGAAGAGATGACGGTATACACGGATGCTTGTGGTACCGGACTGGGTGCGGTATTGATGCAAGGAGGTAGGGTTGTAGTTTATGCTAGTCGACAGCTAAAGCCACATGAGAAGAAGTATCCTACCCATGATTTGGAATTAGCAGCGATTGTATTTGCGCTGAAGATGTGGAGACATTACCTCTTGGGAGAAAGATTTGAGCTGTTTACCGATCATAAATCGTTAAAGTATCTCTTCTCTCAGAAAGATCTGAATCTCCGTCAGCAGAGATGGTTAGAGTTCTTGGCTTCGTATGATTTTGATATCACATATACACCTGGGAAGGGTAACGCGGTAGCCGATGCCTTGAGTAGGAGACATGCCAGCTTAGGGGCAATGTTTCTTGAGTGGAAGCAACTGGAGTATATCGCGGGATTTGATTTCAGACCAAGGTGCGAATTGGATCCAGTTATGCTAGCTAGTTTGACGGTCAGACCCACTTTGATGGAGCGGATTGGTTCCAACCAGAGGAACGATCCTAACCTATTAGAAATCATCTCCAAGTTAGAGATGGGTATCGAAGAGGAGATGAATGTGTATGGGCTTGATCGAGATGGATGGCTTCGGAAGAATGGAAGACTAGTTGTGCCCAATGTCGATGGTTTGAGAGATGAAGTGCTTAGAGAATGTCATCACTCAAAACTGACTATACATCCCGGTGGTAATAAGATGTATAGAGACATGAGACAGACTTACTACTGGGAAGGGATGAAAAGAGACGTTGGGAAGTTCATATCCAAATGCATGAATTGTCAGCTAGTTAAAGCCGAGCAGAAGAAGCCTAGTGGGTTGTTGCAACCATTAGAAATTCCCGAATGGAAATGGGAACAAGTTTCGATGGATTTTATCGATGGTTTACCGAGGACTAGATCGGGACATGATAGCATTTGGGTAATTGTGGATCGACTGACCAAGAGTGCAAGATTTATACCAGTCAAATCGACCAGAACGGCAGCCAAGTTAGCAGAATTGTATATGAAGTGGGTAGTGAGATTTCATGGAGTACCCAAAAGCATTGTGAGTGACCGAGACCCGTTGTTCACTAGTGGGTTTTGGAAGAGCTTACAAGAGGCTTTAGGATCAGAATTACATCTCAGTACCGCATATCATCCTCAGACCGACGGTCAGACGGAGAGGGTGAATCGTATATTGGAAGATCTCTTGAGAGCGTGTATATTGGACTTTGGTGGATCATGGGATGACCATTTGCATCTAGTGGAGTTTGCATATAATAATAGCTACCAATCCAGTATTGGTATGGCTCCATATGAAGCTTTGTACGGAAGACCGTGCAACTCACCATCATGTTGGATAGAGACTGGCGAGAAGTTTGTGCTTGGACCAGATGTGGTGAGAGAAACTTCCGATAAGATCAAGATCATTCAGCAACGAATGAAAGCTGCTCAAGATAGGCAGAAGAGTTATGCTGATAAGAGAAGAAGAGACTTGAAATTCTCCGTTGGTGACTTGGTGTTTGTCAAGATCTCTCCGTTGAAAAGCGTGATACGATTTGGCAGGAGAGGCAAGTTGGCACCAAGATTTGTGGGTCCTTTCCAAGTTCTCGAGGAAGTTGGGAATTTGGCGTATAGAGTTGGCTTACCAGAGAAAATGGCAGGAGTTCACAATGTGTTTCATGTTTCCCAACTAAGGAAGTTCGTTCACGACTCAAATGTGACTGTTTCACCTGATCAGTTAGAGGACTTCGAAGTAGAACCTGAGGCGGTTGAGAACCGCAAGCCGATTCGTATTGTGGGCCATGATACGAAGCAACTTCGAAGAAAGTCGGTGAAGCTAGTCAAAGTTCAGTGGGGCGAGGACGAAAATGATTGTGCATGGGAGACAGAGGAAAGCATCAGAAAGGCTTATCCAGAACTCTTTGCCTGGTAAGATTTACTTTGCAATTTAGTTATTCCGCATGCTAGGATAAACTTGTTTTGCTTGTTTTGCATGTTTTATGATTGATAGGCATGCGGGACCCTTGTGTGTGTTTTGATTAGGGAATTTCGGGGGCGAAATTTCTTAAGGGGGGAAGAGTGTAACGACCCGTGTTCTAAACATCATAGGATTGTAGAATATTTATTTCTTTCCCGTGTGAAGTTGTATGGTCATGTAACTTTGGGAAACATCTATTAGAGTCATTTCCCCTGTTCATGATTTTTGTTGATTTTTAAATGACCATTTTGCCCCTAGTTGGTACTGCTTTGGCCATAACTTTTGATAGGGAAGGAATTTTGACCTGAAACCACTTCCATTAGATTCGTTTGATGGTTTCTCTTTCCGTAGAGTGGTCATAATAGCCAAACGGACTTACCGTTTGGGAGATATGGCTGAAACAAGGTTTGGAGGGTGAAAGACTGCTTAACCGGGCCAAATCGGGTGATTAGTGAGTAGGCCCATAACCCATTTCGGGATTAGGGTTATGGGAGGGCTGAAATGAGATGGAGAATCATTCCATTTCAGTTTTCTAGCCTCCACTTATCACCAAGGATCCCTAAAAATGGCCTCCAACCTCTAAATCACCTCCAAATCATCTTTTGGTCAAGGATTTGGCTTAGCAACTCCTAATCAAAGAAGATCTTCACCTAATCAACCTTGGAGCTGCTGTTAGCATTGGGATTCGCATCAAATCAGGGAATTATTTCAGATCTTAGTTTGTTTTGTGGCTAAGGTGAGTGATTAGCTTGCTTTTTGCACTAATTATGGCTAAATTGGGGTGATTAGTGCTAATCAGCGTTTTTAAAGGAAAATAAATTCTGGAAAAATGTTTATAAAATCATAAATAATGTTTTAGACCTCTGATATGAGTTTGGGTTAATTTGGGTAAGTTTTGCTAATCATATGCTTAAACATGATTAAGAGGGATTAAGGGAAAACATGGGGTTTTGGCTAAGTTTGATCCATTTTATCATATCATATGGTTGTTTTGGTGTTTGAGGTCACTTGTATGTGTTGATATGACTCTTTGGTATGCTTTGTGATTGATTTCAATAGTTAGAATGGTCGAAAACGTCGTCGAGAGACGTATGAACACTTGTTGGAAAGTCTCAGGAAAACTGCAGGTTTTCGGATCGGATCGGAGGAGGGGCTCGGATCGGAAATGGCGATTGGGCAAAGACTCCGAACCGAACCGGAGATTGGTGCGACGCATTTGGCAAAAAGGAAGGCCATGTGTGTGGAACTGGATCGGATCGGCTGAAGGCAAGGTGAACGGATCGGGGTAGGACTAAGGGACCGGATCGGATTAGAATAGGGGACGGAACAGAACAGGGCAACAGGAATTGGGATCGGATCGGAGGGAAGCAACGGACCGGAATATAGGAAATAGGATCGGATCGGATTGGCATAGGGGGACGGAACCAGATAAGGTAACCAAAGCTGGAGCAAAGAATAGAAGGGTGAAGCAACTCGACCCGACCCGGAGTAGACGCTCGACCCGACCCGGAGTAGACGCTCGACCCGACCCGCTTGAAGGACTCGACCCGACCCGATGTACAATGGGGCAACCTGAAGGATTTCGACCTGAACTGGCGTAGCTTAGGATAACCGACCCGAACCGATGACGATGAATGAGCATGGATCCGAACCGAACCCAAGAGCAAAGAAGGAAGAACCGAACCGACCAGTATTGACCAATAACCCGAGATGCAAAGGTAGTACAAAAGGAAGTTGGAACCACTTACCAATGGATTTGTGTTTAGCGTTGGTAATAAGTTCACTTCATGATTGGACTTTGCTGCGGGACGTGTGCTAAGGAGTTGTCGATGTCTATGACTTTGGATCACTAGGTGTTGGAGGTAGAGAGACAGACTCGGGCTTTGGATATGGTGCGACTAGGGAGCTACCTACCAATGGAGTGGGGTCATGGAAACGTTGGGCGTGATCCCATAGGTATGGCGTTGGTGGTAGTAGGAATGTACATAGTCGTACAAAGTCGAGTTCTGTCGTTTTAGTAAAGTGCTCTAGTGATCGAAGAAGTGGATGTCGTATGCTTTACGCACTGAGTGAGAGATGTGAGGATGGTTGCTATGCTTGATTGTTTGACATACACATCCCCACCCCCGTATATTTACACACCATATGTTAGTGACATCTTAGAGTATTGTACCGTGTAGTACTAACTCTTTGATTGCAGGTCCAGGTTCAGGTATGACTTAGTATACCTGTTATTATTCTGTTTATGCTTGCTACCACTCATACCAGACTGATGTCTGACCCAGAGTTTTATGTTTCTTCTTATTACTCTGGGTGCTCACACGAGCAGACTAGAGACAGGGATAGCTGGTAGTGCGCTTGGTAGATGGACTGAAGACGAGCAGGAGGCTCCACGTATGATATATAGTTATTCTCCCTGTGTCGTGATCGGTATCTACTTTGGGCATTAGTAGCATACCTATTTTGGTTATCTTAGAGACAGTATTTTGAAGTTGTAATAAGCTGTATTTGATGTTTCCGCTACTCTGATGATGTTAGTTCAAGTTTTCAGCTTATGCACTATCTCATCTGTTTTATGTCAAGTATATGTTGGTTATTATATCTTATCCCATGCGCTGTGAGACATATTACAGGTTCTTTATTTGGTTCATCTTCTTTCTTTCTCATTCTTTGGCGACCGTTCCATGCCAATTGGACATGTGTACAGCGCACAATTGGAGTAAATGTCGGTTGGTGCGGGGCGGGCCGTCACAAATCATGCTAAGGCTAGTTGAACCACCAATCGGGTTCGTTACTACTAAAGGTCTATCGACTATCTCGGGTTCCAATCCCAACCTATCTACCAGGTCACTAGATATGAAAGAACTGGAAGCTCCGGTATCAAACAAAACTCTAACAGGAACATCATAAATAGAAAGCATACCTTGAATGACGACATTCTTTCCTTTCTCCGCTGCAGTGAGGGCATTCGACGAAGAAGGAATAGCATTAAGGGCATATGCTTTCACCATCTGCTTTTCTTTCAAAGGTTGTGGACATTTATCCTTTTGATGTCCAACTTGGCTGCAGTTGAAGCACTTCCTGTCTGCTGGCTTTGCTCGACAATTAGTAGCATAGTGGCACTTCTTGCCACAGCTAAAGCACTCAACATCTTTCTTCTTCTTCTGTCCATCCTTATTCTAGTTCTACTTCCTCTTATTCTGAGAACCACTCTTGTCTCCACCGCTTGCTTGCGGTTTTGGCTCCTCTACAGATGCGACCTCAGTCTTCGACTTAGGTTAAAGACTTTCCGATCTTAAAGCTTTCCCCACAATCAATTCAAACGTCTCATCGATGTGGTTAATAAGCCTTTCCCCTAAGTATCCATCCAAGCCAGTTATGAACTTCTCATTCCTCTTCTCGACAGTATCTATTAGGGATAACCCATATTTCGACAAAGTGTTGAATTAAGCAATATACTCCGAGACAGCTCTACCATTCTGCTTGAGTTTCAAGAATCTTTTAAACAACACTGACTTCTGAGTAGCTGGAATGAACTTATCGCTAAAGCGAGCCTTAAACTGATCCCATGTAATCTGATCCTCTGGGGTAGCTGCCTTTATAGCATTCCACCAATTCATTGCCCGTCCTTGCAGCTGATGGGATTCATCGCATCCTTGATACCCAAGTCTTCGAAGATATGGTCGCAGCTATCCAACCAATCCTGAACATCCGTAGCCGACTCCGTTCCATGGAACGGATTCCCACCAAGACTACTATAATCCTTGTTCAGCTTGGCGAAATCGACCCTAGGCGCCTGCACTAATAGACCACCACCATTACCAGCATTGGGGGCTGCCCTCTGAACATCTCTAAGCATCTCTCTCATGAGGTCAGTAAACATCGTCCTCATCTCATCAATATTCCCATTATTGGCTCCTCTACTGGTACCCCTTGCGTATCAGCTCATCGTTCAATCTGCACAGAGAAAACGATTAATCATCTCCATAGTGGTGCCAGTGCAGTACGACTTCATCCTTATATATACTAATAATATATATATAGCTTTTAAAAACCAAAATAATCACAAATACGCGCTCTAATATACATGTACTATCTCTCCCTGATAACTTCCCTAGGTTAACTACGCAACCTAGAGCTCTGATACCAAGTGTGACGGCCCGCCCCGCACCAGCCGGCATTTCCTCCGAAAGTGCGCTGTACACATGCCCGGCTAGCACGGAACAGTCGCCAAAGAAAGGAAAGAAGATAATGAACTATTCAAGAACCTGTAGAATGTCTCACAGCACATGGGATAAAATATAATAACAACATACTTGACATAAAACAGGCGAGACGGTGCATAAGCCGAAAACTAAAACTACACATCATAGCAGCGGAAATCCAAATACAGCTTATGTTCCACATCACCATTATTACAACTTTTCAAACTGTCTCTAAAGCAAAGCAAAGGAAAAAGGTACACTACTTATGCCCAAAGTAGTGGCCCGCAGCGACACAGGTAGAATATCTATATATATCATACGTGGAAGCCTCTTGCTCGTCTTCGGTACAGTTACTCGTGTATCACCAGCTAACCTGTCTCTAGTCTGCTCGTTTAGGAGCACCCAGAGTAATAAGAAGAGGCATAAAACTCTGGGTCATACAAAAGTCTGGTATGAGCGATAAGTAGCAAAACAGAATAATAACAGGTATACTAAACCATACCTGAACCTAGACCTGCAACCAAAGAGTTAGCACTACATACTATACAATACTCTGAGGTGCCACTAACACATGGTGTAAAGAATACGGGGTGGGGTTGTGCATGTCATAGTGATGGCAAACAAACCAAGCATAGCAACCATCCTTACATCTCTCACTCAGTGCGTAAAGCATGCGATGTCCACCACTTCGATCACTAGACCCATCGAGGTAATGACAAAGTTCGACTTGTACAACTACTGCTACCACCAAGCTTATCCCATGGGATCATGACCAAACCTTTTAAAATGACCCCACTTTATTGGTCTATAGCCCACTAGTCGTACCTAGGCCACTATGGCCCTGAATCCGTCCACGTACCTCCCATGCATAGTGATCCAAAGTCTTAGACATCGAAAACCCCTTAGCACACGTCCCGTAGCAAAGTCCAATCATAAAGTTAACTCATTGGTTCCCAACTGGATATTGAGTACAAACTTCCCAGTTGGACTACCTTTGCATCTCGGGTTTTGGTCTTCTCCTCCGGATCAGTCTTCATTTGGTTCGTAACCCGTGCCTCACGTCCAAGCTCCTTGGTTCAGCTCGTAGTATCTCATCTGGTTCGGATCGGATCGTGATGCCCATCTGGTACGGGTCGTGATGCACCTCGTTGATCGGATCGGATCGGGTCGAGTTCCTTTATCTGTTCGTGACTCGTGATGCTCCAGGCTGCGTCGTGGTGTCACACTGGTCCGGGTCGGGTCGTGATCCCTCCATCGGATCGAGTCGTGGTCTTCTGGTTCATGGCCTTCAAAGTGGAGCAGCTCATGGAGTAGGGTCAACTCGTGAAGGGGTCTCACTATCGGGTCGGGTCGGGGTAGGGGTGATCCGATCCAGTTCTGAACAATTTTCCCGCAACTCTTCCAGCGACTGTTTTATGCCATTCGTCGGCGTTTTTGACCAATCTAACTTTTCTAATCAATCACAAAACATATCATACAGTCATAGCAACATATAGAACTAACCACAAACACCAAAACAACAATTTGATAGGTTAAAACGGATCAAACATAGCCAAAACCCCATATTTTTTCTTAAGCACGTTTAAGCAAATCTAATGATAGGATTAACAAAACTTAACCAAACTAGCCAAATTTTCTAATAGAGGTCTAAAACAATATTTCGAAATTTATAAATATTTTTCCAGAATTTATTTATACATAAGTTCACCAATTAACACTAATCACCCTAATTAACTGTAATTAGTGTCAAAACAAAGCTAATCACTCACCTTGGCCACAAATAAAATGCTAAATCTGAAATGTCCTCTGTTTTGTTGTTGTTCCCAAGGCAGCACAACAATTCTAATATTGATTTGGTGAAGATCTTCCTTGATTTGATGTAGATCTGGCTTAATTAGCGATTAGAAGGTGATTTGGGGTGTTTTAGAAAGTGGAGGTCATGGCTAAACTTGAAGAAACAAAAAGTGGCGGCTGGAAAATGATAGAAACTGAATTTCCTAACCCTATCAGCCTTCCCATAACCCTAATCCCGAAATGGGTTATGGGCCCACTCACTAATCACCCAAATTAGGCCCGGTTAAGGTGTCTTTCACCTTCTAAACCTTGTTTCAGCCATATCTCCCAAACGGTAGTCCGTTTGGTTAATGTGACCACTCTATGGAATTGTAGACCATCATCCGAATCCAATGGAAGCGGTTTCAGGTCAAAACTCCTTTCCAATCAAAAGTTATGGCCGAAACAACATCATCTAGGGGCAAAACGGTCATTTAAAAATCGGCAAAAATTATGAACATGGGAAATGACCCTAATAGTCGTCCCCCAAAATTACACGACCATACGACCCTCTATGACGATGAAATAAATATTCTACGATCCTATGATGCGTAGTTGGGGTCGTTACAGATCCTTTACTAAAATTTATCCAACACAGAATTCTATTTCTTCCAGCTCTAGGACAAATGCTAGTTTATGAATGATATTTCATTTAAATAAAGATGTGTGAATGACACAACGATTTTAAACATAGAAATCTCATTAACCAAAGTCGTGCGATTTTCAGTACTAGGAGTTACAAACACAACACTACAACAAAGATAAAGAAAAATGATGGAAAGGGAAACACATAATACAAGTAACAACATGCGGGGCATGCACTAACAACAACAACAACGATGACTATGACTATCCACTGTAGGCTGGTCTACCTCCGCGGTTGGAGCCTGATCCATTACCATGTCTGCGCCAGGAGCGTAGTATAGCGGAGATGCAGCCAATCTCACGCGCCTATCGGTGCTGCTCATCGCGAACCTCTCGAAGCTCGGCCTGCATAACACGTATAGTAGTGATCTCTGGACTCTCGTGACCCGGCTGCTGAGGCTGTTGAGCTAGATTGGGTGGTGCGTGGGGCAAGAGCATTGGGCAACTGAATTCCCATCTTTCGCAGAGTGGCACGGCTAATGGCGGTCGACATCTTCCTCACCAGTGTCTCCCCAGAAAGTCTCACCTGGAAGTGTTGGAAGAAGCGGGTGAGAAGATGGCTATAGGTAAAATGGCTCTATGGGTTACCGATTAAAGGCCCATGAAGATGGATCATAAGCATGCGTGCCCAATTGACGGCTATGCCGCCAAGAATAGCATAGGTGGCGCGACGAATAGAAGGATAAATCTACTCCAAGCTTCTCGACTTTGGGATGATATTGTGCTATATGATACACACAACTGCTTGGGTTACTGTTCGCAGATTGGCGGTGGTCCATGCTCTAGGCTCTCCAACGAAGATACGCTGAAGGATCTGAGAGTCCTCCATCTCAATAGCATCACGCTCGGCTCCTTCTGCCGAGATATCCAAAATCTGGGCCAAGTCAGCAATAGTGAACTCGATGTGGGTGCCCATTACCTCAGATCTGATGACGCAAGACTAGTCACTGGTATCGTCACCCATTTGAGCATCGAATAAACGGACGCAGCGTGGATACAGGTCGCGCTCAAAAGTGTCGAAGCGCATGATCAATGCTAGGCCTACGGCGACAAAAAGCTCCTCCAAACCAAATGCAGCGAAGTTGGCAAACTTCATCGGTTGATCAGTTTGGAACTCATAACTGGTCGTGGCTAAGTACTGTTTAATCTTCGCCTCATCGCGATCTAACCAAGCAACTTCCTGAGGCATAAGACCGGAGTATTAGTTGCGAGGTGCCATGGAGGAATCGGCGAATCGGGCTAGAGAAATTGCAAATCTGGAGTATAATCGAGTAGGGAACTGCACGAGAAGGATTTGGTGGTAATTAGGGGCGAAACGGAGCGGGGGTTACTCAGATTGGAGCTTGGGAAGGAGGTGGATTTTGGGTTTTCAGTGGAATTTGGGTTGGGGAGGAAGAGTTGGCTAAACGATATATTTATATTTCGTTCAGCTGATTCGAGTCGAGTCAGGCCACGCTTACCATGGGGTAGCGGTCTTCCTAGCCCTAAGAAGGTGGTCGATCGACCGCTGTACGGTCAACCTCTTGCCCCATAGTGGGCATGGTTTGAACCTAGGGCTGTCAATTTCCTACATGACCCGTGACCCGACCCGAAACCCGCAAGGAAATTAGCAGGTTAACCCGACCTGTTTAGTTAGCGAGTCATTTTCGGGTCAACCCGAATTTGACCCGTTTATAAATGGGTGGGTTTAGGGTTGACCCGCTAACCCGATTTTGACCCACCAAACCTGATTATATGTTGTATCTCTTGCATACTGTTAGTCTTTTATGTATACTGTTAGTATTAATCTTTTATGTATGCAGTAATCAGCATGCTCGTATATGTAAGCTGTTATATTTTACTAGTTTATTCTTGTATGTTGTTAGTTATTTTTTACTTATAATAACTATATCTCTTCCATACTGGTAGTCTTTAATTTATGTAGTATGGGAATATATACTTATGTATAGAAAATGATTTTTGGATATGGTGATTTCATGCTTTTATATATGCGTTGTATGTTAGTGACTTTGCAACTTGTTGCATGTTGCTGATTATATAGCAGTGTGCATATTGGTGATTTGACTCTTTTGTTGCTTATATTAGTAGGCAATATCTATCAATGGGTCAAACGGGTAAACCCGACCCGACACGACCCATTTAGTTAAATGGGTTACGCGGGTCGGGTTGGGTCAACCCATTTATAAACGGGTCGGGTTAGGGTTGGGAAAAGATGACCCGTTTAATAAATGGGTTGACCTGACCCATTTATAAATCAACCCGAACCCGACTTGACCCGACCCGAACCTGACCCAACACGACCCATTGACAACCTTATTTGAACCTCGGCCCAACGACCCGTTTAAGTTATATATAAATTAAAATTAATTTTTTTCCATTACATCGAAATAACTTCTACTCTTAACCAAATTCTCGTATCGACTTCCACCACTCATCGAGTCAAGAAATTAATTTTTCTAGCATCTTTTCCCTGCCTCCAAAAAGATTTATGACCACCGAAATGAACGAACTTAAAACAGGAAATCTGCTAGAAATCCAAAATAAAATTTAAATTGGATTTTCCTCCTTATTAGCCGATATAAACTAGGCGGTTCAAAAAGCAAATACCCCGAAAATCAAAATAAACGATTTTTCCTTAGCCTTTTGAAGAAAAAATTAATACTCTTCCTAAAATGGAATTTATTATAAACTAAGGTTTCATATTTATAAACCAAGTTCATTACTACTATTACTTATATTCCAGTTTATATTTCAAACTGGAAAAACCTTTTTGCTCTCGTAAATGTTGGAGCTTTTAAAATATTAAGGACCAATTGTGACATTTTCAATAAATTATCCAATATATATGGGAAGAGGGATACTAAAAATCACAAGGAATAGATATTTATTAATTTCAAGTTTAGTGGCATGTTCCTTGTCACTTCTAATTCCATCTTTCCTATCAGTCAGATTACATCCATTAAAATTACACAATAGTCTTATAATTTTGAAACACGAACAGATTAAAATTTAAAAAATATATCTTTACAAAACTAGGCTTTTATAAAATCATTTTCCAAAACCATATTTCAAAACTTCATAAACCCATTCTTATTTTTCAAGTAGTTTTAAAAATAAAATTTCCTCGAATACAAGGCCAAGAACTCAAATGAATGTTTCATCAAAGTTAGGTTCGTAAATTTAATGAAGTAACAAATGGATATACCTCGTAATTATATTTCCGAAATGGATACAACATATTAACTTGGACTTCTCCCATTTTGGATCGAGTACTAGTCTTAACCGGAACTGCTAACGAAACTAAAAACCAGAAATCGTGACTATCTTGGTTGTAGCTAGATTTTTATACGTATTATATTATTCTAGTCTCCAATCTTGCATCAAAGGGATTCACCATATGTCGTCCTCATGCTCTTTACGACGAGATCACCAACGTACTATGGGTTAAGACAAAATTGGGTAGAAACCCGAACTCAACATATTTCAAATCTTAGTCGTTTAAAGCTCATTTTAAATACTTAGGCCCACGACTAACTCATCGTCGAAACAAATTAAAGTCGAGTAAGAAAGAAGAAGAAAATAGAAAATAAAATCGAATTATGTTCTCTCACAAGTCCTAATTTAACTAACTCCTTTGACCGTTTAACCTTAGCTCTGATATCAAATGTAACACCCCTCACTCTTCTACGACCAAATTTTGACAAAAATCAAAACTTGAACACATCCAAGCATGGAGCGCGTATATTTGGTACCTGAAATGGATGAGCATGAGCATAATCAGAGTATGATAAGATAACTCATAGCGGAAACAAAATAAGATAAACTAGTATTAACTCAACCAACTACCTGTTTCAAAGTAAGTCACTTTTCCAATACCGAGCATGAGAGACAACGAGAGCCGAAAGCCAAACTAAAACACTTGTGAGAACCCAACCTTCTCTAGAAAACTTGGAGTTGTAATGAGGAGGGGGTCAAAACAACAAAAATTCTGGTGAATAGGAAATGTATAACACATATTATAATACACATATGTATCTCGTTTGGTTCAACCCAAGATGTATGCCTATCAATGTTAGTGATTCTAATCTAACCTTGTAGATGTTTACGCACAACCCTACTACTCTTTCAAAAGTAGTGTTCCAAAAATATTATACCGAGATAGGACGTTTACACATATTTTTGTGAAGTCTTTATACCAGAGGTTAGCTTGTTACTATATCGAGATTAAACCCCTAATTACAGAGTTTCTATATCCAAATACTTTCATTCGCTTATCCTTCATCATTTATTGCCTCGCTACCAATGATAGATAGGGTGGATTCTTCCTGATCTCTTATGACCCAAGGCGGACCGATTGATCACTTTTTATTTCTCGATAATTTACTTAACGCTAACATGAACTAGAGGGCACTAGCTACGGTTCCTACTAGTTAAGGCTTCCGTCATTCACGCATATACCCTTCCCCCTTATATGGTGAGAGATGGTATTTTATCGTTTGCTATACCTTCTAGGTGACCTTATTAGATAACACCCTTAGTCTCTTATTACTTCCAGCAGGATAGGTAGGCATATCTAATGTTTTTAGTTTCCAGGTTTGGGTAGGCCTACACACCTGCCATTTAAGACCCCTGAATTGAAAGACCTATTCACAGGTGGACTCCTCAACCCTAACTGCTTAAGACCCAAGGAAGCGGACTATACGCAAAGGTAATTGGATTCGTACCCCTTTTTCTTTAGCACCTTTCCCTATTGGGATAAAGTTGGCTATGTTATAAAATTATTCCCGTTTAGTCCCTCTACACGAAAATACTATATGTATATGATTCATTATCGTCACGGGTTTATATGTTATTAAATTATTCCCTTTTTCCTTAGGGTATTTATTTGATTTCTTCCCTAATTTGGACTTATTATTTAAACGACAATCAATATCCATTAATCCCCCTTTTGACACCCATTTTCTTTTGTCTCTATTTTTATTGCCCTTTGTGACCATAATGGTCATATTCTCCAAAGGCAACCTTTTATCAGTCCCAAGGTATCTACTTATTGTACCCCAATAAGCAATTACTATTCTTATTTATTTATTTATTTATTTATTTATTTATTGGTTGATTGTTATATATATATATATATATATATATATGCATGCACTAGGCCTAAGTTGACTACCTGTGGAAGCTGGATTTACCTATCGGTTCCGGGAAGACTTCTACGACAAGTTAACTTAACCTCGTGCCTTAGTACGTTTATATTATGCATTAGACCCCTCACATTAAGCTGACCACCTGTGGATGATGGATTTACCGGTTTTTCAGGCAGACTTCTTCCACAAGTTAAGCTTAACCTCGTGTCTAAATGCGGTTATAATTCAAATTATCTAATTGGGGTGTACAACATTTATCCTAAATAATTTAGGAATTGTAACCATTATCCTATTATATTCACTTCCCCCAATCAACATTGGTTACAATTGTTATTTATTGATTTGCGGTCCTATTTATAGCAATTAACTATATTGATTGCTACAAATGGTCACCACAAGTATATTAATTCAATATGGATTACATTTACATATATAATTTAATAGTTGAACGTAATTCAAACATTCCAACATTCAATATTCAATACAATGTATATTTTACCGTTTTATGCTGATTTGGACGGATAAAATGTATATATTTATATTTTATGTTTTCATGCAGTCAACATAGTTATTATTTTTATTTTTATTTTTATTTTTACTATTGTTTAAATTTAATGATTTGGTTTAATGAATAACCAAACATTCCTTTTTGCATTCAATCTTGTCAAAAGGTTTCAAATGTTACAAAAAGACCGTTAGCCGTAGTTATTGTAAACTATGTCTGATTAGTAAAAATAGGCATATCTCAAATTCGCAAGGAAATTCAAATACGTATATATATTTTTAGAAGAGTTGATGCAAACTATGCGCAAATATTTATTTTTATATTTATATGTATGTTTGAACCACTTTTCCTTTTTGAAATCGTTTTGTCATATTTCTTGTGAATTCAAAATGTCACCTTTTTGTTCAAAAAGAGGAAAACAACATATTTACAACAATTAAGCCAAAACCCAACAATATTGAATACAAACAGGCGTATTTCTTTTAATATTAAAATCACATAATTTTCAAATATCATCATTTTACCCAAATTCACATACTTTATTGTTCAACACTGAACTAAAGATCTGGAATGTAACTACATCTAATTAGTGTTTAATGGGACTGATTTCCAGATCCTCGGTGCTATGCAATAATTACATCTTTTACAACATAACTGTAGGAACATGTGTGAACAAGTTTAAGAATGCTACAATTAATATTAAGCATAACCACAACTTACAATTCACAAATTTTAACAATGTTTATAATCAAATCTGATGGTTGTCAATCAATTTACAATACTTAAATGAACAGATCTGATAGGAAATTGGCATAAAAAATTAGATCTTATTCAAACAAAATAGATATATTATTATAACTGTATTCGTAAATTTCCCACTCACCTTATAGCCTCCAAATCCAAAGTTTGAACCCTTTAGGCCTACAATCCCTAAATTCTTATAAATCTGCAATTTATCTGGAAAAGGGAAAAGTCCAGATCTGTAGAGATGTAAGAATATAGGTGAGAGGGGAGAACCTGATTTGGAACATCAATTTGCATTCTTTTCCATTAGATCTGCTAATCCTCTTAACTTCATATGAAATGAATTTGATTTGTATGAATATATTTTTATTTTAAAAATTAGGTTTTGAGAAGGAGGAAAATGGCAGAGCTCCGCTATCACTACAGATTTGTGTGGAAAAGAACGAGGCCTTACCCCTTTATTTATAGGGGCGAAATTGGACTTGAACAGTTGGGTTCATTTAAAATAACATATGTCCATTCGTTTTAATAATATGTTATAAACCAAACCCGCTTAACCCGAGCCACCATTGCCTGGCTCGACCAAGCGGTTGCAGCCAGCGGTCGACAGCCCTGGTCGACCGCTTGGTCGACCTGGAAATGAGGTGGCTGGGGGAAGATTTTTACATATATATTATTACATTTTATTTATTTTTCGTCCATTTTCGTATTTCGTTCGTAACTTTTTTATACTGACTCTGTCCGCAAAACTCCAAACATGAAAGTTGACAAGAATTCCGAGATGAACGCATCGGTTAAAGTTTCATGTCCAAATTCCATCGTTTGTAGAAATTCCTATATTTTTTTAAATTCTAATAATTAATTTATATTTCCAAAATTCTGGGTTGTTACAACTAGCATCATATTTTTAATTTTAGAGGACTGCTAAAGAAATGCATCTTATAAGAGAAAAATATCTATAAAAGTACATATAAGGAGAATTATACATATAGGTGAATGTAAATATATATGTTTATATGCATATGTTTATATATGTGGTGTAATATATACATAAATACATACATACATACATATATATATATATATATATATATATATATATATGAATAGGAAATCCAAAAGTAGCCTGCAAACAATAAAAATGGGTACGAAATAAATCCAAATTTTGAAAAGATATAAAGATTATGCGTATATATACATATAAATCCAAATTTTGAAATTAAAGATTTAATTTATGAGAGGAATATAATAAATGTATAATGAATGAAATATGGACAAGGGATGGCTGCATTTGAAATTAAAATATATTCAAAGGAAGAAAACAATGAATTGATAGTGTTATTAATTACATTAATTGAGCAGCTATTAACAGACAAAGATTTGAAAGGTTGTATGCATATATATACACATAAATTCAAAATTAGATAAGTGTTATATGCGGAAAATAATAATCCACATAAGTAATATTAAGAAATAAAATGAACATTAATCATAATGTTAATCCAAATTAATCTCGGTTGAAATCACGTTCAAGACCCAGGCTCTAGGTTGACCCAGGGAATACATGGGTCGATCATAAGGTCGACACACCCATTAGGTGGGTCGATACATGAGTCAACCCACCCGGGGCCAGATCTAGATTATTATGACGTGTATTTTCTGCTTCGAACGGTTTATATTTTATATTATTAAATCAGATGGACCAGAATCTCTTTGTTAACTAGCCTTTTGGTTGGTTCCCAAAAGTATGCAAGGAACACTCGACTCAACGAACTGCATGAAGTTAAAGCCTGGAGTGTCGCCAAGGAGTAAAGGAAATGAGCCGAGAAGGGGTCATGTAGGCAGGAAACTCGCCGCACCTCCAAATATAGCCAAACCAATACCTCGAACCCCAAAAAATACAAGTTCCATTAACCTCGACTCCCCGTGCCCATTCCAGTATTCTTCATACCCCAGGGAGGGGTACGAGCTTCTAGGAAATTGTGCTACAGGGTCCGAGATTCTAGTGGTTGGCACTATGGGATACGAGATTTCTAGTGTGGTCCCCAACTCCTACCTACTCCCACCTAAACACTCCTCTATAAATATCCCTCAAGCTCACACTTCAAAAGGGTTGGAATTTGGTGATTTGACATCTCTTGAGAGCTCAAAGTCGCCTCTTTAATGGCATCCATGCCTTGAGGAAGAAGAAGGGAAAAAGTGTCTTTTTCCTAATATTTTGCATATGACAATTATGACCTCATATAACTTAGAGATGTATGTAAAGGGATGTCATGAGATAGTCTCAACCTTGTAACTTTTCGTTATTAATAATATTCCAACGACTCTTCCAAAGTGGATGTAGGCCTCTCACGAGGCCGAACCACTATAAATATCTTGTGCTATTTACTGCTTTCCACACTTGCATTCCCACGCGAAACTATAATTCTTCATTAAATAAGAATCTTGGGTGTTTACGACATATTTTGTCGTCAACATTTTGGAACTTTCACTAAGAAAACTCAGATTTGTTTCTTTGTCGCGCATTACCATATCGAGTCCGACGTGCTTTAGGTTCCTTCGCTAACCTTCCGCTAAGTTCTCTTACGATGACAAAGCAACCAAAGAATACAATGATCGGCTCTTCTGCCGCAGCCGAAGCTGGAACTTCCCAGCAACCTCAGCCGATGGATATTCCGGCCATAACCGAAACCCTTCCTCGTGTGGACCCCGAAGCTCCCGTGACGCAAGCGCAGATCCACGCGCTTAACCAAAAGTATGAGAACACAACTCTCGAGCTCAGTCAGGCATTGAGAGAAAACATCGGCCTTATGCGCCAACTCCAAGAAAGTCAACGTATCGTCGCCCGACTTCAACTCGCTTAGAATAATGCCCGACCTCGGTGTACCATCTCGGAAACCTCCTCTTCTGAGTCCAGGGGGCCACATCAGAGAAGTAGGTTTAGCCTCATCAATAATGTCGCTGTCCTCTCCAATGCCCCGACCAACGGAAATGGCGACGGCTACGCCAACGGAAATGGCGACCGGACTACAGTCACTTATAGCGAGGTGGCACAGTATCGAGACCGTTCCCGACTGATTATCAATGACGAGCCAAGTCCGAGCAACTGACCCCCTCCTCAATAGAACCCGACTACCGTCGTCTAAGATCAGGGACCTACTCTCCTAGCGGCCTATCTGGCCCAAGCTCTTCCAGATCAAGATGCGCATCAACCTGCTCAGCATCAACATCCATACCAAAACCCGATTACAGATGTTGATGACATGGAAGAGGATGACCAGGATGTGCATCATAGATGGCGACCGCGGAACAGAACTCCTAAGGTCCGATGAAACCAATGGATTCCACCGGTAGATCCACATCCAACATATCTCCCTGACATGGTCCGAAGAATCATGAGGGAAATACGAGGAAATGCCAACAACTCATGGGAAACCCACTTAAGGCATAATATCTTCACGAGGATCGGGCACGAGGCCGAGTGGCCACAACACTTCAGTATGTCGTAGATTCCATTTTATGATGGCATGACCGATCCCTTTGCCTTCCTGAATTGCTATGAACGGAAAACAGAATCTAGTCGGGCTACTGACTCGGTTAAATGCAAGTATTTCCCGGTCTTCCTATCAGGCACCGCTTTACTCTGGTTCTCTCGCCTTTTACTCCATTTAGTCAACAACTTCGACCAACTAGCCATTGAATTGGTTAAGCAATTCAGAATGCACATCCAGACTCAGAAAAATGCCCTCACTCTGTCAAATTTGTACCAACGACCCACCAAGTCACTCAAAATATAGCTCTTGTGGTTTAATACCACCCTGGATGAAGTAGAGATCCAAAGCCTCACACTGTGCTTTTCCAACTTGCAAACAATGTCCTCCCCACTTCCGAATTTGGGGCTTGGATCGATAGGAAGCTACCCAAGAGTCTCGACACTTTCTATGAGAAGGCCAGACAATTCTTATGCCAAGAAGTGGAAAGGCGTTACCGAATCTCCTGGACCAACTCTTCAACAACCCGCACGCTGATACCATCGAAGACAGCACCAAAGGGAAAAAGGTTGGGGAGCCCTTTGATAAGGATAAGGGGGAAGGCCCCTATAAATCAAAGTCAGATAACAGCAGGAAGGGGGCCGCGATGGAAATCAGGCTATGACGGATCCCAAGATGCTCGACCGCTACTAAGCGTACGAGACCTACACTCCATTGAATGAAACTTGGATACAATCTACCTAGAAACATGTAACATGCTCCAGTATAAGAATCCATGCTATAGAGAATCCACTGATTATGAGAAGAACATCGACAAGTATTGCCGATACCATGATATGTATGGGTACAATACCAATGATTGTCGTCAACTCAAGGACGCCATCAAGCAGCCTACCCGTGAAAAGCTCCTTGAGCAGTACGTAAGAACCTTTTCCTACCGAATCAAACTCGGGTCCTCCTACGCCTGCACCTCCAGCACCTGCCAAGGCGACCCCTGGTCCATCAAACCCAAGGCGGGGAATCATAATCAACACTATTTGTGGAGGACCTTACTCCACGCACGAAAGCTTCCGAAAAATGAAGGAGTATGTGTGCTCTATTAAGCACACCACCTACGAAGCTTGTTCTACTCTGGACGAGTCCATCCTTGCTAAGCTTCAAAAAACAATGTGGGACGACACCGTCTTCCGCAAAAGAGAATCAACAAGAATTGAAATCCTGACCACGGACCCTCTCATGATCACAACCCTGATCGGCCCTGCTTCCATCCGAAGGATATTAATCGATTCGGGAAGTTCAGTCAACATCATCTTCAATTCTTCCTACGATCAGATGAAGTTGGAAACCAAGGACTTTAAACCTTGCCATGCCACAATACGCGGCTTGAACGGATCTTCCAATCACCCGGTGGGCATGATCGACCTACCCGTTGAACTTGGTAGCAGGGATCGAAGCCGAGTCTAAGTCCTCACTTTCATGGTTATCGACATTATCTCCCCCTACAATGTCTTCTTCGAACGCCCCTTCCTCACAGATTTCCGCATCCGCATGTCCTTATGGTCTCTCCTAACGAAGTTCCCAACCGAAAGTGGGATCAGCACAGTTAAAGGTAACCAAGCAACCGCAAGAGATTGTTATGCAATAAAATGGAAGAACGTCAGCAAAAAGGACAAGGGAAAGCTGTGCCTTTGTCTCCCTACGCCAAGACCATCTCCTCATAGCAATCAAAGGCGTCCGAGCCAAGGCTTCCGAGCTTTGGCTCAGACGCCACTGCTGTCTTTCCGACGATCTCGATTGGAGGGAGGACAAAGAGCCCGACCACGAGAGGGCTACTCCAGTGGAACCTACGGTAGACGTTCTGATCAATATAGATGACTTATCAAGGGGTCTTGAAAATTGAATCGCAACTCCACCCCACAATAAAAGAAGATCTTGTGGATTTCTTAAGAGTCAACCTAGACGTGTTTGCTTGGACTTACTCGGACATGAGAGGCATCGACCCCACTATTGCTTACCACCAGTTAAACCTCGATCCTACACTGCTTCCGATCGAACAGAAACGCCCACTTCTTGGGACTCGAAAGGTCCAATGCACTTAAGGAAGAGGTAGATAGGCCACTCAACAACAACTTCATCCGCGAAGCCGACTATCCTGAATGGGTCTCCAACCCGGTTCTAGTCAAGAAAGCTAATGGCAAGTGGCGAACGTATATCGACTTCTCCGACCTAAACAAGACATACCCCAAGGATAGCTTCCCACTTTCGAAGATTGATCGGCTTGATGACTCGACTGCCAGATACCAGCTCTTATCTTTCATGGATGCTTATTCAGTTTACAATCAAATTCTGATGTATTTTCGTGACCAGGATCATACCCCTTTCATAACCGACGTTGGGCTCTATTGCTACCATGTCATGCCTTTCGGACTCAAGAACGCAGGAGCCACTTATCAACGAACGGTTAACCACCTCTTTAGGAACCAAATTGGAAAATCCATGGAGGTATATGTGGACGATATGCTAGTAAAGTCCAAAATATCGAGCAACCACGTCCATGACCTCTACGAAATGTTCGATGTCCTCCGCTGATACGACATGAAACTCAATCCCTTGAAGTGCTCCTTCGGATTCACCTCAAGAAAATTTCTGGGTTTCATTGTCAACTCCCGAGGCATCGAAGCCAATCACGACAAAATCAAAGCTATCTGGGATACTCAAGTCCCTCAAAACATCAAAAATGTCCAAAGTTTAAACGGAAAGGTCGTCACTTTAAGTCGATTCATCTCCAAAGCTACAGACAAATGCATTCCCTTTTTTGACTTACTTCGAAAGGAGAAGTGCATCTTCGAGTGGACCCCAGAATGTGTCGCTGCATTCGAGGAACTATTGAATCACATCCTGTCCAAACCTGTGGCCCATGAAGACTTATACATTTATTTGGCTATTTCCATGTAGACAATCAGTTCGGCCCTGGTGCACATTGAAGACTGTATCCAGTGACCCATCTACTACATCAGCAAACAATCGACGGGGGTGGAGAAGAATTATCCGAAGCTTGATAAACTAGCCTACTGCCTATTGATCTCCTCTCGGAAGCTACGACCGTACTTCCAGTCTCACCCCATAAAAGTCTACGCTGACTAGCCACCACGACCTGAAGCGTCAGATGACCATTAAAGTGGAACATAAAGCTGAGTCAGTTTGAGATAACATTCATCCGTCGTCGATCCATCCTCGAGTAAGCACTCGCTGATTTCATGATGACATTCACCGCCCTCGAGGAGCCTTCCCCATAAAGCATTGAAGGTCCGGATACTCAATGAAAACTGTTTGTGGACTAATCTTCTAATAATAAGTGTTCTGAGGCCAGAGTCATGCTCATCACTCCAGAGGAGCGCCCGATATGCTATGCTTTAAAGCTCAATTTCCTCGCTACCAACAATGACGTGGAGTGTGAGGCGTTTATAGCCGGACTTAGAATCGCAATCGAACTTGACCTAAAGGCCACCCAAATCTTCTCCGATTCACATATCATCATGAGTCAGGTACAAGGGAGTACCAAGCCAAGGGGCCACCGCTCGCTCCTTATCTTGCCCAGGTTCAGGATTTGCTCACCAAATTCGACTACATTGTCATTACGCATATTCCCCGAGAACAGAATGAGAAGGCCGGCTCGTTGGCCGAACTGACAAGCTCCGAGGACGAGCAACTCAAGAGGCTCGCTCCAGTCGAAGTGCTCGATTCACTAAGCATTAGTCAGATATGGACCGATTAGTAATGAACACTGAGGCCGAACCCAAGTCTTGGATGACACCGATCAAGAACTACTTACAACATGGGACCCTCCCGGGACGCTACAAGGAAAAATGTGCGCTCACTCGCCAGTCGGCACGCTACATCATCCTGAATGTAGTACTCTACAGTAGAGATTCTCAGTCCCGCTACTTCGATGCGTATCCCATGACGACGCCAACCATGTGTTAACAAATTTATATGAAGGCGAGTGTGGCGACCATACCGGAGGGCAAACCTTAGCAAGAAAAATCATCAGGCATGGCTACTTCTGGCCCACGCTCGATCAAGACGCTACAAACTATGCCCGCAAGTGCGACAAATGCCAGCACTTCTCAAATATTCCAAGAGCCCTACCTACCGAATTGACGCAAATGGTCAGTCCTTGGTCATTTGCCATGTAGGAAATATACATTATTGGAACTCTCCCAGTGGCTAGAGGCAGGGCACGCTATGCCATCGTCGCAATTGATTACTTCACCAAATGGGCAGAACCCGAGGCTCTCGCCATGATCACCACTAAGAAGATAATCAATTTCGTCGTCCACAACATCATCAACCGTTACGGAGTCCCCCATGCCATCATCTCAGATAATGGGACCCAATTTGAGAGCGCGGAATTCAAAGTTTTTGTCAGCGGCACAACATCGAAAAGAGATTTTCAGCGGTAGCTAACCTTCAAGCCAATGGGAAAGTCGAGGCTGTTAGCAAAGTGATCAAGTCCATAATCAAGAAGCGTTTGGTAAAGGCCAGAGGCATATGGGCAATTGAACTCCCTCTGGCCCTATGGGCCTACCAGACCACCTACAAGTCAGCGACCGGGCACACTCCATTCGCCCTTGCCTATGGATCTGAAGTCGTTATTCCTATTGAGATAAAGCTTCAGTCTCATCAGGTTACCTACTATGATCCGAAAACCAATCAAGATTTGCTTATGGAATCACTCGACTTACTCGAGGAAAAAAGGTACGAAGCTGAACTCAGCGCTGCTGCCCAGCGACAACTAGTAGCCCGATACTTCAACTCTAGAGTCCGCCCTAAGGATCTTAATATCGATGACCTCATCCTGAAACGTGCCTTTCCCCCACCGACTGGGCTTCGTCCTCGCTGGGAAGGCCCATACGCCATATAACGTAAGCTCAGAAATGGAACTTTCTGGCTAGCAACCGTAGACAGAGCCGAGCTCACAAGGGCATGGAACAACGAACATATCCGCTGGTACTTTACATAACTTAGTATAAAATTATTTATGCTTTCTAGCGATGTTTCATTTTCTTGAAATTCAAGGCACTGTAAAGGCTGTTACCGTGAAAGTTATTAGTAGAAATGATGTTCAATTTCCCATGTCCTCCCCGTGTTTACTCCATGCATGATATGTTTGATTGACCATCATAGCTGACATACGTGCACAAACAATCGGTCATGACATCAGCACACTGGGAACGGGAGACGGCGCTGGCATCCAAACCTTGAACCAACAATCAAGGACAATCCCCTACTGAAGCGATCGGTACCCCGAGCATGGGAGTTAGAATCGCAACTCGAGTACCTGTCCCGCGATGCGACCGAGTATAAATAACTCTAACTCGAACCTCGGCCCAACACCGAGATCGAGTATAAATCATTCTGCTTCCAAGTCCTCGGACTTGGAGGTAGCCCGCCAGCCAACCTAGTGCGATACCAACTACTTGCATGGCTTCCTTCGGGGATCTATCGAATCTCGCGCATCACCAAGACCAAGCTTAAATCGTTCCCGCTCCTAAGCCCAAGGCTTAGGGGCAGCCCACCGGCCATGATCCGACCTTCGAGTCTAGATCCGGGAATCCTTAGGCGAATAAACGACGCCTTCATGCTCTAAACCCAAATGAACAACGGGAGAGCCAAAAATCGGACGAATTGCAATGTCCACGCCTTCAACCTACTTGGAACTAACTCCGGGCAGTCCAAGGTTGAAGATGCCTGGCCTGGTTTCCACATATCTTGATTCCTGAGCTGAGGTAAACCCAACAAATGAAACCAACGCTCGATCTCCATGAAACTGGAAATGTCCCAGAGCGAGATCACTGACCACATTTCTATGAGTGTAACAATAAGTACACTTGTGCAAGTACAGGATGCTGAAAAACATGAGAAGAACTTTCGAACACTTAACATGAAATGCAATTTTTACTAATTAATACTCATTTCACACACACACTAAACAAACTACGTGTCTAAAATCTTTCATTTCTAATGACAGGGTGCACATGAGAACCACACCATGCTTATAAAAACCAAAAACGAGGGTCGTACTAGAATTAACTATCGGCCTATATAACCAAAATGATGGTAATATCTATTACAGTTACTAACGCTACTCATGCTTCTTCTTCTTGTGCTTCTTTTTTGCAGATTCAGCACTAGACGACTCCCCAGTGGTAGGCCTCTTCTTCCTAGATCCTCTTCTTCCTTCTTTTCCCTTTGGAGGGGTTACCGACTGATGAGAGATCGAGAGACACCTTCATCCTCACCACTCATAATTTCCGTAATTTCAGTGGGAGCGAAGTACTGCGCTGGCTTGGAGGAAGCATCAGAAGCAAGGGCTAGCACAGCATCACCCTTCCCGGGGACTTCCTTAGCCTACGGCTCCGCTTTCTGCTTGGCCTCTCTGGCAGCCTTTAGGTCGGCTAGCTTCTTGGATTTATGCTTTACGACGTCATTAGAATTGAGATTCTCAAAAGTATCTGTGGCCCACTTCTTAGCATCCTCAGCTTCCTTCCTCCTCGCCTCCGCAGCCAATCTCTCCTTCTCAGCCTCATCGACAATCTTTTCCTTCCGAGCCTCCTCGGCAATCCTTGCCTTCTCCAGATCAGCCTTCGCCTTCTCAACTACAGCAGTAGCTCTCTCCTTGGCATTCCGCCTAGCCTTCAACTTAGCCTCTTGCCTGGCAGCCTTGTCCTGCCTGCTCTTCTTTTCCTACTCTTCACACTTAGCCACCATTCGGGCTTTCTGGGCCTCCACCATTTGCGCTTTCTGGGCCTTCAGCATGGCCGACATTGAGGGCACATCAGCATCCACCGGGCCCATTATATGGGGACTCTGGCCATCTACCACCTCTCCTTCCTGTATACGGCTTTCATAAATGCTGGACCCTAGCCTGACATCCGAAAAAGTGTCCAACTGACCGCCTCTCTCTCCAAACTTCATCCCTTGCAGTACTAATCCAAATTCTATTGTTTGAGGGAGCACGGGGGCAAAGCCTGGTGTCATAGTAGTTCCAGGAAGGGGTGAACCGTAAAAACTAAAAACCCAACCTTTTAGTCCACAAATTTGGTAATAACATCATCTTCGGGAATTCGCAGTAAAGAAAATATACCTACAGACAGGGATGATGCAGGTATAATAGGGAGTGTGCTCGTCCTACCAGACAAAGTAAATCCAGTTTCTCCCAGTCCCGGATACTCGGGATCATACTCAGTCGAGGCCGGAGCAAAAGCTGTGGGATCACTATTTGTGGTGGATTCGGAAGCCAATGGCTGATAAGAGCTTCCTTCTGCAAATGACTCTGCTACAACCACGCTCTCAGTAGGAACAAACCTTCCCTTTTTCGCGGCAGGCCTTGCCAGTGTCTCATTTTCCGCATCCTCCTGTAGCAACCTCCTACCTTCCTCAAGCTTCTCACGCTCCTCGTTAGCTAGGAGCTCGATCATCGGTTGACGCTCATCTAGAGTTCCCATATCCATGCGATGTAAATAAGCCTCATACGGCATCAGTCTCTCCCATGTTTGGGATAACACTCGAGAGTAATCCTCAACCCACGAGAGTCCACGGAACTTTAGAACTTTAACATACATGTTCCAAATATGTTTCGCCAAGGACGCCTCCACCCGAAATTTGGTATCCTATATCCCCTCTCTCAATTGATCCACCTCCCTCAGGTGCTCGGCCTTTAATCCCTTTGCCGAGCTCAACACATCCCTATTTTTAGCCTCGGCATCCTTCTTTTCCTTTCTCATCGCCTCTAGCTACCTTCTCAGCTCAATGACCTCCGCATTCTCAGCCCTCAGCCTCTCATTCTCCGCTCTCAGAGCATCATTATCATCTTGAAGCTGGGATACTCTTTTATGGTCCTTTTCCAGTTCAGCATACGCTTTCTCTAGCTCGTCCTTGTCCCCTTTTAGGGTCATGTTTTCAGTGGTTAGAGAGGTCGCGGTATCCTTAAAAGTTGAGCTGGCATGTGCTACCTCCTTTTTCAACAGCTCGTATGTATGCTTCATCTCCGCTGTAATGGAAACACTAGAAATTAGCATCCGAAGGCACAAAGATAAACGAAGAAATATTTACGACACAGGGAGCAGACCTACCTATTTCCTTCTCTAAGTTACCGATGGTGGTCCGCTCAGCGTCGATAGTCAGCCCCTGATTCAGGAGCTCCAAAATTTTCTTCTTGATTAGTTCTAAGAGATGGAAGGAATACCTAGTAAGCTCATCAGCCTGGTGATACACGACCCTTACATGCATCCATACCTCCCCGGAATCCCTAACAGGAATCAGATTGAGATCAGGGAGGAATACCAGCTCGTCAAAATAATGCCGAGGGAAATTCTGCTTTAACAGCGCCTTCCTTTCAACAATAGAAATCTCTTGCCTCTCAGGCACTGCTAGATCCTGCCTCTTTATTTTGGTCGCTCCTATCGGCCTCGAATGGCTAAGCGGCGACTCCTTTCCCTTAGTAACTTGGGTAGGAGCCAAGGATGCTGTATGAGAAGGATCTGTCAAAGACGAATGCCTCGAGCCCACTACATCAGGCCAGAAATCTTCTCCGAATACTCGGGTAGCAGGAGTTGATATTATCGAGATTGAACTCTATGACTATATTCACCGCTGTAGTATTGTGGAGGAGAGGAGTCAACATATAGGATAGATCCTCTCCTAAAGCTGTCAAGAAAAGTGTTATTGGGAAATCGATGACCTCTGTATCCATAGTCTCGTCCACCACATCCTCTTGCCATATCACCTGCCAAAGAAACAAGTTCAAAGTCAGACACTTTGTACACACGGGCAATCTCTATGTTATGCGGCGCTTATGAGTGTATGTCCTAAGTGTTCTCTTAGTAGACCAGATGATGGTCCGCCAGAAGGAGTGAACCTCTCCGCAGCTAGAGCTAGCCCTTCCATACTTGTTGTAGCAAGCCAAGGATACAAGTCCATAGGAAGTTTATTAAGATCATCAAACTGGCCTTCTTCCTCGAGTGAAACGACAGTCTCTGAAGGAATCGCAGGAGACTGTGGTATGGCCGATGCTTCTATCCCCGCCTCTCCTATGAGAGGCAGGACAAGAGCGTTCAACAAAACCTCATCCCTTGCAATTATCTCCTCACCGCCAGCCCCATCCCTGCCAGTGTCTCCCTAGGTCTTAGCAACCTTTCACGGTTTGGGTCTAGTAGGGGGCATCTGTTAGGGAATGCGGAATGGATCGTTATGGCAAAACAAACACAAGAGGCAGGGTGAATAGTGTTTGTGAGAACTTAAACAAAATCTAAAACTTATGTGAACTACGAGATGAATCAAAACCACAAACACAATCACAGACACAGATTCAAACACAGATGCAAAATAAACAGAAATAAAGATGCAGAAAAGGAAAGAACTATAATTCCTGCATATCCTAGTGTATAAATCATAAAAACAGAATTGAATTCTGCAGAGTATAAGTGTATAAATCATAAAAATGATTAACAATGATTATATAATGAAAGAGGAAGAAAGTGGAGAAGAAGATATGTTCAAAAATTCGGTTTTTACCCCTTTTATAGTGTGTGAATGGTTGCAACGTTTCTGAAACGTTTCAAATAGTGAAAAGACACTTCCTTTCAAAATTGAAAAAGTGACAGTGATATGTCAACATGGTGTTTTTGTTATGATGACATACCCTAGTGTATTTTTGAATTTTAAAACAATTTTCAAGTGTTTTGATACAAAAATAATTTTGGAAATTCTTGAATCAAAATATAGTATTGTAAATTAATATTATAAAGTAGAAAATCATATGAAAACATAAATTTAAACTATACAAACATATTTATAAAATTATAAGATTTTAAATTATATAAATATAAAGTATAAAAATATAAATATATAAAATTTAAGTTTGAAAAACAAAGAAGAATAAGAAAGGAAAAAATAGAAAATTCAATAGAGAGGATTGAGGATAGAATTAAAAATCAAAATTTGAATATTGAACCTTGAGTGCTATTAAGAGTCTTACAAAATCTAGATTCTATAACAATATTAATCTTGAACTCTTAAAATCTTGAATACTCATGAGTCTTGAAATTTCTCTGATCATTGAATCTCTATCATCTTTAAACTGTACAGTCTTCAGTAATATTTCCTGTATATAATTCCTGCATATATATACATATATTCCATATAAAAAGAGTTAGTATATATTTTATAATCAATGATAATTGAAATAAGGTCATTGTCATCAAAACTCCATTTTCCAACAATCTCCCCCTTTTTGATGATGACAACCTTAATTTATAATATATCATACCTGTATATACCTGTTGATGGTGATCCTTTTAATGTTCCGCCTGTCTGTAAGAATCCTATAAACTATGTCTATATTTTATAATTTCTCCCCCTTTGTCATTATCAAAAAGAAATTCTAAACATACTCCATCTAAATCCTGTATTTATCTAAATAATTCTTATACTAATGTAAAGTATTCCCCCTGAATCCTAAATCTATCTATACCTTATAAAATACTCCCCCTAAATTTATTAACTAATTCTAAATAGAAAATCCCCTATAATAGTAAAACCCAGTAATATGATGATTAAATACAAACCAATCCAAATATTATGATTACATATGGTTGTTTGATACATATGTACAAACCAAATCAAATCACATCATATGTCTTAATATATACAAATTTCAAACTATAGGATCCAAATCACACCACACCATATGTCTTAGAATATTTAAATAAATCAATCAAATCGTACTGAATAACTAAATATTTCTTGGAACTACAAACCATTCATCTTGCCCAGTAATTGGGTTCCTCTGGATGTCCTTTCACTATTCTTCAATGTTATGTGATGTTTGGTTGTTTTCATTTCTGAAATGAGAAGAGATATCCCAACGAATCACATTAGGATGTTTTTCTTGATATTCTACCATCCTCATTTGAATTAACTCTAGTTTGCGCTGATTATGTAGCACTATAGAGAGAGTTTTCTTGAAAGAATTCAAAGAATCATCAAGATTTTCACCTATATTATGAATAGGATTTGCCATTGATTTGTTGATAATTGAATAAGAAAGGAGTAAAAGAATAATGAATTTTTTTGGAAGAAATTTGTGACACCCCACGTCCGTTTATGTCACTCACAAGGGAATGCATTAAGTTTTGTGAAGCGTTATAGGTAAACAGAAATAGAAATATTACAAGACAGACCTAAAATAACAGCGGAATTAAAACTTTATTTACAATAAAGCATCGTGGTTCAAAAACAACATATGTCTGAAATACACATAAACCATTACATCATAAAAACTACTATCTTGTACTTTAAAACATCAGAGTACATGAAAGAAACAAAATTCTCCAAACAAAATATAGCCATAGCAACAAGGATAGGAGCTTGAGCCATACATCTAAGAAGCTCCAGAAAATGTAAGAAGAATTATGATCAAGCCTGAATATTCTCGCCCTGAGAACCTTGGGGGGGGGGGAACGGAAGAAAGAAGAGGAAACAAAAAGGGTCAGACATAAAGTCTGGCTAGTCCAGTTACTTTTAGCAAGTAAATAAATAAAAGTAGCTTGATAAGCATGTAAAGTGGATAAGAGAGAGACAACAACATCAAAGGTAGGTACGACAAGATAAACAGGATAGAGTGTATACGCTTTTGATGGTCACTCTGCACTATTACTTGTGAGATGATCCCTTCCAAGGTGGTAGACTTAAGCATACGTTCAAATGTACCCTAACTACTACCCTAATCGATCGGCTCCCTAATCCGCGTAGATACTCTGTACCGGCCCCACCGTAGGATGTATCACGTCCTAAAGTGGCAACCCTTCGCTGATATGCACAACCCCATATCTACAGGTGTCACGGTCGTCTTATCCCACTCTGCCCGGCTCATGCACGCACATGGCCCGGTCGGTTTGCGCCGCCCACACCGTCCTCCACGTTTGGATCTCTTACCATTAGTCCAGTAAGCGTGCCCGTTCTCTGACCTAGTTTGGAGTACATGTTTGATACCTACTCCCGGTTACTGGATGAAATGGGTCCCACACAATATAATACAAGCTCTCCCCTTTGTCTTGTATCCCCCACTAGGTTTTCATTGGCTATGTATGCCACTAGGTATCTTTAACTACATAACCCTATCTTTTCTACAAGTAATGCTTACCCTAAAAGGTGTCTTTAATTACATAACTTTATTATTTCCACCGGTTATGTATACTACTAGGTGTCTTTAATTACATAACCTTATCATGTTAAGTTTGTGAGCCTATACGTAAATATTACCCAGCCCCTCAGATTTACTTAACCCATCCACTGTTCAACCAATTTTGCTTAACCCCAACTTTAGTTCATATTCATATAATCCCTATGGATTCAACTAGGTTAAGTATTTCAATTTGTTACCATGTCCATTTATGGTTATAATGGGCTAGACCTGCCACATTAGGCCTACAACTTGTGGATCTGGATATGCCGGTCAGGTCCGAGCATACTTCTTCCACAAGTTGGGCCTAACCTCGTGTCTTAGCCCGTCTCGTATTTGTGCACTTAGACCCCTCACATTAGATTCAACATTTTCAGTTGCTGGATATGTCGGTTGGGTCCGAGTAGACTTCCACCACAAATGCAATCTAACCTCGTGTCATAAGTGCCATTACAGTTTCTAATTACTATAATCCAAGGCATTTCAATTATTAATTAATTATACCTATGCCTTTATAGGTGTTCATGCCTCTTTTTCCCCAATTATGTTCATAATTAATTATATGCCCAAATTCATGTTCATAAACAATAAGTTATGCCAAACTTTCCATTTACAAATCATGTCCAATTTTATACTGTTTTTCCCTTCGTTCCCATTTTAACGTATTCACAGAATCTAACGTCATGCCTAGGCTAGAAAGTAGCCAGGCTAAAATAAAAGGGACAGGGTGACAAAAATGATTATTCTAACAAGATTGACATAAACATGTGGTGGCATAATCATATAACGACATAATGATAAGATGGACATATATGAACGGATCTAGTGAACATGTGATATTAGAATCAATCTTAACATAATAGGGATGTCATAACTGGCATGATAAGATCTAAATAATAATTTAGATGTCAAACTAATAGTATATCCTATTTAACCGTAATATGATAGGAACAAGGTAGTCTAAACAGTGAAATCAAGGTAGTCTTGTCATCACAATTAGGTGAAAGTTTAGATCTAAATCTAAAACATGTCCAACTAATGACAGATCCAAATTAACCACAACATGGTAGGTAACAAATGATCTAAAAAGTGAATTAGATCCATAATCAAAACTAGATCTGACATAAATAAGGTTAAGATCCAAAATAATTTAACATGATAGGCACAAAATGATCTAAAAAGAATTAGACCCATAATCAAAATTAGATCCATAATCAAAACTAGATCTGACATAAATAAGTTTAAGATCCAAAATAACCTTAACATGATAGGTACATAATGATCTAAAAAGAATTAGATCCATAATCAAAACTAGATTTGACATGATAACGATTAAGATCCACAAATGTGACATGATAAATTAACCACAAGCGAATTAGATCTATAAAGGTAGATCTAGCATGATAATGTTTAAGATCCACAAATGTGACATAATAAATTAACCACAAGAGAATTAGATCTATAAAGGAAGATCTAACATGATAATGTTTAAGATCAACAAATGTGACATGATAAACTAACCACAAACGAATTAGATCTATAAAGGTAGATCTAGCATGATAATGTTTAAGATCCACAAATGTGACATGATAAATTAACCACAAGCGAATTAGATCTATTAAGGTAGATCTAGCATGATAATATTTAAGATCCAAGAATATCATAGATTCACTATTTATTACAAATCCAAATCACAGTCATATCACATTTACTTTTAATCATTTAAATCTAAAAAGAACTAACTCGTAATGTTTGGATTTTAGAAGATAGAAAAGAAATTGTTGGTGTTGAATCTCAGATCTATTCTTGAATACTTGAATCTTTAAACTTGATTTGTAGAAGAAGAAAGGATTAGACTCAGTTCTGGCACTGATAGCATTTGGCCTCCATTGTTTTAGTATGAGAAAACAGGAGAGATGAGGGTATATTTATAGCTGTCAGCCTCCAGAATTCGAATGCCACCTCAACCATAGGGGGAATCAGGCCATGGGTCGACACCCATATGGGTCCCGATGCCTAAAAACTAACATGGGAGCACTTTACAGGTGCGCCAGAGTAAAAATACCTTGGCGCACTTTTCAAGTGCACCAGTTAACCCTGCCTTTATCGTCAAACTTCTATCGTCTATAACTTCTTTATGTGTTATCCATTTTACGCAAACTAGGTGTCTTCTTGACCAGAATTTCGAGACGGACGCAATGACATAGTCCATTTCACTTAATTCTGAATATTAAATTAATTATTCTTTAATTTATCCTCTCTTAATGTTGTTGAAACATAGGGTGTTACATTCTCCCCTACTCAAAGGATTTCGTCCCCGAAATCTCCAAGTTAAGAAGAATGTATCCTACCATCCATCATCCATCTACTCATCCACCAATCACAGGCATCAATTGTCCTTAAAATTTTCTAATGCTTATATGAACATATACAAAGGTGTGTGTATATGTCCCAACACTAATGCGAAAGATCAGGCGGTCCACTGATTTAGTTGACCTCCTTAATGCAATGTATGTTAGTGTCGTACATCCAACATGTATGCATGCAAATAATCCTATTATAACATGTAAGTTCTATATGTGTGCACAATCATCCATCCAAATGCAACATAAATATGATGATACATACATTTTCATCCATTAAAAGAAAGAAAAATGCACACACATCCATATGCAGTATAAGAGTGATTGAGCTGATCTAGTGCCTAATATGTGTGTATATGCATACATAGACAACCACTAGCAAACACTTGCATCCACTTGCATCCACTTGCATCCATCAAACATAACATGTCTCAAACACATGTTTACATCCATAGGATTCCTATCTAAAGGTCGAAAATACTATTGATAGGACATACTCGAATGATAGAAACAAGCATAGATAAAAATTTGGAAAAGGATTTAAGAACATACCCTCGAAAAAGAAAGGGTACAAAGCATGAATCTTGTCTTCGGTCTTCCAAATCGCATCCTCTGGGTTATCTCCCCATTGAACCTTTATCAGCTTGATTTCTTTATTACATAGCTTCTTAACCTCTGATCCAAGAATACGGTATGGACTCGTCTGACTGTCGCCTCCTATTCCACTTCCACTTCCTCCAATATACTTGGCTCAACAACTTCCGCGGTGTCATATAAGCACTTCTGCAGATGAGAAACATGGAAAACATTATGAATGCCGGATAGATTTTCTGGGAGTTTTACTCTATAGGCCATTTGGCCGATCCTTTCGGTTATGGGAAATGGTCCCACAAATCTGGGTGCCAACTTCCCTATAGATCCGAAGCGAACCACATTCCTCAGAGGTGATACTTTAATGAAGACTAAGTCTCCCACTTCAAATTCGATGTCAGTCCTTCTCTTGTCTGCATAGGATTTCTGCCTGTCTTGAGCTGTCTTCATTCGTCGTCGAATAAGATCAATTTTCTCAGACGTTTCTCTAACCATATCAGGTCCAGGTAATAATATTTCTATAGATTCCCACCAATAAGTTGGTGATCTACAGGGTCGTCCGTATAATGATTCGAAGGGTGTCATGCCGATGCTAGCTTGATAACTGTTGTTATAGGCAAACTCTACTAAAGTAAGATGCTCTTCTCAAGTCCCTCCGAAGTCTAGGATACATAGCCCTTAAAATATCCTCAAGAATTCTGTTCACCCTCTCCGTCTGCCCATCGTTCTGAGGATGATAAGCAGTGCTCAAACATAACTGTGTACCTAATGCTTCTTGCAAGCTCCTCCAAAATTCACTGGTGAAGATGGGGTCATGATCGCTCACGATGCTGGAAGGTGCTCCATGAATATGTACTATCTCTCAAACTTAAATTGCCGCCAACCATGATGTCGTCCTCTTACTCTTAATTGGAATGAAATGAGTGCTCTTAGTGAGTCTATCCACCATAACCCGGATACTGGTGTTGCCTTTCCTTGATATAGGCAAACCATCTATGAAATCCATAGAGATGCTCTCCCACTTCCACTGTCGAACCTCCAAAGATTGAAGTAGACCACCGGGCTTCTTTTGCTCATCTTTGACTTGCTGACAGACTAAACATTAAAAAACAAACTCTGCCACATCTTTCTTCATCCCAACCCAAAAGAAAACCCTTTTTCAAGTAGCTCCCCTACTTGTTTGCTAGGCTCCCTCCTTTCCCTTGGATCCCTATGGCACACAAGCAATGCAACTGGCTTTCCATTGTCCACCAAATATATATGAAAATCGATCTTGCACCTTGGAGGTAAACCTCGAATCTCATCAAAGACATCATAATACTCACGGACTACCACTACATATCGTAGATCATCAAAAGATGCATCAAGAGATTCTATGAAACTAAGCACGACAGACCCTTTTGGGTCACAAGAAATCTTGAGGGTCCTCCCATGGAAAGTCAATATTCTAACGGCCCTCCTCTCACAATCGAGAATGGCACCGTACATGGTTAGCCAATCCGTAGCCCATAAAACCGAGCACATACGTGCCACACTCAAACTTGATGTACAACACTGATATTCTCAAACCTTGACAAGTCATAGAAAAATGAGCCGAACTATCAATGGGTTTAAGACAGCAACGGGATCCACTACCATACTAGTATTTAAGTGTAGATATTCAACTACCGAACTAGATATAAACGAGAGTGAAGCGCCAGAATAAAAAAGAGTTCTAATAGGGTGACTGGAAAGAGAAATCAAACCTTCCACAGAATCTTTCCTACCTTTATCTGGAGCACAGGCCACGAGAGCATTCGCTTGCCCTCCAAAGGTTCCTGCCCTTTGACCATATCCTAGTTTCCTTGGGCACTCCCTAGAATAGTGTCCAACCTCTCCACAAACGAAGCAAGCATTCTTCCTTTTTCTGCAGTCCTTGGCCAAGTGACCCTCTCGCCCACAACTATGGCACTTTGTATTATCCTTAGCCTTTTCATTCTTTCTGCCTTCCTTTTGTTGTTGTTGTGGCTGTCCTTTCTCGGGCCATATCTTCTTGTTTTGCGTTGCTTCCTCAGCTTTAACCTCCTTCTTTACTCCTTTCTCTTCCTCATACATCAAGGCCATATCAATAGGCCTTTCAAAAGTAGCTCCCATTGGAAAATGGGACATGGCTAACACATGAAGGGGTTCGTTTAGCCCTTTAGCAAACCAAAAAGCTTTCTTATGCGGAGTGTCCACTAGTTCCAATCCTAATCTTGCCAGTTGGTTCAATTTGTTCACAAACTCTTTAACAGTCAAGTTTTCTTGTTTGAGTGCTATGAACCTCTCCATTTGCATGCTTTTCTCATCTTGGGAAAGAAAATTCATCTCAAACCTATGTCTAAAATCATCCCAAGTTTCAACTGGATGGCCTGCTTGGGTTACTAACCACCAAAACATAGCTTCATCTTTCAGTAGCCAGGCAGCCAACTGAATCTTCCTTCGATCTTCCACTTCAAAGATTACAAACAAGTCCTTGGTCTCCTTGAGCCAATTCCTTGCCTTTGTGAATATCTCGGTTCCATGGAATGGATTTCCTCCCATAGCACGGAAATCTTTGCAGATCTTGGAAAAATTGTCTACACGTGGAGAAGGAGGAGGAACAACGGGTGCAACTGCGGGAGGAATGTTTCCTAGGCCTTCGGCAAGTGTCATGGCCTCCAAATACCTATGGAACCAGCCTGGTATCGTGACGCCCTCTGGAACATTAGGTTCCCCAGACATGCTGAAAAAGAAAAGGAAAATTTTTGTTAATCCCTAAAAAATCCATACGCACATTGAGCAAAGGATACAGAACGGACATCATCAGGGTCGATTGTGCGCAATGATATCTGAGGCACTTAAACGGCCAAATATCAAACCCAAGACATGTCAAGTCAACCAGTACGACCGAGGAAGATGGCACGATATGTAATGGGAAGTGCGGCCCAAAAAGGATAGAGATCGTATATCCTGTAAATCACTCATTGATTTCCCGTCAAAAGACCAAGCCTGAGATGGAGCCGCAATACAAGCACTTGCAACATCTTATGTGACTATGTCTCCAACCAAAGTTAGACACGAATCGTGACTCAGGTGCGGAAGCCAAGGTCGATCGTTCATATTGGGGCAAAGCCGCTCAAACACAAAAGCAAAGCAAATCGTCCATTCAACATAGGCGGACCTCATAACATAGCCGTAAGGACAAACGGCTCCATATAAAGGAAGCAAAAGGATGAGCGCCCTTGAACTAAGAAGGACGGTCGCGCAAGGAACATGGGAGAGTCGGGTCCAGTCCCGCGTTCGCTCTTATGAAAGTTTCCAAGTTTCCCAAAGCATTCATTCTCATTGGGACGCCCGCACCTATGGACCCGTTCAACTACTTAAGGCTCTCGCTCCACTGAGTCACTTGCGCATGACAACCAAATACAGATCTGGACAGCTGGCTATAGCTAGCCGATGGCATGATTGTGATTAATAGAATGAACGGTACGTAGCATGCATAAACGGATTTCAGATCATTTCCTAGGGGAAGTTCACCTATAAATACACCATGGCAGCCAACATAAAGGGGATCGAATCTGGAAAACCAGGAAGTGCTGCTAAATTCTATCCTCAACCACTGATTCGGCCATGGCGTCAAGAACAATCTTGTGATCATGGAAGACGAAGACATCCTCCTTCTCAACCATTCATCCATCCTTCTTCTCCTCAAATTCTAAATATATAAATGAGGGTATATTGAGTGAGTATAGAGATGTATGGAAAGAGAGAATTGATGTATTTTGTAATCCTCGTTATAAGATTGAAAATCACCTTCACAGTGGACGTAGGCCTAAATAACGGTTGAACCACTATAAATCTCATCTCTACTTTACATTTTTCCCGCATTTTCCGTTTTCAATTGCCGATTAAATGCTGTTCCATTTATTTCTTTCCAAATTGGTGAAGTACGGTTTAGTACCTTGGGTGTTAAGACCATTTTTGGTGTAAACATTTTGGCGTCCACCGTGGGGCCATGTTTGCTTCTTTCCACATTTCAGCCGATAAGATTTTCTGAGAGGCACTGTGCTTGAAATCATGAGCATGCCAAAGGAAATTGTTGACAAAATTGATGGCGTCTTCGATGCTGTCACAGTGCCTACCATCCATTCCGAAGCAAGGGAACCGTTAAAAGTCGAGGCTGCCATAACCAAGATGCAGTTGGAAGAAGCAATGGCTGGGATAACTATTGCGAACAACACATTGATGAAGAAGATCAAGTCAATGCTCGTTATCCAAGCCTTTGCCACAAAATCCACACCAAGTGTCGCTGACTCTCCGTTCGCTCGAACTAGTCGTGCAAGCGAAATAGAATTTTCTGTTGAGCGAGAAAGTACAACACCGAAAACTGCTTGTCCTGATTATGGGCCCTGGAAAATACCCGGCAAGGGGAAAAGCGCTCGTCCCACGGATCGGAATGAAAAGCAAAGGTATATCTTATGTGCAAGGGGTGGAGCCAAGCAGCATAGAAGGAAACCACACTTTTTCAAAAATTCTGAATTCACCTCCCTCAACGACACCATAGAGAATTTCTTCAGGGCAACTAAGAATACTGTAGAATATCCAGCCCCAGAACGAATGCAAGTCAGACATGCTACCGTGAAATCAGGAAGGTTCTGTCAATTCCATGACCAACCGGGACACAATACTAATGAGTGTAGACACTTGAAATCGTTAATCGAGGGTCTGGTCAGGGAGAACCATTTGCAACAATATGTGCAAGGCCATTGTCCCATTGCTCTACAAATAAGGGGCAGCAAACTCTCCGAGGAAAAGGCCTAAACTAGCTCGGAACTAATGCTTAGCTAGGGATTAGTAACTGGTGTCCTGATCACGAAATTTTGAACTAAAGTTCCCGTGGCTCCGCTTTATTACTCCGTTTTTTATTCTGTTTACTTAAGAAGTAGTAGCCGTTTTACTTTGTTTTGCCACTTGCTATATTCATGTTTGACAATGAATTACTTATAAGTGCCATGTACGAAGGAAATTATCGTATGCTTATCTAAGTATCGTACTCATCACCTCACGTTAAAAACTGATTTTTTGAATGTAGGCATGGTAGAAGCAATTAATCACACCCATCCTAATTGCGAAAGGAAGGCCCTCAAAGCACATCTTGAGCAAAACAACTTGAACACATCACAAAAAGCATGCAAACCAAGTTGGATGTATAAGCACATCACCTCAACAAGACATGTTGTTCTAAGACAAACAACATGCCAAATGGTGGAACGTCCCTAAGTAAGCATTTGTTGGGGAAACTGACATCAGGCTTCAAAAAAAGGGTATAAGGGAGATGATAAAAATGTCCCACGGATAAATACCTAGGCTGGAAACATCAGTCCTAGTGTCGGAAGGACCGACAAAACATGCTGGAAGGACCAGTGCAAATCAGAAATCCTACAAATCAGAAATCCTAGCCGAAAGGGGGTAATAAAAAATCCTAGCTGAAAGAGGGTAATCAGAAATCCTAGCTGTATGGTGTTACCCAACAAGGTATTTCAGTCCTAGAAAAATCAGGACTAACAAGGCCGAACTTGGGTTGAAATTGAAACCCAAGACCTCTCATGGGGGCACCCAAAAGAAGACACATAATAACCACTCGTTGTTTTAAAAAAAAATCATGAGTTGATCAAATGAAATCATAATTTAAATTAACAGAACCTATGAAATTAAAAAGAGCTTTGGTATGGGGACATCACCATTGTGTAAAAAACCACCAACGCCCACTCAAAACATACCACAAGCTAGTTATAACTTCATTGCGAGAACTATTCGAATGATAAGATTCGCACGAACAACAAACTATAAGTGCGACCATTATAAGAATGAAAGTAATAAAACTATGATAGCACTTAAACGATACAAACGTAAGTGCGCAAACATAAAATATTAAGCGAGGGCCGACACTCGCACAAAAAACCGGTCTAAGTACGTGACAGGTAAGAAAAAACAGGCTAGAATCAGACCATAAAGGTCACAAATTCTATTTCTTATACAGAGGAGGATGAACCAATTGTTGAGGCATTAGCTGATTTATCTATACAAATGAGCCATCGAAGGAAAAAAGCTTATGATCTTAGACTATTAACCAGCTAGCTTCCTTTTGCATTTCAAGGTGGACACAACCTTGGTATTCTAAATCTCGTCCTCATCTTCTAGATCAGACACATCTGGTAAAGATGGGTCATCTGATGAAGGTGTGATAAGGGGGTTAGTCCTGGTAGATATTAGGACAGAATCAACGGCGACAGGTCGAGCAGTAGTGCCACAAACAGATGAAGAAAGTGGCGAAAGCACACCTGACGCAAACGAATAAAAAGCACTAAACTCAGCAATCTCAGGTGAAGAAATAAGGAAATCCAAATCCATGGCAAATTGGTAAATAACAATTTTACCTAGATTTTCTGGGTATACAACATCAGCCCCGTGGTCGTTTGCATCAAAAGAGGTATTGTCGCGACTTGCGCATTGTGTAACAACATTTTCTTGAGCTGGATATTCGATGATGAGTTGAGGTCTTGCAACATCTAAGGCAAAGCAATCTGCGAGGGGAATAGGAGAGCTCGAAATATCGTCTTTGACGGAATCAGGTGGGCCAAAAGAAATGGTAGCATCTGAACATTCCCTCCTAAACGATTGAGCTCGCTCGTTCGCCAATATTCTCCTACCTTCAACCAGACCCTTGCGGTCTTCTTCTCCTAGAAGCCGACTTTGAATGAAATCGTCATCGACATCACTGGAATATGAAAGTACCTGTTCCCAAATGAGAGCCAGAGTTCATGGAAAATCCTTATTCAAATAACTTAGGCTTCCACAATTCATGACACTGCAAACATAGGATTGAAACAAAGTGATGTCGGTCTCGACTCTGGCTACATCGAGAACTCTACGCAACCTGAATTTACCCTCCTCAACGGTTCTTAGGGTTTCGTTCTGAAAAGCAATTTGGCCTTGAGAGCCATGTTTTCCTGTTTTAAAGAAATTAAAGCCTGCTTTCCTAAGGCCAAATGGCGCTCAACAAGCTCTTGAGTAGATTGAGCTTCTAAAAGCCGCGCTTGCACACCCTCCAGCTCTTTCCTGAGCTCGACATTTCTGGCCTCTAAGCTATCCACTTTAATGCTTCCGTTCTTTAAAGAAGTAATCTCAGATTCTTGGGATTTAATCAAATGGATCAGGCCACCTTTGTCGTTTTTCAAAGTTTCAATATGATTAAGGTGCTGAGCGTTCAATTTCTGGAATTCATAACCAAATTTGGCCCAAAGCTCCAGCCGCTTATCAACATCCCTCATGGCCAGATTCAATTGTGTCTCAAATTGCTTCCTAACAATACTAAGCTGATTGGTCATGCTACTTTTTATGGCATCCAAATTCTTCATGGCTTCTCGTCTGTTGTTAGGATGTAAATCCAGGTCAAAATGCATTCCCCTTAAGTCCCAACCGCTAAAGCGATCCTTAAGCATTGGGTTTCCAGGAGGAATCCGGCAAGGTGGACGATCACGTATTATCTGAACCTGAGCAGGGGTCGGAACAATAGATCTTGCAGAAGATTCAACCGGTGTGAGCACCTTAGCCTGATCAGGTCCCTCACGCCTTGACGAGTCGACCATTGGAAGTTTAGAGGTATTTTGGACCTGAGAACTTGAAGATAGTTGGGGGTGCCTCAAATAACAGAAAAGGCGAGACTGTAAGAGGCTTCGTGGATCAGTAAGATCGGGTTGTTGAGAAAAGCTATCAGATAACGAATAGTCTGCATTTACACCTGAAAAATAAAATATGAGTTCAGCAAGCGTTTAGAGATTATCAGATTTATGGGAAATTGTGCCACAATTAGGATGATATCAAAACCGGTTCCAGGAGAAGTTATGGAGCTAGAAGCTTTCTCAGAACGCTGAGCAGGCCCTCGGATTCTTCCTATGTCAGATACAACAGGGCCAGACATCACAACGTTGCCTTGATTCAAATATTTGGCAGAGTCCAAATCCCCCAGGTCTCCGAAAGTCCCTGAGGAACCTTCCGCCTGAGTAATAGGACGAGCAAAACTTTCGGAGGTCGTTCCAGAAATCACATCGACCCTCAGATCGACCTCATCGACTCTTCTATCACTCCCTCCAGTAATCAAAGATGAAGGTCGACTACTCACATCAAGGATTGGACATTTCTTTATGGCAAAAGACTCACCAGCTAGGTGTTGAGAGTGAATCAGGGTCCTTTTAAGAGATCGTGTAGGATAAATCAGCTGGTACTTGCGGAGATTCTCCTCTTAAAGTAATACCTCTCTGCTCCTTTCTTATTTGTCAACAAAAATTAAAGAATTGAGGAGGGCTTGATCTAAAGTAAGACCCGCAACTGAAGGAATCACTACAAGAATCAGAAAGACCCAAATGAGGAAAAAAGAAGGGGTAAGAATTCTAAAGAGCAAAGGGGCAATTACCTCCTTCTGCCTATCGACCATAGAATTTACAAGGACACCAGACAAAGAAATACTGATCCGGGAACCCCTTAGCAACATCTGTTAGACCTGTGATAATTCTATCGTGCATACTTCCCATAAAAAAGAAAGAAGGACCGTCTACCTCCCTCCTCTTAAAAGTATATAAAGAACAAATATCCGCAAACATGGGTTTCTGCTGCCGGACTTCCATGAAAAGCGTGTATAGCCCAAGCAAAATTTGATATCCACTAGGATGCAGTTGATACGAGGAAATGGCCAGTTGCCGCAAAATGGACTCTTGATAAGAATTAAAGGGGGAATCGCCCTGCTAGACAGCATGTGATAATTGACCGCTACATACCCAGAGGTCGGACATTCGGCCAATTCTCCCTTTTTGGGAAACATGGCTTCGTTCTTTGAAAACCCAAAGCAATTGCACATTTGTAAATACTGATCAAAAGAAAGCATCGATTTACGGCAACCAGACGCCACCCTATCAAAAAGCGAGGTTGAGGATGAATCTAGCCAATAATCAAATCAGAACCAGTAGCCGGGGTAGCCTCAATTGCCCTATCCAGACCCCTCGCTCCCCAGACATGATGAGTTAACTGGGATTAAGATGAATTAGCAGTTAGTTACATGTCAGCATATATAAGTATGTTTAAAGGGAAATTACAAATTGGGTCGCTAGTAATCGAAAGGAAGCAACACTGGATAGATACACCTTCCGAATCAGATCATCGGCCCTATCCGATAAAAAGAATTTACTGGTAATATAAAGGGAGGGTTATAAATTCAAAGGTATGAGAAACGCAGGCTCTGATTAGGTCGGTCATGACTGTTAATCGCACCTGCCAAAAGAATAGTGAGAAGGGAAGAACAGAAGTATCGCTATGATATAAGTCTTTCATTAAACATCCGAAAAGGCATGACGAATTAGGAAATGTCATTTCATAAGCATTTCGGTAAATGACTTGCCAACATGAAAAAGGCTGAAGTTTATCACATAAGTCAAAACTGCCAAAGGATTCTGCGTGAAATCCAAGTACATACCAAATCAAATTAACACTTCTCAAACATCACAACCATGTGTTCCAGCAACTCGACATTGCCAATTGAGAACCTTTTTTTTTACAAAACCAAGAGAAATAACCCATAATCAGAGGTAAAAAGAAGGAAATTCACTTACAAGTGGAATTCAATTCGAAGAAAGAAGCGTTATAGCTAGAAACAAAGCCTGGGAAAACCGTCGACCAAACGACGGTCGAGCAAGACGATCAATCAAGCAAAGAAAATCGAAGCTTCAAGAAGCAACGACAAGGTCTTCTACGATGAAATCACCATTGAAATAAGTTTATTGGAGAAATAAAAAGCGAGAAAATGAAGAGACAATATTTAAGAGGACTAGAAGCACCTTTTTAATGATATGACAGCTCAATTAAAATTTAGTGATCCGGGTTAACGTACCCGGGAAATATCCCACCAAATGTCCAAAGACAAGCAATTGTCGAAATATCCAAATTTTGAAAACGTAAGCTATCTGTGAAGGCGCCTATTTTGCAGAACTTTGAACTTAATCCATCTAGAGCATTCTCACCACGTCAGCTTAGTGTCCGATTACACAAAAAGTGTCTCATCAAGCTCCAGGTGGCATCCCGAAATTCAACTATTCGCACAATAACGAAAAAAATGAGAAATACATCAAGACTCTCGCTCACAGAAAGAAACAGTACCAGTCCGCTACGACAAAACAGTCCCAAATTTTAGCACGACCGACCCCTCAACAAGTCTACTGAACAATGTGCGATCAAATATGTCGAAGCCAGTAATTCCTTACTAAAGGAAATCACAGACTTCGAGGGGCAAGTGTTATTCCCTAAAAAAATCCATACGCACATTGAGTAAAGGATACAGAACGGACATCATCAGGGTCGATCATGCGCAATGATATCCGAGGCACTTAAACAGACAAATATCAAACCAAAGACAAGTCAAGTCAACCAATACGACCGAGGATGATTGCACGATATGTAATGGGAAGTGCGACCCAAAAAGTATAGAGATCGTACATCCTGTAAAGTCGCTCATTGATTCTCGTCAAAAGACCAAGCCTGAGATGGACCCACAATACAAGCGCTTGCAACATCTTATGTGACTATGTCTCCAAACAAAGTTAGACACGAATCGTGACTCAGGTGCGGAAGCCAATGTAACAACCCGCATTCTACGCATCGAAGGATCATAGAATATTTATTTCTTTCACATACGAAGTCGTATGGTCACGTAACTTTAGGAGACGACTATTGGGGTCATTTCCCATGTTCTTGATTTTTGCCGATTTTTAAATGACCGTTTTGCCCTTAGCTGATCTCGTTTCGGCCATAAATTTTGGTTGGTAAGGATTTTTGACCTGAAACCCCTTCCATTCAGTCCAGATGATGGTTTACCATTCCGTAGAGTGGTCACATTAGCCAAACGGACTCACCGTTTGGGAGATATGGCTGAAACAAGGTTTAGAAGGTGAAAAACAGCTTAACCGAGCCTAATTAGGGTGATTAGCAAGAGGGCCCATAACCCATTTCAGGATTAGGGTTATGGGATGGTTGAGATGAGTTAGTAAATCAGTTTTATTTCATTTCCTAGCCGCCACTTACAACCTTTGAACCCTAGCAATGGCCTCCACTTGCTAAAACACCCCAAATCACCTAATCGCTAATTAAGCCAAATCTACATTAAATCAAAGCGGATTAGCACAAAAATCGAGGTAGAGCTGTTGGGGTGTATTGGAATCCGAACCATTTTGTCCAAAAGTTTCAGATCTGAGTTTATTTGTAGCTAGGATGAGTGATTAGCATTGTTTTACACTAATTACAGTTAGTTAGGGTGATTAGTGTTAATTAACGAAATTATACATGTTAAAAATCTGGGAAAATGTTTAGAAATTCTTAAATATTATTTTAGGTCTCTCTTAGAAAATTTGGTTAATTCAGACATGTTTTGCTAATCATATCATTAGTTATGCTTAAACATGATTAAGGGGAAAACATGAGTTTTGGGTATGTTTGATCCGTTTTGACGTATCAATTTGTTGTTTTGCGGTTTGTGGATGATTATACATGTGTTGCTATGACTGTATGTTATGCTTTTTGATTGATTAGAAAAGATAGAATGGTCGAAAACTCCGTCGTGTGGCGTAAAATAGCCGTTGGAAAAGTTGTAGGAATTGAGCAGAGATCGGATCGGACCCCCCTGACTCAATCGTGGAATATGTACAACGAACCGCATTTGAAGGCTCCGAACCGATCTATTTGTGGGACACCCGAACCATTCTGTCTGAAGCTCTTCTACCCGATCTGCTCGCACGTGGAGACCACGACCCGGAGCTATCACGAACCACCTCCTCCAATCCGATGCACCACGAGCTGATGCCTGGAGGAACCACGAACCAATGGAAGGACACGACCCGAATCGGGGTACTATCTCCAACCCCGAACCTATACCACGAGCCCGACCTAAACCGATGGGGTCATCCTGACCCGACCCATATGGAGCAACCCGATCCGAAGCAGGTGATCATGAACTGAACCAAGATGGCCGAACCGATGATGACTGAAGGACCGAACCGATCCGGAGGAGACCAAAATCCAAGATGAAAAGGTAGCCCAAATGAGAGGTTGTAACTCAGGATCCAGATGGGAACCAACGAGCTGACTTCATGATTGGGCTTTGCTGCGGGACATGTGTTAAGGAGTTGTCGACGTCCATAGCTTTGATTCACCTCCGGGAGACGATTGTTAGGCTACAGATTAGTGCAGTGGGGTAGTTATTACTCCATGGGGCAGAGTGATCGTAGCATGGCTATGAGCCATTGTAGTGGAGTCGTCATGACTTCATGAGGCAGAGTGGACATAGCAAGGACTAGTGGCTATGGATCAGTGCATTGGAGTCGCCATGACTCCATGGGGCAGAGTGATCATAGCAAGGATTTGGGTGATCAAAGCGGTAGATATCATATGCTTTACGCACTGAGTAAGAGATGTGAGGATGGTTGCTATGCTTGATTATTTGATATCACTATGACATGCACACCCCACCCCTGTATCTTTACACCATATATTAGTATCACCTTAGAGTATTGTACATCTTTTTGTGCTAACTCTTTGGTTGCAGTTCCATGTTTAGGTATGGTTTAGTATACCTGTTATTATTCTGATTTTCTGCTTATCTCTCGTACCAGAATTTTGTCTGACCCAGAGTTTTATGTATCTTCTTATTACTCTAGGTGCTCTTAAACGGGCAGACTAGAGACAAGTTAGCTGGTTATGCATGAGTAGCTGATCCAGAGACGAGCAGGAGGCTCCCACGTAAGATATATATATATATATATATATACATATATATGTATTCTCCCTGTGTCGCTGATGGTCACTACTTTGGGCATTAGTAGTGTACTCTTCCTTTACTTTGGTTTAGAGATAGCTTGAAAGGTTGTAATAATGATGATGTGAAATATAAGCTGTATTTGAATTTTTCCGCTGCTATTGTGGTTTAGTTTTCAGCTTATGCACTGTCTCGCCTGTTTTATGTCAAGTATGTTATTATTATATTTTATTCCATGCGCTGTGAGACATTCTACAGGTTCCTTGCTAGTTCAAATTCCCTTTTTTCCTTTCTTTGGCGACCATCTCGTGCTGGTTGGGTATCGACACAGCGCACTTTCGTTGGAAATGTTGGTTAGTGCAGGGCAGCCGTCACATTTGGTATCAAACCTCTAGGTTGCGTAGTTAACCTAAGGAAGACACCAGACAGAGATAGTACATATATGAGAGCGCGTATTTGTGATATTTTGGTTTTCAACAGTTATATATATATACACACACACATACACTATGATTATATTTAAGAATGAAGTCGCATTGCATTGGCACCATTGAAGAGATGGTTAATCGTATTCTCCTTACAGATTGAACGATGAGCTGATATACTAGGGGAATGCTCCTGATATGAGGACGATGTTCACTGACTTCATGAGAAAGATGCTTAGACATGTGCAAAGAGCAGTTCCTAATGCTGCAAATGGTGGTGGTGCAGCGGTGCAAGCGCCTAGGCCCGATTTCGCCAAGCTATGCAAGGATTACACTAGTCTTGGCGGGAAGCTGCTCCACGGAACGGAATCGGCTACAGAAGTTTAGGATTGGCTTGATAGCTGTGAGCGCATCTTCGAAGATTTGGATATCGAGGATGCGACGAAGAGCAAGCTAGCATCCCTTCAGCTGCAAGGACGGATGATGAATTGATGGAATGCTTCTAAGGCAGCTACTCCAGAGGATCAAGTTACATGTGATCAGTTTAAGGCCCGATTCAGTGAAAAGTTTATCCCAGCTGCTCAGAAGTCAGAGTTGTTTAGGAAGTTCTTGGAGCTTAAGCAGAATGGTAGAGCAGTCTTGGAGTATATTGCTGAGTTCGATACTTTATCGATGTATGGATTATCTCTTATCGACACTCCTGAGAAGAAGAATGAGAAGTTCATAACAGGCTTAGATCAGTACTTGGAGGAAAGGCTTATAAACCATATCGATGAGACATTTGAAATGATTGTGGGGAAAGCTTTGAGATCAGAGTGTCTATACCCTAAGTCGAAAACTGAGGTTGCATCTGCAGAGGAGCCAAAACCGCAAGCAAGCGGTGGAGGCAAGAATGGTTCTCAGAATAAGAGAAAGCTGAATCAGACCAAGGATGGCTAGAAGAAAAAGAATAAGAAAGATGTTGAGTGCTTTAGCTGTGGCAAGAAGTGCCATTATGCTAAAGAATGTCGAGCAAAGCCTGCGGACAGGAAGTGCTTCAACTACGACCAAGTGGGACATCACAAGGATAAGTGTCCGCAACCCCCTAAAGAAAAGCAGATTGTGAAAGCATATGCTATCAATGTTGTTCCTTCTTTGTCGAATGCCCCGATTGCGATGGAGAAAGGAAAGAATGTCATCATTCAAGGTATGATTTCTGTTTATGATGTTCCTGTTCGAGTATTGTTTGATACCGAAGCTTCCCGTTCCTTCATATCTAGTGACCTGGTAGATAGGTTGGGATTGGAACCCGAGATAGTCGATAGACCTTTAGCGGTGACGAACCCGATTGGTGGTTCAACTAGCCTTAGCATGATTTGTCGTAATGTGGTCTTATCGAGTCATGGATGTATGTTTTCTTGTGATTGCTTTGTTTTGGGCTTTACTGGATTTGACATTATTTTGGGAGTCGACTGACTCCAAAGATACGAGGTGGTGGTAGACTGTGAGGGCTTTTTGGTGACAGTTGGAGGCGATGATGGGCGGAGGGTAGTGTTTGGTGGTCTACCTAGTGATGGGGGTAATGGCTAGTTTTCTAAATTCCCTCGACATCCCGCATGATGAGTTGTCAGATGCGCCCGTGGCTGGCCAGTATCCGGACGTCTTTGAGGAAGTGACCGGACTTCCACCACACCGAGAGATTGAGTTTCAGATTGATTTAGTGAAAGATGCCAGACCTATAGTGATGCCACTTCGTCGTATGGCGCCAAGGGAGCAGCGACAGCTCGGGGTGCAAGTAAGCGATCTTTTGAAGAAGGGATTTATTAAGGGAAGTGTTTCTAAGTGGGGAGAACCAGTTGTGTTTGCTACCAAGGCAGATGGTTCCCTTCGATTATGTATAGACTACCGCGAATTGAATAAGGTGACGAGGAAGAATAAGTATCCTCTACCGTGGATAGATTATTTGTTTGATCATTTAAGTGGCGCGAGAGTGTTCTCCCAGTTAGATCTCGCGATAGGTTTCCATCAGCTTAGGGTGAGCCTAGAGTATAGTTAAGATGGCCTTTCGGACGCCGTCTAGATTATACGAGTGGTTGGTCATGCCATTCGGTTGACAAACGCACTAGCATATTTTGTGGATCTTATGAATAAGGTATTCAGGGATCAATTGAATAAGTTTGTTCTTGTGTTTGTGGATGATATCTTAGTTTATTCGAGGATAGAGGAAGAACACAAGGAACATTTGAGGATAGTGATGGAGGTATTGAGAAAATACCAATTGAAAGCAAAGTTCTCTAAGTGTCAATTCTGGAGGAGGGAAGTGGGATTCTTGGGCCATGTTGTTTTAGAGAATGGTATATCTATGGACCCTGCAAAGGTGACTACGATACAAGATTGGTCTACGCCCAAGAATGCAACAGATGTAAGAAGTTTCTTGGGATTGGCTGGATATTATTGTAAGTTTACCCAAGACTTCTCCAAGATAGCGGCACCGTTGACTCAGTTGAGCAAGAAGAATCAAGCTTTCGTTTGGGACGAAAGGTGTGAAAATGAATTCAAGAGCCTAAAGGAAAAGTTGACGCGTGCACCACTGTTAGTCATTCCTGAAGGGAACGAAGAGATGACGGTATACACAGATGCATGTGGTACCGGACTAGGTGTTGTATTAACGCAAGGAGGTAGGGTTGTAGCTTATGCTAGTCGGCAACTAAAACCACATGAGAAAAGATATCCTTCCCATGATTTGGAGTTGGCAGCGATCGTGTTTGCATTGAAGATGTGGAGACATTATCTCTTGGGAGAAAGATTCGAGTTATTTACTGATCATAAATCGTTAAAGTATCTTTTCTCACAGAAGGATCTAAATCTCCGACAGCAAAGATGGTTAGAATTCTTGGCTTCCTACGATTTTGATATCGCATATACACCAGGAAAGGGCAATGCGATAGCCGATGCATTGAGTAGGAGACATGCCATTTTAGGGGCTATGTTTCTAGAATGGAAGTAACTAGAGTACATCGTTGGGTATGATTTCAGACCAAAGTACGAATTAGATCCAGAAGTATTAGCAAGTTTGACGATCAGACCCACTTTGATTGAGCGGATTGGTTCCAGTCAGAGGAACGATCCTAACCTATTGGAAATCATCTCAAAGTTAGAGATGGGAATCGACGAAGAGATGAACAAGTATGGGCTTGATCGAGATGGATGGCTTAAAAAGAATGGTAGACTAGTTGTGCCCAATGTCGATGGATTGAGAGATGAAGTGCTTAGAGAATGTCATCACTCAAAACTGACTATACATCCTGGTGGTAACAAAATGTATAAAGACATGAAGCAGACCTACTACTGGGAAGGAATGAAAAGAGACGTTGGGAAGTTTATATCCAAATGCATGAACTGTCAGTTGGTTAAAGCTGAGTAAAAGAAACCTAGTGGTTTGTTGCAACCATTAGAAGTTCCAAAACAGAAATGGGAACAAGTCTCAATGGATTTCATTGATTGGTTACCAAGAACTAGATTGGGCCATGATAGCATTTGGGTGATTGTGGACCGATTGACTAAGAGTGCAAGGTTTATACCCGTCAAGTCGAATAGAATGACAGCTAAGTTAGTGGAAATATATATGAAGTGGGTAGTGAGATTTCGTGGAGTACCTAAAAGCATTGTGAGTGACCGAAACCCGTTGTTTACTAGTGGGTTTAGGAAGAGCTTACAAGAGGCTCTAGGGTCAGAATTATATCTCAGTACCGCGTACCATCCTCAAACCGACGGTCAGATAAAGAGGGTGAATCGAGTACTAAAAGATCTCTGAGAGCTTGCATATTGGATTTTGGTGGATCATGGGATGACCATTTGCATCTAGTAGAGTTTGCATATAATAATTGTTATCAGTCCAGTATTTGTATGGCTCCATATGAAGCTTTGTATGGAAGACCGTGCAACTCACCATCATGCTGTTTAGAAAACGGTGAGAAATTTGTGCTTGGGCCAGATGTGATAAGAGAAACCTCAGATAAGATCAAAGTTATCCGACAATGAATGAAGGCTTCCCAAGATAGGCAGAAGAGTTATCCTGATAATAGGAGAAGAGATTTAAAATTCTCCATTGGCGACTTGGTTTTTATCAAGATTTCTCTATTAAAGAGTGTGATACGATTTGGTAGGAGAGGCAAGTTAGCACCAAGATTTGTTGGTCCATTCCCAATCCTCGAGCAAGTTGGGAATTCGGCATATAAAGTTGAATTACCAGAGAAGATGGCAGGATTTCATAATGTATTTCATGTTTCCCAGTTAAGGAAATTCGTGCACGATCTCGATATGACTATTTCACCTGATCAGTTAGATGATATAGAAGTAGAACCCGAGGCGGTTGGGAACCGCAAGCCGATTCGTATTCTCAAGCACGATACGAAGAAGCTTCGAAGGAAAGCGGTGAATCTAGTCAAAGTTCAGTGGGGGCGAGAATGAGAATGATTGTACTGGGGTGACAGAGGAGAGCATTAAGAAGACGTATCCAGAACTCTTTGCCTGGTAAGATTTTAATTGCGAATTAGTTTTCTGCATGCTAGGATAGACTTGTTTGTTTGTTTTTGTATGTTCGATTGTTGTGAATGGTTGGTAGGCATGTGAGATCCTTTGCTTGTTTCTTAGTTAAGGAATTTCGAGGGCGAAATTTCTTGTGGGGGAAAGGGGGGGGGGAGGGGAATGTAACGACCCGCATTCTATGCATTGAAGGATCGTAGAATATTTATTTCTTTCACATACGAAGTCGTATAGTAACGTAACTTTGGGAGACAACTATTGGGATCATTTCCCATGTTTATGACTTTTGCCGATTTTTAAATGACCGTTTTGCCCCTAGATGATCTCATTTCAGCCATAACTTTTGGTTGGTAAGGACTTTTACCTGAAACCACTTCCTTTTGATTCAGATGATGGTTTATCTTTCCTTAGAGTGGTCACATTAGCCAAACGGACTTATTGTTTGGGAGATATGGCTGAAACAAGGTTTAAAAGGTGAAAAACAGCTTAACCGGGCCTAATTCGGGTGATTAGCAAAATGGCCCATAACCTATTTCGGAATTAGGATTATGGGAGGGCTGAGATGAGTTAGTAAATTAGTTTTTCCTAGCCGCCACTTACAACCTTTGAACCCTAGCAATGGCCTCCACTTGCTAAAACACCCCAAATCACCTTTTAATCGCTGATTAAGCCAAATCTACATCAAATCAAAGCGGATTAGCACAAAAATCGAGGTAGAGCTGCTGGAGTGTATTGGAATCCAAACCATTTTGTCCAAAAGTTCCAGATCTGAGTTTATTTGTGGCTAAGGTGAGTGATAAGCATAGTTTTACACTAGTTACAGTTAGTTAGGGTGATTAGTGTTAATTAACGAAATTATACATGTTAAAAATCTGGAAAAATGTTTAGAAATTCTTAAATATTATTTTAGGCCTTCGTTAGAAAATTTGGTTAACTCAGACATGTTTTGCTAATCATATCATTAGTTAGGCTTAAACATGATTAAGGGAAAAACATGGGTTTTGGGTATGTATGATCCGTTTTGACATACAAATTGTTGTTTTGCGGTTTGTTGATGATTATACATGTTGCTATGACTGTATGGTATGCTTTGTGATTGATTAGAAAAGATAGAATGGTCGAAAACGCCATCATGTGGCGTAAAAGGGCCACTGGAAAAGTTGCAGGAATTGAGCAGAGATCGGATCTGATCGGACCTCCCTGACTCACTCGTGGAATATGTATCACGAACTGCATTTGAAGGCTCCGAACCGATCTGCTTGTGGGACACCCGAACCATTCATGTTTGAATCTCTTCAACCCTATCTGCTCGTACTTAGAGGCCACGACCCGGAACTATCACGAACCACCTCCTCTGATCCGATGCACCATGAGCTGATGCCTGAAGGAACCACGAACCAATGGAAGGACACGACCCGGACCGGGGTACTATCTCCAACCCCGAACCTGTACCACGAGCCCGACCCGAACTGATGGGGTCATCCCGACCCGACCCATATGGAGTAACCCGATCCGAAGCAGGTGATCACGAACTGAACCAGGATGGCAGAACCAAACCGATGATGACTGAAGGACCGAACCGACCCGGAGGAGACTAAAACCTGAGATGCAAAGATAGCCCAAATGAGAGGTTGTAACTCAGGATCCAGATGGCAACCAACGAATTAACTTCATGATTGGGCTTTGCTGCGGGACGTGTGCTAAGGAGTTATCGACGTCCATAGCTTTGATTCACCTCCGGGAGACGATTGTTAGGCTACGGATCAGTGCAGTGGGGTAGTTATTACTCCATGAGGCAGAGTGATCGTAGCATGGCTATGAGCCAGTGCAGTGGAGTCGTCATGACTTCATGGGGGCAGAGTGGACATAGCAAGGACTAGTGGCTATGGAACAGTGCAATGGAGTCACCATGACTCCATGGGGCAGAGTGGTCATAGCAAGGATTTGGGTGATCAAAGCGATGGATATCGTATGCTTTACGTACTGAGTGAGAGATGTGAGGATGGTTGCTATGCTTGATTGTTTGATACCACTATGACATGCACACCCCCACATCTTTACACCATATGTTAGCGTCACCTTAGAGTATTGTACATCTTTTTGTGCTAACTCTTTGGTTGCAGGTCCAGGTTCAGGTATGGTTTAGTATACGTGTTATTGTTCTGTTTTGCTGCTTATCGCTTATACCAGACTTTTGTCTGACCCAGAGTTTTATGTCTCTTCTTAATACTCTGGGTGCTTTTAAACGGGTAGACTAGAGACATGTTAGCTGGTTATGCACGAGTAGCTGATCCAGAGACGAGCAGGAGGCTCCCACGTAAGACATATATATATATATATATATATATATATATATATATATATATATATATATATATGTATTCTCCCTGTGTTGCTGATGGTCACTACTTTAGGAATTAGTAGTGTACTCTTCCTTTACTTTAGAGACAGCTTGAAAGGTTGTAATAATGATGATGTGAAACATAAGCTGTATTTGAATTTTTCCGCTACTATTGTGGTTTAGTTTTCAGCTTATGCACTGTCTCGCCTGTTTTATGTCAAGTATGTTATTATTATATTTTATTCCATGCGCTGTGAGACATTCTACAGGTTTCTTGCTAGTTCAAATTCCCTTCTTTCCTTTCTTTGGCGATCGTCCCGTGCTAATTGGACATCGGCGCAACGCACTTTCATTGGAAATATCGGTTGGTGCGGGGCGGCAGTGACAACCAAGGTCGATTGTTCATATTGGGGCATGGCCGCTCAAACACAAAAGCAAAGAAAATCGTCCATTCAACATAGGCGGAAGCGACCTCATAACATAGCCATAAGGACAAACGGTGCCATAAAAAGGCAGCAAAAGGATGAGCGCCCTTAAACTAAGAAGGACGGTCGCACAAGGAACAGGGGAGAGTCAGGTCCAGTCCCGCGTTCCGCTCTTATGAAAGTTTCCAAGTTTCCCAAAGCATTCATTCTCACAGGGACGCCTGCACCTATGGACCCATTCAACTACTAAGGCGGTCACTCCACTTAGTCACTCGCGCATGACAACCAAGTACAGATCTAGACAGCTGGCTACAGCTAGCCGATGGCATGATTGTGATTAATAGAATGAACGGTCTGTAGCATACATAAACGGATTTCAGATCATTTCCCAAGGGAAGTTCACCTATAAATACACCATGGCTGCCAACATAAAGGGGATCGAATCTGGAAAACCAGGAAGTGCTGCTAAATTCTATCCTCAACCACTGATTCGGCCATGGCATCAAGAACAATCTTGTTATCATATAAGACGAAGACATCCTCCTTCTCAACCATTCATCCATCCTTCTTCTGCTCAAATTCTACCATTCTTTTATATAATTCCAAGATTGAAATATATAAACGAGGGTATATTGAGTGAGTATAGAGATGTATGGAAAGAGAGAATTGATGTATTTTGTAATCTTCATTATAAGATTGAAAATCACCTTCACAGTGGATTTAGGCCTAAATGACGGCTGAACCACTATAAATCTCGTCTCTGCATTACCTTTTTCTTGCAGTTTTCTTTTTCAATTGCTGATTAAACACGGTTCCATTTATTTCTTACCAAATTGGTGAAGTACAGTTTAGTACCTTGGGTGTTTAGACCATTTTTGGTGTAAGCAAATATTCAGACAAGGGATCGAAAGATATTACTTATGGCTTTTTGGGGAATGTTTTTCAAAATAGACTTTTTTTCTTTCTTAAAATGCTTCCTTTTAAAACTTTTTTGAAAATAATTTTCAAAGACTTTTATCAAATCTGGTAACCTACATCTTTGATACCAAGTGTGACACCCCACGTCCGTTAATGTCACTTACAAAGGGAATGCATTAAGTTTCGTGAAGTGTTATAGGTAAACAGAAATAGAAATATTACAAGACAGACATAAAATAACAGCGGAACTAAAACTTTATTTATAGTGAAGCATCGTGGTTCAAAAACAGCGCATGTTTGAAATACACATAAACCATTACATCATAAAAACTACTGTATTGTACTTTAAAACATCAGAGTACATGAAAGAAGCAAAATTCCCCAAATAAAATATAGCCATAGCAACAAGGATAGGAGCTTGAGCCATACATCTAAGCAGCTCCAGAAAAATGTAAGCAGAATCACGGTCAAGCCTGAGTATTCCCGCCCTGAGAACCTAAGGGGGGTGGGGGGAAACATAACAAAGAAGAGGAAACAAAAAGGGTCAGACATAAAATCTGGCAAGTCCAGTTACTTTTAGAAAGTAAATAAATAAGTAGCATGACAGGCATGTAAAGTGGATAAGAGAGAGACAACTACATAAAAGGCAGGTACGACAAGATAAACTGGATAGGGTGTATATGCTTCTAATGATTACTCTACACTATTACTAGTATATCCAGAATGAGATGATCCCTTACAATATAAGGTGGTAGACCTAGGCATATGTCCAAATGTACCCTAACTACTACCCTAATCAATCGGCTCCCTAATCCGCGTAGATACTCTGTGCCGGCCCCACCGTAGGATGTATCACGTCTTAAAGTGGCAACCCTTCGCTGATATGCACAACCCCATATCTACAGGTGTCACGGTCATCTTATCCCCCTCTGCCCGGCTCATGCACGCACATGGCCCGATCGGTTTGCGCAGCCCACATCGTCCTCCACGTTTGGATCTCTTACAATCAGTCCAGTAAGCATGCCCCTTCTATGAACTAGTTCAGAGTACATGTTTGATACCTACTCCGGGTTATTGGCTGAAACGGGTTCCACACAATATGATAAAAGCTCTCCCCTTTGTCTTGTATCCCCCACTAAGTTTTCATTGGCCATGTATACCACGAGGTGTCTTTAATTACATAACCCTATCTTTTCTGCAAGTTATGCTTACCCTAAAAGGTGTCTTTAATTACATAACTTTATTATTTCCACCGGTTATGTATACCACTAGGTGTATTTAATTACACAACCTTATCAGGTTATGTTTGTGGGCATATATGTAAATATTACCCACCCCCTCAGATTTACTTAACCCACCCACTGTTCAACCAATTTTACTTAACCATAACTTTAGTTCATATTCATACAATCTCTATGGATTCAACTAGGTTAAGTATTCCAATTTGTTATCATGTCCATTTATGGTTATAATGGGCTAGACCTTCTATATTAGGCCTATAACTTGTGGATGCTAGATATGCCGATCTGGTCCGGGCAGACTTCTTCCATAAGTTGGGCCTAACCTCGTATCTTAGCCTGACTCTTATTTTTGCACTTAAACCCCTCACATTAGATTCAACATTTGCGGTTGCTGGATATGCCGGTCGGGTCTGGGCAGACTTCCACCACAAATGCAATCTAACCTCGTGTCATAAGTGCCATTACAGTTTCTAATTACTGTATTCCTAGGTATGTTAATTATTAATTAATTATACCTATGCCTTTTTAGATGTTCATTCCTCTTTTTCCCCTATTATGTTCATAATTAATTATACGCCCAAATTCATGTTCATAAACATTAAGTTATGCCAAACTTTCCATTTACAAATTATGTCCAAATTTATACCGTTTTTCCCTTCGTTCCCATTTTAACGTATTCACATAATTTAACGTCATGCCTAGGCCAGAAAGTAGCCAGGCTAAAATAAAAGGGGCAGGGTGATAGAAATGATTATTTTAACAAGATTGACATAAACATGTAGTGGCATAATCATATAACGACATAATGACAAGATGGACATATATGAACAGATCTAGTGAACATATGATATTAGAATCAATCTAAACATAATAGGGATGTCATAACTGGCATGATTAGATCTAAATAATAATTTAGATGTCAAACTAATAGTATATCCCATTTAACTGCAATATGATAGGAACAAGGTAGTCTAAATAGTGAAACCAAGGTAGTCTTGTCATGACAATTAGGTGAAAGTTTATATCTAAATCTAAAACATGTCCAACTACTGACAGATCCAAAATAACCACAACATGGTAGGTACCAAATGATCTAAAAAATGAATAAGATCCATAATCAAAACTAGATATGACATAAATAAGGTTAAGATCCAAAATAACCTTAACATGATAGGTACAAAATGATCTAAAAAGAATTAGATCCATAATCAAAACTAGATCTTACATAAATAAGGTTAAGATCCAAAATAACCTTAACATGATAGGTACATAATGGTCTAAAAAGAATTAGATCCATAATCAAAACTAGATTTGACATAAATAAGGTTAAGATCCAAAATAACCTTAACATGATAGGTACAAAATGATCTAAAAAGAATTAGATCCATAATCAAAACTAGATTTGACATGGTAACGGTTAAGATCCACAAATGTGACATGATAAATTAACCATAAGCGAATTAGATCTATAAACGTAGATCTAGCATGATAATGTTTAAGATCCACAAATGTGACATGATAAATTAACCACAAGCGAATTAGATCTATAAAGGTAGATCTAGCACGATAATGTTTAAGATCCACAAATGTGCCATAATAAATTAACCACAAGGGAATTAGATCTATAAAGGTAGATCTAGCATGATAATGTTTAAGATCCACAAATATGACATGAAAAATTAACCACAAGTGAATTAGATCTACAAAGGTAGATCTAGCATGATAATATCTAAGATCCAAGAATGTAATAGATTCATAATTTATAACAAATCCAAATCACAGTCATATCACGTTTACTTTTAATCTTTTAAATCTAAAAATAACTAACTCATAGTTTTTGGATTTTAGAAGATAGAAAAAGAAATTGTTGGTATTGAATCTCAGGTCTATTCTTGAATTACTTGAATCTTTAAATTTGATTTGTAGAAGAAGAAAGGATTAGACTCGGTTTAGGCACTGACAACATTTGGCCTCCATTGTTTTTAGTATGAGAAAATAAGAGAGATGAGGGTATATTTATTGCTGCCAGCCTCCAAAATTCAAATGCCACCTCAAACCTAGGGGGAATCGGACCATGGTCAACACCCGCATGGGTCCGGATGCCCAAAAACCAACACGGGCGCACTTTACAGGTGCGCCAGTGTAAAAATACCTTGGCGCACTTGTCAAATGTGCCAGTTATCCCTGCTTTTATCGTCAAACTTCTATCGTCCGTAACTTCTTCATACGTTATCCGTTTTACGCAAACCAGGTGTCTATCTTGACCAGAATTTCGAGAAGGACGCAATGACATAGTCCATTTCTCTTAATTATGAATATTAAAATTCTTTAATTTATCCTCTCTTAATGTTGTTGAAATACCTGGTGTTACAAAATTGACTTAAATATGGTCTAGAATTTGTTGGATTTTGAATGGACATGGTAGTTATTTTAATTTTAAAATTTGAAACATTTTGAAAATTTGTCAGTTATATGTTGACATACTCTTTTTGTCATGTCGGCATACTATAATGTTATTTTTAAATTTTTTGAAATTTTGAATTCTTTTGAACTCTATTAGTTTTATAGTTTTTCCAGAAACATAAAGATGATTATATCATAAATAAAACTCCATTCATTACTTGATAGAAAGAAAATACATCCAACTAATCGAGACACACTTTAAATATGAGATTCGAAAGAAAATACAATAAAATATATAAAGATAGACTAAACTAGATAGCCTAGTTTTCGGATGATGATGAGGAAGATGAAATTCCTAGCTTTCTTCCTATCTTAACCATGAATTTGGATATTTTGGAAAGTCTCTTGTTAAGATTCTTTTGATTGTTGACGATTTTCACTTGATTTTGAACAATTGTATCTTTGTAAATATGCTTATAAGTTGGATACTCAATACTTTCCATAGAAGCCTCTTCTTCTTCTTCGACTTCCATTGGCTCTTGTTCTTGTTGCATTCGAGCTTGTTTGGCCTCGAATGTCTCATATGGTTTAAAAGTAAAAGGAATTTGCATGAGATGAATGTTTGATGCATCAAACACTTTTCTAGGGACACATTTTTCTCCATGAAGATCAACATTAAAGTATTTGAAAATGCGAGTGAGATAAACACCATAGTAGAGGGTGTTTTCTCTTGTAGATAAATCTATGGGCTTAATTTCATTAAGGATCATTTTGGCCCAATTGATAATATATCCACTTATAATAGCAAAGAGATCCTTTTGGACTTTAAGAGTTGGATTGTTGAAATTTCCAGAACGTGGAGTGATGGCATGTTGAAGGAGAAGGTTGACAATTCTTGTTTTTTGGCGTAAGAAACGATTTATGAAATCCATTGGAGCACCATCTTCGAAAATATCGTGATAGGTTTCCAAATCAGTTTCTTTGATAACAAAAGTTGAAAAATCCAAGCCCACGCTTCTACAATTTAGAATAGTGCCTAAGAGTTCGACATCGAGAACAATTTGAGTGCCTTTGACACTACTCTGAATTTGGTTTTCATTGCCTTCGTAAAATCCGCGATTGAGATTTGCATAGAACATCTTCACGAGTTTGGGATAGCATACTTCATTGTTATCACGAGAGTCAATTAGACTCAACACTTTGTTGTGTTCGAAAAGAGAGACAAGATCATAAGAGGGAAAGTCGCTAAAGATGGCGAAAGAACTCGGGTTAACTTTACCATTTGCTAAATAGTTACATAGGTTTTGATGGCCTCTTTGTCATTATGAAGATAGCCTTTGATGGTTTTGGTTATCTTTAATTTTTGAGATGAACTTGAGGAAGCCATTGAATTGATAATTTTGGAAGAGAATAGATATGAAGAATATAGTTTTGAGTTATGAATGAAAGGTAGAAAGGATATATATATATATATAAAGATTGAATGGATATGAATTAAATGAATATGAATTGAATATGCACAACTTTTCAGATTGAAATGACACCTTTTCAGACCTTGGGAGTTGGTGAAAAGATTGGAGGGAAGTTTGAAAGTATAAACTTTTGAAATTCAAAATTTAAATTTCAAAACTGGTTAGATATGTCGACATATACTTTTCTATATGTCGACATACTTGACCCATTTCAAAGGAAATTGGATTTTTATGATTTGAAGTATATTATCGATTTATATTTCAGGTTTAACGATTTCCTGAAATAATTCTAATCCTAATAAACACTCAAACAATTTTATTTTATTAATTAATTGGTTAATTAATATTATATAATTATTTTGAATTTCAAAATTCTAATTTCAAATTTCAAAAGTTTGTTTTTAAAGTTATAAATTCAAACCAAAACAAACAAACAAACAAACAACGCAACCATTCAACAAAACAAAATTAAAATTTAATTAATGCGTACCTGGTTTTTTGATCCTCTTCTTCAAGATTTTCTGAACTCTGAATAGCCGTAAATATTCGTATTTTCGATTTTTGGTTCTTCATCACTTGATGACGAGTCTGAATCACCTAATGTTGCTGCATATGCTTTCTTTCTTTTCCTTGACGAATTGCTGTTGTCCGTTTGTCGAGTCGATTTGTCTGGATATGGACACATTTTCTTTATATGCCCTAGTTTGTTGCAGTTAAAACATAGACCATCATTAATTTTTGAATTTCCTTGAATATAACTCTTCCTTCTATATCTTAGAAATCTTCTAAAATGATTTGTCATAAGCGTTGTTTCTTCATCGTCTTCACTACTCGAGTCAGAATCATCTGTTGTTGCTCTTAGTGCAATATATTTCTTTTCAGTAGATCTTTTTTCTTTTCTTTTCTGTAATTGGACTTCATAAGACATCAAATTTCAGTTAACACTTCAATCTTCATTTCATACATTATTGGCTTCTTCAATAGCCAAAGTTTTCCGATCCTATTCTGAAGTTAATGAATTTAATATTTTTCTGACTTAATCTGCTTCAGAATAAGTATTTCCAAGTGCTGTTAGCGAATGCACTATTTCTTGAAATCTGCAATACATATCTGAAATAGACTCATTCTCGTTCATTTTGAATAATTCAAACTGATTAACTAACATGGCTATCTTAGCCAGTTTAACTTTACTAGTTCCTTCTTGAGTAACTTGTAAAGTTCTCCAGATTTCATAAGCAGCTTTACATACTGATACTCTATTAAACTCATTCCTATCTAATGAACAAAATAACATATTCATGGCTTTAGAATTTCTCTGTGCAGCAGCCTTTTGTTCATTTGTCCATTGTGCAAATGCAGTTGTGGGTTCAACATTTCCATTTTGTGTACTATTCCATGTGTCTAAACCTATTGACAGTAAATAAATTTTCATTCTACATGTCCACTATGAATAATTACTACCATTAAACAATGGTGGTCTAATAGTGGATTGACCCTTTATAAAAGAACTATTATTGCTACCAGTGTTGGTTGCCATTACCACTATTTTCAAAAATCAGATTATGAACTTTTTGAAAGACCTTGCTCTGATACCAATTGTTAGGGAATACGGAATGGATCGTTAAGGAAAAACAAACACTAGAGGGAGGGGTTTGTGAGAATTTAAACAAAATCTAAAACTTATGTGAACTACAAGATGAATCAAACACCACAAACACAATCATAGATTCAAACATAAATGCAAAATAAACAGAAATAAAGATGCAAAAAAGGGAAGAACACACCGGATTTTATACTGGTTTGAATTGCTCCTACGTCCAGTCCCACATAATGCTGGATTATGCAGAGTTTTATTACTATATCAATAGTCAAATACACCCTCGTTGATTTCATGGCACAAGGGATACCACCGGTTTCTATTTCCCTGATTTCTCGGCTACAAGGAAACACTGATTCCTACTTCCTTGATTTCTCGGGTACGAGGATACCACCCATTCCTCTTTTACTCAACCCAAACAATTACAAACAGCCCTAGAACTCTTCAATAGCACCTGATTCAGAGAGATGAGAAGAGAGTGTAAAGAGAAGAAGTTTGATCAAAACAGAATTATTGGCAGAGTATAAGTGTACAAATCATAAAAATGATTAATAATGATTATATAATGAAAGAGGATGAAAATGGAGAAGAACATATGTTTTAAAATTCGGTTTTAACCCCTTTTTATAATGTGTGAAAGGTTGCAACGTTCTGAAATGTTTCAAATAATGAAAATACACTTCCTTTCAAAATTGAAAAAGTGACAGTTATATGTCGATATGGTGTTTTTGTTATGTCGACATACCCTAGTATATTTTTTAATTTTAAAACATTTTTCAAGTGTTTTGATATAAAAATAATTCTCGAAATTCTTAAATCAAAATATAGTATTGTAAATTAATATTATAAAGTAGAAAATCATATGAAAACATAAATTTATACTATATAAACATATTTATAAAATTATAAGGTTTTAAATTATATAAATATAAAGTATAAAAATATAAATATATAAAATTTAAGTTTGAAAAACAAAGAAGAATAAGAAAGGAAAGAATAGAAAAGGTAGAAAATAAAATAGAGAGGATTGAGGATAGAATTAAAAATCAGAATTTAAAAATTAGAATTTGAATATTGAACCTAGAGTGTATTTAGAGTCTTACAAAATCTAGACTCTATAACTATATTAATCTTGAACTCTTGAATTCTTAAAATCTTGAATACTCATGAGTCTTGAAATTTCTCTAATCTTTGAATCTATGTCATCTTTAAACTGTACAGTCTTCAGTAATATTTCCTGTATATAATTCTTGCATATATATATATTCTATACAAAAAGTGTTAGTATATATTTTATAATCAATGATAATTGAAATAAGGTTGTTGTCATCAAAACTCCATTCTCCAACAGCATCTTTCTCTTCCGACTAGGAACTCCTTTGTCTTTCATGGCCTCCTCTTTCCGTCCAGCGCCTACATCAGCAGGCCTGATTATAGCTCAATCGTCAGGGATAGCCTTGCATGACGAAGGCGATCCTGACTTAGGACTTTATCGATAGAATGCGAGTCAACTGCAATTGTTCGTAGAGCCTCAAGGCATTGTTGATACTCGATGCCGGTGGGCGCCTCAGGATTTCCTACCATGTCAAAACAAAGTCGAACGTAAGACATCAAATCCGCAAACTTTACAGTAAAATGCGGAGTTCAAGAATGCTTACTTCCTTCCAACCATATCATTGCAAATCCAGGAGGACAATGCATGAAGAACCATTCATATTTGTATACTGTTGGCTTGGGCCACGTTCCGACAGAAAACTTAGTGGCGGGCGAAGCTTCCAGGAAATACTGAGACAACGATATATTAGCTCTTCTCTTTAATTAAAACAAGTACCGAATATCTTCCCTGGTAGGTTCTAACTGCAAATACTCCTGGTAGAGAACGTAGGTTCCTAAGAGGGAAGCATATGCATTTAGATGCAGCAGCAACGGTGCAATGCGGAAATAATACAGCATGTCTCGAATAAAATTGCTGGTCGGAGGCACACACCCAGTAATACAAACCTTCCTGTTCAAGGCAATATAACCCTCTGGCAGTGCATGAACCCTACCATCCTCTCTTGGTGTGCGAACGTCATCTAAGGGAATATTAAACCGCAACGCCATTTTCCTAACTGTCGCTGTGTCCATGTACAATGGCACTGAATCCGGTGGATTTTCCAGAATAACAACATCGACCAATGTATCCGGTGCCACCGGTGCGTCCCCCTCAACGATATCTGCATTCTCTACCTCCTCATGTGCAACTGGAAAATGTTGCCTTTCAGTTTGCTTCCCTAGCCCAGATGCTTCTGGCAAGCTTGTCGTTTGAGAAGGGGCGGATCTCCGGAAGTCTCAAGCTTGCTGCCCGTCGAGCTAGAATTGCTAGTTGAATCAGAAGTATGCGACGACGACAAAGAAGTTTCAGATTCCGAAGTCTGTTCTTTCATGGATCTTGTCTACATTGCTAGCTATACTTTAACACACCAGCGTTAGACATCGCAATTGAATAACCTGTACCCCTCGTGTTGGTGCAAACTAACATTTGCGTGCAGTTTTATGCAATTTTAAGATAATACAGTTTACAAGTTGAGAACATGGAGCGTGACGACGACCACAAGGCCTCAAAACCATAATCGTCGTCGTAGTCAGCTAACTCTCCGAGGCTCATGTCAAGTCATGACTATGGCGCAACTGGAATCAGAGAACACCAAAATGGTTCAATAAGTTCGGTCAGAATTCAAGTTTATATGCTCTAATCCTATGTTCCGGGAACGCTCGTCGACCGTAAGACGACCAACATGAGCACGCGATCATTTAGTGTTACGAGACCAACGTAGGTCCTGAAGAGAATAGATGAAAAATAAATGTCCTGAGCAAGAAGTACAACGAGGTATGACGCGAAGCAATCAGGACATTCATGGAATCGCACCCCTTCGGGGTTCGAATGCTCGAACCCCGCTTGGGGTTCAAATGTTGCTCGAGCCCACTTGGGGTTTGAATCTTCGAATCCCTTTCGTGGTTAGAAGATTATAAATCCCCTAGGGTCCGAAGGTTCGAAACCTCTTCGGGGTTCAAAGATCCACATCTTGTGTGGGGTACGAGCTCGCCACCAAGAGCATAGGGCTTCGGCCCTCTTCTCCTCCCTCCGCATCGCGTCTCTCCCTCTGACCATGGTTAAAACACTTCGACCTCCTTGCACCTTCCTTCCCAAATATCCTCTTCCTCTTCCTCCCATCTTAAGCTCCACCATGCTCGCATAGTCCAAGCCAAAGACTCGAAGCACGAAGGCCACAGTGGCCATGATGGAGCTTGCCGAGGAAGGCAAACGGTGGGAATCCCTTTTGAATCCTACCTAGGTTCAGTGTTCGAATTTTTGAATGCAAAGGTTTCAGGGGCAGTGGAAGAAAAAACAATAAGGAGGAGAAGAGAGAAAATGTGGGGGGATCACCTATATATAATAGAAAAGGCCGACCCCCCATATTCCAAGACACGGCTACTCGTATCCCAGTGGGGTACGAAAATTTGTATCCCTATTTGGGATACGAAATTCTCGTACCCTAAGGGATACGAGATATATATAAAAAATGTAATATATATATATATGCACAATGCACGTGTGTATGAATAGTTACGAGCGTGCAAGCATGATGTAATGCGTGTACTTAACGACGTAAACACACTATCACCCCAACAATGACTCATTTACGATTCTACAGTAAGCGAGCTCAACAACTAACATCTATTTTCATAAGTTTATAGGAAAAATCGACGAATCATTAACTACTTCAATCAACACAAAGCACATTATGTCAAGACAAGACGTACTTTGGGGGGCAAATGTTAACCAGCCTTTTGGTCCAGTTCCCAAAAGTATGCTAGGCATGCTCAACTCAATGCATCGCGTGAAGTTAAAGCCTGGAGTGTCGCCAAGGAGTAAAAGAAATGAGCTGAGATGGGGTCATGCAGACAGAAACTGCCGCTCCTCCGAACATCGTCAAACCAATACCTCGAACCCCAAAAAATCACAAGTTCCATTAACCTCGACTCCCCGTGCCCATTCCAGTATTATTGTACCCCAGGGAGGGGTACGAGCTTCCGGGAAATCATGCTACGGGGTCCGAGATTCTAGTGGTTGGCACTATGGGATACGAGATTTCTAGTGTTGTCCCGTATTCCTACCTACTCCCACCTAACCACTCCACTATAAATACCCCTCAAGCTCACACTTTAAAAGGGTTGAAATTTGGTGATTTGACATCTCTTGAGAGCTCCAAGTAGCCTATTTAATTCCATCCATGCGTTAAGGAAGAAGAAGGGCAAAAATATCCTTTTCCTAATATTTTGCATATAACAATTATGACCTCATATAACTTAGAGATGTATGTAAAGGGATGTCATGAGATAGTCTCAACCTTGTAAATCTTCGTTATTAATAATATTCCAACAACTCTTCCAAAGTGGACGTAGGCCTCTCGCGAGACTGAACCACTATAAATCTCTTGTGCTATTTTTTGCTTTCCGCACTTGCATTTCCACGTGAAACTATAATTCTTAAGTAAATAAGAATCTTGGGTGTTTACGACATATTTTGCCGTCAACACTCTTATACACCTACAAATAGACTGGCAAGGCCTATCCTTCAACTCATATTTTCTAAGATGATGCCAAGGCTCTTCCATTTTCTTTCCTTTCCTAATCTTTCAGAAATTAGAAAATTAGCATCATATAATTATGATTCAAGATTTGAAGACAAAGAATGTAGATCTACAATATAAGTGTTCATATTTCTTTTCGACGTGAGGTAAATCCTGTGAATTTGAACTATTTAGGTTTCTTTCTTTCCTTATTGTTTTAGCATTAGATTTGTGAATCCATGGTTATCTTAATATTAGATTCAATTAGAAAGACCACAGAATAGTAGATCTGAATATATTTCAAGGATTGGAAAGCTGTCAGGTGAGTGGATTTAGAATTATACCTTTAAGGTAATGGTATATTTACCGTTTACATTCCCCATGATTATTAACATGTTAAATAATTGTAATATGTGGTAATTTAAATATAATTTATTTTCTAGTATGTTAATAATATTGTCGTTGTACAAATCTATTCCATTAATCTTCTGTTTGGACTATGAATTACTATAATACTAAAATTAGGGAATTTATAATAAATGTGATTATGTTATTGAAATTGTTGTTTAATGACAAATTGGATATATTGTAAACATAATTATAGTTGAAATAATGGAAAATAATATATATGCCTAAATATGTTTGGAAAATTTACAGTGAATTGTAAATGGTAAACGGAAACAGAAATTAACATCTAACTTAGAAAATAGAAACAAAGAAAATTCTTAATAGATCGAGTTAGTTGGATTTTGGGAAAAATAGATATATTTTTCATAACGATAAAATTATTGTAAATGTAGTTGCAAGAAAAGAAAGGGAAAAGAGATTAGTGTGAAATAGGGATTTTTTACCTTATTACACACTAATCAAATAAAAAGATATATGTATGTCCAAGATGAAAATAAAAGAAATTTGCAACTTCATATATTGATTGATGTGAGTTATGAAAATGGATCTTTACATCTTTCTACTAATCAATCTAATGAGGTGTGTGAAATATTTTCCTAAAATAATGAGAAAGTACAAGACGGTAAATAAAAGAAAAGTTACAACAGTAAAAGTTCGGTTACTGATAAAAGAACTAAGGGAAAATATGATGAATAGAGAATATTGTTAATGATATTTTTCGTCAAAACCGGGGATAGGTCTAAGGAAGTGGACCTTAGGATAGAATGAGATTATTTAGTTTCCACAAGCTTGATTTAGTTAACTGTTTCCTAGATATCAAGGTCTTAAGCTCGAAGATTAGTTACTCTTCCCTCAAGGGGTAAGTATCACGCTTGTGAGGCTCAACAACCAACAGTTACCTTGGGATAAGGGTTCCCTAAGCGCGAAGCAAGTTAGAAAGCTAAACGACCTATAGAAGGGTATTTCGGTAATATAGTATAACACAATCAGAAGCATAGTAAAGTACAATATAATATGCAAAAATAGTAAGAACAAACAATTTATAGTGGTTCGGTTTGGACTGAACCTACATCCACTTTAAGGGTTTTGATGATTTTATTCATGGGGGAGATTACATAAGAAATCCCCAAATTCATTTACAAATTAGGGTTAGCTCCCTTAGAAATGAGAGAAAGATTGTGGAATGAGAAAAAGTCCTCCAAAATGAGACCCCTGGTGTTGTATATAACAGTGTCGTATACACAATTATATGATTTTTGTTTGATGATAACAACCAAATATATTTTTATTATTGAATGTGTTTGTAAATACACTGATACAGAAATTTGAACAATCACACAGTATTTTATAAAAATATTTTATTTCAATATCAAAAGTACATCTTTTTACTCCACTATTTGACATATTACATTTCATTCATACAACCCTGTCACTCACTCTATACAACTACACACACAAACACTTTCATACATTGACACTTTTTTGCTGTCTTCTATCGTCCATCTTCTGTCTTCACAGCCTTCAGTCAAATCCTGACTTCATACCTGTCACAAGAAGAACACACAGTAGACTGCAACAAAAATAAAATAAAATAAAAGCAAATAAAAATTTATTTTTAAAATTTTATTTGCCTCAGAATTACAGTGTGTTTCTCATCATTTTTCTAGACTTGGTCCAATGTGCAGGGACAGAAAAACTCGTCTGGATGGCTGCATATACACACGTGTATATGCGTGTGTACTGCCACGCCAATCCAGTATCGCGACTGAGGAGTAGCCAAAAAGACCATCTCAACCCAGTGTACAATCAACAATAGGAAAATCAAATACAAGTCCAAGAAAGAAAGTCAATGCAACATGAATAAAAAAGTGATCAAGTGCAAGGGTCAGACATAATGGTCGAACCAGCAAGCTACATACATGCATGATGGCAGAGGAGTCCACACAGAAATCTCAATGTACAAGTAGTTCGGGTCAAGTATATTTTTTTTAAGTCAAGAAAATCAATGTGGAGTATCTATTCAAACAGCAGCAAGGCTCAAACATAAGAAGTCATATAAGGAAGCAACAAATGTAAGGAACAACTCAGGCTATAGTACAATAGTGATCAATCAAAAATGGTCAAGACAGTTTCAGTCATGGTTGAGCCGCAGATCAACATCAATGGTCGAGCCACAGCTCAACATCAATGGTCGAGCAATCATTCAACTTAAAGGGACAATGAAACTATTACAAATAAATCAAAAGGTGCATGCATGTATATCATGCAAGTGAATGTGCAGTGCAACAGTTTACAATGGACAAGATAGCCAAAGTGTACATGGTGAAGGCATGGCTACAATAGCTGTGTGCCAACCAAGCATAAATTTACATGGTGGCAATTCTTAATAACCGTATGTACATGATGCAAACAACTCAAGATTCAAATATAGTATGAATGGATGGTACAGCTACACTGTGTGTGTCAACATAAGAGTGCAGTGAAAAGTTCAAGTGGATAATAAAAGAGAAGAACACAACATGATGGAACATGAAATCACAGAATCATGTTTTTGGCAAGATTACGTTTCCAGTTTTGCGGCAAATACTCCAGAAAATCAATATGAAGAAGCACAATAGAGATTTCCATATTTCAAGTAAAAGCAGAAAAAAAAAAACAGTTTTGAAATATTCTAAATTCAAGAATACAATCACGGCAACAAACACAAGCAAGTCAACAATTAGCAGGGAGCCATTCAAGTATAGTTGAAACAGTGCACAAAGAACGTTTAAAGTGAACAAGTCTCAGTGCAGAAAACAAGCATAATCAAAGTAGGATCTGTTCTTATAAAAGTATATGAAGCATCAGTTCAAATTTGTTTACAAGGTTTGGACAATCAAGTTTGTTCGAAGCAATACAAAAGGGGTTTCATGAAAAACAAAGCAAGTCACACTCTAATGAATCAGAGTTTAATTCTGGAGAATATATGAAAAATATTAGCAAGGTTTTAAATTCCATGATTCAAACAAACGCATTCTAGAGAATTCGGCAATCACAAGAGTAAACAAGTTCAAATATAGCATCTGTTCAAATATAAGATCATCGAAGATCAAGCATATCAATATCAAAAATCGAATAGTAAAAACCATACCAGAAATCGAGAGAAGCCAGAAACCAAATCAGTTCCTATAAATTCGATCGCAAGAGATACAAGCCGCCAGAGATTGAAGCTAAGGAGAATCGAGCAGTAGAAAACTGAGTTTCATCAATCAGCGATCGCAATTTAGCACCTTCAGAAACCCTAGTTGCTCTAAGCCGCCATTTCCATTTCCAGGAAGAGACAAAGGAGGCTAGGGCTAAATAGTATAAAGCGGTGGAGTGATAAAAAGGGAGCCGCCTTTTTATGTTAAAAGGGGATAACCCTAAATAGTTAAAACCTAGGGTTTCATTTTCTTTTTTTTAGTTTAATTTTTTTTTTATTCCTTAAAGTCAATAACTACTAGTGTGAGTAGTTTGAAAAATCACAACATAAGAGGTCGAGTTGTGTCAAGGTCTTGAGCGTAGGGTTTTAACAGTCGGGAGCGAAGGTCGCAAGTTTACAAGAGTCTGTAAGCGAAGAGATTGTTTAAAATTCCTAGTAGAAACCTTGAATGCAGCAGTAGGCATAGTTTTTGCCGAAGCTGGGTATTTTCTGTGTGTGATCTTTTATTACTGCAATTATTTTAAATATACTTAATTTGCAATAAACCCTATTCACCCTCCCCCCTCTAGGGTTAATTTAGATCCTACAAGTGGTATCAGAGCAGGTATTTTTAACTCTAGAGTCATGAATTTGTCTAACAACGCTTTTTCTGAGGGTCAGTCCATAGCTAGGCCACCCATGTTTAATGGAACTGATTATGCTTATTGGAAAGCTAGGATGAAAATTTACTTAAGTTCAGTTGATTATGATGTATGGGATATCGTTGAAACAGGCTATAAACCTCCAGTTACGATTATCAATGATATTGAAATTCCTAAACCAAAAGATAAGTGGGATGCTAATGATAAAAAATTATTCTCAACTGATGCCAAAGCAATGAATGCTTTAATTTGTGCTCTTGATAAAACTGAATTTAACCGTATATCTCACTGTTCAACTGCACAGGAAATTTGGCATACTTTGGAAGTTACACATGAAGGAACATCTCAGGTCAAGGAATCTCGTCTCGCACTACTCTGCAACGAATATGAAAATTTCACAATGCGAAAAGACGAAGATATAAAAGAGATGTATGGTCGATTCTCCACACTGATTTATAATGCAAGGGCTCTTGGAAAAGTCTACACTGAAGTAGAATTAATACGCAAGATATTGAGAGTACTGCCAATGAATTTCGAAGCCAAAGTAACTGCCATTCAAGAATCAAAAGGTCTAAATAAATTGAAAATAGAAGAATTGATTGGAAATCTGATTGCTTATGAAATGGAGTTAAAAGCCAAAGAAGGACGCGATGATTCAGAATCAAAGAAAAAGACAATTGCTCTAAGCAACACTGTTGAAAGTAACGATGAAGCTGAGAATCCTATCGAAGAGTTGGCCATGGTTCTTAAAAAGTGGACTAACAAAAAATACAAGTCACGAAAGAAGAGTTCAAAATCCAACAAATCCAAGAATTCCGACAATTCAGATGATGAAGTCATATGTTACAACTGCAATAAACCTGGCCATATCAAACCAAATTGCCCATTACTTCAGAAAGACAGAAAGAAGAAGAAGAAAAAGAAAGCTTTTGCAGCTACATGGGACGATGAAGAAGGAGAAGAAGAAGACTCTGACAGTGATAAAGACGAAGCCAATTTATGCCTTATGGCACAGTCAGATCCAGACAGTAGCGAAGATGATTCCACTGAGGTACCAAATTACTCTTATAAAGATTTAATTTTAATGTGTCATAATCTCACCAAAACCGTTGATTCACTTGAACTAAAAATCAAGAAATTAAAATCTGATAGGTTAAAATTGGTCCACGAAAACAATAGGTTAGAAGATGAGCTTGGAAGAACGACAAACCTTGATTGTGAAAACTGCAAGTTATTAAAACAAGAGCAAACAGAATTTAAGGCAAATTTTGAAAAATTAAAACAAGAACACTTGGCTTTAAGAGAAAGTGATGACACAAAAAGAAAGAACTTTATTAACAGATGTACTTCTCTTGTAAATGAAAATGAAGCACTTAAAACCAAAGTAAAAAATCTGGAAATAACATTGAGTAAGTTTTCAAAAGGGGAAAAGTCATTTAGAATGCCGCTTGGAAACCAATTATATGCTAATAATAGAAAAGGATTAGGATTTGGGAAAACATACGTTAATATGAATGATAATGCGAAGGGTGGAAGTGTTTTTCCTAAATGTACAAAATGTGGAAAAATTGGACACAGCTATGAAAAATGTCAAAATAGGAACAATAATAAAAAATTCATACAAATTTGGGTTCCAAAAGGGTTGACGAGTGATTGTAATAGATTTGGATTTAATAAAAACAAACAAATTTGGATTCCAAAAGGATCTGTTGTTCAAAATCAAAATTTGTCAGTTACTAATTTTATTAGACCTATGAGTTTCTCTAGGTCATTCTCTTCTTCTTGTGTGTAGGTATGTTGGCGGGCTAAGGAACAACAAGAATGGTACTTGGATTCAGGTTGTTCCAAACATATGACAGGAGATAAATCAAAGTTCCTTAGCCTTGAAAAATATAAAGGAGGAAGTGTGATAATGGGCGATAACAGAAAATGTAAAATTATCGGTAAAGGTAAAGTAGGTAATAGTACCTTCTCCTTAACTGATGTCTTATATGTTGAAAACTTGCATCATAATCTAATTTCCATAAGCCAACTATGTGACAAAGGAATGAGTGTGATATTTGATAATGAATTCTGCAAAATTATTGAAAAATCCACAAACAATATTGTGTTCACGGGAAAAAGAAAAGGAAATGTTTATACTATTTCATTTGAAGATTTGACTCTCTCACGATGTTTAGTAGCTACGGATGAAGAAGTATTCTTATGGCATAGGAGATTGGGTCACGCTAGTATGAGTCTCTTGGAAAAACTTGAATCAAAAGAATTGGTAAGAGGTCTACCACATCAGAAATATAAAAATAATAAAGTATGTAAATCATGTGCTATGGGAAAATTCAGTCGTTCATCATTTCGTCCCAAAAATGTTGTTAGCACTAATAGGGTACTTGAATTGATTCACATGGATTTATTTGGACCAAATGAAATCGCTAGCTTAAATGGAAAAAGATATTGTTATGTGTTAGTTGATGATTATTCTAGATTTACATGGGTTTATTTTCTAGCCAAAAAATCCGAAACTTTTGATTATTTTTCAAAGTTTGCAAAACTCGTTCAAAATGAAAAAGGTGTTTCAATAAAAACTTTAAGAAGTGATCATGGTGGTGAATTTGAAAATTTGGATTTTGAAAATTTCTGTGAAGAAAATGGTTTTAAACACGAATTTTCTGCTCCTCGAACACCCCAGCAAAATGGGGTAGTCGAAAGGAAAAATCGTACATTACAGGAATTGGCTAGATCTATGTTAAGTGAATATAATTTGCCTTTGACTTTTTGGGCAGAGGCAGTTAATACATCCTGCCATGTAATGAACAGAGTAATGATTAGACCAATACTTAACAAAACATCCTATGAATTGTGGTTTGACAGAAAGCCTAACATTTCATATTTTAGAGTGTTTGGATGCCCTTGTTATCTTCTTAATACAGGTGATCATCTTGGTAAGTTTGAATCAAAGGCTGACGAGGGAATTTTCATGGGTTACTCGTCAAGAAGCAAGGCTTATCGAATTTTCAACAAACGATCAAAAACCATTGTTGAAACCATAAACGTAAAATTTGATGAATCAGATCTGGATACGATGGAAAAAGAGAAAAACGATGAGGAAATTACACATGAGGGTGAAAAAGAAAATAGCAAAGAGAAGACTGGAAGTGATGATCAAACAAAACAAACATTTGAAGTCGAAAAGTTGAAATTCAAAACCAACCATCCTCCAGAATTGGTGATAGGAAATCCAACGGCAGGTATACGAACTCGTTCATCATTTAATAAAGATATCTGTACTTTTTGTATTCACAGTTGTTTCATCTCAGAAATCGAACCTAAAAATGTTGAAATTGCACTTAATGATGAAAGTTGGATTTTAGCGATGCAAGAAGAACTTAATCAATTTGAACGGAATAAAGTTTGGAAATTAGTTCCTAGACCGAATGACTATCCAGTAGTAGGAACTAAATGGGTGTTCAAAAATAAACTTGATGAATCCGGAAATGTAATTAGAAACAAAGCTAGGTTGGTTGCAAAAGGATATAATCAAATTGAAGGCATTGATTTTGATGAAACATTTGCACCAGTCGCTAGGTTAGAAGCCATTAGAATTTTGCTCAGTTTCGCGTGTTATAAAGGTTTCAAACTAAAACAAATGGACGTAAAAAGTGCATTTTTAAATGGAGAATTAAAAGAAGAAGTTTTTGTGGAACAACCCCCCGGTTTTGAAAATTATGAATTTCCAAACCATGTATTCAAACTTGAAAAAGCATTATATGGTCTTAAACAAGCTCCTAGAGCTTGGTACGATTGTTTAAGTGCATATCTTTTGGAAAACGGATTTAAAAAGGGCAGTGCTGACACTACATTGTTTCTATTACATGAAGGTGATGATTTTTTAATTGTCCAAATTTACGTTGATGATATTATATATGGTGCTACTAACAATTGTTTGTGTGAGAAATTTGAAAAAGTCATGCAGGATAAATTCGAAATGAGCTTGGTAGGTGAATTAAAATATTTCCTTGGATTTCAAATTAAACAAAGCTCCAAGGGAATTTTCATATCACAAACAAAATACATTGCTGAATTGCTGAAAAAATTTGGACTAGAAAATGCAAAACCACTCAGAACACCGATGAGTCCTTCAACCAAGCTTGACAAAGACGAGAAAGGAGTTGCAGTTGATCAGAAGAAATATCGTGGAATAATTGGTTCACTTCTTTATCTCACTGCATCTAGGCCTGATATTATGTTTGCTGTTTGTTTATGTGCTCGCTTTCAATCCAACCCAAAAGAATCTCATTTAAAAGCCACAAAAAGAATTTTAAGATATCTTTTGCACACACACAAATTTGGTTTATGGTACCCCGCATGCAATAATTTCAAACTAATCGGATATTCTGATGCTGATTATGCTGGATCTCTTGTTGATAGAAAAAGCACTAGTGGAACTTGTTTTATGCTAGGACACTCGTTAGTCTCATGGTCAAGTCGGAAACAAAATTGTGTTGCTTTATCCACAACTGAGGCTGAATACATTGCTTTGGGAAGTTGTTGTGCACAAATACTATGGATGATGCAAACTCTTTCAGACTTTGGTCTAATTTATAAAAAAGTACCACTAAAATGTGATAGTAAAATTGCTATAGACTTGTCTAATAATCCTGTTCACCATTCACGCACTAAACACATAGATGTGAGACATCATTTTATTAGAGATCACATTTCACGAGAAGATATTTGTATTGAGTTTATTACAACTGACGGTCAACTTGCTGATATCTTTACAAAACCTCTTCCCGAAGATAGATTTTCACGATTACGCTTAGATTTGGGAATTATAGAAATAGATTAATCATTATCCATTAAAAAAAATAATAATAAAATATATATATATATATATATATATATATGTAATAATAAAATAAAATTTCTTAAATGGTTATTCAAAAGTTAAATGATTGATCATTTGAACTATTTTGGAATTCGTTGAAATTATGACAGATCTTGAAATTGTGATGAGTATTGACTATAATATATTTTCATCATAAGGAAATATTTTAAATCTCATGATGATTGGACAGATTTTATAATATTTTTTGAATTAAAGCTTATTTCACGACCATCTTCTATATCTACCATACTTCTGTCACTCATCATGGTTTTATTTAATTTGGGGAGTTCTAATTATTCTTGAAATTTAGAAATAAATAAATAAATAAATAAATAATATCCTTGGTACTCACTCCCATTTAAAAGTCCTCGCGGTTATGCGTGGGTGAAATACCTTAATCTCTATGTGCTTTCATTCTCACTTAAAAGACCTTCGGGCTGTGCATGGATGGAACTCATCAGAGAGGATAAAGTTAAGTTACTACTAACCCCATTTAAAAGACCTTTGGGCTATGTGTGGTTAGAAAGTGCTTAACATATTTTTTAAGCATATTTGAAACCTTTAAATTTTATATTCAAATATTGGACTCTCCTAATTCTATAAAATCCATAGTAAATCCATTCATTCTGAAAGTGAAGTTTGTTTCTGACTCAAAGAATATTATGATTTTTGTTTGATTCAATGAGATTTACGATATATTATCCTCTTGATCCGAATTTATATTTCTAGTCTATATTCATCACTATTTTAATTTATTGTTATTCTTTTGATGATAACAAAAGGGGGAGAATGATCAAGATTTTGATGGATGAGTAAACATTTATAGAATATTTTAAAATTTGGGATTGATTGATTAATTCATTTCAAAATTTTCAAATCTATGTGCATCAATAAGGGAAGCTTAGTTGTAGGGGGAGCATACAAATAGGGGGAGTAACATACCTCACGTTATCAAACACATTCACACATTCAAAATCTTTTATTTGTTTGTCATCATCAAAAGGGGGAGATTGTTGTATATAACAGTGTCGTATACACAATTATATGATTTTTGTTTGATGATAACAACCAAATATATTTTTATTATTGAATGTTTTTGTAAATACACTGATACAGAAATTTGAACAATCACACAGTATTTTATAAAAATATTTTATTTCAATATCAAAAGTACATCTTTTTACTCCACTATTTGACATATTACATTTCATTCATACAACCCTGTCACTCACTCTATACAACTACACACACAAACACTTTCATACATTGACACTTTTTTGCTGTCTTCTATCGTCCATCTTCTGTCTTCACAGCCTTCAGTCAAATCCTGACTTCATACCTGTCACAAGAAGAACACACAGTAGACTGCAACAAAAATAAAATAAAATAAAAGCAAATAAAAATTTATTTTTAAAATTTTATTTGCCTCAGAATTACAGTGTGTTTCTCATCATTTTTCTAGACTTGGTCCAATGTGCAGGGACAGAAAAACTCGTCTGGATGGCTGCATATACACACGTGTATATGCGTGTGTACTGCCACGCCAATCCAGTATCGCGACTGAGGAGTAGCCAAAAAGACCATCTCAACCCAGTGTACAATCAACAATAGGAAAATCAAATACAAGTCCAAGAAAGAAAGTCAATGCAACATGAATAAAAAAGTGATCAAGTGCAAGGGTCAGACATAATGGTCGAACCAGCAAGCTACATACATGCATGATGGCAGAGGAGTCCACACAGAAATCTCAATGTACAAGTAGTTCGGGTCAAGTATATTTTTTTTAAGTCAAGAAAATCAATGTGGAGTATCTATTCAAACAGCAGCAAGGCTCAAACATAAGAAGTCATATAAGGAAGCAGCAAATGTAAGGAACAACTCAGGCTATAGTACAATAGTGATCAATCAAAAATGGTCAAGACAGTTTCAGTCATGGTTGAGCCGCAGATCAACATCAATGGTCGAGCCACAGCTCAACATCAATGGTCGAGCAATCATTCAACTTAAAGGGACAATGAAACTATTACAAATAAATCAAAAGGTGCATGCATGTATATCATGCAAGTGAATGTGCAGTGCAACAGTTTACAATGGACAAGATAGCCAAAGTGTACATGGTGAAGGCATGGCTACAACAGCTGTGTGCCAACCAAGCATAAATTTACATGGTGGCAATTCTTAATAACCGTATGTACATGATGCAAACAACTCAAGATTCAAATATAGTATGAATGGATGGTACAGCTACACTGTGTGTGTCAACATAAGAGTGCAGTGAAAAGTTCAAGTGGATAATAAAAGAGAAGAACACAATATGATGGAACATGAAATCACAGAATCATGTTTTTGGCAAGATTACGTTTCCAGTTTTGCGGCAAATACTCCAGAAAATCAATATGAAGAAGCACAATAGAGATTTCCATATTTCAAGTAAAAGCAGAAAAAAAAAAAACAGTTTTGAAATATTCTAAATTCAAGAATACAATCACGGCAACAAACACAAGCAAGTCAACAATTAGCAGGGAGCCATTCAAGTATAGTTGAAACAGTGCACAAAGAACGTTTAAAGTGAACAAGTCTCAGTGCAGAAAACAAGCATAATCAAAGTAGGATCTGTTCTTATAAAAGTATATGAAGCATCAGTTCAAATTTGTTTACAAGGTTTGGACAATCAAGTTTGTTCGAAGCAATACAAAAGGGGTTTCATGAAAAACAAAGCAAGTCACACTCTAATGAATCAGAGTTTAATTCTGGAGAATATATGAAAAATATTAGCAAGGTTTTAAATTCCATGATTCAAACAAACGCATTCCAGAGAATTCGGCAATCACAAGAGTAAACAAGTTCAAATATAGCATCTGTTCAAATATAAGATCATCGAAGATCAAGCATATCAATATCAAAAATTGAATAGTAAAAACCATACCAGAAATCGAGAGAAGCCAGAAACCAAATCAGTTCCTATAAATTCGATCGTAAGAGATACAAGCCGCCAGAGATTGAAGCTAAGGAGAATCGAGCAGTAGAAAACTGAGTTTCATCAATCAGCGATCGCAATTTAGCACCTTCAGAAACCCTAGTTGCTCTAAGCCGCCATTTCCATTTCCAGGAAGAGACAAAGGAGGCTAGGGCTAAATAGTATAAAGCGGTGGAGTGATAAAAAGGGAGCCGCCTTTTTATGTTAAAAGGGGATAACCCTAAATAGTTAAAACCTAGGGTTTCATTTTCTTTTTTTTAGTTTAATTTTTTTTTTATTCCTTAAAGTCAATAACTACTAGTGTGAGTAGTTTGAAAAATCACAACATAAGAGGTCGAGTTGTGTCAAGGTCTTGAGCGTAGGGTTTTAACAGTCGGGAGCGAAGGTCGCAAGTTTACAAGAGTCTGTAAGCGAAGAGATTGTTTAAAATTCCTAGTAGAAACCTTGAATGCAGCAGTAGGCATAGTTTTTGCCGAAGCTGGGTATTTTCTGTGTGTGATCTTTTATTACTGCAATTATTTTAAATATACTTAATTTGCAATAAACCCTATTCACCCCCCCTCTAGGGTTAATTTAGATCCTACACCTGGGTCTTATTTATAGGCAAAATAGGCCAATTCTGGGGTTAACTCAGTAGAAGTCTCTTTCGGATGCGGATACAAGGTTTGGGCTGCCTTCATGATTTTCGATTCTGGTAGACTAGTTTCGACCGCTCTTTCTCTCAAATAATTATCTTTATGGATGCCTTATTGCCTTCGGTATATCAATCCTTGGCCATCGGGGCTGTCAGCTCCAGTTCAGTCAACATGTCTCTCAGTTTCGGGACTTTATATATGCTTCTATTTTGGCTTTTTCATTTTCTTCCTTTCATGCTTGGCCTTTGGTGTTGGTGCAGGTCGTAAGTTTTAACCGCTACTAGAGCCTTGGGTATGGATATCTCCTCTTTGCCCTGTTTCTAGCCTTTTACTTTGGTTTGTTTGGTTATGATAGCAAGAGCGTGCTTTCAGTATGTCCTTCCGTCGATGCTGAAGCTTCCTCTTAATGTTGGGATCAATACCAAGTGAATTGGTAATGGTAGGCTCTTGTTTTCTTCTACTGGGTTTCAGATCATATGCTTTCAGTAACCTCTTGTGCTTTCTTATGGTTTTAAGTGGTGTACTTTCGGAGTTGTACTTTTGCTAATCCTTCGGTAATGGTACTGTCCCATTGGTATCTCCCTTCCGAATCAGTTCCGATTTTGCGGTCTCTTTTCTTCTTCTACTTTGATGTTATTGTTGTTTATTCCTCTATTCTTCTGTTTCTATGTCGGTCTGGCACCCTTGTGCTTGGGTACTGGACTTGTAGCTCTCGGGCCTTGCTTGCGGTAGCCTCTGGCTTCTGTTCGTGCTTTATTCTAAGAAGTTATGGTTTCGCTGCCCAAAACCCTTTGCCATTTCAACTCTAGAGTCACTGCTTCTTTATATTTGGTCATTGCAAATTTTGGCGTTAACAGTTTGCTCCCCTCATAGTTTAAAGAAGCTTTTGTTCTTTAGGACAAAATCCTATAATTCCCATACTGTATTTCGATAACACAAGATTCATTAGAAATGCTTTGGCATTAGTTCATATAATTCAGAATAGTATGCAAGGAGAAGAATAAACTTTCTTTATGAACTGATTTTGAGAACAAACTTCTCATTATGAACCTAATTATATGCAATATGCAAATTAAAACATGTGTCCATGTGTGATTTTATGGCTTTAACAACTTAACATCCTCTACCAACATCAAATGGTAAACCCAATATTCTTACCTAGGTACTTAGTTAACGAGAATTTATATTGGGAAATGTAAGGTGGCAGACCCAAAGTCTATGTTTGGATATTTCAAACTAGCAAATTAAAAATTCTTTATTGTCAAAGAAATGTGACGGAAGAAGTAATATGACTTGCATAGGGTCTAATGTTTTACATATGATGTGCCTAATATAACTTCGACCATAATTCATTGTAGCAAACAGTAGGGGCAAATATGTCATGAGTTTAGAAAACTCCTGTGTATGAAGTGTGGCAAGATCATAATCCTTGTTGAAAGGCTTTGGATAGGAGGTCTATAGTACCTACTTGTGCACTAATTTAGAAACATCTGTAATTAACAGAAACTGTAAGACTCAAGCTCGAGTAAACAAGAGATCGAAGATCCATATTTGAAATTAGTAGAAGCTCAGAGACCCATACTTAGGTAGGTAGAAACCAGAAATCATATAGAAACCCCAAGACTCATACTCAAGTAAGTTCAATCCAGAAATCTTATAGAAACCCCGAGACTCATACCCGGGTAAGCATAAATCAGAAATTATATAGAAACCCCAAGACTCACACTCGATAAGTACAAACCAGAAATCATATAGAAACCCTAAGACTCACACTCGGGTAAGTACAAATCAGAAATCATATAGAAACCCTGAGACTCACACTCGGTAAGTACAAATCAGAAATCATATAGAAACCCCGAGACTCATACCCATGTAAGTATAAACATGAAATCTTATAGAAACCCAGAGACTCACACTCGGGTAAGTATAAATTAAAAATCATATAGAAATCCCAAGACTCATACTTGGGTAAGTACAAATCAAAAAACGTATGGAAACCCTGAGACTCATACTCCGGTAAGTATAAACCAGAAATCATATAGAAACCCCGAGACTAATACTCGGGAAAGTACAAATCAGAAATCATATAAAAAACCCGAGACTAATACTCGGGTAAGTACAAATCAGAAATGATATAGAAACCCCGAGAGTCATACTCAGGTAAGTACAAACTAGAAATCTTATAGAAACCCGAAGACTCACACTCAGGTAAGTATAAACCAGAAACCATATAGAAACCCCGAAACTCATACTCGGGTAAGTACAAATTAAAAATCATATAGAAACCCCGAGACTCATACTAGGGTAATACAAATCAAAAATCATATAGAAACCCTGAGACTTGTACTCGGGTTAAGTATAAACCAGAAATCTTATAGAAACCCTGAGACTCATACTCGGGTAAGTACAAATCAGAAATCATATGGAAACCCCGAGACTCATACTCAGGTAAGTGGGAAATGTTATAAGTAAAATGCCTTAATGCAAGCATAAAAGAACTTTCTAAAATCTGCTCAAAGATCATTCAATGAGAATATCACAAATTATCCAGCAATTATGCTTGCAAGCAATGTTAAACATCCCATGCATCATCAAGAATAACCGAGCAACCATAATTCATTTTGGGTTTCCTCAAAGTTTTACTCAGAAAAACCTTGCGAGCTAAAAAGTCGTAAATACACCGAGGAATAACTTCTCAAACGCATATGTAGAGGGCTAATTTCGAAATAAATTATCCTATGTTGAACCAAATAGTCATTCGGCGGTAGTTTCGTTTAGTTTCAAACCATGTGACCCTTTAGCAGTAGTTCCGTTCAATTGCTTCATCATTTAACCATTAAGTAGGTAGTACCGTTCAATCGCCCAAAATTTCAATTGGTTGATCGTTCAACAGGTAGTTCAATTTGGTTATTTGAATTCCACAATCATTCAGCGAGAAATTCAGTTAGGTTATTTGGCTATCAACCGTCCAACGAGAAGTTCCGTTTGATTATTTGGTTGTTGGGTATCTAGCACCTAGCCTTATTCCTAACCCTCAGGATATGCAAATGAATGAATGCCCTCTAAGAAAGAGAGACACCGATCCCTGTATGGATAGACACTTAACTAGCCCTACTTAAGGGATAACTCAACTGGCCGGAGATGTAATTATATTTAGGCCCACTTGTAGGGCACTGCATTCCTGGAGATGCAAGCATTGTAGCCCTGCTTGAAAGGCACTCCTTTGTATGAGATGTTGCTTCTCTTCTTGAAAGCTTCTGCTGCTCCCCTCTGGGGGCTTTTTTTTATCGCTCCTCTTCTGGGAGGTTATGTTTGTTGCTTCTCTCTTTGGAAGCTTTGTTTTGATGTAGCTTCTTTCCCTGGAAGCTTTGTTTGATGTAGATTCTTTCATCGGAAGCTTTGTTTCGATGTAGCTTCTTTCCCCAGAAGCTTTGTTTGTTGTGCCCTATCTCCCAAAGGCCTTATCAAATTCGCCCTTCCCTCCGAAGGCTCTGTTGATTTGCTTTTTCTTCCAAAGCTTCATCGATTGCATGCTCCATACCTTTCATAGAAGCATTTATACATTTCAATAAATAAGCCTAGTGATAGTGTTTTATGAAATCTTAAAGTAAAAGAATAAAGGGATCTAAGAGAATCATATTCAGTCTGAAATGGTATTGGATATTTGATCGTTTTCTTTGTCGCATATTTCTTTAGGCAACTTTTATTGGAGCTTGTTGTTGATTGATAAGTTTGTTGTACATCTAGTCATGCGTCACGTTCTTTAGACATTACCATTTGAGCTTTTGTTCCCTCCCATGGGATAAGACTTAAGCATAAAGTGGAAGTGCTTTAAATGCTCCCCATGAAATTTCGTTCCCTCCTGCAGGATAAGTCATAAGCAAAAGGTGATCCCTTTGAGCTTACGCATAAGCTTGAACAAGTTTTGGTTTTTACCTTTAATGACAATTGAACTTTTATTAATATTTTTTTGATTACATGAAAGACAAAACATGAAATAGCTAATGAAAAATGGAATATGAAACAAAAAACTTATTGTTAGATTCTAGTCCCATGTTGCGGTATCTTTAACTATCTCTTCCGCTTGTCATCTTCCGACTTTCTTAAATAGGCTTTTTCTTACTTTTTTGTTTGAATCCTATTTGTCACAATATGACACTGGCTGGTTTGATGCCCTTTTTCCTTATGATAAGAGCAGTAATATTTTCTTCGGTTGAATCTGAAGCTTCTTCCGCCAAAGAATCAGAACTGATTCCTCCCATTTTCTGACCCTGCTGCAAGCTTTTCTTTGTGTTGAGAATCACTTCCATGTGAATGAATTTGTAAGCTCTAGTATAAAAATGATTCTGGATTTCACATCCTTTTCGGATAAGATCTTTCCAAAAAGGTGTGGGTGCGAGTAACCCTGAATACATAGCTATTAGCTTTTCTTTGTCTGTTGCTCATTCCACTTTGAGCGACTTGGTATGAAATCTTTTCAGATAACCATCAAGCGATTCTTCTAGTCCTTGTTTAATAGTGTCTAGATCACAGATGCTAATTACTAGGTCCTCCATAACTGGAATTGCGTGCTAAATGCGGTAGATAGTTGTTTCCAAGTGGTGATGACTAGGCCATGGTAATGTCAGCACCATTTGATAGCTTCTCCACAAAGCGCTGTTAGGAAGATCTTGCAACAGAGGGTTTCAGGTGTGTTGTAAAAATTCATGTAGTTCTGGAAGACACAAAGGTGGTTATCTGGGTCTGTAGTTCCATCATATAAAAGTCGCGGCATATTCATATCAAATGAAGCTTTAGCCATATTTATCTCATTGGAGAAGGCGATCCCTTATAGGTTCCTATTTTATTGTAGCATAAACCTTTCACTTCTTTTCGGACTATCCACTTACCTTAATAATTGATTGCTTCCTTGCATAACCTGACTGTCATGTAGGCTTGGACTGGTCCTAATCCGGCTATTAAGCTCTTGTGATGCCATCTTTCTTTATTCTAGTTCATAAGGTTCTATTTTGGAAGACCTTTTGACTATCTCTTCCTCAATAAATCTTCTTGCCGTATCTATTTGAGAACCTAAGTGCAATATTTCTCATTTGTTGTTTGCCTCTTTAACTGGGTTCGAAGGTTCCCCAGCTTCTACATTCGCCAAGTGGAAGTTCGGAAGCATGCCATCTTATAGAGTGGATGATGCACTGAAATCTTGCTCATGTTTCTTTCTTGTTCTAACCATCTTCAATGGGTATTGGGTGCCTCTTTTTATGATAGGAAGGGAAATAAGGTAAAGGCCTTATGCTAAAAAGGGGATAGTGAGGATGGATGGCTTAAGATAGGGATGAAGGTAGAAGAGATAAAGGTTAATGACAAGGGCAAAAGTATAGGAAATAAGGTTGAAGATTTATGGTTACACTTCTCTTTAATAGCTTGGATCGCTGATGCCTCGAGCATTTGATTGATATTCATAAGCTCTTTACCGAGACTCTTTATCTATAATCTTGCTTCTTCAAAGCCTAGTCCAACTCGGGACGGAACAACACATTAAGAAATGTGGCAATGTTATCCAAAAGGTTAAAGGTAGAAAAGGGGGTCAGAGGCTTAGGCCCTCCTTCTAGCGCTAAATTGTTAATGATATTTTTCGTCAACCCAAAAGATAGGTCTAAAGAAGTGGACCTGAGGATAGAATGAGATTATTTAGTTCCCACAAGCTTGAGTTAGTTCACCATTTGCTAGATATCAAGGTCTTAAGCCCAAAGATTAATTACTCTTCCCTCCAGGTGTAAGTATCATGCTTGTGAGGCTCAACAACCAGTAGTTACCTTGGGATAATGGTTCCCTAAGCGTGAAGCAAGTTAGAAAGCTAAACAACTTGTATAAGGATATTTTGGTAATATTGTGTAACAAAATCGGAAGCATAGTAAAGTACAATATAATATACGGAAATAGTAAGAACACACAATTTATACTGGTTCAGTCCAGATTGAACCTACGTCCACTTTAAGGGCTTTGATGATTTTATTCATGGAGGAGGTTACATAAGAAATCCCCAAATTGATTTACAAATTAGGGTTGGCTCTGTTAGAAATGAGAGCAAGATTGTGGAATGAGAAAAAAAACCCAAAATGAGACCCTTGCGGTCTTAATTATAGGAAAAATAGGTCGCCTTCTGGTGTTAACTCAGCAGAAGCTACTTTCGGATGTAGAAACAAGGTTTCGGTCACCTTCATGACTTCCAGTTCCGATAGAATGGTTTCGGCCGCTCTTTCTCTCAAATAAGTATCTTTTTTGATGCCTTTTTTTTCCTTCGGTATATCAATTCTTGGTCATCGGGGTTGTCGACTCCAGTTCAGTCAACATGTCTCTCGGCTTCGGAACTTTGTATATGCTTCAATTTTGGCATTCTCATTTTCTTCCTTCCATGCTTGGCCTTTGGTGTCGGTGCAAGGTGTCGGTTTTAATCGCTACTAGAGCCATAGGTATGAATATCTCCTCTTTTTCTTATTTCTAGCCTTTTTACTTTGGTCTGTTTGGTTCCAATAGCAAAAGCATGCTTTTGGTATGTCTTTCCATCGATGCTGAAGGTTCCTCTTGATGTTCGTATCAATACCACGTAAATTGGCAATGGTAGGCTCTTGTTTTCTTCTACTGGGTTTCAGATCATATGCCTTCGGTAACCTCTTATGCTTGCTTATGGTTTAAGTGGTGTGCTTTTAGAGTTGTACTTTTGTTAATCCTTCGGCGATAGTACTGCCCTGTCGGTATCTCCCTTTCACATCGGTTCCAATTTTGCTGTCTCTTTTCTTCTGCTTTGACGTTATCATTGTTTCTTCCTCTATTCTATATTTGTGTCAGTCCTACACCCTTTTGCTTGTGTACCAGATTTGCAGCTCTCGAGCCTTGCTTGTGGTATCCCCTGGCTTCCGTTCATGCTTTATTCTAAGAAGTTCAAGTTTCGCTACTCGAAACCCTTTGTCGTTTCAACTATGGAGTCACTGCTTCTCTATATTTGGCTAGTGCAAATTTTGGTGCTAACAAATATAACCTATTTTAATTAATATAAGAATGAAAATGTAATATAATAGGTAGGATTGTTCAAGGGGTAAGTGGAATTATAACATGGGTTATAATAAATGAAAAAGAGAACTTATCAATAAACCTTAGTTAAAAGAACAAAGTTAATAAGTATACAACAATAGGAAGTTGTGATAACAGTGTAAGACAAGGTTATGATTAAATAAGAAAGAAGAAAGTAGGTTTATTATTGTAGACTTATAACTGAAAGTGTTAAGTCTAATAAACGTAATAAATAATAAGCAGAAGACCGCACCGACAGCATAAGGCTAAATAAAGAAAATACGCAGCCACTTGTGAGCTAACGAAACTTATAACTAGAATAAAAAGTGAATATATGGATAAATAAGTTAATTAGCAATCCGATAACATAAAGCAAGCGTGTGATTAAAAGATTAGACGTTGGACCTAATAACACGTTAGCGTGATGTGCTTGGACCAGTTCGCACGTACGAAGGTGAAGAACCAACAAGGCATATCATAATGGTGTTTGGAGACACGAGAGACACACATCCATTTGTTTATTCTACCTGATTATTCTGTAGGACGTGGTAGGGTACCCCACGGTGTTCCTCTGTGCGGTAGATGCTCAGGATGTACATGTGGGGGTTGGGTCTGTACGGTACTACCCATTGAGTATACCTTGACTGCAACTGTAAGTTAGTAGTCATAAGGCTGTAGCAGATGGCGTTGGTGATTTAGGGGTTTGTGTGACGACCCGCCCCGCACCAACCGGCATTTACTCCAAAAGTGCGCTGTACACATGTCCAGTTAGCACGGAACGGGTCGTGTGAAGGAAAGGGAAGAAGGAAATGAACATACAAAGAACCTGTAGAATGTCTCACAGCGCATGGAGTAAAATATAATAACAAAATACTTGACATAAAACAGGTGAGACAGTGTATAAGATGATAACTAAAACCAACATCAACGCCAGAGCAGCGGAAATCCATATACAGCTTATTACAACTTTTCAAATTTACTGTCTCTAACAAAAGAAAGCTAAAGTAGAAGATGCACCACCAATGCCCAAGCAGTGATCTTCAACAACACAGGGAGAATACTATATATATATTACGTGGAAGCCTCCTGCTCGTCTCCGGATCACCTACCCGTGCATCACCAGCTAACCTGTCTCTAGTCTGCTCGTGTGAGCACCCAGAGTAATAAGAGGAGACATAAAACTCTGGGTCAGACATAAAGCCTGGTATGAGCGATAAGCATCTAAACAGAATAATAACAGGTATACTAAACCATACCTGAACCTGGACCTGCAACCAAAGAGTTAGTACCACATACCGTACAATACTCTAAGGTGCCATAATAAATAGTGTAAGAATACGGGGGTGGGGTGTGCATGTCAATATGATAGCAAATAAATCATCCATAGCAATCATCCTCACATCTCTCACTCAGTGCGTAAAGCATACGGTATCTACCACTTTGGAACACTAGACAAATTGAGGTAACGACGAATCCCGACTTGTAGAAACCCTGCTGTGACCAAGCTAAACACATGGAGTCATGACCAAACATTTCAATGACCCACTTCATTGGTCGTAGCCCCTTGGTTCTACCGATGCCATAATGGCCTTGAATCCGCCTTCATACCTCCTACCATAGTGGTCCAAAGCTATAGACACCGATAACCCCTTGGCACGCGTCCCGCAGCAAAGCCCAACCATGAAGCGAACTCATTGATTCCCATCTAAATCTTGAGCTCTAACTTCCCATTTGGACTTTCTTTACATCTCGGGTTTGGTCGAATTGGAGTGGGTCTTCAGAAGAGTTGTCGCGCAGTAGCAGCCCTAGAATTCGGTTCGGTTCGGTAGTCATTACCCTCGTCGGTTCGGTTCGGTAGTCATTACCCTCGTCGGTTCGGTTCGGTAGTCGTTACCCTCCTTCCTTGTCATCTTTCCATTCGGTTCGGGTGCCCCCCTGGTTCGGTTCGGTACACCGACCCGATCCCATCTTTTGTCCTAGCCTCTACTTTCCCCGTTCCGACCCTATGCTCCTCATCTTCATCCCATCCGGTGCTCCAGTCTGATCCGATCTGGCCCCCATTGTTCTTCCGATCCGATCCCCCTTTTCCACTCCAATTCTAAGTAAACGGCCTTCCTTCTCGCCAAGCCTCCTCCAGTGACAAGTTCCAATCCAGTTCGAATTCCCTTGGTCAGTTCACAAATCCGATCCGACCCCTACTCCGATCCGATCCGGTTCGGAACCTGCACATTTCTGCAACTTTCCAGCGAGCTTCCTACGCCATTCGACGGCATTTTCGACCAATCTAACTATTCTAATCAATCACAAAACATACCATAGAGTCATAGCAACATGTAAGAGCAACCACAAACACCAATCAACAATTCAAATGAATCAAAATGGATCAAAAGTGGCTAAACCCCCACATTTTCCCATAACCTCTCTTAATCATGTTTAAGCACATACTTAGTAAAACTTAATCAAATCGTCTAAATTTTCTAACAGAGGCATGAAATATTATTTAAGAATTTCTAAACATTTTTCCAGAATTTATTAGTGTATAAATTCGCTAATCTTCACTAATTACCCTTAATTAACTGTAATTAATGTCAAAACGATGCTATCACTCACCTTGGCCACAAAATAAAACACCAAATCCGAAATACTCTCTGTTTGGGTCGAATTCCTATGTATAGCAGCAGCTCCAACCTTGCTTTGTTGCTATTTGGCCTTGCTTTGATGTAGTTTAGGTTTAATCTTCACTAAAAATGTGTTTTGGAGTGGTTTTAGAGGATGGAAGCCATTACTAGGGTCTCAAGAAGGTTTGTGGCGGCTCAAAACTGAAATGAAAGTGATTTCCTAACCCTTATCAGTCCTCCTATACCTCTAAATCCGAAATTCCCCTCTGGGCCTAGCTGCTAATCACCCGGTTAAGCCCAATTAAGCTGTTTTTCACCATCTGAAACTTGTTTCAGCCATATCTCCCAAATGGTGAGTCCGTTTGGCTAATGTGACCACTCTACGGAATTGTAAACCATCATCCGGAGCCAATGGAAGTGGTTCCAGGTCAAAATTCCTTTCCAGTCAAAAGTTATGGCCAAAACAGTGCCAACTAGGGGTAAAATGGTCATTTAAAAATCGGGAAAAATTATGAACATGGGAAATGACCACAATAGTCGTCTCCCAAAGTTACATGACCATACGACTTCGTATGTGAAAGAAATAAATATCCTACGATCCTATGATGCGTAGAATACGGGTCGTTACAGTTTGCCTCGAAGAGGCAGGTCAGGACTGTGATGAACCGGGAGATTTTCGACCCTGAAAATCGATATAAATACCATGTTAACTCTTAAAGTAACAAAAATTTCGGATCATCAATAGAAAGAAGTTAAAGGAAGAGAAATTCAAAGAAATACAGTTAGAATAGAAGAAGAACATAAATACAACATAAGAGTAAACACGAATCTCACAACGGAACGAATAAAATATATTATATAACATAACTTTTGAATTACAAATTATAACTGTATATACATACCATTATTAGAGTACAACACTTACACCACAGCGGAAATAAATAATAACTTTAAAATGATGAAGCCTCCTGCTCCAAGCTCTTTCAAGTGTATCTATAAAATAGCTACTACTTGACTTCCCATACTAATTTGGGCACCCATGAGTTTAGGGTAAAACAAAATCAAAATAAACTCGGGGTTAGTCACCAGACTGATGTGAGTAAACTCCAACCACTTGATATAAGCTTTTAAAAATCCTTTTAAAAGAATAATCGTAGGACCGATCCACATATAAATACGGAAGGTTTTTACCTTACGATAACCCAAAATATTCTATGAATCAATATTTTTATGATATTATAATAGTGTCTAAATCAAATAAATAACAATATAGCAGAACGCTTGCATCTCACGCTTCACATACATATTATACAATCAAAAACGCAGGGCACTTGTTGGAGAATGGATTTCCAACTATGACAAGGTATGGAACCACCTTCCGCTAGTGTATCTCTTGAGAGGAATACACCGAGGTTCAACAAGAACATCCTGCAACCCAAGTAACACATGATCGGCCAATCACTTCCTTTGAGTGTATCGAATGTATTATCACTAACGATTGGGATCAACAACCATTCCGAGGAATACAACAGCGACAGATTAAAGAATCAATTGAATTTTTCTCTAGATCAGGTGACAATACACCCTAATTGGGAGTGACCCACTTAGCCGTGCTACCTGCCCGATTTTTTTCATTTTCGGGTTGTGATGTTTGAGGCCATAATTACCTTTTTAATACCACAATATCATTCACTTGGAATGCCACATTGTCAAACCGGCCAAATCATTAATTGATTTCCCAAAATATTACGGGAATAAAGATAGAGAAATGATTTCCTCCGCCACTAATGTAAATACGCTTGAAAAGATCAATGGAGATGATCTGTAAGGCATACTCTGTAAGACATTTGTCTATACAAATTGTCTTAAGACTGGACAAACTGAAGGCACCATCCCATCAATCCAACTTAGGCAATTTCTACCAAATAACGAAATAGCCCTTGTACTTTACTCCTTCTTCAGTTATCTTTAACATATTTGATTTGCGGCTCTTATGCCCATACAGAGTGGTTTTTAGATAATAAACCTGATCCCAGACTCTCCGTATTGACAACGAAAATATAAAATGGGCTAACACTTTATAATTGGTTATTTAACTATCAAAGGAAACATCCATACAACCAACGATCCTATTTCCAAATGGAAATTCTATTGATCAAACATCATTCGATACCGAGCCCTTTAAATTAATTTTCTCATTAATTTATTCATTTCACAGTTTCCCATCTTCCATATCTTATATCTTTTCCTAGATATTTCTCAAAACCCATTTGGTCTCTCACATTCTTGGAAACAAATTCCATCTATCATAACTATTTATTTTCTATATTCTAAAAAAATCTCTTAATAACATCGGGAAACATTTCCATATATTCACAAATTCTTATTTTCTATAATTAGAAAATATACATTATTAGTTACTGGAAAACATTTCCATATACTCATATTTTTATATTTCCATATATTTATATTTCATATTGATGCGAAAACTAAAAATGGCACATGACCACAAAAATAAATCCAATTGACGTAAAACTAAAAATCTAGCAATAATTAATCACTACGGATCTAATAAAATTAGTTCCATCGAAAATGGAGATCGTTTGAAAATTGGCTATTCTATAATTCCATATAAAATCGATATACGATAAATCGATTCCAAAATAAACTAATATATTAATAGTAAAATATCATTATCTTATATATTTAAATATAATATATATAACTTCAAAATAATCTAATTTGGATTTCAACTCGATATTTCCATTTTTAAGTTAAAATTATATCCAATTCGGTTAAAAATCGATTTGTTTTATTAAATAAATCGTTATAATTTAAAAATGATTCCATGGCGGCTTGCTGAAAATTTGAATTGGACATACCTCACAATCTATAAGACAAAATCTTGATTTTTCACTTCCATTAGAAAAATATAGTTTAATAGATTCAATGTTTCTTGTTTAAAGAAATCCGACTTAAAACGAATCCTGTACAATCAATTAAAGTTAAAAATGTAATATTACGAACTACCGCGACGTTACGAGCTCGATCTAAATTAAATTATAAATTATACGTTCAAACATTGTTTAATAAATAATTTGTTATTATAACACAAATTTATACTCAATTAAATCTCTCATATTTTCCAATTCACACAACATTGCAAATTCAACTATTTCCTACTTTTAACGATTTAACACCCGGATTATGAGATATAAGACACGTGTTCACGGGATTTGACACCATCGTGACTCAGAGTTATCGGAATATGTTTTGAGACCTGTAAATCTAAACTAGACTGCCTTCCCCTGGGTTTAAGAATCTTAACTCTAATGATTAATTATTTTATTCCCAAGGGATGGATATCATACGTATCGTGCGAGGGTATCCCTAATTGGCTTTTAGGGAGGTTATTTAGCTTATTAATGCTAAGATTTGTGAAATTGATAGCCCCCCAAGTCATGAAGATGGCGCAATGTACTGTAATAATAAAAAAGTTGGCTAACACTTCCCCCCACCTCAGGGAAGAAGGTAATATGATGTTCATTAACTTCAATGATCATTCTGCATTTGACCAACAATAGAGAGAGGTTGGAATCACATCGAAGTTCAAGTTACGAACCCACAGATGACCTCCTTTTTTCAAGGGTCAAGAAATATTAGGATTAACGTGAGAGTGTTGATCAATCATGGAAAACCCATGAGGCGAAGGGAAAGAGACTCAGTATTTTTACAGAGTTCCTTCTCCATTGCTAGGGCATCCCGATTGATCTTCTCATCAGTAAAGTTAGTGTTAACTCCTTATTTCATCATTATGGCACACAAAGATTATCATATCGCGAGATGCTTAAGACCCGAAAATTTTCCATTCATAAATTGTAGATGTATTACAAGAATTGACGATTTTCTCCTCCTTAGGAGAGAATAAATGATTTGAAGAACAAAAAGTTTGTCCCTCCATATGTGACTCCAAGGGTCCTATTTATAGAGAATCCGATGTCCTTTCGTTGTTAGACTATTGGGCCTGCACGAGCCTCTATTGGCCGCTTTTTCTCCTGGTCTCGGGCGTCTGACTCTCGGTTGTCCTTGTGGTGCCGATTACGGTTTTTGAAGTGAGGGTTCTGGACGACTTGGGCTTCCCCGAGACCAACTTGGGTTTGTTGTCGTGGCGGTTTGCAGACAATGTTTGAACCTCTGATAGCAGATTTCGGTATTGCCTCTCAGACGTAAGCTTCCGGTTGTAGGCCTTCGGCTTTATCGTGAGTACTTAGAGGTGCCTGTCCTCATGATGTACGTAGATACTTGCCGGTTTGAAACCGTTGCTGGTTTAGGTACTAGGTGGATTAGTATGGGTAGCCTATATCCCTGCGTGGGTCTTGGTTGAACCTTTCGGTATAACTTTTGAGACGGTTTGGTTTTCTGGAAGGTGGCTTCCGGTGATATTTTTGTTACTTGTGAAGGTATCCCTTCATTGTACATAAAGTCGATTCTCAGAATTCGGCCTTGGACAATCTTTATGTATTGGTCTGATATTCCTCTTCCTCTGCTGTGTCGGTGTTAAGTGGGTTGATCCCATACTCCTTCAGGGTTTCGCTAATTGGAGCATGTGCTTCCCTCTTTCCTGATCCTTGTCTTAGGTTATTTTTCGTCATGGAACCATCCTTTGGGTAGTCCCCGTCGGATGGACCCTGCCGGCTGAACTTTGCTTTCATTCCGAAGATCTTAAGTTCTTTTGTTCCTGAGGGGTGCTGTTCTATGTTGCTCTTGGGTCCTTTCTTCCATGCTTATATTCATTCAACATCCCTTCACTGCTATTTTATACTAAGATGGTTTTGGTAGTAACATTTGCCCCCTAGTGAAGGGGTGTCTTCAACTTTCAAAGTCATGCTTCTCTTTCCAAGCTCACTTCTATTTATTTGGTAGTTGTCCCTCAATGCTAGATTACGTCATGGACCTTGGTAAAGAGATTCATTTTCATCGTTTGTGAAGAAATGAACAAAACCAAACTCGGGCATTGATATAAATGGAAGAGTGGGGTCTCTTCCAGTAATATCGACGAGTTGTATTCACCCAGATTCGGGTACTTGAAGATTAAAGACCGGGAAACCCTTCCTGTACCAATAAAGAGCCGAATCCACCCATATTTGAGTATTTAAAGATTGAAGACCGAGAAACCCTTCCGGTAATAATGAAGAGCCGAATCCACCTAGATTCGGGTATTTAAAGATTGAAGACCGGGAAACCCTTTCGGTAATAATGAAGAACCAAATCCACCTAGATTCGGTAAAAGATTGAAGGCCGGGAAACCCTTTTGGTAATAACGAAGAGCCGAATCCATCCAGATTCGGGTATTTAATGGTTGAAGACCGGGAAACCCTTCCGGTAATAATGAAAAGTCGAATCCACCCAGATCTGGGTATTTAAAGATTGGAGACCAGGAAACCCTTCCGGTAATAATGAAGAGCCAAATCCACCCAGATTCGGGTATCGATATATAGAAGAACAGCACCCCCTCCGGTAATTTGTGAAGCGCCGAATCGACTCGGATTCGGGTATTAATAATTGAAGACCGGAACCCACTCTGGTATTTGTGAAGCGCCGGATCGACTAAGAATGGGTATTAATAATAGAAGACCAGAACCCCCTCTGGTATTTGTTGTTTCGGTGAACTCCCTCTGGTATTTGTTGTTTTGGTATCCCTTTTGGATTCTATCGATGAAGCAGAGGTTGTACGTGCTTCTTGCGCCTCTCCTTGGGCTTTTGATGTTAAAGCAGAGGATGTACGTGCTTTATTGGCCACTCTCTAGGTTTGTGCATCCGGAGCGCTTGGCTAGCTTATCCACAAGCAGGGCCCAGGGACTTACCCGACCTTCCTCCAGGAGGCGCCTTACCCTGACCGTTGTAGGCGATGATAAAATCTAGAGACTTAGACGGGGCCATTATAGACATAGAACTAAGGTTTTCTCTTTTGACACTCTATGCGGACCATCGTAGGTTCTGATACAGGCTTATACACCACCCTCTCCATGGGGTGCCCTATCCTGAACATCGTAGGCGATTATAGGGGTTTGCGTCCCCTTCTATAGGTAATGCAGAACATAAGCAAAGGTAGGACGTGCTCTTCTACGAGCAAAGGTAGGACGTGCTTAGTTCTAGCAGAGGTAGGGCGTACTCTTCTGCGAGCAGAGGCAGGGCGTGCTAAAGTTAGATGCACCACCACGACCATTTTTGGTGTGAAACGGAGGCTTACGCTTTTGATGCTTTAACCCTACCCTCTCTGATTTGGGCAAGGAGAAAGACTAAAACATCATCCTCCTTGGGGGGATGCCTTGCCCTGGCCAATTTGGCGATGACGAGGAATTTAATCCTTTTTTTAGCTCGACCCCTTTTGGGTCTCTCTTGAGCCATTGAAAGGGATTCCATGACCTTAGCTATGTAACTATCTTTGGGGGAAGATCTTGTTTCTTATTCTTTTGCCGTCGAGAAATATGGTCTTAAATGTTCCGAGTTCCATGTTCCCAGAACAAGATTATCGTTGTGCCTGCATAGCCGGTATGTTCCGGGTGTAACTTCTTGATGGATGATTAGGGGTCCTTCCCAATTTGGACCGACAGGGCCATCCGCTGGGTTCTTAGTGTCAGCCATCACTCTTCATAGCACTAATTTGCCTTTAACGAAGGTTCTTCCTTTGACTTTGGAATTGTAGTATTTCATAATCCTTCTTTGATATTCAGTGGTTCTGATTGCAGCCTCATCCCTTAGTCCTTATATTAAGTCTAGTGATTCCTTCCTTAACTCTTGGTTGGGGTCGTACGCATATGCTATCCTCCTATGTGATGGGATTTCAACCTCAACTAGAAGCATAGCTTCACATCCTTATGTTAAGGAGAAGGGGGTATGCCTGTGGCTAATTTGGTAGAGGTTCTGTATGCCCAAAGCAATAAAGGAAGCACTTCTGCCCTATTTCCCTTGGCTTGATTTAGGCTTTTCTTAAGGATTGTCTTAATGGTCTTGTTGGCAGCTTCCACAGCTCCGTTTGCTTTCGTATGGGCTACTGAGGAGAAACTCTTGATGATTCCATTTTTCTCGCAGAATCGGGTGAACTCTTCACTTTCGAATTATGTTCCGTTATCCGATATGATTTTATGAGGAATTCCGAAATGGGTAACGATATTTTTTATTATGAATCTTAATATCTTTTTGGATGTGATTGTCGAAAGGGGTTCTGCCTCCACCCACTTAGTGAAGTAGTCGATAGCTACTGCAGCATATTTAGCTCCACCTTTGGCGAGTGGTAAGGGCCCAATTAAGTCTATTCCCCATACATCAAATGACCAGGGGTTGATATAGTGGTTAGTTCACTAGGAGGAAGCCATGGCACCTTTGAGTACTTCTGACATTTATCACATCTCTTGACGTATTCAACCGCTTGGCTAACCATCTGCGACCAATTATAACCTTGTCGCATGACCCTTTTGGCCAGTTTAACTCCACTGAAATGGTCCCCACACCATCCTTCATGAGCTTCTTTTAACAAACCAAGTCCATCTTCAGAATTTACACACCCCAAGTAAGGAAGTGAATGTCCCTTTTTGTAAAGTACGTTCTTTACAATCACAAATGTAGGGGCTTGGTGTTTTATCCTTCTCGCCTTTTGCTTGCTATGGGGCAAGGTTCCTCTCAAGAGATAGTCTACTATGGGAATCATTTATGTAGTCTCTTGTTGGTGATTTGTTTCTGTTATGTGGGGGGGGGTTCCCTTTCGAAGTTTCTTTCTTGGTTTTATTTGTCTCCCCTTTTTGAGGCTTGGGATCTGGTTAAGACTTATAACTCTTTCCCCAATTCCAATTCTTCTTGTTTGATGCTGGGCATTTCCTGATATCCCACCGGCACTATTCGAGTTTCGGGGCCCCCCGGGAGCTGACCAATTTGGCTAGCGAATCCGCTTGGGCATTCTCCCCGCGGGGTATCTGATGAACTGAGAAGTCCTATAATAGGGAAAGCATCTTCAGTATCCTCTTCATGTATAGGATCAGCTCTTATCCTAGGTTTTGATATGTCTTTTTTATTTGGTTTACCATTAATTGTAAGTCACTAAAGATTTCTATCCGCCGTATCTTCAACTGTAGTGCTAGATTCAAACCAGCTATCATTGATTCATATTCGGCCATGTTGTTGGTTGTTGGAAACCCTAACTTCATTACATAGCACAAGCGGTGTCCATTAGGGGTAATTATAACATAACCTGCCCCTGCTCCCTGCTCGTTGGAGGCTCCATCTACAAAGAGCTACCATTCGGTCTTTAATTCGTTTTCTTTAGCTGATTGTTCTAAAATGAAGTTCATGCACTCGTTCACGAAGTCTCTCAATCTCGTATTGGCTAAGCTCGACACTCCATTTAATTAGCTCCCCCAGGTTTCCGGTTTGCTGAACACTTGCTTGAGCGGAAAGTTAGTTAAAACTCTAATAGGGTGAGACTGGGAAAAACCTCTAAGCTTTCGGGCGGTAAGGATTAAGCATATGCTAATTTCTCTATAACAGGGTATCGGGTTTCTACGTCCTTTAGCCTTCGGCTAATGTAGTAGATGGGATGCTGAGTCCCATTATTCTCTCTTATCAGGACTGAGCTCACTGCGTGTTCCAAAATAGCCGTATATAGGTATAGATTGTCTCCCCTCTCGGGACTGGATAAAATTGGAGGCATTCCCATATAAAATTTTAATTCCTGGAATGCCTGCCTACACTCTTCATTCCATTCGGAATTCCTCCTTTTCTTTATAACATTGAAGAAATGAACACATTTGTCTATGGACTTGAAAATGAACCTGCCAAGGGCTGCTACTTTCCCGTTTAGACTCATGACTTCTTTGATTGTTTTAGGATCCTCCATATCTTTAATAGCTTGTGTTTGGTCAGGGCTAGCTTCATTCCCCTGTTCACTTACTATATACCCTAAAAACTTCCCGGATTGAACTCCAAATGAACATTTCTGAGGGTTTAGCTTCATTTGATAACTTCTTAAGACTTCAAACATTTCCTTTAAATCCCTTAGATGGTCCTTTGTTTTGGCGGACTTCACCAGCATGTCATCTGCATATAGTTCCATATTGCACCCTATTTTCTCTTGAAACATCCTATTTACTAGTCTTTGGTATGTTGCCCCTGCATTCCTCAAACCGAAGGGCATCACCTTATTACAAAACATTCCCTATCGGTGATAAAGCTTCTATGCTCCTCGTCGGGTTTGTGCATCAGAATTTGGTTATATCCCGAGTAAGCATCCATGAGGGATAGTATCTTGTGGCCACTCGTGGCATCAACCAATTGATCAATCCACGTAAGAGGTAGCAATCCTTCGGACAAGCCTTGTTTAAATCCATGTGATCAACACACGTCCTCCACTTCCTATTGGACTTCTTCACTAGCACGGGATTGGCTAACCATTTCGGGTAAAGGACCTCTCGGATAAACTCGTTAGTTTCCAACCTTTTGATTTCCTTCTTCAAGGCCTCTATCCAGTCTCTGTTATATTGTCTCTTCTTTTGTCGGAACGGGGTTATCAAAGGGTCAATGTTTAAGGCATGGCTCATAATTGAAGGGTTGATACCAATCATGTCTAAATGGGTCCAAGCAAAAACATCTTTGTTAAGCTGTAGGAACCAGATTAAGTGGATTTTGAGGGGCTCCGTTAGCCTTTTCCCTATGCTAACGACCTTTGATTCATCCTTTGGATCCATATTTACTTCTTCCACTTCTTCTATTGGTTTTATTCCTTCAATGTATCCTCTAGAGTCCAAATCTGTGATGATTTCTCCTTCCTCGGTCGGGTTTACTTCATCGGAACCTTTCCTCTTCCTTTTCGAAGAAGCGTACCTACCATTAGTGCATTTGTCAGACTTATTTATTTTTACCTTAGCTTCGAAGGAGGGATGTAAGAATCCCCCATATGAAGGCATAAAAGTAGTAGAAGAATCAAAGTACAAAGAACACTCCCTTTTATATTTTTCAACTGTTGCGAAGTATAACTCGCGGGAGCTAAACTGTTCTCCCCTGATGGTACCCCATCCCTGTTTGGTTAGTAATTTTAACATGAGATATTTGGAGGAGATAAAGGCGTCCATCTCCTCTAAAGATGGTCATCCAAAGAAGGCATTGTAATAGGACGGTTTATCGATTATAATGAAGAGAGTTTTGAAATTCCTGTAAAGCAGGGATAATCCCACATGAACCAGCAGGTTGATTTGACCCACCAAAGTCGACCCCTTGTTGTTGAATCCAAAGATTGGCTTGTTGCTAGGCTCCAGTTTCTTCTCGGAAATTCCCATTTAATCGAAAGCATGCTTAAAGATGACATTGGCGGCGCGCCCTGTGTCTATGAGAATCTTTGAAACAACTAAGATCCCTATTTGCACTATTATCATAAGAGGGTCGTTGTGAGGGTGGTGGACCCCTTTCTTCATTTCTTCTGGAGAAACGACTAGGTTGTGCATTTTGAGAGCATAACACGCATTCTTCAATGATGGATCTTCTTAAATGGAGAAGATTCCCTCCATGGATCTTTTCATGTACTGGTTTCTGGCTTTCGGACAACTTCTAGCAGGGTGTGGTGCCCTATGAATCACATTGATTCGGTTTATGGGTGGCCCCAAATCTTGTTTGTCCTCTCCCGTGGCAATTCCTATCGCATTTACCGAAACCTTTTGCTGTCCACTTGCTTGCTGAGCTGATGTTGTCTTGTTTAAAACAAATTCCTTCAGGTGTCCCTCTCGAATCAGCTTCTGGATGATCCCGTCCAACACCTTGCGCTCGTCAATCTTGTGTCTATTGGTTTTGTGGAATTCACAATATTTACCACCGGAATGAAGTTCAAGGCAATTCTTTACCTTGAATGAGATGGGGAAGTTATTGACTCTTTCTTTTGCGATAGCATACACATACGAGATGGGCTTGTTCAAGGCAACCGAGTTGGTATTAGAATCTTCCCACCTTGACCTCTTTTGATTTCCTTCCAAGGGCTTTCGTCCAAAGTTTGGCCTTCCTCCTTCCTCTCGAGGCCCGAACTTCCTTTTTGTGAAGTACAATTCATCCATGTGAATAAACTTGTTGGCTTGAAATTGGAAATCCTGCAAGTCTTTGCAGCTGTAGATATATAACTCCTTCCAGAAGGGGTGTTTTCAATTAACCCTGAGTGTACGACAATTAGCTTGTCACGGTCGTTCATATCCTTGGCCTTTAAGGCCTTAACGTTGAACCTTTTCAAATAATCCCCGAGGGACTCCCCTTACCTCTGTTTGATGTTAACAATGACCGTATAATCCACAGTGGGATCTTTGTAGATGCAAAACTACACGGAAAATTCATAAGAGAATCGTTTCCACGAGTAAATGGTGTTTTCCCTATACCCGCGATACCATTTCGCAAATGCCCCTTGAAAGGTAATTGGAAAAAGACAGCACCTGACGGCTCCGAAAGCATTGTAAAGATCCATTTGGCTATTGAAAGCCATCAGATAATCGTCGAGGTCAGTCGTCCTAAGATAGTTTATGGTTGGAACTTTCACTCTCGAAGGTATTATGGTTTTCATAATTTCATCGATGAATGGAGCTACTCTTTCGTTGTCAATTACCCTGTCATCTTGGATCCTTTTCCCCTTGCTTCCCAACAAGTCCTTAATGGTCTTCTGAGTGAGATCTTTGATGTAAGCCTCCGTGTTGTCATAAGCTGCTCTTTTGGGATCATATCCATTGGAGGTAGAGCTCCCAGACTGTTCCTGCTCGCACTGATTCCCTTGATGAGCTATCCCCATCAGATGGGAATTCTTCTTCTTGGAAGAGGTTTCTTTAACCTTCTCCTTTGCTTCTGAATGTTGAATGGGAGCTTTTCTTTTCGGATATTCATTCGTCTCTCTCTGACTAGATCTGGTGAGCTTTGAGGACTTTTGTGCCTAGACAGCGTTGACTTGGGCATGTACTTCTTGAAATTACTTTTCCAAGACCAAGATTCTTGCGACATTATCTTCCATGGCATTTAAGTCTGGCGATTGTTGTGGATTGGATGTAGTACCCTTCTCGTTATTATTTGGGCTGAGCGCTAGAACCTCATTTCCTTCAAGGGTGACATTGGGATCCATCTCTTTGTTTCGATCCTCCAATATTTTCGATTTAATCTTTCTTGCCATGGAGCAATAAATTCACCAAATTAATTTTTAACAAATTAACTATTGTTGGAGAATGGAGTTTTGATGACAACAACCTTATTTCAATTATCATTGGCTATAAAATATATGCTAACACTTTTTGTATAGAATATATACATATATATATGCAGGAATTATATGCATGAAATATTACTAAAGGATGTACAGTTATAAAGATGATAGAGATTTAAAGATCAGAGAAATATCAAGACTCATGAGTAATCAAGATTTCAAGAGTTCAAGATTAATATAGTTATAGAGTCTAAATTTTGTATGACTCTAAATAGCACTCCAGGTTCAAGTTCTAATTCTAATTTACAATCCTCAATCCTCTCTATTTTATGTTTCTATTTTATTCTCAATCCTCTCTATTTTATTTTTCTATTTTATTGTCATTCCTCTCTATTTTGTTTTTATTTTTATTCTTCTTGGTTTTTCAAACTTAAATTTTTTATACTTTATACTTATACCTATACATTATATAGTTTAAAAACTTATAATTTTATAAATTATTTAGTTTAAAAGTATGTTTTCATATGATTTTCTATCATATAATATTAATTTACAACACTAGAATTTTACTCAAGAATTTTCAGAATTAGTTTTATATCAAAATACTTAAAAAATGTTTTGGAAATGAAAAATACACAAGACCATGTTGACATAGCAAAAAGTGTATGTCGACGTATAACTACTATTTTTTCTAATTTTGAAGGGAAGTGTCTTTTTACTATTTGAAACGCTTCAGAATCGTTGCAACCCTTCATACTCTATAAAACTGGTTAAAACCGAATTTTTTAACATATCTTCTTCTCTAACTTCATACTCTTTCATCCCACCATTATTCTTAATCATTTTTATGGTTTATACACTTATACTCTACCGAATTCATTTTTTTTGATAAAACTTCTTCTCTCTACACTTTCTACTCTCTGAATCAAGTGCTCTTGAAGAGTTATAGGGCTGTTTTGTAATTGATTGGGTTGAATAAACCTTGTTGTAAGTCAAAGAGGAGTCAGTATGTCCTTGTGGGCCATGAAATTAGGGAAATAGGAGTCAGTGTGTTCTTGTGAGCCGTGAAATCAAGAAAGTAGGAATCAGGGTCTCCTTGTGAGCCGTGAAATCGGGGAGGTTGTAATTGACTGTTGAAAGAGTAATAAAACTCTGCACAATCCAGCGTTGTGCAGGACTGGATGTAGGAGTTATCTGAACCAGTATAAAATCCTGTGTGTTCTTTCCTTTTCTGCATTTTTATTTCTATTTATTTTGCATTTGTGTTTGAATCTATGTCTATGATTGTGTTTGTGGTGTTTGATTCATCCCGTACTTCACTTTAGATTTTAGTTTTGTTTAAATTCATACAAACACTATTCACCCCACCTTTAGTGTTTGCTTTGCCTTAACGATCCATTCCACAGTCCCTAACAATTGGTATCAGAGCAAGGTCTTTCAAAAAGTTCATAATCTGATTTTTGAAAATTATAAACGGAAAATTTTGAACACTAATTTAAATTTATGTATTGCATCAGTATTAGTTGAGTCTGCATTCAACTGCTTTGAAAAATCAAGTTACTATGATTTGATTTTTTGAAATTCAAAATTTTAAAATTTAAATTTTAAAACTTAAAATATTGTAATTTGAAATTCTTGAAATTTTTGATATATCATGATATTATAGTAGTTAATTATTTTGAAAAGTCATTTGAATTATCTGAAAAGTTACTTGATTCTTTGAAAAGTTGGTTTTACAGGAAAAGAAGTGTTACATGGCTAATGGATATTCAATTCTGAAAAGATGGGTGACGTGGCTGTTAACATATCTGCCTATAGAATGAAATTCAAAACTTTTATCTTAAAGATTTAAACTTTCAAACTTCCCTCCATCTTTTTCAATTAGAAAATGCCAGTTAAAATTCTAGTTATTAAATCTATCTGTATACTAATTTTCTTATATTTCATTTCAATATATATATATATATTAAAATATATAATTTAATAAAATTATATAAACATGTTAATATGATATGCAGAGTTAATATAACTTTTTGATATTGTTATAAAATGTAAATTTATTCATCTTTTATATAGTTTAAACATGCATAGTTTAAGTTATATATTATTATTATGATTTCATAACAATTTACTATTTGTAGCTTAATACTTATTTTGACTTCCTATTAAGATTTATAAAACTTGTATATTTTACTTAATATAAAGAAATACACATACATGATTTTTTAAGTAGTTTAAATATAAGAAGTTTTATAGATTACTTTATAATGTTTCCTTCCAAAGTATAAATGGTTTTTAGCAAATAAATATGTTTTGATTTCTAAAGCTTAAATTTAAAATTGATTTAAATGTATATCTCAAAAATTAAATTTTAAGTTTTGCTTAAATTAGTTTTATATATACTTATGAATATATGTTTATATAGCTTACTTTATACTATACAAATTTTATATTCTCTTTAGAAAGATCTTCAATTTTTACAAAATTTACCCTACTAATATTATTTAACTTCATGATTTTTCTGGATATTTTACTACTTATCATGAATATTTTTTAATTAAACACTTATCATTATTATTCTTTTAATCAACTTCATTAAAATAATTAACCTAAGTCTAGAAATTAACATTATCTTTGTTTGATTCAAATAATTTATAGTAGTTAGATAGTACTTTGAATATATTTTACCTAAATAGATATTATCACTAAATCATTCTGCATACTATTATTATACATCTTATTTCATATCATCATTATAAATTACAATTGCATTTCAAATCAAGATTATTCACATCATAAGTTGCATTTCATATTGTTTTGCATATGACATACATTTCATACTACATTGATTGCTTGAATTAATTGCTTAAATAGATTGCTTGAATTGCTTGCTTGAATTGCTTGTTTGGATTGATTGTTAGAATTGATTATAAACATTGATTATATTTCCTTGTTTATTATTCTTCTATTAGACTAGTATAGTCATAATTTTAGAGGGATTTATAATCTTTTAGGCTTAGAATCATAGAGTTAGAGGGAGATATAATGGTATCATAGAATCAGGGATAGTTATATAGAATATTATAATAGAATATGTATAGATAGATATAGGATTTAGGGTACTTTATGATTATAGATTTAGGATTCATGGGGAGTATCTTTAAAATTTATTTTTGATAATGGCAAAGGGGGAGAAATTATAAAATATAGGCATAGTTTTTAGGATTCTTACAGACAGGGGGAGTATAAAAGAAACATCATCAAACAGGTATATACAGGTATGATATTTTATAAGCTACGTTGTTATCATCAAAAAGGGGGAGATTGTTGGAGAATGGAGTTTTGATGACAACAACCTTATTTCAATTATCATTGATTATAAAATATATGCAAACACTTTTTGTATAAAATATATATATATATATATATATATATATGTACAGGAATTATATACAGGAAATATTACTGAAGACTGTACAGTTACAAAGATGATAGAGATTTAAAGATCAGAGAAATTTCAAGACTCATGAGTAATCAAGATTTCAAGAGTTCAAAATTAATATAGCTATAGAGTCTAAATTTGGTAAGACTCTAAATAGCACTCCAGGTTCAAATTCAAATTCTAATTTTCAAATTCTGATTTTCAGTCCTCGATCCATTCTATTTTTTTCTATTTTATTCTCAATCCTCTCTATTTTATTTTTCTATTTTATTCTCAATCCTCTCGATTTTTTTTTTCTATTTTGTTTCTATTTTTATTCTTCTTGGTTTTTCAAACTTAAATTTTTTGTACTTTATATTTATACTTTATATAGTTTAAAATCTTATAATTTTATAAATATATTTATTTAGTTTAAAAGTATATTTTCATATGATTTTCTATCATATAATATTAATTTACAACACTAGAATTTTAGTCAAGAATTTCCAGAATTAGTTTTATATTAAAATATTTGAAAAATGTTTTGAAAATGAAAAATACACATGACTATGTCAACATAGCTAAAAGTGTATGTCGACATATAACTGCTGTTTTTTCTAATTTTGAAGGGAAGTGTCTTTTCACTATTTGAAATGCTTCATAACCATTGCAACCCTTCATACTCTATAAAAAGAGGTTAAAACCGAATTTTTTAACATATCTTCTTCTCTAACTTCATACTCTTTCATCCCACCATTATTCTTAATCATTTTTATGGTTTTTACACTTATACTCTGCCGAATTCAATTCTGTTTTTATAAAGCTTCTTCTCTCTACATTCTCTACTCTACACTCTCTGAATCAAGTGCTAATGAAGAGTTATAGGACTGTTTTTTAATTGGTAGGGTTGAATAAATCTTATTTTGAGTCAAAGTGGAGTCGGTGTGTCCTTGTGGGCCATGAAATCAAGGAAATAGGAGTCGGTGCGTTCTTATGAGCTGTGAAATCAAGAAAGTAGGAATTGGTGTCTCCTTGTGAGCCGTTAGATCAGGGAGGGTGTAATTGACTATTGAAAGAGTAATAAAACTCTGCACAATCTAGTGTTGTGCGGGACTGGATGTAGAAGTGATCCAAACCAGTATAGAATCTGTTTTTTTTTTCCTTTTCTGCATTTTTATTTCTATTTATTTTGCATTTATGTTTGAATCTGTGTTTATGATTATGTTTGTGGTGTTTGATTCATCCCGTAGTTCACTTTAAATTTTAGTTTTGTTTAAATTCTTACAAACACTATTCACCCCCTCTAGTGTTTGCTTTGCCTTAACAATCCATTCTGCAGTCCCTAACAACCATAAGGACGGAGGTTCAGGCCCTCCTTCTAGCACCAAAATGTTAATGATATTCTTCGTTAACACCTGGATTATAAGATATAAGATACGTGTTCATGGGATTTGACAACATCATGACTCAGAGTTATCAGAATACGTTTTGAGACCTATAAATCAAAACTAGACCATCTTCCCCTAGGTATAGGAATCTCAACTCTAATGATTAATTATCTTATACCCAAAGGATGGATATCGTACTTATTGTGCGAAGGTATCCAGAATTGGCTTTTGGGGAGGTTATTTAGCTTATTAATGCTAAGATTTGTGAAGTTGATAGCCACTCAAGTCATAAAGATGGCATGATGTACTGTAATAAGAAGAAAACAGGCTAATACTTCCCCCGACCTCAAGGAAGAAGGTAATATGATGTTCATTAACTTCAATGATCATTCTGCGTCTGACCAACACCAAAGAGGGGTCAGAATCAGATCGATGATCAAGTAATGAACCCACATAGGTCCTCCTTTTTTCAAGGGTCAGGAAATGTTAGGCTCATCGTCAGAGTGTCGATCAATCATGGAAAACCCTTGAGAGGAGGGGAAAGAGACTCCGTATTTTTACAGAGTTCCTTCTCCATTTCTAGGGTATCCCGATTGATCACCTCATCGGTAAAGTTAGTGCTAACTCCCTGTTTCATCATTATGGCACTCAAAGGTTATCAGATCGCAAGATGCTTAAGACCCATAAATTTTCCATGCATAAATTGTAGATGTATTACAAGAATTGACGATTTTCTCCTCCTTAGGAGAGAATAACTGACTTGAAGAATAAAAAGTTCGTCCCCCCATATGTGACTCCTCGGGTCCTATTTATAGAGAATCCGAGGTCCTTTCATTGTTAGACTATTGGGCCTGCATGGGCCTCTGTTGGCCGCTTTTTTCTCCTGGTCTTGGGCGTCTAGCTCTCGGTTGTCCTTGTGGTGCCGATTACGGTTTTTGAAGTGAGGGTTCCGGATGACTTGGGCTTCCCCGAGACCGACATTGGTTTGTTGTCGTGGCGATTTGCGGATGATGTTTGAACCTCCGGTAGCGGCTTCTAGGCATTGGCTCTCAGATATAAGCTTCCAGATGTAGGCCTTCGGCTTTATCATGAGTACTTAGAGGAGCCTATCCTCATTATGTACATAGATACCTACCGGTTTAGAACCGTTGCTAGTTTAGTTACTAGGTGGATTAGTACAGGTAGCCTGTATCCCTATTTGGGTCTTGGTTGAACCTTTCGGTATAATTTTCGAGACGATTTGGTTTTTCAGAAGGTGGCTTCCAGTGATATTTCTGTTACTTGTGAAGGTAGCCCTTCATTGTACATGAAGTCGATTCTCAGAAGTTGGCCTTGGAAAATCTTTATGTATTGGTCCGATATTCCTCTTCCTCTGGTGTGTCAGCATTAAGTAGGTTGATCCCAATAGTCCATCGGGGTTTGGATATGCGGAGCGTGTGCTTCCCTCTTCCCTGATCCTTGTCTTAGGTTATTTTTTGTCACGGAACCGTCCTTTGGGTAGTTCCCATCGGATGGACCCTGCAAGGTGAGCTTTGCTATCGTTATGAAAGTCTTGAGTTCTTTTGTTCTTGAGTGGTGCTGGTCTATGTTGCTTTCGGGTCCTTTCTTTCGTGCTTATATTCATTCAATATCCTTGCACTGCTATTTTATACTAAGATGATTTTGGTAGTAACACCGACTATTTCAAAAATTAAATATATTATTCCATTGTTCATATTAATTAAATATTCTAATATTTGAATTCAATCATTTAAATCTCCAAATAAATATTTAAACAATTAAGTTATTTATTTATTTAATCAGTATAAAATCTGGGTCGTTACAAGGACCAAATACAGGATAGTAATGGTCAGAAACCTATCATTGGCCGTCAGTGTGATGTGGAAAGACTAGAGCTAAACCTAGAGACCATCGATCTTTCACTATCGAGACGTTGGTTCCGGGAAACGCCAAATTGGATGCTAGATTGTTTGATAGGGGAACATCACTTAGCTCTTGATGTAGTCTTTCACTAGGGGAGGAAGGGGCCATAGCCACTGTGAAAATACAGACCATATCTGAATATCTGTATTGTATGCCTAACGAAGTGGACCTTTACAGATATTGAAAGTTCCTAACTAATTTTCGTGCATTGGATGAACCCTATTACGGGACTCGAGTTCTTGTAGACAACACGTTCGTGTAAGGGTCTAGATACACGCACATGGAGGTGTATGGTATGCAATAGGGCATTACTCTGTGGTGAGACATGATTCGACTGAGGAGCTCAGATACGACAATCCGTACGCTTACATGGCATAGCGATGGTAGTTCTATACAATTACGTGATGTAACGATATAGATTTTTGTACATCGTTTAGTGTCGGATGGAAGTAGTATACGTTTCCGTGGCGTGATGATGGAGACCGTACGAGGGGGGTACTATGGGGAGTACCATGAGATACTTGGTATAACTACATATATACTATATTAAGTTAATTTTCCAGGGAGTAGATGGGTACGGCGTGAGTACAAAGCCTTGAGTGTTGTTAACCCAGATAACCTAATAATTAAGAAAATATAACTGAACAATACATGTAGGGTTATTTCAGAATCTATAATTTGTTAGTCACCAGAACTTTGTGTTCTGACCCCCTCCTCATAAAATGCTCGCAGGTTAGGTTTTTGGCAGAGACTTGGTAGCCTTTGGACACTTTTTAGATAGTGTTATTATTTCGGTAAAGCTATATTTAATTGTTATATTTTATCCATTCCGCTGTGAGATGTTTTATCGAGCTCTGATATATTTATTATCTCTATTTTTTTTGTATGATACCAGACAAGCTAACTTGAGCTTTAATAGATTAGGATTTTATAAAAAATCTGTTTGTTGAAATTCGGGTTGTTACACTTGATCCTTTCAAGTAATTCGCTAGCCAAACCCCATAGATATTATCCTAAAGTCATAGAGAATAACTTACACAATGGAAGGAAACCCCTCTTCGAAGTTAAGGTAGACCTACAAGCGAGTTTGTTTTCTATAGGAAATTGCTTTTGGTTCACTAAAGGATGTTTCTACGAGAGTTTAGTCGAAAGAGATCTCTTTGTTTTAGGGTGTTGACCTTAAATTTGGCTAACAATGGAGATATGATGGGTCCTACGACAAGCAAGGATGTGATGAGTTGGAATATGCTAGTAGCCGATTCAAGCCAGTTCATTTCTAAAGCAACCTATACATGCATACCTTTCTTTGACATAATAAAGAAAAAAAAACCTTCAAATGGGACAGAGATTGTGAAAATCGTTTCCAAGACTTATAAGATCATTTAGAAAAAAACACTTATATGTCTCTCTTGCTATTTTCGAGCATGCAATCAGTGCAGTATTGATAAGTAAAGAAAATGATGTTTATTTGCCGATATATTATATAAGTAGGAGATTGAAAAATGATAAACCATATATCATGTAATAGATAAGTTGACTTATTTCTTGGTGTTTAATACTAGAAAACTAAGGGCATATTTTCAGGCTCTTGCAATTCAGGTCCTAACAAGATTTCCTCTAAAACAATTTTTCAAAAGCCATAAACCTCCGAAAGATCAATAAAATAGGGAATCTTTTTAGGCCCGTATGACATAGAATATCAACCTCAACTATAATAAAAGGAAAACAATGGTAGACTTTATGAATTAATACATTAGGTTCATTGAAGAACGATCAGGGAAAGATGAAGAGTATAAACCTAAATGGCAATTTTTCGATTATGGAACTTCAGATGTGCAACAAAGCTGGAGCAAGATATATCATCATAACTCCAGACGGGAACCATTTGCATTATGCAATGAAACTTGAGTTTCAAGCCACTAATAATTTAGCTAAATACAAGTCCATTATATCTTGTTTAACATTTGCCATTCAAACTGAAATACAAGAATAGAAAATTTTAGTGACTCACAATGGATGGTCAATCAGTTGAAGCAAATCTTCAAACAAAGGACCCAAAACCGACAAAGTATGCAAAGAAAGCTTTGGAAAAGCTTCCTGAATTTGAAAAAATTTCATTTCATTAGATATCATAGGAAAATAATGAGCAGGCAGATTCCTTAGCTAAATTAAAAATTGTAGATGAGCGATAAATGCCAAAAGGTTCCAGTTAGATATCAAGCACATCCGAGCATTGATGAAGAAACAACCAAAAAAGAGTTAACAGTCCTAACTCGATCTCAGGCATCCAGAGAAAAGGAAGAAAAGAGGCTTATTCCGTTGAATAATTTATCTCGTAACTATGCCAATGAAGACTACGAAAGTACTTGGATGGAACCCGCCATCAAATACTTAACAAGTAGGGCGTTTATCGATTGACCAAAATGATGCAAGAGGGTTAAAACATCAAGCATTCAAGGAGGAATATTGTACAAGAAGGGATATTCACTTCCATATTTACGATGTGTATCAAAGCATGAGTTTATGCAAATTTAAAACAACGTTTTCTTCACAAGGTTTTTCAAATTAAAACCCAACAATCAGAGAATTATTCTAAGGGTTGGGATAATAAAACTATTACGTATTTTTATTATATAAGTACCTATATGCCCCCAAGGTCTTATAAACACCCTTTAGCATCTTACTAAAGTTCAGTTACAGAAGGAAGAAGTAAGATATAGAGAGTAGGTGTAATAACCCAGAATTTTGGCAATATAAATTAATTATTAGAATTTCAAAAATAGGGATTTCTACAAACGATGGAAAATGACAATGATACTTTAACCGATGTGTTCTTTTCCGAATTCTAGTCAACTTTCATGTTTGGAGTTTCACGAGTGGAGTCCATATAAAAAAGTTACGGACGAAATACGAAAATGGATGGAAAATAAATAAATCGGAATTTAAATATATATTATACCTTATATAACTAGCCGACCTGGGCATCTGGCGATCGACCGGGGATTGACCGCCACAATCGACCTACTGGGCATCAATTTTCCCAGTGACGACTATGTTATATAGGTTTAGTTTATAATATATATGAAATGGATAGACAGATAAAAATTAAAACGAATCCAATGGTTCAAGGCCAATTCCTCCCCTATAAATATAGGGGGAAAGGCCTCATTCTTTTCCACAAAAATTTATAGCGGAGCTCTTCCATTTTCCTCCTTCTCCAAACCTAATTTCTTAATCTAAAATATATTCTTATACAAACAAATCAAATCCAATTCATATGAAATTGAGAGGATTAGCAGATCTAATGAAAAAGAATGCAAATTGATGCTCCAAATCAGATTGTCCCCTCTCTTCCTATTTTCTTACATCTCTACAGATTTAGAATTTCCCCCTTTCTAAATAAATTGTAGATTTATAAGGATTTGGGAACTGTAGGCCTAAAAGGACTAAAGCTTCGTATTTGGATGCTATAAGGTGAGTGGGAAATTTACAAATACAGTTTAATTTATCTATTTCGTTTGAAGTAGATCTAAATTTTTATGCCTAAATCCTATCAAATCTGTTTATTTAATTATTGTAATTGGATTGACACCCATCAGAACTGATTGTGAACTTTGTTAAAACTTGAATATTATGAATTGTGGTTGAGCATAAGTATTAAATATAGGATTCTTAAACTTGTTTACACATGTCCCTACAGTTATGTTGTCAAATATGTTGCAATTGTTGTAAAGCACTGTAGATATGGAAATTAGTCCCATTAAACACCAATTAGATGTAGTTACGTTCCAGATCTCTAGTTCAGTGTTGAATAATAAAGTATGTGAATTTGGATAAAAGACGTTATTGTTAAATTATATGATTTTAATATTAGAAGAAATATGTCTATTTGTATTCAATATTGTTGGGTTTTGGCTTAATCATTGTAAATATGTTGTTTTCATCCTTTTGAATAAAAAGGCATTAATTTGAAATCACAAGAGATATGATAAAAAGGATTAAAAAGGGAAAAGTGCTGCAAAAGTACGTATAAATATATATATATTTGTGCGTAATTTGCATCAACCATTCCAAATTATATGTTTACATATATTTCTTGTGATTTAAATATGTCAATTCCACTAATTAGGCAGTATTTACAATGATTATGGCTAACGGTCTTTTGTGAGATTTGAAACCTTTTGGCAAGATTGAATGCAAAAAAAGGAATGTTTGGTTATGGATTAAACCAAATCTTTTAATTTAAACATAAGAATAATAATAATAAAATTACTACGTTGACCGCACAAAAACATAAAATATAAATATATGCATATTATCCATCCAAACCGGCATAAAACGGTAAAATATATAGTGTATTGAATGTTTGAATGTTTGGACAGTGTTTAATTATGGAATTATATGTAAATCCATATTGAATTAATATATTTGTGGTGACCATTTGAAGCAAACAATATAATTAATTGCTATAAATAGGACCACAAATCAATAAATAATAATTGTAACCAATGTTGATTGGGGGAAAAATAAATATAATAACATAATGGTTATAATTCGTAATTTAATTAGGGTAAATATTGTACACCCAAATTAGGAAATTTGAATTAAAACCACATTTAGATACGAGGTTAAGCTTAACTTATGGAAGAAGTCAGTCCGGAACCAACTGCCAAATCCAGCATCCACATGTGGTCAATTTAATGTGAGGGGTCTAATGCATAATATAAATGTACTAAGACATGAGGTTAAGTTTACCTTATTGTAGAAGCTTGCCCGGAACGACCGACAACTTCAACATCCACAAGTAGTCAACATAATGTGAGAGGCTTGGTGCATGAATATATATATATATATATATATATATATATATATAACAATCAACCAATAAATAAATAAACAAATAAGAATAGTAGTTGTGTGTTGGGTTACAACAAATAGATATCTTGGGACTGATAAAATAGGGATATACAGAGTTAAGCGTTGCCTTAGGAAAATATGACCATTATGGTAATAAATGGCAATAAACTTATGGATAAGAAAAAAGGGGTTAATGTGCATCGATTGTTGTTTAACACTAAGTCCAATTAGGGAACGTAATTAAATATATCCTAGGATAAGGAGACATAACTTTCCTATTTGTACTTGTTAACATAGAATTTATAATTTAAATCATAGAGTTGGACTTAGTAGGTTAATAATGTAAAATATTATTAACCATGTAAACCCGTGATGGTAATGAATCCTGTACGTATAACATTTCCGTGTAGAGGGACTATACAGGAATGACTTAATAACGTAGCACACTTTATCCCAAATAGGAAAAAATATTAAAAGCTAATGGGATACGAACCAACAAACTTCGCGTATAGTCCGCTTTCTGGGTCTTAAGAGGCTAGGGTTGAGGAGTCCACTTGGGAATAGGTCTTTCAGTTTGGGGGTCTTAAATGGCAGTGTGTGTGGGCCTACCCAAACCTGGAAACTAAAATGTCAGATATGTCTACCTATCCTATGGGACGTAATAAGCGACTAAGGGGGTTATCTAATAAGGTCAGCTAGAAGGTATAGCTTACGATAAAATACTGTCTCTCACCTTATGCGGGGAAAGGGTATATGCATGAACGATGGTAACCTTAATTAGTAGGGACCGTAGCTAGTGCCTTTTAGTTTATGTTAATGTTGAATAAATCTTCGAGGAGTAATAAGAGTGAACGAAAGTATATATATAGAAACCCCGTAACTAGGGGTCTAACATCGATTAAACAACTATAAATGCTCTGGCATAAAGGCTTCACAAATATATGTTTAAAATTTCCTATCTCGGTATTATAATTTGGGAATACTACTTTGGGGAGAGTAGTATAGTCGTGCATAAACATTTACATGGTTAGGCTAGAATCACTATCCTTGGTAGGAATACCTCTTGGGTTGACATAAATGGGATAAATATGTGTATTTTAATCTGTGTTGTACATTTCCTATTCACCGAAATCTTATTATTCTGACCCCCTTCTCATTACAACCACTTAGGTTATCTAGAGAATGGCAGGTTCTCACAGGTGTTTAAGTTTGGCTTTCAGTTCTCGTTCTCTCTCATGCTCGGTGTTTGTTCCTTAAAAGATTAAACATATAATTATAGATTGAATGCAAGAGGGAAATAACATGTATGTGGATCAGTTACCAGCAATTCCAAGGGGTCGTGCATGCCAAAGGTCGAGCACAAGCCTGGTCGAACACCAAAATAGCCCATACTCTTGTAGGGTCGAGCACTACAGAACTCGTTCACCATCTCAGGTCGATCGTGCATTCAAACATAAATCGGGTCGCACATCATCCTGGGTCGTGCAACATCTTGTTCGTGCACTAGCATGGGTCATGCGTCATTTGGCTTAACAATCATCAGCAGGTCGGGAACTTAAGGGGTCGTCCAATATAGAGACACACAGGGTCGAGCATCCTTGCGGTCGAGCAACTTACTAGTCGTGCATCTCCTGGGTCGGTCGAGCACTGCTCTGGTCGAGCAGACAGTTGGAAATAGCTGGCAATGGCATTTTCATAATTACCTTGTGAACGACCTGTAGCCTGCACATACAAGTTTCAGCTCACCACTTCATTTGGGAACTCCTCCTATAAATACCCCATGAAATTCACTTTAATGGGGATCGATTCCTAAGACCCCGAAGGGCTGTCCAACTATTTTCTCCACCATTCTAAGTGATTCTACCTTGTCTAATCATCTCCAAACGAAGATCTAACTCCAAATCTACCATGGAATTGTCCAATATCATCCAAGTGTCCGAGAAATTATAGATCTACTTTAATTCTCGCCATGCTTGTAGAAGTTCAACGAGATCCTTGATCAATTCGAATAGATCCAAGGGATATACTTGTGAGAAAGAGAGAATGAATGTAAATAGAGAGAATTCATGTCTTGTAAACCTTAAAGCGATAATGAAAGCTATCTTCATAGTGGATGTGGGCTAAGCTTAGGGCCGAACCACTCTAAATTCGTATTCACTTTACTTTCCCGCACTATATTTGCTTTTAAGTTGTGTTGATCATATCTGTGAAGTGATAGATAACACCTTGGGGTGTTAGTCCCATTTTTAGCGCTAACATTTTTTGCGCCACCATGGGGCTCGAACACACAACCACAAGGTTAAGAGCCTTAGTGGGGCTTTGCTAAAATGTTTCGCGAAGGCTTGCTTGCTACGATAGGCTCTCAATGTCTAAAGAGTGGGCCCATTGAAGAATTTGCTTCAAAGTTCAAAAAGTTGTCAGAAATCATGGTTGCTTCAAAGAAAAATAACAAATCTGCTAGAGCTACAACAAGTGTTGATGTAATGGTACAGATTTCGCCCGGACCTAATCGATCGCTAAATCGACCAAGACCGTTCAAATCCCGGATACACTAACTCTGGGCATACAACACATCAGAACAAATAACAGAAGACTTTTATAAACATCGTAATAATGTTACATCAGAGTACAGAATATATTAGATTACATCGAAAAATAATAATACAAAGGAAGATTAATTTACAATAAATGTAATACAATGCAACGGAAACAAATAAACTAACACAACGGAAGACTATCAATGCTCTGGACACAGCTTTAAGCTTCGATCTAGAATCCTGCTCAATAAATAAATATCTGCAAAACAAGCCACTTGATTGATCGTGTGGAAAATAAGGGCATCCGAGTTTGCAAGTGAAACAAACTACGAATCAGTCATGGGACTGGTATGAGAAATCTTACTTAACTTATCCAATACTAAGGTTAATCACAGAAACACACCACTAACGCGGAACGGGTTTACTCCATTGGATTACTAGTGCATAAAATAAGTAAATCTTTTAAACAACGCAATGCTTTTTAGAAAAATGAAACCATTATAAGACTCAGGTCCCATTACACAATGCAACGCAAGCCAGAGGATAGAGTTTTACCTTATAATGGTAAAAAATGCTTGATACTTATAAAACTTGATATTATTATTAGTGTCTGGTCATTTTAAAACATTTTCAAAGTAAATGTACCAATCCTAGATGGCATAGTACCCCATCCTATCATATCGCCATATATAGGTTTACAATCAAATTCGTAATGTCGTACTAGAAATTGGGTTTCCATCATGATTCAAGGCTAAGGATGGTCTCTTTACCGATTCGAGACACTGTAGAAAATGTCTCAGGGCTCGGATGCTAACAAACCCTGGGATCCTGCAGGGTCGGTCCACAAATACTTTAGTGGATTAGTTATGCCTGAACACACGTTTCCTGGTCCTATTGGACCTATCACTTGGCCAGTAGCGACCAATATATCGAGGCCTTGAAATCTATCATCCACATAAGTACAAATGTTTGGGCTCCATACCATGACACCACTTCTAGCTAGAAAGAAACATGTGCACTCCCTACATTCCCTTATCCCGTTTCTGACTCCTACTGGGGTGTGAGGCTCGCGAAGTAACGCTATACACAAAGCTATGCTTAAACAAGTTGTGCTTTGATCATCAACCACAAGGCTCTGCTTTTCAACAAAAGCCTTGATCATTTGCATCTTGGCATGCCACATTGACAAGCCATACCATGCGATTGATAACTATCAATATATAACCTCTAAGCTCGTATGTCTCAGTGAAGGGTGTTAAGCAAGAGAATAAATTCTACGCCACCAAACATATATGTATTTAATAGAAATCAATTTACACAAAATGAAATTCAATGTCAGACACACATCCATTTACAAGTCCGTTCTGGGTCTGAACGAAACTGGAGACACCTTATTCCTCATCCCGTATGTCCAATATGGAAGAGAGGTTCTCGCATATCCGGAAAATTGATAAGTACGTCCGGACAACTACCACTATAATCCTTTACTGGGAGCTAACCAATGTCGAACATCAGTTGTAACACCCCACATCTGTTAGTGTCACTCACAAAGGGAATGCACTAAGTTCTGTGGAGCATTTAGGGTAAAAGATGCAGATAAATTACAAGACAGACAAAAATTACAACAGCGGAAAATAAAACTTTGCTTTATTGATAAAATAGTTTGTACAACGATTTCTTTATAATATCAGAGTATCATCTGTCTTACAAAATAAAGAAGCATAAAACAACATTTATATTCCCCAATGTAGCAAGAGCCAGCCATAGCATCTGAAAAGAGAATCCAAGCAAAATTTCGACAAATCTTCAAGCTGGGAAAGAGTGACAATCCAACTTAACCTGAGCTATACTATTCCCTTCTTTACTACCTGGGGGGGGGGAACGGAAGAAAAGAAGACGAAAGAAAAACAGAGTCATACATAAAGCCTGAGTAAGTTCAGTAACTTCTAGCATGTGAACATGGAAAAACAAAACGACATGAATTAACTGAATACAAGATAATACCATGACGATAGGGTCAGCAAAATTAGACAAGATTAACACAAGATATGCTAAGACAAGATAAACTGGATATGCTCTAATATCTTCGCCGCTTCGCTATTTCCTTGTTATACTGATTTCTATATCTCTGCACCACCTAACTAGTGTCCCAACTAGTAACAATAACGTGATCCCAATCCCTGTAGTTTCCATTGCCTTCAGGCATACATTTATTATTTATTACCTAGATCTAATCTAGGGTTTTCTATCAAGTGCTTTCTAGATTCAACTAGAGTTTACGCTATCTGCTGAACGCTTCTCGGATTCAGGGTTTATGCCACCTAGTCCAACTAGGGATTATGCTACCTGTCGAACGATGCCCCCTAGTCTAGGACACACTACCTAGAGTGGTATATGTTCCTAGACTTCCCCACGCATGTATCGCGAATCGTTATCGCTTGTCTAGATGCACATGTCCTGTAATGTGCGGCCCGAGTCCTGTGGCAGGGCAAATCAAGAAACACAGAACTCGGTCGGGAGCTTTCAGATATCTGCCGATGCAGATGCTAAGGTCTGTTTTTATTCCAGTGGCTATGGTCCCACTCGACCCCTCCCTCAACTAATGAAAGGCACACCTTGAAAAATGAGAACTATACGCAGGCCCCCTATGCCCCACTAACCTATGGCCATCCTCACCCATAACTAGATAGCAAGTATATGGTCTTTTGGAGTTCTCCGCCTTTCCGCTTCACGTATCTCGACTGACTCAAGATGGATGGTAGACGACGAGTTGCTATCACAGGGCTACCGGTTTCTCGCCGAATCACGCTGGTCCATCCTAGTCTTTAGGTTGCCATATTTTGCAATCAAGGCATACCCTTGGTTCTTTTAACGCAGACCTTAACCTCTGTGAGCCCAGGAGGATCATCTGCAGCCTCACAGAGGGATACCAAGAGTACCCTCGCGTCCCCTCGAAGCCTCGGGCTTCGTAACCCAATTCGTTGGAGCCTTCTTTTTACTCCGACGGACATTCGCTCCTTCCCGTGTTATACTAAGAATTACTACTTAGTTTGGCTAACTAAGGTTTACCACTTAGTTTCCAGAATCGTTATTTTCTTAACTAAGGTTTACTACTTAGCTCCTTTTAACTAAGTTTTACTACTTAATTCTCTTTCCCGTCAATTTGGATTGGTTAAGTGTCATTAGTCAATTCAAGCTAACTTAACCCTCTTCATTTATCCTGTTAAACTGGTTAAGTGTTATCAGTAATTCATGTTGACTTAACCCTACCACAAACCAAGTTATATTGGTTAAGTATTTCTTATTACTTAACCCTACCCATTCATCCTGTATTGGTTAAGTGTTCCTTTTTAACTTAACCTTGCCCGTCTGTTTTAACTAACATGTTATTAATGGTTAAGTATTATCCCTTCATGTTTTAGACTTAACCCTATTCCTTTATCACAATCTGATGGTTAAGTGTTCAAGTTTACTTAACCCTACAGTCTAGTCCAGCTAACATATCAAATTGGCTAAGTGTATTAAATTTTACTTAACCCCAACCTCTAGTCTTGTTAACATGTTAATTTGGCTAAGTGTATTAACTTTACTTAACCCCACCTTCTAGTCTAGTTAACATGTTAATTTGGCTAAGTGTATTAACTTTACTTAACCCCACCTTCTAGTCTAGTTAACATGTTAATTTGGCTAAGTGTATTAACTTTACTTAACCCCTACAAATCTTGTCTTGTTACCATGTTAAGTTGGTTAAGTGTCCCTATGGACTTAGCCCTCCCATTCTAGCTTAACTGTGTTAAGTTGGTTAAGTGTTCCTATGGACTTAACCCTCCCATTCTAGCTTAACTGTGTTATGTGTCTGTATGAACCTAACCCCACCCACCGGTCTGGTTATCATGTTGAATTGGTTAAGTGTCTTAGTTAACTTAACCCTACCATTCTTGTTCTAGCTTTAACTAAATAAATTAAAGCCGCTACCACTAACATTAGACAGATATTGTTGCGATTACTGGATGTGCCGGTTGGTTCCGGGCAGGTTTACATCGCAACTCAGTCTAACCTCGGGTTAGGCATATTCGTGTTTTCTAAGTTCAAAGGGTTTTGATTAATTTTCAAATCAGGTTTTGAAAGTAACCATCCCGTCCGTCGGATCAGTTAGGGATAGCCAGGGAGAGCAGGAAACTTGTATTTTCCAAACCCAAGCCTAGACACTATCCTCTCTGTCACCCTAGAACTTTCTGGTGTATTATTAAAAGAGATGTCGTTAATAAACCTTTAATTTGTCTAAATTTTCATTTTCTCATTTAGAACAAATTCTATAAGTAAATTATTCCTAATTTACTTATTTCCTAATTACTCTTTTAATGTAAATTGTCAACATTTATTATTATGGCCCATTTTCCCCTCTATATCATATTTATGCCTTTTGGTATGTAAACTATACCAAATTAAGTGTCACTAACCATGATTTTGCTAAACCTGACAAGTACTCCCAATTATGGCCAATTTCAAATTTATGCCAATACACTTATCATGCCAAATTAGCTAATCCAATTCTGACTTAACATTCTAATTACAGTTCATGTCAAACTAGACCTATTATTCTAGTTCACAATTCATGTAAATGCTAGATTTACAAGTCAATACTAGATTCAAATTACACATCCTATAATTCATATCAAATTTATCCAATTTGCATTTCTATGAACATGCCATAATACATGTTCCCAATTTATGCCAATTTCCAAGTTTATAACTACGTTTTTAGTAAATTTCATATTTTGCCCAAATCGTATTCCCATCGTTCGTATAATCGTGATTCAATCTAGATTATAGATAAATCTAGATTCGTAGAAAATAGGGAATGAACCAAAGATGCTATGAAAAAGATAGACATAATAACTGGCATAAAATGATAATCTACTAATTACAGACCTAATGAATTACACTGAAATTGATCTAATACATCGAAAGCCTATCGGTCTGAAAATCTTATGACATAAAAAGGGTTGAATAACGACGTAGGTTCAAGAACATGGGTAGACCTAACTTAATAGGTAAATTCCCAAGATCTAAAACCAAAGAAAACCAAGAATAGACAGAATAGATAATCAGGTTTAGACCCAATTTCATAGTCACAAAACTTAAGCAACACTTTCCTAGCCATGAATCATAGGTGTTTAATCACAGTTGTCCTTGTTATGTCATAAGCAATAGTTTATGTTTCCTAATCAAAGGCATAGGCTTGTGTTCATAGTCAAGGAAATAATTCTCATAGTCATGAGTCACAGTCATAGGCAGTGTTCATAGTCATAGGCAATGTTCATAGTCAAAAAGGCATAAGGTTTTAAGGTCCATAGTTTCATAGTCACAGTCTCATTGGTCATCGAATCATAATAGTTCTTAATAAAGTCCAAAGATATAAGCACTGATTCGAATAGAAAGATTTGGCATATTCTTTTAATTTCATGTCACGAATAGAGAAAACGTTCAAATCTAAAAAGTAACTGACTTACATTGATCGGTTTTTAGAATAGAAAGATGGCGTTGCTATGATTCGTGCGACGTTGCTCGAAACCGTTTGAGTTAGCCTTTGATTCTTGTCTTGAAGCTTTAATCTTGATTCGAATCTCTTCCTGACAAACTTGAGCAGCATAACCTTGTCTTGGATTTTCGTATTATTTTCTTATTTTTATTTATTTATACATTTTCTCAGAGGCAACATAAAGATAGAAAAGAATTGTGAATAGAGAAGGAGACTAAGGCTGTTTATATAGGATTAGGCGGACGAACCTAGGCAGAAAACGTGACCAAATACATCAGAACGAACCAGGTTCAGAAAACTGGATTACGGGAGCAGGTCGACCCCCAGGTCGACTACCCAGTCGACTTGGGTGCCCCAGGTCGACTACCCAGTCGACCTGGGTGCCCCAGGTTGACTTCCCAGTCGACCTGGGTCTTGGGCAGGAAAATTCCCACCCAGCCCAATCTGGGTCCGATTTTGAATTTTGAACTCGTTTCTGTCCTGTTCGAATTTTAAATCGAATTCTGAAACTTCTGAAGACCATAACTCCTTCATACGGAGTCCGATTAACGCAAACTCGGACTCTATCTCATGTAGAATTCCAAGACGAACGCAATGGCGTAGCCCGTTTCCCTTGATTTTGATTTTAAAATTTAATTCTGCCTTGATTTGTGAATCTTAGCATTACAGAATTACGGGGTGTTACCTCAGTAGTCGTCCATTCGATGTGAAGATCGCCGGTCTTCAAACACCATCTTCAATATCTTCGATTTAAATCGTCGTATGATTATTTGAAATGAGATTGAACTCGGTCTTTTCAAATAATTCTCGAACATATATAATTTGAATCATTTCATATCGTTAATATTGTTTTATAACGATCGATCGCTATTTTTATTTATATAAACATAGTCCAATTTAATTTAACGACGCTTCAGGTCAATAGGCGGCCCTAGCGCTGTTTTTACCAAAATTTGTTTTACACATTTCTCGAAATCTAACCATTGGATTTTAACAAACTTAATATCGTTGGAAAGATCTTCTTAAAGCGAACCTAACGGTTTTGGTTTTGGGAAAATCCGACGGTCAGATCTTTCAGTATAATCGTTTAAAGTTACGATTCCGAAACGCGAACTACCGCGCATGATTCGTTTAATTTTAATATATATATATATATATATATATATAAATGTAAATCGTTCGACGGTTTCACTAACATGTGTAAAATGATGTTTTCAACCAAACTAAACATATCTTAACATATAAACATTTTTAATGTTTCAACAAATTTTCCTAGATACGATTCCTTTTTTTAATGAATCATCATATACATTAAAAATATCATTTCTAATGTTTCAATAAATTCGACTATTTCTATATTCACATATCTATATAATAAAATACCTCCGTAGACAAACCAAAAGACAGAGAATGGATGTGATTTTACATTGCAATACATATCAAATGGCTATAATTGTAACACATCATCAACGATACCACGATCTATTATACAAAGTGGTTTAAACAACGGTACAAACAAAGTAGTTTTTTCCGCTTTACACGATCTATTTTACCTCTTCACTTCAATAGAATAATTATTTATCTGCTTCCATCATCTTCACTGTCCGGTTCATCCATGCTTCAAATCGAGGGATTAATTCTTACTAATTGATAATATTTCTCGGCTATACAACTCTGAACTGAAAGTCAATTTTTCCCTTGTTCCCTTTGTTATGTTCGTTTGTGTAATTCATCTGAGCAGCAGTGGAGCACAAGAATAATTTGGATGAGTCGGCAAAAGAGAACACTCGACGATGAAGAAAATGATGTCTGGGCTCATCTTTCCTTCTCAACTACCAGCTTCACTACTCTGAAAGGTGAAATTCATCAAAAAGGAAATTTCAATTGGCATTTTATCCACTTAAGAATTTTTCAGTAACTTGCTTGCTTAATATATAATGATAATTTGCTTGCTCCATCTCATCTCTGTAATAGAAAATTCTTCATTTCGTGTGTTTATGAAAAGTACACATCATCCCTTTTATATGTAAACCTGGTTAACTGCTATATACAAGGAATGACTGATGTATTTATTGTTAATTAAAACCAAGTGCGTCTGTGTATATAATGTTTTTTCATTTCCGCTTAATTATTGAATTTTTAATGATGCTTATTTCAGGTACTATTCAAATGGTTTGATTCAGTTTGTATTCCTTCCCATAATCCCATTAAAACAATTTCTAGGTTCTAAATTCTTAATTTTCATATATGAAACCTTGATCATGGTACCTTGATTGGTGAAATTACCAGATTGGTTGTATTTGGTTATGGTAACTTGCTCATGGATTTTGAATTAATACTCTTATTCCTAACTAGACGTATTTAATGGAGGCGTTGCTATGTATGAATTGTTTATAGTTTATTATGGTAACTTGGTTAGTGGAACTATCAATCTGGAAGGCAATTTAGCTTCCTTTGTATAAGACATATTAATTACATTTATTTAAGATATATTCATTACATTACTAAATTTTATATCCAAATATCATTTGTATAATTTTCCTAATTTAACTACCAATGATACTATACGTATTTACCCATTTGATATTTTAGTATTACTTTGATCTTTCCATGAAGTTATGTTGCAAAAAGTTAAACATACTGTGACGGCCCGCCCCGCATCAACCGACATTTACTCCAAAGGTGCGCTGTACACATGTCCAATTGGCACGGAACGGGTCGTGAGAAGGAAAGGGAAGAAGGAAATGAACATACAAAGAACCTGTAGAATGTCTCACAGCGCATAGAACAAAATATAATAATAACATACTTGACATAAAACAGGAGAGACAGTGCATAAGCTGAAAATCAGAACTAAACATCATAGTAGCGGAAATCCAAAATACAGCTTATTACAACTTTCAAACTGTCTCAAAGCAAAAGTAAGATAAAGGAGGTACACTACTAATGCCCAAGTAGCGACCACCAATGACACAGGGAGAATGTGTATATATATATCATACGTGGAAGCCTCCTGCCCGCCTCCGAATCAGCTACTCGCGCATCACCAGCTAACCTGTCTCTAGTCTGCTCGTGTGAGCACCCAGAGTAATAAGAGGAGACATAAAACTCTGGGTCAGACATAAAGCCTAGTATGAGCGATAAGCATCTAAAGTGAAAAATAACAGGTAGGCTAAAACATACCTGAACCTGGACCTGCAACCAATGAGTTAGCACTACATACTGTACAACACTCTAAGGTACCATATCAACGGTGTAAAGATACGGAGGTGGGGGAGGTGTGCATGTCATAATGATGGCAAACGATCAAACATAGCATCCATCCTCACATCTCTCACTCAGTGCGTAAAGCATACGATATTTACCACTTCGATCACCCAACATACCATGCTACGATCACTCTGCCCCCATGAAGTCATAAATGGCTTCACTGCACTGATAACGTAGCCACAAATCCTTCGCTATGCCCACTTTGCCCCATGGGGTCACAAGAACCCCACTGCACTGGCTCATAGCCTTACTAATCCTTACTATGTCCACTCTGCCCCATGGAGTCATAATGACCCCACTGCACTGGCTCATAGTCTTACTACGCATCACCTTGCCCCTCAGGTCATAATGACCCTACTGCACTGATAACGTAGTCTTGCTACCATCACTTTGCCCCTCAGGTCATAATGACCCTACTGCACTGATAAGTAGCCCATCATCCATTTTCAGTGGTGAATCGAAGTTATGAACGTCGACAACTCCTTAGCACACGTCTCGCAGCAAAGCCCAACTCATGAAGTGACCTCATTGGTTCCCAACTGGTTCCGGGATCCTGAGCTCTAACTTCCATTTGGACTACTTTTGCATCTCGGGTTATTGGTCATCACCATCGAATTGGATCAGATCGGCCTTCAACATTCTTCATCGGATCGGATCGGCCTCATCTGGTTCGGATCGCGGTTCGCCCTTCCCAAGCACGGTTCGTGGCTCCTTCTTCCACTCGTGGTCGATCGGATCGTGGACCCCCTTCGGATCGTGCTCCATGCTCCTTGGCATCGGTTTGTGGCTTCATCTCCAAGTCGGATCGTGACCAGCTTCGGATCGCGACTCGTGGATCGTGGGTGCATCGGATCGGGTTCCATCTCCACGCGGATCGGGTCGTAATGCTCATTCGCGATCCGGATCGAAGTACTTCAGTTTGGGCACGGCGCTGCATCGATTCGTCTCGTGGGTCTAACCACGATCGGGTCGGGTCGTGGGAGGAATAAGCGATCCGATCCGGGTCAACTTCCAGCGACGGTTTACACGCCTCTCGACGGCGTTTTCGACCATTCTAACTATTGAAATCAATCAAAAACATACCATACAGTCATACCAACACATACAAGTGACCTCAAACACCAAAACAACAATATGATAGGTTTAAATAGATCAAACATAGCCAAAACCCCATATTTTCCCTCAAGCATGTTTAGGTGAAACTAACCATATGATTTACAAAACTTAACCAAATAAACCCAAATTCATATCAGAGGTCTAAAATATCATTTAAGATTTTATAAATATTTTTCCCGAATTTTATCTTGTTTAAATTCACTAATTAACACTAATCACCCCTAATTAGCCATAATTAGTGCAAAACTATGCAAATCACTCACCTTAGCCACAAATAAAACTTAGATCTGAAATGAATCTCGGATTTGATGCGAATCCCGGTGCTAAACAGCAGCTCCAATGTTGATTTGGTGAAGATCTTCCTTGATTAGGGGTTGCTAAGCCAAATCCTTGACCAAAAGATGATTTGGAGGTGATTTAGAGGTTGTAGGCCATTTTTAGGGTTCCTTGGTGATAAGTGGAGGCTAGAAAACTGAAATGGAATGATCCTCTATCTCATTTCAGCCTCCCCATAACCCTAATCCCGAAATGGGTTATGGGCCTACTCACTAATCACCCGATTTGGCCCGGTTAAGCAGTTTTTCACCTTCCAAACCTTATTTCAACCATATCTCCCAAACGGTAAGTCCGTTTGGCTATTATGACCACTCTACGGAAAGGTAAACCATCAAACGAATCTAATGGAAGTGATTTCAGGTCAAAATTCCTTTCCAATCAAAAGTTATGGCCAAAACAGTACCAACTAGGGGCAAAATGGTCATTTAAAAATCGACAAAAATCTTGAACATGGGAAATGACTCTAATAGATGTTTCCCAAAGTTACATGACCATACGACTTCACATGGGAGAGAAATAAATATTCTACGATCCTATGATGTGTAGAATACGGGTCGTTACACTCTCCTCCCCTTAAGAAATTTCGCCCCCGAAATTCCCTAATCAAAACACACACAAAGGTCCCACATGCCTATCAACCATAAAACAACCATCAAACATTCAAAACAAGTAAAATAAGTCTATCCTAGCATGCGGAATAACTAAATCGCAAAGTAAATCTTACCAGGCAAAGAGTTCTGGATATGTCTTCCTAATGCTCTCCTCTGTCTCCCAAGTACAATCATTCTCGTCCTCGCCCCACTGAACCTTGACTAGCTTCACCGCCTTCCTTCGAAGTTGCTTCGTATCGTGCCCCACAATACGAATCGGCTTGCGGTTCCCAACCGCCTCGGGTTCTACTTCGAAGTCCTCTAACTGATCAAGTGAAATAGTCATATCTGAGTCGTGAATGAACTTCCTTAGTTGGGAAACATGAAATACATTGTGAACTCCCGCCATTTTCTCTGGTAAGCCAACTCTATATGCCAAATTCCCGACTAGTTCAAGAACAGGGAATGGGCCAACAAATCTTGGTGCTAATTTGCCTCTCCTGCCAAATCGTATCACGCTCTTCAACGGAGAGATCTTGACAAACACCAAGTCACCAACGGAGAAATTCAAGTCTCTTCTCCTCTTATCAGCATAACTCTTCTGCCTATCTTGGACAGCTTTCATTCGTTGCTGAATGATCTTGATCTTATCGGAAGTTTCTCTCACCACCTCTGGTCCAAGCACAAACTTCTCGCCAGTCTCTATCCAACATGATGGTGAGTTGCACGGTCTTCCGTACAAAGCTTCATATGGAGCCATACCGATACTGGATTGGTAGCTATTATTATATGCAAACTCTACTAGATGCAAATGGTCGTCCCATGATCCACCAAAATCCAATATACAAGCTCTCAAGAGATCTTCCAATATACGATTCACCCTCTCCGTTTGACCGTCGGTCTGAGGATGATATGCGGTACTGAGATGTAATCCTGACCCTAGAGCCTCTTGTAAACTCTTCCAAAACCCACTAGTGAACAACGGGTCTCGGTCACTCACAATGCTTTTGGGTACTCCATGAAATCTCACTACCCACTTTATATACAATTCTGCCAACTTGGCTGCCGTTCTGGTCGATTTGACTGGTATAAATCTGGCACTTTTAGTCAATCGATCCACAATTACCCAAATGCTATCATGTCCCGATCTAGTCCTTGGTAGACCATCGATGAAATCCATCGAGACTTGCTCCCATTTCCATTCGGGAATCTCTAATGGTTGCAACAACCCACTAGGCTTCTTTTGCTCGGCTTTAACTAGCTGGCAATTCATGCATTTGGATATAAACTTCCCAACGTCTCTTTTCATCCCTTCCCAGTAGTAAGTCCGCTTCATGTCTCGATACATCTTATTACCACCGGGATGTATAGTCAGTTTTGAGTGATGACATTCTCTTAGCACTTCATCTCTCAAACCATTCGCGTTGGGCACAACTAGCCTTCCATTCCTTCTAAGCCATCCATCTCGATCAAGCCCATACACATTCATCTCCTCACCGTCGACGCTCATCTCTAACTTGGAGATGATTTCCAATAGATTAGGATCGCACCTCTGGCTGGAACCAATCCGCTCTATCAAAGTGGGTCTGATCACCAAACTAGCTAGCATAACTGGATCCAATTCACACTTTGGTCTGAAATCAAACCCCGCGATATACTCCAGTTGCTTCCACTCAAGAAACATTGCCCCTAAACTGGCATGTCTCCTACTCAAGGCATCGGCTACCGCATTACCTTTCCCAGGTGTATATGCGATATCAAAATCATATGAAGCCAAGAACTCTAACCATCTCTACTGACGGAGATTCAGATCTTTCTGAGAGAAGAGATACTTCAACGATTTATGATTAGTAAACAACTCAAATCTTTCTTCCAAGAGATAGTGTCTCCACATCTTCAGCGCAAATACAATCGCTGCTAATTCCAAATCATGGGTAGGATACTTCTTCTTATGCGGCTTTAGCTGTCGACTAGCATAAGCTACAACCCTACCTCCTTGCATCAATACAGCACCCAGTCCGGTACCACAAGCATCCGTGTATACCGTCATCTCTTCATTCCCTTTAGGAATGACTAACACTGGTGCACGCATCAACTTCTCCTTTAGACTCTTGAAGGCATCCTCACACACTTTGTCCCAGACGAAGGACTGATTCTTCTTAGTCAACTGAGTCAACGGTGCTGCTATCTTGGAGAAGTCCTGGATAAACTTACGATAATATCCAGCTAATCCCAAGAAACTTCTCACATCTGTTGCATTCTTGGGTGTAGGCCAATCCTGTACCGTAGCCACCTTCGCAGGGTCCACGGCAATACCATTCTCGGAAACAACATGACCCAAGAATCTCACTTCCCTTCTCCAAAAATGACACTCAGAGAATTTCGCTTTCAATTGGTGTTTCCTCAACACCTCCATCACTATCCTCAAGTGTCCCTTGTGTTCCTCCTCTGTCCTTGAGTAAACAAGGATATCATCCACGAACACAAGAACAAACTTATTCAACTGATCTCTGAATACTTGATTCATGAGATCTACAAAATAGGCTGGTGCATTGGTCAACCCAAATGGCATGACCAACCACTCATAAAATCCAGACGGCGTCCTAAATGCCGTTTTCGGAACACTCTCATCCGCTACTCGAAGCTGATGAAATCCTGTCGCGAGGTCCAACTGGGAGAACACTCTAGCTCCTTCCAACTGATCAAACAAATCAACTATCCGTGGTAGAGGATACTTATTCTTCCTCGTCACCTTATTCAACTCGCGATAGTCCACACACAAACGAAGGGAACCATCTGCCTTAGTGGAAAACACAACTGGTGCTCCCCACTCGGAGACACTCCTCCTAATAAATCCCTTCTTCAAAAGATTGCTGACTTGCACCCCGAGCTCTCGCTGTTCCCTTGGTGCCATACGACGAAGTGGCATCACTATAGGTCTGGCATCTTTCACTAAATCAATATGGAACTCAATCTCTCGGTGTGGTGGAAGCCCGGTCACCTCCTCGAAGACGTCCGGATACTGGCCAACCACGGGCACATCTGACAACTCATCCTGCGGGATGTCGAGGGAATTTACAAGACTAGCCATGACCCCATCACTAGGTAGACTACCAAACACTACCCTCCGCCCATCATCCGCCCTCACTGTCACAAAAAAGCCCTCACAGTCTACCACCACCCCGTATCTTTGGAGCCAATCGACTCCCAATATAATGCCATACCCAGTAAAGCCCAAAACAAAGCAATAACATACAAACATACATCCATGACTCGATAAGACCAAATTCCTGCAAATCATACCAAGGCTAGTCGAACCACCAATCGGGTTCGTCACAACCAATGGTCTATCGACTATCTCGGGTTCCAGTCCCAACCTATCTACCAGGTCACTAGATATGAAGGAACGGGAAGCCCCAGTATCAAACAAAACTCGAACTGGTACATCATAAATAGAAAGCATACCTTGAATAACAACATTCTTTCCTTTCTCCGCCGCAGTTGGGGCATTCGACGAAGAAGGAACAGCATCAATAGCATATGCTTTCACAATCTGCTTCTCCTTAAGAGGTTGCGGACACTTATCCTTCTGATGTCCCATTTGACCACAGTTGTAGCACTTCCTTTCCGCTGGCTTGGCCCGACATTCTTTAGCATAATGGCCCTTCTTTCCACAGCTGAAGCACTCAACATCCTTCTTGCTCTTTTTCTGGCCACCTTTTGATTGGTCCTGCTTCCTCTTATTATGAGAGTTATTCTTGCCTCCACCGCCTGCTTGCGGCTTCGGCCCTTCTGCAGATGCAGTCTCGGTCTTTGACTTAGGGTAAAGGCTCTCTGATCTCAAAGCTTTCCCCACGATCGATTCAAAAGTCTCATCGATGTGGTTGATAAGCCTTTCCCCCAAGTATCCATCCAAACCAGTAATGAACTTCTCATTCTTCTTCTCAGGAGTGTCAATGAGAGACAGTCCATACTTCGACAAAGTGTCGAACTCAGCAATATAATTAGAAACTGCCCTGCCACCCTGCTTGAGTTCCAAGAACCTCTTAAACAATACTGACTTCTGGGCAGCTGGAATAAACTTCTCGCTAAAGCGAGCCTTGAACTGATCCCAAGTAACCTGGTCCTCTGGAGTAGCTGTTCTAACGGCATTCCACCAATTCATCGCTCGCCCTTACAGCTGACGAGACGCTAGCCTTCTCTTCATCGCATCCTCAAGACCCAAGTCATCGAAGATACGGTCACAGCTATCCATCCAATCTTGAACATCTGTGGCCGACTCCGTTCCGTGGAACGGCTTTCCACCAAGATTAGTGTAATCCTTGCACAACTTGGCGAAATCGACCCTAGGCGCCTGCACTACTGGGCCAACACCAACTCCGGGATTGGGAACTGCCCCTTGAACTTCTCTAAGCATGTCTCTCATGAGGTTAGTAAACATTGCCCTCATGTCAGCGGCATTCCCTTGGTTGGTCCCTCTACCAGCACCCCTCGTGTCTCGGCTCATCGTCAATCTGAAAAAGGGAAACGATTAACGACACCATAGTGGTGCTAGTGCAGTGCGACTTCATTCTTATACTACTAATAGTATATGTATACATAGCTTTTGAAAACCAAAGTAATCACAAATACGCGCTCTCATATACGTACTATCTCTCCCAAGTGTCTTTCCCTAGGTTAACTACGCAACCTAGAGCTCTGATACCAAATGTGACGGCCCGCCCCGCACCAACCGACATTTACTCCAAAGGTGCGTTGTACACATGTCCAATTGGCACGGAACGGGTCGTGAGAAGGAAAGGGAAGAAGGAAATGAACATACAAAGAACCTGTAGAATGTCTCACAGCGCATAGAACAAAATATAATAATAACATACTTGACATAAAACAGGAGAGACATTGCATAAGCGGAAAATCAGAACTAAACATCATAGCAGCGGAAATCCAAAATACATCTTATTACAACTTTCAAACTGTCCCAAAGCAAAAGTAAGATAAAGGAGGTACACTACTAATGCCCAAGTAGCGACCACCAATGACACAGGGAGAATGTGTATATATATATCATACGTGGAAGCCTCCTGCCCGCCTCCGAATCAGCTACTCGCGCATCACCAGCTAACCTGTCTCTAGTCTGCTCGTATGAGCACCCAGAGTAATAAGAGGAGACATAAAACTCTGGGTCAGACATAAAGCCTGGTATGAGCGATAAGCATCTAAAGTGAAAATTAACAGGTAGGCTAAAACATACCTGAACCTGGACCTGCAACCAAAGAGTTAGCACTACATACTGTACAACACTCTAAGGTACCATATCAACGGTGTAAAGATACGGAGGTGGGGGAGGTGTGCATGTCATAATGATGGCAAACGATCAAACATAGCATCCATCCTCACATCTCTCACTCAGTGCGTAAAGCATACGATATTCACCACTTCGATCACCCAACATACCATGCTACGATCACTCTGCCCCATGAAGTCATAAATGGCTTCACTGCACTGATAACGTAGCCACAAATCCTTCGCTATGTCCACTTTGCCCCATGGAGTCACAAGAACCCCACTGCGCTGGCTCATAGCCTTACTAATCCTTACTATGTCCACTCTGTCCCATGGAGTCATAATGACCCCACTGCACTGGCTCATAGTCTTACTACGCATCACCTTGCCCCTCAGGTCATAATGACCCTACTGCACTGATAAAGTAGTCTTGCTACCATCACTTTGCCCCTCAGGTCATAATGACCCTACTGCACTGATAAGTAGCCCATCATCCATTTTCAGTGGTGAATCGAAGTTATGAACGTCGACAACTCCTTAGCACACGTCCCGCAGCAAAGCCCAACTCATGAAGTGACCTCATTGGTTCCCAACTAGTTCCGGGATCCTGAGCTCTAACTTCCATTTGGACTACCTTTGCATCTCGGGTTATTGGTCATCACCATCGAATTGGATCAGATCGGCCTTCAACATTCTTCATCGGATCGGATCGGCCTCATCTGGTTCGGATCGCGGTTCGCCCTTCCCAAGCACGGTTCGTGGCTCCTTCTTCCACTCGTGGTCGATCGGATCGTGGACCCCCTACGGATCGTGCTCCATGCTCCTTGGCATCGGTTTGTGGCTTCATCTCCAAGTCGGATCGTGACCAGCTTCGGATCGCGACTCGTGGGTGCATCGGATCGGGTTCCATCTCCACGCGGATCAGGTCGTAATGCTCATTCGCGATCCGGATCGAAGTACTTCAGTTTGGGCACGGCGCTGCATCGATTCGTCTCGTGGGTCTAACCACGATCGGGTCAGGTCGTGGGAGGAATAAGCGATCCGATCCGGGTCAACTTCCAGCGATGGTTTACACGCCTCTCGACGGCGTTTTCGACCATTCTAACTATTGAAATCAATCAAAAACATACCATACAGTCATACCAACACATACAAGTGACCTCAAACACCAAAACAACAATATGATAGGTTTAAATAGATCAAACATAGCCAAAACCCCATATTTTCCCTCAAGCATGTTTAGGTGAAACTAACCATATGATTTACAAAACTTAACCAAATCAACCCAAATTCATATCAGAGGTCTAAAATATCATTTAAGATTTTATAAATATTTTTCCCGAATTTTATCATGTTTAAATTCGCTAATTAACACTAATCACCCCTAATTAGCCATAATTAGTGCAAAACTATGCAAATCACTCACCTTAGCCACAAATAAAACTTAGATCTGAAATGAATCTCTGATTTGATGCGAATCCCGGTGCTAAACAGCAGCGCCAATGTTGATTTGGTGTAGATCGTCCTTGATTAGGGGTTGCTAAGCCAAATCCTTGACCAAAAGATGATTTGGAGGTGATTTAGAGGTTGGAGGCCATTTTTAGGGTTCCTTGGTGATAAGTGGAGGCTAGAAAACTGAAATGGAATGATCCTCTATCTCATTTCAGCCTCCCCATAACCCTAATCCCGAAATGGGTTATGGGCCTACTCACTAATCACCCGATTTGGCCCGGTTAAGCAGTTTTTCACCTTCCAAACCTTATTTCAGCCATATCTCCCAAACGGTAAGTCCGTTTGGCTATTATGACCACTCTACGGAAAGGTAAACCATCAAACGAATCTAATGGAAGTGGTTTCAGGTCAAAATTCCTTTCCAATCAAAAGTTATGGCCAAAACAGTACCAACTAGGGGCAAAATGGTCATTTAAAAATCGACAAAAATCTTGAACATGGGAAATGACTCTAATAGATGTTTCCCAAAGTTACATGACCATACGACTTCACATGGGAGAGAAATAAATATTCTACGATCCTATGATGTGTAGAATACGGGTCGTTACACATACACACACTTTTATCTTTCCTTGGTTGCATATCTCAGTAGTTGCCACAAATGCCTGATACTAAATCTAGCACTAACTTTTAACTTTTGGCTGGACAATGGATTTCTGCATACCCAAATATTTGACGATCATAGTTAATGAATAAATGCAACAATATTAATTTAATTTACCAGTACATAATCTTTAGTGCTTTGCATTCAAACTAAACTCCCCATGAGCACAAATACAGGTTTGGTATTTGGAATATGCAGCATTTTGGTTGTCTAATATACACTGTGGTTATTCAATTTTACCCTTTCATTTTTTTCAACTTTCCTGTCCAAATAGATTCCGCACCATAAATGCATACGTTAAACTCTGTGTTTTTTCTGTCAAACTACTGAAATTTTGATTGGAAATTATGTACAAAATTATTAGCACTTCAGCAAAAGATGTTAGTGATGAATGATTTCCCCTATATAGACCTCATTACTGCTGCACTAATTGTGTGATCGGAAATGAAACAAAGCAATGATGCGATTATTTTTTACTATACACACACATATTGTTTACAATTTCAGCAAACTGTTTACTACTACATGAATTTCAAAATTTCTCTATAATGAATTTTTCATTGAAAATGAATGATCAAAATTACTTTTTCCCCTGTTCACTCTCATAATTAAATTAGAAAGCATGATATCTTCAAATTCGTGTTGTATTCATTATCACCCTCAATCACTAGGAAGCTATTTTGTAATCTATACCTTTTCTATTTATCCGTAGATAAGGAATGTTGTTATTCACTACAACAAAACTAGTCTTTAACGATGCAAAAGCGCTTGTCTTTTACGACGTTATTAAAAATAGCGTCGCATAAGCGTTGTAAAAGACACACCCTTTTGCGTCGCTAAAAAACAATTTTTTTGTAGTGATTATTCCTTTGACTTATGCTTCTACAGATTGTATGTTGGCTAAATCTTATTGTTAATGGTATGGGAGGATCATATAACTTATTTTGTATATGTTTCTTACGTCTTACATTGCTATGCCCAATACTGCATAAATCTTATTTTGTAGCACATGGATAATGGTTTTATTGAGGTCAAATATGTATATAACTAAGTTTTAGCTTTAAATTTCGACTCACATTATTCAAAATGGAAACAAATGAATTGCTTTTATTAGAAAGTGATAAATGAAGATATATTTTATCGTAGATATTTCAAAATCCAATATGGAAATAGATATTTTAATATAGTCAAAAATTTTGTAATGAAAATTACTTATATATTGGAGATTATGGGATCGGTAATTGTTATAAATATAAATTCATTTTCTATATATCATGGTATTACATTCCTAACATAATTGCATTACTCCATCCAACTGTTTTCTCTATTTGGTCCCGTTCATATGTTTACTTTTACGTTCAATTAATTTTAACTGTAAGTATGTCAAATCCATGCTCCGTTGTTAATGGATATTTTCATATAAAGCTCAACTTTTTGATGACCAACTGAGATGCAGAAAGCAAGAAATTTCTTTGATTAAACACATATATCAAACATTTTCCAATTGCTGCAATACTTATGGACAAATTTACATCAATCATTAACTAGACGGTGCCTCCTGCTCGTTAGTTTTCATAAATATATTTCGGTTTAGGTTTGATTAATTTATAGTTATGTGTATTCTAGATCCATGCTATTGTTCCTAATTTATAGTTATATGTATTCCTTAAATTTATGTCTATTGTCATGTGGATAATCCACTTCATTAATGCTAATGAATAATGTTTTAACTACGGAAAAGTATATACAGCTGGAAGGCTGTACATATTGGATATTTTCTGAGTATGATATATACAAGTAGCATCTAGAATGAATATGTATACAATGCTAGGTCTCGCTACACGAGTCCGCTATATATTATTTTGCCTTTCTCTATGTATACATATATTAACCACTTCCAATTTTCATAATACATGTATTTCATATGCTGATTATTTCTCTCCATGGATATGTGCTCATTTTCATGCAACCATTTGTTAAATGCAATGTGTTCTTTTCTTTTTGTTGCTTTACTTCTTATGCTCACTTGGGAGCATACGCCGTTATAGTTTTCAACCTAGCAGTCCCATCCGGGGAACAAATCATGCAATGGAAGCCATAATTGTGAACGAGTAATAACAAGAGAAGTTTAAGTGCATTTGAATGGGCTGAGGGGCTTGAGGATTCCAAGGAATGTTATATAAGGAAGCACGTATTTATGAAGCAGAGAGGTTATCCATTTATCTTATAATATTGAATAAAAGTTTGAAGAAACATGATTTTGATGAATTTCGGCTACAACTACTTTTGCACATTTTCCAGGTTTGAGGAAGAATGATATTGAAGCATAAGCATGTTTGGGAGAGTAGTGCAGGTTCCCACAGTGTTGGAAACGTGAAAAATTTAAGAAGCTTTTAGTGATTATATAATTAATTTTTGTAGTGTTTTTTGTATTTTCCAGGCCTTTGCGGACATCAGCAATAGCCTGGGAGGAACTAAGCAAGGGGAAAGGCCCCTTCTACATACTTTACTAATTTATGTATTGGCAGTTAGCAAAATATGGAGGTTCCAACTAATTTTATCAGTCGCTGTTAGTGTTTATGAAGTTTAGTTATTATGCTATTTCAATGAATTATATGGCATCCCTCTTTTTTGTAATTAGTATTGCAACATAGTTGTCCACGTAATAACTCCATAAAATTGAACTAAATTTGGAAACAAAAAAAAAAAACATTTTGCACAATGCCTTACTTTGTTCGCTGCTAATTATATTGAATATCTCTAAGTATAGACTGTGATGGTTTGAATGAACCATCATTTATAATTAAATCAATGTAATAAATATTCCTTTCGATTTGAATAATATTAGAAATAAATAATAAATACTTTTGCACCGTGCAAACCATTGCCTACCACCTGTATAGCATAATAAACTTGCATTCATGGACTGATCAATATTGGCCACTTATTTAAAAAGCAGTTAATAGAAATTACCTATAATAATCGCTAATAACAATTAGTCATAATGATAATTATTTAATTGCAGTAATAGCTAGTTAATATAAATTTTGCACTATGGACTCTTATTTCCGTTCTCCTATTGCTTAACTTAAGCTCATGATGCTAATTGTAAATCTTGCGTCCAACTATGTTTCCATAAATCAAAATAGAAGTGGATTGTGCTAATTACATTTGGCCTTTATCATGTATGAGAACAAGAGGTAAGCAACACTCGATTCATTCTAATTACAATATCCAAATGGTTAACGGATCATTTTCACATTTTTGCAGCTGATTTAATAACATGCTATTGTTCCACTCTCTTTTTTGTGCATAATAATATTTGGTTTGATAAATCACTGCATGAAGCATAACATGCAACTTCGTAGATTTTATAAAAACAAAAAATACATATTTATTTACTCTAAATTTCCCTACTGCTGTACATTTTCATTTTTTTATATTATGAACTATTTACTTATTTTTTAGGTTTTCGTTCGTACTAAAGGGGATCTGTATCAACTGTATTCCTCTTGCTATGTATAGTCATTGACATCGCTCTTCGGTCCGCTCAAATTTTAATTACTGTGCTAACATAGCTGTTGTATCATTAAATCTTTGCATTATGTTTATTTGTGATCTTTCCATGAACAAAGTAATTTTCCTGTGCTATTCATAGATTTTGCTGATATAGGTTCCATTAATCAGTTCTGCCTCTGTACATTCTAAAGTATTAGAAAATCACCTCTGTCTTAAAGCTAAGCACGAGTGCACTGTATGGTTTGTTAGTACTGATTTTGTTCATATGCATTGTTAATTATTTATTGTTTTGAACCTACATTTTTTAACATTGATTGTGTAAGTGTAGACTCATTATGTCTTAATCCATTGCTTTTTGTTTCACAATCGACTATGTCAGAATTTATAATTCATGATATGCAATAAATATTAGAATGCACAATCCATCGGGAAGAAACGAGACAATATTCTTTACCAAATACCCAACTATAACAAATATCCATCTTAAAGACCTGTGCAATGCACGGGCTGTGTACTAGTATAAAATAAAAATAATAATTTTATTGTCTACGCAATTTCTACATTTTGTATGTATAAATAAAAGAATGTTTTATTTATGCAAATAAAAAGAATATTTTATTGTCTACCCAATTACTACATTTCATATATATACAATAAAAAGAATGTTTTATTGTTTTACACAAATTCTACATTTCCTATGTATACAATAAAAAGAATGTTTTATTGTTTTCAACTGCCATGTTCATATGGCAAATAAAAAGAAATTCTAATTGTGTAACATTTTCTTCGTTTTCCAATGACAAATAAAAAAAGAGTATTTTACTTGTATACACAATTCTATCTTTCTAATGACAACTAAAAAGAGTATTTTATTTGCATACATGTTTTCTACCTTTCTAACGACAAATAAAAAAGAGTTTTATTCGCGTAACATTTTCTACATGTTTCTAATGACAAATAAAAAGGAGTTTTGTTCGTATAACATTTTCAACATGTCTCTAATGGCAAATAAAAATATAATTTTTATTTTCATAACATCTCTATGTTGCTAATGACAAATAAAAAGATAATTTTTATTTTGATAACATTTTCTATATTGTTAATGACAAAATTAAAAAGAATTTAATCTACATACATGTTCTATAATTCTAATGACAAAATAAAAAGAGAATTTTTGTCTACGTACATGTTCTATAATTCTAATGATAAAATAAAAAGAGAATTTTGTCGACATTCATGCTTTATAATTCTAATGAAAAAATAAAAAGGGAATTTTTTTCTACATACATTGTAATAACCCGGAAATTCTGAACCAGTTTAAAATTTTTATTTTGGCAATTTTAGCGAATTTTGAATATTTAAAATAGATTATTTTAAATAAAATCGACGAGAACTTTATTTTGAATATGAATTCGAACGTATATATTTATACGCGTCGTCGTTAGAATATGAATATTTATATATAATTATAAATAGAATTGAAAATGGCGCGGTAGTTCGATAATTCGATTTCAAACTTCAATTGAATGTACCGGGTGCAAAACAATCCGGATTTTAGTGAAACAAAAAACATTAGGATCTAATTGATAATACCTTTCCAACGAATCTGGAAAATCGAAATTTCATAGCGGGAATCAAAAGATATGTTCAGTTGAAAATTCTGAATAGTCGCTATGGAATTCAGGCCCTTAAAAATAGACATTTTGCAAACGACCTCGGATTTCGACGAAACCAGTTTTGTTGGATCCGTGATGTCAAATTATTGCTAGGTTTCAAATTTCATAATTTCTAGAATCAATATGTGAGCGTGGCAAAGGAAAACGCGTTTGACCAGTTTTAGTTGATTTTAATCGACTGGAAAATGGCCATTTTTCCAACGGTCTCAGAATTCGACGAAACTTGTTTTGTTAAGACCGTATCGTCATTACGAAGCTAGAAAATATTTTTATGCGATTTATAGAGTTAGTATGTGACCCCGGTAATTTGAAATGTACGTTTAAAATTCAATATAGCGATTTAAATGTAAATTCAACGGAAACTGATCGAAACGATCAAATCAGCCTATGATACATATCCCATTGTGTTCGGAATGAGGGTAAAACGCTATGGACGACAGGTGGTGGACCTCGTTTAGAGGTCGTATGTAAAAGTCAACTTTTTAATAATTAAATAATAATAATAAAAAATATCTCTCCCCCTATTACCCTCTGCCCCCTCCCCCCCCGATTAAATCAGAAAACCATTCGAAATAAAAAAAAGAAAAAAGAAAAAAAGGGACGGAGGAGCTCGTCGCTCCTCCGATGGAGCCGCTACCGCACAATAGGGCGGCGCCGCCACCCTCTACCTCCGATTCCCCTCCCTCTTCGATCGACGCCTGAAGCCCCTCAACCAGACGCGAACCCACCGAAGACGGAGCAGACTTCCTCCCTGGCGCCAGCGCAATGGCATCGCACCCCCCCTTCAACAGCCGCCGGCCATCCCCGAGCCACCAGACCACCGCGACATCTCCCCCCCCCCGACGACCGACGCAGCGAAAACCCTTCCCCCCTTTCGGCACATTGACTGTAAGTTTTCTTTATTTGTTTTTTTATTTTATTTTATTTTCTTCTTATTAGTTAGGAAAATATAAATGTAGATTTTTATAAATTCAAAGTTTAGATTTTTAGTTAGAAAAAATTCAGTTTTTAGAATAAATGAAATGCAGTTTTACTATATATTTATAGGATAGCAATGTTTGTTTATAAAATATAAAATAAGCATTGTTTTTCTCAATCAAATTTGCTTTGCTTTTAAAATAAAAATATGATCTTCATTGTGAAGTGAACAATTAAAAATATGATTTTTATATTTTTAAAGTATTAAAAATATAATTTTTACTATATAGAAGGCGTAAAAATATAATCTTTCATATTGTAGAAGAATAAAAATGTGATTTTTGTTTATGTAGAGAATTAAAAATATAATTTTTACATGATAGAGATATTGAAAATATCATCTGTATATGTGTAGCAAAGTAAAAATGTGATTTTTATAGTTGAAAAGGTGAAATCTTTATAGTTGAAAAGGTGAAATCTTTATAGTTGAAAAGGTGAAATCTTTATAATTGAAAAGGTGAAATCTTTATAGTTGAAAAATAGAATTTTTATATATAAGATAACGATGTAAAAATAGGATTTTTATATATTGAATAGCGAGATAAAAATTTGATTTTTATATATTGAATAGCATAGTAAAAAAATTCGATTTTTATATATGGAATAGCGAAGTAAAAATTCGATTTTTACATATGTAGAGAATACAGGCAACGAAGGTGATAAAAAGGCGAGAACGACGAAGATTTCTATAAATGAAGAGTCGTGATATTGGATAGCTATCGGTGAGAATTTCTCACTCTTCAATTTCTTTTCTAGTTATATGTATATACTAGGATGCAGACGGTGTTTAGTAGAACCCGACACAATCGTCCACAGACCATGGACTTGTTTGTTTGATTGCAAATTAGTTAGATTATTTGATTGAATTGTTTGGTGAAATGGAATGGATTGATTGATGTGTGAATGGCGTGGGCCTTCACTAGACCGGGGATAAGGCTAGGCCTCGTCCCGTTTCTAGTATCGTGCCGTTATGCCGCCGAAATTTTCTAAAATATGTTAGAAAAATAAAGATATCATTTTATTGAATAAATGAACTGAATAAAAATCCATGTGTTAAAATACAATATTTTATCGTTAAAAATATAATTTTTAGCGTGAATGTGAATAAATAAATATTTATAAACAAATCGACCTATTTTTTTATATACACTGATTTGACTGATATTGATTGGGTCGATAAATTTTACACATCGCCCAACTGCACAACTAAAATCTGTGTTTGATTGTTTGAAACCCCACACGGGTGTTGGGATGAAATTTGAAGTTCACTCATCCTGATTGATTAAATATGTCGATCGATTGATTGACAGGCTGTTATAAGCGTTAGATATCTATATTTGATGCTTATACAGTGTAGTGCACTTTGGTTGATGGTTGATTATTTTTCAATGCTATTATATACGTGTGATGTATGAAAATTCATATAATTAACATTATATGGTGATTGATTGGGCCTCATTCCAATTTAGAAAATAAAGAATATAATATAATATAAAGGTTCATGTGTTGACTGTACTCATCCGTTGAGATTAGTCATGTGTGGAACGAAATATTTTAATAATAAAATTTACATCTTTATCAATATTATAATATAAAGGTTCATGTGTTGACTGTACTCATCCGTTGAGATTAGTCATGTGTTGAACGAAATATTTTAATAATAAAATTTACATCTTTATCGATAATATAATATAAAGGTTCATGTGTTGACTGTACTCACCCGTTGAGATTTGTCATGTGTTGAACGAAATATTTTGAAATAGAAATATTTGAATAGGAAATATTTGAAAAAAGAAATATTTGAAATAGAATATTTGAAAATAGAATGATATGAAGCCGTGTTGATTAGAGATGCGCCATTTTGACGTGAACGATGTTTATATCGATTTTATTCATTTTAAAATGAATATTGAAAAGTGATTTCGAAATCGCATATCTTGAAATGAAATTTGAATCAAATTGAATAGAAAACGAATTCGAATTGAATTCGAATTGAATATATAACGAATTTGACTTCGAATTGAATATATAATGAAATGAATTGAATATAAAACGATTTCGAAATGAATTGAATATAAAACGATTTCGAAATGAATTGAATAGAAAACGATTTTGAAATGAATCGGATGGAAAACCAATTTGAATTGAATCGAATATAAAACCAATTTGAATTGAATCGAATAGAAAACCAATTTGAATTGAATCGAATAGAAAACGAATTCGAATTGAAATGAAAACGAATTGAAAGGAATTCAAATCGAATTGAAATTTGAATTGAATAGAAATGAATTTTAAAACGAATTATTAAGGAAGAATTCAATTTTGATTTGAATTAAAATGGAAGTTGAAATTGTTTTTGAAATGAATTCAAAACTATTTATAAAATTCGTTTTAAATAGTAATCGACGAAATATATATTATATATATTATATATATATAATATAATGGCCTGAATAGAACGAGCCGCGCCGCGACAGTTCGTGAATTTCGACCATTTATTTCAAACGGACATTACGGGAGATCCGACCGTCGGATTCTCCTAAAACCGGAACCGTTGGGTTTGTATCGAAAAGAGCTTTCTAACGAATATTAGGAATTTGAAATCTAACTGTTGGATTTGGAGTTACGTCCAAATCAAATTTGTAAAAGGTCACTGTAAGTGCAGTTCGATGGCCATTGTTGGAAATCGATTGTACGGGCCTTAATAAAATTATTAAAAATAGTAATAATTTGTGTAAAATCATAAGAAATGATTTGGGAAAAATTGGGGTGAAAAACTCCATATTTGAAAAGATAAAAATAGATTTTTATCGAAATGAACTAGTTTTGAACTAAATTTAAAACCCGATTTTTTTTAAAATAAATAAATTAGATTTAAAAAGGGGTTTTAAATAATCGGAATTTCTAATATATTTGATTGGATTTGAAATGGGTTTATCGCGAACGGTGTTTTAAATAACACTAGTTCTTTAACCCGATAACAAATAGAACGTGATTTGGGTTTATCGTGAACTGTGTTTTAAATAACACCTAGTTCTTTAACCCAGTAAAAGGAGTTCTAACGAATCTGCAATTAGGTTGAAATGTGAACCTATAATCTAAATTATCAAATTTAGAAATGAGCGAGAATGGAGTATCGCCAGTTTTGCTCCAAAGCGATAGTTAAATCTTTAATTAGATTTGAACGTGAAATGGTAATTAATTTTACCGATAACACCATGGTGTTAGATATGGAGTATCACCAGTTTTGCTTCATGGGATGAATAGGTTGGGATTGGGAAATAAAATAAATAATTACTTCGGCGTGGTTCGCTAATCTCGACTAGTTTAGAAAACCATAATTTGGTTTGAAACGACATCCAAAGGAAGATTAAAGGATAATTTTCAAAGAATTTATCTTGGATAAAATTAATGGGAACCTTTCCCTAAAATGTGATTTTGTGAATAAAAGAATATTTTGAATTGGAATGAGGCGTATGTTGTGTTTGTGTAACATTTGTTTTTAATATACGCGGGTTGTTCGGAAAGTCCGGGTTTATACCCATTATGAATAACCGATTCGACGATAAGTCGAAGATGAAGACGGTGGTCGAAGACCGGAAGTCTTCACATCGTTTGGATTATTACTGACGATCCTGATTGGGCAGTACACCCAAGAGGATGGAAATAGTTGGTGGTCGTCCAGACGTACTTGGAGATGGATGGATATGCGAGGAAAGTGCCTCCGGTTTCGTTCAGACCCAGAACGAACTTGTAAATGGATTGTGTGTCTGACATTGGATTTTATTCTGTGTTGATTGATTTCTATTAAATATACATCTGTTTGGCGGCGGAGAATTTATTCTTTTGCTTAACGCCCTTCTCTGAGACGTACGAGCTCTGAGGTTGTATATCGATGGACATCAGTCGCATGGCATGAATTGCCTATGTGGCACGCTAAGATGCAATGATCAAGGCTTTTGTTGAAAAGTAGAGTCTTGTGGTTGATGATCAAAGCACGGCCTACGTGGCAGCTTTGTGTATAACGTGAATTCGCGAGCCTCACACCTCGGTATGAGTTAAAAACGGGATACAGACCGCTGGGAGAGCACGACGTTTCTTTCTAGCTTTGGTGGTGTCAGTGACTTACCAGCCCTGACATTTATATACTTTTCACCTTTGTGGTTGTTGGAATGAGGCGCCTCGATTATAGGTCTGTAAGGACCGGGAAACGTGTGTTCAGGAATTGCCAATCCTCTAACGTAAGTGAGGACCGGCCCAGCCGCATCCAGGGTTGCCCAGAGTGCTTAACCCTGAGACATTTGCTAGAGTGTCTCGAACGCGGAGAGGAGCTTGCCCCTTGCCTCGACTCATGACGGAAATCAAATTTCCAATACGTGTATTGCGGTTTTAATTGTAGAACTAGGATGGCGACATGATATATGGTACCCATGCCGTCTATGATTTATATTTATGATTGAAATTGTTTTGACACTATACACTTATTATAGTATCAAATGATTTGTTTTAAACGTACCAAGCATGTTTGGCTATTATAAGGGAAAACCCTATCCTCCGGCTTGCGTTGCATGGTGTGATAGGACCTGGGTCTTATAATAGCTTCATTTTTCGAAAAAGCATTGCGTTGTTTATTCTATGCACTGGTATTCTTGGGAGGAAACCCGTTCCGTGTTATACGGCGTGGTCCCTTGAATTACTCTCTTTAAAAGTAAAGTTTTAAATAACTATTTTAGTTCTCACACCAGTCACATGACTGACCTGGAGTTTATTGTTTTAACCTAAACTCTGGGTGCCCCTATTTTCCGCACGGGCAGCTAGTAGTTTTGGTTTTGCAGATTTATATTCACAGGATCCAGGTTTACAGCTGGAATGATATCCGGAAAGCTCTGTATCCGTATATCACCTTCAGTTGTGCTTTGTATTATTTTCCGCTGCTATGTAATTAACTGTAATCTCTGATAATTATCGAATGTAATTTATTCATTTATACTCTGTATATTCTTGTATCTGATGGAATTATTGTAATATACAATGAAATGTTCTTCCGTCTGCGTTCATTTGTGTGTTGTTCTCAAAGTATCCGCTCTTTCCTTCACGGGGAAGTTACGGGTTCTTACAGTGGTATCAGAGCTTTGGTTTACAGAGCTCGAGAACAAGACACATTAGAACCATACGAAAGAATTCATCAGATATTGGATTAGTAATATCCAATTAGGATGACTCGTTAGAGATGGGATCAGTAGTATCCTAGAACGAGTGTGAAGAGTATATTTTTCAAATGAAAACAATTTTGTTTTGAAAATTTAAATCACTTTATACGTATTTGAATATTTATTTATATTGAATTTGGACAATCCAATATATAAAGATTTTGCATATACGCGTCATGAACGTATATTCGAAGTTTTAATATATTAGATAGATATAGGATCACATTCTAGTCGCCCGGACCTGATTCGGATGATTGACGCGTCATCATCAGTAATTAGTTTCGTGTTTCGAAGGTGTGCTTTCTATATGTTTCCATTAGACTGGTTTGAGAACCAAAACTTATAGAGCTAGAACACATTGTTGTAAATTGGCATCAAAACATGATTTTTTGTATATGTATCAAAATTATGAATTTGAAACGTTAATCCACTAATTGATTGATGTTTGTGTTGTTTGTTAATTTGTTTGATAATTTTGAACCATTATGCCTAATTGCATCAAATATTGAATTGTATTGAGAATTGGTCGCATTTGCTTGCATATACATATACTTACATTGAACAGGTCATAGCAAAGAGGCTAGAGCCGAAGAATAAAATTTGTTTGCCCGACAAATAGGTACATGTTTACTATAATTTCCTATTTTGTTTGGGTGATGATGATTTTATGAGCCTATTGGCTAGCCGCTTGGCTTTTTCTTTTTCTTTTTGAGATCAGAAGGCCTATATGGCAATTTCGGGATTTTCCCGTGGCTCCCGGTGTAGGGGAGGTTATGGCGAAATTTTTCGAAAATTTAGGGTGTTAGCCAAATTTTTTGAAATTTTGAAAATTCTCAGAAACTGAAAAGTTGGGGAATGGAAGCCGGATCGAACGTAGAGCTGATTAATCAAACCACTTTCGACTTTGTTCCTTTTCGGGGACGAAAAGTTTTAAGTGGGGGAGATTGTAATAACCCGGAAATTCTGAACCAGTTTAAAATTTTTATTTTGGCAATTTTAGCGAATTTTGAATATTTAAAATAGATTATTTTAAATAAAATCGACGAGAAATTTATTTTGAATATGAATTCGAACGTATATATTTATACGCGTCGTCGTTAGAATATGAATATTTATATATAATTATAAATAGAATTGAAAATGGCGCGGTAGTTCGATAATTCGATTTCAAACTTCAATTGAATGTACCGGGTGCAAAACAATCCGGATTTTAGTGAAACAAAAAACATTAGGATCTAATTGATAATACCTTTCCAACGAATCTGGAAAATCGAAATTTCATAGCGGGAATCAAAAGATATGTTCAGTTGAAAATTCTGAATAGTCGCTATGGAATTCAGGCCCTTAAAAATAGACATTTTGCAAACGACCTCGGATTTCGACGAAACCAGTTTTGTTGGATCCGTGATGTCAAATTATTGCTAGGTTTCAAATTTCATAATTTCTAGAATCAATATGTGAGCGTGGCAAAGGAAAACGCGTTTGACCAGTTTCAGTTGATTTTAATCGACTGGAAAATGGCCATTTTTCCAACGGTCTCAGAATTCGACGAAACTAGTTTTGTTAAGACCGTATCGTCATTATGAAGCTAGAAAATATTTTTATGCGATTTATAGAGTTAGTATGTGACCCCGGTAATTTGAAATGTACGTTTAAAATTCAATATAGCGATTTAAATGTAAATTCAACGGAAACTGATCGAAACGATCAAATCAGCCTATGATACATATCCCATTGTGTTCGGAATGGGGGTAAAACGCTATGGACGACAGGCGGTGAACCTCGTTTAGAGGTCGTATGTAAAAGTCAACTTTTTAATAATTAAATAATAATAATAAAAAATATCTCTCCCCCTATTACCCTCTGGACCCCCGATTAAATCAGAAAACCATTCAAAATAAAAAAAAAGAAAAAAAAGAAAAAAAGGGACGGAGGAGCTCGTCGCTCCTCCGATGGAGCCGCTACCGCGCAATAGGGCGGCGCCGCCACCCTCTACCTCCGATTCCCCCCCTCTTCGATCGACGCCTGAAGCCCCTCAACCAGACGCGAACCCACCGAAGACGGAGCCGACTTCCTCCCTGGCGCCAGCGCAATGGCATTGCACCCCCCTTCAACAGCCGCCGGCCATCCCCGAGCCACCAGACCACCGCGACAGCTCCCCCCCCCCCCCGATGACCGACGCAGCGAAAACCCTTCCCCCCTTTCGGCACATTGACTGTAAGTTTTCTTTATTTGTTTTTTTATTTTATTTTATTTTCTTCTTATTAGTTAGGAAAATATAAATGTAGATTTTTATAAATTCAAAGTTTAGATTTTTAGTTAGAAAAAATTCAGTTTTTAGAATAAATGAAATGTAGTTTTACTATATATTTATAGGATAGCAATGTTTGTTTATAAAATATAAAATAAGCATTGTTTTTCTCAATCAAATTTGCTTTGCTTTTAAAATAAAAATATGATCTTCATTGTGAAGTGAACAATTAAAAATATGATTTTTATATTTTTAAAGTATTAAAAATATGATTTTTACTATATAGAAGGCGTAAAAATATAATCTTTCATATTGTAGAAGAATAAAAATGTGATTTTTGTTTATGTAGAGAATTAAAAATATAATTTTTACATGATAGAGATATTGAAAATATCATCTGTATATGTGTAGCAAAGTAAAAATGTGATTTTTAAAGTTGAAAAGGTGAAATCTTTATAGTTGAAAAGGTGAAATCTTTATAGTTGAAAAGGTGAAATCTTTATAGTTGAAAAGGTGAAATCTTTATAATTGAAAAGGTGAAATCTTTATAGTTGAAAAATAGAATTTTTATATATAAGATACGATGTAAAAATAGGATTTTTATATATTGAATAGCGAGATAAAAATTTGATTTTTATATATTGAATAGCTTAGTAAAAAAATTCGATTTTTATATATGGAATGGCGAAGTAAAAATTCGATTTTTACATATGTAGAGAATACGGGCAACGAAGGTGATAAAAAGGCGAGAACGACGAAGATTTCTATAAATGAAGAGTCGTGATATTGGATAGCTATCGGTGAGAATTTCTCACTCTTCAATTTCTTTTCTAGTTATATATATATATACTAGGATGCAGACGGTGTTTAGTAGCACCCGACACAATCGTCCACAGACCATGGACTTGTTTGTTTGATTGCAAATTAGTTAGATTATTTGATTGAATTGTTTGGTGAAATGGAATGGATTGATTGATGTGTGAATGGCGTGGGCCTTCACTAGACCGGGGATAAGGCTAGGCCTCGTCCCGTTTCTAGTATCGTGCCGTTATGCCGCCGAAATTTTCTAAAATATGTTAGAAAAATAAAGATATCATTTTATTGAATAAATGAACTGAATAAAAATCCATGTGTTAAAATAAAATATTTTATCGTTAAAAATATAATTTTTAGCGTGAATGTGAATAAATAAATATTTATAAACAAATCGACCGATTTGTTTATATACACTGATTTGACTGATATTGATTGGGTCGATAAATTTTACACATCGCCCAACTGCACAACTAAAATCTGTGTTTGATTGTTTGAAACCCCACACGGGTGTTGGGATGAAATTTGAAGTTCACTCATCCTGATTGATTAAATATGTCGATCGATTGATTGACAGGCTGTTATAAGCGTTAGATATCTATATTTGATGCTTATACAGTGTAGTGCACTTTGGTTGATGGTTGATTATTTTTCAATGCTATTATATACGTGTGATGTATGAAAATCCATATAATTAACATTATATGGTGATTGATTGGGCCTCATTCCAATTTAGAAAATAAAGAATATAATATAATATAAAGGTTCATGTGTTGACTGTACTCATCCGTTGAGATTAGTCATGTGTTGAACGAAATATTTTAATAATAAAATTTACATCTTTATCAATATTATAATATAAAGGTTCATGTGTTGACTGTACTCATCCGTTGAGATTAGTCATGTGTTGAACGAAATATTTTAATAATAAAATTTACATCTTTATCAATAATATAATATAAAGGTTCATGTGTTGACTGTACTCACCCGTTGAGATTTGTCATGTGTTGAACGAAATATTTTGAAATAGAAATATTTGAATAGGAAATATTTGAAAAAAGAAATATTTGAAATAGAATATTTGAAAATAGAATGATATGAAGCCGTGTTGATTAGAGATGCGCCATTTTGACGTGAACAATGTTTATATCGATTTTATTCATTTTAAAATGAATATTGAAAAGTGATTTCGAAATCGCATATCTTGAAATGAAATTTGAATCAAATTGAATAGAAAACGAATTCGAATTGAATTCGAATTGAATATATAACGAATTTGACTTCGAATTGAATATATAATGAAATGAATTGAATATAAAACGATTTCGAAATGAATTGAATATAAAACGATTTCGAAATGAATTGAATAGAAAACGATTTTGAAATGAATCGGATGGAAAACCAATTTGAATTGAATCGAATATAAAACCAATTTGAATTGAATCGAATAGAAAACCAATTTGAATTGAATCGAATAGAAAACGAATTCGAATTGAACTGAAAACGAATTGAAAGGAATTCAAATCGAATTGAAATTTGAATTGAATAGAAATGAATTTTAAAACGAATTATTAAGGAAGAATTCAATTTTGATTTGAATTAAAATGGAAGTTGAAATTGTTTTTGAAACGAATTCAAAACTATTTATAAAATTCGTTTTAAATAGTAATCGACGAAATATATATTATATATATTATATATATATATAATATAATGGCCTGAATAGAACGCGCCGCGCCGCGACAGTTCGTGAATTTCGACCATTTATTTCAAACGGACATTACGGGAGATCCGACCGTCGGATTCTCCTAAAACTGGAACCGTTGGGTTTGTATCGAAAAGAGCTTTCTAACGAATATTAGGAATTTGAAATCTAACGGTTGGATTTGGAGTTACGTCCAAATCAAATTTGTAAAAGGTCGCTGTAAGTGCAGTTCGATGGCCATTGTTGGAAATCGATTGTACGGGCCTTAATAAAATTATTAAAAATAGTAATAATTTGTGTAAAATCATAAGAAATGATTTGGAAAAAATTGGGGTGAAAAACTCCATATTTGAAAAGATAAAAATAGATTTTTATCGAAATGAACTAGTTTTGAACTAAATTTAAAACCCGATTTTTTTTAAAATAAATAAATTAGATTTAAAAAGGGGTTTTAAATAATCGGAATTTCTAATATATTTGATTGGATTTGAAATGGGTTTATCGCGAACGGTGTTTTAAATAACACTAGTTCTTTAACCCGATAACAAATAGAATGTGATTTGGGTTTATCGTGAACTGTGTTTTAAATAACACCTAGTTCTTTAACCCAGTAAAAGGAGTTCTAACGAATCTGCAATTAGGTTGAAACGTGAACCTATAATCTAAATTATCAAATTTAGAAATGAGCGAGAATGGAGTATCGCCAGTTTTGCTCCAAAGCGATAGTTAAATCTTTAATTAGATTTGAACGTGAAATGGTAATTAATTTTACCGAAAACACCATGGTGTTAGATATGGAGTATCACCAGTTTTGCTTCATGGGATGAATAGGTTGGGATTGGGAAATAAAATAAATAATTACTTCGGCGTGGTTCGCTAATCTCGACTAGTTTAGAAAACCATAATTTGGTTTGAAACGACATCCAAAGGAAGATTAAAGGATAAATTTGAAAGAATTTATCTTGGATAAAATTAATGGGAACCTTTCCCTAAAATGTGATTTTGTGAATAAAAGAATATTCTGAATTGGAATGAGGCGTATGTTGTGTTTGTGTAACATTTGTTTTTAATATACGCGGGTTGTTCGGAAAGTCCGGGTTTATACCCATTCTGAATAACTGATTCGACGATAAGTCGAAGATGAAGACGGTGGTCGAAGACCGGAAGTCTTCACATCGTTTGGATTATTATTGACGATCCTGATTGGGCAGTACACCCAAGAGGATGGAAATAGTTGGTGGTCGTCCAGACGTACTTGGAGATGGATGGATATGCGAGGAAAGTGCCTCCGGTTTCGTTCAGACCCAGAACGAACTTGTAAATGGATTGTGTGTCTGACATTGGATTTTATTCTGTGTTGATTGATTTCTATTAAATATACATCTGTTTGGCGGCGGAGAATTTATTCTTTTGCTTAACGCCCTTCTCTGAGACGTACGAGCTCAGAGGTTGTATATCGATGGACATCGGTCGCATGGCATGAATTGCCTATGTGGCACGCTAAGATGCAATGATCAAGGCTTTTGTTGAAAAGCAGAGTCTTGTGGTTGATGATCAAAGCACGGCCTACGTGGCAGCTTTGTGTATAACGTGAATTCGCGAGCCTCACACCTCGGTATGAGTTATAAACGGGATACGGACCGCTGGGAGAGCACGACGTTTCTTTCTAGCTTTGGTGGTGTCAGTGACTTACCAGCCCTGACATTTATATACTTTTCACCTTTGTGGTTGTTGGAATGAGGCGCCTCGATTATAGGTCTGTAAGGACCGGGAAACGTGTGTTCAGGAATTGCCAATCCTCTAACGTAAGTGAGGACCGGCCCAGCCGCATCCAGGGTTGCCCAGAGTGCGTAACCCTGAGACATTTGCTAGAGTGTCTCGAACGCTGAGAGGAGCTTGCCCCTTGCATCGACTCATGACGGAAATCAAATTTCCAATACGTGTATTGCGGTTTTAATTGTAGAACTAGTATGGCTACATGATATATGGTACCCTTGCCGTCTATGATTTATATTTATGATTGAAATTGTTTTGACACTATACACTTATTATAGTATCAAATGATTTGTTTTAAACGTACCAAGCATGTTTGGCTATTATAAGGGAAAACCCTATCCTCCGGCTTGCGTTGCATTGTGTGATGGGACCTGGGTCTTATAATAGCTTCATTTTTCGAAAAAGCATTGCGTTGTTTATTCTATGCACTGGTATTCTTGGGAGGAAACCCGTTCCGTGTTATACGGCGTGGTCCCTTGAATTACTCTCTTTTAAAGTAAAGTTTTAAATAACTGTTTTAGTTCTCACACCAGTCACATGACTGACCTGGAGTTTATTGTTTTAACCTAAACTCTGGGTGCCCCTATTTTCCGCACGGGCAGCTAGTAGTTTTGGTTTTGCATATTTATATTCACATGATCCTGGTTTACAGCTGGAATGATATCCGGAAAGCTCTGTATTCGTATATCACCTTCAGTTGTGCTTTGTATTATTTTCCGCGGCTATGTAATTAACTGTAATCTCTGATAATTATCGAATGTAATTTATTCATTTATACTCTGTATATTCTTGTATCTGATGGAATTATTGTAATATACAATGAAATGTTCTTCCATCTGCGTTCATTTGTGTGTTGTTCTCAAAGTATCCGCTCTTTCCTTCACGGGGAAGTTACGGGTTCTTACATACATGTTCTATAATTTTAATGACAAAATAAAAAGGCAATTTTTTTTATCTGTATACAATTTCTATTTTCAACAGGACAAATAAAAAGGAATATTTTTATGTGTATGCAATTTCTATTTTTACATAACAAATAAAAAGGAATATTTTTATGTGTATGCAATTTCTATTTTTACATAACAAATAAAAAGGAATATTTTTATGTATATGCAATTTCTATTTTTACATAACAAATAAAAATGAATATTTTTATGTGTATGCAATTTCTATTTTTGCATACCAAATCAAAAGGAATATTTTTATGTGTATGCACTTCCTACATTAACATGACAAATAAAAATGATATTTTTATTTGTATACAATTCTAAATTTAATTAACACGACAAAAATAAAAATGATATTTTTATGTGTATACACTTCCTACATTAACATGACAAATAAAAATGATATTTTTATTTGTATACAAACTCTATTTTTATCATGACAAAAATAAAAATGATATTTTTATGTGTATACACTTCCTACATTAACATGACAAATAAAAATGATATTTTTATTTGTATACAAATTCTATTTTTAACATGACAAAAATAAAAATGTTATTTTCATTTGCATACAAATCTACTTTCAACATAACAAATAAAAATGATATTTCATATTTATATGCGAATTCTCTTTTTAACATAACAAATAAAAATAATATTTTTTTTACAAATTCTATATCAATATGACAAATAAAAATGATATTTTTATTTGTTTACAAATTTCTACAATTCCATCATATTCAATTAAATCAAACAGATCACACCAAACAACATCTAACAATTCAAATCAAATCGCGTATGACAACAAACTGGATTTAACAACATATATGTAAGAATTTCTAAACACGATAACAATTAATTAATTTTAATTATTTAAAAGAAATTTCACATTTAAGCTAAAAATAATATTTTTAGCGAACATATATTTGTGATGATTAAACATAGATAAAAATCATGGTAGTTTATATAAAATAAATAACTGTACAAGAGAATTTAGTGAGAGAGTTCTCACCTTGATTGATTCAAAAATCGATAAAATGATTATTATTAATAAAATCAAGAATTTGTTTAATTTTATCAAAAATTCATACAACCTTTGTTTCAGTTTTGATCTGCTCCATGTTGTAGAGCTCACTTTCACGATTCCAACGAAACGAAAATCGTTCAGCTTTGTTTCTGTATGAACAAGTTATGACATTTTATAGATTTGATTATATTAATTAAAATAATAATTAATAATTTGTAACAACCCGGAAAATCAGAACCAATTTAAAATTTAATTTAGCAATTTTAATGAATTTTGAATATTTTAAATGATTTATTTTAAATAATAATGACTAGGAATTCATTTTGAATAGAATTAGAACGTATAAATTTATTTAAATTGAAGTTAGAATATAAATATTTTTTTTAATTATAAAAGGAATTAGAGATGGCGCGGTAGTTTGAAAATTAGATTTCAAATTTCAAATGAATGTACAGGATTCAAAATAAATCGGATTTTAGTAAAACAAGAAATATTTGAATCTGTTTGAAAATTTCTTTCCAACGAATGTGAAAAATCCAGATTTCATAACGGGAATAAAAAGTTATGTCCAGTTGAAAATTCAGAATAGTCACTATGGAATGTTATATAATATATAACCCTTAAAAATAGCGATATTGCAAACAACCTCCGTTTTCGACGAAACCACTTTTGTTAGATCCGGAATGTCAAATTATTGCTACATTCCAATTTTCATAATTTTTGGAATTAATATGTTAGCATGGTGAATTTAAACCTGTTGTTTCAATTTGGTTTGAATTTAATCGACTGGAAAATGACCTTTTTTTAAAAGTTCTTCAAATTCAACGAAATTAGTTTTGTTAGGACCGTATCGTTAAAACATAGCCAGATTTATTTTTCTGGAATTTTTGGAGTCAGTATGTGGCCCCGGTAAATTAAAATGTATGTTAAAAATCCAATATATTGATTTTATATTTTAATTTTAAGAAAAACTGAACAAAATGATAGAATTGGCTTACGAAACATATTCCATTGTGTCCGGAATAGGGTTATTTAGCTAGGGGCGACAGTCGTTGGGTTCGATTCGGAGCTCGAATGTAAATTTACTAATTTTGGAATTAAAAAGAATTTAAATAAATAAATTATAAATAGCCAGCCAATCGTTTTTTTTTCTAACCTAATTTATTTCTCAAAAAGAAAAAAATCACGGCGCATGCGGTACACGACGGAAGTTCTTTAAACCTTCTTCTCCCTCGATCGTTCCATCCGCTCACCCGTTCAAGGAGATTTTTGAAGGAAAAATGTAGATCTAGGTGTGATCAACCATATCAACGGTAGAGATCTGGAATAGTGGCGTAATTTGCTCTAATCTCGCGCTCAAAGGTGCACCACTTCCTGCCAGTTTCTGATCAACTTAGCGATCGAGCTTGGCAAGGTGGGGTGGCGCAGAAAGCTCTCTCGAAGGCAGAGCTCGTGGTGGTAGCGGATCGACGTTAATCGTCTCGGTTTGCGCGCAAATTCCTACCCTAGGTTTGAAGCCTTGTTCGACGAGTTGCTGCCGTGTATCAGTGGAAGAAAGGTGATTTTTAAAAATATTAGCACAGATTAAAAAAATGAATTTTAATTTTATATGTAGAATTGTTTTAAAAATAAAATAACCTTGATTTTTAAAAATAAAATAGCCTTGATTTTTAAAAATGAAAATAGAATTGATTTTAAAAATACAAATAGAATTGATTTTAAAAATATAAATAGAACTGATTTTAAAAATACAAATAGTATTGATTTTAAATTTATAGATAGCATTGATTTTAAAAAATATATATATATAGCATAGATAAAAGTATGATTTTTGATTTTGAAATAAGTTTTCTTTGATTTTGAAAATATAATTTCCTTTGAAATGAAAATGAGATTTTCTAAGATAGAAAATTATGATTTTCTTTAATATGAGAAATACTTTTCTTTGATATGAAAAATACGTTTTTTAATTCGATAAAAATATTATTCTTATCGTATGTATGATATGATTTTTAGTTAGATAAAAATAGAATTTTTATCGTATGTATGTTATTTATAAAATGGTCATACATGGAAATAACTATTAATGGGTTAAAAATATGATTTTTAACGTAGGGATGCAGTATAGATCGACAATCAAGGAATGACGGAATGGAACCCCAAGGTGAGAACTTCTCACTCAAATTTATTTTCTAGTTAAATATATACTAAGTTGCAGACGGGGCTTAGTGGCTCCTGACACCGTCGTCCACAGACCATGGACGACTAGTTTGATTGTATTGTGTTGTGGAAATTGATTGTGATTGTGATGTGAAATGGAAAATAAAATATTCATGTGTTAAACAAAATATTTGAAAATTAAAAATAGCATTTTTACTGAATATATGGACTATATAAAATAGTGATGCGTTGAAATAAATATTCATTTACAAACCGGATGATTTGTTTATGTACACACATTTGACTGATATTGATTGCGACGATATATTTTACACATCGCCCAACTGCACAAATAAAATCTGTGTGTGTTGATTGAAACCACACACGGGTATTGTGATGATATTTGACGTACACTAATCCTAACTGTTTAGTTGTATGTCAATCGATTGGTTGACAGACTATTGTAAGCATTAATTATTTATATTTAACGCTTATGCAGTTGTGTAATGCACTCTGGTTGATTGTTTATCATTGTTGATATATATATGTGTTGTATGAAATCCATATAAATAAAATTATATGGTAATTGATTGGGTCTGATTTCAATTCAGAAATAAGGAATATTTTAAAATAACGAATATTTTAAAAAAATGATTATTTTAAAAATAATATTCAGAAAAGAATCAAAATATGATTTTGATGTCCGATTCTGGATGGACACGAAAATATTTAAACATATTGTAACACCCCACCTCCGCTAGGGTCACTCACAAAGGGAATGCACTAGCTTTGGTGGAGTATTATCTAGGTAAACATACACAGAAATATTACAAGACAGAACATAAATAAAACAGCGGAAGGAAAACCCAAATTTCATTGCTTTAAAATCTAGTAAGGTCTAAAGCCTTTTACATCAAAATGCTATTAAGTCAATTACATCGAAATCTGTCTTGCAATAGTAAAGAAGCATAAAACTATAGTTATAAATCATTCCCCAATAAAGCAAAGCAAGCCATAACCAAGAGAAATCCAACCCGTACATGAAAGAGCTTTGGAGCTTGGTAAGATCCGAACTAAGTTGTATTCCCACCCTGCGAACCTGGGGGGGAAACGGTAGAAAAAGAGGCGAAACAAAACGGGTCAGTTATAAAGACTGAGTAAGTCCTAGTGACTTTCAGCATAAAAACAGGTAAAGATAACATGGCATGAATAAACTGAAAGTAAACATAAGCATGATGACAAGATAAGCTACAGGAAAGATAACTAAGAATAGCCTCATATGGTTTTTGTCATGTATAACATCGCCAGGTTTCCATTCAAGATAAACTAAGTATAGTTTCGCAAGATTTCTATCAAGCATCGCAAGATTTCTCTGCTTTACCATTAAAATATTTCTATGATATCTATTTGCTCTGCACCAACCGTACTAGTATCCCAACCCGTGTAATGTGTTGACTATAAAATGATTCCTTGCCCAATGTCATGAAATGATCCATTACTTGGTCTCACGAAACGATCTATTAATCGTTCGGCTCCCTACAAGTCCTATCTCGTTCATGTGTCTGTGTCATACGGCCCTATCACGAATGTAGTCACCTGTGCTAGGTCCACCATAGGGTGTATCATGCCCTAGGGTGCCAACCACCGACACGAATCAAGCACGCACAGTGTAAACCTACTGGTGCCCAATGCCTGCTTTTTCAACTCCGGACTACATGCACGACCGTAGTCTGCCTGAACCTACAATGGCGCACCAACTCAGCCGTCGTTCTGGTCGCTTACAATCAGCCCAGTAATCGTGCCCCACCCTGCCTAGTTCCAGGGTACCATGATACATCTAGTGGGTTACTGCTGAAAAGGACCGCGTAACTAGGGTTTCCGTCCAGCAGGTTAAGTGTTGTCATTTAAATTCGAGACTTAACCCCATCAGTCTAGCATGTCAAGTTGGTTAAGTGTGGTCATTCAAGTTCGTGACTTAACCCGTCTACGTGTCATGTCAAATTGGCTAAGTGTTGTCGTTCAAGTTCACGACTTAGCCCTACGAATCATGTGTCAAGTTGGTTAAGTATGTTCAAGCGGTTCGTGACTTAACCCTACCAAACCATCGTGTCAAATTGGTTAAGTATATTCAAGCGGTTCGTGACTTAACCCTATCAAGTCATCGTGTCAAATTGGTTAAGTATATTCAAGCGGTTCATGACTTAACCCTATCAAGTCATCGTGTCAAATTGGTTAAGTATATTCAAGCGGTTCGTGACTTAACCCTATCAAGTCATTAATTCATTTATGCACCCCAACCTCTCACATTAGACCTGTTGTTGTGGTCACTGGATATGCCGGGCGGTTCCGGGCAGAATTACACCACAACTCAGTCTGACCTCGGGTTTTCAAGTGCGATATGACCAACTACCCACATTGGATCCTATTGTTTGCAGTAACTGGATTTGCCGGGCGGTTCCGGGCAGAATTACACTGCAAACTCAACCCAACCTCGAGTTGGCCATTTTCTAGTTCATTCTAAATGTCATGTCCATGTTCAAGTTTCATGTCAAGTTCGTGTCTAGTTTCATGGCGAGTTTCATGTCAAGTTTCATGTTTTCACTTATGCCTATTATCAAGTTAATGATTCACATTCATAACCAATTCATGTTTCAAGTTCATAAGCATGTTTACGTGCCTTCTAGATGTCCAATACATACCAACTACCCAGAACCCAACTTAGGCGCGTTCATATTAAACTTTCTCCAAGTCATAGATTATCATATATGTTTCTATTCCAAATTTTTCATAATTAACATATGCCCAAGTTCTAGGTTACATGTCAGTTTTACATATGCCCAATTCATACCAAATTTACATATGTTCAATTCATGCCGTTTTACAAGTATGCTAATCTTATGCCAATTTACACATCTATCAAGATCCATGCCAAATTACATATGCCAATTTATATATGCCTAATCCTAGACAATTTACATTTATACCAAATTTCATGCCCTTTTACATATGTCAAGATCTAGCCAACATTACATGTATTAAGTTTCATATCCAATAAACCCAAATCGTGATTCATGATGTAGTTACTCCAAACCATAACCTTTTTATTACAATACAAGCCAGTTGTCCAATCTTTTGATTAGATTTACATGTTACATTACATAGATCCAAATTTAAGCCAAATTCCATGCATATAATATTTATGCAAATTTCCTCATAACAAGATTATACCAAAATTTACATATCAAGCCCAAACTTGCAAATACAATGATAATATCAAATTCCATGTTGCCAATAATTCCATCATATTCATATAGGCAATAATTCCATAATTCCCTCGTATACATATCGTACGCAAGTCGTGATTTTAGGCCAAGGTCCGAAATTGACCAAGGTTCATCAAAAGAAAATAAATAGGGGAAAGGTAGAATCTTGCATCAAAATAAGATCGGAGAGAAAAACATCATCACAGGCATATTAGGATTACAACAGGCTGAATAGACCATGAACTAGACATGAGAATAAAGATGAACAAGTCTCAAAACTCAAGGTTCAAGAAGCAACAGAAATAGATCTGAATCGATAAACATACTTAAATCCAATTCCACTTTATTCCATGGCCATATTATAGTTAAATATTTAAATCGGAAAGCAACTAGAACTTACATTGATTGGCTAAGAGAGGACAAATCGATTCATTGTCGCGTTGAAACGTCTAACTTGATTAATCTTCTGATTTGATTCAATATGGTCTAGGCGTCGTTGCTTAGGTTGATGTTGATTAGCTTCTAGTTTTGATTCCAGCAGAGTAGCGACGCCATTTTTTTTATTTTTATTTAGAACAGAGGCAGAGTAGGAGAAGAATAGAATTGTGTGTAGATAAGGCTAGGTCTGGGGCTGTTTAAATAGGTTTAGGCAGATGAATCTGGACAAAAATCGGACTAGATACATCAGAACGAATACTGGCCCAAAAATGGGCTCGGGGACCAGGTCGACACCCAAGTCGACTGCGCAGTCGACCTGGTCCTGGGGGTGTTGACTGCCCAGTCGACTCCCCAGTCGGCCTGGGGGGGGGGGGGGGTGTCGACTCCCCAGTCGACCTGGGGTGCTGGGCGGGAAATTTCCCGCCCAGTCTGTCTGGGTTTTGAAATTCGAATTTGAACTCGAATTCGAACTGTTTTGAACTCTGAAAATTTCTGAAACTTCGGAGGGTCATATCTCCCTCATACGGACTCCGATTCTCGCAAACTCGGACTCGTTTCCAAGCAGAATTTCGAGACGGACGCAATGGCGCAACCCGTTTCCCTTGATTCTGATCTTAAAATTTAATTATGCCTTGATTTATGATTTTAACATGTTGTTAAAATTCGGGTTGTTACATTCTCCCCTCCTTAAAGGATTTCGTCCCCGAAATCTTCAAGTTAAGGAGAATGTGTCCTACCATCCAATCATCCATCTACTCAATCATCAGTCATAGGCATCCATCGTCCTTAATAGATTTCTAATGCTATATGAACATATGCAGAAAGTGCGTGTATATGTTCCTTGTCTAATGCAAATGATCAGGCCTGATTGATCTTCTTAATGCAAAATACGTCTAGTGCCATGAGTCCAACATGTATGCAAATAGTCCTAGTCACAATAACACTACATGTGTGCACAAACATCCATCCATATGCAACATCCACATGATAACACATTCAAATTCATCCATAAACAAGTATAAACACTCATGCATATGCAATATGAAAGGTGACTGAGCTGATCTAGTGCCTAATGTGTAAATGCATCCACGAGCAACCACTAGCAACCACTTGCAGCCACTTGCAACCATCAATCATAACATGTCTCAAACACATGTTTACACCCAATTGTTCCTACCTAAAGGTATAACCGAATGATAGAAGCAAGTATAAACCTTGTGCCCATTAGGCCATGTCAAAACTGGAAATATATGTCACATATATACTGATCAGGAGAAGAACTCCCTAAGCACCTGCCCCGGAGACCGAAATCAACATCAGGCTGACACCCAAGGAATTACTCAATCAAACCAATATACGTTTCGAGGAAACTAAGCATGATGGACTCCTTTTAGGTCACAAGGGAATCCCTTCCTAAAACCAACCCATATCATATAAAACCCAAAGAGTTTAGTCAACCCAACAGACACCCTCAAGCCCAAAATGTATTACTAACAGATGAGTCATACTCCCTATGGTGGGGTTTGCAACAGAAATTTGATTGAGAATAGGACCGAGAGGAAAAAGATAACATGCAAGTAAGCTCTACAAGAAAAGAGGGACCAAGGATATACTCTTAAAAAGAGATATGATGCACGTATCTAGTCTTCAATCTTCTAAGTCGTGTTTCCTTGAGCTTAACTCCATTGTGCTTTGACCGTCTTTAACTTCACAGATTCTTAATTCTTGTTTCCAAAATATGAGTTGGAACTCATTTCACTGTTGCCTCTCGTTCCACTTTCACTTATCCTCCTTCTAGTATACTCGGCTCAAACTTAACTACGTACTCATGGTTTCATGCAAGCTCTCCAAAATTCACTAGTGAATCTTGGATCTCGTTCACTTACTAGGAGGTATTCCACGCAGAAGAACTATCTCTTGAAAATAAAAAATATCAACCATGTTGCCAAATGTACTTACTAAGGTGACTTTCTACAACTCATGCATAAGTGAAATGAACCATCCGTCTTAGTGGTGAACACTACTCGAGCGGATCAATAAATGTATCAAGAGATTCTAGGTAACTAATCATGAGAGAACCCTAAAGGTTACACGCGACTTCGAGGGTATTACCGAGGCAAGTCAAGAGTCTAACTACCCTCTTTTCAAAACCGAGAATGTCACCCTCACTGGATAACTACTCCATCGCTAGAATCAATCCATAGCCCAAAACATAAACATAAGCATTACTTCTAAACTCAACACTTAGCATAGACATTCTCAAATCCAAACAAATCATGAATACATGAGCCGATTCCCCAACAGGATTTGAGACAAAAATGGGATCCTCTACTATGCTAGTACTAAGGTGCAGAGAATCAACTATCGAGGCAGAATTAAAAGGATGCGATGTATAAAAACAAAGTTCCCATGGTATGATAGAAAAGAGAAGCTAAACTTTTAACAGAAACGTTACCACCTCTCTTAGGTATGCTAGTAGTGAGAGCATACAATTGCCCTCTCGACGATCTTGTTCTTTGCCCTTGTCCTTGTCCTATGATACTTAACTACATGTCCCTTTTTACCATACCAAAGATGTAATTTCTTGTCATGGGTTTTATTATTCTTTTACTTTGACCTCTTCCCTTTCACCTTTTCCTCCTTCGTGGATTACGCCTTATCAACAAGTTTCTCATCCTTAGGCTTGTGTTCTTTATCCTCGTTCTTACTATCCTTGTATAGCTTGTTGACAAGTTTCTCGAAAGCTACCTCCATCGCACGACAACCCTACAAAGCTTGAAATAAGATTAGATGCAGATGGAACTACTGCGGCTACAGATGGGGGTTGGGCACTTCTTTGCCCTCCGACATATGTTGATACCTACGAAACTATGGTGAAAAGAAAGAGAAGAGATTTCAAGAGAGAATCAAAAGATAGTGCTTATGGCTTTGGGGAATATGCCTTTTAATCAAAACAAAATTTTCTTGAAAATTTGCTTCTTTGTAAATGTTTTGAAAACTAGTTCAGAAGGTTTTTGAAAACTTTTGACCAGTCTGGTAACCTTCTGCTCTGATACCAAATGTAACACCCCACCTCCGCTAGGGTCACTCACAAAGGGAATGCACTAGCTTTGGTGGAGTATTATCTAGGTAAACATACACAGAAATATTAAAAGATAGAACATAAATAAAACAGCGGAAGGAAAACCCAAATTTCATTGCTTTAAAATCTAGTAAGGTCTAAAGCCTTTTACATCAAAATGCTATTAATTCAATTACATCGAAATCTGTCTTGCAATAGTAAAGAAGCATAAAACCATAGTTTTAAATCATTCCCCAATAAAGCAAGCCATAGCCAAGAGAAATCCAAGCCGTACATGAAAGAGCTTTGGAGCTTGGTAAGATCCGAACTAAGCTGTATTCCCACCCTGCGAACCTGGGGGGGGGGGGGAAACGGAAGAAAAAGAGGCGAAACAAAACGGGTCAGTCATAAAGACTGAGTAAGCCCTAGTGACTTTCAGCATAAAAACAGGTAAAGATAACATGGCATGAATAAACTGAAAGTAAACATAAGCATGATGACAAGATAAGCTACAGGAAAGATAACTAAGAATAACCTCATATGGTTTTTGTCATGTATAACATCGCCAGGTTTCCATTCAAGATAAACTAAGTATAGTTTCGCAAGATTTCTATCAAGCATCGCAAGATTTATCTGCTTTACCATTAAAATATTTCTATGATATCTATTTGCTCTGCACCAACCGTACTAGTATCCCAACCCGTGTCATGTGTTGATTATAAAATGATCCCTTGCCCAATGTCATGAAATGATCCATTACTTGGTCTCACGAAACGATCTATTAATCGTTCGGCTCCCTACAAGTCCTATCTCGTTCATGTGTCTGTGTCATACGGCCCTATCACGAATGTAGTCACCTGTGCTAGGTCCACCATAGGGTGTATCAAGCCCTAGGGTGCCAACCACCGACACGAATCAAGCACGCACAGTGTAAACCTACTGGTGCCCAATGCCTGCTTTTTCAACTCCGGACTACGTGCACGACCGTAGTCCGCCTGAACCTGCAATGGCGCACCAACTCAGCCGTCGTTCTGGTCGCTTACAATCTGTAACACCCCGTAATTTTATAACATTAAAATTCACAAATTAAAGTATACTTAATTTTTAGAAAAGAATTAAGTGAAATGGGTTGCGCAGAGAAATATATATATATGTATACATATAAATTAAAAATTAAATAAATAAATATGCGAAAAAGTTCAAAACAGCGAATTGGGAGGGGAAATAACCGAACCGGCCCATTTTTGAGGTCGACCCGAGTCCTGCTGGGTCGACTAGGGGTTAATCCAGGGTGTTTGGCTGTCAACCCGTGGGCCGATTCTCTCAAATGCAGATTTTGCATTTGATTGGTTCTCATGGTTCAGGGTTAATCTAATGGTCCTAAGTAACTTCCTACACCTATAAATACATCCTAATGCTAACCCTAAACCTAATTAAAATAGAATAGTTACCGTCGCCCTGGAAATCAATGGAGCCGCCGCCAACTAAGAAAGAAGAAAAATAAATTCAATTCTAATTCTCTCAACCCTAAAGAAAAGCAAAACTCTCTCTTTTCTTCTCTAAATTGTGAGTATGATGATCTTAACAAGATTATTATTATTTTAATTAGATTGAGTTATGAATGGATTATGAGTAGATGATGTGAATTATCATATATGTTGTTGTAAACCCTTTTTGCTATCATGTATATTGTAAATCCAATGTTATGTGATGATGATATCTTATATGTTGTGAATCATGCTATGATGATGTTATGTATGTTGAAAGTTTCTACGCTAAGTTGTGATGAATCATACATGTTAAAAAGGCCATGATGTTACCATCTATGCTAGTTAGTTCATATTAATTAAATCATCATGTTTGGGTTATGTTGATCTATATGACAAGTCACATATGCAAGTTAGATTGATTAGAAAAGTTATGAACATATACCAAGACATCTATTATGACATCTAGAATTATGCTATGACATATGTGATATCCTATTCTAGTTCACACCATCATTATGTTGCCTAAAAACCCCATATGCAAGTATATGTATAGATTTGAGCTATGATCATATCATATAAATTGAGACATTTAACAAGTTGACACCTTTTGATCCTTAACATGTGTAGTTTATGCAAGTTTCACCCCTATTATGATTAGATTTATTTTAATTGTCTATATGTTGTGATAATTTATCTTTGTGCTAGGTGTTAGACTATACAAGTCTACCCTATATTATGCGTTGAATAAGCGAACGTATAAACGTGGGGTAGGGGTAATATTAAGGATTTAATATTAAAAAGTTGGGGTGCAATTGATATGATTTTGCATGCCATAAGTGGATGGCCATAATTGAGTCAATTATGGACATCATTAAAAGTTGACTTAATTAATAATTTGAATAGGGAATTATTAAAACTGGGGTAAAAGATTTTAAGTGTTAATCAATGCTTAGGACACGAGGTTGGACTCGTTTGTGACGTAAACCTGCCCGGACCCGCCCGACAAATCCAGTGGTCACAAATGTTAGCCCAATGTGAGAGGTCCTAGGCCTAAACTAAAGCATAATGGTTGTAAAGACACGAGGTTAGACTCTTTTATGGTGTAAGACTGCCCGGACCCGCCCGGCAAATCCAGCTGCCATAAATGCCAGTCTAATGTGAGAGGTCTTTATGAGGTTATGGCCTGAATGAATTAAGAAATACTTAACCAGATAAACATGTAAGGTGGGACATGGGGGTTAAGTAGGTGCCTTGGGTGGCATGAGGAATCTAGGGGGTGCCCTTAGTGGCATGTGAAATACGATTAGTAAGACTTAACCAAACACACATGTAAATGAACATGACTAAGAAAGTTAAGTGGGATATACTAGTGACAAGCTTAGGTGGGTAGCTTGTGGGGGCCCATTTCGACCAGTATCCCAAACGTATCTTTGTGGGCTCGACCCAAGTCGAGGACGGGACACGCATGCTGGGTTTGACTGTAAGAGGCCAAAACGGGGAGCGGTGGCAATGCAAGTCCAACGGGTTTCATATGCGTGTGTGGACCCGGGATGGTAGATAAGACGTTGTTGCATCGTGTAGGTATAAGCCGTGCATTCTCAAGTTGTATCGGGTTGCCACTTTAGGGGAGTGATACACCTTACTATGGGGCCAGCACGGGTATCTACGAGTAGGGAGCCGATCGAAAGTGGGTAATGGGGTACACCTAGTGGAGATAGGGGCAGACGACACCTATGTAGTCAGCTAGGGGTACGTAAGGCTATTTATAAAGTTTCTGTGTGAAGCAAGTGGGATCAAACAATAGGGTGACTGGTGTGGTGAAGTGTAGTAATGTGCGGTGCAATGTAGTAATCATTCGTTAGTAATTAGGTGTGCCTTTACCGTTATCTTTAACGTTATCTTAAACGCTATCTTTATCTTCCTAAGAGTTCATAGATATTTACTTGTCTTCCAGCTTGTGCCTTAGTCTAGTTATTTTGATAATAGTATTGTTAGAATTATCATACTCGCCAGACTTTATGTCTGACCCCCTCTATTTCTATCCTTTTTCCCCCTCAAGGTCCTCAGGTTGGGCCCAGCTCTAGTGGAGTTTGATTGAATTGCTTCATCTCTCTTTGGAAAGCTTGGACCGTTGAAGTAAAGTCCAGCTTGTTATCTTTTTAATGGCTATTTATGTAATGGGATTATGTATTTTGTTTTTATGAAGATGGATATTGTACTTGGTTATGATCTATGGTTTTATGATGTAACAAACATGTTTAATTTCCGCTGCAATAAAATGAAGTTTTAGATTTCCAAGTACTATTTATTATCTGTCTTGTTGTAATTTTTCTGTTCTATATTCACTTATAACCTCCATGGAAGTTAATGCATTCCCTTTGTGAGTGACATTAATGGACGTGGGGTGTTACACGTGGTATCAGAGCTTAAGGTTACCAGAACAGATAAAAATACTTTAGAAAAATAGTTATTTTTGGAAGAAGTGCTTTCAAAAACATGTTTTAATGAGAAATTTAAAGAGAAAAGTTTTTAAGAAAAAAAACATAATCCCCAATAGCCCATATCTTTATCTTTCGAATTTCCCATTCTGAATCTTTCCTTTTTCGTTTCAGCATGGCTGAAGATCTTAATCTACCCGACGGTGTAATGATACCAGGATGGTATAGGAGGTTATTAGAGGTTAGGGCCGCTGCAGGTCCAGCCAATGTTCCTCCACCACCAGTTGCACCCGTTCCTCCTCCTCCTCGCGTAGATACTTTTGCAAAGACGTGCAAGGAATTCAAGGCTATGGGTGGAAAACCATTTCAAGGGTCAGAAACGTTTGTGGAAGCTAGAGATTGGCTTAAGGAGGTGGAAGAATTGCTAGAAATCTTTGAAGTAGAAGAAGGGAGGAGAGTTCGATTAGCAGCTTGGTTGATGAAGGGAGAGGCCTCGTTTTTGTGGGAGGTCACTAATGGTGAGCGTCCTGTTGACTCTTGGGCGGATTTCAGACGTAGGTTCGAGGCGAAGTTTCTCTCAAGGGCGGAAGAAAATCTATATATGGAAAGGTTCTTGACACCGAAGCAACGAAGCTCATCAGTGAAAGAATATGTCAATAAATTTAATCAGTTAGCAAGGTTTGGCTTGGACTTAGTGAACACGCCGGAGAAGAAGGCTCTAAGGTTCGTGAATGGCTTGAATGAACCATTGCAAGGGTTGGCTATGACCCACATCCCTATGGGGGCCACCTTTGAGAAGTTAGTAGAAATGGCGCTTATGCATGAGGAGAAAAGCGCTAAAGCTGATAAGGCACCCGAGAAGAAGGGGGATCAGAAGAAACCACAATAGCAAAACAAGAAGGGTGGTAAAGACAATAACGGCAAGGGAAAGAAGAAATGTTTTAACTGTGGGACACCAGGCCATCTCAGCAAGGATTGCCGAAAGAAAAAGAAGACAGGCTTTTTTCATCGTGGCGATGCGGGACATTTAGTGAAGGACTGCCCAAAGAAGGGGCAGAGGGCAGGAGCTACCTCGGGAGGACAGGTGCAGGCTCTTATGGCACCAGGGTAGGCAAGGGGACAAGTTCAGGCTCTCGTGGTACCACCGCTGCAAGAACGAGGTAGAACCATTTCTGTTGAAAGCTTAGTTTTTCTGTTTGATCATCCTGTCCGTACCTTATTCGATTCGGGCGCATCACATTCGTTTATCTCTACATCATTAGTTGAATCACTGCACTTAAACACCAGTTTAGTAGAGGATCCCTTAGTTGTTTCGAATCCAATTGGGGGATCAGCTTATTTGTCTATGATGTGTTTGGATTTGAAAATTTCCATACTTAGCGTTGAATTTAGATGTGATGCTTATGTGTTGGGATTCACGGGCTATGGGCTAATTTTAGGAATGGATTGGTTATCCAAAAATGGGGCCGTTCTTGATTGTGAAAGGAGAGTAGTTAGGCTCGTGACTCGCCTTGGCAACACTCTCGAAATCTTTTGTAATCCCATAAATTCGGTTATGCTAAGTTATCTAGAATCGCTTGACGCGTCTGAGGAAAATCTACGATCTGTTAGAGTGGTCCGAGAATATTCGGATGTGTTTGAGGAGGTGAAGGGATTGCCTCCGAAGCGGGAGATAGATTTTCGAATATATCTTGTGGATAATGCGAAACCAGTATCTTTGCCAGTACACCACATGGCTCCACGTGAAAGGAGGGAACTCGATAAGCAAGTGAAGGAGTTGCTCGAGAAGGGGTTCATAAGACGATGTATATCGGAGTGGGGTGCTCCAGTAGTATTTTCCATGAAGGCGGATGGGTCCCTTAGACTTTGTGTGGACTATAGAGAACTAAATAAGCTTACTAAGAAGAACAGACACCCACTGCCGAGGATTGACGATCTCTTCGATCAGTTAGTTGGCGCCTCAGTGTTTTCGCGGTTGGACTTAGCCACTGGTTTCCATCAGTTGAGAGTGGCTGAGGATAGCATTGACAAGACTGCCTTTAGGACTCCGGACGGTTTCTATGAATGGCTAGTGATGCCCTTCGGTTTGACAAACGCCCCCGCATACTTTGTTGATTTGATGAGTAGGGTGTTTAGGGAGTACCTTAACAAATTCGTGGTAGTCTTTGTAGATGACATCTTGATCTTTTCTAAGGATGAAGAAGAGCATGCCCTACATCTTAGGGAAGTGTTGGAGACCCTACGAGCGCATAGCCTTAAGGCTAAATTTTCTAAGTGTCACTTCTGGAGGAAGGAAGTACGGTTCTTAGGGCACGTGGTTTCCAAAGAAGGGATAGCCGTGGATCCCGCGAAGGTGGTGGCCATCCAAGATTGGAAGGTTCCTAAAAATGCTACCGAAGTGAGAAGTTTCTTGGGGTTGGCTGACTACTATAGGAAGTTTATCAAAGACTTCGCAAAGATATCAGCTCCATTGACACGCTTGACGAAGAAGAACCTAGTTTTCACATGGGACGTAGATTGTGATGATGCGTTCCAACGTTTGAAGAGAGCTTTGACTTCAGCCCCAGTCTTAGTATTGCCAGACGGGAGTAAGCCGTTTACCGTTTATACTGAGGCTTGTGGGACAGGACTAGGCGCAGTCTTAATGCAAGAGGGTAGGGTAATAGCCTATGGTGGAAGGCAGTTGAGAGCGCATGAGAAAAATTATCCTACACATGACCTAGAATTGGCCGCTATTGTTTTCGCGCTTAAGTCTTGGCGTCATTATCTTCTTGGCGAGAAATTCGAATTATTCACTGACCACAAGTCTTTAAAATACCTATTCTCTCAAAAGGACATGAACTTAAGGAAGCAAAGGTGGATGGAGTTCTTAGCGTCCTACGACTTCGAAATAGCCTATACCCCTGGCAAAGGTAACGTGGTGGCAGACGCCTTAAGTAGAAAAAGATTATCCTTAAGTCCTTTGTTTGTTGAGCGGTGAAGTTTAGAATTCATTTCGATGTTTGACTTTAGACCTTCCGTTGACTTCGTACCCGGTTTGCTAGCATCCTTGGAGGTCAGACCTACGCTTTTGGGACGGATTGGCGAGGCACAGCGAGACGACCCGCAGTTGGTTGAGTTAGTAGAAAAACTCAAAGGAGGGGAGTCATCAAGCCATCTCCGTAGGTATACCCTAGACGATAAGGGTTGGTTACGTAGGGACGGTAGACTTTGTGTACCAAAAGACGATGACCTAAGGAAGACTATTCTTGACGAAGCACATCATTCGAAGATGACCATTCATCCTGGCGGGGACAAGATGTACAAAGACATGAAGAGAGTTTACTTTTGGACCGGCATGAAGAAAGACGTGGCCGAGTATGTCGCTAGATGCTTGGTGTGCCAACAAGTAAAAGCGGCGCAAAAGAAACCCGGTGGGTTGCTTCACCCATTGGAGGTTCCACTATGGAAGTGGTAAAGTGTCTCGATGGATTTTGTGGATGGGTTACCGCGATCAAGGAAGGGTAATACGGGAATTTGGGTTATAGTAGATAGACTTACTAAAAGCGCCCATTTCATTCCCGTAAAGAGTAAGAGGACTGCTCCATGGTTAGCCTCCGTATACGTGGTGGCAGACGCCTTAAGTAGAAAAAGATTATCCTCAAGTCCTTTGTTTGTTGAGCGGCGAAGTTTAGAATTCATTTCGATGTTTGACTTTAGACCTTCCGTTGACTTCGTACCCGGTTTGCTAACATCCTTAGAGCTCAGACCTACGCTTTTGGGACGGATTGGCGAGGCACAGCGAGACGACCCGCGGTTGGTTGAGTTAGTAGAAAAACTCAAAGGAGGGGAGTCATCAAGCCATCTCCGTAGGTGATCGACGCTAGTCTATGAATTAGAAAAGCGCGACATTTGTAATAAATTCTGCAAGCATACAGGTGTGTAGCATACAGGTCGAACACAGGGAGGAAAGTTAAATTTTATTATTTATATGTTTCGTGGGCGTGTTAGACAATACTTTGGAGGTTGATTTTGAAAATAAAACAAAACAAAATTAAAACTATAATTTGATTCAGAACAGATCTAACTGAACCGACGATCAATCACAATTTCAATGGAAAAGAAATAAAACTATGAATTAGATTTGAATCTAATCAAATCCAATTTTACCTAAGAAAATAATAAAAGCAGAAATTGAAATTGCAGAAATTGAAATAACAAACAAGAATTAAAATTAGGATTTCCGCTGAATCTAATCAGACGGTAAATCACTAATGCAAATAAGTGCAAAATACAAATAGTGTTCTACCGAATCTAATCGTATAGACAACACTAGTTGCTAAGAAAACAAAAAAAATGCAGAAAATAAAAGAGAAAGAAGAACTTTTATTAGAACAATGGAATAAGAGATGAGATAGGATCCTGGCTACAAGGTTATTACAGGGGTATATATAGGGTAGATAGCCAAACCCTAACCCTAACCCTAATGATAAATGGGCCTGGTCATTACATCACTAATTAGTTTACAAATGAAAAATATAAATGGGCCTTTGATAATTAAAGCAATTTTGGGCCTTTTCTCTTTTTCCTCTTGCTTCCTTGACATTTCTTCATTGATTTGTGATGTCCAAAGCCTTTTTATCAATCCTTTTCTTGTCCAACAGCAACTAGATGTGAGATCTTCATCTACAATTCTTCAAACTACAAATACACTGCAAATTGATCTCTATTTCTCTACATTTCTGGTTGCATGCGGGCTGGGTTGGAATATCTGTAAAAGTAACAAAACAATACCCAAGTAATATTTATTTATATACAAAAGATAAGAAATAAGAGTGTAAAATAAACACATTTCTATGTCAATCAAATACCCCCACACTTATCTTTTACTCGTCCTCGAGTAAAACAAAAAAATGAAAAACTAAACTAGATAGGTCGCACTTTCGTAGGAAACACGATTGCATTGAGCGTATGCAACAAGCCGTTAAACCTCTAGGTGTCCCTAGTAGGACGAGTGGTGTCTCGTGAGGGTTTTCAGCGGATACTACCCACAAAATCCAAATGCAGTATGATATGGTTCTAATGAAACTACATGAATGCAATGGACATATGCAAACAAAAACGAAAAAATATGAAAACACGACTTGTTTCTGAAGTGGTACAACAAATTAAGTTAACAATTTCTAATCAGTTGATTTTATTTTAGATACCTCGACTTGTCACAAATTTTCAATATAAATCAAGTTTTCAATTGTTAAATTCCAGTTTGGCCAGTTAGTTCGGTCGATAACATAGTGCAGCCATGAAATAAATTCTTAGTTTGCTTGGCACAGTTTGCAAAGTGGTATTCTAATTTTCTCATGTATGGCTAGTCAAATCAATAAGGTCAAGAAGCGTTTGGGTATCATCGCTTATTCTTTATTCTATAAAATTTTAAGATTTATGATTAAGTACATACACCTAACAAAAAGACCAAGGTTTACCACCCATGCACTGCCTCGCGGACTAACGGAGAGTGGGTAAAGAGCTTGGCGGATTGTGCATGCCGACTTTGACTTTGTCAACAACGTGTCGGTAATCCTTAGGTGTCCAATCTCATAGAATGAGACCAAGATATTCCAACTTTGACTTTGTCAACAACGTGTCGGATAGAGCTTGGCGGGTTTGCACACCAACGCTCGATATACAAGCAATGTTGGATACCCTTGGAATACTATTATTATTATTATCGAAAATATAAGCACAAAAGAGAGTTACGCGAATTCAACTTAACACAACTTAGTTTTAAAGATTTGAAAAGCCAATATAAGTATTTTAAGTCCTCCACTTATTTAAACAAAGTCTACAATATAGAAAAGATTTCATGGCCATCACCTAAGAATCTCCCTATGTACTGGTTACACTATTATCCCTCAAAATTAAACTATTCATTATATTTCAAATTCGAATTTAGCTGAGAGAAAAAAATACTATCAACTGGCTAAAAATTGTAGACTTATTTTGCTGTATCAATTGAAAATGAGTCGTATTTCAAAAAATAAAAAATGGCATGTTACTACAGTCTAAAATGCATGATGGTCCTACTTAAATGGCTGAAAATAAAAAGAAATAAAAACAAAGAAAAATGAAAATGGATGAAATGCAGACTCCCCCCCCCCCACACTAGAACTAAACAGTGTCCACACTGTAACGTTTCCTAAATTTGAAAGATCGTACCCAAAGATGGATTAAATGTAAAATGACTTGTAAAATGAAATGCAATCTAACTATATGTAAGAATGGATCATATGTACAATGATATATGTGTTTGCGATGTATGCGATGCAAAGAATTCCACCAACTTTTTCCCCCACACTTGGTTCTAGCCCGATGAATACCATTCCCACTATGTCTAGGCATGTTTTCTGACAAGCAAGAGTTTTTAAAAACCATTTCATGTTTAAACCTAGATTTGTAGTCCAGTAAATGAATGTTCAGGGTCGTCCTAACCTGAAATTTTCCAACCAAGCCAGCATTCCAAAAGTAATTCATGTATTCAACAAATTTGTCAGTGTAATTTCTCAAAAATTTGTGATCGTATATAAATTCAGTGAAATCTGAAATCTGAGTGTTGTTCAAGACTATGTGATCACATTTCTCAATTGACAACGTTTTTTCGACACTGACAATTTCAAGTTCATTTGAAATTTTCTCAAAGTTAAAATTTTCGAACTCGTGACGTGAATCCACTTCTTCCTCATTTGGCAATTCATCCTCGTACAATCCAAAGAATTCATGTTCGTTAAAATCCTTTTCCAAATTTGAATTGAAAAATTCAACATTTTTATTTCGTTCAATTTCAAAATTTTCAAGTTTCTCGCAGCCCGGAAGAGGTAGATCAAAATTTAAACTTAAATCTTTCTCCTGAAAAGAATCAAAGTCTAAATCATTCGTTGAATTTTGAACAACTTCATTTAGATTGTTATTCTCAATTTTGAAAGTTGTTGTTTGAAAATTTTCACTATCAGTAAAGAATGGATTATCTTCTGATTCATCGCCTGTTTGAATTTGATTTTGTTGCTCTCGCTGTTCTTTCAAAGTTGTCATTAAACAAAGAAGTTCATCTATCTTTCTATCTCTTTCATTAAGTTGTCTATCGATCCTTTCTACCCTCTCTCTAAAAACGTTAAGATGGTATTCTTCAGAATCGTCGATTAGAGAACTCTCGTTTTGGATTTCTTGATTCTCAAAATTATAATCCATATCAATTTCACACTCAAAATTATTTCCAATGTGGTGGTTGTTTGAATTTTCATTTTGATATTGGAAATCATTTTGATCATAAAAATTATGTTTGTAACCAAAACTGTTAAAATTCGAGGGAAAATTGCAATCTTGGTTATATTCAAGATGTGGATATGGGTTGTTATTTTGAAGATTTTGATCGATTTGAAAATCATTTTCATATCCAAAATTATTTTCGAATTGGTTTCCAACTCCATACTGATGTGGATCAAAGCTATATTGGGATTCAAAATCGTTTTGATGTGGGTGTGGCCCATAATCGAAATTATTGAAATTTGAATTGAAATCATCATTTCGATTATATCTATGATTTTGAAAATGTTGGTCAGTTGGAAAATTTTGAAAATTGTTGACATTGGCTTCACCAAAATTTGGAAAATCTTGCTTCATGAGTTGTATTTCATATTCATACTCTTCAAGAGGACGTCTACTCCGGTTATGATCCCACAATTCTCTCAAAGATTTTCTTGAATCAGACATTTGAATGAAATCAAGGCAAGACAGAATTTATTCTTAGTTCAAAATAGTATAAAATACTAAGTTGCGCTCTATTAATTAACTGCCTCAATTGGAAGGGGGAAGAGGGTCTTATGGTCGTTCACGTATAGTATAAACTAAGGGATACGACCAATGTTTTACGGGTAGTATGCAACCTCTTTTGCTAATAGTTCAATAAATTGAACTACTATATATCCGCGATCCAATTGTACGAGACAGTCAACTTCACAAAGCACCACTTTTCAGTTATATTATTTTGAAAATCAAAATCACGTGTTAAAATTGAAAATCGATGAGAGTGATTAGTTATGGAAAACCGTTCCTCACCACAAATTCAGAAATATCAGTCACAGAACAGATACAGAAATATAAATTGCAGAATTAAAATTTACATTCAAGCCGCTGCCCCTGCAGAAATTTTTTACAACAATTGTCTATATATTTTTTTCTTTTTCCTTTTGCAGCAGAGCACCTGTAGAGTTTTAAAAGTTTTCACCTTGATCGGCAGTCCTCCAGTGAATTTGAGAAGCGCTAGCGGGTTCACACCCCACTTGGTGTGCAACCGCTCCAACCCATTTGACTCGTCCGCTGCTTTCTGTTGTTGTCCACTTCTATTAATTGCTTGACTGCGCTGCGGCACGGGTTCGGGCTAGGAGCCTCTGAATTTTTGATCCATTGCTTGACTTCCTTTTTTTTGGCCCTTTTTCTCCTTCCTTTGTGACACACACACACACTCTCTCTCTATCTCTCTCTCTTATTTGTTTTTTTTTGTGGAAAAAGAAGGAAGCAAACGAAAAGAAAACGGTAGCTGATTCGGAATTAAAACCTAAAAAGCTAAAGAAAACAGAAGCTGACTACACTAAAAAAAAAGCTAAACTAAGTTTGATGAAAAAGAAAAGAAAAGGTAAAATAAAAATATTAACTAGGCTTGTGGAAAAAAAAAAAAATAGGTTCGATAAAATCAAGACTCAACAAAACAAAATGAGAAACGAAGAAAACTGGACACAACAAAATCGAAACTAAAAAAAGAAAAGAAACTAAACTAGACTCACGAATCTCGAACTCACACAAGTTAACAATCCACGAACCACCCATACCTAAACAAAACCACGCACCGGATAAAACCAGATGCCGACCACTTGTATAAGAAAACACAAAGCAGTAATTAATTAAATCATTCTCCACATAATCTAGTACCAAATAAAATCACCACTCTTTTTCAAGAAACAAATCATGAGATTTTCAGTAAACAAAACTCAGCCCCTCCCCCTTTTCTTTTGTGTCTATAAAATACCCACCAACCCAAACTATCTTTCCAGAAAACCAAAATAATCAAGTCATCAAACTCGCGTTCTTCAACCAAATCTACCACGCCCCTTTCTGTTTTCCTTTTGTTATTTTGTTCGGATCGGATTCTGATTTGGGGCTTTCGAAGTTGGGTTAAGGTTGACGAGGTGATCGAATCTGGGGGTATTTGATTTCGGTGAAGAGGATGGGCGCTGGTGCGATTTGATGGCAGTCAGTATCGTATTTTTGAAAGGCTGGGTTCGGATGGTGGAGGACTGTGCGATGGATGGAGGTAGGTTATGGAGGATGTGGTTATAAACTTTGGGAGTATTGTCTGACAGGAGAGAAATGGTTTTGATTGGGGCGGAGTTTCGATTTGAAGAAGGTTTGTTCGAATTTTGGCAGTGTTGTTGTTGCTTGCGTCTGGATTTTTTTTGTTTGTCCGAAGTTGTTTGATCTGGTTTGGGATGAGAAAGTTGTTCGTGGTGTGATGAAAGTAGGATTGTTGAAGGTGAGGAAGACGTGTGGATGATGATTGATGGTTTTTTCTTTGCGGGATTTTGAATCTGATTGTGGTTATGATGGACAGGGATGTTTGATGAGGTTGTTTGTGAACTTCGCCGAAATTGGGTTTGTTGATGATGCGGTGAGGTTATGGTGCAGGTATAGGTTGTACTATGGGTTTCGAATTGGTGATGTATTGTATTGGCTTGCGAATTTCTTTGCGGTGGTGCAATGCAAATAGTGGACTGAATACGGTGTTTTGGCAGTGGGAAGGTTTTCGTAGGGAATTTTGTGGTTTGTGTTGTAGTTATGGACTGATGATAGGGAAGAGTGTTTAATGACTGAATACTGGACGGGTTTGGATGATTGAACGCTGGGGGTTTATGGTATTGGTTGTGGACTGGCGATGGGATTGGTGAACTACGGTTTCTGATTTTTATTGTGGAGCAGAAAGTGGTGCTAGCACGATGAAGTTGTTGCAAAGATGGTAGGAGGGGATTTTGTGCGGCAGAAGGAGAAGTTTGGACGATTTTGTAGGGGACTTAGTTGGCAGAGGAGATTTTGTGAAGATGGTTTGGAGGAAAAACAGAAAGAAATTAGGAGAGAGAAAATTGCAACGAGAATTTGTTTCTTTTTTTTTTTTTTATTAGAATGTTTGTTCAAGAAGACAGGGAAAGAAATAAATTAAAAAGAAAAGGAAAGAAAATCAAGGGAATTTGAAATTTTTTTTTTCTTATTAGGAAGATTATGGTATCATTGAATAATACCAAATCAAACCTATCAAGATTTTTTTCTATATATAAAAGAAAAATAAAAAAAATAATAACTAACACGAATCGGAAATTAAATAAATAATAAAATTTAATTGTTACCTCCCCGGCAACGGCGCCAAAAACTTGATCGACGCTAGTCTATGAATTAGAAAAGCGCGACATTTGTAATAAATTCTGCAAGCATACAGGTGTGTAGCATACAGGTCGAACACAGGGAGGAAAGTTAAATTTTATTATTTATATGTTTCATGGGCGTGTTAGACAATACTTTGGAGGTTGATTTTGAAAATAAAACAAAACAAAATTAAAACTATAATTTGATTCAGAACAGATCTAACTGAACCGACGATCAATCACAATTTCAATGGAAAAGAAATAAAACTATGAATTAGATTTGAATCTAATCAAATCCAATTTGACCTAAGAAAATAATAAAAGCAGAAATTGAAATTGCAGAAATTGAAATAACAAACAAGAATTAAAATTAGGATTTCCGCTGAATCTAATCAGACGGTAAATCACTAATGCAAATAAGTGCAAAATACAAATAGTGTTCTACCGAATCTAATCGTATAGACAACACTAGTTGCTAAGAAAACAAAAAAAATGCAGAAAATAAAAGAGAAAGAAGAACTTTTATTAGAACAATGGAATAAGAGATGAGATAGGATCCTGGCTACAAGGTTATTACAGGGGTATATATAGGGTAGATAGCCAAACCCTAACCCTAACCCTAATGATAAATGGGCCTGGTCATTACATCACTAATTAGTTTACAAATGAAAAATATAAATGGGCCTTTGATAATTAAAGCAATTTTGGGCCTTTTCACTTTTTCCTCTTGCTTCCTTGACATTTCTTCATTGATTTGTGATGTCCAAAGCCTTTTTATCAATCCTTTTCTTGTCCAACAGCAACTAGATGTGAGATCTTCATCTACAATTCTTCAAACTACAAATACACTGCAAATTGATCTCTATTTCTCTACATTTCTGGTTGCATGCGGGCTGGGTTGGAATATCTGTAAAAGTAACAAAACAATACCCAAGTAATATTTATTTATATACAAAAGATAAGAAATAAGAGTGTAAAATAAACACATTTCTATGTCAATCAGTAGGTATACCCTAGACGATAAGGGTTGGTTACGTAGGGACGATAGACTTTGTGTACCAAAAGACGATGACCTAAGGAAGACTATTCTTGACGAAGCACATCATTCGAAGATGACCATTCATCCCGGCGGGGACAAGATGTACAGAGACATGAAGAGAGTTTACTTTTGGACCGGCATGAAGAAAGACGTGGCCGAGTATGTCGCTAGATGCTTGGTGTGCCAACAAGTAAAAGCGGAGCAAAAGAAACCCGGTGGGTTGCTTCACCCATTGGAGGTTCCACTATGGAAGTGGGAAAGTGTCTCGATGGATTTTGTGGATGGGTTACCGCGATCAAGGAAGGGTAATACGGGAATTTGGGTTATAGTAGATAGACTTACTAAAAGCGCCCATTTCATTCCCGTAAAGAGTAAGAGGACTGCTCCATGGTTAGCCTCCGTATACGTTCGAGAAATAGTTCGTTTGCACGGTGTTCCTTCTAGCATAGTGAGCGACCACGATCCTATTTTCACTAGCGAATTTTGGAGAAGCTTACAAGAGGCGGTAGGGACTCAGTTATGTTTGAGCACCGCATATCATCCTCAGACGGACGACCAGACTGAGAGGGTGAATTGCATTCTAGAGGATCTGTTGAGGCTATGTATCCTAGACTTTGGGGGTACATGGGAAGAGCATCTTCCATTGGTTGAGTTCACATATAATAATAGCTTTCAGTCCAGCATTGGTATGGCACCATTTGAAGCTCTATATGGACGACCTTGTCGTTCACCTACATGTTGGTGGGAATCTACGGATAAGATCTTACTTGGGCCCGATATGATTAGGGAGACTTCGGAGAAGATCGACTTGATTCGAAGGAGGATGAAAGCAGCACAGGATAGGCAGAAATCTTATGCGGATAAGAGGAGGACAGATCTCGAGTTTGAAGTTGGGGACATGGTCTTTGTCAAAGTGTCTCCATTACGAAACGTTGTTCGCTTTGGGTCCGTTGGGAAATTAGCACCAAGGTTCGTAGGGCCGTTTCCTATTAAGGAGAAGATTGGACGGATGGCGTATAGAGTGGAGTTGCCCGAGAGACTTAGTGGTGTACATGACGTATTCCATGTGTCACATTTGAGGAAGTGCTTGCACGAGACCGCGGAAGTGGTAGAGCCGAGCTTGCTTAGAGAGGTGGAGATAGAGCGTGATGCGACAATTCGACGAGCTCCTACGCGCATTCTTGGGTCGGAGATCAAGAGGTTGAGGAATCGAGAGGTCAGACTAGTCAAAGTGCAATGGGGAGATGATGAGAGCAACGCTACTTGGGAGACAGAAGAGAAGATGCGTTCACGATACCCTTTTCTTTTTGAGGGTATGTCCTTTAATTTCTCCTTTATCGCTTAGCTTGTACTTATCTTATCTTTAGTATATCCTCTCGCTAGTATCTTTGACCTTTAGTTAGGATAATCCTATGGTTGAAACATGTGTTTGAGACATGTTATGTATGGTGGATGCAAAGTGGATGCAAGTGTTTGCTAGTGGTTGCTCGTGGATGCATATACACACACTATTAGGCACCAGATCGGCTCAGTCACTTCATATTGCATATTGCATATATATGGATGTATTTAGTAAAATGGATGTATAATGGTTGTATTATCATATAGTTGCTGCATTCGGGTGGATGGTTGTGCACGCATATAGAATTAATATGTATCATTAGGAATCTTTTGCATACATATTGGACGCATGGCACTATCATGAATTGCACTAAGGAGGTCGACTGAATCAGTAGACCGCCTAATTTTGCATTAGATATGGACATATACACACACTGTGCATATAAACATTAAAGCATTAGAAGTCTTTTAAGGACAATGGATGCTGGTGTTTGATGGTTGAGTAGATGGACGATTAGATGGTAGGATATACATTCTTCTTGACTTGGAGATTTCGGGGACGAAATCCTTTAAGGAGGGGAGAATGTAACACCCCGTAATTTTATAACATTAAAATTCACAAATTAAAGTATACTTAATTTTTAGAAAAGAATTAAGTGAAATGGGTTGCGCAGAGAAATATATATATATATATTGATATATATATAAATTAAAAATTAAATAAATAAATATGCGAAAAAGTTCAAAACAGCGAATTGGGAGGGGAAATAACCGAACCGGCCCATTTTTGAGGTCGACCCAAGCCCCGCTGGGTCGACTAGGGGTTAATCCAGGGTGTTTGGCTATCAACCCGTGGGCCGATTCGCTCAAATGCAGATTTTGCATTTGATTGGTTCTCATGGTTCAGGGTTAATCTAATGGTCCTAAATAACTTCCTACACCTATGAATACATCCTAATGCTAACCCTAAACCTAATTAAAATAGAATAGTTACCGTCGCCATGGAAATCAATGGAGCCGCCGCCAACTAAGAAAGAAGAAAAGCAAATTCAATTCTAATTCTCTCAACCCTAAAGAAAAGCAAAACTCTCTCTTTTCTTCTCTAAATTGTGAGTATGATGATCTTAACAAGATTATTATTATTTTAATTAGATTGAGTTATGAATGGATTATGAGTAGATGATGTGAATTATCATATATGTTGTTGTAAACCCTTTTTGCTATCATGTATATTATAAATCCAAAGTTATGTGATGATGATATCTTATATGTTGTGAATCATGCTATGATGATGTTATGTATGTTGAAAGTTTCTATGCTAAGTTGTGATGAATCATACATGTTAAAAAGGCCATGATGTTACCATCTATGCTAGTTAGTTCATATTAATTAAATCATCATGTTTGGGTTATGTTGATCTATATGACAAGTCACATATGCAAGTTAGATTGATTAGAAAAGTTATGAACATATACCAAGACATCTATTATGACATCTAGAATTATGCTATGACATATGTGATATCCTATGCTAGTTCACACCATCATTATGTTGCCTAAAAACCCCATATGCAAGTATATGTATAGATTTGGGCTATGATCATATCATATAAATTGAGACATTCAACAAGTTGACACCTTTTGATCCTTAACATGTGTAGTTTATGCAAGTTTCACCCCTATTATGATTAGATTTATTTTAATTGTCTATATGTTGTGATAATTTATCTTTGTGCTAGGTGTTAGACTATACAAGTCTAGCCTATATTATGCGTTGAATAAGCGAACGTATAAACGTGGGGTAGGGGTAATATTAAGGATTTAATATTAAAAAGTTGGGGTGCAATTGATATGATTTTGCATGCCATAAGTGGATGTCCATAATTGAGTCAATTATGGACCTCATTAAAAGTTGACTTAATTAATAATTTGAATAGGGAATTATTAAAACTGGGGTAAAAGATTTTAAGTGTTAATCAATGCTTAGGACACGAGGTTGGACTCGTTTGTGACGTAAACCTGCCCGGACCCGCCCGACAAATCCAGTGGTCACAAATGTCAGCCCAATGTGAGAGGTCCTAGGCCTAAACTAAAGCATAACGGTTGTAAAGACACGAGGTTAGACTCTTTTATGGTGTAAGACTGCCCGGACCCGCCCGGCAAATCCAGCTGCCATAAATGCCAGTCTAATGTGAGAGGTCTTTATGAGGTTATGGCCTGAATGAATTAAGAAATACTTAACCAGATAAACATGTAAGGTGGGACATGGGGGTTAAGTAGGTGCCTTGGGTGGCATGAGGAATCTAGGGGGTGCCCTTAGTGGCATGTGAAATACGATTAGTAAGACTTAACTAAACACACATGTAAATGAACATGACTAAGAGGGTTAAGTGGGATATACTAGTGACAAGCTTAGGTGGGTAGCTTGTGGGGGCCCATTTCGACCAGTATCCCAAACGTATCTTTGTGGGCTCGACCCAAGTCGAGGACGGGACACGCATGCTGGGTTTGACAGTAAGAGGCCAAAACGGGGAGCGGTGGCAATGCAAGTCCAACGGGTTTCATATGCGTGTGTGGACCCGGGCTGGTAGATAAGACGTTGTTGCATCGTGTAGGTATAAGCCGTGCATTCTCAAGTTGTATCGAGTTGCCACTTTAGGGGAGTGATACACCCCACTGTGGGGCCAGCATGGGTATCTACGAGTAGGGTGCCGATCGAAAGTGGGTAATGGGGTACATCAAGTGGAGATAGGGGCAGACGACACCTATGTAGTCAGCTAGGGGTACGTAAGGCTATTTATAAAGTTTCTGTGTGAAGCAAGTGGGATCAAACAATAGGGTGACTGGTGTGGTGAAGTGTAGTAATGTGCGGTGCAATGTAGTAATCATTCGTTAGTAATTAGGTGTGCCTTTACCGTTATCTTTAACGTTATCTTAAACGCTATCTTTATCTTCCTAAGAGTTCATAGACATTTACTTGTCTTCCAGCTTGTGCCTTAGTCTAGTTATTTTGATAATAGTATTGTTAGAATTATCATACTCGCCAGACTTTATGTCTGACCCCCTCTATTTCTGTCCTTTTTCCCCTCCAGGTCCTCAGGTTTGGCCCAGCTCTAGTGGAGTTTGATTGAATTGCTTCATCTCTCTTTGGAAAGCTTGGACCGTTGAAGTAAAGTCCAGCTTGTTATCTTTTTAATGGCTATTTATGTAATGGGGTTATGTATTTTGTTTTTATGAAGATGGATATTGTACTTGGTTATGATGTATGGTTTTATGATGTAACAAACTTGTTTAATTTCCGCTGCAATAAAATGAAGTTTTAGATTTCCAAGTACTATTTATTATCTGTCTTGTTGTAATTTTTCTGTTCTATATTCACTTATAACCTCCATGGAAGTTAATGCACTCCCTTTGTGAGTGACATTAATGGACGTGGGGTGTTACACAATCAGCCCAGTAATCGTGCCCCACCCTGCCTAGTTCCAAGGTACCATGATACATCTAGTGGGTTACTGCTGAAAAGGACCGCGTAACTAGGGTTTCCGTCCAGCAGGTTAAGTGTTGTCATTTAAATTCGAGACTTAACCCCATCAGTCTAGCATGTCAAGTTGGTTAAGTGTGGTCATTCAAGTTCGTGACTTAACCCGTCTACGTGTCATGTCAAATTGGCTAAGTGTTGTCGTTCATGTTCATGACTTAGCCCTACGAATCATGTGTCAAGTTGGTTAAGTATGTTCAAGCGGTTCGTGACTTAACCCTACCAAACCATCGTGTCAAATTGGTAAAGTATATTCAAGCGGTTCGTGACTTAACCCTATCAAGTCATCGTGTCAAATTGGTTAAGTATATTCAAGCGGGTCATGACTTAACCCTATCAAGTCATCGTGTCAAATTGGTTAAGTATATTCAAGCGGTTCGTGACTTAACCCTATCAAGTCATTAATTCATTTATGCACCCCAACCTCTCACATCAGACCTGTTGTTGTGGTCACCGGATATGTCGGGCGGTTCCGGGCAGAATTACACCACAACTCAGTCTGACCTCGGATTTTCAAGTGCGATATGACCAGCTACCCACATTGGATCCTATTGTTTGCAGTAACTGGATTTGCCGGACGGTTCCAGGCAGAATTACACTGCAAACTCAACCCAACCTCGAGTTGGCCATTTTCTAGTTCATTCTAAATGTCATGTCCATGTTCAAGTTTCATGTCAAGTTCGTGTCTAGTTTCATGGCGAGTTTCATGTCAAGTTTCATGTTTTCTTTTATGCCTATTATCAAGTTAATGATTCATATTCATAACCAATTCATGTTTCAAGTTCATAAGCATGTTTACGTGCCTTCTAGATGTCCAATACATACCAACTACCCAGAACCCAACTTAGGCGCGTTCATATTAAACTTTCTCCAAGTCATAGATTATCATATATGTTTCTATTCCAAATTTTTCATAATTAACATATGCCCAAGTTCTAGGTTACATGTCAATTTTACATATGCCCAATTCATACCAAATTTACATATGTTCAATTCATGCCGTTTTACATGTATGCTAATCTTATGCCAATTTACACATCTATCAAGATCCATGCCAAATTACATATGCCAATTTATATATGCCTAATCTTAGACAATTTACGTTTATACCAAATTTCATGCCCTTTTACATATGTCAAGATCTAGCCAACATTACATGTATTAAGTTTCATATCCAATAAACCCAAATCGTGATTCATGATGTAGTTACCCCAAACCATAACCTTTTTATTACAATACAAGCCAGTTGTCCAATCTTTTGATTTGATTTACATGTTACATTACATAGATCCAAATTTACGCCAAATTCCATGCATATAATATTTATGCAAATTTCCTCATAACAAGATTATACCAAAATTTACATATCAAGCCCAAACTTGCAAATACAATGATAATATCAAATTTCATGTTGCCAATAATTCCATCATATTCATATAGGCAATAATTCCATAATTCCCTCGTATACATATAGTACGCAAGTCGTGATTTTAGGCCAAGGTCCGAAATTGACCAAGGTTCATCAAAAGAAAATAAATAGGGGAAAGGTAGAATCTTGCATCAAAATAAGATCGGAGAGAAAAACATCATCACAGGCATATTAGGATTACAACAGGCTGAATAGACCATGAACTAGACATGAGAATAAAGATGAACAAGTCTCAAAACTCAAGGTTCAAGAAGCAACAGAAATAGATCTGAATCGATAAACATACTTAAATCCAATTCCACTTTATTCCATGGCCATATTATAGTTAAATATTTAAATCGGAAAGCAACTAGAACTTACATTGATTGGCTAAGAGAGGACAAATCGATTCATTGTCACGTTGAAACGTCTAACTTGATTAATCTTCTAATTTGATTCAATATGGTCTAGGCGTCGTTGCTTAGGTTGATGTTGATTAGCTTCTAGTTTTGATTCCAGCAGAGTAGCGACGCCATTTTTTTTATTTTTATTTAGAACAGAGGCAGAGTAGGAGAAGAATTGAATTGTGTGTAGAGAAGGCTAGGTCTGGGGCTTTTTAAATAGGTTTAGGCAGATGAATCTGGAGAGAAATCGGACTAGATACATCAGAACGAATACTGGCCCAAAAATGGGCTCGGGGACCAGGTCGACACCCAAGTCGACTGCGCAGTCGACCTGGTCCTGGGGGTGTCGACTGCCCAGTCGACTCCCCAGTCAACCTGGGGTGTTGGGCGGGAAATTTCCCGCCCAGTCTGTCTGGGTTTTGAAATTCGAATTTGAACTCGAATTCGAACTGTTTTGAACTCTGAAAATTTCTGAAACTTCGGAGGGTCATATCTCCTTCATACGGACTCCGATTCTCGCAAACTCGGACTCGTTTCCAAGTAGAATTTCGAGACGGACGCAATGGCGCAACCCGTTTCCCTTGATTCTGATCTTAAAATTTAATTCTGCCTTGATTTATGATTTTAACATGTTGTTAAAATTCGGGTTGTTACATTCTCCCCTCCTTAAAGGATTTCGTCCCCGAAATCTTCAAGTTAAGGAGAATGTGTCCTACCATCCATCTACTCAATCATCAATCATAGGCATCCATCTTCCTTAATAGATTTCTAATGCTGTATGAACATATGCAGAAATTGTGTGTATATGTTCCTTGTCTAATGCAAATGATCAGGCCTGATTGATCTTCTTAATTCAAAATACATCTAGTGCCATGAGTCCAACATGTATGCAAATAGTCCTAGTCACAATAACACTACATGTGTTCATAAACATCCATCCATATGCAACATCCACATGATAACACATTCAAATTCATCCATAAACAAGTATAAACACTCATGCATATGCAATATGAAAGGTGACTGAGCCGATCTAGTGCCTAATGTGTAAATGCATCCACGAGCAACCACTAGCAACCACTTGCAGCCACTTGCAACCATCAATCATAACATGTCTCAAACACATGTTTACACCCAACTGTTCCAACCTAAAGGTATAACCGAATGATAGAAGCAAGTAAAAACCTTGTGCCCATTAGGCCATGTCAAAACTGGAAATATATGTCACATATATACTGATCAGGAGAAGAACTCCCTAAGCACCAGCCCCGGAGACCGAAATCAACATCAGGCTGACACCCAAAGAATTACTCAATCACACCAATATACGTTTCGAGGAAACTAAGCATGATGGACTCCTTTTAGGTCACAAGGGAATCCCTTCCTAAAACCAACCCATATCATATAAAACCCAAAGAGTTTAGTCAACCCAACGGACACCCTCAAGCCCAAAATGTATTACTAACAGATGAGTCATACTCCCTATGGGGTTTGCAACAGAAATTTGATTGAGAATAGGACCGAGAGGAAAAAGATAACATGCAAGTAAGCTCTACAGGAAAAGAGGGACCAAGGATATACTCTTAAAAAGAGATATGATGCACGTATCTAGTCTTCAATCTTCTAAGTCGCGTTTCCTTGAGCTTAACTCCATTGTGCTTTGACCGACTTTAACTTCACAGATTCTTAATTCTTGTTTCCAAAATATGAGTTGGAACTCATTTCACTGTTGCCTCTCGTTCCACTTTCACTTATCCTCCTTCTAGTATACTCGGCTCAAACTTAACTACGTACTCATGGTTTCATGCAAGCTCTCCAAAATTCACTAGTGAATCTTGGATCTCGTTCACTTACTAGGAGGTATTCCACGCAGAAGAACTATCTCTTGAAAATAACAAATATCAACCATGTTGCCAAATGTACTTACTAAGGTGACTTTCTACAACTCATGCATAAGTGAAATGAACCATCCGTCTTAGTGGTGAACACTACTCGAGCGGATCAATAAATGTATCAAGAGATTCTAGGTATCTAATCATGAGAGAACCCTATAGGTTACACGCGACTTCGAGGGTATTACCGAGGCAAGTCAAGAGTCTAACTACCCTCTTTTCAAAACCGAGAATGTCACCCTCACTGGATAACTACTCCATCGCTAGAATCGATCCATAGCCCAAAACATAAACATAAGCATTACTTCTAAACTCAACACTTAGCATAGACATTCTCAAATCCAAACAAATCATGAATACATGAGCCGATTCCCCAACAGGATTTGAGACAAAAATGGGATCCTCTACTACGCTAGTACTAAGGTTTAGAGACTCAACTATCGAGGCAGAATTAAAAGGATGCGATGTATAAAAACAAAGTTCCCATGGTACGATAGAAAAGAGAAGCTAAACTTTTAACAGAAACGTTACCACCTCTCTTAGGTATGCTAGTAGTGAGAGCATACAATTGCCCTCTCGACGATCTTGTTCTTTGCCCTTGTCCTTGTCCTATGATACTTAACTACATGTCCCTTTTTACCATACCAACGATGTTCTTTCTTGTCATGGGTTTTATTATTCTTTTACTTTGACCTCTTCCCTTTCACCTTTTCCTCCTTCGTGGATTACGCCTTATCAACAAGTTTCTCATCCTTAGGTTTGTGTTCTTTATCCTCGTTCTTACTATCCTTGTATAGCTTGTTGACAAGTTTCTCGAAAGCTACCTCCATCGCACGGCAACCCTACAAAGCTTGAAATAAGATTAGACGCAGATGGAACTACTGCGGCTACAGATGGGGGTTGGGCACTTCTTTGCCCTCCGACATATGTTGATACCTACGAAACTATGGTGAAAAGAGAGAGAAGAGATTTCAAGAGAGAATCAAAAGATAGTGCTTATGGATTTGGGGAATATGCCTTTTAATCAAAACAAAATTTTCTTGAAAATTTGCTTCTTTGTAAATGTTTTGAAAACTAGTTCAGAAGGTTTTTGAAAACTTTTGACCAGTCTGGTAACCTTCTGCTCTGATACCAAATGTAACACCCCACCTCCGCTAGGGTCACTCACAAAGGGAATGCACTAGCTTTGGTGGAGTATTATCTAGGTAAACATACACAGAAACATTACAAGACAGAACATAAATAAAACAGCGGAAGGAAAACCCAAATTTCATTGCTTTAAAATCTAGTAAGTTCTAAAGCCTTTTACATCAAAATGCTATTAATTCAATTACATCGAAATCTGTCTTGCAATAGTAAAGAAGCATAAAACCATAGTTATAAATCATTCCCCAATAAATCAAAGCAAGCCATAGCCAAGAGAAATCCAAGCCGTACATGAAAGAGCTTTGGAGCTTGGTAAGATCCGAACTAAGCTGTATTCCCACCCTGCGAACCTGGTGGGGAAACGGAATAAAAAGAGGCGAAACAAAACGGGTCAGTCATAAAGACTGAGTAAGTCCTAGTGACTTTCAGCATAAAAACAGGTAAAGATAACATGGCATGAATAAACTGAAAGTAAACATAAGCATGATGACAAGATAAGCTACAGGAAAGATAAGTAAGAATAACCTCATATGGTTTTTGTCATGTATAACATCGCCAGGTTTCCATTCAAGAAAAACTAAGTATAGTTTCGCAAGATTTCTATCAAGCATCGCAAGATTTCTCTGCTTTACCATTAAAATATTTCTATGATATCTATTTGCTCTGCACCAACCGTACTAGTATCCCAACCCATGTCATGTGTTGACTATAAAATGATCCCTTGCCCAATGTCATGAAATGATCCATTACTCGGTCTCATGAAACAATCTATTAATCGTTCGGCTCCCTACAAGTCCTATCTCGTTCATGTGTCTGTGTCATACGGCCCTATCACGAATGTAGTCAACTGTGCTAGGTCCACCATAGGGTGTATCAAGCCCTAGGGTGCCAACCACCGACACGAATCAAGCACGCACAGTGTAAACCTACTGGTGCCCAATGCCTGCTTTTTCAACTCCGGACTGCGTGCACGACCGTAGTCCGCCCGAACCTACAATGGCGCACCAACTCAGCCGTCGTTCTGGTCGCTTACAATCAGCCCAGTAATCGTGCCCCACCCTGCCTAGTTCCAGGGTACCATGATACATCTAGTGGGTTACTGCTGAAAAGGACCGCGTAACTAGGGTTTCCGTCCAGCGGTTAAGTGTTGTCATTTAAATTCGAGACTTAACCCCATCAGTCTTGCATGTCAAGTTGGTTAAGTGTGGTCATTCAAGTTCGTGACTTAACCCGTCTACGTGTCATGTCAAATTGGCTAAGTGTTGTCGTTCAAGTTCATGACTTAGCCCTACGAATCATGTGTCAAGTTGGTTAAGTATGTTCAAGCGGTTCGTGACTTAACCCTACCAAACCTTCGTGTCAAATTGGTTAAGTATATTCAAGTGGTTCGTGACTTAACCCTATCAAGTCATCGTGACAAATTGGTTAAGTATATTCAAGCGGTTCATGACTTAACCCTATCAAGTCATCATGTCAAATTGGTTAAGTATATTCAAGCGGTTTGTGACTTAACCCTATCAAGTCATTAATTCATTTATGCACCCCAACCTCTCACATCAGACCTGTTGTTGTGGTCACTGGATATGCCGGGCGGTTCTGGGCAGAATTACAACACAACTCAGTCTGACCTCGGGTTTTCAAGTGCGATATGACCAACTACCCACATTGGATCCTATTGTTTGCAATAACTGGATTTGCCGGGCTGTTCCGGGCAGAATTATACTGCAAACTCAACCCAACCTCGAGTTGGCCATTTTCTAGTTCATTCTAAATGTCATGTCCATGTTCAAGTTTCATGTCAAGTTCATGTCTAGTTTCATGGCGAGTTTCATGTCAAGTTTCATGTTTTCTTTTATGCCTATTATCAAGTTAATGATTCATATTCATAACCAATTCATGTTTCAAGTTCATAAGCATGTTTACGTGCCTTCTAGATGTCCAATACATACCAACTACCCAGAACCCAACTTAGGCGCGTTCATATTAAACTTTCTCCAAGTCATAGATTATCATATATGTTTCTATTCCAAATTTTTCATAATTAACATATGCCCAAGTTCTAGGTTACATGTCAGTTTTACATATGCCCAATTCATACCAAATTTACATATGTTCAATTCATGCCGTTTTACATGTATGCTAATCTTATGCCAGTTTACACATCTATCAAGATCCATGCCAAATTACATATGCCAATTTATATATGCCTAATCCTAGACAATTTACGTTTATACCAAATTTCATGCCCTTTTACATATGTCAAGATCTAGCCAACATTACATGTATTAAGTTTCATATCCAGTAAACCCAAATCGTGATTCATGATGTAGTTACCCCAAACCATAACCTTTTTATTACAATACAAGCCAGTTGTCCAATCTTTTGATTTGATTTACATGTTACATTACATAGATCCAAATTTACGCCAAATTCCATGCATATAATATTTATGAAAATTTCCTCATAACAAGATTATACCAAAATTTACATATCAAGCCCAAACTTGCAAATACAATGATAATATCCAATTTCATGTAGCCAATAATTCCATCATATTCATACAGGCAATAATTCCATAATTCCCCCGTATACATATCGTACGCAAGTCGTGATTTTAGGCCAAGGTCCGAAATTGACAAAAGTTCATCAAAAATAAATAAATAGGGGAAAGGTAGAATCTTGCATCAAAATAAGATCGGAGAGAAAAACATCATCACGCGCATATTAGGATTACAACAGGCTGAATAGACCATGAACTAGACATGAGAATAAAGATGAACAAGTCTCAAAACTCAAGGTTCAAGAAGCAACAGAAATAGATCTGAATCGATAAACATACTTAAATCCAATTCCACTTTAATCCATGGCCATATTATAGTTAAATATTTAAATCGGAAAGCAACTAGAACTTACATTGATTGGCTAAGAGAGGACAGATCGATTCATTGTCGCGTTGAAACGTCTAACTTGATTAATCTTCTGATTTGATTCAATATGGTCTAGGCGTCGTTGCTTAGGTTGATGATGATTAGCTTCTAGTTTTGATTCCAGTAGAGTAGCAACGCCATTTTTTTTTATTTAGAACAGAGGCAGAGTAGGAGAAGAATAGAATTGTGTGTAGAGAAGGCTAGGTCTGGGGCTGTTTAAATAGGTTTAGGCAGATGAATCTGGGCAGAAATCGGACTAGATACATCAGAACGAACACTGGCCCAAAAATGGGCTCGGGGACCAGGTCGACACCCAAGTCGACTGCGCAGTCGACCTGGTCCTGGGGGTGTCGACTTCCCAGTCGACTCCACAGTCGACTTGGGGGGGGGGTGTCGACTCCCCAGTCGACCTGGGGTGCTGGGCGGGAAATTTCCCGCCCAGTCTGTCTGGGTTTTGAAATTCGAATTTGAACTCGAATTCGAACTGTTTTGAACTCTGAAAATTTCTGAAACTTCGGAGGGTCATATCTCCCTCATACGGACTCTGATTCTCGCAAACTCGGACTCATTTCCAAGCAGAATTTCAAGACGGACGCAATGGCGCAACCTGTTTCCCATGATTCTGATCTTAAAATTTAATTTTGCCTTGATTTATGATTTTAACATGTTGTTAAAATTCGGGTTGTTACATATATGAAGCCGTGTTGATTAGATTTGTACCATTTTGACACAGATGATATTTATATCGATTTTATTCATTTTTAAAATGAATATCGAAAAGGAAATGACTACAAAATCTGACATTTTGAAAATATTATCATTTAAATAATATAATGATAAGGAGTATTCAATTCTGATTTAAGATTGAATATGAAGTTGACATCATTTTTAAAACGAATTTATAAATGATTTATGAAGTACGGTTTAAATGAAAATCGACGAAAAATATATATGTTATATATATTTAATGGCTTGAATTGAACGCGCCGCGCAGCGACCATTCGCGAATTTCGACCATTGACTTCGAATTGACGTTACCAGAGATCCGACCGTCAGATTCTCCTAAAACTGGAACCGTTGGGTTCGTATTGGGAAGAGCTTTCCAATAATTACAAAAGATTTGAAATCTAATGTTGGATTTGGAATAATGTCCAAATCAAATTTGGAAAAGGTCGCTGTAAGTGCAGTTCGATGACCGTTTATGGAAATTAACTGAAAGGGCCTAAATAAAATTATTAAAAATATTGATAATTTGTATAAAATCGTAATAAATGATTTGGAAAGTATTGGGTTGAAAAATTCCATATTTGAAAAGATAAAAATATATTTTTATTGAAATGAACTAATTATTAACTAGAATTATAATCCAATTATTTTTAAATAAATAAATTGGATTGAGAATGGGTTTTAATATAGCCAAAATGTCCGATATATGAATTGGAGTGGATTTGAATGGAAATCACCGATATTGGATTTCGTGATTATATGGATATTATTATGGAAATTTGGAAGATATATTTATATTGTTATTTCCAATACGATATTAGTTGGTTTTAGAATTTGATATTGAATATAACCGATATATTTTCTATTCAGAGCCTTGCATTTAATATCAAATGGGATTTTGGATTTGTCGTAATGGTGTCTTTATTAACACTATTCTTAGGCCCAGTTGAGAAAAGAATAATTCTTTTAATTAAGATTTAGAGAAGTTTACCAATTAATTAATATTTAATTGGAATTGAATAAAAGAATTGGATTTTGGATTTGTCGTGAATGGTGTTTTCAGTAACCCTATTCCTAAAAACCAGTTTGAAAAGAATAAATCTTTTAATTAAGATTATTAGAGTTTCCAGATACATTTGGTAATTGGAAGAAAATGAAATGTGAATCGGGTTTATTGCGAACTGTGTTTTTAACGACATTCGTTCTTTAACCCGATTAACAGTGAAATATGATTTGGAATTTATAAATTTTTAATTTAGATTTAAGGGAATTTTCCAAAGAAAAGTTTTCCAATTTAATAAAATAAATTGGAATGGAATGGAATTCGATTTGGTAATAATCGAAGTGAATTTCTATGGAGGAAGACTGTTACTATATATGGAATTTAAAAGGCTTTGTCGTTATTCCATTTATATTATTGGTTGGATACAGATGTTTATATCGATTGTATATATTGATCTATTTTCCGTGAAGATTCCATAATTAATGGAATGGAATTTTGGGTTTACCGTGAACTGTGTTTTAAATGACATTAGTTCTTTAACCTAGATAAAAATAAGATTAGTTTCTTAACTTTGAATAATCATTAAGTAATGATTTCTGAGATTAAAATGGAACTAGTGTTTTTAATGAATCTTTAATTAGGTTGGAATGTGAATGGGATAATTAAATTTATCGAATTCATGAATTGATCGAGAATGGAGTATCACCAGCTTTGCTTCAAGCAATAGTTAAATCTTTAATTAGTTTCGAACGTGAAATTGTAATTAATTTTACCGATAACACCATGGTGTTAGATATGAAGTATTACCAGTTTTGCTTCTTGGGATGAATAGGTTGGGATTGGGAAATATAATAAAGGATTACTTCGGTAAGGTTTGCTAATCCCGACTAATTTGGATAAAGGTTAATTTTGTTTGAATTGATATCCAAAGGAAAGATTAAAGAATAAATTTAAAGAATTTATCTTTGATAAAATTAATGGAAACCTTTCCCTAAAAGATAATAATATTTGAATAGAAGAATGTTCTGAATTGGAATGAGACATATGTTGCGTGTTTATACCACTTGATTATAATATACGCGGGTTATTCGGAAAGACCGGGTTTATCCCATTCTGAATAATTGATTCGACGATAAGTCGGCAATGAAGTTGGTGATTGAAGACTGGAGGTCTTCACTTCGTTTGGATGATAACTGATGTCTTGATTGGGCTGTACAACCCAAAACAGGGTAATAAGTGGTGATCGTCTAGACGTACTTGGAGATTGACCGGATATGTGAGGACCTCTCTCTTGTATTAGACATATGGGACAAGGAATAAGGTGCCTCCGGTTTCGTTCAGACCCAGAACGAACTTGATAATGGATGTGTGTATGACATTGGATTTTATTCCGTGTTGATTGATCTCTGTTAAATATATATCTTTTTGGAGGCGGAGAATTTATTCTCTTGCTTAACTTCCTTCTCTGAGACATACGAGCTCGGAGGTTATATATCGATAGACATCAGTCGCATGGCGTGAATTTCCTGTGTGGCATGCTGAGATGCAAAGGATCAAGGTTTCTGTTGAAAAGCAGAGTCTTGTGGTTGATGATCAAAGCACGGCTTTTATATAGCATAGCCTCATGTATAACGTTAATTCGCGAGCCTCACACCCCGATGTGAACCAGAAATGGGAGAGGACTTCAGGGTAATGGACATATGCTGGTTTCTAACTAGGAGTGGTGTCATGGTATGGAGCCCAGACATTTTACTCACGTGGATGTTGCTTATTATTACTTGATGGATAGAGAAGTGCTCGGATATATCGGTCACTACGGGATCGATGGATGACATGGTCAACATACTGAACAGACTTACGCATCATAGGGCAGACTAGCATATAGTTTATGGTATTATTAACCCGCTAAGTGTGGGCCGACCCTGACGATCCAAGGTGCAATTGCGGCTGACCCGGAGGCTCAGGCTAGAGAGTCTCGAAGCGGTACGGATGATCCCTTGCCTTGGTTCACAGACGAAAATTCAACTTCCAATACATGACATTTCGGTTTTAATTTTAGAGCCTAGTATGGCGACATAGTAGGATGGGGTACTATGCCGTCTATGATTGATACATTTATATTTGAAGTTGATTTCTTCACTTATAGTAATAATAAAAGATGAAATTTCACGTATCAAGCATTATTTGGCTATTATAAGGTAAAATTTTATCCTCCGGCTTGCGTTGCATTCCGTGATGGGACCTGAGTCTTATAATAGCCTCATTGTTCTTTATTTAGCATTGCGCTGTTTGTTTTATGCACTGGTATTCTTGGGATGAAACCCATTCCGTGTTATATGGTGTGGTCCCTTGATTTACCTTATTTCCAAAGTAAAGTTTTAAATAACTGCTTTAGTTCCCACATCAGTCTCATGACTGGCCTGGAGTTTATTTTTTTAACCTAAACTCTGGGTGCCCCTTTTTTCCACACGGGAAACTAGTAGTTTTGGTTTTACAAATATTATATTTACAGGATCCTGGTTTACAACTGGAGCTATATTCGGAACGCTCTGTGTCCGTGTATTTCTTTAGGCTGTGTTATGTATTGTTTTTCAGCTGCATTGTATTTTAAATCTCTGATACTTTCCTGATGTATATTATTTGTTCGTACTATGTATATTCTTGTACTCTGATGTAAATTGTTGTAATAGCAATGAAATGTTCTTCTGTTTGTGTTTTTATTTATCATGTTCTCAACTCAATCCGGGCTTTCCCGAAAGGGCGAGTTTGGATCGTGTCATAATTAGTTTTAATTAATCTACCCCTTAATCCCTTTCTTCATCTTCCCGTTTCTGTTCCAGATTTCGAAATAAAGAACCCAACTTCGACTTTTAAAATCCAATGCCGCACCCTATATTGATGATCGGACCTCGATCAATCCTGACCACCGCGAAGCCGTGACCACCTCCTCCAACCACCGTGACTGGCGCCGAACTCAGCGACCCCTCCTTGCCGGAGAACGAATGGAAGTGGTGCCCCTTCGGGCCTTGATTTCTTCTGATTATTGCTATGGAACTTCATCATCTCCATATAGAATTGAGAAGCATGAAATTCTCCACCATTTTCGCTTTTAATTCATGAATTAATTTGCCACGATTTGAGAGATTTAATGAGTGAAATTGGGAGCTTTTTGGCCACTGATTTATGACATGGCGGCGGCTTGGAAATGAAATTAGGGTTTTTGGAATTTCCTATTGGTTGTTAATATAGGTTTTAATATTATTTACTTTCTTTAATTTCATTTCCCCTAATGTGTCTCTTTACATATATAGGTTAAAAAGGAATTAAGTTAGCTGATTAGGCATGATGGGACCACACTTATTTTTAATTCAAATTTCAAAAGTAAATAACAAAGAGAAAGAGAATAAAAGGAATAAAATGAATGTTTGATTTATTTTCTCTAATTGTTAACATGTGCAACTTTTTATATTTTAAAACACAAAATATTAAATATCATAATTTAAAGAACCTATTCAGTGGGCAGGAAAGAATAAATAGAAGAGAAATATATGTACATAAAGGTGATTTTTTTAAGAAAAAAATAATGTTGCAAAACAGAAGGGGGAAAGAAAAATAAGGGATGTAAACATAAGGAATGAAAGCATGCAAAAGAGACATGATGTGAAAAATAGTATAAAGGAAAGAAATTAATAGAATAAAGGATAATAAATTAATTGCATGAAGGAGAGAGATGAATGCATGGTTAATGAAAGAAAATAACTTGCATTAAACGTGAATGGACAAAGAAGTTATGCATAATTTATTTTTCTTTGAAAAGAATTAATCGTGAAAACATTATTTTAAAATTGAGGAAAAATTGCAAGAGATAGAAGTGAAAGGGAAAGAAAAGGAGAAGAAGAAGGAAATACAATGCAATATTTATGAAAGGATAAATAATAAAATGTGTCAACTTGGAAGGAGACAAATGGTACAGTTACTAAGGAAATAACAAACAGAGGAAGGCATTAAAAATGGATGCAACTATTCACACTTCAAAATTAACTAATTAATGCAGGTTTGAACATGTAATCCTCGTTTTGAATTCCTAAAAGTTACATTTTTAATTGACAGGGGAAATATTTAAGAGGATAGCCAAAGATATGTATGTATACATACATATATACATATATACGTACACGCACACGCACACACACATATATATTGTCAGAATTTATTTCATTTAGAACCTACACATTATTTTCAATCAAAATTTCAATATAAACAAATTTTAATAAAGTTCCTAAGGCATTTTTTTCCTTGGCATGTAGTCAAAAGGTTGTTGGAATTTAAGGATAGCATCCTTGCTATTAGCATCTAATTGAGGAAATATTTTAAAGTTATTTTTTCCTCTTTGTATATTTAGAATGTGCATTAAACAAGCGCCTACATGAGTTATGTCAATCAACATTTAGATCTTAGGATTAAAGTTTTCCATCAATAAATGTAATCTTACAATCAACAAACTTAAATGTTAAATTAAAATATAAATTTAATCATTTAATCTTAAAATTAAATTCAATCTTTCAAGAACAAATCAAATTAAACAAACTAGAAATTCAAGTATAAATCTCTACGTTCAAATCCTAATTCAAACTTACAATTTCAAATTGAATATCATAAACTGATTTACACAGTCAAATCGAAATGAACTATTTTGAGTATTCGTTCATGCAATTATTAATAAACAATTCAATTGTTATGAATCACCATTTATCTAATTACAAATTGTCTATTAGAAATAAATTTGAAATCATTCATAAATAACATCATAATTTTATTTAAAAACTTCTTTTTTTCTTTATTCAATTTTTTTTTGAAATTTAATATCTTAATCTAATAATGGAATTTTTAAATTCTTGACCCATTTTCTAACAAAATTTTCCTTAAAATAAAATTTTAAATTGTTTTTGAAAATCCGGGTTGTTACAATCTCCCCCACTTAAAATCTTTTCATCCTCAAAAAGGAACCAAGCTGAAGGTTATTTAACTAACCAACTCAAGTTTCATTCTTTTATTGGTTTCAATTTAATTTTACTAGTTGAACTGATAATCACACAACACAACCATCAATCAATTAGTTGATTAGCTTTTCAAATATATATAACTTTTATATATTCAAAAATCATATTCTCTGAGATTATATTATATATATAATCATAAATACGTTAATTATAACTTTTCACTCTTGACTCATTCTAGGGCATTTCTAACCCCATCTCTAACGAATTTTCTCATTCTAGGATACTACTAATCCTATCTCTAATGATTATTCTTTTATAGGACATTACTAATCCTACCTCTGATGAGTCTTTTGTTCAGTTCAAACGAGTTGTACCCCAAAGATTTGAGTTAACCAAAGCTCTGATACCAACTGTAACGATATGGATTTCGCCCGGACCTAATCGATCGCTAAATCGACCAAGACCATTCGAATCCCGGATACGCTAACTCTGGGCATATAAAACATCAGAACAAATAACAAAAGACTTTTATAAACATCATAATAATGTTACGTCAGAGTACAGAATATATCAGGGTACATCGAAAAATAATTATACTGTGGAAGATTAATGTACAATAAATGTAATACAATGCAGCGGAAACAAATAAACTAACACAATGGAAGACTATCAATGCTCTGGACACACCTTTAAGCTTCGATCTAGAATCCTGCTCAATAAATAAATATCTGCAAAACAAGCCACTTGATTGCCCGTGTGAAAAATAAGGGCACTAGAGTTTGCAAGTGAAACAAACTATGAGTCAGTCATGGGACTAGTATGAGAAATCTTACTTAACTTATCTAATAATAAGGCTAATCATAGGACCACGCCGCCAACGCGGAACGGGTTTACTCCATTGGATTGCCAGTGCGTAAAATAAGTAAATATTTTAAACAACGCAATGCTTTTTTAGAAAAATGAAACCATTATAAGACTCAGGTCCCATCACACAATGCAACGCAAGTCGGAGGATAGAGTTTTACCTTATAATGGTCAAAAATGCTTGATACATATAAAACTTGATATTATTATTAGTGTCTAGTCAGTGTAAAACATTTTCAAAGTAAATGTATCAATCCTAGATGACATAATACCCCATCCTACTATGTCGCCATATATAGGTTTACAATCAAATCCGTAATGTCGTATTGGAAATTGGGTTTCCATCATGAGTCAAGGCTAGGGATGGTCTCCTCACTGATTCGAGACACTCTATCAAATGTCTCAGGGCTCAGACGTTGGCGAACCCTTGGATCCTACAGGGCCGGTCCACAAATACTTTAGTGGATTAGTTATGCCTGAACACATGTTTCCCGGTCCTATTGGACCTATCACTTGGCCAATAGCAACTAATATATCGAGGCCTCGAAATCTATCATCCACATAAGTAAAAATGTCTGGGCTTCATACCATGACACCACTTCTGGCTAGGAAGAAACGTGTGCACTCCCTGCGTTCCCTTATTCCGCTTCCGACTCCTACCGGGGTGTGAGGCACGCGAAGTCACGCTATACACAAAGCTATACCTAAACAAGCTGTGCTTTGATCATCAACCACAAGGCTCTGCTTTTCAACAAAAGCCTTGATCATTTGCATCTTGGCATGCCATATTGACAATCCATACCATGTGATTGATAACTATCAATTTATAACCTCTAAGCTCGTACATCTCAGAGAAGGGTGTTAAGCAAGAGAATAAATTCTCCGCCACCAAGCAGATATATATATATATATATTTAATAGAAATCAATTCACACAGAACGAAATTCAATGTTAGACATGCATCCATTTACAAGCCCGTTCTGGGTCTGAATGAAACCAGTGACACCTTATTCCTCGTCCCGTATGTCCAATACGGAAGAGAGGTTCTCGCATATTCGGACAATTAACAAGTACGTCCGGACAACAACTACCAGTGTAACCCTTTACTGGGACCTAACGAATGCCAGGCATCAGTAGTCGTCCATTCGATGTGAAGATCGCCGGTCTTCAAACGCCGTCTTCAATATCTTCGATTTAAATCATCGTATAATTATTTGAAATGAGATTGAACTCGGTCTTTTCAAATAATTCTCGAATATATATAATTTAAATCATTTCATATCGTTAAAATTGTTTTATACTGATCTATTGCTATTTTTTATTTATATAAAAATAGTCCAATTTAATTTAATGACGCTTCAGGTCAATAGGCGGCCCTGGCACTGTTTTTACCCAAATTTTATTTACATATTTCTTGAAATCTAACCGTTGGATTTTAACAAACTTAATATCGTTGGAAAGATCTTCCCAAAGCGAACCTAATGGTTTCAGTTTTGGGAAAATTAGATGTCGGATCTTTCGGTATAATCATTCAAAGTTACGATTCCGAAACTCGAACTACCGCGCGCGATTTGTTTAATTTTAATTTATATATATATATATATATAAATATGTATATATATATATATGTATATATATATGTATATATATATAAATCATTCGATGGTTTCACTAACATGTTTAAAATGATGTTTTAAACCAAACTAAACATATCTTAACATATAAACATTTTTAATGTTTCAACAAATTTTCATAGATACAATTCCTTTTTATAATGAATCATCATATACATTAAAAATATCATTTCTAATGTTTCAACTAAATTCGACCATTCCTATATTCACATATATACAATAAAAAGAAGAATTTTATTGTCTACACAATTTCTACATTTCGTATGTATAAATAAAAAGAATGTTTTATTTATGCAAATAAAAAGAATATTTTATTGTCTATCCAATTACTACATTTCATATGTATACAATAAAAAGAATGTTTTATTATTTTACACAAAATCTACATTTACTATGTATACAATAAAAAGAATGTTTTATTATTTTCAATTCCTATGTTTATATAACAAATAAAAAAAATCTATTTGTGTAACATTTTCTACATTTTCCAATGACAAATAAAAAAAGAGTATTTTATTTATATACACAATTCTATCTTTCTAATGACAAATAAAAATAGTATTTTATTTACATACATGTTTTCTACCTTTCTAATGACAAATAAAAAAGTGTTTTATTCGCATAACATTTTCTACATGTTTCTAATGACAAATAGAAAGGAGTTTTGTTCGCATAACATTTTCTACATGTCTCTAATGACAAATAAAAATATAATTTTTACTTTCATAACATATTTATGTTGCTAATGACAAATAAAAAGATAATTTTTATTTTCATAACATTTTCTATATTGTTAATGACAAAATAAAAAAGAATTTTATCTACATGCATGTTTTATAATTCAAATGACAAAATAAAAAGAGAATTTTTGTCTACAAACATGTTTTGTAATTCTAATGACAAAATAAAAAGAGAATTTTGTCTACATACATGTTCTATAATTCTAATGACAAAATAAAAAGGGAATTTTGTCTACATACATGTTCTATAATTTTAATGAAAAAATAAAAAGGAAACTTTTTTTATCGGTATACAATTTCTATTTTCAATAGGACAAATAAAAAGGAATATTTTTATGTGTGTGCAATTCCTATTTTTACATAATAAATAAAAAGGAATATTTTTATGTGTATGCAATTTCTACTTTTACATAACAAATAAAAAGGAATATTTTTATGTGTATGCAATTTCTATTTTTACATAACAAATAAAAAGGAATATTTTTATGTGTATGCAATTTCCATTTTTACATAACAAATAAAAAGGAATAATTTTTATGTGTATACACTTCCTACATTAATATGACAAATAAAAATGATATTTTTATTTGTATACAAATTCTATTTTTAACATGACAAAAATAAAAATGATATTTTTATGTGTATACACTTCCTACATTAACATGACAAATAAAAATGATATTTTTATTTGTATAAAAATTCTATTTTTAACATGACAAAAATAAAAAATGATATTTCTATGTGTATACACTTCCTACATTAACATGAAAAATAAAAACGATATTTTTATTTGTATTCAAATTCTATTTTTAACATGACAAAAATAAAAATGATATTTTTATTTGTATACAATTCCTACATTAACATGACAAATAAAAATGATATTTTTATTTTCATACAAATCTACTTTTAACATAACAAATAAAAATGATATTTCTTATTTGTATATGTTAGACCAAAAATAGGCACTAACACACAAACGCAGATCATGGATCACAGAATGCAGAAAATGATAAATAAATGGAGACACACGAAGTTTTTATAGTGGTTTGGCTGTAGATGTAGCCTACGTCCACTTTATAATCTTGTTGTTATACTGACAGATTACAAGAATCAGTTACATGTAGACACACAATCCATGTGTTAATTGAGATAACAAGAAGATAATTTATGTGTAGGAAGGTGCAAAATCCTTGCACTTCAGTAATGGTGGAAGACGCGAAGAAGAATGGCCAAAATTCCCTTCAATTTGCCATGTTGTGGTGTATTTATAGATGTTGGAGAGCTTGTGGGAGGACCAGTTCGTGTTGAGGCACGTGGCACCCGATCCGGGAAAGTAGGAACAAAAATAGCCTTGAGAACAGGTTAAGATCTACGTGTGTATCAAGAGGTCCAGGGGTCGGTTCGTGGTCATGTAGTCGGGTCGTGATGTGGGCTTCACGAGCCGAGGTCTGGTTGCGAGCTTAGTGTCCACGGTCGAGTCGTGGTCATGGGGTCGTGATGGTCAAGGTGCACCACGAGCTGGTTCGTGAGGTAGTGGTCTACGAGCCATGGATGGGGGTGAGCGGAGACTAGGGCGAACCAAGGTAGGTCCTACGAGCCGAGAGTGCATCACGATCTGAGGAGGGTGCTCGAGCTATATTCCGAGCTATTGATGTTTCGTCGCATCATTCAAGTGTCGATGCCAGATTACACCCTTTCATGGAAACGTGCGTAACTTCCGAACCGTAAGTCCGATTGAGCAAAACGAAAGCCTTATATGAAGCTAATTCGGAGGGCTACGAGAGTTATGGAGCAAAGCTCCATAATTGCTGTTTTCGGGCTCAAAAGAGGTCGGCTGATAGGAGTTGGGCCCTTTTACCTTGATGATGTGATTTCAACCAAATCGCTTTATGTCTTCTGACGTTGTTTCCACCGTTGGAGCATGTTATCATTCAAGAATTTCATGTATGGCAGCTTTTGACTGAAAAGTGTGTCAATAAGTTTGCCTCCTAGAATATATCTTATTGGTTGAAGGAAGATATATTCTGGATAATCTGTGAAATCCATAATCTATACCAGCAAAATGATAAGACAAACAATGCAAGAATAGTTCCGAGGCGGTCTTACCAGGGTAAGACGACCAAGGAAATGCTAAAGGAAGATTCATGATGGCCTTACCGGAGTAAGATGACCAAGGAGATGCCGTGAGGTTCCAAGACGGCCTTACCGGACTAAGACGACCGAGGAAAAGCTAATGAGGTTCCAGGACGGCCTTACCGGGGTAAGACGACTAAGGAAATGCTAATGCGGTTTTTTTATACTGGACGAATCCGGTTGGGAGCCGGAGCTCATGTCTGTTTATACTGGATGGATCCAGTTGGGAGTCGGAGCTCATATCTGTTTATACTGGATGGATCCAGTTGGGAGCCGGAGCCCAATGCTTATTACTAATTCATGAAAATACAGTGGTCATTAGCCGAGCATAACTGGAGACCACAAGCCGGTTCCGTGCGTGTGGGCGGATGTGGCCACTTTTATTACATGCAGAGAAAACAAAGAAGGGCGAGAAGTCGCTTGAAAGCCTAAAATCATGAACTGCAGACCAGAGTCCGGCAAACTGAAGAGATCCACTGAGTGGAATCAGTTAGTGATAATCCAATGATTGCTCGATCCAGGATCGTTCCCTCTCCGGGGAATATGTGGTGGTAGCGCAGGTGTAGGCACTGTTGCTTGAGTTACAAACTCGGGGAGCTCTCCTCGTTTGACTCGGTCGTCAACAAGGTCTCGCAAATGTCTGCAGTCATCAGTGTTATGACCGTCTATGTCATGAAATATGCAACCTCTTCCGAAGTTACGCTGTGCTAGCGTTGGCTCACCCTTGGGAGGCCTCGGATAGAACGCAGCACCCCCTGTATCCATGTAGATGTTGCTCAGAGTGTCGTTCAGTTCAGTGTATCTTTCATATTTCGGCCCTCTCCAGGACTGAGTGTTGCGGTCATTCTTGAAATTGGCTTTTCTTTTGCCTTTTCCAGAATCAAACGGTTCTCTTTCTTTAAGCATGTTGACATCGAGAATGCGCTTCTCGGAAGTTGCATCTTCTTCCCGTAGAAATATATCTGCTTCAAGGTAGAATTCGCCGAGATTTCGTGGTGGATCTCGATACAAGAATTTTTTGAACTCTGAGTTATCTAGAACGCTGGATACTGCTGCCATTAATACCATGGACGATTCAAGGCGATCAACTGATGCTGCTGCAACGTTGAATCTTTCTAGGAATGAACGTAAAGTTTCTATGGGCCTCTGTTTGATTGTAGTGAGAGACATGACATTCTTGGGTCGTGCGATGTGAAACCGAAATTGTTCAATGAATCGTGCGACCAACATGTTCCAACTGCTGGTCGATTCTGTTTCTAGCTGCCGAATCCACATAGCAGCAATACCAGTTAAAAAGAGGAGAAAACATTTCGCCATGACGTTTTCCGATGCTACTTAAACCTTCATGTGCCGTTTGTAGTGCATCAGGTGCACGGTAGAATTTGTCCTTCTGTTGTAGGGCTCCCGTTGTGGAAGTGTGAAATCCACGGGGTTGCGGGAATTCTTGATTTCCTGTATGAATGGATTGTGATTGACGTCATCTACATTATTCTGATAAGTGCGGCCTCTTGAGAGGCGTTCAATCATATCTGCTAGCCGATTTCCTTCAGAAAGTTGTTGCAAGTTGCCAAGATCAGACATGGTGCCCCCCAACATTGAATGCCTGAGAGTGAGGAAGTTGTTGATGAGTTGTTGGGAGCGGGTCGCCGGTCGTGGTTCGAGGGGGGCGACCCGACCCGGTCGTGAGTCATGGAGGTCGGTTCGTGAGGCAGGAGTGGCGAGCCGATCGGGTCGTTGGGGTAGGTCACGAGCCGGGTCTCCATCCAGGGGTGCGTTGCGAGCTATTTCCTGCTGTGAAGTGAGGCTTTGCGTTCTGATACCCATCTGAGCCGGAGTTGAAATCGGTCGCTGTGCATTTCCGATAGGGAGTGGGTTTCTGTAATAACCCTGTAACAAACCGAAAATGCGGGCCAGTTTAAAATTTTTATTTTGGCAATTTTAATGAATTTTGAATATTTAAAATAGATTATTTTAAATAATATCGACGAAAATTTATTTTGAATAGAGTTCGAACGTATATATTTATACGCGTCGTCATTAGAATATAAATAATTATATATAATTATAAATAGAATTGGAAATGGCGCGGTAGTTCGATAATTCGATTTCAAACTTCAATTGAATATACCGGGTGCAAAACAATCCGGATTTTAGTGAAACCAAAAACATTAGGATCTATTTGTGAATATCTTTCCAACGAATCCGACAAAATCTAGATTTCATAGCGGGAATCAAAAGATATGTCCAGTTGAAAATTCTGAATAGTCGCTATGGAATTCAGGCCCTTAAAAATGGGAATTTTGCAAACGACCTTGGATTTCGACGAAACCACTTTTGTTGGATCCGTGATGTCAAGTGATTGCGAGATTCCAAATTTCAAAATTTTTCGAATCAATATGTGAGCATGGCGAAGGAAAACGCGTTTGACCAGTTTTAGTTGATTTTAATCAACTAGAAAATGGCCATTTTTCCAACGGTCTCAGAATTCGATGAAACTAGTTTTGTTAGGACCGTATCGTCAACACGAAGCTAGAAAATATTTTTCTGGAATTTTTAGAGTTCATATGTGACCCTGTAAATTGAAATACGCGTTCAAATTCAATATATAGAGTTATATGTTGATTTTAACGGAAACTGATCGAAACGATCGAATCAGCTTACGATACATATCCCATTGTGTTCGGAATGAGGGTAATTAGCTATGGACGACAGGCGGTGGGTCTCGTTTCGAGGTCGAAATAAAAAGTACCTTTTTAGAAATTAAATAATTAAAAGTAAGGGTGCGTTTTTTAGAGGTCCCTATTAAGTTTCAAAATATAAAAAAAACCCGGTCATAAACTTATTGTAAATTAGGTCCCTGTTTTCAAAACTTATAAAATAATAATTAAAAAAAATTCATAAATTAGTAATAAAATATATTACGCATTATAAAAAAAATTCAGTTCAAAAAACAACAAAAATAATGTCAGAAAGAAGAAAACAGCAAAAAAACAGAAAAAACTGCAGTTAAATGCATAATATTATGCACCTTTTTGATTTTATTGCATGCATATATGCAAATATTGCAGTTCTTCCAGCGGATAGATTTAACATAATTTTTCAGTTCATTTTTATTTGCATCCAAATGTGCAAATTTGTCAAAAAAAATGCACACATGTGTGCAACATTTTTATAGGATAAAAAGTAGGGACCTAATTTATAAAAAAAGCAAAGTTCTGAAAATTTTTAAACTCGCCCCCTATTTTATTTTTTCTGCCTTTTTGTATTTTTTAAAAAAAAATGTGCGTACGTTCATAAAAAAAAATCTAAAATATGGAAATAATGTCAGGAATCTACGGAAATCGAAAAAAAATAGTTGCATACATTTATGCAATTATTACTGATAATTGCATATATATAGGCAACTTTTCTGTAAGCTGTTTTCAGATTAAAATCTGAAAATAAACCTGCACAAATGTATGCAAGTATTTGAAATTTTTGCGCACATGTATGCATTTATTTGCATGAATAAAAATCAACGAAGATGTATGTAGTGAAAAATATGCACGGATGTAGGCAGGAAAGTGATATATGTGCATACTATTATGCATTTAACTGGAAATTTCGTTTTTTTTTGTTTTTGACGCCTTCGTTGATGGTTTTTTGTTCTGAATTTTTTAGTGTTTACATGTTTTATTTAAATACGAATTTACGTGATTTTTTTATATTTTTTTATATTTTTTTGATGACTTTTCAGAAAATAGGGACCTAATTTACAATAAGTTTATGACCGGTTGTGAGCCTAATTAAGTTTCAAAATAGGGATGTGAGCCTAATATTCACTAAAAATAAAACCTTTCCTCTTTCCTCTCCCTATTACCTCGTTGCCCCCCGTTGAAATCATTTTCAAACGAAAAAAAACCTAAACTATCGATCCCCCCACCCCCCCGTCGATCTCGATGCGGCCACCGCCGACCTTCTTTCTCCCCCCTCTCGCACTCCGCCTTCCCCTTCCTCTTTCCTCCTCCCTTGTCTCTCACCGCCTCGAAGACCACGCCCCACAGCCCAAACCCCTCACCTCCCCTAAACCCTACCGCAACCCACCGCAGCCCCCCTAACCTCGAGCGCGCCACCGTAGAGACCCCCCAGCCCCTCCACACCCCTGAAGCCCCGATGAGCCACCACCCTCGACAGCAGCTCGCGTCCAACCCCCCCCAAATAGAACAGATTCGCCGCCGTCGCCCAATGGCCGTCGCCACCGGTCATCCACCGTCGCCCCCACCACTTGCGCACCGCCCTCCAGCATCGTAGGACACACACCCTCCTTCTCAGAGCAAATACAGTGAGTTTTAGATTTTTTTTTATTTACATGGAAATTTTGATTTTTATTTATAGAAAATTCTGATTTCTATGTATATGAAATTCTGATTTAATTTATATAATAAAAATAGGGTTTTATATACATATGTTGATAAAAATATGATTTTATGAATGGTTTAAATAATAATTAGATTTTCTATCATGAAAGGTAGATTTTTCTATCAGGATGGGTATAGATTTTTAATCAAGAAAAAAATTACATTTTCATATAAAAAGATTGGATTTTTAATGGTATAAGAATTTGATTTTTATGTATATAGCGGGGTGAAGGAAATTTGATTTTTGTATTTGTTATAGCATCGTCAGAATGTGATTTTTGACATATGAACGCGATATAAAAATATAATCTTTATATTGAAAATGGCGATACAAAAATGAAATCTTTATATTTGAAAAGGTGAAATCTTTATATTTGAAAAGGCGAAATCTTTATATTTGAAAAGGCGAAATCTTTATATTTGAAAAGGCGAAATCTTTATATTTGAAAAGGTGAAATCTTTATATTTGAAAAGGTGAAATCTTTATATTTGAAAAAGCGAAATCTCTATATAGTAGCGAAGTAAAAATTCGATTTTTATATATTGAATAGCAAAGTAAAATTTCGATTTTTATATATAGAATAACAAAATAAAAATTCGATTTTTATATATTGAATAGCGAAGTAAAAATGTGATTTTTATATATGTAGTGAATACGGGCAACGAAGATGACAAAAAGGCGATCACGACGAAGATTTCTATAAATGAAGTGTCGTGGAGTTGGGATAGCTATCGGTGAGAACTTCTCACTCTTCAATTTCTTTTTCTAGTTATATATATATACTTGGATGCAGACGGTGTTTAGTAGCACCCGACACCATCGTCCACAGACCATGGACTTGTTTGTTTGGTTGTGTAGTTGGTTAGATTATTTGGTTTGAATTGAATTGTTTGGTGAAATGGAATGGATTTGATTGATGTGTGAATGGCGTGGGCCTTCACTAGACCGAGGATAAGGCTAGGCCTTGTCCCGTTTCTAGTATCGTGCCGTTATGCCGCCGAAATTTTCTAAAATAAATTAGAAAAATAAAAATATCATTTTATTTAATAAATGAACCGAATAGAATATTCATAGGTTGAATAAAATAATTTGGTCGTTAAAAATATAATTTTTAACGGGAATATGAATCAATAAATATTTATAAACAAATCGGCCGATTTGTTTATATACACAGATTTGACTGATATTGATTGGGTCGATAAATTTTACACATCGCCCAACTGCACGAATAAAATCTGTGTTTGATTGTTTGAAACCCCACACGGGTATTGGGATAATATATGACATACACTAATCCCAATAATTAGTTGTATGTCGATCGATTGATCGACAGGCTGTTATAAGCGTTAGATATCTATATTTGATGCTTATACAGTGTAGTGCACTTTGGATGATGGTTGATTATTTATCGTTGCTATTATATACATGTGTTGTATGGAATCCATATAATTAACTTTATATGGTAATTGATTGGGCCTCATTCCAATTTAGAAAATAAAGAATATTATAAAATAAAGGTTCATGTGTTGACCGTACTCATCCGTTGAGATTAGTCATGTGTTGAACGAAATATTTTAATAATAAAATTTACATCTTTATCATTATAAAATAAAGGTTCATGTGTTGACAGTACTCATCCGTTGAGATTAGTCATGTGTTGAACGAAGTATTTTAACAATAAGATTTACATCCTTATCATTTATAAAATATATTAAATAATAAAAATAGTCACACGTGGACAGTACTCATTTGTTGAGATTAGTCATGTGTTGACAAAAATATAGATTCATTTGTTGAATAGAATAATGGAATTATTGAAATATATAAAGCCGTGTTGATTAGAGATGCGCTATTTTGACGCGAACGATATTTATATCGATTATATTCGTTTTTATAATGAATATTGAAAAGGGATAAAAATCGAATATATATAAAGCAAAAACGAATTTGAATTCGAATCGAATAGGAAACGAATTTGATTTCAATCGAACATATAACGAATTTGATTTGAATTGAATAGGAAACGAATTTGATTTCAATTGAATATATATCGAATTGAATTCGAATTGAATAGAAAACGAATTGAATAGAAAACGAAATGAATTCGAATTGAATAGAAAACGAAATGAATTCGAATTGAATAGAAAACGAATTCGCATTGAATTGAATTGAAAAGAAAATGAATTCGAATCGAATTAAAAATCGATTTGAATTGAAATCAAATAGAAATGAAAATAAAAAGGATTTATAATAGAAAATTCAATTTTGATTTGAATTTGAAATAAAGGTTGAAATTGTTTTTGAAACAAATTTGAATCTATTTATAAAATTCGTTTTAAATAGTAATCGACGAAATATATATTATATATATTATATATATAATATAATGGCATGAATAGAACGCGCCGCGCCGCGGCAGTTCATGAATTTCGACCATTTATTTCAAATGGACATTACGGGAGATCCGACCGTCGGATTCTCCTAAAACCGGAACCGTTGGGTTCGTATCGAAAAGAGATTTCTAACGAATATTATAAATTTGAAATCTAATGGTTGGATTTGGAGATACGTCCAAATCAAATTTGGAAAAGGTCGATGTAAGTGCAGTTCGATGGCCGTTGAAGAAAATCGACTGTACGGGCCTTGATAAAATTATTAAAAATAGTAATAATTTGTGTAAAATCATAAGAAATGATTTGGGAAAAATTGGGATGAAAAACTCCGCATTTGAAAAGATAAAAATAGATTTTATCAAAATGAACTAGTTTTGAACTAAAATTAAAACCCATTTATTTTTAAATAAATAAATTGGATTTGAAATGGGTTTTAAATAGAGATGATTTGGGTTTATCGTGAACAGTGTTTTAAATAACACTTGTTCTTTAATCCGATAATAAATAGAATGTGATTTGGGTTTATCGTGAACTGTGTTTTAAATGACACTAGTTCTTTAACCCAGTAAAAGGAGTTGTAATGAATCTGCAATTAAATTGAAATGTGAATTGATAATTTAAATTATCAAATTTAGAAAGTGAGCGAGGATGGAGTATCACCAGTTTTGCTCCAAAGCGATAGTTAAATCTTTAATCAGATTTGAATGTGAAATGGTAATTAATTTTACCGATAACATTGTGGTGTTAGATGTGGAGTATTACCAGTTTTGCTTCATGGGATGAATAGGTTGAGGTTGGGAAATAAAATAAATAATTACTTCGGTGTGGTTCGCTAATCTCGACTAGTTTAGAAAACCATAATTTGGTTTGAAACGACATCCAAAGGAAGATTAAAGGATAAATTTTAAAGAATTTATCTTGGATAAAATTAATGGGAACCTTTCCTTAAGAATGTGGAATTTAGAAACTAGCTGTAGGTTAGTTAAGAAGAATAGTTTCCTGGATATTGATCTGATGTTGGTTTTGGCCTTCGGGGTTAATATTTGGGAAATTGTCCTCTTGCTAATTTGCGGTTAGTGACTAATGAATTGGAATGAGGCGTATGTTGTGTTTGTGTAACATTTGTTTTTAATATACGTGGGTTGTTCAGAAAGGTCGGGTTTATACCCATTCTGAATAACCGATTCGACGATAAGTCGAAGATGAAGACGGTGGTCGAAGACCGGAAGTATTCACATCGTTTGGATAATTACTGACGATCCTGATTGGGCTGTACACCCAAGAGGATGGAAATAGTTGGTGGTCGTCCAGACGTACTTGGAGATCGATGGATATGCGAGGAAAGTGCCTCCGGTTTCGTTCAGACCCAGAACGAACTTGTAAATGGATTGTGTGTCTGACATTGGACTTTATTCTGTGTTGATTGATCTCTATTAAATATACATCTGTTTGGCGGCGGAGAATTTATTCTCTTGCTTAACGCCCTTCTCTGAGACGTACGAGCTCAGAGGTTGTATATTGATGGACATCAGTCGCATGGCATGAATTGCCTATGTGGCACGCTGAGTTGCATGGATCAAGGCTTCTGTTGAAAAGCAAAGTCTTGTGGTTGATGATCAAAGCACGACCTCTGTGGCGTAGTTTGTGTATAACGTGAATTCGCGAGCCTCACACCTCGGTATGAGTTAAAAACGGGATATGGACCGTTGGGAGAACACGACGTTTCTTTCTAGCTTTGGTGGTGTCAGTGACTTACCAGCCCTGACATTTATATACTTTTCACCTATGTTGTTGTTGGAATGAGGCGCCTCGATTATAGGTCTGTAAGGACCGGGAAACGTGTGTTCAGGAATAACTAATCCTCAAACGTAAGAGAGGACCGGCTCAACCGATCCAAGTGGCTGCCCAGAGTGTGTAGTCCTGAGCATTTGCTAGAGTGTCTTGAACGCGGAGAGGAGCTTGCCCCTTGCCTCGACTCATGATGGAAATCCAATTTCCAATACGTGATATTGCGGTTTTAATTGTAGAACTAGTATGGCGACATAGTAGATGGTAGCTATGCCGCCTATGATTGATATTTATGATTGAAATTGTTTTGACACTATACACCTATAATAGTATCAAATAATGTGTTTTAAACGTATCAAGCATGCTTTGGCTGTTATAAGGGAAAACCCTATCCTCCGGCTTGCGTTGCATTGTGTGATGGGACCTGGGTCTTATAACAGCTTCATTTTTCTTTATTTAGCATTGCGCTGTTTGTTCTATGCACTGGTATTCTTGGGAGGAAACCCGTTCCGTGTTATACGGCGTGGTCCCTTGATTTACCAAACTTTAAAACCAATATTAATAACTGTTTTAGTTCTCACACCAGTCCCATGACTGACCTGGAGTTTATTGTTTTAACCTAAACTCTGGGTGCCCCTATTTTCCGCACGGGCAGCTTGTAGTTTTGGTTTTGCAGATTTATATTCATAGGATCCTGGTTTACAGCTGGAATGATATCCGGAAAGCTCTGTATCCGTATATCACCTTCAGTTGTGCTTTGTATATTTTCCGCTGCTATGTAATTCATTGTAAATCTCTTATATTTATCGAATGTAATTTATTCATTTATACTCTGTATATTCTTGTATCTGATGGAATTGTTGTAATAACAATGAAATGTTCTTCCGTCTGCGTTCTATTTTGTCTTGTCCTCAACGCCATCCGTGCTTTCCTTCACGTGGAAGTTCGGGTCGTGTCCCGGATTCCGACAGACCGATTTTCTTTTCAAAAATCCAATCCACCGAAACCCGAGTTGGTTGCTCTGGTATCCTGCAGAAAAAGAAAGAGAAAAGAGATATGTCAGAGTTCGGAAAACACCTCACAGCGGAAGGAGTAAAATATAATGTATTTTAAACATAGCTTTACCTTAATCACAATACTGCTAAATCAGTATTCCCAAAGCTATAAGTCTCTGTCTAACCTGCGAATGTTATGAGGAGGGGGTCAGAACATAAGTCCTGTGTGAATGAATTTAGACTACACTTCTTGAATAATCCTACATATACCGTTCAATTACACTTTCTTATTTACTAGGTTATACATGTTATTAGCACTCAAAGCTTACACACACGTCACACCCATCTACCCCCTAGTAGATTAACCTAATATAGTGTATATGTAGCTAACCCCAAACTGAGGTACACCCCGTGATACCCCACTCGCACGGTCTCCTCCGTATCGCCACAGTAATATGCAAAGTCCCTTATCCTATGCCATAGTAACATACAACGCTACATCCGCATAGAACCATTATCGCTGTGTTACATAAGCGTACTGACTGCTATCCTCGAACTATTCGATCGAGTTTGGTTCCATCACCGAATAATGCCCTCTAGTCTACGATACACCACCCAGAGCAGACATGGTTGTACCTAGACTTCCCACGTACGTATCATCAATCGTACTCGATGTTTCTACTACACATAACCTCTACTTGTGCACCCAAGTTCCATGGCAGGGCTACACCAGAAAACACGGAACTCGGTCGGGAGCTTTTCTATATTTTTACGGGCCCGCCTCTAAGAGTGTCCAATGTACAAATATCCCTCGGGTCTGGTTTTTCTATGGTGGCTATGTCCCCACCTCAGCCCCTCCCTCAACTAGTAAAGAACACACGAGCTAAGCGGCCACCCCTAACAAGCAAACAATCTAAACATCCATAAAGGGTCTCCCCGCACCCGTCCCTTGATAGCAAAGGTTAACAATCTCTAGGGGTTAGCTCTTGTCTTTTCGCATTCCTTAGGCTGACAGGCATTCGAAGATCTTGCCATCGTTTGGTCTTGATCCTCCAACTCCGCCTGTGGCAATCGCCTAACCACCCTTAATGCCACCGCATACAACATTCTGACTGCCCCCTACTTGTGCAGTCAAGGCCCACCCACCTGGTAGTTCCGCGCAGACCCAACCTCTATAATCCTAGCCCGAAGCTAAACCACTACAGAGGACTACCAGGAGCACCTTTAACATCTCAAGAAGCTACGTGCTTCCCCTTCCAGTCCGTTGGAGCTGCCAAAATAGTGGACGTGTGCTCTCCTCGTGCCTTATGACACCATCATGATCTACCGCGTTGGGTTATTCATCCTACAACGTACGGACTGCTTCAAGCGCCTTAGTTTTATATGTCAATAGACCTTAAGTCTAACCATTTATTTCACGCTTGTGCCACCTCGTCAACTTTCTCATTTAACTTGGTTATTCACATTAGCTTCCTTTTTTTTTTCGTATTCACCAAGTTACCCTTGCTTATTAATTCAATTTATACTTAACCCACTTAAGCCCATTAATAAGCCCACAACATGTTATTTTCCAATCTCATAAATTATTCCCTTTTTGGGTTACAACAACATGTTATACTTAATTCATAGTTAAGTATTCCTTATCCCACATACATACTGATTAGGAGAATAACCCTCTAAACACCAGCCCCGAAGACCGAAATCAACATCAGACTGGCACCCAGAGAATTATTCAACCCAACCAACATATACGATTCTAATTTACTTCTTTTCCACTCATATAACTTATATCATTTTTAATTTCACATTTCTCCTTTCCAAACCACTTAATTTAAGTATATCTTTCCATATAAGTTATCTCATCTTCCTTATCGTTTCCTATAACTTATCTTGTCCCATAAGTTATAATTTCCACCTATTATCCTTTCTTGCCTTATTCAAGTTCATTCATAATAGGTTATTTATCATTCCCCATTTCTTGTCATTAATATTAGATTAACTTATTTCATAGTATAAGTCGTCCCACCCTTCAAGACTTGTATTACATCTTAATTCATAACCTTCCCTTGTCCCTATGACAAGTTTGCCTATTATTTAATTTTACATCACCGCATCTCAAGTTTATAATTGGTAATTATCATTTCCCTATTACTGTGTCGTTAATTTTAGATTTGACTTAACCCTTCATTTTACTTAACCCGTTACTTAAACTTTACCCAATTCAATTAATTTATGATACCGTTACAGGTCCCATTTGGTTAAGCATATCTAAATTCTGTTTCACATGGCACACGTGTCCCACTTAACCCCCTTTTTATTACAGTTTCCATGTCTTACACATGTTTTACTACGGTTAAGTCTACCTTGGTTATGTCTTACATCACATGTCTTACAACGGTTAAGTCCACATTAGTCATGCCTTACATGTCATTTATATCACCCACTTAACCCACTAACCATACCCATGTCACCTACATGTCTTATTATGGTTAGTATTTCTTAATTTATTTATAATGCCACAAAGATGTATGACCTCTCACATTAGACGTCCGTTCGTGGCTGCTGGATTTGTCGGGCGGTTCCGCGCAGACTTATACCACAACGCGCCTAACTTCGTGTCATAAACCGTTACGCCTCTAGTTCTTGCCATTGACCTCTCACATTGGACGTCCGCTTGTGGTTGCTGGATTTGCCGGGCGGTTCCGGGTAGTCTTACACCACAAACGCGTCTAACCTCGTGTCTTAGGCTTTCATTGACATTCGTCTTTCACTCAAACCCCAAATTCATGTCATGTGGTGTAACGACACGCATTTTGCCCGACCTTAATCGACCGCTAGATCGACTAAGACCGTTCAAAATCCGTATACGTTAACTCTGGGAATACAACAACATCAGAACAATAACAACAGACTTTTATCAACATCATAATAATGTTACATCAGAGTACAGAATATCAGAGTATATTGAATAAAATTACAGCGGAAGATAAATTACAATAAATTTAATACATTGCAGCGGAAACAATAAAATAGATACAGCAGAAGATAACTATGCTCTGGACACAGCTTTAAGCTTCAATCCAGCATCCTGCTCAAGATAAGAACCTGTAGACAAACTACTCAACTGCCCGTGTGGAAAAGAGGGCACCCGAGTTTGCAAAGTGAAACAAACTACGAGTCAGTCATGGGACTGGTGTGAGAATTCTTAATTAATAACTAATAATAATTATAAGGCAAATCCAAGGACCACGCCGCTAACGCGGAACGGGTTTATTCCAATGGATTGTTGTGCATAAGTATAAAGTAAATCGTAAAACAGCGCAATGCTTTTGGAAAAATGAAATCACCATAAGACTCAGGTCCCATCACACAATGCAACGCACACCAGAGGATAGAGTTTTACCTTATGGTGATTAAACATGCTTGGTACGATAAAAACGGATTTGATATTATTATTAGTGTGTATATGTTTTAAAAACAATTTCAATCATAATGTATCAATCCTAGGAAGAATAGTATCCCATACTACTATGCCTCCATACTAGTAATACAATCAAAACCGCATGAGGTCGTATTGGAAATTGGGTTTCCATCATGAGTCAAGGCTAGGGAGGAGCTCCTTACCGATTCGAGACACTCTAGCTAATGTCTCAGGATTCCCCGCAGTTAACCCTTGGATCCTGCAGGGCCGGTCCACACATACAGCTTCGTGGATTAGTTATTCCTGAACACACGTTTCCCGGTCCTATAGGACCTATCATCCGAGGCGCCTCATTCCATCATCCACATAAGTAAAATGTCGGGCCGTGTTAAAACCCAAACACCACTTCTAGCTAGAAAGAAACGTGCTGCTCTCCCTGCGTTCCCTTCTCCCGTTTTAGACTCCGCCGGTGTGTGAGGCTCGTGAAGTCACGCTATACACAAAGCTATGCCTAAACAGGCTATGCTTTGATCATCCCACAAGGCCTGCTTTTCAACAAAGCCTTGATCAAATGCATCTTAGCATGCCACATCGTCAATCCATACCGTACCATTGATTTCTACCAACATATAACCTCTAAGCTCGTACGTCTCAGAGAAGGGTGTAAAACACCAAGCAGATATATGTTAAGCAGAGATCAACGAATACAGTATAAAGGAATACAACGTCAGACATACAATCCATTTACGCGCTTATGCTCTGGGTTTGAGCGAAAGCCAAAACCGTGCAATCAACACTACGTCCGGGCGGCTACTACTGTCGCCCCTTCAAGGTAGCTACTCCCATCATGGGTCTCAATAGCAACACACTCATTCGATGTGAAGATCGTCGGCCTTCAATCACCGTCTTCAAATTTTCGAACGTCGTATCATTATTTGGAATGAGAGTAAACTCGGACTTTCCAAATAATTCTCGCATATATAAATTTGAAAACAATTTCATATCGTTAATATTAATTTATAACGATCAATCTTTATTTATATAAAAATAATTAAATTCTATTTAGCAACACTTCATACAAACAGGAGACAATAGCGCTGTTTTTACCCAAATTTGTTTTACTTATTTCTCTAAATCTAACCGTGGGATTTTGACACAATACATATCATTGGAAAGATCTTCCCAAGGCGAACCTAACGGTTTCAGTTTTGGGAAAAATCTGACGGTCGGATATTTTGGTATGATCAATTAAAAGTACGATTCTAAAATGTGAACTACCACGCTCGATTCATTAAATTTTTAATTTATATATATATATAATTATATAAATGTAATTCCTTCGTCCATTTTATTATTGTGATTATCATAACAAGTAGAGAACACTTGGTTTCATAACATTTTGATATATAACATAACACACAATAATGTTTTTATTTTAATTTTCAAAATATTCATTTTGAAATTATCCCTCCTTTAATATTCATTATAAATTGGATAAAGTAAATCGATAAACTCGTTTGGGTTTAAAAATAGTGTCGTTATTTTTAAAAACGGATTTAATAGCCCAATTCATTGTCTTATCCCTTTGTATATTTTTTATAATGTGCTAGACTCCTCACATTAAGCCTACGACTTGTGGATGCTGGATGTGCCGGTCGGTTCCGGGCAGACTTATTCCTCAAGTTGGGCTTAACCTCGTGTCATGGCCCATTACGTATTTGTGTACTTGGACCTCTCACATTAGATTCAACATTTGTGGCTGTTGGATATGCCGGTCGGGTCCGGGCAGGCTTCTACCACAAATGTAACCTAACCTCGTGTCCAAGCACAATTATAATTTATAATTATAATTAATTTTTTCCAAAACATGTCATTATTTAAATTATTCTTTTCTTAAAAAAAAAGAAATCCTACTTCTAAGGTATTCTTTATTCCTAAATATACCGATTTCAAGAATTTAATATAAATTGTAACTTTCCCAAATTTAATGATTTTCTAAAAAAAAACAATCTTTTCAAGAAATTTTGAAAACATATTTACATCAAAGATGTAATCTTTCTATATCAACGTCAATTAATTTCATTAGTTGAATATAAAATAGAAACATTCCCTTAGTTCAAAATTGATAACATTTTGAAAACAAATTCTTCTTAATTTAACACAAGGACAATTAAAAAGGTAAACTTTTTTTTTTCAACTTTTTATACTATCAAAAATGACATACCATATATTAACCTAATTGGCATGACATATTTGTGCTTATTAACAACCAAAATGTAACTTTCAATTCATTCCTTTAATGCGTAGGAATATTATTAAAACCTCTCTTTTCCTTATCTATTTACAAATATAAGTAATAAATGTCTTCCTTTTTCTTTTTCTTTTCCTTATTCATTTATTTCCTTAAATGTAAATAAGTTCCTTTTTCTCCTACATATCCTATTTACATGAAAATATAATTTGCAAATTTCTATTCTTTAATTACATACAAAAAATGTAATTTTTATCACACCGTCAAATTCTACTTTTTAATTGCATTGAAAATGTAATTTATATAATGGTGCAAATTTATATCCTTTTTAAATTACATTAAAAATGTAATTTTATTTTACAATACAAATTCATACCTTAATTACATATAAAAATGTAATTTTTATTTATACAATGCAAACTCATATTCCAATTACATAGAAAAATGTAATTTTTAATTTGCAATGTAAATCTCATCTTAAGTTACATATAAGAATGTAATTTTTAATTTACATTGCAAGTTCATATATTAATTACATATAAAGATGTAATTTTTATATTATCCGTTGCAAGTTCATGTCTTAATTACATGTAAAAATATAATTTTTATTATACGGTGCAAATTCATAACTAAATTACATGTAAAAATGTAATTCTTATCATACGGTGTAAATTCATAACTAAATTACATATAAAAATGTAATTCTTATCATACGGTGTAATTTCATAACTAAATTACATGTAAAAATGTAATTTTTATCATCCGGTGTAAATTCATAACTAAATTACATGTAAAAATGTAATTTTTATCATACGGTGTAAATTCATAACTAAATTACATGTAAAAATGTAATTTTTATCATACGGTGTAAATTCATAACTAAATTACAGGTAAAAATGTAATTTTAATCATACGATGTAGATTCATAACTAAATTACATGTAAAAATGTAATTTTTATCATATGGTGTAAATTCATAACTAAATTACATGTAAAAATGTAATTTTTATCATCTTATGTAAATTCCTCCTTTTTATTACATATAAAAATGTAATTTTTTTTTGTCATACGATGTAAAGATGTTAACTTTTTCTCTTTATAATGTAAAAATATCCTTTTATATTTTACAATGTAAAAATATTATCTTTTCTATTTTACAATGTAAAAATATCAACTTCTTTATTTTACAATGTAAAAATATTATCTTCTTTATTTTACAATGTAAAAATAATAACTTCTTTATTTTCACCGTAAAAACTCATCTTTTTATTTTAATTACAAAAAATATGATCTTTTTGTTTACAATAAACATATTGTCTTTTTTTTTCCACATAAAAAGATTGTCTTTTTATTTTCAACATAAAAAGATTGTCTTTTTATTTTCAACATAAAAAGATTGTCTTTTTATTTTCAAGTCCAATGTTTTCATGTCTAATTCCACCACAAACGATAAAATATCACATCATCAATTCAAATTTAGCGCTTCAAACTTCAGATCTAATATCACATCATCAAAATACAATTCGAATTCACAACATAGAACAACATCCATCGCATATCGATTTATTTTCACCATTCAACATTAAACACCAAAAGAATAATAGTTAAATTAATTAATATTAAATTAAAAATAAATTCTCACATTGCTTGGATTTGAAATGAAGGTCCCAACTCGATCAGATCTCGTGTTCAAAGTCACGGCGGTTTCGGATCTGAAATATTTCAATTTGAAGTTCATATGTATATATTAGAAAACAGCTTTTAACAACTGCAGTTGCCACATCTAAAAGCGTGGCAAATTCTGAAATTTCATACCTTGATTTGTTCAAAACTTTGGATCAAGATTTCTCCCTCTGTAGTTGATGGTTTTGCGAACGGTTTGCGGCAAAACGACCGGCTACGAGAGATCTACAAGCTTCGAAAATAGGGTGATGGATGGTGGTACATGGAAGGTGCGGTTTGGGTGTAAAGGCCGCGGGTTTGCGGTGCTCATTCTTCGCCTACGGTCGATGAAAATGGATGAAACTTGTTGGAGATTAAAGAGAGTGAGAAGAGCATCAAAAAGTTGTACTACGGCATGATCTAATTCTTTGTGGATTGGGAGAATTTGAAGGATGAAATTTTGGCCATGATGGGTTCATTTCATGCAGCTGAACGTGTTTTAACGGGAGGAGAGAAAGAGGAGGCCGTACTTCTCTTATTTATATTATTATTTAATTAGGTTATTATCCAATAAAGGTCCGTTTATCCACTTACTCCATTTTCAGCCCAACGACTGTGTTTCCCAGCTAATAACCCCTATTCCGGATCCATCTAACTATGTTCCGCAGGCCCAAAAGGTCATCTCAGCCTCCATTTTTCAGATTTAAAATTATTCTTTTATTTTAATATTCTGACGTATTTAAAAATCCACCAGAGCTACATACGGACTCCGAAAAATACAAAAAATATATTTTTGGATATGTTTTGACGATACGAATCCAACAAAATTATTTTCGTCGAATTCTGAGACTGTTTGAAAAATGGCCATTTTTAAGTCGTTCAATTTTTGACTGTATTTGACGAAACACAGTTTCTACTGCCACGCTCACAAATTAATTCGAAAAATTATGAAAAATTAAACTTAACAATATTTTGACATTCCAGATCCAACAAAAGTGGTTTCGTCGAAAACGGAGGTCGTTTGCAAAATGGCTATTTTCAAGGCTATATATTTAATATTAAAAATACATTTTTAAACAAATACTTCTGAAACTCGAAATATATAATTTTTTACTGTTTTTTAATGCAGAAACGTCATTCTGGACTCAATGGAAGTGGTTTCAAGTCCAAATTCCTTCGTATGTGAAAAGTAGCATTTTGTGCCTTTATATATTTCATAGCGACCTTTCTAAATTTTAAACTGGGCATAACTTTTGATTCCCGCTATGAAATTTCGATTTTTCGGATTCGTTAGACAGATATTTTTAAATAGATTCTAATATTTTTGGTTTCACTAAAATCCGTTAAATTTTGCATCTTGTACGGTCAGTCAAAGTTCAAGTTTGACTTTACAAACTACAGCGCTATTTCTTACTCCTTTTATAATTAAAATTAAATTATTCATTCTAACTTCAATTCTTAATCATTATTATTTTAAATAAATCATTTTAAATATCAAAAACTCATTAAAATTACTAAATTTTAAATTGGCCCCAAAATTCAGGGTTGTTACAGTCTCCCCCACTTAAAATCTTTTCGTCCTCGAAAAGGAACGAAGCTAAAAGTGTTTAATTATCCTACCCCATTTTTCCACTCTTATTGGTTTAAATAATTTTATAGTTGATTAACTTTCAAATATATAATCTTTTATCCATTCAAAATCATATTTTCTAAAATAGAATATAATTACAAATACGTATATTATAGTCTTGTTACTCTCAACTCATTCTAGGGCATTACTAACCCCATCTCAAATGAGTTTTCTCATTCTAGGATACTGCTGATCCTATCTCTAATGAGTATTCTTATTGGATATTTCTAATCCAATCTCTAATGAGTCTTTTGTTCAGTTCTAACGAGTTGTACCCCAAAGATTTGAGCTAACCAAAGCTCTGATACCAATTGTAACGACACGCATTTTGCCCGACCTTAATCGACCGCTAGATCGACTAAGACCGTTCAAAATCCGCATAAGTTAACTCTGGGAATACAACAACATCAGAACAATAACAACAGACTTTTATAAACATCATAATAATGTTACATCAGAGTACAGAATATCAGAATATATTGAATAAAATTACAGCGGAAGATAAATTACAATAAATTTAATACATTGCAGCGGAAACAATAAAATGGATACAGCGGAAGATAACTATGCTCTGGACACAGCTTTAAGCTTCAATCCAGCATCCTGCTCGAGATAAGAACCTGTAGACAAACTACTCGACTGCCCGTGTGGAAAAGAGGGCACCCGAGTTTGCAAAGTGAAACAAACTACGAGTCAGTCATGGGACTGGTGTGAGAATTCTTAACTGATAACTAATAATAATAAGTCAAATCCAAGGACCACGCCGCTAACGCAGAACAGGTTTATTCCAATGGATTGCTGTGCATAAGTATAAAGTAAATCGTAAAAAAGCGTAATGCTTTTGGAAAAATGAAATCACCATAAGACTCAGGTCCCATCACACAATGCAACGCACACCAGAGGATAGAGTTTTACCTTATGGTGATTAAACATGCTTGGTACGATAAAAACGGATTTGATATTATTATTAGTGTGTATATGTTTTAAAAACAATTTCAATCATAATGTATCAATCCTAGGAAGAATAGTATCCCATACTACTATGCCTCCATACTAGTAATACAATCAAAACCGCATGAGGTCGTATTGGAAATTGGGTTTCCATCATGAGTCAAGGCTAGGGAGGAGCTCCTTACCGATTCGAGACACTCTAGCTAATGTCTCAGGATTCCCCGCAGTTAACCCTTGGATCCTGCAGGGCCGGTCCACACATACAGCTTCGTGGATTAGTTACTCCTGAACACACGTTTCCCGGTCCTATAGGACCTATCATCCGAGGCGTCTCATTCCATCATCCACATAAGTAAAATGCCGGGCCGTGTTAAAACCCAAACATCACTTCTAGCTAGAAAGAAACGTGTTGCTCTCCCTGCGTTCCCTTCTCCCGTTTTAGACTCCGTCGGTGTGTGAGGCTCGTGAAGTCACGCTATACACAAAGCTATGCCTAAACAGGCTATGCTTTGATCATCCCACAAGGCCTGCTTTTCAACAAAGCCTTGATCAAATGCATCTTAGCATGCCACATCGTCAATCCATACCATACCATTGATTTCTACCAACATATAACCTCTAAGCTCGTACGTCTCAGAGAAGGGTGTAAAACACCAAGCAGATATATGTTTAGCAGAGATCAACGAATACAGTATAAAGGAATACAACGTCAGACATACAATCCATTTACGCGCTTATGCTCTGGGTTTGAGCGAAAGCCAAAACCGTGCAATCAACACTACATCCGGGCGGCTACTACTGTCGCCCCTTCAAGGTAGCTACTCCCATCATGGGTCTCAATAGCAACACACTCATTTGATGTGAAGATCGTCGGCCTTCAATCACCGTCTTCAAATCTTCGAAGTCGTATCATTATTTGGAATGCGAGTAAACTCGGACTTTCCAAATAATTCTCGCATATATAAATTTGAAAAAAAATTCATATCGTTAATATTAATTTATAACGATCAATCTTTATTTTTATTTATATAAAAATAATTAAATTCTATTTAGCAACACTTCATACAAATAGGAGACAATGGCGCTGTTTTTACCCAAATTTGTTTTACTTATTTCTCTAAATCTAACCGTGGGATTTTGACACAATACATATCATTGGAAAGATCTTCCCAAGGCGAACCTAACGGTTTCAGTTTTGGGAAAATCTGACGGTCGGATATTTTGGTATGATCAATTAAAAGTACGATTCTAAAATGTGAACTACCACGCTCGATTCATTAAATTTTTAATTTATATATATATATATATATATATATATATATATATATATATATATAATTATATAAATGTAATTCCTTCGTCCATTTTATTATTGTGATTATCATAACAAGTAGAGAACACTTGGTTTCATAACATTTTGATATATAACATAACACACAATAATGTTTTTATTTTAATTTTCAAAATATTCATTTTGAAATTATCCCTCCTTTAATATTCATTATAAATTGGATAAAGTAAATCGATAAAATCGTTTGGGTTTAAAAATAGTGTCGTTATTTTTAAAAACGGATTTAATAGCCCAATTCATTGTCTTATCCCTTTATATATTTTTTATAATGGGCTAGACCCCTCACATTAAGCCTACGACTTGTGGATGCTGGATGTGCCGGTCGGTTCCGGGCAGACTTATTCCTCAAGTTGGGCTTAACCTCGTGTCATGGCCCGTTACGTATTTGTATACTTGGACCTCTCACATTAGGTTCAACATTTGTGGTTGTTGGATATGCCGGTCGGGTTCAGGCAGGCTTCTACCACAAATGTAACCTAACCTCGTGTCCAAGCATAATTATAATTTATAATTATAATTAATTTTTCCAAAACATGTCATTATTTAAATTATTCTTTTCTTAAAAAAAAAGAAATCCTACTTCTAAGGTATTCTTTACTCCTAAATATACCGATTTCAAGAATTTAATATAAATTGTAACTTTCCCAAATTTAATGATTTTCTAAAAAAAACAATCTTTTCAAGAAATTTTGAAAACATATTTACATCAAAGATGTAATCTTTCTATATCAACGTCAATTAATTTCATTAGTTGAATATAAAATAGAAACATTCCCTTAGTTCAAAATTGATAACATTTTGAAAACAAATTCTTCTTAATTTAACACAAAGGCAATTAAAAAGGTAAACTTTTTTTTTTCAACTTTTTATACTATCAAAAATGTCATACCTTATATTAACCTAATTGGCATGACATATTTGTGCTTATTAACAAACAAAATGTAACTTTCAATTCATTCCTTTAATGCGTAGGAATATTATTAAAACCTCTCTTTTCCTTATCTATTTACAAATATAAGTAATAAATGTCTTCCTTTTTCTATTCCTTATTCATTTATTTCCTTAAATGTAAATAAGTTCCTTTTTCTCCTACATATCCTATTTACATGAAAATATAATTTGCAAATTTCTATTCTTTAATTACATACAAAAAATGTAATTTTTATCACACCGTCAAATTCTACTTTTTAATTGCATTGAAAATGTAATTTATATAATGATCCAAATTTATATCCTTTTTAAATTACATTAAAAATGTAATTTTATTTTACAATGCAAATTCATACCTTAATTACATATAAAAATGTAATTTTTATTTATACAATGCAAACTCATATTCCAATTACATAGAAAAATGTAATTTTTAATTTGCAATGTAAATCTCATCTTAAGTTACAAATAAGAATGTAATTTTTAATTTACATTGCAAGTTCATATATTAATTACATATAAAGATGTAATTTTTATATTATCCGTTGCAAGTTCATGTCTTAATTACATGTAAAAATATAATTTTTATTATACGGTGCAAATTCATAATTAAATTACATGTAAAAATGTAATTCTTATCATACGGTGTAAATTCATAACTAAATTACATATAAAAATGTAATTCTTATCATACGGTGTAATTTCATAACTAAATTACATGTAAAAATGTAATTTTGATCATCCGGTGTAAATTCATAACTAAATTACATGTAAAAATGTAATTTTTATCATACGGTGTAAATTCATAACTAAATTACATGTAAAAATGTAATTTTTATCATATGGTTCAAATTCATAACTAAATTACAGGTAAAAATGTAATTTTAATCATACGGTGTAGATTCATAACTAAATTACATGTAAAAATTGTAATTTTTATCATACGGTGTAAATTCATAACTAAATTACATGTAAAAATGTAATTTTTATCATCCTATGTAAATTCCTCCTTTTTATTACATATAAAAATGTAATTTTTTTTATCATACAATGTAAAGATGTCAACTTTTTCTCTTTATAATGTAAAAATATCCTTTTATATTTTACAATGTAAAAATATTATCTTTTCTATTTTACAATGTAAAAATATCAACTTCTTTATTTTACAATGTAAAAATATTATCTTCTTTATTTTACAATGTCAAAATAATAACTTCTTTATTTTCACCGTAAAAACTCATCTTTTTATTTTAATTACAAAAAATATGATCTTTTTGTTTACAATAAACATATTGTCTTTTTTTTTCCACATAAAAAGATTGTCTTTTTATTTTCAATATAAAAAGATTGTCTTTTTATTTTCAACATAAAAAGATTGTCTTTTTATTTTCAAGTCCAATGTTTTCATGTCTAATTCCACCACAAACGATAAAATATCACATCATCAATTCAAATTTAGCGCTTCAAACTTCAGATCTAATATCACATCATCCAAATACAATTCGAATTCACAACATAAAACAACATCCATCGCATATCGATTTATTTTCACCATTCAACATTAAACACCAAAAGAATAATAGTTAAATTAATTAATATTAAATTAAAAATAAATTCTCATATTGCTTGGATTTGAAATGAAGGTCCCAACTCGATCAGATCTCGTGTTCAAAGTCACGGCGGTTTCGGATCTGAAATATTTCAATTTGAAGTTCATATGTATATATTAGAAAACAGCTTTTAACAACTGCAGTTGCCACATCTAAAAGTGTAACACCCCACCTCCGCCAGGGTCACTCTTGCAAGCGCACTAGCTTTGGAGGGGCGTTAAACGAGGTAAACATGCATGTAGATATCACAAGACAGAACATATAAGTAAAAGTAGAGTAAATAAAGCAGCGGATAAAATTTCTATTTCAAAACCATAGTCAAGTTACATCGAAGTACTTAGTCATCATTTTCCAACAAAACAAAGTCTAGAAAACATAAACTGAAAACTTGAAATAACATAAAGTAAACTATCCCCAAAGTAGATGTGGTAAACCATAGCGAGCTCAAGTCCAAACCGTACATGAGCTATCCAGAAAAGCAGCTAAAGATCCGAGCTAGGTGCTAGTATTCCCACCCTGAGAACCTGGGGGGGGGGAACGGAAGAAAAGAGGCGAAAGAAAACGGGTCAGTCAAAAAGACTGGTAAGTCCTACCTACTATTAGTATAAAAACTAATAAAGTTAACTGGACATGTAAAACTGAGATGAAACATAGGATGATAACTGGCATGGTGAAAAGTTAACAAGATAGATCAAGTGTGGCATCGCATATACAAGGTTAAGTTGCACCAGGTGTGTACTAGTATTCCAATCCATGTCAAGTATAAACAAGAAATGATCCCTTGGCCCAAAGCTGGCCCAATATCATGAGGTGACCTAAATCAAGGTCCAACTACTCGGTCTAGTCGATCGGCTCCCTATAAGCCTAACTCGTTGTGTATCGGTGTCATACGGCTTAATCGTGGAATGTAGTTAACTGTGCAAGGTCCACCCCAGGGTGTATCCAGCCCTAAGGTGTAAACCACAGACACAATTCAAGCATGCACAGTCTAAACCTACTGGTGCCCATGTTCAACTCCGGACTTAATGTGCACGACCATGGTCCGCCTGAACAACCGGTGCACCCTTTAGCCGTCTCTTTTGGTCTCTTACAATCAGTCCAGTAATCGTGCCCCACCCTAGCCTAGTCCAGGGTACCCATGATACTTCCAAGTGGTTTACTGCTGAAAAGGACCACGTAACTAGGATTTCAAGCGGGTTAAGTGTGGTTAACCCTATCCTAACCATGTATTGAGTTGGTCAAGTGTATTCAAGCAGTTCATGACTTAACCCTATCAATACATCGGGTTTAATATGTTAAGTATTCAAGTAATCCATGTCTTAACCCTACCAATCAATCGTGTTTAATTGGTTAAGTATATTCAAGTAGTCCATGACTTAATCCTACCAATCCATCGTGTTTAATTGGTTAAGTATATTCAAGTAGTCCATGACTAAACCCTACCAATCCATCGTGTTTAATTGGTTAAGTATTCAAGTAGTCCATGACTTAACCCTACCATGTGGCATTAATTAACTTAATGCACCCCAACCTCTCACATTAGACTTTGTTGTGGTTACTAGTTAAGCCGGGCGGGTCCAGGTAGCTTTACACCACAACCTAGTCTAACCTCGGGTTTTAAGTGCGATATGACCAACTACTCACATTGGGTCCTATTGTTTGTAGCTACTAGTTAAGCCGGTCGGTTCCGGGTAGATTTATGCTACAAACTCAACCCAACCTCGAGTTGGCCACTTTCATGTTTTCTACATGTCATGTCCACGTTCATGTTTTCAAGCATAAACACATGTCAAACTTTCATGTCACAATTTTAAGTCATGTTTTCATGTTATTTAAGTTTTCCCAACTACCCCTAACGTATTCCCATCGCACGTAAATTCGCACCACGCAAATAGATCAAAGAGGGAACATGACAATATGACAAGGTGGACGTAATGTGGCAATGTCTATCACAAGTTAAACATGGTGATATTTGAGGCCAAAGGGGGTTCAACATACTAGCATATGGCCTCAACATGTATGATAGCATAAAAAGTGACTTGGCCTCAAACATATCAAATAACATGTGACGGCCCGCTCCGCACCAGCCTGCATTTCCTCCGGAAGTGCGCTGTACACATGTCCCGACTAGCACAGAACGGTCGCCAAAGAAAGGAAAGAAGGGAATGAACTAATCAAGGAACCTGTAGAATGTCTCTCAGTGCATGGAATAAAATATAATAATAACATACTTGACATAAAACAGGTGAGACAGTGCATAAGCTGATAACTAAAATCAACATCAATCATCAGAGCAGCGAAAATCCAAATACAGCTTATTACAATTTTCCAAATTTACTGTCTCTAAACAAAAGAAAGCTAAAGTAGAAGATGCACCACCAATTCCCAAGCAGTGATCTTCAACAACACAGGGAGAATATTATATATATATATATATATATATATATATATATTACGTGGAAGCCTCCTGCTCGTCTCCGGATCATCTACCCGTGCATCACCAGTTAACCTGTCTCTAGTCTGCTCGTGTGAGCACCCAGAGTAATAAGAGGAGACATAAAACTCTGGGTCAGACATAAAGCCTGGTATGAGCGATAAGCATCTAAACAGAATAATAACAGGTATACTAAACCATACCTGAACCTGGACCTGCAACCAAAGAGTTAGTACCACATACCGTACAATACTCTAAGGTGCCATAATAAATAGTGTAAGAATACGGGGGTGGGGTGTCCATGTCACAATAATAGCAAACAAATCATCCATAGCAACCATCCTCACATCTCTCACTCAGTGCGTAAAGCATACGATATCTACCACTTTGGGACACTAGACGACTTGAGGTAACGACGAATCCCGACTTGTAGAAACCCTGCTATGACCAAGCTAAACATATGGAGTCATGACCAAACATTTCAATGACCCACTTCATTGGTTGTAGCCCTTGGTCCTACCGATGCCATAATGGCCCTGAATCCGCCTTCGTACCTCCTACCATAGTAGTCCAAAGCTATAGACGTCGATAACCCCTTGGCACACGCCCCGCAGCAAAGCCCAACCATGAAGCGAACTCGTTGATTCCCCTCTGAATCTTGAGCTCTAACTTCTCATTTGGACTTTCTTTGCATCTCAGGTTTGGTCGAATTGGAGTGGGTCTTCAGAAGAGTTGTCGCGCAGTAACAGTCCTAGAATTCGGTCCGGTTCGGTAGTCATCACCCTCGTCGGTTCGGTTCGGTAGTCATCACCTTCGTCGGTTCGGTTCGGTAGTCATCACCTTCATCGGTTCGGGTCGGATACTCCACTTCGGGTCGGGTCGGTGTCCTCCTCCGGGTCGAGTCGGGTCACTGTCTTCCTTCCAGTTTTCTCCGATCAGCTCCCTCGTTTTCCATCTACTCCGATCCGATCCGCTCCCGTTCTCCATCTACTCCGATCCGATCCGCTCCCTTCGCCTTGCTCCAGTCGTAGCCTTCCATTCTTGAGTCGATCTGATCTGGTCTCCATTATTCCTCCGATCCGATCCCTTTGTCCACTCCAACTCTAAGTAAACGACCTTCCTTCTCGCCAAGCCTCCTCCAGTGACAAGTCCCAATCCAGTTCGGATTTCCTTGGTCAGTTCACTAATCCGATCCGACCCCTGCTCCGATCCGAACCGGTTCGGAACCTGCACATTTCTGCAACTTTCCAGCGAGCTTTCTACGCCATTCGACGACGTTTTCGACCAATTTAACTATTCTAATCAATCATACCACAGAGTCATAGCAACATGTAAGAGCAACCACAAACACCAAACAACAATTCAAATGAATCAAAACGGATCAAAAGTGGCCAAAACTCCTTATTTTCCCTTAAGCATGTTTAAGTAAAACTAATCATAGGGTTAACAAAACTTAATCAAATCGAACCAAATTTCTAACAGAAGCATAAAACATTATTTAAGAATTTCTAAACATTTTTCCAGAATTTATTAGTGTATAAATTCGCTAATCTTCACTAATTACCCTTAATTACCGTAATTAGTGTAAAAACTATGCAAATCACTCACCTTGGCCACAAATGAAACACCAAATCTGAAATACTCTCTGTTTGGGTCGAATTCCTATGTATAGCAGCAGCTCCAACCTTGCTCTGATGCTATTTGGCCTTGTTTTGATGTAGTTTAGGCTTAATCTTCACTAAAAATGTGTTTTTGAGTGGTTTTAGAGGATGGAAGCCATTACTAAGGTCTCAAGAGGGTTTGTGGCGGCTCAAAACTGAAATAAAAGTGATTTCCTAACCCTAATCAGTCCTCCTATACCTCTAAACCCGAAATTTCCCTCTGGGCCTAGCTGCTAATCACCCGGTTAAGCCCAATTAAGCTGTTTTTCACCATCTGAAACTTGTTTCAGCCATATCTCCCAAACGGTGAGTCCGTTTGGCTAATGTGACCACTCTAAGGAAAGAGAAACCATCGTCCGGAGCAAATGGAAGTGGTTTCAGGTCAAAATTCCTTTCCAGTCAAAAGTTATGGCCAAAACAGTGCCAACTAGGGGTAAAATGGTCATTTAAAAATCGGGAAAAATCATGAACATAGGAATTGACCACAATAGTCGTCTCCCAAAGTTACATGACCATACGACTTCGTATGTGAAAGAAATAAATATCCTATGATTCTATGATGCGTAGAATACGAGTCGTTACACTCTCCCCCCCTTAAGAAATTTCATCCCCGAAATTCCTTAACCCTAAACACACAAAGGATCCCGCATGCCTAACAACCACATACAACAATCAAACATGCAAAACAAGCAAACAAGCCTTTCCTAGCATGCGGAAAACTAAATCGAAGTCAAAATCTTACCAGGCAAAGAGTTCTGGGTGTGTCTTCCTAATGTCCTCCTCTGTCTCCCAAGTACAATCATTCTCGTCCTCGCTCCACTGTACCTTGACTAGCTTCACCACCTTCCTTCGAAGTTGCTTCATGTCGTGCGCGACAATACGGGCCGGCTTGCGGTTCCCAACCGCCTCGGGTTCTACTTCGAAGTCCTCTAACTGATCAGGTGAAATAGTCATATCTGAGTCGTGAACGAACTTCCTTAGTTGGGAAACATGAAATACGTTGTGAACTCCCGCCATCTTCTCTGGTAAGTCAATTCTATATGCCAAATTCCCGACTAGTTCAAGAACAGGGAATGGGCCAACGAATCTTGGTGCCAACTTGCCTCTCCTGCCAAATCGTATTACGCTCTTCAACGGAGAAATCTTGACAAACACCAAGTCACCAACGGAGAATTTTAGGTCTCTTCTCCTCTTATCAGCATAACTCTTCTGCCTATCTTGGGCAGCCTTCATTCGTTGTCGAATGATCTTGATCTTATCTGAAGTTTCCCTCACCACATCTGGTCTAAGCATAAACTTCTCGCCAGTCTCTATCCAACATGATGGTGAGTTACACGGTCTTCCGTACAAAGCTTCAAACGGAGCCGTACCGATACTGGATTGGTAGCTATTATTATATGCAAACTCTACTAGATGCAAATGGTCATCCCATGATCCACCAAAATCCAATATACATGCTCTCAAGAGATCCTCCAAAATACGATTCACCCTCTTTGTCTGATCGTCGGTCTGAGGATGATATGCGGTACTGAGATGTAACTCTGACCCTAGAGCCTCTTGTAAGCTCTTCCAAAACCCACTAGTGAACAACGGGTCTCGGTCGCTCACAATGCCTTTAGGTACTCCATGAAGTCTCACTACCCACTTCATATACAATTCTGCTAACTTAGCTGCCGTTCTGGTCGATTTGACTGGTATAAACCTTGCACTTTTAGTCAGTCGATCCACAACTACCCAAATGCTATCGTGTCCCGATCTAGTCCTTGGTAAACCATCAATAAAATCCATCGAGACTTGCTCCCATTTCCATTCGGGAATTTCTAAGGGCTGTAACAACCCACTAGGCTTCTTTTGCTCGGCTTTAACTAGCTGGCAATTCATGCACTTGGATATAAAATTCCCAACGTCTCTTTTCATCCCTTCCCAGTAGTAAGTCTGCTTCATATCTCGATACATCTTGTTACCACCGGGGTGTATAGTCAGCTTTGAGTGATGACATTCTCTAACCACTTCATCTCTCAATCCATTGACATTGGGTACAACAAGCTTTCCATTCTTTCTAAGCCATCCATCTCGATCAAGCCCATACTTGTTCATCTCCTCATCGACACACATCTCTAACTTGGAGATGATTTCCAATAGGTTAGGATCGTCCCTCTGACTAGAGCCGATCCGCTCAATTAAAGTGGGTCTGATCGTCAAACTTGCTAACATTTCTGGATCCAATTCGCACTTTGGTATGAATCAAACCCCGCGATATACTCTAGTTGCTTCCATTCAAGGAACATAGCCCCTAAGCTGGCATGTCTTCTACTCAATGCATCAGCCACCGCATTGCCCTTTCCCGGTGTATATGCGATGTCAAAATCATAGGTAGCTAAGAACTCTAACCATCTCTGCTGACGGAGATTCAGATCTTTCTGAGAGAAGAGATACTTTAACGACTTATGATCTGTAAACAGCTCAAATCTTTCTCCCAAGAGATAGTGTCTCCACATCTTTAACGCGAACACGATCGCTGCCAATTCTAAATCATGGGTAGGGTATCTTCTCTCGTGCGGTTTCAATTGTCGGCTTGCATAAGCTACAACCCTGCCACCTTGCATCAATACATCACCCAGTCCGGTACCACATGCATCCGTGTATACCGTCATCTCTTCATCCCCCTTAGGAATGACTAACACTGGTGCGCTTGTCAACTTGTCCTTTAGACTTTTGAATGCATTCTCGCACCTTTCATCCCAGACAAAAGCTTGATTCTTCTTGGTCAACTGGGTCAATGGTGCTGCTATCTTGGAGAAACCTTGGATAAACTTACGATAATATCCAGCTAACCCCAAGAAACTTCTTACATCTGTTGCATTCTTGGGCGTAGGCCAATCTTGTACTGTAGCCACCTTCGCCGGGTCCACGGCAATACCATTCTCTGATACAACATGGCCCAAGAACCTCACTTCCCTCTTCCAGAAGTGACACTTAGAAAACTTTGCTTTCAATTGGTGTTTTCTCAACACCTCCATCGCTACTCTTAAATGTTCCTTGTGTTCTTCCTCTGTCCTCGAATAGACCAAAATATCATCAACGAAGACAAGGACAAACTTATTCAACTGATCTCTGAATACCCTATTCATAAGATCCACAAAATATGCTGGGGCATTGGTCAGCCCGAATGGCATGACCAACCACTCATAAAATCCGGACGGCGTTCGAAATGCCGTTTTAGCTATACTCTCAGCTTCCACTCTAAGCTGATGAAAACCTGTTGCGAGATCCAACTGAGAAAATACTCTCGCGCCACTCAACTGATCGAACAAATCATCTATCCGCGGTAGAGGATACTTGTTCTTCCTCGTCACTTTATTCAACTCGCGGTAGTCTACACACAACCGAAGGGAACCATCCGCCTTGGTAGCAAATACAACTGGTGCTCCCCATTCAGAAACACTCCTTCTGATAAATCCCTTCCTCAAAAGATCGCTGACTTGCACCTCGAGCTCTCGCTGCTCCCTTGGTGCCATACGACGAAGTGGCATCACTATAGGTCTGGCATCCTTTACCAAATCAATACGAAACTCAATCTCTCGGTGTGGTGGAAGCCCGGTCACTTCTTCGAAAACATCCGGATACTGGCCAACCACGGGCAAACCTGACAACTCACTATGCGGAATGTCGAGGGAGTTTAGAAAACTAGCCAATACCCCCTTACTGGGTAGACCACCAAATACTATCCTCCGCCCATCATCCGCTCTAGCTGTCACTAAAAAGCCCTCACAGTCTACCACCACCCCGTATCTTTGGAGCCAATCTACTCCCAAAATAATGCCAAACCCAGTAAAGCCCAAAACAAAGCAATCACAAACAAACATGCAACCATGAATCGATAAGACCACATTACGACAAATCATGCTAAGGCTAGTCGAACCACCAATCGGGTTCGTCACTACTAAAGGTCTATCGACAATCTCGGGCTCCAATCCCAACCTATCTACCAGGTCACTAGATATGAAAGAACTGGAAGCTCAGGTATCAAACAAAACTCTAACAGGAACATCATAAACAGAAAGCATACCTTGAATGACGACATTCTTTCCCTTCTCCGCCGTTGTTGGGGCATTCGACGAAGAAGGAATAGCATTAAGGGCGTAGGCTTTCACTATTTGCTTTTCTTTAGGGGGCTGCAGACACTTGTCCATGTGATGTCCCATTTGGCCATAGTTGAAGCACTTCCTATCCGCTGGCTTGGCCTGACAATTACTAGCATAATGGCCCTTCTTACCACAACTGAAGCACTCCACATCTTGCTTATTCTTTTTCTTCTGGCCATCCTTAGTCTGATTCTGCTTTCTCTTATTCTGGGAACCACCCTTGCCTCCACCACTTGCTTGTGGCTTTGGCTCATCTGCGGATGCAACCTCAGTCTTCGGCTTAGGGTAGAGACTTTCTGATCTTAATGCTTTCCCCACAATCGATTCAAACGTCTCATCGATGTGGTTAATAAGTTTTTCCCCCAAGTATTGATCCAAACCAGTTATGAATTTCTCATTCTTTTTCTCGGTAGTATCAATAAGAGATATCCCATATTTTGACAAAGTGTCAAATTCAGCAATATACTCCGAGACAGCTCTGCCATTCTGCTTGAGCTCCAAGAACTTCTTAAACAGCACTGACTTCTGAGCAGCTGGAATGAACTTCTCGCTAAAGCGAGCCTTAAACTGCTCCCAAGTAATCTGATCTTCGGGAGTAGCTGCCTTTATAGCATTCCACCAATTCATTGCCCGCCCTTGCAACTGACGGGACGCTAGCTTTCTCTTCATCGCATCCTCGATACCCAAATCCTCGAAGATACGTTCGCAACTATCCAACCAATCCTGAACATCCGTAGCCGACTACGTTCCGTGGAATGACTTCCCACCAAGACTAGTATAATCCTTATTCAGCTTGACGAAGTCAACTCTTGGCGCCTGCACTATTGGACCACCACCATTTCCACCATTGGGAGCTGCCCTCTGTACATCTCTAAGCATCTCTCTCATGAGGTCAGTAAACATCGTCCTCATGTCAGCAACATTCCCATTATTGGCTCCTCTACCAGCACCTCTAGTATATCGGCTCATCGTCAATCTGAAAAAGGAAACGATTAACGACTCCATAGTGGTGCTAGTGCAGTACGACTTCATCCTTATACTAGTAATAGTATATATATATATATATATATATATATAGCTTTTAAAAACCATAGTAATCACAAATACACTCTCTCGTATACGTATATTATCTCTCCCTGACAACTTCCCTAGGTTAACTACGCAACCTAGAGCTCTGATACCAAGTGTGACGGCCCGCTCCGCACCAGCCTGCATTTCCTCCGGAAGTGCGCTGTACACATGTCCCGACTAGCACAGAACGGTCGCCAAAGAAAGGAAAGAAGGGAATGAACTAATCAAGGAACCTGTCGAATGTCTCTCAGTGCATGGAATAAAATATAATAATAACATACTTGACATAAAACGGGTGAGACAGTGCATAAGCTGATAACTAAAATCAACATCAATCATCAGAGCAGCGGAAATCCAAATACAGCTTATTACAATTTTCCAAATTTACTGTCTCTAAACAAAAGAAAGCTAAAGTAGAAGATGCACCACCAATGCCCAAGCAGTGATCTTCAACAACACAGGGAGAATATTATATATATATATATTACGTGGAAGCCTCCTGCTCGTCTCCGGATCATCTACCCGTGCATCACCAGTTAACCTGTCTCTAGTCTGCTCGTGTGAGCACCCAGAGTAATAAGAGGAGACATAAAACTCTGGGTCAGACATAAAGCCTGGTATGAGCGATAAGCATCTAAACAGAATAATAACAGGTATACTAAATCATACCTGAACCTGGACCTGCAACCAAAGAGTTAGTACCACATACCGTATAATACTCTAAGGTGCCATAATAAATAGTGTAAGAATACGGGGGTGGGGTGTACATGTCACAATAATAGCAAACAAATCATCCATAGCAACCATCCTCACATCTCTCACTCAGTGCGTAAAGCATACGATATCTACCACTTTGGGACACTAGACGACTTGAGGTAACGACGAATCCCGACTTGTAGAAACCCTGCTATGACCAAGCTAAACATATGGAGTCATGACCAAACATTTCAATGACCCACTTCATTGGTTGTAGCCCTTGGTCCTACCCATGCCATAATGGCCCTGAATCCGCCTTCGTACCTCCTACCATAGTGGTCCAAAGCTATAGACGTCGATAACCCCTTGGCACGCACCCCGCAGCAAAGCCCAACCATGAAGCGAACTCGTTGATTCCCCTCTGAATCTTGAGCTCTAACTTCTCATTTGGACTTTCTTTGCATCTCGGGTTCGGTCGAATTGGAGTGGGTCTTCAGAAGAGTTGTCGTGCAGTAACAGTCCTAGAATTTGGTCCGGTTCGGTAGTCATCACCCTCGTCGGTTCGGTTCGGTAGTCATCACCTTCGTCGGTTCGGTTCGGTAGTCATCACCTTCATCGGTTCGGGTCGGATACTCCACTTCGGGTCGGGTCGGTGTCCTCCTCCGGGTCGGGTCGGGTCACTGTCTTCCTTCCAGTTTTCTCCGATCAGCTCCCTCGTTTTCCATCTACTCCGATCCGATCCGCTCCCATTCTCCATCTACTCCGATCCGATCCGCTCCCTTCGCCTTGCTCCAGTCGTAGCCTTCCATTCTTGAGTCGATCCGATCTGGTCTCCATTATTCCTCCGATCCGATCCCTTTGTCCACTCCAACTCTAAGTAAACGGCCTTCCTTCTCGCCAAGCCTCCTCCAATGACAAGTCCCAATCCAGTTCGGATTTCCTTGGTCAGTTCACTAATCCGATCCGACCCCTGCTCCGATCCGAACCGGTTCGGAACCTGCACATTTCTGCAACTTTCCAGCGAGCTTTCTACGCCATTCGACGACGTTTTCGACCAATTTAACTATTCTAATAAAACATACCACAGAGTCATAGCAACATGTAAGAGCAACCACAAACACCAAACAACAATTCAAATGAATCAAAACGGATCAAAAGTGGCCAAAACTCCTTATTTTCCCTTAAGCATGTTTAAGTAAAACTAATCATAGAGTTAACAAAACTTAATCAAATCGAACCAAATTTCTAACAGAAGCATAAAACATTATTCAAGAATTTCTAAACATTTTTCCAGAATTTATTAGTGTATAAATTCTCTAATCTTCACTAATTACCCTTAATTACCGTAATTAGTGCAAAAACTATGCAAATCACTCACCTTGGCCACAAATGAAACACAAAATCTGAAATACTCTCTGTTTGGGCTGAATTCCTATATATAGCAGCAGCTCCAACCTTGCTCTGATGCTATTTGGCCTTGTTTTGATGTAGTTTAGGCTTAATCTTCACTAAAAATGTGTTTTTGAGTGGTTTTAGAGGATGGAAGCCATTACTAAGGTCTCAAGAGGGTTTGTGGCGGCTCAAAACTGAAATTAAAGTGATTTCCTAACCCTAATCAGTCCTCCTATACCTCTAAACCCGAAATTTCCCTCTGGGCCTAGCTGCTAATCACCCGGTTAAGCCCAATTAAGCTGTTTTCCACCATCTGAAACTTGTTTCAGCCATATCTCCCAAACGGTGAGTCCGTTTGGCTAATATAACCACTCTACGGAAAGAGAAACCATCGTCCGAAGCTAATGAAAATGGTTTCAGGTCAAAATTCCTTTCCAGTCAAAAGTTATGGCCAAAACAGTGCCAACTAGGGTAAAATGGTCATTTAAAAATCGGGAAAAATCATGAACATAGGAAATGACCACAATAGTCGTCTCCCAAAGTTACATGACCATACGACTTCGTATGTGAAAGAAATAAATATCCTACGATCCTATGATGCGTAGAATACGGGTCGTTACATAACATAAGGGTGATTTGACCACAAGCATGCATAATAGCATAAGGGTGATTTGGCCACAAGCATGCATAATAGCATAAGGGTGATTTGGCCACGAGCATGCATAATAGCATAAGGGTGATTTGGCCACGAGCATGCATAATAACATATTAAGGAACATGAGGGGTTAAGGTTACGCCACAAGTTAAACATGGTGGCATATGAGGCAAATGTGTTCATAAACTTGCATATTACATTATAAGCCTCATAACATGCATGATATCAACTTTAGCAAAATAGGTGAAACATGGCCATAAATAACATGGGATGATAACAAGTGATTCGCATATAACATCATATGCAAGTTAACATAAGGTTTATGAGAGTTTCTATGTTGCTTTATGCAACATTTCAAATCAAAGTTCATAGCTTTCTATGCACAAAGTCAAGGTGATAGCTTTACAAACATGCATAGAATAAATCTATGCATAACATGATAGGATCAAAGCTCATAGTTTTCTATGCACAAAGTCAAGGTGATAGCTTTACAAACATGCATAGAATAAATCTATGCATAGCATGATAGAATCAAAGCACAAATCATACTTAGGCCCAAACTCAAACTTGCAACATGTCATATTTAACTTCATAGTTAGAATCTAAGAGTAGAATAGGGCTTACAATGCTATGAAGACCTATGAAATAAAATAAGATTGAGACGAAGCCACTAGCAACTCTAAAAACCCCAAATGAATACAAGCTCCAAGTTGTCTTGAGAAACAAGAAGCTCCTTTGATTTGTATGAAGAAAGATCCTTGTTTTGATGAAGAAAGGTGGCTCTTTTACTAGCTTAGGACACTCAAACTTTCATGAAGAGTATGAAGGCCATGTTATGAAGATGGAGGCCATGATCAAGAAACATTTTGGCATAGTTTAGTTGTAGGAATGATTAATGAGGGTTTAGGCTAGGTCTTAGGGTCTTTTTATAGAAGATTAGGTTAGTTTAGGCCATAGGATTAACCCTAGTTCAGATCTGAGCCATTCAAATCCGTCACAAGCCTCCAAATATGTCTTGAGGAACAAGTCAGGTGCACCCAGGCCAAACTGGCCGACCACCCAAGTCGACAGGGGTGTCGACTGGGCAGTCGACACCACTTGGGGTGTGTCGACTCCCAAGTCGACTCCCCAGTCGACTTGGGGTGGCGGGAATTTTTCCCGCCTTCTCTGCTTTGCTGAATTTGAATTCTGAATTCAAATTTGAACTGTTTTTGAACTTGAAATTTTCTAAAAACTTTGACGGGCCATAACTTGGTCATACGGATTCCGATTTTTGAAAACTCGGACTCTATTTCGCGTATTTTTCCGAGACGAACGCAATGGCACATCCCATTTCCCTTGATTCAGATTTTATCATTTGATTCTGCCTTGGTTTATGTTATAACATGTTATTTAAAAATACGGGTTGTTACATTCTCCCCTCCTTAAAGGATTTCGTCCCCGAAATCTTCAAGTTAGGAAGAACATATCCTACCATCCATCATCCATCTACTCAAAACATCATCCACAAGTAAACATTGTCCTTAAAAGATTCTAAATGCTGTATGATCATATGCAGAGGTGTGTGTATATGTACTTATCTAATGCGAAAATCAAGCGGTTACTGATTCAGTAAACCTCCTTAATGCAAAGCATGTTAGTGAAATGAGTCCATATGTATGCAAATTCCTAACATAATTCATAATCTCTATATGAGTGCACATAACATTCATCCATATGCAACATCCACGTGATAGCATAACAAGTTTCATCCATGAATAAGTATAAGCACTCATGCATATGCAATATTAAAGTGTGTGAGCCGATCTTAGTGCCTAAGGTGTATCGTGCATCCACGAATATCCACTTGCAAACACTTGCAATCACTTGCAAACATCAAGCATAACATGTTTCAAATACATGTTTCATCCAAAAGGTTTCTACCTAAGGTTCTCATGACAAGGTTAACGAGATAACAAGATAAACATGGATAGTGAAAGAAAGATATGCTGGCTAGGAAAAGAGATCGAGAATGTACCCTCAAGAAGAAATGGGTGAAGCGCGCGCATCTTCTCCTCGGTTTCCCAAGTTGCATCCTCTTCGGCTTCACTCCACTGAACCTTTACTAACTTGACTTCTCGATTCCTCAGCTTCTTGATCTCCGTTCCCAAGATACGAATCAGAGCTCGCCTCAAGGTCGCCTCTTTCTATACCTCCATGTCTTCAAGAATACTTGGTTCAACTACCTTGGCTGACCCATGTAGGCACTTTCGGAGATGCGAGACATGAAAAACATTGTGAACTCCGGCCAGCTTCTCGGGCAACTCCACCTTATAAGTCATCTTCCCAACTCTTTCTATAATAGGGAAGGGTCCTACGAACCTTGGTGTCAGCTTCCCAACTGCTCCAGAATGAACCACATTTCGCAAAGGAGAATCCTTCACAAAGACCATATCTCCAACTTTAAATTCTAAGTCTGTCCTTTGCTTGTCTGCATAGGATTTATGTCTGTCTTGGGCCGTTTTCATCCGTCTTTGAATCAATTCAACCCTCTCGGATGTGTCCCTTATCATGTCGGGCCCAATTATAAGCTTATCCGTTGTCTCCCACCAACATGTTGGTGACTTGCACGGCCTCCCATATAAAGCTTCGAATGGTGCCATCCCTATGCTTGCTTGGTAGCTGTTATTATAAGCAAACTCTACAAGAGGAAGGTGGTCTTCCCAAGTACCACCAAAGTCAAAAAAAACAAAGTCTCAAAAGATCTTCTAGCACTCTATTCACCCTCTTGGTTTGGCCATCCGTCTGGGGGTGATAGGCTGTACTTAGATTCAATCGCGTACCCATCGCTTCTTGCAAAATATTCTAGAACTGGATGGTGAAGATTGGGTCACGACTGCTAACTATGCTGGAAGGAACTCCATGCAATCGCACTATCTCTCGAAGATAAACAGATGCTAAACCTGATACAGTCCTCTTGTTCTTTACTGGAAGGAAATGGGTGGTCTTCGTAAGTCTATCAACTATGACCCATATCCCATAAAGCCCAAATAGTTTGGTCATCTTAATGGACATCTTCACCCCAACTATAAATCACAAACAGGCGAGTCATACTCCTTATGGGGTTTGCAACAGAACTAAGATTGAGAATAGGACCGAGAGGATATACTTAAAAGATAGCATGCGAGTAAGCTCTACAGAATAATAGGGATCAAGGATATACTCTTAGAAAGAGATATAATGCGCGTATCTAGTCTTCAATCTTCTAAGCCGCATTTTCTTGTGCTTAATCCCATCGTGCCTTGACCGTCTTTTAACTTCACAATTTCGTAGCTCTTAATTCTTGTTTCCAAAATATGAGTTAGAACTCATTTCACCGTTGCCTCTCGTTCCACTTCCACTTATTCTTTGCCCAAAATACTTGGCTTAAACATAACCGCGTGCTCATGGTTTCATGCAAGCTTTCCAAAATTCGTTAGTGAATCCTGGATCTCGTTTACATACCATACGGTATTCCATGCAGAAGAACTATCTCTTGAAAACAAATGCCACTCCACGTTGCCAAATGTTCTTACTAGGGTGATTTCTATAACCCATGCTTAAGCGGAATGGACTATCCGCCTTAGTGGCGAACACTACTCGATTGGATTACAAATTTCCCAAAAAGTGCCAAGGGATTCTAGATAACTAATCATGACGGGACCCTAAAGGTCACACGAGATTTCGAGGGTATTACCGAGGCGAGTCATGAGCCTCGCAACCCTATGTTCAAAGTCAAGAATGGCTCCATAACTGGACAACCAACCCATGCCCAACATCAACCCGTGTCCCATAAACCCGAGAACATAAGCATTACACATGAATTCTATGCTCAAGATAGAGATTCTCAAATCCATACAAATCGCAGATAGATGGGCGAAACCCTCAATTGGATTTGAAACTTCTAACGGGATCCTCAACTAGACTAGTACTTAGGTGCAAACTTTCAACAAGATCAGAAATAAAACTATACGATGTGCCAGAATCAAACAAGGTGCGAACAGGATAATCAGAAATGTAAACAAGGTTTTCTATAGAAATACTACCTCGATCAAGAACTGGAGCGATGTTGAGAGTTTGCACTAGCCCTCCAGAAGGTCATGCTCGCTGAGTTTGCCTTTTACCTTGTCCCCGCTTTTCCGGGCAATCCTTGCTATAGTGTCCAGACTCTCCACAATGAAAGCATTCTCCCAACTTCCTTTTCTTCTTCCTACAGTCTTTGGCTATGTGCCCAGTAATCTCACAGAAGTTGCACTTCCTCCTTTCTCTTGACTTGTTGTCCTTGCTATTGTTGTTCTTGCCTCCTTTTCCGGAATCTACCTTCTCGCCTTGAGACTCATTTGCCTTGACCTCCTTCTTGCCACTCTTATCTTCCTCTTGAAGCAGGGCCATATTCACCAAACTCTTGAAAGTCGCCCCTATGGGTATATGAGACATGGCCAAACCGCGCAATGGCTCATTCAATCCTAGAGCAAAGCGTAGGGCCTTTTTCTGAGCTGTGTTAATCAAGTCTAGACCGAATCGAGCAAGTTGATTAAACGTATCCACGTATTCCCTAACTGTCATGTCCCCTTGCTTTAGAGATAGGAACCTCTCCATCCGAAGGTTCTCTTCTGTCGATGATAGAAACCTCAATCTGAACCTTCTCCTAAAGTCATCCCAATTCTGAATTGGTCTAGTAGTGGTGGTGACTACCCACCAATATGCAGCTTCCTCTTTCAATAACCATACCGCTAACAGAACTTTCCTACGGTCTTCTATATCAAAGATAGCAAAGAGGTCTTCAGTTTCCTTAAACCAGTTTCTTGCCTCAACAAAAGTCTCCGTCCCAATAAAATTCTTGCCACCCATCACCTTAAAGTCCTTGCAAATCTTCGCGAAATCCGCTTGTGGATGCGGAGGAGGAGGAGGAACCTCAGCTACGGGAGGGGGAGGAATGTTAGCCACGGTGGAAGGAGGAGGAATGTCCGCGGGGCCGGCTTCATTCGCCCTTGCCTCCATGTACCTTCTAAACCAAATAGGTACTGGTACGCCCTCCAGAATGGCAAAATTATCGGCCATACTGGAACGAAGAACAAAGATAGATTGAGAACGAGGAAACAAAGGATAGTGCTAATGGCTTTTTGGGGAATAGCCTTTTAAAATAAACTAGACTTTTCTTGGAAAATACTTAATTGGTTTTAAAAATAGTTTTTCAAAAGGTAAGTTTTAAAAAAAAAACTTTTGCTCAAATCTTGTAAACCTTATGCTCTGATACCAAATGTAACACCCCACCTCCGCCAGGGTCACTCTTGCAAGCGCACTAGCTTTGGAGGGGCGTTAAACGAGGTAAACATGCATGTAGATATCACAAGACAGAACATATAAGTAAAAGCAGAGTAAATAAAGCAGCGGATAAAATTTCTATTTCAAAACCATAGTCAAGTTACATCAAAGTACTTAGTCATCATTTTCCAACAAAACAAAGTCTAGAAAACATAAACTGAAAACTTGAAATAACATAAAGTAAACTATCCCCAAAGTAGATGTGGTAAGCCATAGCGAGCTCAAGTCCAAACCGTACATGAGCTATCCAGAAAAGCAGCTAAAGATCCGAGCTAGGTGCTAGTATTACCACCCTGAGAACCTGGGGGGGGGGGGGGGACGGAAGAAAAGAGGCAAAAGAAAACGGGTCAGTCAAAAAGACTGGTAAGTCCTACCTACTATTAGTATAAAAACTAATAAAGTTAACTGGATATGTAAAACTGAGATGAAACATAGGATGATAACTGGCATGCTGAAAAGTTAACAAGATAGATCAAGTGTGGCATCGCATATACAAGGTTAAGTTGCACCAGGTGTGTACTAGTATTCCAATCCATGTCAAGTATAAACAAGAAATGATCCCTTGGCCCAAAGCTGGCCCAATATCATGAGGTGACCTAAATCAAGGTCCAACTACTCGGTCTAGTCGATCGGCTCCCTATAAGCCTAACTCGTCGTGTATCGGTGTCATACGGCTTAATCGTGGAATGTAGTTAACTGTGCAAGGTCCACCCCAGGGTGTATCCAGCCCTAAGGTGTAAACCACAGACACAATTCAAGCACGCACAGTCTAAACCTACTGGTGCCCATGTTCAACTCCGGACTTAATGTGCACGACCATGGTCCGCCTGAACAACCGGTGCACCCTTCAGCCGTCTCTTTTGGTCTCTTACAATCAGTCCAGTAATCGTGCCCCACCCTAGCCTAGTCCAGGGTACCCATGATACTTCCAAGTGGTTTACTGCTGAAAAGGACCACATAACTAGGATTTCAAGCGGGTTAAGTGTGGTTAACCCTATCCTAACCATGTATTGAGTTGGTCAAGTGTATTCAAGCAGTTCATGACTTAACCCTATCAATACATCGGGTTTAATAGGTTAAGTATTCAAGTAATCCATGTCTTAACCCTACCAATCCATCGTGTTTAATTGGTTAAGTATATTCAAGTAGTCCATGACTTAATCCTACCAATCCATCGTGTTTAATTGGTTAAGTATATTCAAGTAGTCCATGACTTAACCCTACCAATCCATCGTGTTTAATTGGTTAAGTATTCAAGTAGTCCATGACTTAACCCTACCATGTGGCATTAATTAACTTAATGCACCCCAACCTCTTACATTAGACTTTGTTGTGGTTACTAGTTAAGCCGGGCGGGTCTGGGTAGCTTTACACCACAACCTAGTCTAACCTCGGGTTTTAAGTGCGATATGACCAACTACTCACATTGGGTCCTATTGTTTGTAGCCACTAGTTAAGCCGGTCGGTTCCGGGTAGATTTATGCTACAAACTCAACCCAACCTCGAGTTGGCCACTTTCATGTTTTCTACATGTCATGTCCACGTTCATGTTTTCAAGCATAAACACATGTCAAACTTTCATGTCACATTTTTAAGTCATGTTTTCATGTTATTTAAGTTTGCCCAACTACCCCTAACGTATTCCCATCGCACGTAAATTCGCACCACGCAAATAGATCAAAGAGGGAACATGACAATATGACAAGGTGGGCGTAAGGTGGCAAAGTCTATCACAAGTTAAACATGGTGATATTTGAGGCCAAAGGGGGTTCAACATACTAGCATATGGCCTCAACATGTATGATAGCATAAAAAGTGACTTGGCCTCAAACATATCAAATAACATAAGGGTGATTTGACCACAAGCATGCATAATAGCATAAGGGTGAATTGGCCACAAGCATGCATAATAGCATAAGGGTGATTTGGCCACGAGCATGCATAAGGGTGATTTGGCCACGAGCATGCATAATAGCATATTAAGGAACATGAGGGGTTAAGGTTTGGCCACAAGTTAAACATGGTGGCATATGAGGCAAATGTGTTCATAAACTTGCATATTACATTATAAGCCTCATAACATGCATGATATCAACTTTAGCAAAATAGGTGAAACATGGCCATAAATAACATGGGATGATAACAAGTGATTCGCATATAACATCATATGCAAGTTAACATAAGGTTTATGAGAGTTTCTATGTTGCTTTATGCAACATTTCAAATCAAAGTTCATAGCTTTCTATGCACAAAGTCAAGGTGATAGCTTTACAAACATGCATAGAATAAATCTATGCATAACATGATAGGATCAAAGCTCATAGTTTTCTATGCACAAAGTCAAGGCGATAGCTTTACAAACATGCATAGAATAAATCTATGCATAACATGATAGAATCAAAGCACAAATCATACTTAGGCCCAAACTCAAACTTGCAACACGTCATATTTAACTTCATAGTTAGAATCTAAGAGTAGAATAGGGCTTACAATGCTGTGAAGACCTATGAAATAAAATAAGATTGAGACGAAGCCACTAGCAACTCTAAAAACCCCAAATGAATACAAGCTCCAAGTTGTCTTGAGAAACAAGAAGCTCCTTTGATTTGTATGAAGAAAGATCCTTGTTTTGATGAAGAAAGGTGGCTCTTTTACTAGCTTAGGACACTCAAACTTTCATGAAGAGGATGGAGGCCATGTTATGAAGATGGAGGCCATGATCAAGAAACATTTTGGCATAGTTTAGTTGTAGGAATGATTAATGAGGGTTTAGGCTAGGTCTTAGGGTCTTTTTATAGAAGATTAGGTTAGTTTAGGCCATAGGATTAACCCTAGTTCAGATCTGAGCCATTAAAATCCGTCACAAGCCTCCAAATATGTCTTGAGGAACAAGTCAGGTGCACCCAGGCCAAACTGGCCGACCACCCAAGTCGACAGGGGTGTCGACTGGGCAGTCGATACCACCTGGGGTGTGTCGACTCCCCAGTCGACTTGGGGTGGTGGGAATTTTTCCCGCCTTCTTTGATTGGCTGAATTTGAATTCTGAATTCAAATTTGAACTGTTTTTGAACCTGAAATTTTCTGAAAACTTTGACGGGCCATAACTTGGTCATACGGATTCCGATTTTCGAAAACTCGGACTCTATTTCGCGTATTTTTCCGAGACGAACGCAATGGCAGAGCCCGTTTCCCTTGATTCAGATTTTATCATTTAATTCTGCCTTGGTTTATGTTATAACATGTTATTTAAAAATACGGGTTGTTACAAAAAGCGTGGCAAATTCTGAAATTTCATACCTTGATTTGTTCAAAACTTTGGATCAAGATTTCTCCCTCTGTAGTTGATGGTTTTGCGAATGGTTTACGGCAAAACGACCGGCTACGAGAGATCTACAAGCTCCGAAAATAGGGTGATGGATGGTGGTACATGGAAGGTGCGGTTTGGGTGTAAAGGCCGCGGGTTTGCGGTGCTCGTTCTTCGCCTACGGTCGATGAAAATGGATGAAACTTATTGGAGATTAGAGAGAGTGAGAAGAGCATCAAAAAGTTGTACTACGGCATGATCTAATTCTTTGTGGATTGGGAGAATTTGAAGGATGAAATTTCGGCCATGATGGGTTCATTTCATGCAGCTGAACGTGTTTTAACGGGAGGAGAGAAAGAGGAGGCCGTACTTCTCTTATTTATATTATTATTTAATTAGGTTATTATCCAATAAAGGTCCGTTTACCCACTTACTCCGTTTTCAGCCCAACGACTGTGTTTCCTAGCTAATAACCCCTATTCCGAATCCATCTAACTATGTCCCGCAGGCCCAAAAGGTCATCTCAGCCTCCGTTTTTCAGATTTAAAATTATTCTTTTATTTTAATATTCTGGCGTATTCAAAAATCCACCGGAGCTACATATGGACTCCGAAAAATCCAAAAAATATTTTTTTGGCTATGTTTTGACGATACGAATCCAACAAAATTATTTTTGTCGAATTCTGAGACTGTTTGAAAAATGGTCATTTTTAAGTCGTTCAATTTTTGACTATATTTGACGAAACACAGTTTCTACTGCCACGCTCACAAATTAATTCAAAAAATTATGAAAAATTAAACTTAACAATATTTTGACATTCTAGATCCAACAAAAGTGGTTTCGTCGAAAACGGAGGTCGTTTGCAAAATGTCTATTTTCAAGGCTATATATTTAATATTAAAAATACATTTTTAAACAAATACTTATGAAACTCGAAATATATAAGTGTTTACTGTTTTTCAATGCAGAAACGTCATTCTGGACTCAATGGAAGTGGTTTCGAATCCAAATTCTTTCGTATGTGAAAAGTAGCATTTTGTGCCTTTATATATTTCATAGCGACCTTCCTAAATTTTAAACTGGGCATAACTTTTGATTCCCGCTATGAAATTTCGATTTTTCGGATTCGTTAGAAAGATATTTTTAAATAGATTCTAATATTTTTGGTTTCACTAAAATCCGTTAAATTTTGCATCCTGTACGGTCAGTCAAAGTTCAAGTTTGACTTTTCAAACTACAGCGCTATTTCTAACTCCTTTTATAATTAAAATTAAATTATTCATTCTAACTTCAATTCTTAATCATTATTATTTTAAATAAATCATTTTAAATATCAAAAACTCATTAAAATAACTAAATTTAAAATTTTAAATTGGCCCCAAAATTCAGGGTTGTTACATGTGGTCCAAATTCAACTTAATCCCAATTCATATTTTTATGCATATCTTCAAATTTGTCATTAACTATACCAATTTACATAATAGTTAGTCAAATTCCATATTAAACAAATTATCCATTTATAGCCAAATTCACCAATTCCAAACATGCCAATTTCCAATATCCAATTATACCCAATTTCATATAATCAATATTTTCCCAATATATATATATATATATATCCCAACATTCCCATGTTCGTACGTATAATCTAAATCACCCTATAGGCTTATTTTCCAAGTCACAAATAAATTTCACCAACCCAAGATATCCAGTTATATGTTGTTAATATTAAATTATACCAATACCATATCCAATGACAATTATGTCCCACTTACATAAATTCAACCTTATAGATTATATTCCTTGACCGCATAAAATAGATTATGCCCAATATATGCAATAACAATTGTTATGCCACAAACCCCAAAATTACAGATTATATTCCAATATCCCCATATTCCAATCGTGCGTATTGTATAATAAGATTTCATCTAGGTTCGAGATAACCTAGATCTAAAAATAAAAAGGGGAAAGGATAAAAAGGAGAGAACTCAAACGTAGGCATAAATAAAATAACAGATCTTATTAAATTAACATCATATTCATTATGGGGAATGGTAAACTATAGAAGCAACATTATACAACAAATATAGTTCAAATACACTCACTTTGATTGGATTAGAGAAATAAGCGATTTGTTGTTGATGTAGAACGCTGATTTAATCTTCTTACTTAATTATTGGTGAAGAGCTTGAATTGTTGATGAAGAACTTTGCCACTTGATTTGATTAAACTCCAAAGTTGATGAAGAACTTGCAATTTAGTTTAGAGTTTTGAGGTGGCGACCATATTTGGTTGAAGTTTGAAAGCATGGAGGCGTCAGAAGGAATTGTTTATGAATTAGGTTCGGTCTAGGCATTATTTTATAGGTGTAGAGAGCGTTTTAGGGCCCTAGGATTGACCTAGAAGCAATTTGGTCCGTACAGCACGTCAAACCACGTCACAGGAACAAAAACTGCCCAGATCTGTGGTAGGTCAACCCCCAGGTCGACCTTCTAGGGGGGAGGTCGACCCTCTGGTTGACCTGACCCCCAGGTCGACCCCCAGGTCGACCTGCCCTATTCTGGGCGGGAAATTTCCCACCCAGCTGCCTGGGTCGAATTTCGAACTGTTTTGAATCTTCCGAAGGCCATAACTCTTTCATACGGAGTCCGATTTTCGAAAACTTGTACTCTATTTCATGTAGAAATTCCGAGACGAACGCAATGGTGATGTCCATTTTACTTAGTTCCTGATATTTAAATTAAGTATCCTTATTTTATTATCTTCTCCGTTACGGACACTGCCATTGAATTAATCTTTCCTTCTCTTTCATGTTAAGTAATTTTCATTATACATCACAATTATTAACTTATCTATGCATATATATAAAATTTTAATTATATTAAAAATGCGGGGTGTTACAGTTGCCCCCGAGTCCAAGTGATGCACGAGCTGCTTCGGTGGCTTCATCTCCAGTGCGTTGTACATTGCTCGGTCTTCCATCCATCCGAACGAAGAATCCGTCAATCATCTCCTGTTTCTTTTCCATCAAGGCTCTCAATTCAGCGAGAACGCCATCCATTTCTTCTTGAGTCAAGTATGCTGATGGGTTTTCATGAGAGGATTCCTCGTTTCTACTGCCTTCAGCATCAACATCCTCAGCATAAGAGGAAGTTCCAGTTTTCTTCCTTTTGATTGCCATTGATCCAATAGCCAAGTAATCCAAGCTAGAAGTTGAGGTTGTCGTGTGCCCCTTCCTGGCGCGCCAAAATATTAGACCAAAAATTGGCACTAACACCCAAATGCAGATCATAGAATGCAGAAAATGATAAATAAAAGGAGACACACGAAGTTTTTATATTGGTTAGGCTATAGATGTAGCCTACGCCCAATTTATAATCTTGTTGTCATACTGACAGATTACAAGAATCAGTTACATGTAGACACACAATCCGTGTGTTAGTTGAGATTACAAGAAGAGAATTTATGTGTAGGAAGGTGCAAAATCCTTGCACTTCAGTAATGGTGAAAGCCACGAAGAAGAATAGCCAAAAGTCCCTTCAGTCTGCCATATTGTGGTGTATTTATAGATGTAGGAGAGCTTCTGGGAGGACGGGTTTGTGATGAGGCACGTGGCACTCGATCCAGGAAAGTAGGAACAGAAATAGCCTTTAGAATGGGTCAAGATCTACGCGTGTATCAAGAGGTCCAGGGGTCGGTTCATGGTCATGTGTTCGGGTCATGATGTGGTCTTCACGAGCCAAGGTCTGGTCACGAGCTTAGTGTCCACAGTCGAGTCGTGGTCTTAGGGTCGTGATGGTCAAGGTGCACCATGAGCTGGTTCGTGAGGTAATGGTCTACGAGCCATGGATGGGGGGGCGAGCGAAGACTAGGGTGAACCAAGGTAGGTCCCATGAGCCGAGAGTACATCACGATCTGAGGAGGGTGCTCGAGCCATATTCTATGCTATTGATGTTTCGTCGCATCATTCAAGTGATTATCTGCTGATGCCAGATTACACCCTTTTACGAAAACGGGTGTAACTTCCAAACCATAAGTCCGATTGAGCCAAACAAAAGCTTTACCTGAAGACTCCAGAGGGCTACGAGAGTTACAGAGCAAAGCTCCGTAAATGCTGTTTTTGGGCCCAAAAGAGGTCGCCTGATAGTGTTTTGGGCCCTTTTACGTTGATGATGTGATTTCGACCAAATCGCTCTATGTCTTCTGACGTTGTTTCCACCGCTTGAGCGTGTTATCACTCAGGAATTTCATGTGTGACAGCTTTTGACCAAAAAGTGTGTCAATAGTATGCGAATTCTATTTTTAACATAACAAATAAAAATTATATTTGTTTACAAATTCTATATCAATATGAGAAGTTAAAATGATATTATTATTTGTTTAAAAATTTCAACAATTCCATTATATTCAATTAAATCAAACAGATCACACCAAACAGCATCCACCAATTCAAATCAAATCGCATACAACAACAAATTGGATTTAACAGTGTATATGTGAGAATTTCTAAACACGATAATGATTAATTAATTTTAATTATTTAAAAAGAAATCTCACATTTAGGCTAAAAATAATATTTTTAGCGAACACATATTTGTGATGATTAAACATAGATAAAAATCATGGCAGTTTATATAAAATAAATAACTGTACAAGAGAATTTAGTGAGAGAGTTCTCACCTTGATTGGTTCAGAAATCGATAAAATGATTATTTTTAATAAAATCAAATATATGTCTAATTTTATCAAATATCATATGGCCTCTGTTTCAGTTCTGGTCTGCTCCATTTGTAGAGTTCACTTTCACGATTCCAATGCAACGAAAATCGTTCAGTTTAGTTTCTGTATGAACAAGTTATGCCATTTTATAGATTTGATTACATTAATTAAAATATTAATTAATAATTAGTTTTAATTAATCTACCCCTTAATCCCTTTCTTCATCTTCGTGTTTCTGTTTCAGGTTTCGAAAGAAAGAACCGAATTTCAACTTTTAAAGTCCAACGTCGCACCCTATATTGATGATCGGACCTCGATCAACCCTGACCACCGCGAAGCCGTGGCCACCTTTTCCAACCGCCGTGACTGGCGCCAAACTCAGTGGCCCCTCCTTGCCAGAAAATGAACAAAAGTGGTGCTCCTTCGGGCCTTGATTTCTTTTGATTCTTACTATGGAACTTCATCATCTCGGTATAGAATTGAGGAGCGTGAAATTCTCCACCTGTTTCTCTTTTAATTCATGAATTAATTTGCCACGATTTGAGAGATTTTAATGAGTGAAATTGGGAGCTTTTCGGCCACTGAGTTATGATATAGCGGCGGCTTGGAAATGAAATTAGGGTTTTTGGAATTTCTTATTGGTTGTTTGTATAGGTTTTAATATTATTTAATTTCTTTAATTTCATTTCCCCTAATGTGTCTCTTCACATATAGTAGGTTACAAAGGAATTAAGTTAGCTGAGTAGGCATAATGGGACCACACTTATTTTTCATTCAAATTCCACAAGTAAATAACAAAGAGAAAGAGAATAAAAGGAATAAAATGAATGTGGGATTTATTTTCTCTAATTGTTAAGTTGTACAACTTTTTATATTTCAAAACACATAATATTAAATATCATAATTTAAAGAACCTATTCAGTGGGCAGGAAAGAATAAATAGAAGAGAAATATATGTACATAAAGGTGATTTTTTTAAGAAAGAAAGAAAAAAAAATGTTGGAAAACAAAAGGGGGAAAGAAAAATAAGGGATGTGAGCATAAGGAATGAAAGCATGCAAAAGAGCCATGATGTGAAAAATAGAATAAAAGAAAGAAATTAATAGAATAAAGGATAATAAATTAATTGCACAAAGGAGAGAGATGAATGCATGGTTAATGAAAGAAAATAACTTGCATTAAACGTGAATGGACAAAGAAGTTATGCATAATTTATTTTTCTTTGAAAAGAATTAATTGTGAAAACTTTATTTTTAAATTGAGGAAAAATTGCAAGAGATAGAAGTGAAAGGGAAAGAAAAGGAGAAAAAGAAGGAAATGCAATGCAACATTTATGAAAGGATAAATAATAAAATGTGTCAACTTGGAAGGAGACAAATGGTGCAGTTGTTAAGGAAATAACAAATAGAGGAAGGCATTAAAAATAGATGCAACTGTTCACACTTCAAAATTAACTAATTAATGAAGGTTTGAACATGTAATCCATGTTTTGAATTCCTAAAAGTTACATTTTTAATTGACATGGGAAATATTTAAGAGGATAGCCAAAGATATGTATATATACGTATAAATAAAGATATATATATATATTTTGAAAATGATATATATATATACACATATATATTGTCAGAATTTATTTCATTTAGAACCTACACATTATTTTCAATCAATATTTCAATATAAATAAATTTTAATAAAGTTCCTAAGACATTTTTTCCTTGGCATGTAGTCAAAAGTTGTTGGAATTTAAGGATAACATCCTTGCTATTAACATCTACTTGAGGAAATATTTTAAAGTTGTTTTTTCCTCTTTGTATATTTAGAATGTGCATTAAACAAGTGCCTACATGAGTTATGTCAATCAACATTTAGATCTTAGGATTAAAGTTTTCCATCAATAAATGTAATCTTACAATCAACAAACTTAAATAATAAATTATAATATTAATTTAATCATTTAATCTTAAAATTAAATTCAGTCTTTCAAGAACAAATTAAATTAAACAAACTAGAAATTCAAGTATAAATCTCTACGTTCAAATCCTAATTCAAACTTACAATTTCAAATGGAATATCATAAACTGATTTACACAGTCAAATCGAAATTAACTATTTTGAGTATTCGTTCATGCAATTATTAATAAACAATTCAATTGTTATAAATCACCATTTATCTAATTACAAATTGTTTATTAGAAATAAATTTAAAATCATTCATAAATAATATCATAATTTAATTTAAAAACTTCTTTTTTTCTTTATTCAATAATTTATTTATTTATAAATTTAATATCTTAATCTAATAATGGAAAATTTAAATTCTTGTCCCATTTTCTAACAAAATTTTCCTCAAAATAAAATTTTAAATTGGTTCTGAAAATCCAAGTTGTTACAGTTGATAATGCTGACAACGATGCAGTTTTGCCACTAATTTTGAACCGAGAGGTCGGTGAATCCTCGAGGCCAGCTGTAACTCGAGAAGAACTGAATATGGTAGTAACTAGCTTGAATGAAAGAATGGATGCTACAACCAAGATGCTAATGGAGAAGCTTGATGCTTTGCTTAATGTTTAAGCCAATCCCCCACCTCTGAAGGTTGTAGCTCATGTTGACGAAAAAGAGGAGTCTTCTCCTCAGACCCTGGTCGTTCCCTCTTCGAAGTGGAAGACAAGGTGGAGGCCGACGTTGAGGACTCCAAGTTCAAAGCACACCAACATGTCGAGAAGCGTACAACTCAGAGTACCACTAGTCCCACCAAAGGGCCACCTCCCAAGGGAGGTCCAGGGCACAGGGACTTGAACCGTGATCATTTCGGTAGGAGGACTGGCGCCTGCTCTGTGGAACTAACTGGTGACGAGAAGTATATCTCGGACATAATCAGACGTATAATGAAAGAGAATATGGCTCGTGAAGATAATGAGAGGGAATGGGAGATTTCACCAAGCAAGAATCCGTTCACAGAAAGAATTCGTAAAGTGAAATTCCTAAGAAATTCACACCTCCGACGATAGCGGCCTATGGAGGGGCTGAAGATCCGAACATCTTCTTTTTCAAGTACAATCAACACATGAACGAAGCTTGGGCCATCAATGAGATAAAGTGCTTGTACTTCCCTATGTTCCTGGAAGGGGTAGCTTCATTATGGTTCACCTGACTACAGCCTAAGTGTGTGGATCAATTTGCTGATTTGGCGAAAAGGTTCCAAGAGCAGTTCTGACTACAAACTATCAAAGTAAGGGATGTGATATCACTTAGCGAAATGGTGCAGAATCCCGGAGTAACAGTCAAGGCTTTTCTTACAAGATTCCATGCTGCGGCAGCCGAGGTTATAGATCGAAAACCTTGGTATGTATTGGCAACGGTGAAGGGTGCTATTGATAAGAATTTAGAGTTTGGGAGGTGGCTCAAGATGAAGAAACCCAGAACTATGAAGAAATTCTATAAGAAAGCTGAGGAGTACATGAGCGCGGAGGACGATCCTCCTATTGTTCGAAATGTTGTGGAAAGTAGTGCTACTGGTGAAAGGAAAGGAAGTGAGATCCAAGCCGAGCCAAAGAAAAACTCTAGGCACAAAAGAGGGAATGAGAGAAAGGACAACAAATCTTATAAGAAGATGCAGTTCTTTAAACATTCAGAGTTGAACCCTCTAACTGAAACCCCAGAGAAGATTTACTTCACTACAATGGACTCAGGCATTTTTCCTGAATTAAAGCCACATAAAATTACAGAGCAGCAAGCTAATTCCGGTAAATTCTGCCGCTTTCACAATCAACCGGGGCACAATACCAGCGAATGCTGGCACTTGAAGAGCTTGATTGAGGAGCTCATAAGAAAAAACAAGCTTCAACATTATGTGAGGACTCCTCAAAATGCTCAAGCCACCCAAGGGAAGAGTCTACTAGCCAACCCGGATTTGGAGTGAAAGCTCGGACTCCTGTTGACTTAAGACTGGTATTCAACACGATTTCTAGAGGACCCCACCCAGCTGGAAAAAGCGGGGGGGGGGGGGGGGACATGGAGAAATACGCTAATGAGTTATAGAATGCCTCAAAGGAAGAGGGGTGCCTGATCTTAAGCAACACACTTCCAGTGAAGATGCCTAAAACTTCAGCTGAAGATGTGGTGTTCAAAGATAGAGATTCTGATGGGCTACTTACACCAAATGTTGATCCTATGGTGATCACAGTCGGCCTTGGCCCTGCAATTGTGAGAAGAGTCCTAGTTGATATGGGAGCGTCCATTAAGGTGCTTTTCATAAATACCTTTCAGAAAATGAAGCTCCCCATGATGGCTGTGTGGGCATGTCAGAATAAGATTCATGGATTCACTTGACAGCCTACACAGCCTATCGATGTAATTGACTTGCTTGTGGAGCTGGAAGATGGATAACGCAAAGTATCTATGATGTAAAACTTTGTCCCGGTGGACGAGCTCTCCACTTACAATACATTCCTTGGGAGGACAACTCTGACAGGCTTCAAAATTGCACTTGCCCCATGGTGCTTGACCATGAAGTATCCAACCGAGAATGGAGTTGATATAATTAAGGGTCATCAGGCCACCGCAAGGGATTTATACATGACATAGTTGCGTGAAGCTAGAAAGAAAGATATGGGAAAGAATGCGGAGGCTCCGCTCCGTATTCGCGACGTCCCGTTATAGCAATTAGAGCGGGGTCCCTATACTGGCGAACATAGCAGAGCGCAAAAAGAAATGGATCCTAGAAAAGCTAGTACAAGGGACAGAAGAGCGGCTCCAGCTGAGATCACAATTCCAATTGCTATAAATCCGAAAGATCCGAACCGTGTGTTGAACATAGGATCTCAGTTAAGCCTAGAGTTGAAAAGTTAGTCGATTATCTTTTTGAGAGCCAACTTGGATGTGTTCGCATGGAGCCATTCTGACATGTGTGGCATTTCCCCGGATATTGCAGTTCATAATATCAATATGATCCATGTGTTCCATTTGTCAAACAGAAAAGGGGAACCCAAGGGTTGGAATGATCAAGAGCTATAAAGGTAGAAGTCGGCAGATTGATGGAAAATGGCTTTATCAGAGAATCTACTTATCTGAACTGGGTCTCCAACTCCATGCTCGTAAAGAAAGCGAAAGGAAAATGGCAAGTTTGCATAGACTACTTGGATCTTAACAAAGCCTGTCCAAAGGATAGCTTCCCTCTACCCAGGATAGATCAGTTGGTGGATTCTACAGTTGGGAATGAGTTGCTGTCTTTTATGGATTCTTATTCATGCTACAATCAGATCATGATGTATGAACTAGACTAAGAAGATACAAGCTTTATCACTAATCATGGCCTGTACTGCTACATAGTGATGCCATTCGTCTTAAAGAATGTAGGGCCAACTTACCAGCGGCTTGTGAACTCAATGTTTAAAACACAAATCGACAGGACAATCGAGGTCTACGTCGATGGTATGCTAGTAAAGTAAAAAAGGGCTGCTGATCAAATGGAGAATTAAGCCTAGATGTTTGATATTATACGCCGATAGGGCATGAAGTTAAATCCTCTAAATGCTCTTTCGGAGTCACTTCAGAAAAATTTCTGGGGTTCTGGTCAATGCCATGGGTATAGAGGCCAACCCAGCTCAGATATCAGCATTGAGGGAAATGCGCGCTCAAAGGACCAAGAGGGAACTCCAATGCTTAAATGGGAAAATTGTAGCTTTGAATCGCTTCATATCAAGGGCAACAGACAGGTGCCTTCCTTTCTTCGATGCCTCAGGAAAGGGAAGAAAGATATCCAGTGGACTCTAGAATGCCAGAAAGCTTTTGAGGAGCTAATCCATCATATGGAGACATCTCAAATGCTTTCCAAGGCTAGTGATGGAGAAGACTTATTTTTATACTTGGTAGTGTCCGCTCATGCCCTCAGTGCAGCCTTGATGAAAGAGGATTCGAAAGTTCAGAGGCCTGTCTATTATATTAGTAACAGGTTTACTAGGGCAGAGCTGAATTACCCAAACCTGGAAAAGCTCGCCTATTGCCTGCTTATTGCCTTAAAGAAGCTCCGGCCATACTTTCAAGCTCATCTTGTCAAGGTCCTTACCAATCAGCCTTTGAAACAAGTCTTGTTCCATCCAGAAACTTTTGGGAGGTTGCTGAAATGGAATATTGAGCTCAGTCAATATGTTGTCACATACCATCCCCAAAGAGCAATCAATGGACATGCACTTGCCGATTTTATTGCGGAGTTCATGGATCGAGGAGAGAAATAGAGGAATCTGCTGTCAGAGCCAGCGTTCAATGGAAGTTATTTGTTGATGGAGCATCACACGACTATTGTTTAGGGGGAGGAGTGATCCTAGAAACTCCTTAAGGAAGATCTATCTGCTATGCGCTAAGACTAGAGTTTCTATCGACAAATAATGAAGCCGAATATGAAGCCCTCAATGTTGGAATAAGGCTGGCAAAGGAATTGCAGCTAAAAAACTTACAAATTTTTTGTGATTTTCAATTGGTGGTATGTCAAGTTCGGGAAGAGTTCCAGGCTAGAGTAGGCAACTTTCCAGATTATCTATCCATGGCTTGGGAACTGCTAGAGAGCTTTGAATATTACACCATATCTCACATTCCTAGAGAAGAGAACACTAAGGCAGATTCGCTAGCAAAATATGCGAGCACGGAAGATGCACAACTGATGGGATTAGTTCCAGTGGAAGTTTTCTCTAGTCCCAGCATAGAGTCGATTGGTATGGATTGGGTCATGGAAGTGAATGATGAGCCAGACTCATGGATGGAACCATTCAAACAATATCTCTTAACCGGCGCACTCCTGACAAAAGCTAAGAAGCGAAGGAAGGTTCTACGAAAGGCTCCTATGTATCCCATTCAGGATGGACGTCTCTGGAGGATTCTCTATGACTCTGTTTCGATATGTTACAAAGGAGGAATCAAAAGCAATCATGATGGAATTACATGAAGGTGAATGCAGAGGCCATACTGGTGGTCAGACATTGGCCAAGAAAATTATGCAATATGGCTACTTTGGCCATATGTAAATCGAGACTTCGCGGCATACACTAGGAAATGCGACAGATGTCAAAGATTTGCAAAGATTCTGATAGCGTCGTCTATTGAGATAACTCAAATGGTCAATCCAAGGCCATTTGCCGTCTGGGGCATCGATCTTATCGGAGCACTACCCACAGCAAAGTCCAGCTTTAAATATGCCATTATAGCCATCGATTACTTCACTAAATGGGCTGAAGCAGAACCTTTGGCAACTATAACCTCAGAGAAAGCTATCAACTTCGTCTTGAAAAACAGCATTTGCAGGTTTGGCGTGCCACAGAAGATAATCACAAACAGTGGAACCCAATTTGAAAGTGATGAATTCCAAATCTTTTGTGCCGAGTATAAAATTCAGAAAAGCTTTGCAGCAGTGGCCCATTCGCAGGCAAACGGGCAAGTAGAACCAGTGAACAAAATCATAAAATCAACCATCAAGAAGCGCTTAGAGAAATCCAAAGGTGGTTGGGTAGATGAGCTTCCTCTTGCACTATGGGCGTACCGCACAACTCATAAAACTGCAACTGGGAAAACTATCTTTTCTTTAGCTTTTGGGTCTGAGGCTATGATTATGTGGAGCTAGAAGTCCCCACTCACAGAAGGATCCACTTCAACCAAGAGGAAATCAATAAGCTATAGCTTGAGGCCCTCGATCTACACATCAAAGAAGGGTAGCCAGACATTTCAATTCTAGATTGAGACACAGGACTTTCAAAATTAGAGACCTTGTGTTGAAGAAAGTAACGACTGGAACTGGGGTTTTTGGGCCAAATTGGGAAGGACCTTATGTTGTGAGCCAGAAAATCAGAATCAGATTCCTGGAGCCTGGAATAACGAGCATCTCCGTCTCTATTTTCTATGATACATTGTTCAAATCTATTGTAAAAAGTTGTAAATATTTGCAAGAATTATATTTGAGCTATGTACATATGAAAAGTCATGAATGAGAAAGTCTATTTTCTTGCACGGATCATATCTAGAAACACAAAGGTTGCCAAATTTTTTTTTTGAATGTAGGCAATATAAGAGCAATAGCTCATACAATCCAAACAGATCTGGAAGCTCCCTAGGCATATCCCGATTGGGACAACTCAAGCGTTGAGTGCCAAAAGCATCACACAAAGTAAACGAGATGATGAGATGCACCACCTTGCAAATCAAAAGGGAATGAGCTACCAAGGGTCAAACAGTGAAAAGTGCAACAAATGGGCGTGAAGTCGGAAAGCCGCACCTTTCATCAAGATAAACACTTCCTAAAGGAAGATGTTAAAGACGCTAAATCCATAACTACGGTCGCCTATCAAGATAAGCATCCAACAGAAGGATTGGCATCAAACTCGAAAAACGATGCAAAGGTGGAAGCAACAAGCAGCCCAACCAAGCCAACAAATAAAAGGTTGCAAGTTCCACCATAGAGGCACCTTCTTAAATGTAAGGTTCAGGACTTTAGTTCTATAAATCGTGATAATTTTCGATAAAAGAACTGGTGTCTACCTCGTGGGACAATGCAACACCGAGCTAGAAGGACCAGCACCATGTCGGAAGGATCGACAAACCTAGCCTGGAAGTACCAGTCCTAGGTCGGAAGGACGGGCAACCCAAGCTGGAAGGACCAGCACCATGTTGGAAGAACTGACAAACCTCAGCTGGAAGTAACAGTCCTAGGTCGGAAGAACCGGCAACCCAATATGGAAGGACAAGCACCATGTCGGATGGATCGACAAACCTAGGCTGGAAGTACCAGTCCTAGGCCGAAAGGATCGGCAACAAGCTGGAAGGACCAGCATAAACAATAGAAATCTCAACTAAAAAGGGAATCCAATATAATATTTCTGATTCTAAGCTAATCAGGACGGATGAGACAGAAATTGGATTAAACTCAAACCCAAGACCTCTCCGGGGTCATGTATTCAACCAAATCTCCGAAGGACCTGGATTACCAGGTTAGTGAGTAAAATTGTCTAGTACATTTTAAAAAAAGAGGCCTCTCAAATAGGGACATCAAAGGTAAAAGATCTCTTTGAATAAAGACACAAATTTAGTCACGTAAACAAATTTCCACTGCTAATCGACAAACTGAGAAGTTCTAAATACGGTCGCAAAAGCAAAGACTTAACCGTTAAAACAGAAGCTTCCAGTAGTCAAGCTATTACCAAGGAAATTTAGTAGAGATGATCACGTGTGGCTTATGAGATTGAGACAACTTTTGGTATGTGGGCCTCATCATTGCATTAAGACAAATCAATAATGCACGTAAAACATACCAAAAGCTCGTCACAACTTCATATCAAATAAAATGACTTGTATGTAAATGTGAAAAGAGACGAGTGCAGAAACATGGAGAAGAGTACTATAAAGCTAAAGTAAAAAAGCTTAGGTATAACAAGAAGAGCATGGTTTCATCACAACAAAAACACAAGTCAACAAGTCAATCACAAGTCAAGTATAAAAGTATTAGACACAAAGTAGCATAAAATGATAAGCGAGGACCAGCGCTCGCATATACAATCGGTCTAAATGGAATGCATAAAAGGAGATAGTAGAAAGTAAAGCAAGCCAATTGTGAACACTACTTATTCTTATTAGCAGACCTCAAAGAAGGTTTAGAAGAGGAAGGAGAAGGAGTACTAGCTGGTTGTTTCCCATCCTTGACCACTGGACCATTGGGGCTTTCTTGGGATAACAAAGTTATAATTCCTTTCTTTCTAGCAGCGCATTTTCTTCTTTTGCGTCTAGAAGTTGATGAGGACTTGGCTTTCTGCTTTTTCGAGTCCTCGGTCTCCTTATCTTGGGTCTCATAAGTATGGTTGGAGTCCTCGTCACTTGGGATATAGTCAACATCATCACTTAAGTTGGAGATTGCGGTAATCTGAGTATCTTGAGATCCTGGGGTTATAAAAGCAAGTAGAGATGGATCACCTGGAGGAGAAGTGAGTACTAGAATTAAAGGAGTCGACACTAAAATTGAGTCGGTAACAATGGCCCCGGTTGTAGTTGTCTTGCCTATAGCAGGGGAAGATTATGGTGAGATTAAACCTAAAACAGACGAACAAAAAGCGTAGAATGTAGTCATCCCAGGTGAAGGGCATAGGGAGTCTAAATACAACATAGCTTGGACAATTTCAGTTTTACCTACGGCTTCAAGATTTGCTTGAATGTTTCTTTGCTCCTCAACCTCAAATCTGTCTGCATCATTGTCATCTTACTCGTCATCTCTGTCATGCTCCTCGGTAATTGTTTCCTTTTCTTTGAGAGCAGCTGGAGGATTAATCGGAGTTTGTGAGCCAGAAACTTTGATGTTAGCAGGATCAATAGGTGCATTAATGTTGGTTGTATCCTGAGTTTGCTCCCCAGAAGGCCCAGCCTTGTCACTTAGCAATCCCCGCTTTTTCTTCAGAAAATTCTTCGCTTCAGCTAAGGCCTCGCGGATTCTTCATCTAAGAGATCCTCAATAAGATCATCCTCGCTGTGATTGCCTCCATCAATCTTAAGTACCTCTTCCCAAGTAAGGGCTAAATTTTCAGTGAAATCCTTTCCCAAATAGTGCAAACTACCATGGCTCATAATGTTATAGACATAGAATTTTAATAAGGTAGTGTCAATCTTTGCCTTAACTTTCTTGTAAGAGGCCACAACTTTGGCTTTATCCTCTCCAAGGGATTTAACATTGCTAGTAAGCGCTTCAAGATCCAGACTTTGAGAAGAAATCTTGTGCTGGAGAGTTAATTCTCTTGCTGATAAGTAGCGGAAGTACTCCTTTCTATAGCCAGTTGAGATTCAGTAAGTTGTTTAGCAGATTGGGCCTCTTGAACCTATGTTACTAGTGTGCTTTCCTTTTGTTTCGCAATGGAAATCTCCTCTTTAAGCCTATTAACCTCTGCTTCTAAACCTGCTAGCTTCGTGTCTCTTTGAGCAGAAGATGCAATAGTTTTATCCTATGACTTAAGAACCCTGATTATCTCAGCTTTATCATTTTCTACTATGGCAATTCGATCTATGGTGACTCTGTTAACTATTTGGAGTTCGTGTGCAAAGGTATACCATTCGCCCAATTGCTTCTCAGCATGGCCTTTAATCTTATCTAACCTAACTTCGAGCTGACTCTTAGCCATGTAAAATTGTTTAAATATACAACCCTGTAAGGTATCAAATTCCTCAAGAATGTCCCGCTTGTCAGAACGGTATTTGTCTAAATTGAGATACCTCCTTTTTAGACACCAGTCTAGGAATCAATCAGCGAGGCTAAAGTTGGCCGGTCCAGGAATATAATGAGGCCTGTTTATAACTGTCTGAAGGTCAGCAGGGGTGGGAGTAACAGATGAGGAAGCCAAAGAAACTTGATCGCAAGTAGTTTGAATATCCAGCACTGGAAGGTCTAGCATTGAAAGATTGTCCAACTTCTTGTGACGCTTCAGAGAGTCATCCTTTCCTTTATCACCTCTGTTTCTCTTCTTTTTTGCTTTTCTTTTTTGCTTTTTTTTCCTTTTCCTCTTCTTCCCTCCTCTTGGCTTCCACCATATCAAAGTGGTCATGCCTCCACTGCCTTTGCTGATCAGTCTTAATAAGATCAGGAGTTTGTTGAGGCTGGTAGGCAGGTTGCAAACGTTGAGATTGCCTTGAGTATTGTGAAGACCGAGGTTTGAAAAGATTCTTAGGATTGTATTGCTTGGTGATTTGTTCAAAATTCTCCACGAATGAATGTCTCATTTTTGAACCTGGAGTAAAGATAGACCAAAATCTCAGTACTTAATTCATAATATTAAAGGGGCTTATGCAGAGTATTGGAAACTTATGGCATAAGTAGAAGAATCTGCCAATGTATATCTAATAACAAACCAATCTTAAGTGATAGTTCCAAGCCGATCCCTAGATCTGCGAGCAGTTTTGCTGGTCTGGAGAAGGGAGCTCCGAGTGTACTAATTCCTATACTTGTGATCTGGGGTTTAAGTGTTTGAACAACAATATCACCATGAATGAGATCTTTAGCCGAACTAAGGTCACCAAGGTTCCTAAAAGTGTCTGAAATACCTTCTCCTTGACTATCTTGAATAACATGATTTTCATCACAATTATTGGTACTTAAATTGTCACTAGAAATTACTCCAGCCTCTCTAGGTTGTTCGGTCTCCTTCATCAAGTCTTAAATGGTTTTTGTCGCAGTTTCCCCCTCCTCGACCTGCTCGGTTTCTTTCATAAGGTCTGGGGCAGTGTTTCCTTTCTCAGTTTGGTCAGATGAGATCATAAAACTCTTACCCTCACATTGTTTGAATGCATCTTCCTCAATGGGGGTCAATTTATATTTTGGAGGTGTTTTACTGCTTCCCGTAGGGCCAGAGCACTTCTTTAGATTAGTTTTCTTAGCTGGAGATTTTTCTAGCAGTATCTTTCTTATCAGCTGAGTCTACTGCAAGAGAACACGAAGGGTGAAGAATATGACATCAGCAAAGTAATTCTTCTGTAATCAAGAATTTTCTACTCCATTCATCCTCACTAACAGGCCTTACAGAATCGAGAAGGACCTGATCGAGGGCAGTATCTTGATCAGAAGGAATTTCTGCACAATAAAGAAAGATGTGAGCATTGAAATTTAGAAGGAGAGAGAAATAAAAGGCTCTAAGTAAATATACTCACCTCCTTCCATCCATCGGCCGTAAAAGTTTTCGGGATGCCGGACGAAGAAATATTGGTGTGGAAATCCTCAAACACTTTCTATCAGGTCAGTAATAATTTTGGATCCCCGTCTCTCGACAAAAAAATTATGGGATTATCCTTCTTCGTCCTTTTAAAGGAATACAGAGAACATATTTCTTTAAAGATTGGCGCATGCCGTTTGACCCTCATTAAAAGTACATAAATCCCCATCAAAATAAAATAACCATTCGGGTGCAACTGATATGTGGCAATGACTAAGCGTTGAAGGATTAATTCCAAGTAAGGATTGAAAGGAGGAATCGCCCCGCTCAACAGCATGTAACGATTGACGGAGACATACCCAGCTGGCGGAAGGTTAGCAAAGTCCTCCTTCCTCGGGAACTTGGCCTCATCCTTCTATAAGATTCTAAATTGTTTACATAATTGCTGATACGAGCTAAAATAGAGAGTTGTTCCATGTCTTTCAAGAGGTACATCGACAAGAGGCCTGGGATGAGGAAAATTCTGACCAATATTCACCCCGAAAACAATAGCTGATGTAGTTTCTGTAACTTAGGCAAAACTCCCAGCTTCATTGGACATAGTTCCTTATGATTCTGACGTAACTGTTGTTGAGTTAACATTTATACACAAACGGTTATGCATTAAAATGAATCACAGGTACGCATTTCCTTGCTTATAGGGAGTATTATGCATAACCGCAAATAAGGATTGAAATTTACAACCAGCATGTATCGGTTAATCAATTCTAAGCATCGTTAGAAGTCGATTCTAGAATGACTATATTCACGTAGTGAATGTTTCGTCTAATCATAAGCAATCAAATGAAAACAATTCTGCGCAAGTATATCTTTCAATCCAAGCTATACTGCATTCCTAACTTTTTACACTAACATGTTGATGGTGTGATCATCCGATAGCAAAACAATAGCTCAAAAACATACGAGTGTTTTAGTTGTCATAGGTATAGCAATAGGAAATCTTGGAAATCTTGGAAATCAACAAAAGACCTTATCCAGATCTCTAAATAGTAAAGTCATCGTACATGCTCGAGCCCAAACTAGGTAAAGCTCGACTAACCCCTATGAGAGTCGAGCATGATCGAACCCATGAGGGTCAAGCCTGCTTGAACCCACGGGGTCGAGCATGACCGACCCCATGAAGGTCGAGCCTGCTTGAACCCATAGGGGCGAGCATTACCGACCCCATGAGGGTCGAGCCTGCTTGAACCCACAGGGTCGAGCATGACCGACCCCATGATGATCGGGCCTGATTGAACCCATGGGGTCAAGCATGAACGACTCCCTGAGGATTGAGCCTACTTGAGCCCACAAGATCAAGCATGACCAACCCTATGAGGGTCGAGCATGCTTGAGCCCAACTGGGTCGAGCATAGCCGACCAGCTCAGGTCGAGCAAATCTGTTGAACTATATTATGGCGCAAAGGCATTCAAGTGATCAAACCTATTCAGCTGTGTTCAAATTGAAGTTCATACACAACAAAAGGGGAATCAAAAGCTATTATGACAATGATTAACGCAACAAAAATAAGCTCAAGAGTAGGCCAAAGTGCAGCTCAATTCCTACGTGATACTGGAGTCAAAACATGGTTTCATCTCGGCATTCAAAGACTAAATTCAAGTTCAAACACAGACTACAAGACAGTCGAATCCAAATATAAAAGAAAATCAATGAAGTAGATAAAATTTCTTGTCACAAGCATTTAGTCAAACACTTTGAGTGCATCAAACTCAAATCAGAAATTCAAGGGGCCTTGTGTAGTTCGAATTCCTCAAACACTTACATACACAACCCTAGACCAATCAAATTCAGTCCATCACAATTCCCAATCATTACAGTCTCAGAATTTAGCAAAAATTTGGTACGAATTCAAACCGTACCCCCAAGATATTTCAGTTCAAAGCCCTAACCAATTCCCAAAAGAAATCAATGAAACTGGTGTAAAATTAAAGAGAGAACCATCTAAGGTAAGTATGATACTTCAGATCCAGGGAAATTGCTCTGATTCGATTTGAGTTTGATTGAGGTCGAGCGCGGATATCAAATTAAGTGTTTGTGATGATCAAGAAGTGAATTTGATTTGAATTTGTGAGGAGTTAATTGCAGAAGTTATGAAGTTTTTCAGAATAGCATAGCCGCCATTAAAATGACTTCTTTCAGCAAGAAAAATGAAGTGCGGAAATGAGGATAAGAGGATGATATAAAGAGAAGAATACGAGCGGGCTCGTTCGACCCCTGTTGACGTGTCAAAGCCCGATCCAGTCACTTTCATGCACGACCGACCCATAAAGAAATAAAAAGGCAAAGCTCATATATATGGAATATGTATGCATGATAAATGGAAAAGCATTCTAGCCTAGGTAATAGCAGGATCAATTGGTCCATTAAACACAGAATTCAATCTATCAAAATTGTCATATTTATTCATCCATTTTAGAGCATGTGATTTTTTACAAATCAAGAATTACAAACTCCGAGGGGCAAATATTTATTCCTTAAAAGGTCATACATATATTGATAGATTTAATGCAAGAGGGAAATAACATGTATGTTGATCAGTTACCAACAAATTCCTTGGGGTCATGCACGCCAAAGGTCGAACACAAGCCTGGTCAAACACCAAAATAGCCCATTCTCTTGCAGGGTTAAGCACTGCAGAACTCGTTCACCATCTCAGGTCGATTGTGCATTCAAACATAACTTGGATCGCACATCATCCAGGGTCACGCAACATCTTGGTCGTGCACTGGCACGGGTCGCACATCATTTGGATCAAGCATCATCAGGAGGTGATTAATTCAGGGGTCGTGCAATATAGAGATACACAGGGTCGAGCATCCTTACAGTCGAGCAGCTTACTTGTCGCGCATCTCCTGGGTCGGTCGAGCAGACAGCTGGCAACTGCTGGGTACAGTTGAAAACAGCTGGCGGTGTCATTTTCGTAATTACCTTGTAAACGACCCTTAGCCTGCACATACAAGTTTCATCTCACCACTTCATTTGGGAACTCCTCCTATAAATACCCCATAACCTTCATTTTAATGGGATCGATTCCTAAGACCCCGAAGGGCTATCCAACTATTTTCTCCACCATTCTAAGTGAATCTACCTTGGGTAATCAACTCCAAACAAAGATCTAACTCCAAATCTACCACGAAATTGTCCAATATCATCCAAGTGTCCGAGAAATTATAGATCTCCTTCGATTCTCGCCATACTTGAAGAAGTTTAGCGAGATCCTTGTTAAATTCAAATAGATCTAAGGGAGATACTTGTGAGAAAGAGAGAACAACTGTAAAGAGAGAGAATTCATGTCTTGTAAACCTTAAAGCGATAATGAAAGCTATCTTCATAGTGGACGTAGGCCAAGCTTGGAGCGAACCACTCTAAATTCGTCTTCACTTTGCTTTCTCGCGCTATTTTTACTTTTAACTTGTGTTGATCATATCTGTGAAGTGCTAGATATCCCCTTGGGGTGTGTATTTTTTAGCGCTAACACTCGGTATTGGCAAAGTGACTTACTTTAAAAAGGTACTTACTTGGTTAGTACTACTTTATCCTATTTTGTTTCTGCTTTGAGTTATCTTATCGTACTCTGATTATGCTCATGCTGATTTATTGCAGGTGCAAGATTTACACGCTCCATGCTTGGACGTGTTTGATTTTCGATTTTTTTCAAAATTTGGGTGTAGAAAAGTATGGGGTGTTACATTTGGTATCAGACTTAGGTTAAACGATCAGAGGAATTAGTTAAATTAGGACTCGTGAGAGAACGTACTTCGATTTACTTTTATGTTTTTCTGTCTTTCTTACTAGACATTAATTTACATCGACGATAAAATTAGTCGTGGGCCTAATTATATAAATGGGCTTTGAGCGATGAAGAGTTGAAGTATGTTGAGTTCGGGTTTCTAGCCAATTCCTCTTAACCCATGGTACATTGGCGGCCTCGTCTTGAAGAGCATGAGGACAACATATGGTGAATCCCGTTGATTCAAGCTTGGAGACTGGAATAGTATTATATAAAATCTAGTTGCAACCGAGATAGTCACGATTTCTGGTTTTTGTTTTCGTTAGCAGTTCCGGTTAAAGACCATTATTCAATTAAAAATAGGAAAAGCCCATGTTAATATGTCATATCCATTTCGGAAATATAATTACGAGGTATATACATTTATTACTTTGTTGAATTTTCGAATCTACCTTGTTGAAACATTCAATTGAGTTCTTGGCCTTGTATTCGGGGATATTTTATTTTTAAAATAACTTGAAAAATATATGTATAAAAATGAGTTTTGAAATACGGTTTCAGAAAATGGTTTTATAAAGGCCTAATTTTATAAAGATATGGGTTTTAAGTTTTTTAATCTATTCGTGTTTCAAAAATTTTGGGCTTTTGTGTAATTTTAATAAATATATAATCCGATTGGAAGGAAAGATGGAGTTAGGAATAACAAGGAATATACCACTAAACTTGAAAATAATAAATATTTGTTCCTTTTGAATTTTAGTATCCCTCTTCTTATATATACTGGATAATTTATTGAAATTATCATAACTAATCATTAAGATTTCAAAGCTCCAACATTTTTGAACATGAAAAGGTTTTCCAGTTTGAAATATAAACTAGAATATAAATAATAGTAATATTATAATGGATTTATAAATATGAAACGGTTAGACTTTAATAAATTCCATGTTTGGAAAAGTTTTAAATTTTTCTACGAAACGGCTAAGGAAAAATCCTTCATCTTGGTTTTTGGGGTATTTTATTTTGAATCGCCTGTTTTTTGTCGGGAAGTGAGGAGGAAAATCCATTTTAAATTTTATTTTGGATTTCTAGCTGATTTCCTGTTTTAAGTTCGTTTGATTCGGCGGTCACAAGTCTTATGGAGGCAGGGAAAAGGTGTTGGAAAATTAAATTTCTTGACTCGACGAGTGGTGGAAGTCGATGCGAGAATTCGGTTGGGAGTAAAAGTTGTTTCGACATAATAGAAATTTTGATTTAATTTAAATATATAATTTATATGGGTCATTGGGCTGAGGTTCAAATCGCGCCCACTATGGGGCAAGCGGTCAACCATTCCCCCCATGGTGAGCGCAGTCTGACCCGAATCGGCTGAACGATACATATATATCGTTCAACCAACTCTTTCTCCTCCAACCCCAATTTTCACCGTACCCAAACCCTCCTCCTTCCCAAGCTCCAATCTATGCAACCCATTTTCGTTTCATCCCTAATTACCACCAAAATCCTTCTCATGCAGGTCTCTACCCAATTATACTCCAAATTTGCAATTTCTCTTACCCAATTTGCTGATTCCTCCATGGCAGCTCACAACCAACACCCCAGTCTCATGCCTCAGGAAGCCACTTGGTTATATCGCGATGAGGCGAAGAATTGGCAGTACTTAGCCACGACCAGTTATGGGTTCCATATTTTTCAACCAGTGAAGTTCGTCAACTTCGCCGCATTTGGTTTGGAGAAGCTTTTTTTCGCCGAAGGCCTAGTACTGATTCTGCGCTTCGACACTTTTGAGTGCGACCTGTATCCGCGCGCTTCTTTTTGTTCGATGCTCAGATGGATGCTGACAACGATGACGAGTCTTGCATCATCAGATCTAAGGTCATGGGCACCCACATCTAGTTCATTGACGCCAACTTAGCACAGAGTGTATCTCGGCAGTCGGAGCCGACCTTAATTCTACTAAGACGGAGGACCCTCTGATCCTTCAGCATATCTTCCTTGGTGAGACCGGAGCTTGGACCACTGCCAATCTGCGACCCATAGCCCGTGTAGTTATGCGCATACTGCAGCACAACATCATCCCAAAGATGGGATGCTTGGAGCAGATATATCCTTATGTTCGTCGCGCCACCTATGCTATCCTTGGCGGCATAGCTGTCAATTGGGCGTGCGTGCTCATGATCCATCTTTTTGAGCCCTTCTTCAGCACCACATGGAGCCATTTTCCCTATAGTCATCTTCTCATCCGCGTCTTCCGACACTTCCAGGTGAGACTTTTCGGGGAGACAGTGGTGAGGAAGGTGTTGACCACCATTAGCCATAACAGTCTCCGAAAGATGGGCATTCAACTACCCGATGTTACTGTCCCCACACCACCCGCTCCATCTCAACAGCACCAGGAGCCTGGTCATGAGATCCCAGAGCTCACTACCTTCCTTGCTATGCAGGCCGAGCTCCGATAGGTTCGCGAAGAGCAACGCTGACAAGCGTGTGAGATCGGTTACATCTCCGCCATACTACGCTCTTGGCGCGGGCGTGGTAATGGATCAGGTTCCAACCTCGGAGGTAGACCAGCCTATAGTGGGTAGCCGTCATCATTTTTGTTAGTGCATTCCATGTGCATGTTGTATCTTGTATCATGTATTTCCCTTTCTGACATTTTCTTTATCTTTGTTGTAGTGCTGTGTTTGTAACTACAAGTATGAAAATTACACGATTTTGGTTATGAGATTTCTGTGTCTAAAAGTGTTTTGTCGCTTATGCATACTTATTTGAATGAAATCTTGTTTATAAACTAGCATTTTTCCTAAAGTTAGAAAGAATAGAATTCTGTGTTGGATAAATTTTAGTAAAGCACTAGTTCCACGTCACGGGTATGTATAAATAAATAAATAACCGCTCTTTGTTGAAACTAAAATTTATTTTGGGTCTTTTGTGTTATTTTAGTTATCACATTTTTGCGCAACTGACTTTCTTCTTTGCTAGCATGTGACCTGAATTGTTTAAATTTCCGCAAAATACATTTTTGAAATTTTTGAGAAATGTTGTCTGAAAAAAAAACTTTTTATTATTTTCTTATTTTATAGGAAAGTGAAACAGTTTTGAAAAGAAATTTTCAAAATATACATAAGAAGTTTCAAGCGAGAATTTATTTTTATGAATTTTTTTAATTTTTTGTCACATGAACGGTGTAAGGAATATTTTTGGATGCTTTATGTGCACGTTTTAGCAGTGCAATAGCACCAACGACTCGACAAAAATGTTAACGATAACAAGGAAAAATGTTTTTTAGCCTTGGGAACGCTTCCATACCTTGACAACAATGCACGCAAGCTATTAATTAACTCATTTTACATTTAGAGCCTGTTTTCAACCTCCTTTACAGTCAACAGTTGGAAATTTTCGGAGTATTTTGGATAGCTAGGGTGAAAATTCCACTATGGGACAGGAAATGGAAAAGTTGTAAATGGGTAAAATGTTAAAATACTTCGCTTCAATTTCCTTTTTCCGATTTAGGAGAAATTAAATAGGAAACGATTAGATTTCATGACATTTTGGATGGTAGGGTTTGGATGCAAAAATTGGTTACTTCACGCTTTTGTTCGTAATTGTGTAAGGGTAATGGATGAAAAAGAGTTATCAAAATTTGCATTCATATAGAACTGCCAGTATATTTAGGATGTTTGCATCATGTTTTTAAAAGTATGTCAAAAATTTAATGCAAACAAATAGGAGGATCCGATTAGAATCATCTTGCATGCATATTTTATGGTTGAATTGCATTATGTACACCATGCACATAGACACATGGTTACAAAGTGGATGTACACAAATTGGTCGTGTAGAATAGGACTATAAGTGTCATAATTTTAGGACGAAATTCCTTTCAAGGAGGGAAGAATGTAACAATCCAGAATTTTGGCAATGTAAATTAATTATCAGAAATTCAAAAATAGAACTTCTTCAAATATTGGAATTTGACCATGAACTTTAACTGATGCGTTCGTCTTGGAATTATGGTCAATTTCATGTTTAGAGTTTCGCGAACGGAGTCCCTACGAAAAAGTTACGGACGAAATATGAAAATGGATGGAAAATAAGTAAATCAAAATTTAAATATATATTATACCTTATATACCTAGCCGACCTGGGCATCTGATGGCCTAGGCGGTCGACTATAGCAGTCGACCTATTGGCGTCAGTTTGCCTATTGACGATTAGGTTATATAGGTTTAGTTCATAATATATATGAAATGGATGGACAAATATAAATTAAAAAAAATCCAACGGTTTAAGGCCAATTCTACCCTTATAAATAAAAGGATAAGGCCTCATTCTTTTCCACATAAATCTATAGCGGCAGCGGAGCTCTGCCATTTTCCTCCTTCTCCAAACCTAATTTCTTAATTTAAAATATATTCTTATACAAACAAATCAAAACCAATTCATATGAAATTGAGAGGATTAGTAGATGTAATGGAAAAGAATGCAAATTGACGCTCTAAATCAGATTCTCCCCTGTCTTCATATTTTCTTATATCTCTACAAATCCGGAATTTTTTTCCCTTTCCAGATAAATTGTTAATTATAAGAATTTAGGAATTGTTGGCCTAAAAGGGTTCAAACTTCGTATTTGGATGTTATAAGTTGAGTGGTAAATTTACGAATACAGTCATAATGACTTATCTATTTTTTTTGAATTAGATCTAAATTTTTATGCATATTTCCTATTAGATACGTTTGTTTACTTATTGTAATTGGGTTTACACCCATTAGATATGATTGTAAACATTGTTAAAACTTGAATATTATGAAATATGGTTGAGCATAAGTACTAATTATAGGATTCTTAAACTTGTTTACACATGTTCCTACAGTTATGTTGTCAAATATGTTGCAATTGTACTAAAGCACTGTAGACCTGGAAATCAGTCCTATTAAATACTAATTAGATGTGGTTACATTCCAGATCTCTAGTTCAGTGTTTATTAATAAAGTATGTGAATTTAGATAAAAGACATGATTGTTAAATTATGAGATTATAATATTATAAGAAATATGTCTGTTTGTATTCAATATTGTTGGGTTTTGGCTTAATCATGGTAAATATGCCGTTATCTTCTTTTTGAATGAAAAGGCATTATTTTGAAATCACAAGAGATATGATAAAAGAAATAAAAAGGGGAAAGTGGTGAAAATGTACGTATAAATATAAAAATATATATTTGTGCGCAATTTGCATCAATTATTCCAAATTATATATCTACATATATTTCTTATGATTTGGAAATATGTCAATTCCACTAATTAGGCATTATTTACAATGACTACGGCTAACGGTCTTTTGTGATATTTGAAACATTTTGCCAAGATTGAATGCAAAAAGGAATGTTTAGTTTTGATTAAACCAAATCATTTAATTTAAAAATAAAAATAATAAATATAATGAAAATAATAATAACTACGTTGACCGCACGAAAACATAAAATATAAATATATACATATTATTCAACCAAATCTGCGTAAAACGGTAAAATATACATTATATTGAATGTTTCAATGTTTGGACAAGGTTCAATTATGGAATTATATGTAAATGTAATCCATATTGAATTAATATATTTGTGGTGACCATTTGTAGCAATCAATATAATTAATTGCTATAAATAGGACCGCAAATCAATAAATAACAATTGTAACCAATGTTGATTTAGGGAAAATAAATATAATTGGATAATGGTTACAATTCCTAATTTAATTAGGATAAATGTTGTGCCCCCCAATTAGGATATTTGAATTATAACCACATTTAGACACGTGGTTAAGCTTAACTTGTGGAAAAAGTCTGCTCGAAACTGACCGGCAAATTCAGCATCCACAGATGGTCAACTTAATGTGAGGGGTCTAATGCTTAATGTAAATGTACTAAGGTACGAGATTAAGTTCGACTTCTAGTAGAAGCCTGTCCGGAACTGACCGACAAATCCAACATCCATAGGTGATCAGCTTTATGTGAGGGGTCTAATGCATAATATAAATGTACTAAGGCACGAGGTTAAGTTCAACTTGTTGTATAAGCCTGCCTAGAGCCGACCGACAAATCCAGCATCCACAAGTAGTCAACATAATGTGAGAGGCCTGGTGCGTGTGTGTGTATATATATATATAAATAATAGTCAACCAATAAAAAAAAAAAAATAAGAATAGTAGTTGTATCTTGGGGTAAAACAAATGGATATTTTGGGACTGATAAAATAGGGATATCCAGAGTTAAGTGTTGCCTTAGGAAAATATGACCGTTATGGTCATAAATGGAAATGAACTTATGGATAAGAAAAACGGGGTTAATGGATATTGATTGTTGTTTAACACTTAGTCTAACTAGGGAAGGTAATTAAATATATCTTAGGATAAGGAGACATAACTTTCCTATTATACTAGTTAACGTATAATTTATAGTTTAAATTATAGAGTTGGACTTAGTAGGTTAATAATGTAAAATATTATTAACCATATGAACCCGTGACGATAATGAATCATGTACGTATAACATTTCCGTATAGAGGGACTAAACGGGAATGACTTAATAACGTAGCCCACTTTATCCGAAATGGGGAAAAGTATTAAAGGCTAATGGGTCACAAACCAGTAACCTTCGCGTATAGTCCGCTTCTTGGGCCTTAAGAGGCTAGGGTTGAGGAGTCCACCTGGGAATAGGTCTTTCAGTTTTTGGGTCTTAAAAGGCAGGTGTGTGTGGGCTTACCCAAACCTGGAAACTAAAACGTCTGATATGGCTACCTATCCTACGAGAAGTAATAAGCGACTAAGGGGGTTATCTAATAAGGTCAGCTAGAAGGTATAATAAATGATAAAATACCATTTCTCACCTTATGCGGGGCAAGGGTATATGCGGGAACGACGGAAGCCTGAATTAGTAGGTCCCGTAGCTAGTGCCGTCTAGTTTATGTTAATGGTGAACAAATCTTCGAGGAACAGTAAGAGCAAATGAAAGTGTGTATATATATAGGACTAACCTCGATTAAATAACCAGCAATGCTCTGGTATAAAGGCTCACAATATATGTGTAAATTGTCCTATCTCGGTTTTATACTTCGGGAATACTACTTTGAGAAGTGTAGTACAAACGTGCGTAAACATTTACAAGGTTAGGCTAAAATCACTAACCTTGGTAGGCATACATCTTGGGCTGAACCAAACGGGATATATATGTGTATTATAATCTGTGTTGTATATTTCCTGTTCCCTAGAATCTTGTTGTTCTGACCCCCTCCTCATTACACCATCCAGGTTTTCTAGAGAAGTTCGGGTTCTCATGGGTGTTTAAGTTTGGCTTTCGGTTCTCGTTATCTCTCACGCTCGGTATTGGCAAAGTGACTTACTTTGAAAAAGGTAGTTATCTGAGTTAATACTACTTTATCCTATTGTGTTTCCATTGTGAGTTATCTTATCGTACTATGATTATGCTCATGCTCATTTATTGTACGTACCTGATTTACGCGCTCCATGTTTGGATGTGTTTAAGTTTCAATTTTTGTCAAAATTTGGGCGCAGAAAAGTGTGGGGTGTTATAGTAGGAGTGCAAGAATGAATATTGGTGGTGCAAGCACCACGACTGATGGAAACGTTTGACCCGAAGTTTTTTCTTTTCCCCTTTAACCATGACTGATGGAAGTGTTTGGGTCTATTCTTATATTCGTTCCTTTTAAATAACTTTTTTTGATCCTTTAATATGATTTTGGATTAAGAAAAATTTTCTAAATGATTTTGAATATAGTTATACTAATAATATAAGTTATGAATTTATTTTCTAAGTATTGAAATATAATGTTTTGGAAATAAACTTAGGTAAAGGAGAGAAGAATAAAGATACTTTTGATAAATATTCTAAAAATGAGATTTATAAATGAAAGATTCTTGTTAGTGAGGCTTAATAACTACAATGGGTAAGCAAATCTTTTTATTGATTTATTGTTTTTTATAGATAAATAACCGACTATCAAATCTGACCATTAAAACTTTGGAAATTTATACGATAAAAAATAAGGGAACTCGTTCTCGTAAATGGTTAGGAGGTGAACTCCACACTTATATGTTATCAGTTTATTCCTAAAATATGGAGTTGAGTTTCCTAGAAACTATCGATTTTCATCTCGAAGAAGACCCGGATCGGGCCTACTTAAACCACTTCAACCCATCTAATGCGTTTCTAATTGGAAATATTTTGAAGATGACTAAAGAAGGAGTTATTCGGTTTCGTTCAGACTTAAAATGAAATTGTATGAATGAATGCTAACATTACATTTCTCTCTAGAAGGCAATGTTAGCATTCCAAGATATTCTATTATTTATAAGGCAAATGTAACCACTGGCCTCATCACCTCATACATGACTAAAGTAGGGACATGCGGTAGGACTATGTGGTCGCTCCCATTATGATATGTTCATTCCGTATTTAGATTCGATTATTCTTGTATGATTTGGGGGCCCTATATAGTCGTTTATCAACCGAGGTAATCATATTCGATGCTACCCATTTTAGGGGTGGTACCAAGTCCTGAGTGGTTGAGGTGAAAATTAACACAAGTTACCGTATATCTTATCTATAGATGCATAGATTTAGCGGGTAAACACTTACCCATTAATAGTTGGAATCCATTCGTTAAAACAAACTTTCGGACTTGATTGTATACTATTTTTTTGAAACGTGAGATGCAAGAATTTTGACTATTTTATGTATTTATCCGTGGATTCTTGAAATTATTATAATATCTCAAGATTTATAATAAAAATTGTTTTAGTTATCATAAGGGGAAAACACGTGTCATGTTTATGTGTGGTCATGTTTTACGAGAGTTCCATTCTTTTGAAAAAGGATTTCAAAAATTAAGCAAGTTATTTATGAATTTCTCACTTTAGTATTCCAGACTGATCTGGGTATTTCTTACCCATAAATTGTGCTAGGGTCGGACCAAGAATATTTTCCATATTTTCTTGGAGTTGCAAGAGAGAAGCAGGAGTCGAGACATATACACATATTTCTTATATTATCTTATTTCCTCCGTGTCACAATGTTTTTTTGTATTCCGTTGTGTGTTTGCGTTATATTTATAAGCCATTATGGGGGAAGATCGTTGTGATTGTATAGGTTGGTCTAATTGTGTGCTTTGGTTATGTATTCATATTTCTATATAGTTTTTCTTTATGAAAGAGCATTTATATATTGTATTTTATTCATTCCGCTGTGAGATTCAATTTTTCTCTATTTCTGTTGGATTTATATTCTTCTTTTTCTTTTTCTTCTTCTTCTTCTTCTATTCTACTCCTTCTTTCTTTTTTCTCGGCCTCTTGCTACTTTCTTCCAACATTCTGGATTTTTGATACTTGAGTTTATTCACATGAATACAAAGGATGTAATATTGTCGAAATTCAAGGGCCGAGTTTCTTGTTTGTCACTCTTGGTAGCAGAGCTTAAGGTTAAGCAAGAATCTTTGCTTTGTGGCGTAACTCAATAAAAGATAACGTAATGGAACCCTTATTTTGAGTTTGAGTGTATGTATACGAGAGCGCGTACTTGTTAGAGCTATAAAATGTTTTGTATTGTGTTATTTATTTGTCGACTGACATATAAATTCCAAATTGATGTGTTTGGCCAAAGTTGTCGATAGAAATTTTTAAACACTTGAACATGGCAAATCGACATGGTAAAGAGATGGTAAATGAAACAATTTTTCCAAGGTTTCATATTTATGTATAAAGTGAATTTTAAAACTAAATGTAGTTTCTATGGATTGTTAGTTTGATGGGAAATGATGGTTTTTAATTATTATCATTCATCATTTATGGTTTGACTAATCATGCTCACTTTCGAGCGTTAACTATTATTGTTTGATTAGTAGTTGTGCCCGACCAGTTTATGTATATTAGCTACCTTGTTCTGATGAAAGAAATTTTATAACTTTTTTGCTTGGGTTGGGTAGATTAGTAATTATAAAAACAATTGAAATGAACACTGTCTGTGTAACACCCCAACCAGTTCCCGATCCTGACCATCGACACAAATACCATGTCAACTAACCAAGCACCAGAAATTACTGGATCATTAATAGAAAGAAGTTAGAGGGTGAGAAATAGAAAGAAAGAAAAGTTAGAATAGAAGAAGGAGGACAAAAATATAACATAATCAGAGCAGACATAAATCTCACAATGGAACAAATAAATATTTATATAACATAACTTTTGAAATACACATTTGTAACTGTATTCACATGCCATTATCAGAGTATAATACATATAACACAACGAAAATTAAACAATAGCTATCTAATGTTGAAGCCTCCTGCTCCAAGCTCCTCCAAGTATAACTGGAAAATCCCGAACTACTTGACTGCCTGTACAAATTTGGCCCCCTAAGAGTTTAGGGTAAAAATAAAACAAAAATAAACTTTGGGTCAGTCATGGGACTTGTGTGAGTATACCGATCCATACATAAACACAGATGGTTTTTACCTTATGATAACCTAAAATATTCTTTGTATCAACACTATCCTAATATTATAATAGCGTCTAGTTAAATCAATAGCAATCTAGTGGAATGTTTGCATCTCACACTCCACATACATAGTATATAATCAAAACCGCAGATGCTTATTGGGTAATGGATTTCCAGCTATGAAAAGGTATAGAACCACCTTTTGATAATATATCTCTATAAAGGAATACACAGGGTTCAACAAGAACATCTTGTAACCCAGGCCATACATGACCGGCCACTCATTTCGTTTGAGTGTAACGAATGCATTATCACCAACGGTTGGGATCAGCAAACGTTACCGAATCATACAACAACGATAGAATAAAGAAGCAAATAGATTTTTTTTAGATCAGGTGATAATACACCCTAATGGGAGCGATCCACATAGCCATGGTGCCTGCCCAATTTTTGTCATTTCCTGATTGTGAGGCTTGAGGACATACTTACCTTTTTAACACCGTAACATCATTCACTTTGAATGCCACTTCATCAAACCTTCCAAATCCTTTATTGATTTCCCCAAAAATATTATAGGCATAAGGTTAAGAGAAACGAATTTCTCCATCACCAATGTAAATGCGTTTGAAGGGATTAATGTAGATGATCTATTCGGCATACTCTATCATACATTCATCCATACAAGTTGTCCTAGGACTGGACAAACTGAAAGCACCATCCCATTAATCTATCTTAGGCAATTTCTACCCAGAATTAACATAACAACCCTTGCACTTTACTTCTTTTTTAATTATCTTCAACATATTTGATTCTAGAGCTTATGCCCATACAAAGTGGTTTTCAAATAATAAATCTGATCTCGGTCTCTCCGTATTGACAATGGAAATATAAAATAGGCCAAAAACTTTCATAGCCGATTAATTAACTATGAAAGGAAACATCCATTCAACCAACGATCCTATTTCCAAATGGAAATTCTATCGATCAAGCATCAATCAACACTAAGCCCTTTCAAATCAATTTATCATTAATTTAATCGTTTCCCTATTTCCTTTCAATATTTTTTACCCATATATTCTTCAAAACTCGGGCTCTCACGATCCTTGGGAAACATTTCAATCTATCACAACTATTTATTTTCTATATTCCAGAAAATATTTCTTATTAACTTCAGAAAACATTTCCATATATTCATAAATTCTTATTTTCTATATCTAGAAATATACGTTTTCAACATCGAAAAAACATTTTTTTATATTCGCATTTCTAATTTTCTAATCAACTACAACATTCCGTTTTATATGCTTAAAAAACATTTTTGATCATATTTGGAAAAAACATTTCCAAAACTCATTTATATGGATTTAGATGAATGTTATATAAAACATCGTTACGACAACTCAAACTATTTATCACTCACTAACTAAATGTATCTCTAACCAATCTTTGCTACCGAACCTTAACCATTCCTTAGTCAACAACGAAGACAATCAAGCTGGGGCGTAATTACCTCTCAGACCTTAACTGAACAACATTCTTAACTTCGAAGTAGACAAATCTCACACTTCAATTAAAACATCGCTTACGCAACTCTCGAATTCAATTTAAGAATCCACTACTTTAAAGGAAATCATTGATCATAATAATAGTGTTATAATCCATGCTCCGAGATATTTAATCTTAAAATAATAACTTTAATTCATTAATTTGAATAAATAAAAAATAACTAATTAATTAAATAAATAAATCTTGATTAAAATGGAAAGTAAATAGTACTCCCTGAATTCGATATAGTCGAGGTTTAATGTATATCTCTCTTTCAAAAAATCTCTATTTGATAACTCTCCTTCAAATAATCTCTATTCGATTAACGTTCCGAACTTCGGAATAAATTTACCGTTTCAGGTCAACTCAATTTCTATTTTTAATCTAAATTCACTTTTGAATTTATCGCTTCCAAACCCTTATTAATTTCCCTTATAATCATTCCAACTTGCAAACGTTTGCTTTTAAACCATTATTCAGTTTAAATTGTGAATATTATTTCTTATTGAAATCTGGAATCATTTCATAAATAAATCTTGATTTTATTTGTAAATACCATTACATGTTATTCCATCTATCGAGTCAATTTATATCTTCTCATTCTTATTTTACTTTATTATCAAATCTCCATTACATGTCAACTTTCTAGTTGATTTTATTTAATAAGTTTATAATTCTATATTGATTTTACATCCGATTATAAAATATCGGTTTCAAACCGAATATTAATTACCATGTCAAGTTCTGAATTATATAATATGTAATTTCTAAAAATAAATTATTTTAATAACATTCGACATAGTCGAATTCTAATTATAAATCCTTATGGATTTATTTCAATTGTATTCACATTTCGAACGTCATATATCACAATATATGAAAACAAACAATTATAGTTTTGAGGAATCCAATTGGATCCGTCCAACCTGTTTTTCCTGGAACCACATAGTTAGACAACATAAATAATGCCAATTTCGCTTCAAGATGGAATATCGCGGTATTTTTAGGTCATCCTTTATTATGTGGGGCGCATAGGGTCTCATCCGCTAATAGTACTGCGGGAAAAATCCAACTACCAACCATAAATATAACTATATATGTAGAATAACAACAATTGATAATAATATATCAATTAATCTAAACAATCATCACACAATATTCAAACATAATACATTAACATCAAATTACGTTTATACAATTACGAACTGGACAGAGTTAGTGAGTTTACTCACATTGATCGTTTATATTTATATAACGATTAACATCAATTGATTAAATTCGGCATTTTATTCTGCCATAAATTTGTAACAACCTCCAATTCGCTCTAAACTAGTTTCATTATGTAGTCTACGTCCATACGATCCTAACGGATTTTGTTTTGTCAGATTCTGATAATATATGACAAAGTTATTAATTTTATAAGCTTGTATACATATACAAGTCATTAACTATTTAAATTATAAATAAATTACTAATCTTTAATCACATTATTATCCTAAAACCCTACTCATTACCATCTTCATCACATATATACCAGGCACGAACTGTTTCATAAGCCATTTACGTAACTTTCTTAAATCCATGCCCATCCATTCCTTAATTATTCAACAAACTAAAAATACCAAACTTCTTCTCTCTAAACTCTCCTCCCCTCCACCCCAAAAATGAATAGCTCGCACGGCTCCATAGCAGCTCGCAATTCCCGTCCATGCACTACTCCATATCAGCTCGTAATTCCCATCCATGCACTTTTATGTGCTGAGCATGATAAAAATATTCACAAAATCCCACATGTTTTTGCATACAAGCTCCAAATCCTACCACGATCACAAAAACAACAACCAATTAGCACAAGAACCACCCCATTTCTCGATTTTCCCAACCCTGGATGTGCTATCGTTAAACGCAGCGAACACAGAAAGCGTCACACACCAAAAAAATGATACCAAATCAAAGAAAAACAGCATACGATCCCAAATATGTATGATTTGTGATTTATATATTTTTATATGATTTGATTTCCATTTTTTAAACTCATATTTGGTTTTTAATGATGGCAGCGTGAACGGGCGTTGACCATAGAAGAATGAAGTTAAGGTTAAAGTAAGTGATGTATTTATAGGGTAGGGTATATAATCTTTTATTCCATTATTTTATTAATTTTTGTTGTATCACTCTTTACAATTGCCATTTAAAATTTCATATGATCACATACGATAACCAATTTCAATGAAAATGGACATAGAGCTATAATTTGACATTACGGTCCCGATGAAACTTGTTTCATTGAAATCCGAGTCAGTTTTCCCCTACATTATTTTAAATTTAAATTATTAATCAATTTACATTTTAATTTCACACAATCGTAAAACAAGTCTGATTGGCGCTAAATTTGAAATCTAGCAATAATTAATCATTACGGATTTAATAAAATTCATTTCATTGAAAACGAAGGTCGTTTGCAAAATGGCTATTTTTAACGCTTAAGTAATACCAATAAAATATTAACAAATTCAAAAAACAACTAAATTTAATAATAATAAATTAATATTATCATACATATCCAAATAGAATGTCATATTGTTCCAAAACAAACAAGTTTGGATTTATAACTCGATATTTCAAAATCCAAGTTAAATCGATATTCAAATTATATTAAAATCCTTTTATTTTATTAAATAATTAGGTATGGTTTATAAATGATTACATAGATGTTTTGTAAAAATTTAATTTGGACATAACTCACAATCCATAAGACTAAATCTTGATTTTTCACTTCCATTAGAATAATATAGTTCAATAGATTCGAACGTTTCTTGTTTCAAAGAAATCCAATATATAACAAATCATGTACATTCATTTAAACTTCAAAACGTAAAATTGCGAACTATCACGACGTTATGAGCTCGTTTATAATTATATTATAATAAATACATTCAAACTTTGTTTTATAAATAAATTCGTTATTATAACTCAAATCTAAACTCAATTGAATCTCTTAAATTATCCAATTCACACAATATTGCAAATTCAACTATTTCTGACTATTGTAGAATTTAATTTATTAGTCCACTATTTATATTATTTAAATATTCAAGATTATCTAATTCAAGTCATTTAAATTGCCAAATCAATATTCAAATAACTAAATAAATTAATTTTTCGATCACTAAAAATCCGGGACATTAAAGTGTGAGTTTAGTTTCACGATTCGACTATACGGCGCTTGGTGACGATATTGGGTAAGAATTTGGCCTAAGTAAAGTTTTTTAATATTAATTTAAACAATGATGAACATATTTAGTGATATCTTATATAGAATTAGAATTATATAACGTAAATTATAAACAGGATACATAAATATGAAATGAATTTGAGTTGTGGATTGATTGATTTGAATTTCTGGTAAATTTAAGAAATTGTTTTTCAAGATTTAAAAAGGAATATTAAAATTATTTCAAAGTAAATAAATGGTTTCTTAAAGAATATTTAAAAGTACTGTTCTTACTTTGGTCACGGGAAAACAATTCCGATGATGACTATAGAATCATCAATGTTCATTTTTGAGTTTTTAAGTAAGAACTTGCTACCATTGAAATTGTTTGGGTTAAAACAAAATTTTATATTGAATCCAAGAGTTTGGTTATGAGATTTTCAACTAAGGTATTATATGGATGTGTATATTTTAAGTATTGAGTTGGTTGGTTGTCCATTTCACTTAATGTGATGTTTCATATGTTTGGTTCCAAATGTAATGGAATATTCGATGATTTTGGATGGTCGATATTCCCAAGTCTATTATATAAGAATAAGCTAAGTGTTATATGTTGAAACAAGCTTAAATATTGTTAAAAAACTTGAATTAAATAAATGAAGATGTTATTATTTATAAATTTTAGAAATTGAAGATTATGTTAAAGTTGAAAACTTAGCTAAGTTTATATTGAAACTTAAGAAGGTATTGCTGAAATTTATTAATTAAGCAAAGTTTGAATGTACAAATTAAATTAAATCAAGTTCGCCACGCAATGACAATTCGTAATTATTTGATTTAACTTTAAATGAATGCCAATGTAAGTCAAAATTCTTAGAAACAAGAATTTTTCGGATTTATTGGATTATAGTTTTCTAATGAAGTATAAAAATTAAGATTTCACCTTATAGATTTTGAGTGAAGCCAAAATCAATTTTTCAAAAAGAATTGCAGTTTGGTAGTTTATAAACTAAAACGATTTGTTTAATTAAATTAAAGAATTTTAAGAAAATAAAGTAGGAATTTCCATTAATAAAATATACCTGCTTGATATATTGACTTATGGTGAATTTGGAATAGAACTTTTGAGTTGGTTGAAGTAGCATTAATGATCGATTAAGTAATAAATAAGGTTGTTGAGCGTATGGTAATGCTTAATGATCTTTTTATCATTCTTGTATGATGATGAGGTTTAGAACCTGAATGAGCCATGAGTGGTGATTATACATGTTATAACACTATATGATTGATACATATTGATTATTGTTGTTGCATGTAGCATTTTGTTACATTTATGTTGGTACTAATTTGTGTCATTCTTGCATCTTGCATCATATTTGGTTATTGCATATGATGGATGTGTTGTTTGTATATATGTTAGTTGTTGTGGTGGTGTTACTTGTTTATTTTCTTTACTCACTTCTAGGTTATGTAAGATTTATAGGTACGTGGAAGCAAAAGCTTGCTAGCTTGCTTATAGCTTTTGGTTTCATAGTAAAGATTTGTTTGCCCGAGAAAATGGTACGTATTTCAAATTACATGCCATACATGAGTCATATATATTATTTTCTGCTGGTTTGGAATGCCTTATCTTTGAGGTAAGATGTATAGTGTCATATATTGATATTGTGAATTTTTTTGGATAGAGCCATACAAAGGAGGTGCTATCGAATTTATTTATAATTTCAAGTGTTAGATTTTTTTTACAATTTTTTGTAAGAAATATTTATAAAGTAAAATTAATAAGTTTCTGACATATTTCCTAACTTGTGTTTTGAGGACGAAATCATTTTAAAGGAGGAAGAACGTAACAATCCGTATTTTTAATATAGTAATATTTAATTAATTTAAATATTAAAATGATTAATTTTAATATTTAATGGCTTGAAATTAATTTAAATGAGAACTTGGTTGTCGATTCAACCGGAAATCGAGAATACTGAGTTTAAAGTTCCAAATTTATTTAGTTGGAAGCTATGTAAAATTCTATTTGAAGTAAAACGATAGTAATGATTTATTATCAATAAATATGAGTGTTTGGAAATCGATTTATATATAGTTAATTTGATTTAGACATGGGAAATAACCACTGCTCAAACGATCTCGAATTTCGATGAAACTAATATCATCGGGCTCATAATGTTACAATATTGTAGGGTTTCAAGTTTCATGTTAATTAAGGTTGCTGAGTGATCGTGCATGAAATAAACGTGTATCGATTAACGATTTGAAATTATAATAATTTATAAATTGATTTTAAGAATAATTATTAAATATAACTGAATTAGCTGGAAAAGACTGCGAGCTCGCTTCGTTTGGGGACCATCAGTATTTTGATGAACAAGTGTGTGAATAGTAAATTTTAATTTGCTTACAAATAGAAGAAATGCTCATTTTTAATCCTAAACCCGAAAATCAAAACATGCCACCATCTTTTCTTCTACAACCAACATTCCAGACTTCTTCATGATTGATCTCCTCTATAGGCCTTTTCCGCAATAAAGTCTAGAGAAGCCTTGTTTGGCATATCGAGAGCTTCTCTTGACCGGAGGAGTTTGCACTCCGTGGCCTAGGCAGGTGGTGGTGGAGTCGAGAAAGGTGCATAATTTTGGGACAATTTCAAGCGCTATAGGAGTTTGTCAGACATAAATTTGGTTCCCTAACATTCAACACCCAAAAGATCACAATGTTAAAACCCAATTTGGATTAAAACACCAAAGGTACACTAATGGCACTTCACCAATCAGTAAGAAAAGAGGCCATTATCACAATTAAAGTAAAGGAGACACAAACTTTATAGTGTTTCGATCTTAGGAAAGATCTACATCCACTTTGGCAACATTTTCCATTAACAATTTAAGAGTTACAAGTCTAGAATTACTCAAAAGTGCATTCATATGCTTCATGATACAAAGGCTTCACTCAATTCAATACAAATCAGCGGAAAACTAAATGAATCTTGCTAAATGTAAGGAGAAATGGTGGAGTATCTTCGATCTCTAGAATGTTTGATCACTTTTGGTACATTTCACGATGGATTCGATGCTTGATCTTTGCTTTTAGATGTTAAAAGGTGTTAGAGTCTGTTAGAACAGGAGTGAATACAATTTGACAGCCCTTTGGGATGATGGAAATCCCCCCTAAAAGTAGGGAAGCCATGGCCTATTTATAGGAGAAGTTCGAGTGAAGTGGTGAGTTGAGATGTGTATATGCAGGTTATGGGTCGAACATACTAGTAATTACAGAAATGCCACTACCAGCTATTAACAACTGTATATAGCTTTCTACCTGAGTTCATGTTCGATCGACCTGGAGGAGACATGTTCGGTCGACCTGGAGGAGACATGCTCGATCGACGTGGAGGAGACATGTTCGATCGACCCGGAGGAGACATGTTCGAGTCACCGATCCTGACCGACCCTGCTGGTTCGAGCCCTATGTTGTACGAACCTTACCTATTCGAGTCCTGAGTGGTGTTCGACCCTAAGCAGTGTTCGATCGTGAGTGTTGTTCGACCCAGAGTGATGTTCGAGCTCTTGTCTTTATGGTGCTCAAAATCATGTTCGACCATCCTGTAAGAAGCTTGTTCGATCGAGCCTTTTTGAATCACCATGTTCGACCAAGCCATGCAAAGAACAACTAACCCTTGATGTTCGACTCCTACCTGTTCGGTTCATTTGAGATATTTGAGTGGCTTTATGTTTGAGGCATGCTTGTGCTAGACCCATGGCTTTGGACATATGTTCGATCCTTTAACTGATGCATGAATTTTAATGGATAAACATTTGCCCCTCGAAGTTCATGATTCTTAGTTTTGTAAAAATTACGACCTTCGAAATATAGCACCATTTAATGGGTCAAACCTTGGTTTTCCATAGATCAAGAAGCTCAGTTCAATTGTGGGTCGAGTGTCAAGCATGTATGTCATATAATTTGGGTCGAACAAGGTATCATGGATCGAACATGCATTCTGGTTCGGACATGTCTATTCAACAATTTGGATTGAACGTGTTTAGGGTCGAACACATCTTTTGGGTCGACCAAACCACTTGGGTCGGACATGGCTCTTCATCTCCCGGTCCTTTATATTACCTCAACTCCTCACTTTACCACTTTGTTTACTTCTTCTGAAAAACTGATTAATGGCGGTCGCTTCTTTTTTCATGAAGAATCTTGCATTGCAATATTACACTTAGTTTCTTTTCAAAGCTTCACCCAAATCATCTCAACAATTATCATCAATTCGTCAGCAATACTCGACATTTACATAAAGACTCAATCATCTTCGAACCAAACTAAAATTGTTTTCCCTGATTGGAAGTGCTAGGCCAAACAAAGGTGATTTTCCACTCCTCTTTGCACTGTTTTCAGTTTGTAGGGATCGAATTAGGACAGTTTGGATTCGAATTGAATGTTTGGGGATGTAATTGTTAGTAACTTGAATGAACTTGATTGCATTTGGACCGAGAATATGTTATCGGATGTGTGTTTGAGGAATTCAAGTCATTCGAAACCCTTTTCACTCTGATTTGCACTTGAGGCACACTAGGTGCTCGGCGAAATGCTTGTGACACGCGATTTTCGTTCACCTTGTCGATTTGCCCATACATTTATGTTTGAATGTTTTGTGCTTGTCACTTGAACTCATTTTTGCCGTGCCCATAGTGAACCAAACCTTAGTAACGATTTGTTCATGCTGCACTGTCCTAGGCTTTGTTCGAACCAATGTACCACACCCGACCCAAATGAATGTTGAACATGCCCGAACCTTGTAGATTTTTCCCTGTTCGACTCTCTTAGGCTCGAGCGTGCCCGAGTCAAATCTTGTTTAAACATGTGCGAACTTCACGGGGTTGGTCGTGTTCGACCCAGTAAGGGGTCGAGCATGTTCAACCCTGTCTGGTTTGAACGTGTCCGACCCTTACAGGGTTAGTCATGTTCAACCCAGCTAAGGCTCGTGCATGTTCGACCTTTCTTTGGTTCAGACGTATCCGACTCTCATGGGTCGGGCATGCTTGCGTCAGCTAGGAATCGTGCATGTTCGACCCTGCTTGGATTCATACGTGTTCAACTCTCATGGGTCGAGGATGCTTGTGCCAGCTAGGGATCGAACCTGTTCGATCCTATTTGGGCATGTTCAAGTTGTTTGGGAATGAGCGTGATCTCACTGTTTGGTTGGAATAGCTTGATACTTTTTGATCCAATGATTTTCTTTGGTCATGATTCTCTTTGGTCACGAACCATAAACACAAACCTCGTCCCTTGTTTATTTTAAAACACCATTATTTGTGTAGGATGCCTACCAATCATATAAGAATTAGGGAGGTCTCTAGTCAGGAAAGCTCTCGAAAATGCCATATATCGGACATGCTCCCTACGCCTGATACTCATACCACTTCCGACCAACCCTCCTTGGCTACTTTCTTTTTTGCTCCAACTCTAGACAACCTTAAAACAATCATAGACAGGCCTTGTTATACTCCTGAGTCGTGCAGCTCTGAACTTGCTGAGCGATTTGACGGTTGTTGTCTACAGGGGTTGCACTTTGACCAATTTGACCTGGATATATATCCATATGACAAACTATCAGTCCCTGAGGATGTGGATGTTCTAAAAAATCACTCACTGGCACAACTTGATGCTAATAGGGATTGGCTGGAGAGGCATCTTGACCTTATTAGAAACTATACTGCGCGCAAACTAGGTGCTTTGAATATCTTCGCTTATGATCTTCAAAGGCTAAACATGGAGAACATCAAACACATCTTTACTTTAGAGAAGGACAAAGCCGCGATTATTCAGGCTCTCAAGTCTCGGGATAAGATTATTGCAGAATTAGCAAATCTTGAGGACAGGATGGAACCAGCTTGGACACTTCCTTCCTTCCGTACTTATGTTGGGAAACGACCTAGAGATGGAAAGAAGAAAATGGGGACATAACCTTCCTGCTTGACCTTTGTTATTTCCTTCTGTGTAGTTATGTTGAAGACCAGCTGTATATGCGGGTGCCTGCCTCGCTTACTACTTTTATGCTACTTTGTATCTGAAACCTATGTGTCAAACTTGTGATGTTGTGATGGAAATGCATCTTGCTTGATGTACTTTAAGATTTTATTTTTGCTTTGTCGTGCTTTCTTGTTTTGCATTCCACACCTGTTTTTTTTTCATGTTGGAAACTTCGGGCCCTTCGGAGGTCAGATTTGAACATACACTCCCGAAGAGGTCTTTTGTATCCCAAGGTTTATCGTAATTAGATCATGCATAAATGGCATTGATAAACGACTGGGTGCCCCACGAGGGGTTTTTGTTTAAAAAGCTCAGTGTTTGTCTGCTTTGCTGATCAGTTCTGACGTCAGAGATTCCATTGGATGCCTCGTGTTTCAAGGAGGTCATTTTAATCAAACATTGTTGATTTCTTCTATGGAGAAGCAGCTTTTTCTATGGAAAGGATTTTTGGTTATAGTATCTTTCGCAGTGCGAACTCTAACGACATTTAGATGAGGTTGCATCCCTTCGCACTACAAACTCCCATGCTTCGTTTCACCTATAGTAAACTCCAACGCTTCGTTTCGCGTAACGAATTCCAATGAACCTTTGGTGGGTTGCACCGCTTCGCGCCATGAACTCCTACGCTTCATTTCACTTATAGTGAACTCCTGTGCTTCGCGCAACGAATTCCAGCGAACCTTTGGTGGGTTACATCGCTTCATGCCACGAACTCCCACGCTTCGTTTCACTTATAGTGAACTCCCGCGCTTTGTATCATGCAACGAATTCCAGCGAACCTTTGGTGGGTTTCATCGCTTCGCGTCATGAACTCCTACGCTTCATTTCACTTATAGTGAACTCTAGCGCTTCATTTCACGCAAGGAATTCTAGCGAACCTTAGGTGGGTTGCATCACTTCGTGCCACGAACTCCTACGCTTCGTTTCACTTATAGTGAACTCTCGTGCTTTGTTTCGTGCAACAAATTCCAGCGAACCTTTGGTGGGTTGTTGTAACACCCCACCTCTGTTAAGGTCACTCACAAAGGGAATGCCTTAACTTTGGTGGAGCATTTTAGTAGACAGAACAAAAATTTACAAGACAGATAAACAATACTTGAGAAATTATAACTTTATTACAGTGGAAAACAGAAATCAGTTTGGTTACAACTTTACCAAAAACTCAAGTACATAAATATCAGTCTTGTTCAGAAAATCATCAGAGTACAAAACTTTAAAATCATAATCCCCACAGAAGCTGCCATAAGGAGTCAAGCCATACTTTAAGCACTCTAAGTACTTCAAGCAGAAGAAATCCGGGTCAAGCTAAAGTGTTCCCTCCTTGGAAAACCTAGGGGGGGGGAATGGAAGAAAAAGGGGTGAAAACAAGCAAGGTCAGACATAAAGTCTGGCAAGTCCAGTGACTTTCAGCATATGAGCAGATAATAATAATCATGGCATGTAAATAAAACTGGATGAGAGATATTGGTAACAAGAGTAGCAGATATACTTAAACAGATGAAACAGAATGATATTACTTTTCAATCCTCTGCACTAATACTAGTATAACAGGATTAGGTTTCACCCTAATGTCTAAACTGAAACAGAAACGGGAACAGAATAATTTCCACAGAAGAGAATGCTAGTAATGGGCCTTTACCACCCCAACAACAGACATAAACATAATGCTAATAATGGGCCTCTACCACCCGAACAGAAGGTACAAAAACAGAAACAGAATAATCCATACGGAAACAGAATGTAGAATTAGGTGTACACTAGTAAATGGGCCTTTACCACCCGAACCGACGGTACCACGCAGAAATAGACAGGTGTTGCCACCCAACAGAAATAGACGGTACCAACAGAAACAGACAGAACTAAGTGTACCCTAAGACCCTACCCCAAGCGATCGGCTCCCTAATACATAAATACCCTGTGTCGGCTCCACAATAGGGTGTATCACTCCCTAAAGTGACAACCAATTGGCACAGGCCTATTTACAGATGTCACGACATCTTACTTCCTCATAGGCAGATCGGGATCCATGCACGCACATAACCCGGTTGGAACGCACCATCAACACCCCTCGCCATTATCAGAATGAACCACTTTTAATTAGTTCAGTAAGCGTGCCCGGACCCTACTTACTGTTGGGTCAAAGTTTTGATACCAGAAAGGGCTACTGACTAATATGGGTCCCAAACAACAGATGACACAAGTAATTTTCCCTCCTAACCTTGTGTCCCCAGACTAATAGATTTCAGATTAACTTGTTTACAAGTTCAGACATACAGAGTTCAGATCAACTAGTTCACAGATCAGACAAGTTTCAGACTAACGGATCAGATATACGGATTTAACAGATTTACAGATTTGTCTAACTTTGTAATTGGGCCTATAGATTCACGAAACGGGTTTGTTAAATTCATTAGTCCAATTGGTTTAACCCTATCCACCCAACACGTTTCAAACATCATATTTATCCCAGATTTGCATTAATTAAATATTAATGCATAGACCTCTCACATTAGGTCGGTAGCTTGTGGCCGCTGGATATACCGGGCGGTTCCGGGCAGACTTCTGCCACAAGCCAGACCTAACCTCATGTCTAAGCATATTTTAGTTATGCCTACGATCTCTCACATTATACTGACAGTTTCGGTCGCTGGTTAAGCCGGTTGGTTCTGGGCAGGCTTCTACCGCAAACAGAGTCTAACCTCGTGTCATAGCCATTTCATTCCAATACAGATTTTTCAGATATCAGACTAATTCTGTTTATTTAATAGATTAAACTTCTGTACAAGTTACAGCAGATTATTCGAGGTTCTATCAACAAGTTTTGCTCAATTTTAAATCAAGCCTACAGATTTACGTACTTCAAACTTCAGTATTTCACTTCCAACAGATTACGTCATTCAACAAATTAAACAGATAACAGATCTTGCAGATTAAGCTATTTAGCAGATTTAGCAGATAAGGCAATTTAACATAATTAGCAGATTAGGCAATTCAATCTAATTAGCAGTTTAGGCAATATAACAGAACTAGCAGATTAGGCAATATAATAGATTTAGCAGATAGCAGATTTAGCAGATTTTATATATATATATATATATCATATCTTGCCTAATCATAAATTTAGCCCAAACTCACTTGCCACATATGCTCCTAATTAAACATTACACAGCACAGAATATTCTCCATAAATCACGACAAACAATATGAATTATGCCAAATTATAGCTTATGATGCCAGATATCCTGAAACCCTTATTTATGCGCATTCACATTAATAGTTATCCTATTTTTGTATAGGTCTTTACGCCTAAGTCACATATCCCTTTTCCAAGTCATGAATTTTAAACTATAACATGTAGTATGTCCTCAACATGCATTATCATTCATGTTGTAAATTATCTTTAAACTCTAACATCAGACCTTGATTTAAAACATGCATTATGCCCTCAAGTTTCAAGTTGTCCTATAATTCCCCTTCTCCCAAATCACAGATTATCGTACCTAGTATGAACAGATATAGATCTAACATATGTTTATTTCTCAAATTAACTACAGATCTAGATTACAACATGTACTATGTATCTAAATTAGTTTCATGTTTACGGTTAAATCTACGCCCTGAATCCCAAGTCACATGTCCAATATATTTCATGCCTTAATCACAAGTCATATGTTAAATATGCCACATGTCCAATTATATGCCCTCAGATTTTATGTCATGTCCTCGAATCAGTCCTGTCCAATTATGCATCATTCATTATTTGTCCCAAACATTTTAATGTTCGTGCGTTAATCTCTTATGAGATTTGGCTTAGGCTCGTGGTAGCTTGGCTATAGAACAGAAAGAAGAAAGAGATACAGAATGAGATAGATATAAACAGAACAGAACAGACATAACCTCAAATTCAGATTTACAATTCATGTCACAATCATAATTAACGTTTATAGCAGAAAATAACTGTACTTGCCTTTCGTGGTTTAAGAAAGGAAATAAACTAGTGTTGATGCAGAAAGGCTGAATTACTCTTCTTTAATTATTGTCGTAGCTCTAGACTTTGATTTGGGATTTGATTTAGCTTTTAATTCAATTCAGGTTGGAAGAACATGCATCAGTCCAAGTTTTGATTCTAGTAGGGTAGCGACGCCATTTTATTTTTAGTTAGAACAGAGACGGAGTATAGACAGAATGAAATTGTGTAGAGAAAATGAGGCTAGGGGGCTGTTTATACAGGATTAGGCGGACGAATCTAGACAGAAAACGAGTCTAAATACATCAGATTGCATCAGGTTCAAAAAGTGGGTTTCGGGAGCACGTCGACCCCCAGGTCGACACTATGGTCGACCTGGTCTGGCCAGGTCGACACTATGGTCGACCTGGCCCCTGGGATGTTGACACTATGGTCACCCCCAGGTCGACCTGTTCCATGGGCGGGAATTTTCCCGCCCAGCCTGTTCTGGGATTTTGAATTCGAATTTGAATTCGAGTTTTCGAGTTGTTTTCGATTCTGAAATTCTCTGAAACTTCGGAGGGCCATATCTCCCTCATACGGACTCCGTTTCTCGAAAACTCGGACTCGTTTCCAAGCAGAATTTCGAGATGAACGCAATGGAGCAACCTGTTTCCCTTGATTCTTATTTTATAATTTAATTATTCTCTGATTTGTTACTTATACGATCACATAAAATACGGGGTGTTACATTCTCCCCTCCTTAAAGGATTTTGTCCCCGAAATCTTCAAGTTGAGAAGAATGTGTCCTACCATCCAGTCATCCAACTACTCAACCATCATCCACAAGCATCCATTGTCCTTAGAAAACTTCTAATGTTATATGAACATATGCAAAAGTGTGTGTATATGTTTCTTATCCAATGCAAAGATCAGGCGGTCCACTGATTCAGTTGACCTCCTTAATGTGAACTATGTCAGTGCCATGAGTCCAACATGTATGCAATTTTCCTATTTGATACATATCATTCTTATATGAGTGACAACCATTCATTCATATGCAACATCCATGTGATGAGTCAATCATTTTACATCCACAGAAATTGAAAATGCTCACACATCCATATGCAGTATGAGAGTGTTTTCGAGCCGATTTAGTGCCTAGTGTGTGTATATGCATCCACGAGCAACCACTAGCAACCATTTGCATCCACTTGCAACCATCAAACATAACATGTCTCAAACACATGTTTACACCCATTGGTTTCTACCTAAAGTTCGAAGATTCAATCGATAGGATACAGTCGAATGATGGAAGCGAGTACAGATAAAACAAAAACTTGGTTTCCATTAGACTTTGGTTGAGAGAATAATTCCCCTAAGTATCGGCCCCGAAGACCGAAATCAACATCAGATTAATACCCAGAGGATTACCCTCTTTAGACAATGTCAAAACTGAAAATCTTAACCTTTTCAGAAATATCCAGATGCTTACAGACTACTAGTACAGATCAAATTACCAAATGATTCTTAGGAAACAAAGCATGATAAAAACCCAGAATGTATGCGTCATAGTCAACTTAACACTCAACACAGATACCCAACTTACCACAAGTGAATGAGTCATAACCCTTATGGGTCTGAGTCTATAGCGGAATTAGAAACAATACTAGTATTCAAGTGCAGAGTTCCGATTACAGAATCGAAATGCCAGAATCAGAAAAGAGTTTTAACTCAAAAATCAGATAAAGAAATTAAACCTCCTACAGATAGTTTTCCTATTTCTATCCTATCCACTAGCCTCGAGAGTGTTCGCCTGCCTTCCAAAAGTTGGTCCTGTCCTCTTCCCTTGCCCCCGTTTCTTCGGGCAGTCCCTAGTGAAGTGTCCCATCTCACCACAGTTGAAGCAAGTGCCCTTTCTTTTTCTGCAATCCTTGTTTAGATGAGTCGAGCTTCCACAAGTAAAGCACTTTTTCTCCTTCTTATCTTCAGACTTTTCATCCTTCTTTTGTTTTTCCTTTTTGGGCCATGCTTTCTTGTTCTATGGTTCTTCTTTCTTTGCATCTTTCTTGTCGTTGTTTTCCTCGTGCAGAAGTGCCATGTCCACCAATCTCTCGTAAGTCGCTCCCATGGGTACATGGGTCATGGCTAGCCTGTGCAGTGGCTCGTTCAATCCTTTAACAAAGCGGAGAGCCTTTTTATGCTGGGTGTTGACTAAATCTGGTCCGAACCTAGCCAGTTGGTTGAACTAGTTGATGTATTCCCTGACCGTCATACTTCCTTGCTTAAGAGATAAGAACTTTTCCAGTTGTAGATTTCGTTCAGCTTGCGAGAGGAATTTTGTATCAAACCTTGTTCTGAAATCCATCCATGTTTCAACCGGACTCTCGGTGTTAGTGACTTCCCACCAGTAGGAAGCTTCGTCCTTGAGCAACCATACCGCCAATTGTACCTTCTGCCTATCGTCCACCTCGAAGATAACGAACAGATCCTCAGTTTTTTTGAGCCAGTTCCTCGCTTCTATGAATGATTCAGTTCCCTTGAAATCCTTTCCACCCATGGCCCTAAAATCTTTACAGATCTTTGAAAAAGCAATTGCACGAAGAGGGGGCGGAGGAGGAGGAATCGCTGCAGCTGGAGGAGGAATATCTGCTGGGCCTGCATCGTTGGCCCAAGCCTCTAAGTACCTCCTAAACCAGCCAGGTATTGGCACGCCTTCTGGAAAGTTAAGATTCCAAGACATGCTGGAAAGAAAGAAAAAGATTTAAAACAGAGAATGGAAAAGATAGATATATGGCTTTTTGGGGATTTTGTTTTTCAAAATAAACTTTATTTTTGAAAATACTTCCTTTTAAAACCTTTTTGAAAATAGTTTTCAAAAACTTTACCCAATCTGGTAACCTTCAGCTCTGATACCAAGTGTAACACCCCACCTCCGTTAAGGTCACTCACAAAGGGAATGCCTTAACTTTGGTGGAGCATTTTAGTAGACAGAACAGAAATTTACAAGACAAATAAACAATACTTGAGAAATTATAACTTTATTACAGCGGAAAAAAGAAATCAGTTTGGTTACAACTTTACCAAAAACTCAAGTACATAAATATAGTCTTGTTCATAAAATTATCAGAGTACAAAACTTTAAAATCATAATCCCCACAGAAGCTGCCATAAGGAGTCAAGCCATACTTTGAGCACTCTAAGTACTTCAAGCAGAAGAAATCCGGGTCAAGCTAAAGTGTTCCCTCCTTGGAAAACCTGGGGGGGACAGAAGAAAAAGGGGTGAAAACAAGCAAGGTCAGACATAAAGTCTGGCAAGTCCAGTGACTTTCAGCATATGAACATATAATAATAATCATGGCATGCAAATAAAAATGGATGAGAGATATCGGTAACAGGAGTAGTAGATATATTTAAACTGAAGAAACAGAATGATATTACTTTTCATTCCTCTGCACTAATACTAGTATAACATGATTAGGTGTCACCCTAATGTCTAAACTGAAACAGAAACGGGAACAGAATAATTTCCACAGAAGAGAATGCTAGTAATGGGCCTTTACCACCCCAACAGAAACAGACAGAAACAGAATGCTAATAATGGGCCTCTACCACCCGAACAGAAGGTACAGAAACAGAATAATCCCTTTGGAAACAGAATGTAGAATTAGGTGTACACTAGTAAATGGGCCTTTACAACCCGAACAGACGGTACCATGTAGAAACAGACAGGTGTTGCCACCCAACAGAAACAGACGGTACCAACAGAAACAGACAGAACTAAGTGTACCCTAAAACCCTACCCCAAGCGATCGGCTCCCTAATACATAAATACCCTGTGTCGGCTCCACAATAGGGTGTATCACTCCCTAAAGTGACAACCAATTGGCACAGGCCTATTTACATATGTCATAGCTTCTTACATCCTCAGAGGCAGACCGGGATCCATGCACGCACATGACCCGGTTGGAACACACCATCAACACCCCTCGCCATTATCAGAATGAACCACTTTTAATTAGTTCAGTAAGCGTGCCCGAACCCTACTTACTGTTGGGTCAAAGTTTTGATACCAGAAAGGGTTACTGACTAATATGGGTCCCAAACAACAGATGACACAAGTAATTTTCCCTCCTAAACTTGTGTCCCCAAACTAATAGATTTCAGATTAACTTGTTTACAAGTTCAGACATACAGAGTTCAGATCAACTAGTTCACAGATCAGACAAGTTTCAGACTAACAGATCAGATATACAGATTTACAGATTTGTCTAACTTTGTAATTGGGCCTACAGATTCACGAAACGGGTTTGTTAAATTCATTAGTCCAATTGGTTTAACCCTATCCACCCAACACATTTCAGACATCATATTTATCCCAGATTTGCATTAATTAAATATTAATGCATAGACCTCTCACATTAGGTCGGTAGCTTGTGGCCGCTGGATATGCCGGGCGGTTCCGGGCAGACTTTTGCCACAAGCCAGACCTAACCTCGTGTCTAAGCATATTTTAGTTATGCCTACGACCTCTCACATTAGACTGACAGTTTGCGGTCGCTAGTTAAGCCGGTTGGTTCCAGGCAGGCTTCTACCGCAAACAGAGTCTAACCTCGTGTCATAGCCATTTCATTCCAATACAAAATTTTCAGATATCAGGCTAATTCTGTTTATTTAACAGATTAAACTTCTGTACAAGTTACAACAGATTATTCAAGGTTCTATTAACAAGTTTTGCTCAATTTTAAATCAAGCCTACAGATTTATGTACTTCAAACTTCAGTATTTCAGTTCTAACAGATTACGTTATTCAACAGATTAAACAGATAATAGATCTTGCAGATTAGGCTATTTAGCAGATTTAGCAGATAAGGCAATTTAACATAATTAGCAGATTAGGCAACTCAATCTAATTAGCAGTTTAGGCAATATAACAGAACTAGCAGATTAGGCAATATAACAGATTTAGCAGATTATATATATCATATCTTGCCTAATCATAAATTTAGCCCAACTCACTTGCCACATATGCTCCTAATTAAACATTACACAGCACAGAATATTCTCCATAAATCACGACAAACAATATGAATTATGCCAAATTATAGCCTATGATGCCAGATATCCAAAAACCCTTATTTATGCGCATTCACATTAATAGTTATCCTATTTTTGTATAGGTCTTTACGCCTAAGTCACATATCCCCTTTTCAAGTCATGAATTTTAAACTATAACATGTAGTATGTCCTCAACATGCATTATCATTCATGTTGTAAATTATCTTTAAACTCTAACATCAGACCTTGATTTAAAACATGCATTATGCCCCCAAGTTTCAAGTTGTCCTATAATTCCCCTTCTCCCAAATCACAGATTATCGTACCTAGTATGAACAGATATAGATCTAACATATGTTTATTTCTCAAATTAACTACAGATCTAGATTACAACATGTACTATGTATCTAAATTAGTTTCATGTTTACGGTTAAATCTACGCCCTGAATCCCAAGTCACATGTCCAATATATTTCATGCCTTAATCACAAGTCATATGTTAAATATGCCACATGTCCAATTATATGCCCTCAGATTTTATGTCATGTCCTCGAATCAGTCCTGTCCAATTATGCATCATTCATTATTTGTCCCAAACATTTTAATGTTCGTGCGTTAATCTCTTATGAGATTTGGCTTAGGCTCGTGGTAGCTTGGCTATAGAACAGAAAGAAGAAAGAGATACAGAATGAGATAGATATAAACAGAACAGAACAGACATAACCTCAAATTCAGATTTACAATTCATGTCACAATCATAATTAACGTTTATAGCAGAAAATAACTGTACTTGCCTTTCGTGGTTTAAGAAAGGAAATAAACTAGTGTTGATGCAGAAAGGCTGAATTACTCTTCTTTAATTATTGTCGTAGCTCTAGACTTTGATTTGGGATTTGATTTAGCTTTTAATTCAATTCAGGTTGGAAGAACATGCATCAGTCCAAGTTTTGATTCTAGTAGGGTAGCGACGCCATTTTATTTTTAGTTAGAACAGAGACGGAGTATAGACAGAATGAAATTGTGTAGAGAAAATGAGGCTAGGGGGCTGTTTATATAGGTTTAGGCGGACAAATCTAGACAGAAAACGAGTCTAAATACATCAGAATGCATCAGGTTCAGAAAGTGGGTTTCGGGAGCAGATCGACCCCCAGGTCGACACTATGGTCGACCTGGTCTGGCCAGGTCGACCCCCAGGTCGACACTATGGTCGACCTGGCCCCTGGGAGGTCGGCACTATGGTCGACCCCCAGGTCGACCTGGTCCATGGGCGGGAATTTTCCCGCCCAGCCTGTTCTGGGATTTTGAATTCGAATTTGAATTCGAAATTTCGAGCTCTTTTCGATTCTGAAATTCTCTGAAACTTCGCAGGGCCATATCTCCCTCATACGGACTCCGTTTCTCGAAAACTCGGACTCGATTCCAAGAAGAATTTTGAGACAAACGCAATGGCGCAACTGGTTTCCCTTGATTCTTTTTTTATAATTTAATTATTCTCTGATTTGTTACTTATACGATCATAGAAAATACGGGGTGTTACAGTTGCATTGCTTTGCGCCACAAACTTCCACGCTTCGTTTCACTTATAGTCAACTCCAGCGCTTCGTTTCGCTCAACGAATTTCAGTGAAACTTTGGTGGGTTGCATCGCTTCTGCCATGAACTCACATGCTTCGTTTCACCTATAGTGAACTCCCGCGCTTCGTTTCGCATAACAAATTCTAGCGAACCTTTGGAGTTTCAGATCCGTGGATATTCGCTTCTCTCTTCGCCTTTTGACTCGTAGAGACTTCCCTTATTTGCTTTTCAAAGTAGCGCTTTTCATCCTTGCCTTAGGCATATCGACGGTTATGACACTTTGACATTTGAATTGGTGTTATTAGGATTGTCTCATTTGGTCGGAACATGAGGAAACGAACGCCTATGGAACAACCTAAAATGAGAAAATCGTCTTTAGCAAATTTAGTATATTTCCAAGTAAGAGATTTATACAGACAGGTAACATTTCATTCGTAAAGCTTTTGTTTGGTACAATGCATGTAAATCATTACAGTCTTTTTACAAGAAAATAGAATGTTGCATAGAGTGAAGTAATGCAAGAGGTAAAGTGAAGGCGATAGTGATTGCTTATTTTGAGCCGTAGATATTAGATCATCATCAACGGTCGTCAGTTGATTATCACCCTTGGGTTAGTTTGAGCAGAAGCTACGTTGCTTGGATCTGATTGGTCATTTGATTCCCCTTGCCCCTGGGGAGTTGCAAAAGGATTTGCTTGGGAATTCTTCACATATTGTTGTAGGCAGTTCTTCTTAATCAGCTCTTCAATCAATGATTTCAAATGCCTACATTTATTGGTATTGTAGCCTGGTTGATTATGGAACCTGCAGAACTTTCCGGATCTGGTCATATGGTCATTCGTTTTTATTGGTCGAGGATTAAGGTAATCTTCTACGTCCTTTTTGGCAAGGTAGATGTTCTCAGGATTGTCATTCAAAGGAGTTAGCTCTAATGAATCAAGAAGACGGAACTTTTTATTAGACTTGTTATCGTTCCTGTCATTTATGTGCTTCTGCCCCTGGGTGTTCTTCTGATTAGATTGAATAACTGCACTTTTAGGAGCTTCAAGGAGTTGGTTACCACCAAAGATCTGAAGAGGTATAGGATTATCGTCCACTCTCATGTATTCTTCTGCTTTCTTATAGAACTTGTCAAGCGTAGTCGGTTCCTTCATCTTTATCCATTTCCTGAATTCGCTTGCTTTGTCTATAGCATCAAGTAAGGCCTGGGAATTATACGTGGCTCTGGATTCCTCACTTCAAACAAGGAAACATTGAAGCGTCTAAGAAAGGCTTTAACCGTTTCGTCTGGCTTCTGTTTCATTGCCGAGAGTGTTATAGCATCCTTGGCCTTGGTTGCATACAAGCAGAACTGCTCCTTGAACTTTTGGGTTAGGTTAGAGAACCGGTCGATGGATTTGGGTGGCAGCTTTGTGATCCATAACGATGCAGCATGTAACACCCCGTATTTTCTGTAAACATTAAAGTAACGAATTAAAGAATAAATAATTACAAATGTGAGAATTAAGGAAAACGGGTTATGCCATTGTATACGTCTCGGAATTCTGCTTGAGATAGAGTCCGATTTTGCATAAATTGGATTCTGTATGAAGGAGTTATGACCTTCATAAGATTTGAGAATTTAAATAAACAGCCCAGTTTAAAGTTCAAAAAATTCAAATTTCAAAATCAGAAGCAGAAGCGGGCTGGGCGGGAATTTTCCCGCCCAAGGCCAGGTCAACCAGTAGGTCGACCAGGGGGTTGACCTCCCCCCATACAGGTCGACCTGGGGGTCGAATCCCCCTCGGGTCAGATCTGAAATCTGACGTGTTTCTCTATGTAACGAATTGCTATGTCATTAGGGCTTGTATGGAAAGTTCTGGATGGTTCTCTTAGATTTGAATGGCTTTGATTTACCTTAGGTTGATCTGACGGCTCCTATTAAATCAAACTTCTATATAAGCAAACTAAATCTAAACCCTAAGCCACACAAAAATATTCCTAAGACCGTAATGCTGTCAATACTCAACCTAGTTTAGCCACCATTCCTTCTTCAACTTGTAAGCAAGATTAAAGCTACAAATCAAAACTTACTTAGAGAAATTGATTGTCTTTTTCAAGGGATTGCTTTTCAAATTCAGAAAACAGATCCCAAAAAAACAAGTCTTTCTTTTCTCTGTAAGTTCTGTTATTATTTAGATGTGAACGATTAAAAGTTGTGATTTGTAATAAAATGTAAACTAGAATAATTCCTAGTTGTAAGATAATGACGATGCTGATTTATGCATGTTCTTGTAACGATTCTATCGTATATGCTTGTGAGATTTTTGTGGTTATATGTTGATGTTAAACCAATCGTATATTATGTAAATTTGGTGACTTTTTATGTTTATTGTATCATGCAAGTTGTTTAGATCTACATTTAGATCTATGTTTATTGAATCATGCAAGTTCTTTAGATCTATATTTAGATCTATGTTTACAGAATCATGCAAGTTGTCTAGATCTACATTTAGATCTATGTTTATTGAATCATGCAAGTTGTTTAGATCTACATTTAGATCTATGTTTATTAAATCATGCAAGTTATTAGGCTAAGACATGTATTATGTTTAGATCTACATTTAGATCTATATTTATTGAATCATGCAAGTTGTTAGGCTAAGACATGTATTATGTTTAAATTCACATTTAGATCTATGAAAAGTGGATCCAATATTAAAGATCATATTTACATGCCTTGTTAAACTTGTGTAAAACCATTTGCTTAAGATTCATGTTTGTTGGATCCAAAGATAAAAGTTCATATTTACATGCCTTGTTAAACCTGTGTAATTCCATATGTTTAAGATTTATGATTATTGGATCCAAATTAAAGTTTACATTCACATGTCTAGTTGAACTTGTGCAATTCTATATGCTAAAGGTTTATGTTCATTAGACCCAAAAAAAAAGTTTACATTTAGATGCCTAGTTGGATTTGGGTAATCTCATATGCTTAAAGACCCATGTTAGTTGGATCCAAAAATGCAAGTTCATTATATTATGCCACGTTTACATGACACATGTTTAATTAGTTCCTTATTATTTTATGTTGTGTGAATGGTACATGCTTCCTTCTTTCCCCTTTTTGTATATAAGTTAGGCTAAGCTACGAGCCTAACATTCTATGTGAATTGTACGAACGTATGACGGGGTTAACATTAGGAAAACCTTAAATTCATATTAATGGCATAATTTAGCCCATAAATATATGAATGATCAGTGGCATAAAATTGGCATAATCTACATACCTATAATTATGAATATGATTTAGAGAGGAAATGGTGACGACTTGAATGACAATAATTTACATATAAACATAAAGGTAAATATGTAAATTTAGAAAAAGACGAATATGCCTAACCCTAGGTTAGATTGAGTTACAGTGTAAGACTGCCCAGAACCACCCGGCACATCCAGCAACCGTAACAATATATATCTAATGTGAGAGGTTAGTGCATCAAGCCCAAAAGAACTCGAGGTTAGACTGAGTTGCGGTGTAAAACTGCCCGGACCCGACCGGCACATCCAGTAACCGCAACAATACCTGTCTAATGTGAGTGGTTGGTGCTTTAATGAATGAATTAAAGCTAAGACAGGAATGGTAGGGTTAAGCTAAAACAAGAGGGAAACACTTAACCAATATAACAAGATGAATGACTAGGGTTAAGTTAATAGGAAACACTTAACCAGTACATCATGATGAATGGGTAGGGTTAAGTAATAAGAAAACACTTAACCATTATAACTTGATTTGTGGTAAGGTTTAGTTAAAACAAGAGGGCAACACTTAACCATTATAACTTGATTTGTGGGAAGGTTAAATTAAAAAAAGAGGGCAACACTTAACTAATATAACATGATTTGTGGTAGGGTTAAGCTGACACAAGATGGCAACACTTAACCAAAGTAACATGATAAGTAGGTGGGTGAGGTAAGTTGAATTGACTGATGACACTTAACCAATACAACATGATGAACACATGGGGTTAAGTTAACAAGAAATACTTGACCAATATAACTTGATGGACAAACGGGGTTAAGTTAACAGGAAACACATAACCAACATTACATGATGAATGTGTGGGTTAAGTTAACATGAATGAACAACACTTAACCAATATGGCATAATGTGCGGGAGGGTTAAGTACATATTGGGTTGGTGGGTAATATTAGTAAATATAGGCCCACAAACTTAACCATTAAATTAACACGCTTGAATTATAGGGAGGGTTAAGTACATATCGGGTTGGTGGGTAATATTAGTAAATATAGGCCCACAAACTTAACCAGTAGGAAACCCTAGTAACGGGGATCCATTTCAGCAGTGACCCACATAGATGTATCATGGTACCCTGAACTAGGAAGGGTGGGGTACAATTACTAGGATGATTATAAGCGGTCAAAATAGCGGCAGGGGGTACGTCAGTGTAGGTTCCGATGGTTTACGGGCATGCACGTACTCCGGAGTGGGAAAAAGCAGGCACTCGGTACCAGTAGTCATACACTATGCATCTTGAATCATGTCGGGTTGCTATCATAAGGATTGATACACTTTATGGTGGGACCAACACAGGGTATCTACATGCAAGAGAGGGCCGATTGACACAGGCACAAGGAAAAATTAATATGAGTAAGGAGCCGATCGATTGGGTAGTAAGGGTACATCTAACATGTTCATGGCAATTAGGCAGATTGAGGTGGAATCCTCACGATAGATGTACACATGAAGGCTACCACAATTACGGGGATTGGGATCACATTACAATATGATAATTTTATATAGATTACTAGTTGGGCCACTAGTTAGGTGGTGCAGAGAAGTGAAATAAGTGTGATAGCATATTCAGCCTTATTATCTTATTTCTAGGGTGTTGTACTAAATTCAGTTTATTCATGTCATAACCCTTTTTATGTTTACATACTAAATAGTCACTGGACTTACCAGACTCATGTTTGACCCATTTTCTTTCATCTTATTTTCTTCCTTTCCCCCCTCCCCCCAGGTTCGCAGGGAGGAAATGTTACCACTTAGCTCAGTTTTCTTTCCAAGCTCGAAGATAGTCGATGTATTGCTTTGGACTCTCTCTTCCACTGCTATGGCTGATTCATGCTTTATTGGGGAATATCATTGTTATTTTTATGCTTCTTTTATATTTGGAAGTTTTTAGATCAAGACAAAAGTTCTATGTATTACTTTTAAGTATGATTGAGACAACTGTTGTAAAAGCTTGACTGAACCATCTTGTTTATAAAATGACTTTATTTTCCGCTGCTTATTTGTCTGTCTTGTAATTTATCTGCATCTTTTACCTAAAATACTCCACCAAAGTTAAGGCATTCCCTTTGTGTGTGACATTAACGGAGGTAGGGTGTTTCACTTGGTATTAGAGCTGAAGGTTACCGGATCAGATAAAAGATTTGAAAAATTATTTTCAAAACGGTTTTAAAAGAAGCATTTTCAAAAGAAAAGTTTTGTTTTAAAGGCATATTCCCCAAAGCCATATGCATTATCTTTTTTATCCTCTATTTGACTCCTTGTTTCCTTCTTTCCTGAGTCTCCAGGGCTCCTGGCTTTCTGAGAGGCAGCCTCATCGCGGCTTGGTTCCGTAGGCTTGATAAGACTACGACACCTATCAAAGGGCGGAGAAGTGCCCAACTTCCATCTATAGCCGTTGTACTTTCACCTGCGGCTAATTTTCTTTCGAGCTTTGTAGGATTTTCCGTGCAATGGAGGCAGCTTTCAAGAGACCTATCAACAAGTTACACAAGGATGGCAAAGATGAGAATGAGGTAGTTTGGCTAAGGAGCACAAGCCAAGGATGAAGAACTCATGGATACAGACTTGGTTCATAAGGGAGGGGAGGAAAGAATAGTAAAACCTAAGACAAGAGGAAGTATCTTTATTATGGTATAACGGGTCATATAATTAAGGACAAGGGCAAGAACAAAGGAGGATTTTCCAGAAGGCAAGTGCATGCTCTCACCACTAGCATACCTGAGAGAGAGGTAGTAGAGCTTCTATTGAAAAAGTTTAGTTTTTCTTCTTGATCATCCTGTTAGTACTCTTTTTGATTTTAGCACTTCACATTCGTTCATATCTGCTTCCATAGTTGAGTCTCTGCACCTTAGTACTTGTATAGTATAAGATCCCATTATTGTCTCAAATCCAATTTGTGGTTCGGCTCATTTATCTTTTGTTTGTAAGGATTTGAGATACTTATGTTTTTGGTTTCATGGGCTATGGGTTGATTATAGGCATGGATTGACTAGCTAGTAATTGTGAATAAAGTTAGACTTTCGACTTGCTTCAGGAATACCCTCGAGCTTTCATGCAATCCTAAGGGATCAGTTTGTCTTACCCGCCTAGAATCACTTGATGCATCTATCGATGATTTTCGATCCGTTGGAGTAGTCCATGAGTACGCAAGATGTTTTGATTATGGTAAGGGTTTCCCCCTAAAACTCGAGACAAACTTCCGCATATATCTAGTTGACAATGCAAAGCCAGTTATGCGATCAACGATAGTTTTGGAGCAAGATTGGAGAGGATAGCCAGAGTTGGATAAGTGCTCAAATTGTTTGGTTGTTTTACTAGTATCATCTCACATAAATCATCCAAATTCGGAGGAGGTATTCCTTGGGTGCTTGTCTGATATTGGTTTAGGCCTTTGGGGCTTGTACTTGAGAAATGTCAAGTTCGACTAGGATGGTTTGCGTGAGAAATAGATGGTTGTGGCAGGCGCCCTAAGTAGGACTGGCCTTAAGAGAGGTAAAAAGTACATAGAAACCTTTGGCTTTAGACCCTCGGATTTGTGACATGATGGATAACATAAATAGAGGAGAGGCCTCTAATCATCTTAGTATATACACCTGGTATCATGGTTAACACCTGTTTATCTTGGAAAGATAGTTCGACTACATTGGATACCCTCTAGGATAGTAAGTGATCGAGGCCCTATCTTTACTAGTGAGTTTTGTAAATGGAGGTCAAGATGCTTCGCAACTGTGAAGTTAAATTAGTTAAGGTACAGTGGAGTGAATCTCAAGAAGACGCGACATGGGAGACTGAAGATAAGACACGCGCATCATACCCTTTTTCTTGAGGGTATATCCTTGATCTCTTTTTCTAGGAATTCTATGCATGTTTGTTTCTATCTTTTTAGGAATATCCTCTAGGTCATATCTTCAATCCTTAGGTAAGAGCCAATGGATGAAAACATGTGTTTGAGACATGTTATGTTTAGATGCAAATGGTTGCAAGTGTTTGCTAGTGGTTGCTCGTGGATGCATATACACACATTAGGCACTAGATCGGCTCAGTCACTTTCATATTGCATATGCATGAGTGAATTTTTATATATAAGGATTGAAACTTGATGTGTTATCATATGGATGTTGCATTTGTATGAATGATTGTGCACTCATGTAGAAGTTATAAAGTACAATTATGAATAATTGAATACATGATAGACTCATGGCACTGACATAATTCGCATTGAGGAGGTCAACTGAATCAGTAGACCACCTGATTTTGCATTAGACAAGGACATGTACACACACTATGCATATGATCATGAAAGCATTAGAAATCTTTTTAAGGATAATGGACGCCTGTGTTTGATGGATGAGTAGATGGACGATTGGATGGTAGGATATACGTTCTTCTCGACTCAAAGATTTCGGGGACGAAATCCTTTAAGGAGGGGAGAATTTAACACCCCCTTATTTTCTATAAACATTAAAGTAACGAATTAAAGAATAAATAATTACAAACGTGAGAATTAAGGGAAACAGGTTATGCCATTGTGTTCGTCTCGAAATTCTGCTTGAGATAAAGTCCGAGTTTGCGTAAAGTGGATTTCGTATAAAGGATGACCTTCAGAAGATCTGAGAATTTAAATAAACAGCTCAGTTTAAAGTTCATAAAATTCAAATTTCAAAATCAGAAGCAGAAGCGGGCTGGGGGGGGGGGGAATTTTCCCGCCTAAGGCCAGGTTGACCAGGAGGTCGGCCAGGGGGTCAACCTCCCCCTATACAGGTCGACCTCCCCCTCGGGTCAGATTTGAAATCTGACGTGTTTTGTCTATATGACGAGTTACTGTGTCATTAGGGCTTGTGTGGCAAGTTCTGGTTGGTTCTCTTATATTTGAATGGCTTTGATTTACCCTAGGTTGATCTAACGACTCCTATTAAATCAAACTTCTATATAAACAAACTAAATCTAAACCCGAAGCCACACAAAAATATTCCTAAGACTGTCTGCTCTCAATACTCAACCTAGTTTAGCCACCATTCCTTCTTCAACTTGTAAGCAAGATTAAATCTACGAATCAAAACTTACTTAGAGAAATTGATAGTCTTCTTCAAGGGATTGCTTTTCAAATTTAGAAAACAGATCCCAGAAAAACAATACTTTCTTTTCTCTGTAAGTCCTGTTATTATTTAGATGTGAACGATTTAAAGTTGTGATTTGTAATAAAATGTAAACTAGAATAATTCCTAGTTGAAAGATAATGACGATGTTGATTTATGCCTGTTCTTGTAACGATTCTATCATATATGCTTGTGAGATTTTTGTGGTTTTATGTTGATGTTAAACCAATCGTATATTATGTAAATTTTGTGACTTTTTATGTTTATTGAATCATGCAAGTTGCTTAGATCTACATTTAGATCTATGTTTATTGAATCATGCAAGTTGTTTAGATCTATGTTTATTGAATCATCCAAGTAGTTTAGATCTACATTTAGATCTATGTTTATTGAATCATGCAAGTTGTTTAGATCTACATTTAGATCTATGTTTAGTGAATCATGCAAGTTGTTTAGATCTACATTTAGATGTATGTTTATTAAATCATGCAAGTTATTAGGCTAAGACATGTATTATGTTTAGATCCACATTTAGATCTATATTTATTCAATCATGCAAGTTGTTAGGCTAAGATATGTATTATGTTTAAATTCACATTTAGATCTATGAAAAGTGGATCTAATATTAAAGCTCATATTTACATTCCTTGTTAAACTTGTGTAAAACCATTTGCTTAAGATTCATGTTTGTTGGATCCAAAGATAAAAGTTCATATTTACATGCCTTGTTAAACTTGTGCAATTCCATAAGTTTAAGATTCATGATTATTGGATCCAAATTAAATTTTACATTCACATGTCTAGTTGAACTTAAGCAATTTTATATGCTTAAGGTTTATGTTCATTAGACCCAAAATAAAAGTTTACATTTACATGCCTAGTTGGATTTGGGTAATCTCATACGCTTAAAGACTCATGTTAGTTGGATCCAAAAACGCAAGTTCATTATATTATGCCACATTTACATGACACATGTTTAGTTAGTTCCTTATTGTTTTATGTTGTGTGAATGGTACATGCTCCTTTCTTTCCCCTTTTTGTATATAAGTTAGGCTAATCTACGAGCCTAACATTCTATGTGAATTGTGCGAACGTATGATGGGGGTAACATTGGGAAAACCTTAAATTCATATTAATGGCATAATTTGGCCCATAAATATATAAATGATTAGTGGCATAAAATTAGCATAATCTACATACCTAAAATTATGAATACGATTTAGAGAGGATTTGGGCATGACTTGAATGACAATAATTTACATATAAACACAAAAGGTAAATATGTAAATTTAGAAAAAGACAAATATGCCTAACCCGAGGTTAGATTGAGTTACGGTGTAAGACTACCCGGAACCGCCCGGCACATCAAGCAACCATAACAATATATATCTAATGTGAGAGGTTAGTGCATCAAGCCCAAAAGAACCCGAGGTTAGACTAAGTTGCGGTGTAAAACTGCCCGGACCCGACCAGCACATCCAGTAACCGCAACAATACCTGTCTAATGTGAGTGGTTGGTGCTTTAATGAATGAATTAAAGCTAAGACAGGAATGGTAAGGTTAAGTTAAAACAAGAGGGCAACACTTAACCAATATAACAAGATGAATGACTAGGGTTCAGTTAATAGGAAACACTTAACCAGTATAGCATGATGAATGGGTAGGGTTAAGTAATAAGAAAACACGTAACCATTATAACTTGATTTGTGGTAAGGTTAAGTTAAAACAAGAGGGCAACACTTAACCATTATAACTTTATTTGTGGTAAGGTTAAGTTAAAACAAGATGGCAACACTTAACCCATATAACTTGATTTGTGGTAGGGTTAAGTTGACACAAGAAGGCAACACTTAACCAAAGTAACATGACAAGTTGGTGGGTTAGGTAACTTGAATTGATTGATGACACTTAGCCAATAAAACATGATGAACACGTGGGGTTAAGTTAACAAGAAATACATGACCAATATAACTTGATGGACAAACGGGGTTAAGTTTTAATAGGAAACACTTAACCAAAATGACATAATGAATGGGTGGGTTAAGTTAACATGAATGGACAACACTTAACCAATATGGCATAATGTGCGGGAGGGTTAAGTACATATCGGGTTGGTGGGTAATATTAGTAAATATAGGCCCACTAACTTGACCATTAAATAAACATGCTTGAATTAGAGGGAGGGTTACATATCGGGTTGGTGGGTAATATTAGTAAATATAGGCCCACAAATTTAACCAGTAGGAAACCCTAGTAACGGGGACCCATTTCAGCAGTAACCCAGTAGTCATGCACTATGCATCTTGAATCGTGTAGGGTTGCTATCATAAGGATTGATAAACCTTATGGTGGGACCAACACAGGGTATCTACATGCAAGAGAGGGCCGATTGGCACAGACATAAGGAAAAATTAATACGAGTAAGGAGCCGATCGATAGGGTAGTAAGGGTATATCTAACATGTTCATAGCAATTAGGCAGATTGAGGTGGAATCCTCACGATAGATGTACACCTAAAGGCTACCACAATTGCGGGGATTGGGATCACATTACAATATGATCATTTTATATAGATTACTAGTTGGGACACTAGTTAGGTGGTGTAGGGAAGTGAAATGAGTGCGATAGCATATTCAGCCTTATTATCTTATTTCTAGGGTGTTGTCCTAAATTCAGTTTATTCATGTCATAACCCTTTTTCTTTTTTACATACTAAATAGTCATTGGACTTACCAAACTCATGTCTGACCCATTTTCTTTTGTCTTCTTTTCTTCCGTCCCCCCAAGGTTCGTAGGGAGGAAATGTTACCACTTAGCTCAGTTTTCCTTCCAAGCTCGAAGATAGTCGATGTATTGCTTTGGACTGTCTCTCTTCCACTGCTATGGCAGGTTCATGCTTTATTGGGGAATATCATTGTTATTTTTATGCTTCTTTTATATTTGGAAGTTTTTAGATCAAGACAGAAGTTCTATGTATTACTTTTAAGTATGATTGAGACAACTATTGTAAAAGCTTGACTGAACCATCTTGTTTATAAAATGACTTTATTTTCTGCTGCTTATTTGTCTGTCTTGTAATTTATTAGCATGTTTTACCTAAAATACTCCACCAAAGTTAAGGCATTCCCTTTGTGAGTGACCTTAATGGAGGTGGGGTGTTTCACAGCACCTTCTAATTAGAGAGGAAAGTATGTGCATCTCATCTCGTCAGTAGCCTTAGCTTCACTCACATGCCATTCATATTTGAATAGGAAGTAGTTAGGATCAACAAGGCCGTTGTACGAAGGCAAAGTTGGAGGATTGAACTTCTTTGGACACTCTGCTTCAAGGATTCTTTCGGTGAACGGAGTCCTATCGTGAGAAAAGTCCCATTTTCTTTCATTATCATTGCCTGCTTGATTTCTCTTCATGATTTGATCTATCATATCTGAGATGTATTCTTCAGTGTTATGTCGCTCTATGAAGCTAAGTTCCTTCCAAATGTTCGTCTAGGCAAACGGTCTTGATTAGAGAGTTTAGATACTTCGCCTCTCGACAAGGAAGTGCCCCCATGACGGGATTGGTAGCTTTTCGACCACTCACATCAGAATGATTCCTAGCTTTTGATTTCAACTCCTCGATGTTAGCTTCGTCTTTGTCACTCAACCAATCATAACTGTCTTCCATGTTGTCGTTGTGGTTATGATCGGAAATGGGCGATTTGTCATTCTTTTCGAGATCAACATGGACTTTTTTAGTGACTGGATATGATCAAGCATTAAGGATAGCATCAAGTTTCTCCATCATAGCTTTAGTAGAAGAATCAATTCTTTGATTCACATTGGCAATAGCGGCATTCAACTCATTTTTAGTCACACCGGCTCCACTTACCGAGTTTTCACCTACATCAAAACGGTTAGTAAGAGGTGTTTCTTCATTAGAAATATTATCGGCATTTCCGACATCTTTACATATGGCCTTCTTAGGTTTCACCATTATGTTGGATAAGGAGGTGGTTTTGAACTTCAATGCAAGGCTCTTAACCTTGTGGTCATGGGTTTGATCCCCACAATGGGCGCCAAATGTTTAAACCCAATTTGGATTAAGACACTAAAGGTACACTAATGGAACTTCACTAGTCCGTAAGAAAAGAGGCCACGATCACAACTAAAGTAATGGAGACACAAATTTTATAGTGGTTAGATCTTAGGAAAGATCTACATCCACTATGGCAACATTTTCCATTAACAGTTTAAGAGTTACAAGTCTAGAATCACTCAAAAGTGCATTCATATGCTTCATGATACAAAAGCTTCACTCAATTCAATACAAATCAGCGGAGAATTAAATGAATCTTGCTAAATGTAAGGAGAAATGGTGGATAATCTTCGATCTCTAGAATGCTTTATCACTTAGTGGATTTCATAATGGATTTGATGCTTGTTCTTTTCTTTTAGATGTTAGAAGGTGTTAGATTTCTTAGAAAAGGAGTGAATAGAATTCAGCAGCCCTTCGGGATGATGGAAATCCACCCTAAATGTAGGGAAGCCATGGCCTATTTATTGGAGAAGTTCAAGTGAAGTGGTGAGCTGAGATGTGTATATGCAGGCTGTGGGTCGAACATACGAGTAATTACAGAAATGTAACTGCCAGCTGTTGATAGCTGTTGCTAGCTATTTACCTGAGTTCATGTTCGATAGACCCGGAGGAGACATGTTCGATCGACCCCGAGGAGACATGTTCGGACGACGTGGAGGAGACATGTTTGATTGATGTAACAACCCGAATTTTAATAACCTGTTGAAACTAGAAATCAGGGTATAATTAAATTTTAAATTAACAATCAAGGGAAACGGGTTACGCCATTGCGTTCGTCTCGAAATTTTACATGAAATAGAGTCCGAGTTTTCGAAAATCGGAGTCCGGATGAAGAAGTTATGGCCTGTACAATTTTCAGCAGTTTTCAGGCAGCACTGGACCAGGGGGTCAATCATAGGGTCGACCTACCCCCCTCCTCCCAGGTCGACCATAGGGTCGACCATAGGGTCGACCTACCCCCCAGGTCGACCATAGTGTTGACCTCCCCCCTTACAGGTCGACCTGGTCGGCCTGTTTTGACCCAGAACTCATTTTTGAAGCCTGAGACGTGTTTTGACGGTCCGGATTGATTCTAGGGTTAATCTAAGGGCCTAAACTAGTTGCTACACCTATAAAAACACCCTTAGACCTAACCTAATTCTTATCAAATCATTCTTACACTATTATGCTGCTGAACTCCGTCTTGAACCATGGCCGCTGCCGCCAAATTATAGTACAAACATTCAAACTCAAATCAATTCAAAGAACAAAGTTTCAACAACGATTCAAGACAATAAATCAACAACGCCGCGACATTTTTACAACAAATTCAGTTCCTAATTCACTAGCCATGCTCTGTAAGTTCTAGTTGTTTTTAGATTTAAACATTTAATTATAATGGGCCATGGAATAAAGTGGAATTGGATTTAAGTATGTTTATCGATTCTGATCTATTTCTGTTGCTCCTTTAATCTTGCGTTTTGGGACTTGTCTATCTTTATGCTCATGACAAGTTTATGATCTATTCAACAGTTTTCTTGATTCGTAATGACGATATCATCAAGTTGTAATATTTATGCCTATGATGTTGTTTTCCTCTGATCTCATTTTTATCCAATTTCTATCTCCCCCAATTTATTTTCTTTCATGAACCTTGGTCAATTTCGGACCTTGGCCTAAAATCGCGATTTGCGTACGATATGTATACGGGGGAATTATGGGATTATTGCCTATATGAATATGATGTAATAATTGGCAACATGAAATTGGATATTATCATTGTATTTGCAAGTTTGGGTGTGATCTGTAAATTTTGAAATAATCTTGTTATGAAAAATTTGCATAAATGTTATATACATGGAATTTGGCATAAATAGGATCTATGTAATGTAACATGAGATTTGGTATATATAACATGTAAATAATTTGGCATAAACATGTATTATGAACTTGGGAAACTGACATGTACTGTAATAAAAAGATTATAGTTTGGGATAACTACATGATGAATCATGATTTGGGTATGAAACTTGATACATGTAATTTTGGCTAGAACTTGATATGGTAAAATGGCATAAAATTGGCATACATGTAAAATGGCATAAATTGAACATATGTAAATTTGGTACGAATTGGGCATATGTAAAATTTACATGTAATCTAGAACTTGGGCATATGTTAATTTTGTAAAATTTGGAGTTGAAACATATATGATAATTTATGACTTAGTAGAGGTTTAATATGAACGCGCCTAAGTTGGGTTTCGGGTAATTGGCATGTATTGTAAATAAAAACTATAACTTGGCATAACCATATAGTGAATTATGATAATAATTTGGGAATACGTTTTGGGGCAAAAACGTGAATCATGAACATTTCTATATGTTAAACACATGAACTGATATTGGGGTTTTGGGTGGAATACGACCATTAATGAACCTTTGACACGAGGTTAGACTCGGTTTGTGGTGTAAATCTGCCTGGAACCGCCCGACAAATCTAGTAGCCACAAAGTGTCAGTCTAATGTGCGAGGTCGAATTGTAGGCGTAACGATTTATGACACGAGGTTAGACTCAGTTTGTGGTGTAAATCTGCCCGGAGCCGCCCGGCAAATCCAGTGGCCACAAAATGCGCGGTCTAATGTGAGAGGTCATGATTCGTTCGTCATAATGAATGAATTAAGGAATACTAACCATAATAAGACGTGGGTATGGTTAGAGGGTTAGGTGGGATGACATGTAAATGTGGACCTAATCGGTATGAGTTAAGAACATGTAAAACTTATAAATGTAGGCTCAACCAACATAACTGTTAATCAGACTAATGGGTAGGTTAAGTAATATGACTAGACTAATGACACTTAACCAATATGATATGAATGGGTGGGTTAAGTAACGTGGCTAGGCTAATGACACTTAACCGTTATAACATGACTAGCGGATGGGTTGGGCTAACTTGAATAGGTTGATAACACCCAATCGATATAACCTGATGCGTGGTAGGGTTAAGTAAACACACGAGGGTAACACTTAACCATTATAATATGACTGGTGGATGGGGTTAAGTTAACATGTACTTAACCGATATAACGTGATGCGTGGTAAGGTTAAGTAACAATAGAGGGTAACACTTAACCGTCACAACATGATAAGTAGGTGGGCTAAGTCAATGTACATTTAACCAATATGACATGACATGCGGTGGGGTTAAGTTAACACAAGGGAGAACACTTAGCCAGTATAACAAGACTTGCGGTAGGGTTAAGTAACACAAGGAACAACACTTAAGCGATATAACATGATGTGTGGTAGGGTTAAGTAAAACAAGAGAAAACACTTAACCAACTTAACGTAATGGACGGGGAGGGTTAAGTACATATCGGGTTGGTGGGTAATATTAGTAAATATAGGCCGACAAACTTAACCATTAATAAGCACGCTTGAATCGGTGGGTTAAGTACATCACAGGAAGGTGGGTAATATCTGTATATATAGGCCCACACACTTAACCAGTAAGAAACCCTAGTAACGGGGACCCATTTCAGCAGTAACCCAAATCAGGTATCAACGGTACCCTGAAACTAGGCAGGGTGGGGCACGATTACAGGGCTGATTATAAGCGGTCAAAGCGACGGCGGTGGGTGCAACAGTGTAGGTTCTAACGGAGTGCGGGTGTGCACACACTTCGGAGCAGACAACAGGGAACTGGGGGCACCAGTAGTATAACCTATGCCTTCTAGAATTGCGTCGGGCTGCCACCATGGGTCTTGATACACCCCATGGTGGGACCATCATCGGTATCTACAATCATTGGGGGCCGTATGACACACATAGGTAGCATAATCCCTAGGTTGGTCCTAGGTGGCATAAACCCTAAATCCGAGAAGTGTTCAATAGGTAGCATAATCCCTAGGTTGGACCTAGGTGGCATAAACCCTAAATCCGAGAAGTGTTCAATAGGTAGCATAATCCCTAGGTTGGACCTAGGTGGCATAAATCCTGGTTGAATCTAGGAAGCGCTCGATAGAAAACCCTAGATAAGATCTAGGTAATAAATAATAAATGTACACGTGAAAGCAACCTTAATTTCGGGGATTAGGATCACTTTATGATTTTATCATTTTATATAGATTACTAGTTGGGATACTAGTGAGGTGGTGCAAAGCAAATAGATATCATTTTAATGGTGAAGCAGAGAAAGCTTGCGATGCTTGATAGAAATCTTGCGAAACTATACATAGTTCATCTTGAATGGGAACCTTGCAATGTTATACTTGATTCATCGTGCCTGTAGCTTACCTTGTCATCATGCTTATGTTTACTTTTAGTTTATTCATGCCATATTATCTTCACCTGTTTTTATGCTGAAAGCCACTAGGACTTACTCAGTCTTTATGACTAACCCGGTTTGTTTCGCCTCTTTTTCTTCCGTCCCCCCCCCCCCCCCCAAGGTTCGCAGGGTGGAAATACAGCTTAGTTAGGATCTTACCAAGCTCCAAGGCTCTTTCATGTGCTGCTTGGATCTCTCTTGGCTATGGCTTGCTTTACTGTTTTACTTGGGGAATGATTTATGACTATGGTTTTATGCTTCTTTACTATTGCAAGACATATTTCGATGTAATGGATTTAATGGCATTTTGATGTAAAAGGCTTTAGACCTTTCTAGATTTCAAAGTAATGAAATTTGGTTCTTCTTCCGCTGTTTTATATGTTCTGTCTTGTATTATTTATGTGTATGTTTACCTAGATAATGCTCCACCAAAGCTAGTGCATTCCCTTTGTGAGTGACCCTAGAAGAGGTGGGGTGTTACATTTGGTATCAGAGCAGAAGGTTACTAGACTGGGCAAAAGCTTTTAAAAACCTTCTGAAATTATTTTCAAAACGTTTACAAAGAAGCATTTTTCTAAAGAAAAGTTTTGTTTTACGAAAGGCATATTCCCAAAAGCCATATGCACTATCTTTTGATTCTCTCCTTGAGTCTGTTCTCTCTTTCTTTTTCACCATAGTTTGTAGGCATCAGACACATGTCGGAGGGCAAAGTAGTGTCCAACCTCCATCTGTAGCCGCAGTAGTTTTACTTGCGACTAATCTTATCTCATGCTTTGTAGGGTTGCCGTGCGATGGAAGTAGCTTTCGAGAAACTTTTCAACAAGCTATACAAGGATAGTAGGAACGAGGATAACGAGAACAAGTCTAAGAATGAGAAACTTGTTGATATGGCTTAATCCACGAAGAGGAAAGAGGTGAAAGGAAAGAGGCCAAGTGGAAGAATAATAAAAACCCATGACAAGAGAGAATATCTTTAGTATGGTAAAAAGGGACATGTAATTAAGTATTAAAGGACAAGGACAAGGGCAAAGTACAAGATCGTCGAGAGGGCAATTGTATGCTCATACTACTAGCATACCTAAGAGAGGTGGTAATGTTTCTTTTAAAAGTTTAGCTTTTCTTTTCTATCATACCGTGGGAACTTTGTTTTTGGTACATCGCATCCTTTTAATTCTGCTTCGATAGTTGAGTCTCTGCACCTTAGTACTAGCGTAGTAGAGGATCCCGTTTTTGTCTCAAATCCTATGGGGAATCGGCTCATTTATTCATGACTTGTTTGGATTTGAGAATGTCTATGCTAAGTGTTGAGTTTAGAAATAATGCTTATGCTTTTGGGCAATGGGTTGATTCTAGGGATGGAGTGGTTGTCCAGAAATGATACCATTCTCGAATATGAAAAGAGGGTAGTTAGACTCTTGACTTGCCCCGGTAATGCCCTCGAAGTCTAGTGTAACCCTTAGGGTTTTGCCATGCTTAGTTACCTAGAATCTCTTGATATATTTATTTATCCTCTCGAGTAGTGTTCGCCACTAAGTCGGATGGTTCATCTCGCTTATGCATGAGTCATAGAAAATCACCTTAGTAAGTACACTTGGCAATATGGTCGACATCTGTTTATTTGCAAGAGATAATTCTTCTGCGTGAAATACCCAATAGTGATTAAACGAGATCTAGGATTCACTAGTGAATTTTGAAAAGCTTGCATGAAACCATGAGTACGCAGTTATGTTTAAGCCGAGTGTACTAGAAGAAGAATAAGTAAAAGTGGAACGAGAGGCAACAGTGAAATGAGTTCCAACTCATATTTTGGAAACAACAATTAAGAAGCTACGAAATTGTGAAGTTAAGGACGGTGAAAGCACAATGGAGTGAAGCTCAAGGGAATCCGACTCAGAAGATTGAAGACTAGATACGCGTATCATATTTCTTTTTAAGAGTATATCCCTGATCCCACTTTTCCTGTAGAGCTAATTTGCATGCTATCTTTCAAGTATATCCTCTTGGTCCTATTCTCAATCCCATTTCTGTTAGAAACCCCATAAGGAGGATGACTTGTCTGTTAGTAATACATTTTGGGGCTTGAGGGTGTCCGTTGGGTTGACTAAAATCTTTGGGTTTTATAGGATATGAGTTGGTTTTAGGAAGGGATTTCCTTGTGACCTAAAAGGAGTCCATCATGCTTAGTTTCATAAAATCATATATATTGGTTGGGTTGAGTAATTCTTTGGGTGTCAGCTTGATGTTGATTTCGGTCTTCGGGGCTGGTGCTTAGGGAGTTCCTCTCCAAATCAGTATATATGTGACATAGATTTCCAGTTTTGACATTGCCTATTGGGCACAAGGTTTTTACTTGCTTCTATCGTTCGACTATACCTTTAGGTAGGAACAATTGGGTGTAAACATGTGTTTGAGACATGTTATGATTGATGGTTGCAAGTGGCTGCTAGTGGTTGCTCGTGATTGCATAACACACATTAGGCACTAAATCGGCTCAGACACATTTCCATATTGCATATGCATGAGTGTTTATACTTGTTTATGGATGAAATTGGATATGTTATCATATGGATGATGCATATGGATGGATGTTTGTGCACACATATAGTGTTTATGTGACTAGGACTATTTGCATACATGTTGGATTCATGACACTAGACATATTTTGCATTAGGAAGATGAATCAGGCCTGGTCATTTGCATTAGATAAGGAACATATACACACACTTTCTGCATATGTTCATATAGCATTAGAAATCTCTTAAGGACAATGGATGCCTGTGATTGATGATTGAGTAGATGGATGATTGGATGGTAGGACACATTCTTCTTAACTTGAAGATTTCGGGGACGAAATCCTTTAAGGAGGGGAGAATGTAACAACCCGAATTTTAATAACCTGTTGAAACTAGAAATCAGGGTATAATTAAATTTTAAAATAATAATCAAGGGAAATGGGTTACGCCATTTCGTTCGTCTCGAAATTTTACATGAAATAGAGTCTGAGTTTTCGAAAATCGGAGTCCGGATGAAGAAGTTATGGCCTATACAAGTTTCAGTAGTTTTCAGGCAGCACTGGACCAGGGGGTCGACCATAGGGTCGACCTACCCCCCCCCCCCCAGGTCGACAATAGGGTCGACCTACCCCCCAAGTCGACCATAGTGTCGACCTCCCCCCTTACAGGTCGACCTAGTCAGCCTGTTTTGACCCAGAACTCATTTTTGAAGCCTGAGAAGTGTTTCGACGGTCCGGATTGATTCTAGGGTTAATCTAAGGGCCTAAACTAGTTGCTACACCTATAAAAACACCCTTAGACCTAACCTAATTCATATCAAATCATTCTTACACTATTATGCTGCTGAACTCCCTCTTGAACCATGGCCGCCGCCCCCAAATTAAAGTAAAACATTCAAACTCAAATCAATTCAAAGAACAAAGTTTCAACAACGATTCAAGACAATAAATCAACAACGCCGTGACGTTTTTACAACAAATTCAGTTCCTAATTCACTAGCCATGCTCTGTAAGTTCTAGTTATTTTTAGATTTAAACATTTAATTATAATGTGGCCATGGAATAAAGTGGAATTGGATTTAAGTATGTTTATCGATTCTGATCTATTTATGTTGCTCCTTTAATCTTTTGTTTTGGGACTTGTCTATCTTTATGCTCATAACAAGTTTATGATCTATTCAGCAGTTTTCTTGATTCGTAATGACGTTATCATCAAGTTGTAATATTTATGCCTATGATGATGTTTTCCTCTGATCTCATTTTTATTCAATTTCTATCTCCCCCAATTTATTTTCTTTCATGAACCTTGGTCAATTTCGGACCTTGGCCTAAAATCGCGATTTGCTTACGATATGTATACGGGGGAATTATGGGATTATTGCCTATATGAATATGATGTAATAATTGGCAACATGAAATTGGATACTATCATTGTATTTGCAAGTTCGGGCGTGATCTGTAAATTTTGGTATAATCTTGTTATGAAAAATTTGCATAAATATTATATACATGGAATTTGGCACAAATAGGATCTATGTAATGTAACATGAGATTTGGTATATATAACATGTAAATAATTTGGCATAAACATGTATTATGAACTTGGGCAACTGACATGTACTGTAATAAAAGGATTATAGTTTGGGATAACTACATCATGAATCATGATTTGGGTATGAAACTTGATACATGTAATTTTGGCTAGAACTTGATATGGTAAAATGGCATAAAATTGGCATACATGTAAAACGACATAAATTGAACATATGTAAATTTGGTATGAATTGGGCATATGTAAAATTTACATGTAATCTAGAACTTGGGCATATGTTAATTTTGTAAAATTTGGAGTTGAAACATATATGATAATTTATGACTTAGTAGAGGTTTAATATGAACGCGCCTAAGTTGGGTTTCGGGTAATTGGCATGTATTGTAAATAAAAGGCTATAACTTGGCATAACCTTATAGCGAATTATGATAATAATTTGGGAATACGTTTTGGGGCAAAAACGTGAATCATGAACATTTCTATATGTTAAACACATGAACTGATATTGGGGTTTTGGGTGGAATACGACCATTAATGAACCTTTGACACGAGGTTAGACTCGGTTTGTGGTGTAAATCTGCCCGGAACTGCCCGGCAAATCCAATAGCCACAAAGTGTCAGTCTAATGTGAGAGGTCGAAGGTCGAATTGTAGGCGTAACGATTTATGACACGAGGTTAGACTTAGTTTGTGGTGTAAATCTGCCCGGAACCGCCCGGCAAATCCAGTGGCCACAAAATGCGCGGTCTAATGTGAGAGGTCATGATTCGTTCGTCATAATGAATGAATTAAGGAATACTAACCATAATAAGACGTGGGTATGATTAGAGGGTTAGGTGGGATGACATGGAAATCTGACATGTAAATGTGGACCTAACCGGTATGAGTTAAGAACATGTAAAACTTATAAATGTAGGCTCAACCAACATTACTGTTAATCAGACCAATAGGTGGGTTAAGTAATATGACTAGACTAATGACACTTAACCAATATGATATGAATGGGTGGGTTAAGTAACGTGGCTAGGCTAATGACACTTAACCGTTATAACATGACTAGCGGATGGGTTGGGCTAACTTGAATAGGTTGATAACACCCAATCGATATAACCTGATGCGTGGTAGGGTTAAGTAAACACATGAGGGTAACACTTAACCATTATAATATGACTGGTGGATGGGGTTAAGTTAACATGTACTTAACCAATATAACGTGATGCGTGGTAAGGTTAAGTAACAACAGAGGGTAACACTTAACCGTCACAACATGACAAGTAGGTGGGCTAAGTCAATGTACACTTAACCAATATGACATGACATGCAGTGGGGTTAAGTTAACACAAGGGAGAACACTTAGCCAGTATAACAAGGCTTGCGGTAGGGTTAAGTAACACAAGGAACAAAACTTAACCGATATAACATGATGTGTGGTAGGGTTAAGTAAAACAAGAGAAAACACTTAACCAACTTAACGTAACGGATGGAGAAGGTTAAGTACATATCGGGTTGTTGGGTAATATTAGTAAATATAGGCCCACAAACTTAACCATTAATAAGCACGCTTGAATCGGTGGGTTAAGTACATCACGGGAAGGTGGGTAATATCTGTATATATAGGCCCACACACTTAACTAGTAGGAAACCCTAGTTACGGGGACCCATTTCAGCAGTAACCCAAATCAGGTATCAACGGTACCCTGAAACTAGGCAGGATGGGGCACGATTACTGGGCTGATTGTAAGCGGTCAAAGCGACGGCGGTGGGTGCAACAGTGTAGGTTCTAACGGAGTGCGGGCGTGCACACACTTTGGAGCAGACAAACAGGGCACTGGGGGCACCAGTAGTATAACCTATGACTTCTAGAATTGCATCGGGCCGCCACCATGGGTCTTGATACACCCCATGGTGGGACCAACATAGGTATCTACAATCATTGGGGGCCGTATGACACACATAGGTAGCATAATCCCTAGGTTGGACCTAGGTGGCATAAACCCTAAATCCGAGAAGTGTTCAATAGGTAGCATAATCCCTAGGTTGGACCTTGGTGGCATAAACCCTAAATCCGAGAAGTGTTCAATAGGTAGCATAATCCCTAGGTTGGACCTAGGTGGCATAAATCTTGGTTGAATCTAGGAAGCGCTCGATAGAAAACCCTAGATTAGATCTAGGTAATAAATAATAAATGTAAACGTGAAAGCAACCTTAATTTCGGGGATTGGGATCACGTTATGATTTTATCATTTTATATAGATTACTAGTTGGGACACTAGTTAGGTGGTGCAGAGCAAATATATATCATTTTAATGGTGAAGCAGAGAAATCTTGCGATGCTAGATAGAAATCTTGCGAAACTATACATACTTCATCTTGAATGGGAACCTTGCATTGTTATACTTGATTCATCGTGCCTGTAGCTTACCTTGTCATCATGCTTATGATTACTTTCAGTTTATTCATGCCATATTATCTTCACCTGTTTTATGCTGAAAGCCACTAGGACTTACTCAGTCTTTATGACTGACCTGGTTTGTTTCGCCTCTTTTTCTTCCGTTCCCCCCTCCCCCCAAGTTCGCAGGGTGGAAATATAGCTTAGTTCGGATCTTACCAAGCTCCAAGGCTCTTTCATGTGCTGCTTGGATCTCTTTTGGCTATGGCTTGCTTTACTGTTTTACTTGGGGAATTATTTATGACTATGGTTTTATGCTTCTTTACTATTGCAAGGCATATTTCGATGTAATGGATTTAATGGCATTTTGATGTAAAAGGCTTTAGACCTTTCTAGATTTTAAAGCAATGAAGCTTGGTTCTTCTTCCGCTGTTTTATATGTTCTGTCTTGTAATATTTCTATGTATGTTTACCTAGATAATGCTCCACCAAAGCTAGTGCATTCCCTTTGTGAGTGACCCTAGCAGAGGTGGGGTGTTATAATTGACCTAGAGGAGACATGTTCGATCGACCCCGAGGAGACATGTTCGATCGATGTGGAGGAGACATGTTCGATCGACCCAGACGAGACATGTTCGATCGACCCAGAGGAGACATGTTCGAGCCACTGATCCTGACTGACCCTGCTGGTACAAGCCTCTTTGTTCAAGCCCTATGTCGTACGTACCTTACCTATTCGAGTATTGAGTGGTGTTCAATCCTAAGCAGTGCTCGACCGTGGGTGGTGTTCGACCCTGAGTGATGTTCGAGCTCTTGTCTTTGTGGTGTTCAAAATCATGTTCGACCATCCCGTAAGAAGCTTGTACGACCGAGCCTTTTTGAATCACCAAGTTCGGCCGAGCCATGCAAAGAACAACTAACTCTTGATGTTTGACTCCTACCTTTTCGGTCCATTTGAGTTATTTGAGTGGCTTTATGTTTAAGACACGCTTGTGCTCGACCCATGGCTTTGGACATATGTTCGATCCTTTAACCAGTGCATGAATTTTAAAGGATAAACACACAACATCAATACAATCACAATCACAGAGAAATAAATCAAATGACCGGGGATACACAATATTTTTATAGTTTATTGGCTCAATCCAAGCTTACGTCCACTTTATAATCATTGTTTAAACTGATAGATTATAGAGATTGGTACATTTGTTGTAAGAAAGTAGAGAAAGAAGATGGTTTATACATAAAGTCCTTGCGTTGAAGTAATGAAATCAGCCTAAAAAATGGTGCAATGTCCAACAATAGAAAGAGCCCCATCCAAAAAAGATCCTTCCTCCAGCCTTCAAAATAGGTATTTATAGGTGGACATCATGTCTTGCTTGAACTGCCACGTGGCACACATCCCGGTTCGATGTGCCACCTGTCAGCCATCCAGAAAGTGGCGGGGGTTGATCTAGAGAACATGGAGAAGTCCTCTCTTAGTTCGTGCTTACTATGTGTAACTAAATCCGAGTTTGTAGGTGAGTGAGCCACGTGAATAGTCGTGAGAATAGGTTTGCACCAACATCTAGGTTTCGGTTTGAATGTATTTATCCAGGCTCGAATCTGTCTATTCGATCTGGGGAGATCCCTATGCCAAGTTCCATCATATTCAGCGGGTTTGAATTCGATTCGGAGTTCTTCGATCCTAGAACATCGAACCAGGTTGTTCAATCTGAGGGGATTCGAACCAAGACTTCAAGCACATGAATTAAGTCCAAACTTTCGAAATCTTTGACTCTTTAACCAAGCGAATCTGTAACACCCCACCTCCACTACGGTCACTCACAAAGGGAATGCACTAGCATTGGTGGAGCATTATCTAGGTAAACATACACAGAAATATTACAAGACAGAACATATAAAACAGCGGAAGAAGAACCAAATTTCATTGCTTTAAAATCTAGAAAGGTCTAAAGCCTTTTACATCAAAACGCTATTAAATACATTACATCGAAATCTGTCTTGCAATGGTAAAGAAGCATAAAACCATAGTCATAAATCATTCTCCAAGTAAAACAGCAAAGAAAGCCATAGCCAAGAGAGATCCAAGCAGTACATGAAAGAGCCTTGGAGCTTGGTAAGATCTGAACTAAGCTGTATTCCCACCCTGCGAACCTGGGGGGGGGATGAAAGAAAAAGAGGCGAAACAAACTGGGTCAGTCATAAAGACTGAGTAAGTCCTAGTGGCTTTCAGCATAAAAACAGGTAAAGATAACATGGCATGAATAAACTGAAAGTAAACATAAGCATGATGACAAGGTAATCTACAGGCACGATGAATCAAGTATAACATTCCATGCTTCCTATCAAGAGTATCATCACAAGGTTCCTACCAAGAATCACATTGCAAGGTTTCTATTAAGTATAACATCGCAAGATTTATAAGCTTCACCATTCCACTATTTTCTTTGATTTCCTATATTCTCTGCACCAACTGTACTAGTACCCCAACCCGTGTCATCCTTTCCATGTATACGTACAGTCCCTTGCTGTATATTGTACGGGCTTCATCACGTATTTCTATACTACTTCTACGTAGTGCCACCATTCTTGAAATCGTTTAGACTGCCACCCTTGTTCTGTCTAGGTTTCCTTATCATGAACTATCGCGTGTTCAACTAGGATTTATGCCACCTAGGACCACAAGGGATTATGCTACATATTGAACGTTTTCTAGATTCGTTTAGGGTTTATGCCACCTAGGACCATTAGGAATTATGCTACCTAACGAATTCCACGTAACGATTTATTAATCGATCGGCTCCCTACAAGTCCTAGCTCGTTCATGTGTCTGTGTCATACGGCCCAATCACGAAATGTAGTTACCTGTGCTAGGTCCACCATAGGGTGTATCAAGCCCTATGGTGCCAACCATCGACATGAATCAAGCACACATAGTGTAAACCTACCGGTGCCCAGTGCCTGCTTTTTCAACTCCGGACTACGTGCACGACCATAGTCCGCCTGAACCTACAATGGCGCACCAACTCAGCCGTCGTTCTGGTCGCTTACAATCAGCTCAGTAATCGTGCCCCACCCTGCCTAGTTCCAGGGTACCGTGATACATCTAGTGGGTTACTGCTGAAAAGGACCGCGCAACTAGGGTTTCCGTTCAGTAGGTTAAGTGTTGTCATTTAAATTCGAGACTTAACCCCATCAGTCTAGCATGTCAAGTTAGTTAAGTGTTGTCATTCAAGTTCGTGACTTAACCTGTCTACGTGTCATGTCAAATTGGCTAAGTGTTGTCGTTCAAGTTCATAACTTAGCCCTACGAATCATTTGTCAAGTTGGTTAAGTATATTCAAGCGGTTCATGACTTAACCCTATCAAATCATCGTGTTAAATTGGTTAAGTATATTCAAGCGGTTCATGACTTAACCCTATCAAATCATCGTGTCCAATTGGTTAAGTATATTCAAGCGGTTCATGACTTAACCCAAGCGGTTCATGACTTAACCCTATCAAATCATCGTGTCCAATTGGTTAAGTATATTCAAGCGGTTCATGACTTAATCCTATCAAATCATCGTGTCCAATTGGTTAAGTATATTCAAGCGGTTCATGACTTAACCCTATCAAATCATCGTGTCCAATTGGTTAAGTATATTGATTTAGCCCACCTACTTATCAGGTTGTGACGGTTAAGTGTTACCCTCTGTTGTTACTTAACCTTACCACGCATCAGGTTATATCGGTTGGGTATTATCAACCTATTCAAGTTAACCCAACCCATCCGCTAGTCATGTTATAACGGTTAAGTGTCATTAGCCTAGCCACGTTACTTAACCCAACCATTCATAACATATTGGTTGAGCCTACATTTATAAGTTTTACCTGTTCTTAACTCATACCGGTTCGGTCCATATTTACATGTCAAATTTCCATGTCATCCAACCTAACCCTCTAACCATACCCACATCTTATTATGGTTAGTATCCCTTAATTCATTCATTATGACGAACGAATCATGACCTCTCACAATAGACCGTGCATTTTGTGGCCACTGGATTTGCCGGGCGGTTCCGGGCAGATTTACACCACAAACTGGGTGTAACCTCGTGTCATAAACCGTTACGCCTACAATTTGGCCTTCGACCTCTCACATTAGACTGACACTTTGTGGCTACTGGATTTTCCAGGCGGTTCTGGGCAGGTTTACACCACAAACCGAGTCTAACCTCATGTCAAAGGTTCATTAATGGTCGTATTCCCCACCAAAACCCCAATATCAGTTCATGTGTTTAACATATAGAAATGTTCATGTTCGTGTTTAAGTCAATTATCCAATACACAGTCATTTTCATGTTTCAAATTCCCAACTTTACATATTAATAAACATATGCCCAAGTTCTAAAATTACATGCCAATATATATATATATATATATATATATATATATATATGGATATATATACCCAATTCTAATCAGTTTACATATGTCCAATTCTTGCCTATTTACATGTATGCCAAGTTTATGCTATTTCACCCATATCGAGTTCTAGCCAAAATTGCATGTATCATGCCCAAATAAACCCAAATCATGATTCATGATGTAGTTATCCAAAATTGTAATCTTTTTATTACAACACACGCCAACTACCCAAGTTCATAATACATATTTATGCCAATTATCAAATTTACAATCACTTTTATATTCAAATCCCCAATTATACATTTGCCCAATTGTAAGCCAAATCTTTTGATTTAATTTACATAGGCCCGAACTCGTGGTTTAATTTACATGCCAAATTACATACATGTTATATATACCAAATCTCGTTACATTACAAAGATCATATTTGTGCCAAATTCCATGTATATAATATTTATGCAAATTTGTTCATAACAAGATTATACCAAAATTTACAGATCAAGCCCAAACTTGCAAATACAATGATAATATTCAATTTCATGTTGCCAATTATTACATCATATTCATATAGGCAATAATCCCATAATTCCCCCGTATACATATCGTACGCAAACCGTGACTTTAGGCCAAGGTCCGAAATTGACCAAGGTTCATGAAAAGAAAATAAATTGGGGGAGATAGAAATTGAATAAAAATGAGATCAGAAGAAAACATCATCATAGGCATAAATATTACAACTTGATGATAACGTCATCACAAATCAAGAAAAATGCTGAATATATCATAAACGTGTCATGAACATAAAGATAGACAAGTCCCAAAACAAAAGATTCAAGGAGCAACAGAAATAGATCAGAATAGATAAACATACTTAAATCCAATTCCACTTTATTTCATGTCCATATTATAATTAAATGTTTAAATCTAAAAACAACTAGAACTTACAGAGCATGGCCAGTGAATTAGGAACTGAAATTGTCATAGAACATTGTAGTAGTGTTGATTTATTGTCTTGAATCATTGTACAAGCTTTAATCTTCGAATTGGATTGAGTTTGAATGCTTGTTCTTTAATTTGGGGGCGGCGGCCATGGTTCTAGAGGTATTTTAGCAGCATAATGGTGTAAGAATGATTTGATATGAATTAGGTTAGGTATAAGAGTGTTTCTATAGGTGTAGCAACTAGTTTAGGCCCTTAGATTAATCCTAGAATCAATCCGGACCATCAAATCACGTCTCAGGCTTCAAAAATGAGTTCTGGGTCAAACCAGGCCGACCAGGTCGACCTGTAAGGTGGGTGGTTCGACACTATGGTCGACCTGCGGTGTAAGTCGACCCTATGGTCGACCTGGGGGTGGGGGGAGGGGGTAGGTCGAGCCTATGGTCGACCCCCTTGTAACACCCCACACCCGCTATGGTCACTCACTAAGGGAATGCCATAGCATCGGTGGAGTATTTTAAGTGAATATAGAACAGAAAAATTAAACAAGACAGATATAAGTAATACTTGAGAATTTAAAACATCATTTCATTGCAGCGGAAAGTAAAACATGTTTGGTTACACCAGAACCATAAACAAGAGTCAAGTACATAATATTCATCCTGATAAAACAAAAGTACATAATCCCACTACATAACTTAATAGCCATAATAGAAAAGATAAACCGAGCTTTACTTCTATGGTCCAAGCCCCAAGAGACAGATATAGCGGTCTGATCCAAGCCCACTAGTGCTAGGCCCACTCTGAAAACCTGAGGGTTGGGAAAAAGATAAAAAACAACGGGGTTAGACATAAGTCTGAGCGAGTCCTATAACCTTAACAATACAATCATTAAAGTAATTAGGGTATGATATAAACAAGATACGGTACCTCTGGGGATAATGACTACACTAAGTAGCCAACTAAACACAGGATGTACTAAGATAACCGAAAAGACGCATTTACCCACCCAAGGATAATTCCTACACTGCACCACACCAGTTCTACCCACCCAAGGGTAATTCCTACTTAAAGGTTGATCCCACTAAGTGTACTTAGTAATTTTTAATAGTAGTTTCGTGTACCCCTAGCTGACTACATAGGTGCCGCCTGCCCCTATCTCCACTAGGTGTACCCACTACTCCCAAGCGATCGGCTCCCTACCGTAGATACCCGTGCTGGCCCCACAATGGGGTGTATCACTCCCCAAAGTGGCAACCCGATACAACAAATGGTGCACGGCTTATATCTACACGATGCAACAACGTCTTACCTACCAGCCCGGGTCCACGCACGCATATGAAACCCGTTGGACTCGCGTTGCCACCGCTAACCCGTTTTGGCCTCTTACAGTCAAGCCCAATATGCGTGTCCCGTCCTCGACTTGGGTCGAGCCCACAAAGATACGTTTGGGATATTGGTTGAAATGGGCCCCCACAAGCTACCCACCTAAGCTTGTCATTTCTAGTGAATCCCACTTAACCCTTTAACCATGTCCACTTACATGTTACAAATTTTGGTTAAGTCTTTTAATCATATTTTAATTGCCACTTAAGGCACCCACTAGATTTCCACATGCCACCCAAGGCACTTACTTGATTCCCACATGCCACCCAAGGCACTTACTTAACCCTTTAATCATGTTTAATTACATGTTCCACTTTGGTTAAGTATTCTAATCGTATTTTCTATTGCCACCCAAGGCAACCCACTAGTTTCCTCATGCCACCCAAGGCACCTCCACTAGTTACTACATGCCACCCAAGGCACCCACTTAACCCCTCATGCCTCACTACATGCTAATTTGGTTAAGTGTTTCTTAATTAATTAAGATCGTAACCTTTGTAAAGACCTCTCACATTAGACTGTCTTTTATGGCAGCTGGATATGCCGGTTGGTTCCGGGCAGCCTTACACCATAACAGAGTCTAACCTCGTGTCTTTACACTTGTCACGTATTTAGTTTATGACTAAGACCTCTCACATTGGGCCAATCATTTGTAGCCGCTGGATTTGCCGGTCGGTTCCGGGCAGTCTTATGCTACAAAAGGGTCCAACCTCGTGTCTTAGTTGATTAATTACACCTAATTAATCACCCCCATAATTTGTATTAATTATCCCTAATTAATTACAAATATGTAAGAATATGGGTAGACCTAACTCAATAGGTAAATTCCCAATTCCATAATATGGGTAGACCTAACTTAATAGGTAAATTCCCAATTATGTCCATCCACTTTATGGTATGTTTAATCATACCCACTTCACACAATTTTATGTGTTCATTAATTTTTACCCCATCGTCCCCACGTAAATACGTTAACATGACATACTTCAAAAGAGAAGATTCATCATACACACAATGGGTTCAACTTAGCATATCATTAGCATTATCATGGGTTTAAAAGGTGTCAACTTGCATATATGACCATAAACCCAACTTGCATATATGACCAACCCAAACTTGCATGAATCACATATGTCATAAAGATGGTAACTTGCATAAATGTTCATGTCATAGACCTATCATAAAGGTGTCAACTTGCATACATGTCATAGGTCTAAAAGGGATGAACTTGCACATGTACTTATGTCATACAAAGGGGTAAACTTGCATAGCATGTCACATGTTAACTTGCATATAACCGAACACATAACTTGCATAACATGTTACATATGAACTTGCATATAATCATGCACATAACTTGCATATAACCAAACAAATAACTTGCATAACATGTTACATATGAACTTGCATATAATCATGCACATAACTTGCATATAACCAAACACATAACTTGCATAACATGTTACATATGAACTTGCATATAATCATGCACATAACTTGCATATAACCAAACACATAACTTGCATAACATGTTACATATGAACTTGCATATAATCATGCACATAACTTGCATTACATGTTACATATGAACTTGCATATAATCTCACATATAGCTTGCATAACATGTTACATATGAACTTGCATATAATCTCACATATAGCTTGCATAACATGTTACATATGAATTAATGTTCAACATAGTGTTTCGCATAATGAGCATCATAAAACATAGCATTATACTTGCATAACATATAGCATAAAACTCGCAAAACACACAACATACACTATACTAAACTTGCATAAACACATTAATCCACAAACATAGCCATATCTTATCATATCCTATCATAATCAATTTAACAATTGATTATTAAGGCTATAGAAACTCACCACTAAACTCCAATAAGCAAACCCTTGCCAAAAATCATCCAAAAACTCTAGCCTTGAAAATAAAGCTTGCAACTTGATGATGAATGCAAGCTAATGACCACCCATACAACTTAAAAATGCTTGTATGAACATGAAAGACTTCATAGAAATAGTTTAGAAAGAGGATGGAGGCTAGGATTTTGAGTGGAGGCCATGATCATAGAAAATTTTGGCATAGTTTAGTTAGAGGATAGGATTATGATCATTTAGGGCTAGCTTAGGGTCTTATTTATAGATTAGGCAAGTGTTTTAGGCCATTAGATTAACCCTAAATTAGACTAGGACCATCAGATCTCGGAAGCTTCCAGAAAACAGCCCCAAAACACAGCCAAACCTTAAAATGGTGCACCAGGTTAAACTGGCCGAGCACCCCCTGTCGACACCCAAGTCGACAGGGTTGTCGACTTGGTCCTAGCCAAGTCGACTGCCCAGTCGACAGGGCTGTCGACTTGGGTAGCTAGGCGGGAATTTTCCCACCTGCGCCCATTGGCCCCAATTTCGAAATTTGAACCTGAATTTTAAATCTGTTTTGAATTTTGAATTTTCTGTAAACTTCATTGGGCCATAACTGGGCCATACGGACTCCGATTTACAAAATTTCGGACTCTATTTCACGTATTTTTCCGAGACGAACGTAATGACGCAGCCCGTTTCCCCCAATTCTCACATCTGAGATTATTTATTCTGCAATTAGTGAATTTTAGCATTAACTGAAATTCGGGGTGTTACACCCCTGGTCCAGTGCTGCATGAAAACTGCTGAAACTTGTACATGCCATAACTTCTTAATCCGTACTCCGATTTTCGAAAACTCGGACTCTATTTCATGTAAAATTTCGAGACGAACGCAATGGCGTAACACTTTTCCCCTAATTCTGATTTTAAAATTTAATTCTGCCATGATTTCTTGTTTTAACATGTTATTAAAATACGGGTTGTTAAAGAATCCAAACTCTCCTGACTGTACATTCAAGTCCTGAATATTTCCTTAATTGAAAATTTGAGATTTGACTGCCTTGCCAAAATGGCATGTTAACACTTTGCCCTACATAAAATAGAAGTCCAAAAAGCCACGAACACGCTAGATTGTATTAACAGAAAACCAAAAATCCATGGTTGACCAGACCATATTTTAGAAAGATAAAAAAACCAGAAATCTGACTATTTGTATCAACCTTGAATTTTGGCAACATAGATAAATTATCAGGATCTCAAAAATAGGAACTTTTGCAAACGATGGAATTTTACCGCAAAACTTTAACTGATGCGTTCGTCTCAGAATTCTGATCAACTTTCATGTTTGGAGTTTCGCGAACGGAGTACGTATGTAAAAGTTACGGACGAAATATGAAAATGGACGAAAAATAAATAAATCAAAATTTAAATACATACTATTCATTATATAACTAGTCGACCTGGGCACCTGATGGCCCAGGCAGTCGACGGCCACGGTCGACCTACTAGGCGTCTGTTTGCCCAGTGACGGCTATGGTTGGTAAGGTTTAGTTATAATATATTATAAATGAATGGATGGGTATGAAATAAAACGAATCTAACAGTCCAAGGCCAATTCCACTCCTATAAATAAAGGGGTAAGGCCTCATTCTTTTCCACATAAATTTGTGGGCAACAGCCAAGCTCTGCCATTTTCCTCCTTCTCCAAACCTATTTTTTTAATCTAAAATATATTCTTATATAATAAATCAAATCCAATTCATATGAAATTGAGAGGATTAGTAGATCTAATGGAAAAGAATGCAAATTGATGCTCCAAATCAGATTCTCCTCTCTGTTCCTATTTTCTTACATCTCTATAGATCTGGAATTTTTCCCTTTTCAAATAAATTGTAGATTTATAAGAATTTGGGAATTGCAGGCCTAAAGGGTTCAAAATTTGGATTTGGATGCTATAAGGCGAGTGACAAATTTATGAATACAGTTATAATAACTTATCTATTTCTTTTGAATTAGATCTAAAATTTATGCCTATTTTCTGTCTGACATGTTCATTTAATTATTGTAATTGGATTGATACCCATCAGATCTGGTTATAAACATTGTTAAAACTTGAATATATGAATTGTGGCTAGGCATAATGTTAATTATAGGATTTAAGAATTTGTTCATACCTATTCCTACAATTATATTGTAAAATGTATTGTGGACATTGCATAACACTGTGGATCTGGAAATCAGTCCCATTAAACACCAATTAGATGTATTTACATTCCAGATCTCTAGTTCAGTGCTAAATAATAAATTATGTGAATTTGGGTAAAAAGATTCGATTGGTATATTATGTGATTGTAATATTAAAATAATCATACCTATTTGTATTTAATATTGTTGGGTTTTGGATTAATTGTTGTAAATATATTGTTATCCTCCTCTTGAACAAAAAGATGTCATTTTGAATTCACAAGAGATATGACAAAAATATTTAAAAAGGAAAAGAGGTGCAAATGTACGTATGAATATAAATATACATATTTGTGCGTAGTTTGCGTCGACTATTCCAAAAATATGTATATATATATATATATTTCTTGTAAATTCAAGATATGTTTATTTTATAAATCAGTCATAATTTATAATAATTACAACTAACAGTCTTTTTGTAAGATTTGAAACCTTTTGACAAGATTGAATGCAAAAAGGAATGTTTGGTAATTGATTAAACCAAATCATTAAAAAGATGATAACAACAACAACTACTACTACGTTGAACACACGAAAACATATAAATATAAATATATACATACTATCCATCCAAATCAGCGTAAAATGGTAAAATATACATTATATGGAATGTTGAATGTTTGGATAAGATTCAATTATGGAATTATATGTAACAAATATATTTGTGGTGACGACTTGTAGCAATCAATATAATTAGTTGTTATAAATAGGACCACAAATCAATAAATAACAGCTGTAACAAATGTTGATAGGGGAAGAAAATATAATAGGATAATGGTTTTAATTCCTAAAATTTATTATTAGGATCAATGTTTTACACCCCAAATTAGGAAATTTGAATTATAACCGCATTTAGACATGAGGTTAAGGTTAATTGTCGTATAAGCCTGGCCGGAACCGACCAACAAATCCAACAACCACAGGTAGTCATCTTAATGTGAGGGGTCTAATGCATAAATAAAATGTACTAAGGCACGAGGTTAAGTTTAACTTGTGGCAGAAGTATGCCCAAAAACGGTCGACAAATCCAACATCCACAAGTTGTCAACTTAATGTGAGAGGCCTGCTACATAAATATATATAACAGTCAACCAATAAAAAAATAAATAAGAATAGAAATTGTCTATTGGGGTACAACAAATAAATACCTTCGGACTGATAAATAGTCGCCTTAGGAAAATATGACCATTATGGTCATAAAGGCAATAAGAATAGAAATAAAAGAAATTTGGTGTCGTTTAAATACTAAGTCTAATTCAGGAGGTAATCAAATGAATATTCTAGGGTAAAGAGAATATAACCTTCCTTATTTATATTAATGAATATAGAACTTATAATAAAAAATAGGGTTGGACTTAGTAAGGTTAATGATGGAAATATTATTAACCATAAGAAACTGTGACGATAATAAATCGTGTGGAGAGAGAGATTTAACAGAAAAGGCGAAATGGCGTGGTCCACTTTATCCTAATAGGGAAAGATAATAAGGGCTTATGGGGTGCGAGTCTAATAAACTTCGCGTGTAGTCCTCTTCCTGGGTCTTAAGTGGCTTGGGTTGTAGAGTCCATATGGGGATACGTCCTTCAGTATATGGGTCTTAAATGGCATGTGTGCGTACTGTCTACCCAAACCTGGAAACTAAAAATGTCATATGGTTACCTACCCTACGGGAAGTAGTAACCGGCTAAGGAGGTTATCCAATAAGGTCGGCTAGAGGTACAACGAGCGATAAAATACCATCTCTCAACTTATGTGGGGCAAGGGTATATGCATGAACGACGGAAGCCTTAACTAGTAGGGGCCGTAGTTAGTGCCCTCTATATAAAAAGATGGAACAAGTCATCGAGAGGTACTAAGTCACCAATAAGTCCGCCGACCAATTGGGTCCGCCTAGGGTCTTAAGTGATCGAGAGAATCCACCCTATCTATCACTGATAGTGAGGCACAAAATAAAACAGGGAAGTGGATGGAAAGGTATATATGTATGTGAGAACTCCACAGTTAGGGGCCCACTTCTCGGTCTAATAATCAATTAAATTATAGTTTTAAAAGGCTGCCTAAATATGTGTGTAAACATTCCATTTCGGCATTATGTCTTAGAATACTACTTTGGGAAGGAGTAGCAGAGTCGTGTGTAAACATCGATAAGGTTAGGCTAGAATCACTAAACTTGGTAGGCATACATCTTGGGTTGAACCAAACGAGATGCATCTATATATTATAATTTGTATTGTACATTTCCTATTCATCAAAATCTTGTTGTTCTGACCCCCTTCTCATTACCACCACTCAGTTTTTCTAGAGAAGGTTGGGTTCTCACAGGTGTTTTAGTTCGGCTTTCGGTTCTCGTTCTTGCTCGGTATTGGAAAAGTGACTTACTTTGAAAAAGGTTGTTACTTGACTTAATACTAGTTTATCCTATTCTGTTTCCACTGTGAGTTATCTTATTGTACTCCAATTATGATCATGCTCATTTATTGCAGGTACCAGATTTATGCGCTCCGTGCTTGGATGTGTTTGAATTTCAATTTTTGTCGAAATTTAGGTGCAAAAAAGTGTGGGGTGTTACATTTGGTATAAGAGCTTAGATTAAACGATTAGAGAAATTAGTTAAAATTAGGATTCGTAAGAGAATATAATTCGATTTTATTTTCTATTTTTCTTTGTCTTTCTTAGTTGACTTTAATTTAATTCGACGATGAGCTAGCTATGGGCCTAATTTTATAAAATGGGCTTTAAGCTACTAAGAGTTGAAATATGTTGAGTTCGGGTTTCTAGCCAATTCTATCTTACCCCATAGTACTTCGACGATCTTATCATGAAGAGCATGAGGACGACATATGGTGGATTCTGATTGATTCGAGTTTGGAGACTGGAATGATAATATAAAAAAAATCTAGCTACGACCGAGATAGTTACTGTTTTGGTTCTGGTTTTGTTTAGTAGTTCCGGTTAAGACCATTACTTGTATCTATTTCGGAAAGTATAATTACAAGGTATATCTGTTCGTTACTTCGTTGAATTTCCAAATCTACCTTGATTGAAATTTTCGATTGAGTTCTTAGCCTTGTATTCGAGGAAATTTTTATTTTAAAACTATTTGAAAAATAAAAATGGGCTTTGAAAGTTCTGAAATATGGTTTCGGAAAATGGTTTTATGAATTCCTAGTTTTATAAAGATATGGTTTTTAGAATTTAATATATTCGTGTTTCAAAAATTGATAGTACCATTTGGTAATTTTAATAAATGTAATCCGATTGGTAGGAAGAAAGGAGTTATAAATGACAAGGAATTTACCACTAAACTCAAGAATAATAAATATCCATTCCTTATGATTTTTAATATCCCTTTTCCTATATATATTGGATAATTTATTTAAGTTATCAAAATTAATCTTAGTTGTTTTTAAGCTCCAGCATTTTTGAACGTGAATTGGTTTTTCAGTTTGAAATATAACCTCGAATATAAGTAATTATAATAACAATGATATGGATTTATAAATATGAAACGTTTAGTTTACAATAAATTCCGTAGTTGGAGAAGTTTTATATTTTCTTCGAAAAGGCTAAGAAAATCCTTCATCCTTATTTTGGGGTATTTAGTTTTGAATCGCTTAGTTTATGTCGGCTAGTAAGGGGAAAAATCCGTTTTAAATTTTATTTTGGATTTCTAGCTGATTTCCTGTTTTAAGTCTTTTTGTTTCGGTGATAACTAGTTTTTGTGGAGGTGGGGAAAAGGCATTGGAAAATTAAATCTCTCGACTAAACGAGTGGTGGAAGTCGATACGAGAATTCAGTTGGGAGTAGAAGTTGTTTCAAAATTTTAATTCAATATATATATAATTTATATTGGGCCGAGGTTCAAACCGCGCATTTTTAAGGGCTAGCGGTCGACCAATAGTCGACCTCCCTCCTATGGCTAGGTAGAATAGCGGTCGAACGCCCCCCTAGAGCTAGGTCTACTGCTTCCCCCTTATTTGCGTTGCTTATACCCAACCCGAATCGGCTGAAACAATATAAATATATTGTTCAACCGACTCCTTCTCCCTAACCCTAAATCCACCGAAAACCCAAACCCTTCTTCTTCCTAAGCTCCAACCCGAGCAACCCCCACTCCGTTTCATCCCAAATTACCGCCAAAATCGTTCTCATGCAGGTCTCTACCCAATTATACTCCAGATTTGCAATTTTTCTTGCCCAATTCGCCGATTCCTCCATGGCACCTCGCAACCAACACCCCAGTCTCATGCCTTAGGAAGTCGCTTGGTTAGATCGCTATGGGGCGAAGATTAAGCAGTACTTAGCTATGACCAGTTATGAGTTCCAGATTGGTTGACCGGTGAAATTCGTAGATTTCGTCGCATTTGGTTTGGAGGAGCTTTTTGTCGCCGCAGGCCAAGAACTGATCTTGCGCTTCGACACTTTGGAGCGCGACCTGTATCCACACGGTGTTCGTACGTTCGATGCTCGGATGGATGCTGACATCAATGATGAGTGCGCATCATCAGATCTAAGGTCATGGGCACCCACATCAAGTTCACTGACGCCGACTTGGCTCAGATGTTGGGTATCTCGGCAGTTAGAGTCGAGTTTGATGCTATTGAGATGGAGGACCCTCAGATCATTTAGCTTATCTTTGTGACACACCACGTCCATTAATGTCACTCTTTAACAGAATGCATTAAGTTCCGTGAAGCATTATAGATAAACGAAAACCCAAATGTCACAAGACAGATATAAAATAGCAGTGGAAAATTAAAATTTTATTTTCCAACAGAAAACACCATGGTCCAAAATCTGGTTACAACATCAGTTTAAAATAATGGAAACCAATTACATCAATAAAAGTATATGCCTTGTACTAAGAACATCAGAGTACATAAATATAAAATCATAGTCCGCAAAAAGAGCCATAACAGAGTAGACAAATAGTCAAAGCGGTACATCGAAGAAAATCCAAAATCCAAGCAAAAACAGAAGAGAGATTCCTAATCAAGCCTGAGCACTCCCGCCCTAAGAACCTAGGGGGAAGGAAGAGAGAGAAAAGGAAACAAAATGGGTCAGACATAAAGTCTGGTGAGTCCAGTTACTTTTAGCATATAAATAAGTAAAAGCATCATGACGGACATATAAACTGAATAAGAGATAGCAGTATCATATGACAGGTATAACAAACTGAACATAATAAGCAAGAAGAACAGAACAGATTACGCTTCTCAAATACTTTTCTCTACACCATTACTAGTATAACAGATATGATCCCCAAAACATAATGGTAGACTTAGGTGTACTTCTAGTAACGAGTTTTACTCCAAACAGTAATAACTAGTACCCCAACATATAAATAACGGGTGTTACCCCAATCATAAATATTGGGTTTTACCCAAAAATAAATAACGAGTTCCTAAAGAGGCAGGACTAGATGTACACTAATTACTACCCCCAATCGACCAGCTCCCTATCCTATAAATACCCTGTGTTGGCTCCACAGTAGGATGTATCTCTCCCTAAAGTGGAAAACCCCATATAGACACTACCATATCTATAGTGTTATAGAGTCTTATTATCCCTAAGCAATCCGGACCCATGCACACACATGACTCTGTTGAAACACACTATCAGAATACCACTTCTCATATGAACCTCTTATAATTAGTTCAATAAGCATGCCCCGAGCTCTACCTAGTGTCGGGTCTCCCTTTGATACCTATATGGGTTACTAACTGATACGTGTCCCACACCATAGATGATACAAGCCACCCCCTCGGCTTGCATCCCTACTACTAGGATTTTGACAGGTTATGCCTAACAGTTTAATAAGCCTACATAACCCCAACATATAAAATAGGTTAAGTTTATCGGGTTCATATAACCCCCCACTGATTTAACATATTCACTTAACCCCCACAGATTCAAACAAGTTTACTTAACTTCTACTCAATTTAACAAGTTCAGATAACCCCCACTGATTTAAATAGGTTAAGTATTACTGTTTCATTACATGTTCCGCTTAATCTAATTATTAAGCCTACAAATTTACAGGCCCCAACCCTCATGTCGTAATTCACAGTATATGATATGCCCTAAATTATTGTCATATATCACAGTATAGGTTATGGCACCAAATCTTCGTCATGATTTGTAATACAAGATATGCCCCCAATTTAACTTTCCCAACCATTTCCAATTTTGTTCGTTCGCATATTACAACGATAGGCCTAGGCTCGAAGGTAGCATGGCTATAAAAATAAAAAGGGAAAGAGGGAGTGAAGAGAAATAGGCATAATAACAGAATAGGTATATTATAATAGAAATAGACATATCAGGCATATAAAAACTGAACAGTAGCTCAGGTGTGCTTGTAGTAGATCCGTTTAGGTATGAATCAGATTCTCAAAAGGCTTAGGTTTAGATCCAGATTTATAGACATGTTAGAATTACTTGTTAAATGTTTATATCTAAAAATAACATGAACTCACAGAGACTAGATCTAAAGAACAGAGAATAATAGGCTGAAGCTGTAGAAGAAATTATTATATGCGTATAGGTTGTCATTGAAGCAAATAGGCTAACTCAATCCAATTAGGGGCAACATCTCCTTCTCCATTGTTTTTATGCATAAAAACATTAGAAATGAGGTCCTATTTATAGCCTACTACCAAATCTTGTTCAGAAAAGTCCAGGATCTGATCCTGGATGCTGGTGGGACGATCCCGGGGTCGACCCATGGGTCGACACACCCTTAAGTGGATCGACCTATGTATCGACCCCCCTGGGTATAGGCAACCCCAATGGGATAATTTCCCACATGGTCTTCCCGCCTCGATTTTGAACTGATTTAAATTGTTTTGAATTCTGGACTTGATTTGTTTATATATATTTCTCTTATACGTATACATATCTCTAAGCTTAATAACTTCTTCATACGATGTCCATTTTACGCAAACTCGGAGTCAATCTTAAGCAGAATTCCTAGACGAATGCAATGGTGTAGTCAATTCTACTTAATTCCCAACATTTGATTAAGTATTCTTTAATTTATAATTATAATGTTCTTATTAAAATTACGGGGTGTTACATTCTCCCCTACTTAAAGGATTTCGTCCCCGAAATCTCCAAGTTAAGAAGAATGTATATCCTAACATCCATCAACCATATACTCATCCACCAATCATAGGCATCCATTATCCTTAAAATATTTCTAATGCTTATATGAACATATGCAAACGTGTGTGTATATGCCTCTATACTAATGCGAAAGATCTGGCGGTCTACTGATTCAGTCGACCTCCTTAATGCAATGTATGTCAGTGCCATGAATCCAACATGTATGCAAATAGTCCCAGTATATCATGTAAAGGCTATATGTGTGCACAATCATCCATCCAAATACAACATCCATATGATGATACACCCATTTCCATCCATAAAATTTAAAATGCACACACATCCATATGCAATATGTAAGTGATTGAGCTGATCTAGTTCCTAGTGTGTGTGTGTGTATATGCAAACACTTGCATCCACTTGCATCCATCAACCATAACGTGTCTCAAACACATGTTTACATCCATCGGTTCCCTACCTAAAGGTCAAAGATTCGATTGATAGGACATACTTAAATGACAGAAGCAAGTACGGATAAAAGCTTTGGAAATAGAAGTTAAGAACATACCCTTGAAAAGTAAAAGGTATGAAGCGTGAATCTTGGCTTCCGTCTCCCAAGTTACATCCTCGCGGTCTTCACCCCCATTGAACTTTCATCAACTTGACCTCTCCGTTGCTTAGCTTCTTAACCTCATATCCAAGAATACGGGTAGGGACTGAACTAACTGTCGCCTCCCGTTCCACCTCGACTTCCTCTAGCATACTTGACTCAACTACTTTTGCAGCATCATGCAGATACTTCCGCAAATGAGAAACGTCGAAAACATCATGAACACCCACTAATCTCTCTGGTAGCTTCACCCTATAGGCCGTTTGACTTGTCCTTTCCACAATGGGAAATGTCCCTACAAACCTTGGCATCAATTTCCCGATAGATCCAAAGCGAACCACATTCCTCAAAGGTGATACTTTGATGAAAACCATGTCCCCCACCTCAAACTCAATATCGGTCCTTCTCTTATCTGCATATGACTTCTGCCTGTCTTGAGCTATCTTCATGCGTCTGCGGATAAGATCAATCTTCTCTGCGGTTTCTCTAATCATTTCAGGTCCAAGTAGAAGCCTATATGTAGACTCCCACCAACAAGTCAGTGATCTACAAGGTCGTCCATACATTGCTTTGAAGGGTGCCATGCCAATACTAGCCTGATAGCTATTGTTGTAGGCGAACTCAACCAACGGAAGATGCTCCTCCCAAGTCCCTTCGAAGTCTAGGATACACAGTCTCGAAAGATCCTCAAGAACTCTATTCACCCTCTCAGTCTGCCTATTAGTTCGAGGGTGATATGCGGTGCTCAAACACAACTGTGTACCTAATGCCTCTTGCAAACTCTTCCAGAATTCACTTGTGAAGATGGTCTCACGATCACTCACTATGCTAGAAGGTACTCCATGTAGACAGACTATCTCTCGAAGATAAACTGATGCTAACCATGTTTCCGTTCTCTTACTCTTAATAAGAATGAAGTGAGCACTCTTAGTGAGCCCGTCAACTATAACCCAGATACTGGTGTTGCCTTTCCTCGATCTAGGCAAACCATCAATCAAATCCATCGAGACGCTCTCCCACTTCCACTCTGGGATCTCCAAAGGATGAAGTAAACCACCGGGCTTCCTTTTCTCAGCTTTGACTTGCTGGCAAACTAAACATCGAGAGACAAACTCCGTTACATCTTTCTTCATCCTAACCCAAAAGAGAACCCTCTTCATAACTCTATACATCTTGTCACCGCCCGGATGGATAGTCATCCTCAAATGATGGGATTCCTCAAGGACTTTCTTCAACAAACTCCCCACTCGGGGAACACAAAGCCTTCCATCACATTGCAACCACCCTCTGTCATCCGTCGAGTATCTACTATAGTGACTAGAATTCTCCCCTCTACTGAGCCTATCCAAGATATCTGATATCCATGGGTCGTCTCACTGAGAATTTCCTATTTGATCTATAAGAGTAGGTCGCACCTCTAAGGATGCCAACAAACCAAGTATACGATTCGTAGATGACCTAAAATCGAAGGTCGCTATGTACTCCAAGCTCCGCCCCTCTACGAATAGCGGACTCAAAGTCATCCTTTGCCTACTCAACGCGTCCGCCCCCACATTACCCTTGCCAGAGGGCACTATTTCAAATCTCGCAAATATTGCCCAAGGTCTCCTACGACATCTCTTTTTGGGCTCCATCTGAAACGAAGTAGCAATTATCACTGTAAATCTCCTTTCGAATATATCGCCCAAGATATTGCAATATCGAAGATATATCAACCGTTAAATACTGGAATATCGTCCGAGATCTTCGTTTTTTAGTTAAAATTTAAATTTGTGCCTGAACTAGAACAATAATTAAAAAAAATCAAATCTAGCCAGGATAATCTTTTGTTATTTTACATTTTGCATGTTAAACGACCATATTGTATGTTTATATATGTTCTACAATGCTTATGATTTTCATATTCATCTTTTTTACATACATGTTACTTATGAAATTATGTATTTTATGGTATATTTATGATGTTTTTTTATGTTTTGGATCCTTTTAATGTTTTATGTCTAACAACATTTCTGTTTTAAGAATATTACGATTTAAGAGTATGAATGATCATTCACAAAATAAAACATAATAAAATTATTTTGCAATTCAAGTTTAAGTTACTATGTATTTAATAGCATTCATGAAAATCATTTTGTAAAAATATAATATTTTAACATATCATGTACCCGTGATTGTTCCGATATAAACATACAGACCCGAGATGAAAATCCAAGATGAACTCCCGAGTTAGATTCATCTCGTCCGAGATCTTCCCCGATACGAAATCAAGTCTATAAAATCCCTGGGACGAAATGCGACCGATATCCGAGATTCAAAACCTGGCTAGTGGTATAAGCAATCTCAAAATCATAGGATGCTAGGAACTCCATCCATCTCTGTTGTCTCAAGTTGAGATTCCTCTGCGAGAACAGATACTTGATCGAATTATGGTCCGTGTATAACTCGAACCTCTCCCCAAGCAGATAATGCCACCAAGTCTTGAGCGCCAATACTATAGCAGCTAACTCTAAATCATGGGTAGGGTACTTCTTCTCGTGAACTCGCAACTGTCTACCACCATAACATACTACCCTTCCAATTTGCATCAAGACATCACCAAGCCGTGTACCACATGCATCAGTGTATATTGTGAACACTTTTTTTACCATCAGGCAAAGTCAAGACTGAGGTTCTTGTCAGAGCCCTCTTTGAACGCTAGAAAGCATCCTCGTAGTCAACATCCCATGAAAAGGTCAGATTCTTTTACATCAGTCTGGTGAGTGAGGTTGATATCTTTGCGAAGTTCTTAATGAACTTCCTATAATAGCCCACTAAACCAAGAAAACTTCTCACCTTCGTTGCATTCTTTGGAATCTTCCAATTTTGAACTGCAGCTACTTTTGCGGGATCCACTGCTATCTTATCCTTGGAAACCACATGCCTTAGAAATCTCACTTCCTTTCCTCAAAAATACATTTGGAGAATTTTCCTTAAGCTGGTGCACTTGGAGAGTCTTCATAACCTCTCCCTAAATGTTAGGCATGCTCTTCCTCGCTCTTCAAGAAGATCAGAATATCATCCACGAAGACCACAACGAACTTATACAGAAACTACCGAAACACCTTACTCATCAGATTCACAAAATACGTGGGTACATTCATCAACCCAAAGGGCATGACTACCCACTCGAAGAAACCATTTGGAATTTTGAAAGCAGTCTTATCTATATTGTCCTCGGCCACCCTAAACTGGTGAAATCCCATGGCCAGGTCTAACTGAGAGAAAATAGATGCACCAACAAGTTGGTCAAATGGATCATCTATCCTCGAAAGTGGGTGCCAAATCTTCTTAGTGAGTTTATTCAACTCCCTGTAATCCATAATAAGCGAAGCGAGCCATCCTCCTTAGTTACAAAGACTACTGGAGCACCCCGTTCAGATATGCTTCGCCTAATAACCCCCTTCTCAAGTAGCTCTCCTACTTGCTTGCTGAGCTCCCTCCTTTCCCTTGGAGCCATGTGGCGCACAAGCAATGGGACTGGCTTCGCATTATCCACCAAGTATATCCGGAAATCAATCTCGCGCCTTGGAGGTAAGCCCTTAACCTCCTCAAAAACATCAGAATACTCACATATTAACGCTACATATTGCAAATCATCGAAAGATGCATCTAATTCTAGGAAAATAAGCATGAAAGACCCTTTTGGGTCACAAGAAATCTCGACAGTCCTCCCATGGCAAATCAAAAGTCTAGCGACCCTCCTCTCACAGTCTAAAATGGCACCATACATGGCTAGCCAATCCATCCCTAGAATCAAACCATAGCCCATAAACCAAAAAACATATGTGTCGCACTCAAACTTGACGCCTAACACAAATATCCTCAAACCCCGACAAATCATAGACAGATGAGTCGTGCCCCTAATGGGGTTTGAGACAACAACGGGATCCGAAACCATACTAGTACAAAGTTGCAGAGACTCAACTATAGAATTAGATATAAAAGAATGCAAAGCGCCAAAATCAAAAAGAGTCCTAACAGGATAATCGAAAAGAGAAATCATACCTTCAACAAAAACTTTCCTACCTATGTCCGGTACACTGGACACGAGAGCATTCATCTGCTCTCCAGAAAATCCTTCCCTTTGGCCCTGTCCTTGCTTCTTCGGGCAACCCCTAGAAAAGTGCCCGATCTCGCCACAGTAGAAACAAGCATTCTTCCTTTTTCTGCAATCTTTGACCAAATGACCCATGCACCCACAGCCATGACATTTCCTCTTATCTTGAGTTTTGTCGTTCTTTCCACCCTTCTTTTGTTTTTACTGTTCTTTCTTAGGCCACAATTTCTTCTTTTGCATCTCATCAGTCTTAGCCTCTTTCCTTTTGGCTTTATCTTCTTCCTACGTCAATTTCATATCAACTAGCTTCTCGAAAGTTGCCCATATCGGAATATGAGACATAGCCAATCCATGGAGGGGTTCATTCAACCCACTTGCAAATCTCAAAGCTTTCTTATGTCGGGTATTCACCGGCTCCAAACCAAAAATCGCCAATTGATTGAACTTATTGACATACTCTTTTCTGTCTAAGAAAGAAACTTCATCTCGCATATCTATCGGAAATCATCCCAAGTCTCAACTGGACGTCCTGCTTGCATCACTTCCCACCAGAATGAAGCCTCATCCTTCAACTGCTAAATGGCCAACTGAATCTTTCTATGGTCATCACTCAAAAATCCCAAACAAATCCTCCGTCTCTTTTAAGCCAGTTCCTTGCTTCTACAAAGGTCTCAGTTCCTCGGAAAGGCTTTCCTCCCATAGCATAGAAATCCTTGGATATCTTGGAGAAATTATCCGCTCACGGAGGAGGAGGGACAACAGATGCAGCTAGGGGAAGGGCGTTTGCTTGGCCTCCGGCTTGTGCCGTAACCTTGAGATATCTACGGTACCAAACCGATATTTGAATGCCCTCAGGAATATTCAGTTCCCCAGACATGCTGAAAAGAAAAGGAAAGGGGATTCAAATATAGAATCGAAAGATATTTTATATGGCTTTAGGGAATATGTTTTTCAAAAACTGACTTTTCTTTGAAAATACTTTCTTTTTGAAACCTTTTGAAAACAATTTTCAAAATCTTTTATCTGATCTTGTAACCTTTAGCTTTGGTACCAAATGTGAACCCCATGTTCGTTAATGTCACTCTTTGATAGAATGCATTAAGTTCCATAAAGCGTTATAGGTAAACATAAACATAAACATCACAAGTCAGATATAAAATAGCAGTGGAAATTTAAAACTTTATTTTCCAATAGAAAACATCGTGGTTCAAAATCCAGTTACAACAACAGTTAGAAATACTAAAAACCAATTACATTAATAAAAGTATCTGCCTTGTACTAAAACCATCAGTACATAAATATAAAATCATAGTCCCTAAAAAAGCCATAAAAAAGTAGACAAATAGTCAAAGCGGTACATCAAAGTAAATCCAAAATCTAAGCAAAATCAGAAGAGAGAATCCTAATCAAGCCCGAGCACGCCCACCATGAGAACCTGGGGGAAAGAAAGAGATAGAAAAGAAAACAAAACGGGTTAGACATAGTGTCTAGCGAGTCCGATTACTTTTAGCATATAAATAAGTAAAAGCATTATGACAGATATATAAACTGAATGAGAGATAGCAGTATCATATGATAGGTATAACAGATTAAACAGGATAAGCAGGATGAACAGAACAGATTACGCTTCTCAAATACTTTTCTTTGCACCAATACTAGTATAACAGATATGATCCCCACATAAACATAATGGTAGACTTATGTGTACTTCTGGTAACGGGTTTTACCCCCAAACAGTAATAACAGGTACCCCAACATATAAATAACGAGTGCTACCCCAACCATAAATAACGGGTGTAACCCTAATAATAGGCATACTCCAGATTTGCAAATTTCTTTCCCAATTCGTCGATTCCTCCTTGGCACCTCGCAACCAACACCGGTCTCATGCCTTAGGAAGTCGCTTAGTTAGATCGCTATGGGGCAAAGATTAAGCAGTACTTAGCCACGACCAGTTATGAGTTCCAGATTGGTTGGCCATTGAAGTTCGTAGACTTCGCCACATTTGGTTTGGAGGAGCATTTTGTCGCATAGGCCTAGAACCGATCATGCGCTTCGACACTTTGGAGCGCGACCTGTATCCGCACGGCGACCATCTGTTCGATGCTCAGATGGATGCCGACATCGATGATGAGTCCCGCATCATCAGATCCAAGGTCATGGGCACCCACATTGAGTTCATTGACGCCGACTTGGCTCAGATATTGGCTATCTTGGTAGTCAAAGTCGAGCTTGATGCTATTGAGATGGAGGACCCTCAGATCCTTTAGCTTATCTTTATGACACACCACGTCCATTGATGTCACTCTTTAACAGAATGCATTAAGTTTCATGAAGCGTTATAGATAAATAGAAACTTAAACATCACAAGACAGATATAAAATAGCAGTGGAAATTTAAATCTTTATTTTCCAATAGAAAACATCATGGTCCAAAATTCAATTACAACACCAGTCTGAAATACTGAAAAACAATTACATCAATAAAAGTATATGCCTTATACTAAGACCATCAGAGTACATAAATATAAAATCATAGTCCTCAAAAAGAGCCATAACAGAGTAGACAAATAGTCAAAGAGGTACATCGAAGCAAATCCAAAATCCAAGAAGAAAAAGAAGAGAGATTCCTAATCAAGCCTGAGCACCCTCACCCTGAGAACCTGGGGGGAAGGAAGAGAGAGAAAAGGAAACAAAATGGGTCAGACATAAAGTCTGGCAAGTCAAGTTACTTTTAGCATATAAATAAGTAAAAGCATCATGACAGACATATAAACTGAATGAGGGATAGCAATATCATATGATAGGTACAACAGACTAGACATGATAAGCAGAAGAACAGAACAAATTATGCTTCTCAAATACTTTTCTCTACACCAATACTAATATAACAGATATGATCCCCACATAAACATATTGGTAGACTTAGGTGTACTTCTAGTGGTTTTATCCCAAATAGTAATAATAGGTACCCCAACATATAAATAACGGGTATTACCCCAACCATAAATAACGGGTGTTACCCTAAAAATAAATAAAGAGTACCTAAAGAGGCAGGACTAGATGTACCCTAATTACTACCCCCAATCGACCGACTCCCTATACCACAAATACCCTGTCTCGGCCCCATAGTAGGATGTATCACTCCCTAAAGTGGCAACCCCCATATAGACACATCCATATCTACTTGTGTTATAGTGTCTTATTATCCCTAAGAAATCTGGACCCATGCAAGCACATGACTATGTTGAAACACACTATCAGAATACCTCTTCTCATATGAACCTCTTATAATTAGTTCAGTAAGCGTGCCCTGAGCCCTACCTAGTGTGGTGTCTCACTTTGATACCTGTATGGGTTACTGACTGATACGGTTCCCACACCACAAATGATACAAGCCACCCTCTTGGCTTGCATCCCCACTACTAGGATTTTGATAGGTTATGCCTAATTGTTTAACAAGCCCACATAACCCCAACATATAAAATAGGTTAAGTTTATCGGGTTCGTATAACTCCCCCATTGATTTAACATATTCACTTAACCCCCACAGATTCAAACAAGTTTACTTAACCTCTACCCAATTTAACAGGTTCATATAACCCCCACTGATTCAAACAAGTTAAGTATTACAGTTTCATTAAATGTTCCGCTTAATCCAATTATTAATCCTACGAATTTACATGCCCCAACCCTTATGTCGTAATTCACAGTATAAGATATGCCCCCAAATTATTTTCATATATCACAGTATAGGTTATGCCTCCAAATCTCAGTCATGATTTGTAATATAAGATATGCCCTAATTTAACTTTCCCAACCATTCCTAATTTTGTTCATTCGCATATTTCAATGATAGGCCTAGGCTCGAAGGTAGCATGGCTATAAAAATAATAAGGGAAAGAGGGAGGAAAGAGAGCAGAAACTGGCATAATAACAAAATAGGCATATGATAATAGAAATAGGCATATCAGGCATATAAGAACTGAACAGTAGCTCAGGTGTACTTGTAATGGTAGATTTGTTTAGGTATGAATCTGATTTTTAACAGGCATAGGTTTAGATCCAGATTTAAGACATGTCAAGATTACTTGTTAAATGTTTACATCTAAAAATAACATGAACTCACAGAGACCGAATTTAAAGAACAAAGAATAATAGGCTGAAGTTATAAAAGAAATTCTTGTATGCGTATAGAATAACAGACATGCCAACGATTATTGTTCAAAAACAAGTCCAACAATTTAGGGAAAAGGAGAAAATCAAGTTGACTTTCTCAAAGAAGAAAAGACCCAATCTTTCAGAAGTAGACCATCAGGGAAACTAATGCAGCAAAAGCAAAGATTAATATGGAAGCTCGACCACTGAAGGATACGGTCCCAAAAGATCAAATTATGATAATTTAGAAGCTTACTTAAGAGATGTGACAAAGAAGGTTGTCAAAGACATGCTTGGAAGAAAAGGAAAGAGAACCTTGGATGAGAAGGTTAATGACAATGAGAGAGTGGCCCCCTTCAATGTTAAGATCACGAACACAGTGATACCGTCACGTGTGAAGATTCCTACCATGAAATATCTCGGGACTACTAATCCTAACGATCATCTTATGGCTTTCAACAGCCAAACAGATCTTTACAATGCTTCTAGTGCTGTTCGATGCTGACTATTACCGGTAATCCTTTATAGCGCAGCTACTTAATTGTATCATCAGTATCGAGAGAAATCCATCTACTCTTGGAAGCGGTTTTCTTATGAGTTCTATGCACAATTCTGCATTTGCAAATATCCAACATCGGACTACACTCTCATTACAAATATAAAGCAAAGATAAGGAGAATCTTTGGGTGATTACCTAAAGAGATTTACCGTTGAAGCTTTGAAAGCAAAGGACATGAACGACCACGATATACACATCATCGTTCATTCAGGATTCATTGAGAATACTCCATTTTGGAAAGTGCTATACATCCATGGATGCAAGGACTTAAATTTTTTTCACTTCCAAGCAGATAAATTCTTTCGCATGGATGAATTATATTATTCAAAGAAGAAACTTGTCTTCCATGGAGAAGAAGGGAAATCCGGATTTAATCGAAACCATAATCCTCAAGGCATGAAACTCGGATTTGAGAGAAATTTGAAAATGCCGAAGTGGGAAGATTCTAACACTAATTATGTAGCCTTGAATTAACCCACCTTGTTTATATATGTTATAGCGAAGGAGAGAGTCAACATCCTGGTTTCTTTCAAAGCTTAAAGTTTCCCAGAACCGTTCAATGGAGGAAAATATTGTGAGTACCATAAGACAAATGGACATAGAACCGATTAGTGCAAAGTGCTCAATAGTATAATTCAGAAGCTTATCCGAGAATGACACCTAAAAGAGTTCATCCAATATAAACAATAAATAATCCAGCATTCTGATGGACACTAGATGATCTCAACTAACATGGTAGAGGTCCCAATTGAAGAGGGTTAGGTAAATCTAGGACCTCCGCAAAATCGAATAAATGTGATCCATGGAAGGTCACATACTGCCGAGAATGATCAACCTATGTGGAACGGATATCTAAAGGAGGCCCATGAGGGAATAATTTGGAAACGACCTGAACTTCCCCATGAGGGAAAGCACGGATAGAATTGAGAACAACACACAAAAGAACGCAGACGGAAGAACATTTCATTGCTATTACAACAATTCCATCAGATACAAGAATATACAGAGTGTAAACGAATAAATTACATTTGATAAATATCCGAGATTACAATAAATTACATAGCAGCGGAAAATAATACAAAGCACAACTGAAGGTGATATACGGATACAGAGCTTTCCGGATATCATTCCAGCTGTAAACCAGGATCCTGTGAATATAAATCTGCAAAACCAAAACTACTAGCTGCCCGTGTCGAAAATAAGGGCACTCAGAGTTTAGGTTAAAACAATAAACTCCAGGTCAGTCATGTGACTGGTGTGAGAACTAAAACAGTTATTTAAAGCTTTACCTTAAAAGAGAGTAATTCAAGGGACCACGCCATATAACACGGAACGAGTTTCCTCCCAAGAATACCAGTGCATAGAATAAACAACGCAATGCTTTTCGAAAAATGAAGCTATTATAAGACCCAGGTCCCATCACACAATGCAACGCAAGCCGGAGGATAGGGTTTTACCTTATAACTGCCAAACATGCTTGGTACGTTTAAAACAAATCATTTGATACTATAATAGGTGTATAGTGTCAAAACAATTTCAATCATAAATATAAATCATAGACGACATAAGTGCCCCATACCACTATGTCGCCATACTAGGCTCTACAAATAAAGCTGAAATACACGTATTGGAATTCCGTCATGAGTCGAGGCAAGGGGCAAGCTCCTCTCCGCTTTCGAGACACTCTAGCAAATGCCTCAGGACTACACACTCTGGGTAACCCTGGATGCTTCAGGGCTGGTCCTCACTTACGTTAGAGGATTGGCAATTCCTGAACACACGTTTCCCGGTCCTTACAGACCTAAACTCGAGGCGCCTCATCCAACAACCACATAGGTGAAAAGTATATAAATGTCAGGGCTGGTAAGTCACTGACACCACCAAAGCTAGAAAGAAACGTCGTGCTCTCCCTGCAGTCCTTATCCCGTTTTTAACTCATACCGAGGTGTGAGGCTCGCGAATTCACGTTATACACAAAGCTGCCACGTAGGCCGTGCTTTGATCATCAACCAAAAGACTTTGCTTTTCAACAGAAGCCTTGATCTATGCAACTCAGCGTGCCATACAGGCAATTCATGCCATGCGATTGATATCTATCGATATATAACCTCTAAGCTCGCACGTCTCAGAGAAGGGCGTTAAGCAAGAGAATAAATTCTCCGCTGCCAAACAGATATATATTTAACAGAAATCAATCAACAAAGAATAAAATCCAATGTCAGACACACAATCCATTTACAAGTTCGTTCTGGGTCTGAACGAAACCGGGGGCACTTTCCTCGCATATCCATCCATCTCCAAGTACGTCTGGATGACCACTAACTGATTTCCTCATCTTGGGTGTACAGCCCAATCAAGATCATCAGTAATCACCCAAACGATGTGAAGACTTCCGGTTTTCAACCACCGTCTTCAACTTCGACATATCGTTGAATCGGTTATTCAGAATGGGTATAAACCCGGCCTTTCCGAACAACCCGCGTATATTAAAAACAAATGTTACACAAACACAACATACGCCTCATTCCAATTCATTAGTCACTAACCGTAAATCAACAAGAGAACAATTTCCCCAATATAAACCCCGAAGGCCGAAACCAACATCATATCAATACCCAGGAACCATTCTTCTTAGCTAACCTACAACTAGTTTCTAAATTTCACATTCCTAGGGAAAGGTTCCCATTAATTTTATCCAAGATAAATTCTTTAAAATTTATCCTTTAATCTTCCTTTTGATGTTATTTCAAACCAAATTATGGTTTTCCAAACTAGTCGGGATTAACGAACCACGTCGAAGTAATTATTTATTTTATTTCCCAATCCCAACCTATTCATCCCATGAAGCAAAACTGGTAATACTCCATATCTAATATTATGGTGTTATCGGTAAAATTAATTACCATTTCACGTTCAAATCTAATTAAAGATTTAACTATCGCTTTGGAGCAAAACTGGTGATACTCCATTCTCGCTCAATTTCTAAATTTGATAATTTAAATTATCAATTCCCCATTTCAATCTAATTGCAGATTCATTAAAACTCCTTTTACTGGGTTAAAGAGCTAGTGTCATTTAAAACACAGTTCACGACAAACCCAAATCACATTCTAATTATTATTGGGTTAAAGAACTAGTGTTATTTAAAACACTGTTCACGATAAACCCACAAATCAATTCTATTTAAAACCCATTTCAAATCCAATTTATTTATTTAAAAATAAACGGGTTTAATTTTAGTTCAAAACTAGTTCATTTCGATAAAAATCTATTTTTATCTTTTCAAATATGGAGTTTTTCATCCCAATTTTTCCCCAATCATTTCTTGTGATTTTACACAAATTATTAATATTTTTAATAATTTTATCAAGGCCCGTACAGTCGATTTCCATCAAAGGTCATCGAACTGCACTTACAACGACCTTTTCCAAATTTGATTTGGACGTATCTCCAAATCCAACCGTTAGATTTCAAATTTCTAATATTCGTTAGAAAGATCTTTTCGATACGAACCCAATGGTTCCGGTTTTAGGAGAATCCGACGGTCGGATCTCCCGTAATGTTCGTTCGAAGTCAATGGTCGAAATTCGCGAACTTCCGCCGCGCGGCGCGTTCTATTCAGGCCATTATATTATATATATAATATATATAATATTTATTCCAACGATTACTATTTAAAACAAACCTTATAAATAGTTTAAATTCGTTTCAAAACATTTCAACTTTCATTTCCAATTTAAATCAAAATTGAATTTTTCCTTATAAATTCGTTTTAAAATTCATTTCAATTCAATTCAAATTTCAATTCAATTTGAATTCATTTCAATTCGTTTTCAATTCAATTCGAATTCGTTTTCAATTCAATTCGAATTCGTTTTATATTCAATTCATTTCAAATTGGTTTTCTATTCGATTCAATTCAAATTGGTTTTCTATTCAGTTCAATTCGAATTGGTTTTCTATTCAGTTCAATTCGAATTGGTTTTCTATTCGATTCAATTCAAATTGGTTTTCTATTCGATTCAATTCAAATTGGTTTTCTATTCAAATCAAATTATAAAAACGAATATAATCGATATAAATATCGTTCGCGTCAAAATAGCGCATCTCTAATCAACACGGCTTTATATATTTCAATAATTCCGTTATTCAAATTTCGTTCAACACATGACTAATCTCAACGGATGAGTATAGTCAACACATGAACCTTTATTTTATAATGATAAAGATATAAATTTTATTGTTTAAAATATTTCGTTCAACACATGACTAATCTCAACGGATGAGTATAGTCAACACGTGAACCTTTATTTTATTATATTCTTTATCTTCTAAATTGGAATGAGGCCCAATCAATCACCATATAAAGTTAATTATATGGATTCCATACAACACATGTATATAATAGCAACGATAAATAATCAACCATCATCCAAAGTGCACTACACTGTATAAGCATCAAATATAGATACCTAACGCTTATAACAGCCTGTCGATCCATCGATCGACATCCAACTAATTATTGGGATTGGTGTATGCCGAATTTTATCCCAATACCCGTGTGGGGTTTCAAACAATCAAACACAGATTTTATTTGTGCAGTTGGGCGATGTGTAAAATTTATCGACCCAATCAATATCAGTCAAATCAGTGTATATAAACAAATCGGTCGATTTGTTTATAAATATTTATTTATTCACATTCACGCTAAAAATTATATTTTTAACGATAAAATATTTTATTTTAACACATGGATTTTTATTCAGTTCATCTAAAAAATAAAAATGATATTTTTATTTTTCTAACATATTTTAGAAAATTTCGGCGGCATAACGGCATGATACTAGAAACGGGACGAGGCCTAGCCTTATCCCCAGTCTAGTGAAGGCCCACGCCATTCACACATCAATCAAATCCATTCCATTTCACCAAACAATTCAATTCAAACCCAATAATCTAACTAACTACACAACCAAACAATTAAACAAACAAGTCATCCATGGTCTGTGGATGACGGGTGTCGAGTGCTACTAAACACCGTCTGCATCCTAGTATATATATATATATATATATATATAACTAGAAAAAGAAATTGAAGAGTGGGAAGTTCTCACCGATAGCTAATCCAATACCACGACACTTCAAATGTAGAAGTCTTCGCCATTCTCGCCTTTTGTCACTTTCGTTGCCCGTAGCCACTACATATATAAAAATCGAATTTTTACTTCGTTATTCAATATATAAAAATCGGATTTTTACTTCGTTACTCAATATATAAAAATCGGATTTTTACTTCGTTATTCAATATATAAAAATCGAATTTTTATAATCACGCTATATGGATAAAAATTCTATTTTTACACCGCTACTATATAGATAAAAATTCTATTTTTTCAATATGAAGATTTCGCCTTTTCAAATATAAAGGTTTCACCTTTTCAATTTCAAAGATTTCGCCTTTTCAAATTTAAAGATTTCGCCTTTTCAAATCCATCATTATAAAAATCACATTTTTATTTTGCTACACATATAAAGATGATATTTCTAATATTCCTATCATGTAAAAATTATATTTTTAATTCTCTACATAAACAAAAATCATATTTTTACATCTTCTACATAATAAAGATTATATTTTTATACTTCTACCATATAAAAGATTATATTTTTATACCCTACATGATGTAAAAATTATATTTTTCCTCATATAATTTAAAAATCTTGTTTTTAAATTATACTGTATAAATCAGAAAACTGAATTTAAATCATGCATTTATATTAAAAACTGAATTTAAAATGAAATAAGAAAGGAGAAGCTCACCATTTTCGATCAAGAGAGGGGGGCGACGTTCGCTTTCAGACTGCGAGGAAGAGGAGGTGGCGCAACTGTCGAGGTGGAAGGGGGGTGTTGCGCGTTCGTCAGTGGATGAGGGGGGGGGCTGGCGGCGCGCACTTCAAGGAGGGCGGCAGAGGGAATGGCAGGCGGGGGGGGGGGGGGGGGGGGGCTGTGTCGCGAGAGGAAATGGGGGGGGTTTCGGAGGTGGCGACGCGAGGTAGGGGGTCTAGGCGGAGGGCGGCGACGCGATTAGAGGGGGGGCGCTTGGCAGCGCGGTGGCGCGCTGCTCGGAGGAGCGGCGGCGCTCCTCCCTCTTCTTCCTTTCTCTTTTTTTTTTGAATTCGATTCTGAAAATCGAAGAAGGGGGGCCAGAAGAGTTAAAGGGGGAGAGAGTTATTTTTTTTATTTATTTAATTATTTTATTATGAAAAAGTTGACTTTTACATACGATCTATGAACGAGGTCCACCGCCTGTCGTCCATAGCGTTTTACCCCCATTCCGAACACAAGGGGATATGTATCGTAAGCTGATTCGATCGTTTCGATCAGTTTTCGTCAAAATCAACATATAACTCTATATATTGAATTTGAACGCGCATTTCAATTTACCGGGGTCACATACTAACTCTAAAAATTCCTGAAAAATATTTTCTAGCTTCGTATTTACGATACGGTCCTAACAAAACTAGTTTCGTCGAATTCTGAGACCGTTGGAAAAATGGCCATTTTCCAGTCGATTAAAATCAACTGAAACTGGTCAAATGCGTTTTCCTTTGCCACGCTCACATATTGATTCGAAAAATTATGAAATTTGGAATCTAGCAATAATTTGACATCACCGATCCAACAAAAGTGGTTTCGTCGAAATCCGAGTTCGTTTGCAAAATGTCTATTTTTAAGGGCCTGAATTCCATAGCGACTATTCAGAATTTTCAACTGGACATAACTTTTGATCCCCGCTATTAAATTTCGATTTTTTGGATTCGTTGGAAAGATATTATCAATTAGATCCTAATGTTTTTGGTTTCACTAAAATCCGGATTGTTTTGCACCCGGTACATTCAATTGAAGTTTGAAATCGAATTATCGAACTACCGCGCCATTTTCAATTCTATTTATAATTATATATAATTATTTATATTCTAACGACGACGTGTATAAATATATACGTTCGAATTATATTCAAAATAATTTTATCATCGATATTATTTAAAATAATTCATTTTAAATATTCAAAATTCGCTAAAATTGCCAAAATAAAAATTTTAAACTGGCTCAGATTTTCGGGTTGTTACAATCTCCCCCACTTAAAACTTTTCGTCCCCGAAAAGGAACAAAGTCGAAAGTGGTTTGATTAATCAACTCTACGTTCGATCTGGCTTCCATTCTCCAACTTTTCAGTTTCTGAGAAATTTCAAATTTTCAAAAATTTGGCTAACACCCTAAATTTTCGAAAAATTTCGCCATAACCTCCCCTGCACCGGGAGCCACGGGAAAATCCCAAAATTGCCATACAGGCCTTCTGATCTCAAAAAGAAAAAGAAAAAGCCAAGCGGCTAGCCAATAGGCTCATAAAATCATCATCACCCAAACAAAACAGTAAATTATAGTAAACATGTACCTATTTGTCGGGCAAACAAATTTTATTCTCTGCTCTAGCCTCCTTGCTATGACCTGTTCAATGTAAGTATATGTATATGCAAGCAAATGCGACCTATTTTCAATACAATTCAATATTTGATGCAATTAGGCTAAATGGTTTAAAATTATCAAATAAATAAACAACCAACACAAACATCAATCAATTAGTGAATTAGAGTTTCAAATTCATAATTTTTGATATATATACTGAAAATCTTGTTTTTGATGCCAATTCACAACAATGTGTTCTAGCTATATTAGTTTTGGTTCTCACACCAGTCTAATGGAAATATATAGATATCACACCTTCGAAACACAAAAATAAACCACTGATGCCATACGTCATCAGTGGAATCATCCCCGGGCTACTAGAGTGCGATTCTATATCTATCCAGTATATTAAAACTTCGAATATACGTTCATAATGCGTATATGCAAAACCTTTATATACTAGATTGTCCAAATCAATACAAATAAAATATTCAAATACGTATAAAACGATTTAAATTTTCAAAACAAAATTGTTTTCATTCGAAAAATATACTCTTCACACTCGTTCTGGGATACTACTGATCCTATCTCTAACGAGTCATTCTAATTGGATATTACTAATCCAATATCTGATGAATTCTTTCGTATGGTTCTAGTGTGTCTTGTTCTCGAGCACTGTAAACCAAAGCTCTGATACCAAATGAAACGACCCGAACTTCCCCGTGAGGGAAAGCACGGATAGAATTGAGAACAACACACAAAAGAACGCAGACGGAAGAACATTTCATTGCTATTACAACAATTCCATCAGATACAAGAATATACAGAGTGTAAACGAATAAATTACATTCGATAAATATCCGAGATTACAATAAATTACATAGCAGCGGAAAATAATACAAAGCACAACTGAAGGTGATATACGGATACAAAGCTTTCCGGATATCATTCCAGCTGTAAACCAGGATCCTGTGAATATAAATCTGCAAAACCAAAACTACTAGCTGCCCGTGTCGAAAATAAGGGCACCCAGAGTTTAGGTTAAAACAATAAACTCCAGGTCAGTCATGTGACTGGTGTGAGAACTAAAACAGTTATTTAAAGCTTTACTTTAAAAGAGAGTAATTCAAGGGACCACGCCGTATAACACAGAACGGGTTTCCTCCCAAGAATACCAGTGCATAGAATAAACAATGCAATGCTTTTCGAAAAATGAAGCTATTATAAGACCCAGGTCCCATCACACAATGCAACGCAAGCCGGAGGATAGGGTTTTACCTTATAACAGCCAAACATGCTTGGTACGTTTAAAACAAATCATTTGATACTATAATAGGTGTATAGTGTCAAAACAATTTCAATCATAAATATAAATCATAGACGGCATAAGTGCCCCATACCACTATGTCGCCATACTAGGCTCTACAAATAAAGCCGAAATATACGTATTGGAAATTGGATTTCCGTCATGAGTCGAGGCAAGGGGCAAGCTCCTCTCCGCTTTCGAGACACTCTAGCAAATGCCTCAGGACTACACACTCTGGGTAACCCTGGATGCTTCAGGGCCGGTCCTCACTTACGTTAGAGGATTGGCAATTCCTGAACACACGTTTCCCGGTCCTTACAGACCTAAAATCGAGGCGCCTCATCCAACAACCACATAGGTGAAAAGTATATAAATGTCAGGGCTGGTAAGTCACTGACACCACCAAAGCTAGAAAGAAACGTCGTGCTCTCCCTGCAATCCTTATCCCGTTTTTAACTCATACCGAGGTGTGAGGCTCGCGAATTCACGTTATACACAAAGCTACCACATAGGCCGTGCTTTGATCATCAACCACAAGACTTTGCTTTTCAACAGAAGCCTTGATCTATGCAACTCAGCATGCCACACAGGCAATTCATGCCATGCGATTGATATCTATCGATATATAACCTCTAAGCTCGCACGTCTCAGAGAAGGGCGTTAAGCAAGAGAATAAATTCTCCGCCGCCAAACAGATATATATTTAACCGAAATCAATCAACACAGAATAAAATCCAATGTCAGACACACAATCCATTTACAAGTTCGTTCTGGGTCTGAACGAAACCGGTGGCACTTTCCTCGCATATCCATCCATCTCCAAGTACGTCTGGATGACCACTAACTGATTCCCTCATCTTGGGTGTACAGCCCAATCAAGATCATCAGTAATCACCCAAACGATGTGAAGACTTCCGGTCTTCAACCACCGTCTTCAACTTCGACATATCGTCGAATCGGTTATTCAAAATGGGTATAAACCCGGCCTTTCCGAACAACCCGCGTATATTAAAAACAAATGTTACACAAACACAACATACGCCTCATTCCAATTCATTAGTCACTAACCGTAAATCAACAAGAGAACAATTTCCCAAATATAAACCCCAAAGGCCGAAACCAACATCAGATCAATACCCAAGAACCATTCTTCTTAGCTAACCTACAGCTAGTTTCTAAATTTCACATTCCTAGGGAAAGGTTCCCATTAATTTTATCCAAGATAAATTCTTTAAAATTTATCCTTTAATCTTCCTTTGGATGTCATTTCAAACCAAATTATGGTTTTCCAAACTAGTCGGGATTAACGAACCACATCGAAGTAATTATTTATTTTATTTCCCAATCCCAACCTATTCATCCCATGAAGCAAAACTGGTAATACTCCATATCTAATACTATTGTGTTATCGGTAAAATTAATTACCATTTCACGTTCAAATCTAATTAAAGATTTAACTATCGCTTTGGAGAAAAACTGGTGATACTCCATTCTCGCTCAATTTCTAAATTTGATAATTTAAATTATCAATTCCCCATTTCAATCTAATTGCAGATTCATTAAAACTCCTTTTACTGGGTTAAAGAGCTAGTGTCATTTAAAACACAGTTCACGACAAACCCAAATCACATTCTAATTATTATCGGGTTAAAGAACTAGAGTTATTTAAAACACTGTTCACAATAAACCCACAAATCAATTCTATTTAAAACCCATTTCAAATCCAATTTATTTATTTAAAAATAAACGGGTTTAATTTTAGTTCAAAACTAGTTCATTTCGACAAAAATCTATTTTTATCTTTTCAAATATGGAGTTTTTCATCCCAATTTTTCCCGAATCATTTCTTGTGATTTTACACAAATTATTAATATTTTTAATAATTTTATCAAGGCCCGTACAATCGATTTCCATCAACGGTCATCGAACTGCACTTACAACGACCTTTTCCAAATTTGATTTGGACGTATCTCGAAATCCAACCGTTAGATTTCAAATTTCTAATATTCGTTAGAAAGCTCTTTTCGATACGAGCCCAACGGTTCCGGTTTTAGGAGAATCCGACGGTCGAATCTCCCGTAATGCCCGTTCGAAGTCAATGGTCGAAATTCGCGAACTGCCGCCGCGCGGCGCGTTCTATTCAGGCCATTATATTATATATATAATATATATAATATATATTTCGTCGATTACTATTTAAAACAAACCTTATAAATAATTTAAATTCGTTTCAAAACATTTCAACTTTCATTTCCAATTTAAATCAAAATTGAATTTTTCCTTATAAATACGTTTTAAAATTCATTTCAATTCAATTCAAATTTCAATTCAATTTGAATTCATTTCAATTCGTTTTCAATTCAATTCGAATTCGTTTTATATTCAATTCATTTCAAATTGGTTTTCTATTCGATTCAATTCAAATTGGTTTTCTATTCAGTTCAATTCGAATTGGTTTTCTATTCGATTCAATTCAAATTGGTTTTCTATTCGATTCAATTCAAATTGGTTTTCTATTCAAATCAAATTATAAAAACAAATATAATCGATATAAATATCGTTCGCGTCAAAATAGCGCATCTATAATCAACACGGCTTTATATATTTCAATAATTCCGTTATTCAAAATTCGTTCAACACATGACTAATCTCAACGGAAGAGTATAGTCAACACATGAACCTTTATTTTATAATGATAAAGATATAAATTTTATTGTTTAAAATATTTCGTTCAACACATGACTAATCTCAACGGATGAGTACAGTCAACACATGAACCTATCTTCTAAATTGGAATGAGGCCCAATCAATCACCATATAAAGTTAATTATATGGATTCCATACAACACATGTATATAATAGCAACGATAAATAATCAACCATCATCCAAAGTGCACTACACTGTATAAGCATCAAATATAGATACCTAACGCTTATAACAGCCTGTCGATCCATCGATCGACATCCAACTAATTATTGGGATTGGTGTATGCCGAATTTTATCCCAATACCCGTGTGGGGTTTCAAACAATCAAACACAGATTTTATTTGTGCAGTTGGGCGATGTGTAAAATTTATCGACCCAATCAATATCAGTCAAATCAGTGTATATAAACAAATCGGTCGATTTGTTTATAAATATTTATTTATTCACATTCACGCTAAAAATTATATTTTTAACGATAAAATATTTTATTTTAACACATGGATTTTTATTCAGTTCATCTAAAAAATAAAAATGATATTTTTATTTTTCTAACATATTTTAGAAAATTTCGGCGGCATAACGGCACGATACTAGAAACGGGACGAGGCCTAGCCTTATCCCCAGTCTAGTGAAGGCCCACGCCATTCACACATCAATCAAATCCATTCCATTTCACCAAACAATTCAATTCAAACCTAATAATCTAACCAACTACACAACCAAACAATTAAACAAACAAGCCATCCATGGTCTGTGGATGACGGGTGTCGGGTGCTACTAAACACCGTCTGCATCCTAGTATATATGTATATAACTAAAAAAAGGAATTGAAGAGTGAGAAGTTCTCACCGGTAGCTAATCCAATACCACAACACTTCAAATGTAGAAGTCTTCGTCATTCTCGCCTTTTGTCACTTTCGTTGCCCGTAGCCACTACATATATAAAAATCGAATTTTTACTTCGTTATTCAATATATAAAAATCGGATTTTTACTTCGTTATTCAATATATAAAAATCGGATTTTTACTTCGTTATTCAATATATAAAAATCGAATTTTTATAATCACGCTATATGGATAAAAATTCTATTTTTACACCGCTACTATATAGATAAAAATTCTATTTTTCCAATATGAAGATTTCGCCTTTTCAAATATAAGGTTTCGCCTTTTCAATTTCAAAGATTTCGCCTTTTCAAATTTAAAGATTTCGCCTTTTCAAATCCATCATTATAAAAATCACATTTTTATTTTGCTACACATATAAAGATGATATTTCTAATATTCCTATCATGTAAAAATTATATTTTTAATTCTCTACATAAACAAAAATCATATTTTTACATCTTCTACATAATAAAGATTATATTTTTATACTTCTACCATATAAAAGATTATATTTTTATACCCTACATGATGTAAATATTATATTTTTCCTCATATAATTTAAAAATCTTGTTTTTAAATTATACTGTATAAATCATAAAACTGAATTTAAATCATGCATTTATATTAAAAACTGAATTTAAAATGAAATAAGAAAGGAGAAGCTCACCATTTTCGATCAAGAGAGGGGGGCGACGTTCGCTTTCAGACTGCGAGGAAGAGGAGGTGGCGCAACTGTCGAGGTGGAAGGGGGGTGTTGTGCGTTCGTCAGTGGATGGGGGGGCTGGCGGCGCGCGCTTCAAGGAGGGCGGCGGAGGGAATGGCAGGCGGGGGGGGGGGGGGGGGCTGTGTCGCGAGAGGAAATGGGTGGTTTCGGAGGTGGCGACGCGAGGTAGGGGGGTCTAGGCGGAGGGCGGCGGCGCGATTAGAGGGGTGGCGCCTGGCAGCGCGGTGGCGAGCTGCTCGGAGGAGCGGCGGCGCTCCTCCCTCTTCTTCCTTTCTCTCTCTCTTTTTTTTTTTTTGAATTCGATTCTGAAAATCTAAGAAGGGGGGCCAGAAGAGTTAAAGGGGGAGAGAGTTATTTTATTTATTTATTTAATTATTTTATTATGAAAAAGTTGACTTTTACATACGACCTCTGAACGAGGTCCACCGCCTGTTGTCCATAGCGTTTTACCCCCATTCCGAACACAATGGGATATGTATCGTAAGCTGATTCGATCGTTTGGATCAGTTTTCGTCAAAATCAACATATAACTCTATATATTGAATTTGAACGCGCATTTCAATTTACCGGGGTCACATACTAACTCTAAAAATTCCTGAAAAATATTTTCTAGCTTCGTATTGACGATACGGTCCAAACAAAACTAGTTTCGTCGAATTCTGAGACCGTTGGAAAAATGACCATTTTCCAGTCGATTAAAATCAACTGAAACTGGTCAAACGCGTTTTCCTTTGCCACGCTCACATATTGATTCTAAAAATTATGAAATTTGGAATCTAGCAATAATTTGACATCACGGATCCAACAAAAGTGGTTTCGTCGAAATCCGAGTTCGTTTGCAAAATGTCTATTTTTAAGGGCCTGAATTCCATAGCGACTATTCATAATTTTCAACTGGACATAACTTTTGATCCCCGCTGTGAAATTTCGATTTTTTGGATTCGTTGGAAAGATATTATCAATTAGATCCTAATGTTTTTGGTTTCACTAAAATCCGGATTGTTTTGCACTCGGTACATTCAATTGAAGTTTGAAATCGAATTATCGAACTACCGCGCCATTTTCAATTCTATTTATAATTATATATAATTATTTATATTCTAACGACGACGTGTATAAATATATACGTTCGAATTATATTCAAAATAAATTTATGGTCGATATTATTTAAAATAATTCATTTTAAATATTCAAAATTCGCTAAAATTGCCAAAATAAAAATTTTAAACTAGCTCAGATTTTCGGGTTGTTACAAATTTCCATTCAGGAAGAGCCACCGCTTAATAATTCCCGATTTAACATCAAAATGCATAGGTTGGTGGTATCTCCAAATGAGATGCAGAAGGGTGTCCATCATCCACGTAATGACCCTTTAATGATCGCAACACGAATTGGGCTTTCAATGGTTTCAAAAATTCTTGTTGATATTGGAAGTTCAGTTAATGTGATCTTCAAGCGTGCATTTGACCTAATGGGTCTTTTTGAACAGGAGTTTGAACCTAGCAGTAAACCCATCTTCGGGTTCAACAACAAAGGGTCCACTCCAGTTGGGCAAATTAAGCTATTGGTACAAGTTGGATTGCCTCCTCATGCCGAAATTTTGAGACTCTCTTTGTCATCATCGACCGACCTTCTTACTACAACGCATTCTTCGATCGCCAACCCTTGATGATATGGATGGCTTCTTCTCATCGAAGTATCTCATGAAGAAGTTTCTAACTGAACAAGGATGGGGCACCATTAGGGGAGAACAATTCAACTCCCGCGAACTTTACTTTGCTACTCTCGACCAATATAAAAGGGAGTATTCTGCTTGCTTGGATTCTTCTACAAATTTTCAGCCATTGGATGACAGATTTCTACATCCGACATTCGAAGTAAAGTAATAATCAATAAGAATAACGGGCATGTGAATGATAGGTACAATCCTTTGGGAAACAAAAGGAAAAGGGATGAAGAGGTAAACTCAACCAGAGAAGGGGAAATCATAATGGAGTTAGATTCCCGAGGAGATACAGAAAGAATCAAAGTCATAGAGGATTTGGAGGAAATATGCGTAGATTCAATCGATTCCACTAAAACTGTCAAAATAGGGAAAAGATTAGTAGGATTATTGAAGATGGATCTAATTAGGTTTCGGCAACATAATAAAGATGTATTTGCTAGGTACCATTCGGATATAACAGGGATTAACCTGTCTATCATGAGCCATACTCTAAACATCAACCCAACTGTAACTCCTATCCAACCAAAGAAAAGGCAGTACGACATGGACGGGTTGGAAGTCTTAAAAGAAAGAGTAAAGAAATTATTTGCAAATGGATTCATTTGAGAGGTCTTCTATCCTAAATGGTTAGCTAACCTAGTATTAGTAAAAAAAGTCAAACGAAAAATTAAGAACTTGTGTCGACTACACAGATTTGAATAAAGCATGTCCAAAGGATTGTTATCTCCTTCCCTAGATAGATCAGTTAGTTATCGCAACTAATGGACACAAGTTGCTATCACCCATGGATGTCTGCCCAGTATGTAACCAGAATTCCATGTTCAAACCAGATAAAGATAATACAAGTTTCATTACTGAGTGGGGTACATATTGTTGTAAGGTAATGCCCTCTAGATTGAAAAATGTAGGTGCTACATATCAAGGACTGGTTAAAAGAGTGTTTCAAGATCAAATAGGGCGGAATGTGGAAGTATATGTAGATGACATGCTAGTAAAATCCAATAAAGCAGAAATTCATTTGGAAGATTTAAAATAAATGTTTAATGTCTTAAGAGAATATCAATGAAGTTGAATCCACATAAATGTTCTTTTGGGGTTCAATCTGGCAAATTCCAAGGACATGTTTTCAGTTAATATGGGATCTAAGCTAGCCCTAACTAAATTAAAGTCATAAGGAATATGGATGAACCCAGGACAAGTAAAGAGGTCATGAGTTTAAATGGGAAAGTAGCAGCCCTGAATAGGTTCATTACTAAAGCCATCGATAAGTGCATACCTTTCTTTGACATAATTAAAGAAGAAAAAGAATTTTGAATGGAGTGAGGAGTACAGAAAGGCTTTCCAGGAATTAAAATATTATTTAGGAAAACCTCCAATTTTATCTAGTCTCAAAAGTGGAGAAGACTTATATCTTTACATGGTTGTTTCAGAGTATGCCGTCAACTCGGTTCTTATTAGGGAAAGCAACAAATACAACTTCTAATTTATTATTTTAGTAGAAGGTTAAAGGATGCGGAAATCCGATATCCCGTAATAAAAAAGTCGGCCTACTATTTGATACTTGCAGCTCAGAAACATAGAGATTACTTTCAAGCACACCCAATTAAAGTTCAAACCAATTTTCTGCTTATACAAGCTTTTAGTAAACTGAAAACATCAGAAAGATTGGTCAAGTAGGGAATCAAGCTTAGTCATTATGAAATTGAGTTCTAACCGTAACTAGAAATCAAAGGACAAGTCTTAGTAGACTTCGTTAATGAGTGTACAAGATTTGTTAAAGAACAATTGACAAAAAATTATCTTAAGACCAAATGGCAATTATTTGTTGATGGAGCATCAAATGAGCAAGGAGCAGGGAAAGGATATGTGATAATTACCCCTTGGCTGGCACTGTCTACACTACATAGTGAAGCTTGGGTTTAACGCAATGAACAACATGGATGAATATGAATAAATGATAGCAGGGTTGAACTTATCCTTACAATTGAAAATACCCCAAATTGAAGTCTTTAATGATTCGCAGTTAATGGTAAATCAGATAAAGCAGACTTATCAAACCAAGGATGCCCGATTAGCATTATACTTGAAGAAAATACTGAAAATGCTTACTTAATTTGAGGACTTTTCTATACATCAAATTCTAAGTGAGGGAAATTCTCAAGCTGATTCTTTAGCAAAGTTGGCTAGCTCTAGAGGAGTTCCCGAAACCCGCATTATACCAGTAGGATATCAAGAAAATCCAACATCGAACAAGTGACATCCGAACTCGAAAAGGAGTTGCTAGTTTAACTAAACCTCAAGCCTTGGCAAAAGAAACCGAAAAGGAAAAAAGATACGAACGTAATCTAAAATGGATTATCATTATGAAAACAGTTGGATCACTCCCAAAGTGGATTACCTCATAAATGGAACGTTACCCACTAATAAATAAGAGGCTAAGAGGATTAAGCTCCAAGCCCCAACATTTGTTATTATGGACAAGGTACTCTATAAGAAAGGGTATTCACTCCTCTACTTGAGATGTGTAAGACTTGAGGATGGGCTCAAGTTGTTAAAGGAAACACATGAAGGGTTCTGTGGAGACCATTCTAGTGGAATCAAGTTTGCAAAAAGGGTCATGCGACAAGGCTTCTATTTGCCACAAATGGTTAATCAAGCAATGGAGCATATCAAGAAATGTGAAAAATGCCAAAGATATTCTAGAATATCTCGATTACCTATGAGTGACTTAACCACAATCTCATGCCTATGGCCTTTTGATGTATGGGGAATAGATTTAATTGGAGCCTACATATATATTAGGGAGGAGCTAAACATGTAGTGGTAGCAATCGACTACTTCACAAAATGGGCAGAAGCGAAACCACTCCCGAACATCACATCTAAAAAGGTGATAAGATTTGTGATCAAAAACATCGTCACTCGAATTGGAATCTCCCATAAAATCATATATGACAATGGAACATAATTTGAAAGTGAAGAATTCACATGGTTTTGCAACAAAAATGGAATCATAATGAGTTTTCCTTCTGTGGCGTTTCCAAGGGAAAACAGAGCCGTCAAGGCTGTAAACAAAACCATAATGACAATCCTAACGAAATGGCTAAATCAAGCTAAGGGAAATTGGGAAGATGAGTTACCATTAGTACTTTGGGCATATAAAACTTCCGCTAAAATAGTAACGGGATATGCCCCATAGTCTCTAACCTATAGATGTGAGGCTATGCTTCCAACTGAATTTGAAATTCCTTCACACAAAGGAAGAGCTTATGAATTCGATCTGAATCAAGAGTTGAAAAAGAATCATTAGACCTAATCTAAGGTTTAAGGGACAAAGCTACTATTAGAAAAACTGAATATCAAAGAACAATCACAAAGTATTACAACTGGAGAGTAAGAACGAGAACATTCCGAAAGAGAGATCTAGTCTTATGAAGGGTAATGGAAAATATTAAGAATCCGACAGACGGACCCTTTGGTCCAAACTAGGAAGGTCCCTTGATCGTTCATCAGGAACTCATGCTTGGAACATATCGACTCTGCAAGCCAAATAGTGATCCAGTACCTAGAATATGGAATGCATAACACCTGAGACCGTACTTTTCAATGGTAAATGGATAAAAGTATGTCTTCTTAAGAATGTCCACATGGTCGGGAGCACGGAAATTTCTAAAAAATTTGGAACTACCCAAAATGGGTAAATATACCTACGATGATTAAAAAAACCTTATTCACGTCAAGGTGGCATGGGCAAGGCACCTCCTGAAGGGAGGTGTTGCGTAGCCTTTAGCCGCACCCAAAACAGAAAGGGTCAGGTTAAAGCATCAAAAGAGTAAGCCTTTGTCCGGGCCAACAATGGCTAGGTCAAAGCATTTAAATATTTAAAGCATGCCCAACCTCTGATCTAAAGATGAGCACGCCCTGCCTCTGATTCGACTAAGCACGTCCTGCCTTTGCTCTAGAGATGAGCATGCTCTACCTCTGCTTATGTCTTCATCCCGCAGAAGGGAACGAAAGATCATCCCGTAGAAGGGAACGAAAGCTCGAAGAGAGCACTTTAAGCACTCCCTCCTACTGCTCTAAAGATGAACATGCCCTGCCTCTGCTCTAAAGATGAGCATGCCCTACCTCTAGTTCGACTAAGCACGCCCTTCCTCTGTTCTAGAGATGAGCACGCCCTACCTCTGCTTATGTCTACATCTCGCAGAAGGGAAAGAAAGATTAAAGAGAGCATTTTAAGCATGCCCTGCCTCTGCTTCGACTAAGAACGTCCTGCCTCTGCTCTAGAGATGAGCAGGCCCTATCACTACTTATGTCTCGTCCTGCAGAAGGGAAAGAAAACTCAAAGGGAACACACTAAGCATGCACTCGCCTCTGCTTATGCCTTGTCCCATAAAAGGGAATGAAAGATCAAAGGAAGCACTCTAAGAACACACTCGCCTCTAATTACATCTTATCCTGTAGAAGGGAATGAAAGCTCAAAGGGAGCGCTTAAAGCATTTCCAACCTATGCTTTGAAGAATAAGCCTGAAATGGGGGCTAAAACTACAAATACCTAAATATGGGTTTTGGGACTTCTATTATTTCCAAAAGTGGATTTCTGGCATTTTATCATTAATACCCAAATCTGGGTTTCAGGTCTTCTATCTATTATTGTCAAAAGTGGATTTCTGGTCTTCTATTGTTAATACCTGAATCAAGGTTTCGGGTCTTCTATTTATTATTGCCAGAGGTGGATTTCTGATCTTTTATTATTAATACCCGAATCCGGGTTTTGAGACTTCTATTATTGCCAAAGGTGGATTTCTGGTCTTCTATTGTTAATACTCGAATCTGGGTTTTAGGTCTTCTATCTATTACTGTTATATGTGGATTTCTAGTCTTATATTATTAATACTCAAATCTAGGTTCCGGGACTTCTATTATTTCCAGAGATGGTTTTCTGGTCTTCTATTATTAATACCCGAATCTGGGTTTCGGGTCTTCTATCCATTATTACCAAAGGTGGATTTTCGTTCTTATATTATTAATACCCAAATCTGGGTTTCGGTTCTTTTATCCATTATTGCCAAAGGTGGATTTCTGGTCTTCTATTGTAAATAACTGAATCTGGGTTTCAGGATTTTTATTATTTCCAGAAGTGGATTTCTGGTCTTTTATTATAAATACCCGTATTTGGATTTCAGGTCTTCTATTTTGCATTACTAGAAGTGGTGTCTGGTCTTCATTTACATATCCCGAATATGGGTTTCAGAACTTCTATCTGTGCCTTTAGAAGAGTATTTATTGATTTTTTATACCTAAATCTAGGTCTCGAGAGTATAATTCTTATTTACCGGAAAATAAGTTTCTGGAATCCTATTACACAAACTCGAGTCGGAGTTTTGCACCTTATCCTTATATTTCTAGATAACGATTCTAAACTTGTAATGCTTTCAGAAATGGATTCTCATATTTGCATTATTCAAACACCTAAATCCGAGTTATAGATTTTGTAACACCCCACGCCCGCTAGGGTCACTCACAAAGGGAATGCCATAGCATCGGTGGAGTATTTTAGTGAATATAGAACAGAAAAATTACAACAAGACAGGTATAAATAGTACTTGAAATTTTAAAACATCATCTCATAACAGCGGAAATAAACATGTCTGGTTACATCATAAAAACCACGATAAAAGTCAAGTACAATATTCATCAAAATAAAGAAGTACATAATCCCACTCTCTCATACAATAGCCATAAGAAAAGAAAAGATAACTGGATAACTGGAGCTTTACATCTACCCAAGCTCCTCAAGACTGGAAACAGAAATCCGATCAAGCTCTACTACCGCTAGGATCCACCGTAGGACCTGAGGGTTGGGAAAAAGATAAAAACAACGGGGTCAGACATAAGTCTGAGTGAGTCCTATAACCCTAACAATACAACCATTAAAGTAATTAGGGTATGACATAAATAAGGTACGGTACCTCTGGGGATAATGACCACACTAAGTAGCCAACAAAACATAGGGTGTACTAAGATAACCGAGAAGACGCTTTTATCCTCCCAAGGATAATTATTAGATTACACCACCCCAGACTTATTCACCCAAGGGTAATTCCTACACTGCACCACACCAGTTCTACCCACCAAGAGTAATTCCTACTTAAAGGTTGATCCCACTAAGTGTACTTAGTAATTTTTACCCGGTAGTTTCTTGTACCCCTACGCAGGTGCCGTCTGCCCCTATTTTTACTAGGTGTACCCACTACCCCCAAGCGATCGGCTCCCTACCGTAGATACCCGTGCTGGTCCCACAAAAGGGGGTGTATCATTCCCCAAAGTGGCTACCATATAATATCACTGTGCACGGCTTTATATCTACACGATGCAACAACGACTTACCAACCAGCCCGGGTCCACACACGCATATGAAACCCGTTGATCCCGCGTTGCCACCGCTAACCCGTTTTGGCCTCTTACAGTCAAGCCCAATATGCGTGTCCCGTCACCCGACTAGAGTCGAGCCTACAAAGATACGTTTGGGATATTGGTTGAAATGGGCCCCCACAAGCTACTACTTAAGCTTGTCGTTTAATCTAGTGCATCCCACTTAACCCTTTAACCATGTCCCCTTACATGTTATAAATCTTGGTTAAGTCCTTTAATCATATTTCAATTGCCACTTAGGGCACCCACTAGATTCCCACATGCCACCCATGGCACTTACTTAACCCCTTAATCATGTTTAATTACATGTTCCACCTTGGTTAAGTATTCTAATCGTATTCTCACATGCCACCCATGGCACTTACTTAACCCTTTTATCATGTTTAATTACATGTTCCACCTTGGTTAAGTATTCTAATCGTATTTTTCTATTGCCATCCAAGGCAACCCACTAGTCTCATCATGCCACCCCAAGGCACCCACTTAACCCCTCATGTCCCACTACATGCTAATATGGTTAAGTGTTTCTTAATTCATTAATTAAGATCATGACCTCATAAAGACCTCCCACATTAGACCGTCTTTTATGACTGCTGGATATGCCGGTTGGTTCCGGGCAGACTTCTGTCATAAAAAGGGCCTAACCTCGTGTCTTTACTTTAATCATGTATTTAATTTATGACTAAGACCTCTCACATTGGGCCAATCATTTGTAGCTGCTGGATGGCCGGTCGGTTCCGGGCAGACTTCCGCTACAAAAGGGTCCAACCTCGTGTCTTAGTTGATTAATTAAACCTAATTAATCACCCCCATATTAATTATCCCTAATTAATATCAAATTTTCCATAACATGGGTAGACCTAACTCAATAGGTAAATTCCCATGGGGTAGACCTAACTCAATAGGTAAATTCCCACTTATGGTAATTTATTTTTATGGTATGCTTAATCATACCCAATCATACTTTTATTAACATATTTATTACCCCATCGTTCCCCACGTAAATCGTTCTCATTTCACGACATAATAAAGGGAAAGATCCATCACAAATATCATGGGTTTAGCATATAACTTTGTCATGGGTTAAGAGGATGTCAACTTGCATATATGAACATATATTAACCCAACTACATATAACCCAAACTTGCATATTATCATACCCATGATTTGCATAACATATGACATACGAGTTTGCATATTATCATACACATATCTTGCATAACATGTTAAACTTGCATATAAGCATCCTCATAACTTGCATAACATGTTAAACATGCATTTAAGCATACACATAACTTGCATAAGCATTCACATACTTGCATGGGCATTCATATACTTGCATAAGCATTCACATACTTGCATATCACATTAAGCTCGCATTTAAGCATATACATAACTTGTATAACATCATGCTCATAACTTGCATAATCTCATAAACTTAACTTGCATAACACTATGCACACAACTTGCATACCCTCATACACATAACTTGCATATGCACATAACTTACATAACATGTTGAGCTTGCATGTAAGCATAACTTGCATAATATGTCGAACTTACATATATGACTTGCATCTTAAAGGAGGGTAAACATGCATAGCATATAAGAGTGCCATCTTGCATATGTATATACCATATTTAAAAGGGTAAACTTGCATATCATGATTTATGCATAATACCAAACACTTAGCATGCATAAAACCACTTACTTATCATGCATAGAATCAAATACTTATTATGCATAAAATCAAATACTTATTATGCATAAAACCAAATACTTATTATGCATAAAATCAAATACTTATTATGCATAAAATCAAATACTTATTATGCATAAAATCAAATACTTATTATGCATAAAACCAAATACTTATTATGCATAAAATCAAATACTTATTATGCATAAAATCAAATACTTATTATGCATAAAACCAAATACTTATTATGCATAAAATCAAATACTTATTATGCATAAAATCAAATACTTATTATGCATAAACCTACCACTTAACTTGCATAAACCCAAACACTTAACATGCATAAAACCCCATACTTAGTATGCATACAATCAAATACTTATCATGCATAACGTCAAATACTTTAGCATGAATAACATCAAATACTTAACATGCATAACACCAACTACTTAGCATGCACAAAATCACATGCATAACTTGCATATCATGTTACATATAACTTGCATATATTCTCACATATAGTTTGCATAACATGTCACATATGCATAAATGTTTAACATGGTGTTTTGCATCATAAAACATGGCCTTAACTTGCATTTAACATAAAACTTGCAAATCACATATCATACAAACTTGCATAAATACATTCATCCACAAACATAGCCATGTCTTATCACATCCTACCATAATCAATTTAACAATTGATTATTAAAGCCATAGAAACTCACCAAAACAAGATTAGCAAGTTAAATGAAGCAAATCCCAATGATTAAGTAGAAGAAGATGTAGATTAGCTTGCAAATCCTCTTAGGATTTTTAGTGGAGGCTCTCCAATTTTCTAAGTGGTGGCATAATGGCCTTAGATCTATTTTTTGGTAAGGATAAGGGGGGGTATTAGGGTGTATATATAGATTAGTTAGATGTTTTAGGACCATAGGATATACCCTAGAACCAATCCTAGCCTTTAAAGCATGTCTTGGGGAAGAAGTCAAGTGTAGGAACCATTTAGGGCCCAAAAAAAACAGCCCAAAACTCATCCCGGGCCTCAAAACATGAGCAGTTTTTGTTTTTGATTTTTCGTGAAACTTTGACGGGCCATAACTTGGTCATACGGACTCCGATTTACGAAAACTCGGACTCTATTTCGCGTATTTTTCCGAGACGAACGCAATGGCACAGCCCGTTTCCCCTGATTCAGAATATTAAATTTAATTCTGCTCTGATTTATGTTATAACAAGTTATTTAACATACGGGGTGTTACATTCTCCCCTACTTAAAGGATTTCGTCCCCGAAATCTCTAAGTCAAGAAGAACGTATCCTACCAACCAAACAACCATCTACTCAACCATCAAACACTGGCATCCATTGTCCTTAAAACAATTTCTAATGATGTATGAGCATATGCAAAAAGTGTGTGTATATGTTCCCTATCTAATGTATGAACATATGCAAACCATGATAGTGCCATGCATCCATTATGTATGCGAGGGAACCCTATCGACACATATAATATCTACATGAGTGCACAATCATTCACCAAAATGCATCATCCATATGATAACACAATCATTATACATCCATAAATATAGCTTCCTACACACAATTTTATGCAATATGCAATATGAAGTGATTGAGCCGATCTAGTGCCTAGAGTGTGTGTATATGCATCCACGAGCAACCACTAGCAAACACTTGCATCCACTTGCATCCATCATACATAACATGTCTCAAACACATGTTTCAACCATAGGTTTACCCTATCTAAAGGTCAAAAGTACTAACGAGAGGACATACTAAGGATAAGATAAGCACAAGCTATGTGATGAAGGAGAAGCAAAAGGATATACCCTCCGAAAGAAAAAGGGTACCTCGAACGCATCTTCGCTTCCGTCTCCCAGGTAGCGTCACTCTCTTCATCTCCCCTTTGTACTTTGACTAGTTGAACCTCTCTGTTTCTTAGCTTCCAAATCTCTGACCCAAGGATGCAAGTAGGAGCTCGTCGAATCGTCGCATCACGCTCTGCTTTCACTTCTCTAAGCAAACTCGGCTCTACCACCTCTGCGGTCTCATGTAGGCACTTCCTCCCATAGAATACATCACTAAGTCTGTCGGGCAACTCCGCCAATGGAAGATGCTCCTCCCATGTACCTCCAAAATCCAAGATACATAGCCTCAAAAGGTCTTCTAAAATATGATTCACCCTCTCGGTCTGGCCGTCCGTCTGAGGATGATATGCGGTACTCAAACGCAACTGAGTCCCTACCGCCTTTTGCAAACTCTTCCAAAACTCTCTAGTGAAGATAGGATCTCGATCACTCACTATACTGGAGGGTACCCGATGCAATCGAACTATCTCTCGAAGATATACAAAAGCTAGCCATGGAGCAGTCCACTTACTCTTCACAGGTATGAAATGGGTGTTCTTAGTAAGTCTGTCTACCACCACCCAAATTCCTGTATTACTCTTTCTCGATCTGGGTAACCTGTCAATAAAATCCAACGAGGCGCTATCCCACTTTCATTGCGGAACCTCCAATGGGTGAAGCAACCCACCCGGTTTCTTTCGCTCCGTCTTCACTCGTTGGCACACCAAGCATCGAGCGACATGCTCGGCCACATCTTTCTTTATACCGGCCCAGAAGAAAGCCCTCTTCATGTCTTGGTACATCTTACCCCCACCGGGATGAATGGTCATCCTAAAACGGTGTGCGTCATCAAGAATAGCCTTCCTCAAACCCTCGTCCTGCGGTACACAAAGTCTACCGTCTCTACGCAAACACCCTCTATCTCTAAGGTGTACCTACTCAAATGGCTGGACGACTCCCCCCTTATGAGCTTCTCTACTAACTCAACCAACTGTGGGTCGCCCCTCTGTGCTTCTCCAATCCGCCCCAAAAGAGTAGGTCTAACTTCCAAAGAAGCTAGCAAACCGGGTACAAAGTCAACGGAAGGTCTAAAGTCAAACTTAGAAATAAACTCTAAGCTCCGTCGTTCAACGAACAATGAACTCAAGGACAACCTTTTTCTACTTAAGGTGTCTGCTACCATGTTACCCTTACTCATAAGATGCTAAAGATCCCATCCACTTTTGCTGTCCTAAGACTATGCGCTCGAAGAGTCTCCAACACTTCCCTAAGATATAGGGCATGCTCTTCTCCACCAGAATATCATCCAAGATCATCATAACCGTCTCCCACGCAGACCACCCTAGTCGAATTCGGCATCCCCCAAATGCAAGCCCCAAAGGCCTAAACCAATATCAGACAAACACCCAAGGGATACCTCCTTCGAATTCAGACGACCTACGTGAGACGATACTAGTAAAAATGGCTAAATAATTAAGCCCTTGACCAATTCTGGATGTTCTCGCCAGTCTCGCTCCAAAACCGTCGTTTATCCTATACTGGCTCTGCTCAGCCTATTGAGCACATACGAAAACTTATTTCGTTCCTAGAAAAGACCAAAATGTCATCCATAAAGACCATCACAACTTATTTAGGTACTCCTTGTACACCCTTCTCATCAAATTAACAAAATATGCGAGGCGTATGTCAAACCAAATGGCATCACCAGCCACTCATAAAAAAAAACATCCGGAGTCCTAAAGGTAGTCTTTTCTATGCTATCCTCAGCCACTCTCAACTGATGAACTTCCGTGGCTGAGTCCACTACTAAAACACTGAGGCGCCAACCAACTGATCAAAGAGATCATCAATCCTTGGCAATGGGTGTCTATTCTTCTTTGTGAGTTTCTTTAGTTCTCTTTAGCCTACACAAAGTCTGAGGGACCCATCCGCCTTCATAACAAAAACTACTAGAGCGCCCCACTCCGATATACTTCGTCTTATGAACCCTTTCTCAAGCAAATCGCCTACTTACTTATGGAGTTCCCTCCTCTCACTAGGAGCCATGTGGCACACTGGCCAAGAAACTGGTTTGGCCTTATCCACCAGATATATTCGGAAGTCAATCTCCCGCTTCGGAGGTAAGCCCTTCACCTCCTCAAACACATCCGGGTATTCCCGGACCGCTCTAACAGATCGCAGACTCTAGACCAACGTGTCAGGCGATTCTAGATTCCTTAGCATAACAGATTCTATGGGATTACAAGAGATCTCGAGAGTGTTACTTAGGCGGCCCATAAGCCTAACAACTCTCCCTTCAAAATGAAGAACAGCACTCCTACTGGATAACCAGTTCATGCCCAAAATTAACCCATAGCCCGTGAAGCCCAACAAGCATCACATCTAAACTCAACGCTAAGTATAGAAACTTTCAAACCCAAACATATCATGGAGCCCCAACTGGGTTTGAAACAACTAAGGGATCATCTACCAAACTGGTGTCTAAGTGCAGTGACTCAACTATCAATGGTGAGATAAACGAACTCGATATATCAGGATCAAATAAAGTTTGAATTGGATAATAAAGAAATCCAAATTCCAACCTAGACGGTCTTATCCCCACCTGGTACCCTAGTCGTGAGGGAATACAACTACCCTCCAGAAGATTCCATACCTTGCCCTTGCTTCTTTGAACAATCCTAATAAGGTGTCCTATTCCTCTTAAAAGGATAACCACTTGCCTTCTTCTTCCCTATTCTCCACTCGTAACCTCCCACCAATGAGGTTTCATCTTTCATTAACCAAACAACTATTTGAGCCTTCCTCCCATCGTTTATCCAATAGATACCTACCAGTCCTCCTCCTTCTTGAACCAACTTCTAATCCGACTAACGTCTAAGTCCCTTGAAGTGGTTTTCCATCCTTATCTATCTTAGAAAGATCATCTATACGCGGAGGGGAAACTCAAAACGAGAGAAAGGAAGAGATTCAAAATGGAGAATTCGAAAGATATAGATATGGCTATTGGGGATTATGCTTTCCTTTAAAAAACTTTTCTCTTAAAAGACATGTTTTTGAAAATACTCCTTTCCAAAAATGTTTTAGAAAAATAGTTTTCTAAAAATTTTATCTGTTCCGGTAACCTTTGCTCTGATACCACGTGTAACACCCCACGCCCGCTAGGGTCACTCACAAAGGGAATGCCATAGCATCGGTGGAGTATTTTAGTGAATATAGAACAGAAAAATTACAACAAGACAGGTATAAATAGTACTTGAAATTTTAAAACATCATCTCATAACAGCGGAAATAAACATGTCTGGTTACATCATAAAAACCACGATAAAAGTCAAGTACAATATTCATCAAAATAAAGAAGTACATAATCCCACTCTCTCATACAATAGCCATAAGAAAAGAAAAGATAACTGGATAACTGGAGCTTTACATCTACCCAAGCTCCTCAAGACTGGAAACAGAAATCCGATCAAGCTCTACTACCGCTAGGATCCACCGTAGGACCTGAGGGTTGGGAAAAAGATAAAAACAACGGGGTCAGACATAAGTCTGAGTGAGTCCTATAACCCTAACAATACAACCATTAAAGTAATTAGGGTATGACATAAATAAGGTACGGTACCTCTGGGGATAATGACCACACTAAGTAGCCAACAAAACATAGGGTGTACTAAGATAACCGAGAAGACGCTTTTATCCTCCCAAGGATAATTATTAGATTACACCACCCCAGACTTATTCACCCAAGGGTAATTCCTACACTGCACCACACCAGTTCTACCCACCAAGAGTAATTCCTACTTAAAGGTTGATCCCACTAAGTGTACTTAGTAATTTTTACCCGGTAGTTTCTTGTACCCCTACGCAGGTGCCGTCTGCCCCTATTTTTACTAGGTGTACCCACTACCCCCAAGCGATCGGCTCCCTACCGTAGATACCCGTGCTGGTCCCACAAAAGGGGGTGTATCATTCTCCAAAGTGGCTACCATATAATATCACTGTGCACGGCTTTATATCTACACGATGCAACAACGACTTACCAACCAGCCCGGGTCCACACACGCATATGAAACCCGTTGATCCCGCGTTGCCACCGCTAACCCGTTTTGGCCTCTTACAGTCAAGCCCAATATGCGTGTCCCGTCACCCGACTAGAGTCGAGCCTACAAAGATACGTTTGGGATATTGGTTGAAATGGGCCCCCACAAGCTACTACTTAAGCTTGTCGTTTAATCTAGTGCATCCCACTTAACCCTTTAACCATGTCCCCTTACATGTTATAAATCTTGGTTAAGTCCTTTAATCATATTTCAATTGCCACTTAGGGCACCCACTAGATTCCCACATGCCACCCATGGCACTTACTTAACCCCTTAATCATGTTTAATTACATGTTCCACCTTGGTTATGTATTCTAATCGTATTCTCACATGCCACCCATGACACTTACTTAACCCTTTTATCATGTTTAATTACATGTTCCACCTTGGTTAAGTATTCTAATCGTATTTTTCTATTGCCATCCAAGGCAACCCACTAGTCTCATCATGCCACCCCAAGGCACCCACTTAACCCCTCATGTCCCACTACATGCTAATATGGTTAAGTGTTTCTTAATTCATTAATTAAGATCATGACCTCATAAAGACCTCCCACATTAGACCGTCTTTTATGACTGCTGGATATGCCGGTTGGTTCCGGGCAGACTTCTGTCATAAAAAGGGCCTAACCTCGTGTCTTTACTTTAATCATGTATTTAATTTATGACTAAGACCTCTCACATTGGGCCAATCATTTGTAGCTGCTGGATGGCCGGTCGGTTCCGGGCAGACTTCCGCTACAAAAGGGTCCAACCTCGTGTCTTAGTTGATTAATTAAACCTAATTAATCACCCCCATATTAATTATCCCTAATTAATATCAAATTTTCCATAACATGGGTAGACCTAACTCAATAGGTAAATTCCCATGGGGTAGACCTAACTCAATAGGTAAATTCCCACTTATGGTAATTTATTTTTATGGTATGCTTAATCATACCCAATCATACTTTTATTAACATATTTATTACCCCATCGTTCCCCACGTAAATCGTTCTCATTTCACGACATAATAAAGGGAAAGATCCATCACAAATATCATGGGTTTAGCATATAACTTTGTCATGGGTTAAGAGGATGTCAACTTGCATATATGAACATATATTAACCCAACTACATATAACCCAAACTTGCATATTATCATACCCATGATTTGCATAACATATGACATATGAGTTTGCATATTATCATACACATATCTTGCATAACATGTTAAACTTGCATATAAGCATCCTCATAACTTGCATAACATGTTAAACATGCATTTAAGCATACACATAACTTGCATAAGCATTCACATACTTGCATGGGCATTCATATACTTGCATAAGCATTCACATACTTGCATATCACATTAAGCTCGCATTTAAGCATATACATAACTTGTATAACATCATGCTCATAACTTGCATAATCTCATAAACTTAACTTGCATAACACTATGCACACAACTTGCATACCCTCATACACATAACTTGCATATGCACATAACTTACATAACATGTTGAGCTTGCATGTAAGCATAACTTGCATAATATGTCGAACTTACATATATGACTTGCATCTTAAAGGAGGGTAAACATGCATAGCATATAAGAGTGCCATCTTGCATATGTATATACCATATTTAAAAGGGTAAACTTGCATATCATGATTTATGCATAATACCAAACACTTAGCATGCATAAAACCACTTACTTATCATGCATAGAATCAAATACTTATTATGCATAAAATCAAATACTTATTATGCATAAAACCAAATACTTATTATGCATAAAATCAAATACTTATTATGCATAAAATCAAATACTTATTATGCATAAAATCAAATACTTATTATGCATAAAACCAAATACTTATTATGCATAAAATCAAATACTTATTATGCATAAAACCAAATACTTATTATGCATAAAATCAAATACTTATTATGCATAAAATCAAATACTTATTATGCATAAACCTACCACTTAACTTGCATAAACCCAAACACTTAACATGCATAAAACCCCATACTTAGTATGCATACAATCAAATACTTATCATGCATAACGTCAAATACTTTAGCATGAATAACATCAAATACTTAACATGCATAACACCAACTACTTAGCATGCACAAAATCACATGCATAACTTGCATATCATGTTACATATAACTTGCATATATTCTCACATATAGTTTGCATAACATGTCACATATGCATAAATGTTTAACATGGTGTTTTGCATCATAAAACATGGCCTTAACTTGCATTTAACATAAAACTTGCAAATCACATATCATACAAACTTGCATAAATACATTCATCCACAAACATAGCCATGTCTTATCACATCCTACCATAATCAATTTAACAATTGATTATTAAAGCCATAGAAACTCACCAAAACAAGATTAGCAAGTTAAATGAAGCAAATCCCAATGATTAAGTAGAAGAAGATGTAGATTAGCTTGCAAATCCTCTTAGGATTTTTAGTGGAGGCTCTCCAATTTTCTAAGTGGTGGCATAATGGCCTTAGATCTATTTTTTGGTAAGGATAAGGGGGGGTATTAGGGTGTATATATAGATTAGTTAGATGTTTTAGGACCATAGGATATACCCTAGAACCAATCCTAGCCTTTAAAGCATGTCTTGGGGAAGAAGTCAAGTGTAGGAACCATTTAGGGCCCAAAAAAAACAGCCCAAAACTCATCCCGGGCCTCAAAACATGAGCAGTTTTTGTTTTTGATTTTTCGTGAAACTTTGACGGGCCATAACTTGGTCATACGGACTCCGATTTACGAAAACTCGGACTCTATTTCGCGTATTTTTCCGAGACGAACTCAATGGCACAGCCCGTTTCCCCTGATTCAGAATATTAAATTTAATTCTGCTCTGATTTATGTTATAACAAGTTATTTAACATACGGGGTGTTACAGATTTTCTATTCTCATTTCCATAATAGGGTTTCTGGACTTCCATTATCATTCCCGAATATGGGATTCGGGCCTACTATTTTATTTTCAAAAGAGGATTTTTCACTATAAGAATACATGGCTATTCCAACGGCTCATAGCCATTGGCGGCCATTTGAAGCCATTGGAATAGTGTTAATGCTTTACAACGGCTTCCAATGGATCCAACAGATAGTTTCCAACGGCTGTTCCAATGCTTTCAAACGGTCATGTGCCGTTGGCAACTGTTTAAAAACAAGGACCAATTTGCCGTTGGAAATCGTTTGTAGCTGATGGAAAAACTGGGTTATTTTTTTATAACAGCAAGCAAATAACCTTCCAGCCACCCCATTTCCAATCCAATCCATTTTCAGTCCAATTCCAATCAATTCCACATATATACAACATATATATACCTACCTACCAATAACAATAAAACCATAATAAATTAAAGAAACATCAGTATACACAAAACAACCATCCAAACGTCCAGAAAACCAACATATACATGTCCATAAACCAAATACATCAAAGTTACATGTCCACAAACCATCAAAACAAATCAAAAGTATCATCCTCACCCACTCCGTGCCAATATGTACAACATTCAAACAAAACGTAACTATCTCCAAGTCATAGGAAAACGCATACCTCAAGCATCATCTTCGTTGCCTTCGAAACCACCAGATGACGAACGAAAAGTACCATGATTGTGCAAATACCCCGCAAGATCTGATTTAGCTACTCCATCTGCATAGCCTGAAGACTATTATGCCCCTGCAGATGCTCAATCATGGTTCTAAGCTCTTTAATTTCTTCTTTGTCTTGGGCCTTCTTAGCTTGTCGAGTTTGCAAATAGAATGAATTGCAAAAAGGTTATGTCAGCATATAAAATATTATAACACTATATATTTAAAAGTTAATTTACTGTATGTATTTAAATGGATTCATTATCATTAGGTTACAAAAGCCATAACATCTGATCCACTGCGACGGATCCATAACAACGTCGAATATATTGTCTTCCTCCTCCGATGTCAACTCATCACGACCAGACTCCTCAAGCGAATGAGCTCATGCCTCCTGAGACCTTGCATACAATGCAAAAAACAATTTCAATTGAAAAATAATATAATGTTATTTATATTTTACGTTAGCCAGTAATTAATAAACTTTTCGACGTGAGTAATAGGATTTAAAATACACATACATATGCAGCTATCACCCTATCTTGATCACCCCACTAATATGTGACATTGCCAGCCTTGTCTACATGCCTGGATGCATGGGTGTGAGTAAATACGTGCTATAGGACCCAGAATGTCTACGAGCTCGTTCCCGCAATTGATAATTTGGATAGGTTAGTTCTAAATAGTTAATTACCGAACTGATCAACATATAAATGTAATAACTGAAAATTTACTAAGTCCTCGTGGTGATGCTGGAAAGACTTGGATCCTCCACGATGAGTTACTGGATTCTTGCTCCTATTTGTGGAGTTCTTTACAGACTTCGCCTGCAAATGTACATTGACTAATTATTTAGTAATCAGTAAAAAATAAATGAGATTCGTTATAAATTTACCTTGAATTCATATGTGTCCCGCTACTCAACCATCTTATTAAATACTTCATCAATCATCCACCTAAGTTTCTTCCCCACTTTTTTAATCTCATTCATTTTTTCCTTGTAATTCTTAGCAACCTTCGAGTTCCAATGTCGCTGAACCTGCTCGATGTTGGTGTCCTGCATATCTACTGCCCTTGTATAATGAGTGAAAAAAATATTACTAATTATTTATTTGTATTTAATCATTTTGTAAAGCGGTATAAACTTACTAGAAAATCTTGCCAAATGGTCTCTTTGACATCCTCGGATATCCTGTTCCACTTAGGTCCGAAATCGCTTATTCTAGCCATGTAAGCATCCTTAGAAACATTCAGCACCCTCTGAGATGACTCCAACTCAAAAACCCTGCATTAAATATAAATTAGACTTTACACAATTATAGATATATCTTGTACAAATAATTAAATTGTTGTGCTAATTTAATTCATACTTACGTATGGTCAGCCTTAGGCTGCAAGTACACAGCTGGACGAGCTAGTGGTGTGCCACTTCTCTCACCGCCACGTCGTCGAAATCTAGAGCCAGATCCAGAGCCAGAGCCAGACATAATATACCTACCACATAGATACATATAAAATTCATAATAATTATGATATGATGAACTGTTAAAAAGGTAATACATGCTACACATTTTTCATGTTGTGTGTGTGTGTGATTATACAATAATTGTCATTAAAATTGGATGATTTGGATAAATGCAATATTAAACATAGGTAAATATAATGTGAATATTTGTGAAAATTACCATATTTTACTCACTCTTCATCGGTTTTTGGTTCATACTCGGTTTCGTGTTCTACGTCTTTTTCCTCTACACTCTCAAATGCTTCGACTAATGCATTTGTCTCATCATTTAAAGGTCCAAAATCAGTTTGATCGTTTGCAATTGTTATTTCAACATTTTTGTGACAGTCCACATGAATTAATGTCACTCATTAAGAGAATGCATTAAGTTTCGTGAAGCGTATAGCTAAACAGAAATAGAAACAATACAAGATAGATATAAAATAGCAGCGGAATTTAAAAACTTTGTTAATCATAAAGAATAACATCGTGGTTCAAAACACCATAAGTTTGAAAATACATAAACCTAGTACATCATCTTAAAAATTATGTCTTGTACTTAGAACATCAGAGTACAATAATAAAAGAAACATAATTCCCCAGATAAAAACATAGCCATAGTAGAAAAGATAAGAGCTCGAGCAATACATATAAGCAACTCCAACCAGAATGAAAGCGAAATCCTGGTCAGTCTTGAGTATTCCTACCCTGAGAACCTAGGGGGTACCGACGAGAAAGAAGAGGAAACAAAATGGGTCAGATATAAATTCGGGCGAGTCCAGTTACTTTTAGCAAATAAATAAGTAAAAGTATCATGACAGACATATAAAGTTGATAAGAGAGATAACATCAAAAAGGAAAGTATGACAAGGTAAACATGACAAACCTGATAGAGTATACTATGCTTCTTTAATGATTTCTCTGCACCAATAATAGTGTCTTATGAACAAGATGATCCCCAACAAATATAAGATGGTAGACTTAGGTGTACGTCCAGTGAGAGGTTTTCACCCATACAATCAACAGACATTCCAACATACTGGAGTTACCCCTAAGGGTATTAACGAGAACCCAACATACCGCAGTCTAAGTTTACCCTAATTACTACCCTAATCGATCGGCTCCCTACTCAGTAGATGCCTTGTGCTGGCCCCATAGTAGGGTGGATCACTCCCTAAAGCGGCAACCCTTCGTTTCAAGATGTGCACAACCATATCTACATGTGTCACGACGTCTAAATCTCCTTTGCCGGACCCATGCACGTGCGTGATCCCATTGGAATGCGCCGCCCACACCGTTCCCCACGTTTGGATCTCTTACAATCAGCCCAATAAGCATGCCCCAACTCCAAACTAGTTTGGAGTACTCGTTTGAAACCTATATATGGGTTACTGACTGAAACGGGTCCCACACAAAAGATGATAAAGGCTTCACACAACACTTGCATCCCCACAAGGTTTTCCACATGTTATGCCATACCAGAGTAAAAGATGGAATAACCCTACGGGTTAAGTTTGTGGTCCTGTATATAAATATTACCCACCCACCCAAGATTTACTTAACCTACTCATTGTTTCAAACAAGTTTACTTAAACCCTACTCAAGTTATATGTTCATACAATCCCAATGGATTCAACTAGGTTAAGTATTCCAATTCATTACCATATTCATTTATGGTTGTAATATACTAGACCTTCCACATTAATCCTACCACTTGTGGATGCTAGATATGCCGGTCAGTTCCCGGCAGACTTCTTCCACAAGTCGGACTTAACCTCGTATCTTAGCACGTCTCGTGTTTACGCACTTAGAGCCCTCACATTAGATTCACCATTTGTGGTCGCTGGATATGTTGGGCGGTTCCAGACAGACTTCCACCATAAGTGTAACCTAACCTTGTGTCTGAGCGCGGTTACAGTTTCTAATCACTGTAATTCTAGGCATTTCAATTGCTAACCAATTATTCCTATGTCGTTATAGGTTTTCATGCCCCTTTCCCAAGTTATGTTCATAATGAACCATAATCCCCAAATTCATATTCATATATTTTATTCAAGTTATGCCCAAATTACCAAACACAAGTTATGCCCCAAATTTAACGTTTTCCCCTGGTTCTTAATTTAACGCGATCACATATTTCAGGGGCATGCCTAGGGTCGAAGGTAGCCTGTCTATAAAAATAAAAGGGAAAGATGAAGGGAAGAGGACAGATGAAGCGACCCAAACTCACCCTTACGGGAAAGCTCGGATTGGGTTGAGAACACGACAAATCAGAACACAAATAGAAGAACATTTCATTGCTTGTCACAACAATTTACATCAGAGTACAAGAATACAATAGAGTATGAATAAATAATATACATTTGATAAATATCAGAGATTTAAAATTACAATGCAGCAGAAAAATAATACATAACACAACTGTAAGAAATATACGGATACAGAGCGTTCCGAATATAGCTCCAGCTGTAAACCAGGCTCCTATGAAAATAAATCTGCAAAACCAAAACTACTAGCTGCCCGTGTGGAAAATATGGGAACCCAGAGTTTAGCTTAAAACAATAAACTCCAGGTCAGTCATGTGACTGGTGCTAGAACTAAAACAATAATTAACTTGGTTTTAAAGTAAGGTAAATCAAGGGACCACGCCGTGTAACACGGAACGGTTTTAACCCCAAGAATACAAGTGCATAAACAAATAGCGCAATACTAAAGAAGAAAAATGAAGCTATTATAAGACTCATATCCCATCACACAATGCAACGCAAGTCGGAGGATAGAGTTTTACCTTATAATAGCCAAATATGCTTGGTATGCAAAATTTATCTTTTATTATTGCTATAAGAGATGAAATCAACTTCAAATATAAATGTATCCATCATAGACATCATAGTGCCCTATCCCACTATGTCGCCATACTAGGCTCTACAATTAAAACTGGAATGTCACGTATTGGAAATTGGATTCCATCTCTGAACCAAGGCAAGGGATCGTCCTTACCGAATTCGAGACTCTCTAGCCTAGACCTCAGGATCAAAATGCATTGACCCTTGGATATTCAGGGTCGGTCCACACTAGGTTAATATGTCGACCATATCCATTAATCGGCCTCGTAGTGACCGATGTATCCGAGGTACCTCGCTTTCCATCATCCACATAAGTAAAAATTCCTGGGCTCCGTACCATGACACCACTCCTAGCTAGAAGGAAATACATGTTCTCCTGGCAGTCCTCTCCCGTTTCTGGTTCTTACCGAGGTGTGAGGTTCATGAATTAACGTTATACACAAAGCTATGCCATTTAAGGTCGTGCTTTGATCATCAACCACAAGAACCTGCTTTACGACAGAAGCCTTGATCATTTGCATCTCAGCATGCCACACAGGCAATTCACGCGTTAAGCAAGAGAATAAATTCTCCGCCACCAAACAGATATATATTTAATAGAGAACAATCAACATAGAATAAAATCCAATGTTAGACACACATCCATTTAATAGTTCATTCTAGCTCTGAATGAAACCAGAGGCACCTTATTCCTCGTCCCATATGTCCCATACAGAAGAGAGGTCCTCGCATATCCGGTCGATCTCTAAGTACGTCTAGACGATCACCACTTATTACCTAGTCTTGGGTATATCGCCCAATAAAGACATCAGTAATCATCCAAACGATGTGGAGACCTCCGGTCTACAACCACCATCTTCATTGTCGATTTATCGTCGAATTAGTTATTCAAATTGGGTATAAACCCGTCCTTTCTGAATAACTCGCGTATTTTATAAACAAGTGCTATAAAAACACAATGTACGCCTCATTCCAATTCAGAATATTCTTTCATTTAAATATTAAATTCTTTAAATTTATTCTTTAATCTTCCTTTAGATGTCAATTCAAACCAAATTAAGGTTTATCCAAACTAGTCTGGATTAGCGCACCTTACCGAAGTAATCATTTGCTATATTTTCCAATCCCAACCTATTCATCCCATGGAGCAAAACTGGTAACACTCCATATCTAACACCACGGTGTTATCGGTAAAATTTAATTACCATTTCACGTTCAAATCTAATTAAAGATTTAACTATCACCTAGAGTAAAACTGATGATACTCCATTCTCGATCATTTCCCAAATTTGATAATTTAAATTATCACATTTCAATCTAATTAAAGATTCATTAAAACTCCACTTAGTTTTAATCTTCCTAAAAATCAATATTAATGATTATTTATCTTTGGAAACACAAACATGCCACATCGACAATCTACACCGTACTATTGATTTCTGCCGATATATAACCTTAAGCTCGTACGTCTTAGAGAAGGGTGTTAAGCAAGAGAATAAATTCTCCGCCACCAAACAGATATATATTTAGCAGAGATCAACCATACGGTTTGAAATACAATGCTAGACATGTAATCATGTCTTTAACTGGGTTGAAGAACTAATGTCATTTAAAACACAGTTCATGATAAACCCAAAATCTCATTCCATTAATTATGTAATCTTCACAGAAAATAGATCGATATATATAATCGATATCAATTTCCGTATCCAACCAATAATATAAATGGAATAACGGCAAAGCCTTGTAAATTCCATATATATGAACAGTCTTCCTCCATAGAAGCTCACTTCGATTATTATCAAATCAAATTCCATTCCATTCCAATTTATTATATTAAACTGGAAAAATTTTACTTTGGAAAATTCCATTAATCTTAATTAAAGATTTATAAATTCCAAATCTCATTTCACTATTAATCGGGTTAAAGAACAAATGTCGTTAAAAACACAGTTCACAATAAACCCCATTTACATTCCAACTAAATGTTAATTAACTGGAAACTCTAATAATCTTAATTAAAAGATTTATTCTTTTCACATGGGGTTTAAGAACAGTGTTATTTAAGACACCATTCACGACAAACCCAAAATCCCATTTGATATTAAATACAAGGCTTTGAATAGAAATTATATTGGCTTATATTCAATATCAAATTCTAAAACCAACAAATATAGTATTGGAAATAACGATATAAATATATCTTCCAAATTTCCATAACAATAATCGTATAATCACGAAATCCAATATCGAAATATTCCGCAGATGATTTCCATTCAAATCCACTCCAATTCATATATTGGAAATTCTGGTTATATTAAAATCCATTCTCAATCCAATTTATTTATTTAAAAATAATTGGATTATAATTCTAGTTGATAACTAGTTCATTTCGATAAAAATATACTTTTATCTTTTCAAATATGGAATTTTTCATCTTATTCTTTGCAAATCATTTATTATGATTTTACACAAATTATCAATATTTTTAGTAATTTAATCAATGCCCTTTCAGTCGATTTCCATAAACGGTCATCGAACTACACTTACAGCGACCTTTTCCAAATTTGATTTGAACATAATTCCAAATCCAACCGTTAGATTTCAAATCTCTTATATTCATTGGAAAGCTCTTTTCGATAAGAACCCAACGGTTCCGGTTTTAGGAGAATCTGACGGTCGGATCTCCCGTATTATCAATTCGAAGTCAATGGTCGAAATTCATGAACGGTCGCGACGCATTCTATTCAGGCCATTTAATATATATATTATATATATTTCATCGATTTCCATTTAAAACGTATTTTATAAATTTGTTTTAAAAACGATTTCAACTTCATTTTCAAACTTAAATCAAAATTGAATACTCCTTTTCATTATGATATATAAATGATACTATTTTCAAAATATCAGATTTTGAAATATTTTCCTTTTCGATATTCATTATAAAAATGAATAAGATCGATATAAATATTGTTCGCGTCAAAATGGTGCATCTCTAATCAACACGGCTTCATATATTTCAATATTTTCGTATCAATCCAGAATCAGACATCAAAATCAGATTTTAATCCTTTACTGAATATTATTTTAAAATATTCGTTATTTTAGAATATACGTTATTTTAAAATATTCTTTATTTTTGAATTGGAATCAGACACAATCAGTTGCCATATAATGTTATTTATATGAATTTCATACAACACATGTACATAATAATACGATACATAATCAACCATCATCCATAATGGATTACACAACTGCATAAGCATTAAATATAAATAATTAATGATTACAACAGTATGTCAACAAATCGATTGACACAACTAAATATTGGGATTAGTGTATGTCCAATATCATCCGAATACCCATGTGGATTTTCATACAACAAATACTGATAATTATTTGTGCAGTTGGGCGATGTGTAAAATTTATCGTCCCAATCAATGTCATTCAAATGGGTGTACATAAACAAATCATCCGATTTGTAAATGAATATTTATTTTCATTCACATACACATTAAAAATTATATTTTTAACGATAAAATATTTTATTCAACACATGAATATTTTATACGTTTCATTTATATAATAAAAATGATATTTTTATTGTTCTTACATATTTTAGAAAAATTTGGCATCATAACAGTGTGATACTAGAACCGGAATAAGGTCTAGCCTTATCCCTCGCCTAATACTGGCTCGCACCATACATATACTAATTCCAATCAATTCAATTTACATCCCAGATCAAATTCAACCAATTTATCAATCAAAACAAACAACCAAACATCCATGGTTTCAATCAAAGGTGTCAGGTGCTTCTAAGCACCGTCTGCATCCTAGTATATATATTTAACTAGAAAATAAAACTAAGAAGTTCTCACCTTTGGTTTCCACTCCGCCCGTCTTTATTGTCGCTCAGATTCGCTGTTCTGATTCCAACGCAATGTGTTTCACGAAATTTATATTAAAAATCATATTTTTATATCGCCACTATATATATATATCAGATTTTAATACCGCTATAATATATGTAAAAATCAAAATTTTATATCGCAACATATATTATAAAAATCAATTTTTTATATCGCTACATATAATATAAAAATCACATTTTTATGTTGCGGCTATGTATATAAAAATCACATTTTTATATTGCTATCCTTTCGATAAAAAACATATTTTTATAATGCTCTTTATATAATAAAAATCATATTTTTATTTCAAATCTAAACATATAAAAATCATATTTTTCCTAAGATAAAAATCACATCTTTTCTAACGTAAAAATTGTATCTTTACTAACATAAAAATCATATCTTTGTTAACATAAAAATCATGTCTTTACTAACATAAAAATCATGTCTTTATTAACATAAAAATCATATCTTTACCAACATAAAATTCATGTCTTTATTAACATAAAAATCATCATTTTATATAACAAAAAATCATTACTTGAATCTAATTTAAATTCGCTAATTACTTCGATTAACCTCTTAAACCCGTCATTAGGCTTAAACTGCCTTCATCTTCCTCGTTCGATCCCCAAAAACTGTCGAGCTAACCTTCGAAAAACAGCACTCCAAACCGCGTGCAGCTTCAGGTCGAGGTGGGGCCTGTGATAACTGCGGCTCGAGGGTCGGAGGTTGCGGGGGAAATTGGCGAAGGAGGTGAGGTAGGTGCTCGTGACTGAGGGGTTGGATTTCACGGTTAGGGTTTTCGATTGGGCGGAGGAGAGAGAGAGGGGAGGCGGGGATCATTAAAGGGTAGCGGTGGCGGGGGCTCAGGCGAGGTGGGCGGCGGTGGGCGTGAAGGCGTGGTTTTCCCTTCCGTCGCTCTTTTCTTTTTCTTTTTTCTTTTTATTTTGAAATTCGTTGACTGAGAGAAGATAAGGAAAGGTTATATATATAATTATATTATTTTAAATTTCCAAATAGGTTACTTTTTCACTTGATCTCCAAATCTACCCTAACGACTATCTCCCTTAGCTAATTACCCACATTCCAAACGCAATAGGATATGTTTTGTAATCCAATTCGGCTGTTACGATCAGTTGTGCTTTAAATTAAAATATAAATCAATATATATTTAATTTAAGCACACATTTCAATTTACCGAGGCCACATACTGACTCCAAAAATTCCAGAAAAATTATATCTGCCTTTATATTGATGATACGGTTCTAATAAAACTAATTTCGTCGAATTTGGAGACCGTTTGAAAAATGGCCATTTTCTGGTTGATCCAAATTGACTGAAATTGACAAAACACGTTTTCTTCTCCACGCTCACATATTAATTTCAAAAATTATGAATTTTGGAATCTAACAATAATTTGACATTCCAGATCCAACAAAAGTGGTTTTGTCGAAAACGGAGGTCGTTTGCAAAATGGCTATTTTTAAGGGCTATATATATATATTCCATAGCGACTATTCTGAATTTTCAACTGAACATAACTTTTTATTCCCGTTATGAAATCTGGCTTTTTCACATTCGTTGGAAAGATATTTTCAAACAAATTCAAATATTTCTGGTTTTACTAAAATCCGATTTATTTTGAATCATGTACATTCATTTGAAATTTGAAATCGAATTTTCAAACTACCGCGCCATTTCAGGCTCGTTATATAATTAAAATATATTTATTCATTCTAACTTCGTTTGAAATAAATTTTTAGTCGTTATTATTTAAAATAAATCATTTTAAATATTCAAAATACATTAAAATAGCTAAAATAAAAATTTTAAATTGGTTTTGATTTTCCGGGTTGTTACAATCTCCTCCACTTAAAATCTTTTCGTCCTTGAAAAGGAACGAAGCTGAAAGTAGTTTAACTAACCAAATCAACTTTCATTCTGGTTTTCATTCTTCAACTTTTCAGTTTCTAAGAATTTTCAAATTCTTCAAAAATTTGGCTAACACCCTAAATTTTCGAAAAATTTCGCCATATCCTCCTTTGTACGCGGAGACCTTTAAAACTGCAACTAGCCACGCAGGGCCCTCATCATCCAAAAAGAAAAAGAAAAGGCTGAGCGGCTAGCCAATCGGCTCATAAAATATTCCATACCCAAGAAATATAGTAAACATGTACCTATTTGTCGGGCATACAATTTTATTCCTCTTCTTAGGCTCCTTGCTATGACCTGTTCAATGTACATGCATGTACATGTATGCAATTTAACTCATTTCAATTAAGTTCAATATTTGATTCGATTTGGCTAAATTTACCTTTCATTATCATATTGGTTTAAATGAATAATCACACAACACGATCATCAATCAATTAGTAGATTACATTTTCAAATTCATAACTTTGATATATATATATGCAAAATCATGTTTTCGATGCCAATTTACAACAATAACCCTATCTAGTTTTGGTTCTCACACCAGCCAATTGGAAATATGTAGACATTCCACTTTCGAAACTCAGACATAAATGTTGATGATGTCATGATCATCATCAGAATCATGTTCGGGAGACTAGAGTGTGATTCTATATCTATCCAGTATATTTGAGGCTTCGTATACATGTGGATCAGATGTATACACAGAATCTTCATATACTCGACTGTACGAATTTAATTTAAAATAAAATACTCAAATACGTATAATAAGGTTTAAATTTTTGTAACAACCCGAAAATCTGGGCCAGTTTAAAATTTTTATTTTGGCAATTTTAGCGAATTTTGATAATTTAAAATAGATTATTTTAAATAATATCGACGAGAAATGGATTTTGAATGGAAATTGAACGTATATATTATATACGTCGTCGTTAGAATATAAATATTTATTTATATTTATAAAAGGAATTGAAAATGGCGCGGTTGTTCGATAATTCGATTTCAAACTTCAAATGAATGTACCGGGTGCAAAATAGACCGGATTTTAGTGAAACCAAAAATAATAGGATCTAATTGAGAATATCTTTCCAACGAATCCGAAAAATTGAAATTTCATAGCGGGAATCAAAAGATATGTCCAGTTGAAAATTCTGAATAGTCGCTATGGAATTCAGGCCCTTAAAAATGGAATTTTTGCAAACGACCTCGGATTTCGACGAAACCACTTTTGTTGGATCCGTGATGTAAAGTTATTGCTAGGTTTCAAATTTCATAATTTTTCGAATCAATATGTGAGCGTGGCAAAGGAAAACGCGTTTGACCAGTTTCAGTTGATTTTAATCGACTGGAAAATGGCCATTTTTCAAACGGTCTCAGAATTCGACGAAACTAGTTTTGTTAGGACCGTATCGTCAATACGAGGCTAGAAAATATTTTTTGGGAATTTTTCTAGTTAGTATGTGGCCTCGATAAATTGAAATGCGCGTTCAAATTCAATATATAGAGTTATATGTTGATTTGGCGAAAACAGATCGTAACGATCGAATCAGCTTGCGATACATATCCCATTGTGTTCGGAATGGGGGTAAAACGCTATGGACGACAGGCAGTGGGCCTCGTTTCGAGGTCGGAAATAAAAGTTGCTTTTTGAAAATAATAAAATAATAATATATAATATATAAATTAAATATTTCCCCCCTTTCTCTCTATACCTTGCCCCCCCCCCCCCGTTCAGTTTCTTAATCAAAGGAAAAGAAAAAAAACCTAAAACTAAAATCGCGACGCACCAGAGCCACCGCCACCAGGCCCTCCCACCGCTGGCCGACCTCCTCCACCCTTCCAATCCTCCCTCCGCCTCCATCTCTTTCCTCTCTTCCCCCTCTGAATTGAATCGCGCCCCTCTGGCCCCCTTTCCGATCGATGAACCGCCTCCCCCACGCAACGCGCCACCACCTCGTCGGAGCGCCGCCCACCCTCATCTCCTCCCGTCGCTGCTTCCCTCCTCTTCCTCTTCTACCTCCGTTCGAGCCCCCTCCTGCTTCGACGATGGCCGGCGCAGCACCCCACCACACCAGGCACCGCAGATCCGCCCCACTCCGGCGAATTCCCCCCCTCTCCTTCACGAGCGCTGTAAGTTATTTATTTTATATTAATTTATCCTAAATGTTTAGTTTAATCGATTTAACCAATGTAAAAATATGGTTTATATATATATGAAGTGCTGGATTTTTCAATACAAAAAGAATTGATTTTCAGTTTTATATGGTGGTTATGTTGGTATGTAACAGAAAAGATTAGATTTTTAAAATAGAAAAGATTAGATTTTTAAAACAGAAAAGATTAGATTTTTAAAACAGAAAAGATTAGATTTTTAAAACAGAAAAGATTAGATTTTTGAAACAGAAAAGATTAGATTTTTGAAATGGAAAAGGCGAAATCTTTATATAGAGAATAGCAAAGTAAAAATTCGATTTTTATATATTGAATAGCATAGTAAAAATTCGATTTTTATATATTGAATAGCGAAGTAAAAATTCGATTTTTATATATTGAATAGCGAAGTAAAAATTCGATTTTTATATATTGAATAGCGAAGTAAAAATTCCATTTTTATATATTGAATAGCGAAGTAAAAATGCGATTTCTACATATGTAGAGAATACGGGCAGAGAAAGTGACGAAAGAAGAAACGACGAAGATTTCTACCTAAGAAGAGTCATGGCATTGGATTAGCTAATCTGTGAGAATTTCTCACTCTTTGATTTAATTTTCTAGTTATATATATACTAGGATGCAGACGGTGTTTAGTAGCACCCGACACCCGTCGTCCACAGACCATGGACGGCTTGTATGCTTGTTTGTTTGATTTTGATGTGTAGTTGATTGTGTGACGTGATGTGAAATGAAATAAAATATTTATATAGTTGAAAATATTTTATAGTTAAAAATAGAATTTTTAACGTGTATATGAAATGAAATAAAAATAAACAAATCGGACGATTTGTTTATATACACACATTTGACTGACATTGATTGGGACGATAAATTTTACACATCGCCCAACTGCACAAATAAAATCTGTGTTTGATTGTTTGAAACCCCACACGGGTATTGGGGTGATATATGACATACACTAATCCCAATAATTAGTTGTATGTCGATCGATTGATTGACAGACTGTTATAAGCGTTGAATATCTATATTTGATGCTTATACAGTGTAGAATGCACTTTGGATGATGGTTGATTATTCATCGTTGTTATTGTAGACATGTGTTGTAGAAAACCCATATAATTAACATTATATGGTAATTGGTTGGGCCTCATTCCATATTTGAAAATAGAATATTTGAAAAAGAAATATTTGAAAATAGAATATTTGAAAAAGAAATATTTGAAAAGAAATATTTGAAATAGAAATATTCGAAATAGAATATTTGAAAATATGAATATATGAAGCCGTGTTGATTAGATTTACGCCATTTCGACGTGAACGATATTTATGTCGATTTTATTCATTTTATAACGAATATCGAAAGTGATTTCAAAATCTGAAATTTTGAAAAGAATTGAAATTCGAATTAAATTGAATAGAAGTGAATTCAAATTGAAAGTGAATAGAAATGAATTCAAATTAAATTGAATAAAAGTGAATTCGAATTGAAAGTGAATAGAAATGAATTCAAATTGAAATTGAATAGAAATGAATTCAAATTGAAATTGAAATTGAATTGAATTGAAAACGAACAGAAATTGAATTAGAAATCAATTTGAATTAAATCAGTTCGAAATGAAATGAAAATGAATTTATGTTAGAAAATTCGATTTTGATTTGAAGTTGAAATAGAAGTTGAAATCGTTTTGAAAACGAATTTAAAACGATTTATAAAATATGTTTTGAAAGGAAATCGACGAAGTATATCTTATATATATATTATATATATATATATATATATATATATATATATATATATATAATATAATGGCCTGAATAGAACGCGCCGCGCCGCGGCAGTTCGCGAATTTCGACCATTGACTTCGAACGGATATTACGGGAGATCCGACCGTCGGATTCTCCTAAAACCGGAATCGTTGGGTTCGTATCGAAAAGAGCTTTCTAACGAATATTAGAAATTTGAAATCTAACGGTTGGATTTGGAATTATGTCCAAATCAAATTTGGAAAAGGTCGCTGTAAGTGCAGTTCGATGGCCGCTGATGGAAATCGACTGTACGGGCCTTGATAAAATTATTAAAAATATCAATAATTTGTGTAAAATCATAAGAAATGATTTGGAAAGAATTGGGATGAAAAAATCCATATTTGAAAATATAAAAATAGATTTTTATCGAAATGAACTAGTTTTGAACTAGAATTATAATTCTATTTATTTTTAAATAAATAAATTGATTTTGAAATGGTTTTGAAAATGACCAGAATTTCCAATGATTGCATTGGAATGGATTTGAATCGAAATTGTCTTCGAAATATTTCGATGTTGGATTTCGTGATTATACAGATGTTGTTATGGAAATTTGAAAGATATAGATATATACATCGTTATTTCCAATACGATATCTGTTGGTCGTAGAATTTGATATTGAATATAAGCCGATATATTTTCTATTCAGAGCCTTGTATTTAATATCAAATGTGATTTGGGTTTGTCGTGAATGGTGTCTTGACTAACACTGTTCTTGAACCCGGTTGAGAAAAGATTAAATCTTTTTATTTAGATTTAATGAAGTGTACCAATTAAATAATATTTAATTGGAATTGAATTGATATTGATTTTTGGGTTTATCGTGGACGGTGTTTTAAATAACACTCGTTCTTTAACCCGATAATTAATGGAATGTGATTTTGGGTTTATCGTGAACCGTGTTTTAAATGACACTGATTCTTTAACCCAGTTAACGATTAAACTAAGTGGAGTTTTAATGAATCTTTAATTAGATTGAAAAGGTGTTAGAATGGAGTATCACCAGTTTTGCTCCAGGCGATAGTTAAATCTTTAATTAGATTTGAACGTGAAATGGTAATTGAATTTACCGATAACACCGTGGTGTTAGATATGAAGTATAACCAGTTTTACTTCATGGGATGAATAGGTTGGGATTGGGAAATTAAAACAAATGATTACTTCGGTAAGGTTCGTTAATCTCGACTAGTTGAATCGAAATTCAAAAGGAGATTAGAGAATAAATTCAAGGAATTTATTTTGGATTAAATTAATGGGAACCTTTCCCTATAAATGTGAAATTTAGAAACTAACTGTCGGTTAGCCAAGCAGAATGGTTTTCTGGATATTGATCTGATGTTGGTTTCAGCCTTCGGGGTTAATATTTGGGGAATTATTCTCTTGTTAATTTACGGTTAGTGACTGATGAATTGGAATGAGGCGTATGTTGTGTTTTTGTAACACTAATTTAAAATATACGCGAGTTATTCGGAAAGACCGGGTTTATCCCATTCTGAATAACTGATACGACGATAAGTCGAAGATGAAGACGGTGGTCGAAGACCGGAGGTCTTCACGTCGTTTGGGTGATTACTGATGATCTTGATTGGGATGTACACCCAAGAAGATGGAAACAGTTGGTGATCGTCCAGACGTATTTGGAGATCGATGGATATGCGGGGTACTAGGTGCCTCCGGTTTCGTTCAGACCCAGAACGGACTTGTAAATGGACTGGGTGTCTGACATTGGATTTTAGTCTGTGTGATTGATTTCTATTAAATATATATCTGTTTGGCGGCGGAGAATTTATTCTCTTGCTTAACGCCCTTCTCTGAGATGTATGAGCTCAGAGGTTATATATTGATGGATATCAAACGCATGGAGTGAATTGCCTGTGTGGCATGCCTAAGTGGCAAATGATCAAGGCTTCTGTTGAAAAGCAAAGTCTTGTGGTTGATGATCGAAGCACGGCCTTTGTGGTGTAGCTTTGTGTAACGTTTACTTCGCGAGCCTCACACCCCGGTTGTGAACCAAAAACGGGAGAAGGACCTTAGGGAGGGCATGCGTTTCTTTCTAGCTAGGGTGGTGTCAGTGACCTACCAGCCCTGACATTTATATACTTTTCACCTGTGTGGTTGTTGCTGTTGCGAGGCGCCTCGGTTAGATCGGACGATCCGGGTCCGATGGAGCCATTCGTTGGCTCATTTACGCCCCAAAGGGCGGGGAAACGCAGTGTTCAGGCATTTTAATCCACATCGGTGGACCAGCCCTGACGATCCAAGGGCCCACCTGAGTCTGGGTCCTGAGGCTCGGGCTAGAGAGTCTCGAATCGGTTGAGGACTATCTTTTGCCTCAGTTCATAGATGGAAATCCAATTTCCAAATACGTGACATTTGCGGTTTTATTTGTAGAGCCTAGTATGGCGACATAGTGGGATGGGGCGCTTATGCCGTCTATGATTGATACTTATGATTTAAAGTTGTTTTGTACACTATGCACTTACAATAGTATCAAATGATTTGTTTTAAACATATCAAGCATTCTTGGCTATTATAAGGTAAAAACCCTATCCTCCGGCTTGCGTTGCATTGTGTGATGGGAACTGGGTCTTATAATAGCTTCATTTTTCCTTATTTAGCATTGCGCTGTTTGTTTTATGCACTGGTGTTCTTGGGAGGAAACCCGTTCTGTGTTATACGGCGTGGTCCCTTGATTTACCTAACTTTAAAATAAAGATTAATAACTGTTTTAGTTCTCACACTAGTCCCATGACTGACCTGGAGTTTATTGTTTTAACCTAAACTCTGGGTGCCCTTATTTTGACACGGGCAGCTAGTAGTTTTGGGTTTTGCAGATTTATATTCACAGGATCCTGGTTTAGAGCTGGAACGATATCCGGAAAGCTTTGTATCTGCATATCTCTTCTAGTTGTGTATTGTATTATTTTCCGCTGCTATGTATTTAAATGTAATTTAAATCTCTGATATTTCTGTGTAATATTCATTTATACTCTGTATATTCTTGTAATCTGATGCAATGTTGTAATATACAATGAAATGTTCTTCCGTCTGCGTTCTGTTGTGGCTTGTTCTCGAACTATCCGCGCTTTCCTTCACGGGGAAGTTACGGGTTTTCACAATTTTCAAAACAAAATCTGTTTTCAATTTTATTTTTATAAGCAACACTCTTTACACTCGTTCTAGGATACCACTGATCCCATCTGTAACGAGTCATTATCAGTTGATATTACTAATCCAATCTCTGATGAATTCTTTCGTTCGATTCTAATGTGTCTTGTTCAGCTTTGTAAACCAAAGCTTTGATACCAACTGAAGCGACCCAAACTCGCCCTTACGGGAAATCCTGGATTGAGTTGAGAACACGACAAATCAGAACTCAAACAGAAGAACATTTCATTGCTTGTTACAACAATTTACATCAGAGTACAAGAATACAACATAGTATGAATAAATAATATACATTTGATAAATATCAGAGATTTAAAATTACAATGCAGTAGAAAAATAATACATAACACAACTATAAGAAATACACGGATACATAGCATTCCGAATATAGCTCCATTCGTAAACTAGGATCCTGTGAAAATAAATCTACAAAACCAAAACTACTAGCTGCCCATGTGGAAAATATGGTCACCCAGAGTTTAGGTTAAAACAATAAACTCCAGGTTAGTCATGTGACTGACGTGAGAACTAAAACGGTTATTAACTTGGTTTTAAAGTAAGGTAAATCAAGGGACCATGCCGTGTAACACGGAACGGGTTTTAACCCCAAGAACACCAGTGCATAAACAAACAACGCAATGCTAAAGAAGAAAAATGAAGTTATTATAAGACTCAGGTTCCATCACACAATTCAATGCAAGCCGGTGGATAGAGTTTTACCTTATAATAGCCAAATATGCTTGGTACGCGAAATTTATCTTTTATTATTACTATAAGTGAAGAAACCAACTTCAAATATAAATGTATCAATCATAGACCGCATAGTTCCCCATCCCACTATGTTGCCATACTAGGCTCTACAACTAAAACCAAAATGTCACGTATCGGAAATTGGATTCCATCTATGAACTAAGGCAAGGGATCGTCCTTACCGAATTCGAGACTCTCTAGCCCGAACCTCGGGATCAGAACGCATCGACCCTTGGATCTTCAGGGCCGGTCCACACTAGGTGGATTAATAATCCCTGAACAATACGTTTCCCTGCCATGTGAGGCATAAGTCTGGTCAGTATGTCGACCATATCCATCCATCGGCCCCGTAGTGACCGATATATCCGAGGTACCTTGCTTTCCATCATCCACATAAGTAAAAATGTCTGGGATCCATACCATGACACCACTCCTAGTTAGAAGGAAACGCATGTTCTCCGTGCAGTCCTCTCCCATTTCTGGTTCATCGTGTGAGGCTCGCGAATTAACGCTATACACATAGCCACGCCATTTAAGGTCGTGCTTTGATCATCAACCACAAGACTCTGTTTTTCAACAGAGCCTTGATCATTTGCATCTCAGCATGCCACACAGGTAATTCAAGCCATGTTACTGATGTCTGTCGATATATAACCTCTGAGCTCGTACGTCCCAGAGAAGAGTGTTAAGCAAGAGAATAAATTCTCCGACACCAAACAGATATATATTCAATGAAAATCAATCAACACAGAATAAAATCCAATGTCAGACAGACACATCCATTTAATAATTTGTTCTGGGTCTGAATGAAACCGGAGGCACCTTATTTCTCGTACCATATGTCCAATACAGGAGAGAGGTCCTCACATATCCAGTCAATCTCCAAGTACGTCTGGACGATCACCACTTATTACCTTCTCTTGTGTGTACCGCCCAATCAAGACATCCGTAATTATCCAAACGATGTGAAGACCTCAGGTCTTCAGCCACCGTCTTCATCGTCGACTTATTGTCGAATCAGTTATTTAGAATGGGTATAATCCCGGCCTTTCCGAATAACTCGCGTATTTTATAAACGAGTGTAATAACCCGGAAAATCTGGGCCAGTTTAAAATTTTTATTTTGGCAATTTTAGCGAATTTTGAATATTTAAAATGAATTATTTTAAATAATATCGACGAGAAATTTATTTTGAATATAATTAGAACGTATATATTATATACGTCGTCGTTAGAATATATAATAATTATATATAATTATAAAAGGAATTGAAAATGGCGCGGTAGTTCGAAAATTCGATTTCAAACTTCAATTGAATGTACCGGGTGCAAAACAATCCGGATTTTAGTGAAACCAAAAATAATAGGATCTAATTGATAATATCTTTCCAACGAATCCGACAAATTGAGATTTCATGGCGGGAATCAAAAGATATGTCCAGTTGAAAATTCTGAATAGTCGCTATGGAATTCAGGCCCTTAAAAATGGACATTTTGCAAATGACCTCGGATTTCGACGAAACCACTTTTGTTGGGTCCGTGATGTCAAGTTATTGCTAGATTCCAAATTTCATAATTTTTCGAATCAATATGTGAGCGTGGCAAAGGAAAACGCGTTTGACCAGTTTCAGTTGATTTTAATCGACTGGAAATTGGCCATTTTTCATACGGTCTCAGAATTCGACGAAACTAGTTTTGTTAGGACCGTATCGTCAATACGAAGCTAGAAAATATTTTTCTGCAATTTATAGAGTTAGTATGTGACCCCGGTAATTTGAAATGTACGTTTAAAATTCAATATAGTGATTTAAATATAAATTCAACGGAAACTGATTGTAACAGCCGAACCAGCCTACGATACATATCCCATTGTGTTCGGAATGGGGGTGAAACGCTATGGATGACAGGTGGTGGGCCTCGTTTAGATGACGTATGTAAAAGTCAACTTTTAAAAATAATAAAATAATAAAAAAAAGGAAAACCCTCTCTCCCTTAAAACCTTCTGGCCCCCCCGATCATTCTTCTCATTCCAGAAAAAAAAAAAAAAAGAGGAGAAACCGATCGTCGAACCACCGAGCACCGCCGAACCCCATCCATCGCGAGCCACCCACGTCGCCGCCCTCTCCACGCGAGCCCCGCCCCCTTCCTCCTGCAATCGAGCACCGCGATGAAACTCCTGCTCTCGCGACGCAGCGCCCCTGCCACCAGAAGTCGACCGCAACCACCACCTCCGCCCAGTCAACCCCCGCGTCCCTCTCTCCCGATGAAGCCCCTTACAGTAAGTTTTCTTGATTTGATTTTTATTGATTTTAAAAACTGATTTTTACTGATTTTAAAAACTGATTTTTAGTGATTTTAAAACTGATTTTTTATTGATTTTCAAAACGGATTTTTAGTGACAAAAGGTTCAATATATATCGTAGTAAATAAACCTTTTATATAGGTTAAAAATATGATTTTTCATAGAAGAAGAATACGATTTTTAATTAGGAAAAAATATCATCTTTATTGTTGAAAAGGAGAAATCTTTATATTTGAAAAGGCGAGACCTTTATATAGGGAATAACAAAATAAAAATAGAATTTTTATATATTGAACATCGAAATAAAAATATGATTTTTATATATTGAACATCGAAATAAAAATGTGATTTTTATATATTGAATAGCATAGTAAAAATTCGATTTTTGAATATATGAAGTGATTATAAAAATATGATTTTTAAATTGAAAGTAAATAAATAAAAATGTGATTTTTTTATTTTAAAGACATCGAAATATAAAAATGCGTGATTTTTATATATGTAGTGACTACGGGCAAAAGAAGATGATAAAAAGGCGAGGATGAAGAAGATTTCTATAAATGAAGTGTCGTGAAGTTGGATAGCTTTCGGTGAGAATTTCTCACCTTTCAATTTCTTTTTCTAGTTATATATATATACTAGGATGCAGACGGTGCTTAGTAGCACCCGACACAATCGTCCACAGACCATGGACTTGTTTGTTTGGTTGCGTAGATTAGTTGGATTATTCGAATTGAAATTGAATTGTGTGGTGAAATGAATTGATTTGATTGATGTGTGAATGGCGTGGGCCTTCACTAGACCGGGGATAAGGCTAGGCCTTGTCCCGTTTCTAGTATCGTGCCGTTATGCCGCCGAAATTTTCTAAAATATGTTAGAAAATAAAAATATCATTTTATTGTGTAAATGAATTGAATAGAAATTCATAGGTTGAAATAAAACGTTTTATCGTTAAAAATATAATTTTTAACGTGAATGTAAATAAATAAATATTCATTTACAAACCAGACGGTTTGTTTATGTACACTTATTTGAATGACATTGATTGGGGCGATAAATTTTACACATCGCCCAACAGCACAAATAAAATATGTGTTTGATTGTTTGAAACCCCACACGGGTGTTAGGATGAAATTTGAAGTTCACTCATCCTGATTGATTAAATATGTCGATCGATCGATTGACAGGCTGTTATAAGCGTTAGATAACTATATTTGATGCTTATACAGTGTAGTGCACTTTGGTTGATGGTTGATTATTTTTCAATGCTATTATATACATGTGTTGTAGAAAATCCATATAATTAACATTATATGGTAATTGATTGGGCCTCATTCCAGTTTTGAAAAAGAAATATTTGAAAAAGAAATATTTGAAATAGAATATTTGAAAATAGGAATATATGAAGCCGTATGGATTAGATTGACGCCATTTTGACGTGAACGATATATATATCGATTTTATTCATTTTATAATGAATATCGAAAGTGATTTCAAAAATTGAAATTGAATAAGAAATGAATTCGAATTAAAATTGAATAGAAATGAATTCGAATTGAAATTTTGAAAAGAAATGAATTCGAATTGAAATTGAATAAGAAATGAATTCGAATTGAAATTGAATAAGAAATGAATTCGAATTGAAATTGAATAAGAAATGAATTCGAATTAAAATTGAATAGAAATGAATTCGAATTGAAATTGAATAAGAAATGAATTCGAATTGAAATTGAATAAGAAATGAATTCGAATTGAAATTGAATAAGAAATGAATTCGAATTGAAATTGAATAAGAAATGAATTCGAATTGAAATTGAATAAGAAATGAATTCGAATTGAAATTGAATAAGAAATGAATTCGAATTGAAATTGAATAAGAAATGAATTCGAATTGAAATTGAATAAGAAATGAATTCGAATTGAAATTGAATATGAATGAATTTGAATTGAATTGAAAACGATTTCGAAATGAATTGGATTGAAAACGATTTCGAAATGAATTGAATTGAAAACGAATTCGAATTGAATTGAAAGCGAATTGAATTGAATTCAAATTGAAATTTGAATTGAATAGAAATGAATTTTAAAACGAATTTATAAAGAAGAATTCAATTTTGATTTGAATTGAAAAGGAAGTTGAAATTGCTTTTGAAACGAATTTTAAAACTATTTATATAATTCGTTTTAAATAGAAATCGATGAAATATATATTATATATATTATATATATAATATAATGGCCTGAATAGAAGGCGCCGCGCCGCGGCAGTTCGTGAATTTCGACCATTTATTTCAAACGGACATTACGGGAGATCCGACCGTCGGATTCTCCTAAAACCGGAACCGTTGGGTTCGTATCGAAAAGAACTTTCTAATGAATATTAGAAATTCAAAATCTAACGGTTGGATTTGGAATTATGTCCAAATCAAATTGGAAAAAGGTCGCTATACGTGCAGTTCGATGGCCATTGGTGGAAATCGACTGTACGGGCCTTGATAAAATTATTAAAAATAGTAATAATTTGTGTAAAATCATAAGAAATGATTTGTGAAGATTTGGGATGAAAAACTCCATGATTGAAAAGATAAAAATAGATTTTTATCGAAATGAACTAGTTTTGAACTAGAAATATAATTCTATTTATTTTTAAATAAATAAATTGAATTTGAAAAGGGTTTTAAAAATAACAGAATTTCCAATGATTGCATTGGAGTGGATTTGAATCGAAATTGTCTTCGGAATATTTCGATGTTGGAATTCGTGATTATACAGATGTTGTTATGGGAATTTGAAAGATATACATTTATATCGTTATTTCAATACGACATTTGTTAATCGTAGAATTTGATATTGAATATAAGCCGATATATTTTCTATTCAGAGCCTTGTATTGAATATCAAATGTGATTTGGGTTTGTCGTGAATGGTGTCTTCACTAACACTGTTCTTGAACCCAGTTGTGAAAAGATTAAATCTTTTTATTTGGATTTAATGAAGTGTACCAATTAAATGAGATTTAATTGGAATTGAATTGATATTGATTTTTGGGTTTATCGTGAACAGTGTTTTAGATAACACTCGTTCTTTAACCCGATAATTAATGAATGTGATTTTGGGTTTATCGTGAACAGTGTTTTAAATAACACTCGTTCTTTAACCCGATAATTAATGAATGTGATTTTGGGTTTATCGTGAACTGTGTTTTTAAATGACACTGATTCTTTAACCCAGAGAAATATTAAAACTAAGTGGAGTTTTGATGAATCTTTAATTAGATCGAAAAGATCGAAAATGGAGTATCACCAGTTTTACTCCAAGCGATAGTTAAATCTTTAATTAGATTTGAACGTGAAATGGTAATTGAATTTACCGATAACACCGTGGTGTTAGATATGAAGTATAACCAGTTTTACTTCATGGGATGAATAGGTTGGGATTGGGAAATAAAATAAATGATTACTTCGGTGTGGTTCGCTAATCCCGACTAGTTTGAATTGATATTCAAAGGAGATTAAAGAATAAATTTAAAGAATTTATCTTGGATAAAATTAATGGGAACTTTTCCCAAAGTATAGGAATATTTGAATAAAAGAATATTCTGAATTGGAATGAGGCGTATGTTGTGTTTGTGTAACACTTTTATAAGATATACGCGAGTTATTCAGAAAGACCGGGTTTATCCCATTCTGAATAACTGATTCGACGTGGTGTCGAAGATGAAGACGGTGGTCGAAGACCAGAAGTCTTCACGTCGTTTGGGTGATAACTGATGATCTTGATTGGGCTGTACACCCAAGAAGATGGAAACAGTTGGTGATCGTCCAGACGTACTTGGAGATCGATGGAGATGCGGGGTACTAGGTGCCTCCGGTTTCGTTCAGACCCAGAACGGACTTGTAAATGGACTGTGTGTCTGACATCGGATTTTAGTCTGTGTGGTTGATTTCTATTAAATATACATCTGTTTGGCGGCGGAGAATTTATTCTCTTGCTTAACGCCCTTCTCTGAGACGTACGAGCTCAGGGGTTATATATTGATGGATATCAAACACATGGAGTGAATTGCCTGTGTGGCATGCCTAAGTGGCAATTGATCGAGGCTTCTGTTGAAAAGCAAAGTCTTGTGGTGATGATCAAAGCACAGCCTGTGTGGCATAGCTTTGTGTAACGTGAATTCGCGAACTTCACACCCGGTATGAACCAAAAACGGGAGACGGACCTCAGGGAGGGCATGCGTTTCTTTCTAGTTAGAAGTGGCGTCAGTGGTTTACACGCCCTGACGAGTTTGACTTATGTGGTTGTTGCTGTTGCGAGGCGCCTCGGATTGATCGGTCGTTCTCGAACCGATGGAGTCATTTAGTTGGCTCGTTTACGCCCCAAAGGGCGGGGAAACGTATTGTTCAGGCACTATAATCCACATCGGTGGACCGGCCCTGACGATCCAAGGGGCAGTTGCGGCTGTTCCGGTGGCTCGGGCTAGAGAGTCACGAATCGGTTGAGGACTATCTTTTGCCTCGGTTCATAGACGGAAATCCAATTTCCAAATACGTGACATTTGCGGTTTTATTTGTAGAACCTAGTATGTTGACATAGTGGGATGGGGCATTCATGCCGCCTAGGATTGATACTTATGATTTGAAGTTGTTTTATACACTATGCACTTATAATAGTATCAAATGATTTGTTTTAACCGTATCAAGCATTCTTTGGCTGTTATAAGGGAAAACTCTATCCTCGGCTGCGTTGCATTGTGTGATGGGACCTGGGTCTTATAACAGCTTCATTTATCTTTATTTAGCATTGCGCTGTTTGTTTTATGCACTGGTATTCTTGGGAGGAAACCCGTTCCGTGTTATACGGCGTGGTCCCTTGATTTACCTAACTTTGAAATAAAGATTTATAACTGTTTTAGTTCTCACACCAGTCCCATGACTGACCTGGAGTTTATTGTTTTAACCTAAACTCTGGGTGCCCTTATTTTGACACGGGCAGCTAGTAGTTTTGGTTTTGCAGATTTATATTCACAGGATCCTGGTTTACAGCTGAAACGATATCCGGAAAGCTTTGTATCCGTATATCTCTTCTAGTTGTGTATTGTATTATTTTCCGCTGCTATGTAATTTAAATCTCTGATATTTCTGTGTAATATTCATTTATACTCTGTATATTCTTGTAATCTGATGGAATTGTTGTAATAACAATGAAATGTTCTTTTATATGCGTTCTGTTGTGGCTTGTTCTCGAACTATCCGCCGCTTTCCTTTACGGGGAAGTTGCGGGTTTTTACAGTTGGTATCAGAGCTTTGGTTTACAAAGCAGAGAACAAGGCACGTTAGAACCGTACGAAAGAATTCATCAGATATTGGATTAGTAATATCCAATGGGAATGACTCGTTAGAGATAGGATCAGTAGTATCCTAGAACGAGTGTGAAGAGTATATTTTTCAAATGAAAACAATTTTTGTTTTGAAAATTTAAATCAATTATTCGTATCTGATTATCTATTTATATTGAGTTGGACAGTCCAGTATATAAAGATTTTGCGTATACGTCTGATCCGCGTGTATTCGAAGTTTTAATATATTGGATAGATATAGATTCACACTCTAGTCGCCCGAAGGTGATTCTGATGATTGTAGCTACATCATCAGAATTAATATTCGAGAGTCGAAGGTGTGATATTTATATACTTCCTATTGACTGGTGTGAGAACCAAAATTAGATAGGGCCTATTGTTGTGATATGGCATCAAGAACATGATTTTTGTATATGTATTAAAAAATTATGAATTTGAAACTCTAATTCAATAATTGATTGATGTTTGTGTTGTTTGTTTATTTGTTTGCTAATTTTGAACCATTTAGCCTAATTGTATCAAATATTGAACGATATTGAAAATTAGTCGCATTTGCTTGCATATACATGTATATCATTGAACAGGTCATAGCAAGGAGGCTAGAGCAGAGAATAAAATTTGTTTGCCCGACAAATAGGTACATGTTTACTACATAATTTACTGTTTATTTGGGTGATGATGATTTTATGAGCCTATTGGCTAGCCGCTTGGCTTTTTCTTTTTCTTTTTGAGATCTGAAGGACCGGGGAAGCTATTTAAAATTCCCCGATGCTCCCGGTGCAAGGGAGGTTATGGCGAAATTTTTCGAAAATTTAGGGAGTTAGCCAAATTTTTGAAATTTGAGAAATTCTCAGGAACTGAAAAGTTGGAGAATGGAAACCAGATCGAACGTAGAGTTGATTAATCAAACCACTTTCGACTTTGTTCCTTTTCGGGGACGAAAAGTTTTAAGTGGGGGAGATTGTAATAACCCGGAAAATCTGGGCCAGTTTAAAATTTTTATTTTGGCAATTTTAGCGAATTTTGAATATTTAAAATGAATTATTTTAAATAATATCGACGAGAAATTTATTTTGAATATAATTAGAACGTATATATTATATACGTCGTCGTTAGAATATATAATAATTATATATAATTATAAAAGGAATTGAAAATGGCGCGGTAGTTCGAAAATTCGATTTCAAACTTCAATTGAATGTACCGGGTGCAAAACAATCCGGATTTTAGTGAAACCAAAAATAATAGGATCTAATTGATAATATCTTTCCAACGAATCCGACAAATTGAGATTTCATGGCGGGAATCAAAAGATATGTCCAGTTGAAAATTCTGAATAGTCGCTATGGAATTCAGGCCCTTAAAAATGGACATTTTGCAAATGACCTCGGATTTCGACGAAACCACTTTTGTTGGGTCCGTGATGTCAAGTTATTGCTAGATTCCAAATTTCATAATTTTTCGAATCAATATGTGAGCGTGGCAAAGGAAAACGCGTTTGACCAGTTTCAGTTGATTTTAATCGACTGGAAATTGGCCATTTTTCATACGGTCTCAGAATTCGACGAAACTAGTTTTGTTAGGACCGTATCGTCAATACGAAGCTAGAAAATATTTTTCTGCAATTTATAGAGTTAGTATGTGACCCCGGTAATTTGAAATGTACGTTTAAAATTCAATATAGTGATTTAAATATAAATTCAACGGAAACTGATTGTAACAGCCGAACCAGCCTACGATACATATCCCATTGTGTTCGGAATGGGGGTGAAACGCTATGGACGACAGGTGGTGGGCCTCGTTTAGATGACGTATGTAAAAGTCAACTTTTAAAAATAATAAAATAATAAAATAATAAAAAAAAAAAGGAAAACCCTCTCTCCCTTAAAACCTTCTGGCCCCCCCGATCATTCTTCTCATTCCAGAAAAAAAAAGAAAGAAAAAAAAAGAGGAGAAACCGATCGTCGAACCACCGAGCACCGCCGAACCCCATCCATCGCGAGCCACCCACGTCGCCGCCCTCTCCACGCGAGCCCCGCCCCCTTCCTCCTGCAATCGAGCACCGCGATGAACCTCCTGCTCTCGCGACGCAGCGCCCCTGCCACCAGAAGTCGACCGCAACCACCACCTCCGCCCAGTCAACCCCCGCGTCCCTCTCTCCCGATGAAGCCCCTTACAGTAAGTTTTCTTGATTTGATTTTTATTGATTTTAAAAACTGATTTTTATTGATTTTAAAAACTGATTTTTATTGATTTTAAAAACTGATTTTTATTGATTTTAAAAACTGATTTTTAGTGATTTTAAAACTGATTTTTTTATTGATTTTCAAAACGGATTTTTAGTGACAAAAGGTTCAATATATATCGTAGTAAATAAACCTTTTATATAGGTTAAAAATATGATTTTTCATAGAAGAAGAATACGATTTTTAATTAGGAAAAAATATCATCTTTATTGTTGAAAAGGAGAAATCTTTATATTTGAAAAGGCGAGACCTTTATATAGGGAATAACAAAATAAAAATAGAATTTTTATATATTGAACATCGAAATAAAAATATGATTTTTATATATTGAACATCGAAATAAAAATGTGATTTTTATATATTGAATAGCATAGTAAAAATTCGATTTTTAAATATATGAAGTGATTATAAAAATATGATTTTTAAATTGAAAGTAAATAAATAAAAATGTGATTTTTTTTATTTTAAAGACATCGAAATATAAAAATGCGTGATTTTTATATATGTAGTGACTACGGGCAAAAGAAGATGATAAAAAGGCGAGGATGAAGAAGATTTCTATAAATGAAGTGTCGTGAAGTTGGATAGCTTTCGGTGAGAATTTCTCACCTTTCAATTTCTTTTTCTAGTTATATATATATACTAGGATGCAGACGGTGCTTAGTAGCACCCGACACAATCGTCCACAGACCATGGACTTGTTTGTTTGGTTGCGTAGATTAGTTGGATTATTCGAATTGAAATTGAATTGTGTGGTGAAATGAATTGATTTGATTGATGTGTGAATGGCGTGGGCCTTCACTAGACCGGGGATAAGGCTAGGCCTTGTCCCGTTTCTAGTATCGTGCCGTTATGCCACCGAAATTTTCTAAAATATGTTAGAAAATAAAAATATCATTTTATTGTGTAAATGAATTGAATAGAAATTCATAGGTTGAAATAAAATGTTTTATCGTTAAAAATATAATTTTTAACGTGAATGTAAATAAATAAATATTCATTTACAAACCAGACGGTTTGTTTATGTACACTTATTTGAATGACATTGATTGGGGCGATAAATTTTACACATCGCCCAACAGCACAAATAAAATATGTATTTGATTGTTTGAAACCCCACACGGGTGTTAGGATGAAATTTGAAGTTCACTCATCCTGATTGATTAAATATGTCGATCGATCGATTGACAGGCTGTTATAAGCGTTAGATAACTATATTTGATGCTTATACAGTGTAGTGCACTTTGGTTGATGGTTGATTATTTTTCAATGCTATTATATACATGTGTTGTAGAAAATCCATATAATTAACATTATATGGTAATTGATTGGGCCTCATTCCAGTTTTGAAAAAGAAATATTTGAAAAAGAAATATTTGAAATAGAATATTTGAAAATAGGAATATATGAAGCCGTATGGATTAGATTGACGCCATTTTGACGTGAACGATATATATATCGATTTTATTCATTTTATAATGAATATCGAAAGTGATTTCAAAAATTGAAATTGAATAAGAAATGAATTCGAATTAAAATTGAATAGAAATGAATTCGAATTGAAATTTTGAAAAGAAATGAATTCGAATTGAAATTGAATAAGAAATGAATTCGAATTGAAATTGAATAAGAAATGAATTCGAATTGAAATTGAATAAGAAATGAATTCGAATTAAAATTGAATAGAAATGAATTCGAATTGAAATTGAATAAGAAATGAATTCGAATTGAAATTGAATAAGAAATGAATTCGAATTGAAATTGAATAAGAAATGAATTCGAATTGAAATTGAATAAGAAATGAATTCGAATTGAAATTGAATAAGAAATGAATTCGAATTGAAATTGAATAAGAAATGAATTCGAATTGAAATTGAATAAGAAACGAATTCGAATTGAAATTGAATAAGAAATGAATTCGAATTGAAATTGAATACGAATGAATTTGAATTGAATTGAAAACGATTTCGAAATGAATTGGATTGAAAACGATTTCGAAATGAATTGAATTGAAAACGAATTCGAATTGAATTGAAAGCGAATTGAATTGAATTCAAATTGAAATTTGAATTGAATAGAAATGAGTTTTAAAACGAATTTATAAAGAAGAATTCAATTTTGATTTGAATTGAAAAGGAAGTTGAAATTGCTTTTGAAACGAATTTTAAAACTATTTATATAATTCGTTTTAAATAGAAATCGATGAAATATATATTATATATATAATATAATGGCCTGAATAGAACGCGCCGCGCCGCGGCAGTTCGTGAATTTCGACCATTTATTTCAAACGGACATTACGGGAGATCCGACCGTCGGATTCTCCTAAAACCGGAACCGTTGGGTTCGTATCGAAAAGAACTTTCTAATGAATATTAGAAATTCAAAATCTAACGGTTGGATTTGGAATTATGTCCAAATCAAATTGGAAAAAGGTCGCTATACGTGCAGTTCGATGGCCATTGGTGGAAATCGACTGTACGGGCCTTGATAAAATTATTAAAAATAGTAATAATTTGTGTAAAATCATAAGAAATGATTTGTGAAGATTTAGGATGAAAAACTCCATGATTGAAAAGATAAAAATAGTTTTTTATCGAAATGAACTAGTTTTGAACTAGAAATATAATTCTATTTATTTTTAAATAAATAAATTGAATTTGAAAAGGGTTTTAAAAATAACCAGAATTTCCAATGATTGCATTGGAGTGGATTTGAATCGAAATTGTCTTCGGAATATTTCGATGTTGGAATTCGTGATTATACAGATGTTGTTATGGGAATTTGAAAGATATACATTTATATCGTTATTTCAATACGACATTTGTTAATCGTAGAATTTGATATTGAATATAAGCCGATATATTTTCTATTCAGAGCCTTGTATTGAATATCAAATGTGATTTGGGTTTGTCGTGAATGGTGTCTTCACTAACACTGTTCTTGAACCCAGTTGTGAAAAGATTAAATCTTTTTATTTGGATTTAATGAAGTGTACCAATTAAATGAGATTTAATTGGAATTGAATTGATATTGATTTTTGGGTTTATCGTGAACAGTGTTTTAGATAACACTCGTTCTTTAACCCGATAATTAATGAATGTGATTTTGGGTTTATCGTGAACAGTGTTTTAGATAACACTCGTTCTTTAACCCGATAATTAATGAATGTGATTTTGGGTTTATCGTGAACTGTGTTTTTAAATGACACTGATTCTTTAACCCAGAGAAATATTAAAACTAAGTGGAGTTTTGATGAATCTTTAATTAGATTGAAAAGATCGAAAATGGAGTATCACCAGTTTTACTCCAAGCGATAGTTAAATCTTTAATTAGATTTGAACGTGAAATGGTAATTGAATTTACCGATAACACCGTGGTGTTAGATATGAAGTATAACCAGTTTTACTTCATGGGATGAATAGGTTGGGATTGGGAAATAAAATAAATGATTACTTCGGTGTGGTTCGCTAATCCCGACTAGTTTGAATTGATATTCAAAGGAGATTAAAGAATAAATTTAAAGAATTTATCTTGGATAAAATTAATGGGAACTTTTCCCAAAGTATAGGAATATTTGAATAAAAGAATATTCTGAATTGGAATGAGGCGTATGTTGTGTTTGTGTAACACTTTTATAAGATATACGCGAGTTATTCAGAAAGACCGGGTTTATCCCATTCTGAATAACTGATTCGACGTGGTGTCGAAGATGAAGACGGTGGTCGAAGACCAGAAGTCTTCACGTCGTTTGGGTGATAACTGATGATCTTGATTGGGCTGTACACCCAAGAAGATGGAAACAGTTGGTGATCGTCCAGACGTACTTGGAGATCGATGGAGATGCGGGGTACTAGGTGCCTCCGGTTTCGTTCAGACCCAGAACGGACTTGTAAATGGACTGTGTGTCTGACATCGGATTTTAGTCTGTGTGGTTGATTTCTATTAAATATACATCTGTTTGGCGGCGGAGAATTTATTCTCTTGCTTAACGCCCTTCTCTGAGACGTACGAGCTCAGGGGTTATATATTGATGGATATCAAACACATGGAGTGAATTGCCTGTGTGGCATGCCTAAGTGGCAATTGATCGAGGCTTCTGTTGAAAAGCAAAGTCTTGTGGTGATGATCAAAGCACAGCCTGTGTGGCATAGCTTTGTGTAACGTGAATTCGCGAACTTCACACCCGGTATGAACCAAAAACGGGAGACGGACCTCAGGGAGGGCATGCGTTTCTTTCTAGTTAGAAGTGGCGTCAGTGGTTTTACACGCCCTGACGAGTTTGACTTATGTGGTTGTTGCTGTTGCGAGGCGCCTCGGATTGATCGGTCGTTCTCGAACCGATGGAGTCATTTAGTTGGCTCGTTTACGCCCCAAAGGGCGGGGAAACGTATTGTTCAGGCACTATAATCCACATCGGTGGACCGGCCCTGACGATCCAAGGGGCAGTTGCGGCTGTTCCGGTGGCTCGGGCTAGAGAGTCACGAATCGGTTGAGGACTATCTTTTGCCTCGGTTCATAGACGGAAATCCAATTTCCAAATACGTGACATTTGCGGTTTTATTTGTAGAGCCTAGTATGGCGACATAGTGGGATGGGGCATTCATGCCGCCTAGGATTGATACTTATGGTTTGAAGTTGTTTTATACACTATGCACTTATAATAGTATCAAACGATTTGTTTTAACCGTATCAAGCATTCTTTGGCTGTTATAAGGGAAAACCCTATCCTCGGCTGCGTTGCATTGTGTGATGGGACCTGGGTCTTATAACAGCTTCATTTATCTTTATTTAGCATTGCGCTGTTTGTTTTATGCACTGGTATTCTTGGGAGGAAACCCGTTCCGTGTTATACGGCGTGGTCCCTTGATTTACCTAACTTTGAAATAAAGATTTATAACTGTTTTAGTTCTCACACCAGTCCCATGACTGACCTGGAGTTTATTGTTTTAACCTAAACTCTGGGTGCCCTTATTTTGACATGGGCAGCTAGTAGTTTTGGTTTTGCAGATTTATATTCACAGGATCCTGGTTTACAGCTGAAACGATATCCGGAAAGCTTTGTATCCGTATATCTCTTCTAGTTGTGTATTGTATTATTTTCCGCTGCTATGTAATTTAAATCTCTGATATTTCTGTGTAATATTCATTTATACTCTGTATATTCTTGTAATCTGATGGAATTGTTGTAATAACAATGAAATGTTCTTTTATATGCGTTCTGTTGTGGCTTGTTCTCGAACTATCCGCCGCTTTCCTTTACGGGGAAGTTGCGGGTTTTTACAACGAGTGTCATAAAAACACAACATACGCCTCATTCCAATCCAGAATATTCTTTTATTTAAATATTCACATCATTAGGGAAAGTTTCCCATTAATTTTATCAAAGATAAATTCTTTAAATTTATTCATTAATCTTCCTTTGGATATCAATTCAAACCAAGTTAAGGTTTATCCAAACTAGTCGGGATAAGCGCACCTTACCGAAGTAATCGTTTGTTATATTTCCCAATCCCAACCTATTCATCCCATGGAGCAAAACTGGTAATACTCCATATCTAACACAACGGTGTTATCAGTAAAATTTAATTACCATTTCACGTTCAAATCTAATTAATTATTTAACTATCGCCTGGAGTAAAGCTGGTGATACTCCATTCTCGATCATTTCCCAATTTTGATAATTTAAATTGTCACATTTCAATCTAATTAAATATTCATTAAAACTCCACTTAGTTTTAATCTTCCCAAAAATCAGTAGTAATGATTATTTAGCTTTGGAAATACAAACATGCCGCATTGACAATCTACACCGTACTATTGATTTCTAACGATATATAACCTCTAAGCTTGTACGTCTTAGAGAAGGGTGTTAAGCAAGAGAATAAATTCTCCGCCACCAAATAGATATATATTTAGCAGAGATCAACTGCATAGTTTGAAATACAATGCTAAACATGTAATCCAGTCTTTAAGTGGGTTAAAGAACTAATGTCATTCAAAACACAGTTCACGATACACCCAAAATCACATTCCATTAAATATGGAATATTCACGGAAAACAAATCGATATATATATAATCGATAACAATTTCCGTATCCAACCAATAATATAAGTGGATATAACGGCAAAGCCTTTTAAATTCCGTATATATTAACCGTCTTCCTCCATAGAAGCTCACTTCGATTATTATCAAATCGAATTCCATTCCATTCCAATTTATTATATTAAACTGGAAAACTTTACTTTGGAAAATCCCATTAATCTTAATTAAAGATTTATAAATTCCAAATCTCATTTCACTATTAATCGGGTTAAAGAACAAATGTCGTTAAAAACATAGTTCACAATAAACCCCATTCACATTCCATTTTATTCCAATTAAATTTTAATTAAATGGAAACTCTAATAATCTTAATTAAAAGATTTATTCTTTTCACACGGGGTTTAAGAACAATGTTTTAAATTCGTTTTACAAATGATTTCAACTACATTTTCAATTTTAAATCAAAATTGAATAATCCTTATCATTATGATATATAAATGATAATATTTTCAAAATATCAGATTTTGAAATATTTTCCTTTTTGATGTTCATTATAAAAATGAATAAGATCAATATAAATATTGTTCGCGTCAAAATGACGCATCTCTAATCAACACAGCTTCATATATTTCAATATGTTCGTGTCCATCCAAAATCGGACATCAAAATCAGATTTTAATCCTTTACTTAATATTATTTTAAAATATCCGTTATTTTAAAATATACGTTATTTTAAAATATTCTTTATTTCTAAATTGGAATCAGACACAATCAATTACCATATAATATTATTTATATGGATTTCATACAATACATGCACATAATAATACGATACATAATCAACCATCATCCAGAGTGCAATACACAACTGCATAAGCATAAAATATAAATAATTAACGCTTACAACAGTATGTCAACCAATCGATTGACATACAACTAAATATTGGGATTAGTGTATGTCCAATACCATCCCAATACCCGTGTGGGGTTTTCAAACAACAAATACTGATTATTATTTGTGCAGTTGGGCAATGTGTAAAATTTATCATCCCAATCAATGTCAGTCAAATGGGTGTACATAAACAAATCATCTGATTTGTAAATGAATATTTATTTTCATTCACATACACGTTAAAAATTATATTTTTAACGATAAAATATTTTATTCAACACATGAATGTTTTGTACGTTTCATTTCAACAATAAAAATGATTTTTTTATTGTTCTAACATATTTTAGAAATTTTTTGCAGCACAATCGATTCGATTTACAACCCAAATCAAATTCAACCAATTTATCAATCAAAACAAACAACCAAATATCCATGGTTTCAATCAAAGGTGTTGGGTGCTTCTAAGCACCATCTGCATCTTGGTATATATATTTAACTAGAAAATAAAATTAGATTGAGAAGTTCTCACCTTTGGTTTCCACTCCGCCAGTCTTTATTGTCGCTCAGATTCGCTGTTCTGATTCCAACGCAATCTGTTTTGCAAAATTTATATTAAAAATAATATTTTTATATTGCCATTATATATATAAAAATCACATTTTTATACCGCTACAATATATATAAAAATAAATTTTTTATATCGCTACATATATTATAAAAATCACATTTTTATATTGCTACATATATTATAAAAATCACATTTTTATATTGCTGCTATGTATATAAAAATCACATTTTTATATTGCTATCCTTATAATAAAAAACATATTTTTATAATGCCCTTTATATAATAAAAATTATATTTTTATTTCAAATCTAAACATATAAAAATCGTATTTTTGTTTCAAATCTAAACATATAAAAATCGTATTTTTCCTAAGATAAAGATCATATTTTTTCTAACACAAAAATTGTATCTTTACTAACATAAAAATTATATCTTTATTAACATAAAAATCATATCTTTACTAACATAAAAATCATGTCTTTATTAACATAAAAAATCATATCTTTACTAACATAAAAATCATGTCTTTATTAACATAAAAATCACCACTTTGTATAACTTAAAATCATTACTTGAATCTAATTTAAATTCGCAAATTACCTTATTAACCTCTTAAACCCGTCATTAGGCTTAAACAACCTTCATCTTCATCGTTCGATCCCCAGAAACTGTCGAGCCAACCTTCGAAAAACAGCGCTCCAAACCGCGAGCAGCTTCAGGTTGAGGTGGGGCCTGCGATGACTGCGGCTCCAGGGTCGGAGGTTGCGGGGGAAACTGGCGAAGGAGATGCGACAGCTACTCGCGACTGAGGGGGTGGATTTCGCGGTTAGGCTTTTCAATTTTGCGGAGGAGAGAGAGGGGGAGGCGGGGATCATCAGAGGGGTGGCGCAGGTTGTAGCGGTGGCGGGGGCTCCGGCGAGGTGGGCGGCGGTGGGCATGGAGGCGTGGTTTTCCCTTCTGTCGTTCTTTTCTTTTTCTTTTTTTTATTTTATTTTGAAACTCGTTGACTGAGAGAAGATAAGGGAGAGGGTATATATATAATTATATTATTTTAAATTTCCAAAACGGTTACTTTTTCATTTGATCTCCAAATCTAGCCCAATGATTATCGCCCCTAGCTAATCGAACGCAATAGGATATGTTTCGTAACCCAATTCAGCTGTTACGATCATTTTTTCTTTAAATTAAAATATAAATTAATATATATTTAATTTAAATGTACATCTCAATTTACCGAGGCCACATACTGACTCCAAAAATTCCAAAAAAATTATATCTGGCTTTGTTTCGATGATACAGTCCTAACAGAACTGATTTCGTCGAATTTGGAGACCGTTTGAAAAATGGATGTTTTCTGGTCGATCCAAATTGACTAAAATTGATAAAACACATTTTCTTCTGCCACGTTCACATAATAATTCCAAAAATTATGAATTTTGGAATCTAGAAATAATTTGACATTCTGAATCCAACAAAAGTGGTTTCATTGAAAACGGAGGTCGTTTGCAAAATGGCTATTTTTAAGGGCCATATATATAAATTCCATAGCGACTATTCTGAATTTTCAACTGAACATAACTTTTTATTCCCACTATGAAATCTGGCTTTTTCATATTCTTTGGAAAGATACTTTTCAAACAGATTCAAAAAAATTTGGTTTTAATTAAATCCGATTTTGAAATTTGAAATCGAATTTTCAAACTGCCACGCCATTTCAGGCTCGTTATATAATTAAAATATATTTATTCATTCTAACTTCATTTAAAATAAATTTTTAGTGGTTATTATTTAAAATAAGTCATTTAAAATATTCAAAATACATTAAAATAGCTAAAATAAAATTTTAAGTTTGTTCTGATTTTCCGGGTTGTTACAATAGAAATGATCATACTAACAGGATTTACATATAATGGCAGAAATAGGCATAAACATATAGTGACATAAAGATAAGATAGGCATATAGTAACATATTTGATGAAGATGTGACCATAGAACTGATTCTAACATAATAGGGATATCATAAACAGACATGATAAGATTTAAATAATGGATTAGATATCCAACTAATAACAAATCTGATTCAGCCACAAACATAATAGGAACATGCATGATGTGACCTAAATTGTGAATTAGATCTACAAACAATGGTAGGTCTAACATGATAAATAGGTGTAGGTTTAGATCTAGTTCATAGTCTTGTCAGAATAACTTAGATAAACAGGTTATAGAAGATCTGATATGCTTCAAATAGTCACAGGCATACATCCAAGTTACAGTCATATCAAGTTCTACTTTTTAAATATTTAGGTCTAAAAGTAACATAAACTCACTGTGATTGGATCTAAGAAAAGTAGTAGGAAGGTCGCAGACGTTGAATCACAGATCTCTAAACTTTAGTTGATTGACTTGGTTGAAGAAGAAGAAAAGACTTGATTTAATCTGGGCAGAGGCAGCATCTAGTTCTCCATTATTTTTGGTGTGCACAAACAAGAGAAATGAGGCCATATATATAGCCGTCCGAAACCCTAAAAATCTACCCAGATCAGACGAAGGGGGGTCGACCCTGCTCTTAATTCAATTTACATAAACTAATAAACTAATGTAGTACCTCCCTATTAGAAGAGACAATGTTGATATCATAAATTCTTTCTTCTATATATACTCACGCAGGAAGGCTTCATCTTTCTGGCTTCACGAAACATCCAAACAATAAAATCCTCCAAATTTTTCTCGCATCAACCCACGGTTCCATTTCTATACCCAAGCGTTTTCATCCATTTCGTTTCAGGAGGAAATTATCCCAAGCCGTGAACTATCATGGCAACACAAAATAAAATAAAATATAAATACTCCACCATAAATTCTAGAAATGATATATCCACACCCTTCATCACCAATTCTCATTATGCGGGTGCCATTTGTTTGGTGTTCCATAGTAGTTTAGTTCGCCGGTTTTACAGCAAAGGAGTTTTCGAATTTTACATGCTGGAGCGGGATATTTTTTGGAAGGGAAAATGCAGTGCAATGTAGCGAGCTATGCGTGTGCATGAGTTTTATGTATGCAAGGCGTATTATATGTGGAGGTGAGATGGTGTCGCCGATGGAGGATGATGTACTGCTCACGCGAGTTATGGGGTGTCGACTGTCGGATTTTAAATCAGTGTGGTATGGGTGTATATATGTAACATGTATGGAAGGTGTCGAACTGGGTTTGTGAGAGGAGAAGCGGTTTGTGACGGAATTGAGGGTGGAAGACGCTAACAGGAATGGACAAGAGCAGTGCATGGGTATGTTTTCTTACGTGGAGTAGTGCATGCATTTAAATGGGAAGGGGATGTGTTCGTGTACATGGAGCAAACGTGTTATACAAGGGAGTTCATTTGTTTTGTCAGTTTTAAATTTAGTAAGTAGGGATGGGAATGGGGAAAACCCAATGTAATGGTGAAAGGTGTAGCGTCTTCTGTATAGGGAGAAGAATAGCGGTGGATAAGGGGAGCAGCGTGTATATTGGTGGCGGGTTCTATTTACTGGAGTGGTAAATTTATGTGGGGGGAAGAAAGTGATAAAAGCAAGGTAGTTGTGTACTTGCGTTTGCTAATGTATGGGCGGAGTCTTTTGTTGAGGGGGTTCGACGAGATTATGGGTTATGCGTTGGCGATGGTATGTGAGCAGTGTTGTTTTAAACACAGGAGCAGGTGGCATTTTGTTTAGAAGGGAAGATGATACTGTTCTATATAGAGAGCGGATGGTGTTATAAGGTGGGTGGGCCAGAGTTAATTTGAAATTGGGCTGGTTTAATTACTTTCGGAAGTCCATAAAAATAATAAAAAGGGGCGTGAATGATTTCAAATAAGTTTAGAGGAGGTTTACACCGGGAAATTAAGTAGGAACAGGTTAGAGAATTGGGGAGCGGTTTCTTTTATTCATGAATATAGGTTGTTCAAGAAAATATGGTGATGGGACGAATTGGATTAAAAGATAAAGCCCATCGGGAAATGAAAGGAAATAAAAGAAAACAAAAATATTTGAAGAGCAGCGGAACCTTTATCTGAAGGTTGAAGATGAAGAAGGGTTGATCAGCATTGAGGTTTAAGTAGAACGTCGGTTTGGGCTGTTTACAATCAAGGTAAGGATCATGAATAAAAATAAAAATAGTTTAATTTAATTCAGATTGAGGTATAAACTTGTTAAGGTTATATCTCAGCCATACGTTATCAAAAATGGATCATTGTTCGTCACGTTGAGATCGTATGGACAAAGACTATACGATGGAGCTGGTTTGGAGCCATTTGGAGTTCGTTGCTAACTATGGCAGATTAAAACATCTGATTCGAATCATCGACCGTAAATCATTATTTAATGATTTAACGACCAAGATAAGTAAACTCACTAACTCTGATCATTTTTATAATATTATAATTGTTATTTAATATTGACAAATGGTGAATTAATGTTGTGTGATGGTTATTTGGATGCATTACAAATAAATTGGTTGAATAATATATGTCATTAGGAAATTGCTTAAATACCGATTCCATTGGTTATAATACTCCATATTAATACGAAATTATGTTATTTATGTTGACTAACATCTGTGAATGCAGGAAAACAGGTTGGAGGGATCCAACTGGATTCCTCAATAATTATATTATTATTTTTCATATATTGCATTATATGATGTGACAAAATATGTGGTTGACTATTGTTTGTTTGGGATGGGAAGTTTCACTAGCATGAAATAAACTGGTATTTAAATATCGTGAAACATATTAGAGAAGAATTTAAAATTTAAAATGGAAAATCTACTTTTAAATGGGAATTGAATTTCAGTTGGGTTAGAAAAAAGTAACTTGTTTCATAAAATCAAGTAGCCGGATTTATAAACTAAAATTATTATTAATAATAATAATTTAGAAATATAAATTCAAGAACGATTTTTGAGATTGGAAAATTAATTGAAAAGAGCTAGTGATTGTTTGACGCTTAGTTGTAAATTTGAATGGATGTTTGTTTTTCTTTGATAGTTAAAACACTGGTTATCAAATATTTTTGACCATCGTTGTCGATATGGAGAGACCGGTTGGATTTATTACCCGAAAACCACTCCATATAGGCATAGGCATTGTGAATTAGATAATGCTGAAGATAATTGAAGACGGAGTGGAATGCAAAGGTCGTTCTGTTCCATCATGGTGTTTTCTGTTTGTCCAGACTCAGAAAAACTTGTATGGACGAATGTCTGACAGAGTACTCCTAACAAATCACATAAGATGATCTTTTCAGAGTATTACGTCTGGTGGCGGAGGAATTCATTTCTCTTAGCTTTTATACTCATAAAATTTTTGAACGATCAACTAGTGATTTCACGGGTTTGACAATGTGACATTCAAAGTGAATGGTAACCAGATGTTCTGAAAGATAAATGTAGCCTCAAACTCATAACCAAGAAATGACAAAAATCAGGCAGCCAGCATGGCTAGTTGGGTCAGACTCAAGCACAGTGTATTGTCACCAGTCTAGAGAAAATTCATATTTGTTCTTCTTTCGATTCTGTATCTTACGGGTTATGGTTGGACAGCCGACAACCGTGGGTGACAATATATTCGCTACGCTCAAGCTAAATGAGTGGGCGGTCATGTGTGGTCGGGTTGCAAGATGTTCTTGCTGAACCTCAGTGTAACCCCTCTAGAGTACACTGATCGGGAGGTGGTCCCATACATTGTCATAGTTGGAATCCAATCCCCAATAAGCGCCCTACGATTTTTGATTTTATACTATATATGTACAGCGTGAGATGCAAGCGTTCTACAATTTGGTTATATATTTGATTAGACATTATTATAATATCACTGGATTTTGGTATCAAAAATGTTTTAGTTATATTAAGGTAAAAACCGTCCATGTTTATGTGTAGGCCGGTCTTACTATTACCCTTTTTTTCAAAGGATTTTCAAAGTTAAACAGTATAGCTGGAATTTACTCACATCAGTCCCATAACTGACCCAGAGTTTATTTTGTTTGTGCTCTCCTAAACCCTTGGGTGCCACAATTTGTAAAGGAAGTCAAGTGTTTCAGGATTTTACAGATACACTTGGAGGAGCTCGAAGCAGGAGGCATCACCGTTAGTTATTTAGAGGTTATTCCGCTATGATGTATGTGAGTTACACTCTAATATGGTGTGTATATACAAATACAGTTTTGTATTTCAAAGGTAATGTTATATAATATATTTTATTCGTTCCGTTGTAATATTCTGGTGTTTTCTTTGGTCCTTCTTATGTCTATTTCTATTTCTTTAACCCTAATTACTCGTATTTCTATATTATTTGAGTTGGACATGTGTTATTTTAGTCAACTCGGATAGTACGGATTTGCGGGCCACTACAACTTAAGTGTACTTCCAGTGAGAGATTTTCACCCATACAATCAACAGATAGCCCAACATACCGGAGTTACTCCTATGGGTATTAACGGGCTCCCAACATACCGGAGTCTAAGTGTACTCTAATTACTACCCTAATCGATCGGCTCCCTACTCCGTAGATACCCTGTGATGGCCCCACATTAGGGTGTGTTACTCCCTAAAGCGACAACCCTTCATTTTCAGGATGTGCACAACTATATCTACAGGTGTCGCGGCGTCTAAATCTCCTCTGCCGGAACCATGCACGCACATGACCCCGTTGGAATGCGCCGCCCACACCGTCCTCCACATTTGGATCTCTTAAAATCAGCCCAATAAGCATGCCATGACTCCGACCTAGTTCGAAGTACTCGTTTGATACCTATATATGGGTTACTGACTGAAACGGATCTCACACACAAGATGATACAAGCTTCCCCCTACTCTTGCATCCCTACTAGATTTTCCACTGGCTATGCCATACCAGAGTAAAAGATTGCATAACCCCACAGGTTAAGTTTGTGGGCCTATATACATAAATATTACCCACCCACCCAAGATTTGCTTAATCCACCCACTGTTTCAAACAAGTTTAATTAACCCATACTCAAGCTATATGTTCATACAATTCCTATGGATTCAACTAGGTTAAGTATTCCAATTCATTACCATATTCATTTATGGTTATTATGTAATAGACCTCCCGCATTAAGCCTACCACCTGTGGATGCTGGATATGTCAGTCGGTTCCGGGCAGACTTCTTCCACAAATCAGACTTAACCTCCTGTCTTAACACGTCTCATGTTTATGCACTTAGACCCCTCACATTAGATTCACCACTTATGGTCGCTGGATATGCTAGGAGGTTCCGGGCAGACTTCCACCACAAGTGTAACCTAACGTCGTGTCTGAGCACGGTTACAGTTTCTAATTACTGTTATTCTAGGCATTTCAATTGTTAACCAATTATTCCTATGTCGTTATAGGTTTTCATGCCCCATTCCCAAGTTATGTTCATAATGAACCATATGCCCCAAATTCATATTCATTTATTTTATTCAAGTTATGCCCAAATTACCCAACACAAGTTATGCCCCAAATTTAACGTTTTCCCCTCGTTTCCAATTTAACATGTTCGCATATTTCAGCAGCATGCCCAGGATCGAAGGTAGCCTGGCTATAAAAATAAAAGGGAAAAGATAAAGGGAAGAAGACAGAAATGATCATACTAACAAGATCTACATATAATGGCAGAAATATGCATAAACATATAGTGGCATAATGACAAGAAAGGCATATAGGAACAGACCTGATGAGCATGTGACCATAGAACTGATTCTAACATAATAGGGATATCATAAACAGGCATGATAAGATCTAAACAATGGATTAGATATCCAACTAATAACAGATCTGATTCAGCCACAAACATAATAGGAACAGGCATGATGTGACCTAAACAGTGAATTAGATCTACAAACAATGGCAGATCTGACATGGTAAATAGGTGTAGGTTCAGATCTAGTTTGTAGTCATGTCAGAATAACTTAGATAAACAAGTTATAGTAGATCTGATATGATTCAAATAGTCACAGGCATAGATCCTAGTTACAGACATGTCAAGTTCTACTTTTTAAATATATAGATCTAAAAGTAACGTAAACACGCTGTGATTGGATCTAAGAAAAGTAGAAGAAAGGTCGCAGATGTTGAATCACAGATCTCTAAACTCTAGTTGATTGATTTGATTGCCGAAGAAGAAAAGACTTGATTTAATCTGGGCAGAGGCAGCATCTAGTTCTCCATTATTTTTTGTGTGCAAAAACAAGAGAAATGAGGCCTTATATATTGTTGTCCGAAACTCTAAAAATCTGCCCAGATCTGACGCAGGGGGGTCGACACCCCTAGGAGAGAATTTTCCCACTCCCCAAATTCCGCGATTTTGAACTGTTTTGAATTTTTTGGACTAATTATATACATATATATTCTTCTTATGCATATACAAACTTCAAACCTTAATAACTTCTTCATACGGTGTTCGTTTTATGCAAACCAGGTGTCTATTTTGACCAAAATTCTGAGACGAACGTATTGGCGCAGTCCGTTCCCCTTTAGGAATAATAAATTAATTATTCTTTAATTCATCATCTTTTAGTGTTGTTAAAATTATGGGGTGTTACAATTTTCCTTCAGATTTTCTTAATAAGCTTGTTCATCAAGAATATTCTTTCCACTGAACGTAAATCTTTCCTTGGTTTTAAAAAGACCAGACCAATCTGCTATATCTCTTTTTAGAGACGGATAAGTGGGATAGTAAGCTTGTAGAGCTTGTTTGGCTAGTACAAAAGGGTCGTACTTTTGATATCGTAAGGTATGTTTAATTTCTATAGGATTATAATTTGGATGCACATTAATACCAGAACCTGGAACACTGCTGAACCAGTTGCATCTAAAAAAATAAACATCCTCTACGGGCCTTGTAAAGTATGTCAATTGCAGAATCTGAGTTAACACACCATAAAAATCAGTAATATGATTATCAGGATCTTCACTGCCTTTAACAAACACACCAGTATTGTTTGCTAATTTTTCAGATCGTATTCTATGGTGTTGAATTTATACCCATTAACAAAAATATTGGATACGTTTTAACTTTTCTTTTCGATCCAACGGCCAAATGTTTCAATCTTTCATCGAGCACACGATTTATGGGATTAGAAACGTATTTCCTAAACCAACTACTGAAATCTTTGCTTGAATCGCCGATTGGATTTTGTGATTCACAAATACTACAAACACAAACATGATATGTTACATTATTATTAACACATGTAACTTATATTTAACAAAAATTGTAAAACAATACCTAACAAAAGGAGAAACTTCAGGACAATTAAGAAGAATATATGTCTGTGCTATATGGTAATCTTTATCATCTTGTCTTATTTTCACACATTTTCTAGAATGTTGGCCATGTTGTTTAAAAATAGATAATTTTGCTTCAGAAGAAGAATCTTGTTCAACGCCCTCATCATTACGCGAAACACTTTCAAATGATAAGTTCGCACGATCATTAAAATAATGAGAGAAAAAATAAGCTTCTTCTTTGATATATGATTTGCAAATAGAACCTTCAACTCGAGCTTTTTTATCACTTTTTTCTTTAAATGATTTAAGTACCTAATAAAAAAATAGTTTAGTTCAATATTAACTCTTATTTATAAATAAAATAACATTTGAATACTTAGTATAATAACATACCTTTCGAATGGATACATCCATCCATATTGCACAGGACCTTGAAGACGTATTTCATATGGAAGATGAACAAGTAAATGCTCCATTACATTAAAGAAGCCCGGAGGAAACATTTTCTCCAGTTTGTAGAGCAGTACATGGATTTCTTCTTCATGTTTAAGTAGACGGTCAACTTTTAACGTAGTTGAACAAAGCTCCTTGTAAAATAAGCTAAGTTACGCTATTACCTTCCAAACTTTTCTTGGTAACAATTCTATGAATGTGATGGGTAAAATTTTTCCATTATTACATGACAATCATGGCTTTTCATTCCACTCGGCCTTCTGCTTTTATATTCGACACATCTAAGAAGATTAGAGAAAATTCCATCGGGAAAACATAATTCTTCCACCCATTTTAACAGTACTTTAACTTAGTTGTTGTCTAGTTCATAGCATGCTTTGGGTTGGTTACTGTCATTGGGCTTCATGTGAAGCTCAGGACGATTGCATGTTTCCTCTATATCACGTCTAGTTTTCAGATCATCCTTAATCTTGCCCTTCACATTCAGAACTGTATTAAACACATTATCAAATATGTTTTTCTTGTTATGCAGCACGTTAATGTTTTGACGGATTAATAGATTTTTCCAATAAGGCAATTCCTAGAATATACTCTATTTGCACCAATTATGAATCATCGATTTACCTTGAATTTCTGTTTGTTTTCTGCTTTCGTGTATCTTTGGATAATCTTTTACAAGTTCATATATATCCTTGCTTGACCAAACCGTTGGTGGCCGTAGAGTCACATGTCTATTAGCCGTGAAGTTTTTTAACTCTTCTAAAAGGATGATTAATATGAAGAAAACATCAGTGACAATCAAACCATGAAATTTTCTTCCCATGCAGTAACGAAAATGCTCGTGTTTCTTCCATGCAATAAGGACAAGCAAAACGAATGGTCGTACTCCAACCCGAAAGCATTGCATATGCAGGAAAATCACTAATGGTACATAATAAAGAAGCGAACATCCAATTTTTTTTTTTCCTTTTTTATAAGTCATATATTTCAGCTCCTTCATACCATATTTTTTTTCTACTCTTCAATTAACAGTTGTAAGTAAACATCAATGCCCTGTGTTGGATTACCATGGCCAGGGACGACAATTGTGAGAAACATATATGTAATTTTCATACACTTCTAGGGGGTAGATTCTAAGGTGTGATTATTATAGGCCAAGAAAAATATTTAGAACCAAACCGAGAAAACGGTGAGAAGCCATCTGTACATAAACCTAGTCTAACATTGCGGCTCTCCGCTGCGAAATCAGGATATTTCTTATCAAAATAATTCCATGCTTCTCCATCCGATAGGTGTGTCAACATACCGAGGTGTTCTTACACTGTTCCATCTCATATGATGCATTGTTATTGATGATGCATATAATCTTTGAAGTCTAGGGTTGATGGGTAAATAATGCATATGCTTATACATAACCTCTTTTCCCTTCTTTTTCCTTGGTTTGTATCTTTCTTGATTGCATATTTTACAATTTCTAAGATTGATGTCTTTTTTCCAATACAACATGCAAACCTATAAATATATATCTATTTTCTGATACGGCAAACCGAAAGAAGACATAAGTTTTTTCACTTAATAAATTTTTGCACATGAAATTATCGGATGGGATATGACGTTTAGCAGCTTGAACAACAATCGTAAATCCAGCTTTCGTAAGGTTGCATTTTGAGTTCATTGCAATGTATTCTGCAATTACCAATAATTGAGTGTTGCTTTCACATCCATTCCAAAGGGTTTATTTAGCATTATTCAATAAATCATATATTTTTTCAGCTTCAACATTTGGTTCCTCTTCGACGTAAATATCATCGTTATCAATTTCAACGGTAGGGAACATTGATCGTGCAACATCTTCAAACATATTTTCTATGAGATTCGTACTAACTTCAATACTATTGACCTCCATCGACTGTTGTTGATTGTTGGAGGCTAAAATTTCTCCAAGACGATCCCACAACAAATAATTAGGTAGGAAACCATATTGGCGCAAATGAATCTTAACCATATTCGGTATTAAATAGTTCAACAATTTGCACCTACTACATTGACAATGAATTTTTGTACTGTTTCCAATATTACTTATCGCAAATTCGATGAACACTTTTACCCTATTTTCTAAATGTTCACTTATTGCACCACTAATTTCCCTTTTTTGATACGTCCAACTTCGATAAATAAAGTAATTGACCATTTTTCCTACTTTAAAAACTATGATGAAATAAAAAAAATCATTATTTTTATATGTTGTTTAAATTTTATTTACTGATTTAGTAAACATGTACTAATTAATTTTATATATTTTTTACAAACTTTATTTTAAATAAACAACTATTGGTTCATTGATGCTTATGTGTCTTATGTGATGGTCGGTCATCCTACTTCCCATTACAAACAAAATAGTAATTATATTTTGTAAATCATATCATTTTAAATGATTTCACATAATTTCAGTAGCATTTCCCCTATGTTCCTTGTATCGTACACACATGCATGTACACAAGGAACGTAAAGGAAATGCCATCGAAAATTTTGTGAACCGTTTAATGTGATATGATCTACGAAATATAATTACTTTATAGTATTTGTAACTTGTCCAATACAGGGATAAATTCGACAAATGATGTATCAGATGAATAGAGATGTCCGTTTTGTAGAAAAAACGAATATCCATATAACGATCATATACAACACTTGTCAGATAGGGCCAAATAATATCTAAGGGTTTAAATATTTGTCTATATTAAATTTAAATATACAATTTGTTTATATTTTATCGTTTTATTACATATAAACTAAAATATTTTTTACAGTTTATTGAATTCTAACTACAAAGATTACTATTAAAATCATTTATACACCAAATCATTTCGCATAAGCACAAAACTCATGTTCGCACAAATTTCATAAACTACAATCACTCAACATAATATATACTTCGTGTTTGCACAAATTATATTATTAGCAAACTCTATCACTCACATATCGTTTGCTAACCAAAGCTACCTAAACAAACACAATATACAAAATTAATAAAAAATGTAAAATTCCTAACAATTTGATCATGATGGTGATAATAATAGCAATTAGGGTGTAACATGATGTAATATACATATAAAAACAACTTGGAATCAAGCTAACTTCAAATTAAATCTGAAATCAGTAAAAAGCTAAAAATTAGGTTTAGTGAAATTTCCTAGTTTGGAGAGCAACAAGGGTAGAGACGGGTTGGAGAAGCTTCTAGATGGTGTCAGAGCTGGTCGTAATGGCGGTGGAAGTGTTGGTAGTGGATTTGGAGGAGTGAAAATGGGGGAAGGGAGAATTGTGGGTTTTAGGGGAGAAGTGATCCCCGGCTTGTTGGTCTGGAAGATAACCCGAAAATTTCCAACGGCTACTAATGGCCGCCAACGACAATGATTCAATTGGTTTCCAACGGCCTCCAACGACTTTAATTTAGCCGTTGGAAGCCATTGGAAAATCGGCGTAGGAATACACTATTCCTCTAAGAGTATTTACATCAATACTCGGGTTGGTATCGCGGGTCTTCCATTATGGAATCTTCTAACAAAGGTTCTGATTTCCCACACCTCACACAGGGGGGTTTTCTAAACTTATGATATGCTAAGTTGTTGTTCATTATTTCGGCAAAATATAAAGTACAAATGATCATATTATTCTATTGTAGGCTTCATATATTATTTAGTTTCGATCTGGATGATGCCTGACATAATATGAGCAAATCATTGCATACATACTACTATAAGCAAAGGACTAACACAAGAAGTGTTCGTTATTGTATTTTAATTAGGAAAATTTAAAAGAAATTCCGAATGAATATATTCGATACCAAGATAAAAGCTGTGCGCAATGCAATGTATATGGAAGCCACAAGTTTATTAACAAGAACACATCACGAAATGGCTACATTCAGAAGATAGACAACAATGTAATGTTTTGTACAAAATTCTAATGCTTCCATGATCAAGTCCCTGGGGACATGAGTACAAGTTATTCGAATGAGCCGAGAGGAGAATTTATAGCCTAGAATAAGCAGATGTTTGAACTACTGACTTGAAAAGTCTGGAATACCCCATCGCTAGGGGGGCTAAATGTAACCATAAGGATTCGATATCGAAACCAAAGCAAGGCGAAGGGGAAAGCCGATACCAAAATAGAAGCTTGGGGAGTGTTCATTCGATAAAGTAAAGAAGAGATAGTGGAGCCGGCATCAAGAAGTAGAGCCAATACAAGCAAAATCGATATTAAGAACTTGGAAGCAATAACAGGGGAATCAATACCGAAATAGCAAATCGATACCAAGGATTTAAAGGAGGATAGCACCAAAATAATGACTTTGTATGCTATTGGCACCAACATAAACGAGCAAACAACTTGGTGCCGATAACAAGAAAAGATGGCAATAAAAGCATGTTGTCGACACCAACATGCAGTGAGCAGTCAGCTTGGTGTCGGGACCGAGGAATGAAGACAAACACATAGAGTAGATACTAAGAGAAGAGAGGTTGAAGCATGAAGAAGATAGTGAAAGCTAGTGCATTCAATAGAAAGACATAACCAAATGCTAAAAACCGGTATCATTGGAAGCAATACCAAGCACAAGAAGCAAGAAGCGTGAAACCGCAACGAAATTCAGACGAAACCGAAACCAAATTCATAGAGGGAAAGTACAAAGCCAGAAACAAATAAGATGAAAGCAAGAGCACGCTATCGAAACCAACAAGCTTGGTGTCAATACCACTGCCCAAAGACTGCACAAAAGGTGCAAAGGAAACAGAAAATTAGCGACACTCATAAGCAACGGTGGCACATGATCAAAGTCGACACCGAATCCAGGGACCATTGAGATGAGCCGACACCAAGAGGTTGGTGCGATAGAAAGATTTCCCACCAGATTGCTATAATAGGGGGTCCAAATCCTCTATAAATAAGACATCAAGATTCACATTTTGGGGGACTTTTCCTCGTTTCAAAATGTTGTACTCCATTCTTAGAGTCAAAACCCTAATTTAGAATCAAATTAAGGTTTTCTGATCAATTGTAATACACTCATAATCAATAAAAATGGAAGACTGAGATCATACTTATTCTCGATTCTATAATCATATTGTGACCTAATTGGTTTAACAGGGAGTTATCAACTAATCTCATATACGAAAGATTCAAGAGCAAGCACATCAGAAGGAGAATCATCAAGCAAAATCAATGATTCTTACCTCAAGATTCACACTTGTGCCTTAATCTTTTTGAATATGTCAAACATACCATAACGTTCAAATAACTTATTGTAGCCTTATAACTCGATAACTAACAGAACCAAGGCCTTTCGTGGGCTGAATTGATGTGGAAGTATCACCTTTCGTTATTAAATACTATGATACATCATAAAATGTGAATGTTGTGATATCTTAACATGTTTCGTCTTAGCACAATGTTCATTATTTAATCTTGAATCTAGGGTGCACCTTTGTATGAAGGTTTATTTTGCATATGAAATAGTCATAACATGGATACCCTCGAACCTTAATACGGGTACATAGAACGTCATCCCCAATACAATGTTGTTTCACTTACAAATGTACTTTTGATACATTCGAAAGAACATAGCACTTGCATTTAAGAGGAAGCATTGATATTCTTGGAGATAATTAAAGCTTGATTAATTAAAAGGGTATCATGTTTATACTCTACATATCTTAAGTCGACCTGCTTATTAAATGCGTCCTCTAGATTGATCATCCTCTAATTTCATTACATATGTTCTGTCAGTTCTCGATTGGGTGTTGATGATTTTTATCATTAACAGTTACCATCATTTATTATTATTAAGGAAGATGCACACAAACAACAAAATGCCACAAGTAATATACACTCAACTTTAATATACTTCTTGTAATATGCAGCACAATCACCAATGATCAATGCAAACAATCAAATGAATAAGAGATAACAACAAAGCAAAAACACGCACCAATTTTTAACATGAAAACTCTTCGATGTGAAGAGTACAAACCACGGGACCGATGACGGGGTCCACCCAAACTTCTCTTATTATGATAATGGAGTGATACACAAATCCAAATCCAAGTCACAAAGTGGATACCCAAATTATCCAAGAATAGCAAGCAATAGCAACATCAGAAAACGAGAAAAGTGAAAAAATATCTCCAGAAAATAGAGCTTGGGAATGCTATGACATCCCACAAAAATAGGCCGGTTAAAGGCAATCTTTAAGGAGTAAAAGTGTAACACCCCACACTTTTCTACGCCCAAAGTTTGACAAAAATCGAAACTCAAACACATCCAAGCATGGAGCATGTAAGTCTGGTACCTGCAAATAAATGAGCATGAGCGTAATCAGAGTACGATAAGATAACTCACAACGGAAGCAAAATAGGATAAACTAGTATTAACTCAAGTAACTACCTTTTTCAAAGTAAGTCACTTTGCCAGTATCGAGCATAAGAGAGAACGAGAACCGAGAGCGAAACTTAAACACCTGTGAGAACCCGACCTTCTCTAGAAAACATGGGTGGTTGTAATGAGGAGGGGGGGTCAGAACAATAAGATTCGGGTGAATAGGAAATGTACAACACATATTATAATACATAGATGTGTCCCGTTTGGTTCAACCCAAGATGTACTCCTACTAAGGTTAGCGATTCTAGCCTAACGTTGTCAATGCTTATGCTTTAGTATTCTTCCCAAAGTATAATACTGATATAGGATGTTTACAAATATATTTGTGAAGCCTTTATACCGGGGTATGGCAGGTTATTTATTTGAAGTTAGACCCCTAGTTACGGAGTTCCTATATATATATGTATACCTTTATTTACTCATCCCTTATTGTTTAATGCATCACTATTAATGATAGATAAGGTGGATTTTTCTTGATCGCTTAAGACCCTAGGCGGACCTATTGGTCACTTATTATTCCTCTAAGATTTATTAATGTTAACTTAAACTAGAGGGCACTAGCTACAGGCCCTACTAGTTAAGGCTTCCATCATTCACGCATATACCCTTACCCACGTAAGGTGAGAGATGGTACTTTATCACTCGTTATACCATCTAGCTGACCTTATTAGATAACTCTCTTAGTCGTTTATTACTTCCCGTAGGATAGGTGGTCATATCTGACGTTTTAGTTTCCAGGTTTGGATAGACCCACATGCACCTTCCATTTAAGACCCCTAAACTGAAAGACCTATTCCCAGGTGGACTCTTCAACCCCAGCCGCTTAAGACCCAGGAAGCAGACTATACACGAGGGTTATTAGTTTCGTACCCCATTAGCCTTTAATACTTCTCCCTTTTTGGGATAAAGTGGGCTACGTTATTAAGTAATTCCCATTTAGTCCCTCTACATGGAAATACTATACACGCAGGATTAGTTATCGTCACGGGTTCCTATGGTTAATAATGTTTCACATTACTAACCTACCACGTCCATTTCTAGCTTTTATTCGAAAGTTCTATGCTAACTAACTGTAAATAAGGAAAGTTATGTCCTCTTTACCCTTGGATACTTATTCAAATATTTCCCTAATTGAACTTAGTATTTAATCGACAATTCAGTACCCATAAATCCCCTTTTTTCTTGTCCATAGGTTTATTGCCATTTATGACCATAACGGTCATATTTTTTCTAAGCCAACCCTTAATTCTAGGTATCCTTATTTTATCTATCCCGAAGTATCTATTTGTTGTTGTACCCCATAGACAATTACTACTTTTATTTGTTTGTTTGTTTGTTTGTTAACTGTTATATACACGCATACACACTCTCTCATGCACCATGCCTCTCACATTAAGTTGACGACTTGTGGATGCTGGATTTGTCGGTCGGCTCTGGGCAAACTTCTACCACAAGTTGAACTTAACCTTGTGGCTTAGAACATTTACATTTACGCATTAGAGCCCGCACATTAAGCTGACCACCTGTGGATGCTGGATTTATCGGTCGGTTCTGGGCGGACTTCTACCACAAGTTAAGCTTAATCTTGTGTCTAAATGCGGTTATAATTCAAATTTCCTAATTAGGGTGTACAATATAAATCCTAATTGATTTAATAATTGTAACCACTATACTATTATATTTACTTTCCCTAAATTGAACATTGGTTACAGTTGTTATTTATTGATTTGCGGTCCTTTTTATAGCAATTAATTATATCGATTTCTACCAATGGTCACCACAAATATATTAATTCAATATGGATTACATTTACATATAATTCCACAATTGAGCCTCATTCAAACATTCGATACAATGTATATTTTACCGTTTTACGCAGATTTGGATGGATAATATGTATATATTTATATTTATGTTTTTGTTGCAATCAACGTAGTTATTATTTTTATTATTATTCTGGTTATTATTTAAATTTAATGTTTCGGTTAAATCAATAACCAAACACTCCTTTTTGCATTCAATCTTGCCAAAAGGTTTCAACATTACAAAAAGACCATTAGCGATGGTTATTATAAATTATGCCTAATTAGTGGAATTGGCATATTTTCAAATCACAAGAAATATATGTATATATATAATTTGGAATAATTGATGCAAATTACACACAAATATGTATATTTATATTCATACTTACATTTGCACCACTTTTCCCTTTTTAGTCTTTTTATCATATCTCTTGTGATTATAAAATAATGTCTTTTTATTCAAAAGTAGAAAAACGACATATTTATAATAACTAAGCCAAAACCCAACAATATTGAATACAAACAGACATATCTATTAATATTAAAATTAACATAATTTACTAATCGTATTTTTTTTAATCCAAATTCACATACTTTACTATGCAATACTGAACTATAGATCTAGAATGTAACTACATCTAATTAGTGTTTAATGGGACTAATTTCCAGATCTACAGTGCTATGCATGTTCATAATACATTAAACAACATAATTGTAGGAAATAGGTATAAACAAATCTAAGAATCCCATAATTAATATTATGCCTCACAACAATTCATAATATACAAGTTTTAACAATGTATACAATCAGATCTGATGGGTTCAATCCAATTACAATAATTTAGTGAGCGGATCCGATAGAAATAGGCATAAAAATTTAGATCTCATACAAACGATATAAACAGGCTATTATAATTGTATATATAAATTTCCCACTCAACTGAAAGCATCCAAATCCAAAGTTTGAATCTTTTAGGCCTACAATTCCCAAATTCTTATAAATCTACAATTTATCTAAAAAAGGGATGATTTCAGATCTATAGAGATGTAAGATAATAGGAAGAGAGGGGAGAATCTATTGCTGAGTGCTAATTTGCATTCTTTTCTGTTGGATCTGATAATCCTCTCAATTATCTATGATTCGTATGTGATTTATTGTATAAGAATATATTTTTAATTAAGAAATTAGGTTTGGAGAAGGAGGAAAATGGCAGAGCTTCACTGCTGCTGCCTACATATTTGTGTGGAAAATAATGAGGCTTTACCCCTTTATTTATAGGGATGGAATTGGCCTTGAACCATTGGATTCGTTTTAATTTATATCCGTTCATTCGTTTTATATATGTTATAAACTAAACCTACAAAACTTAGCCGTCACTAGGCGTTTTGACGCCTAGTGGGTCGACCGTAGCGGTCGACTGCCTGGGTCGTCAAATGCCCAAGTCGGCTAGTTAAGTAAGGCATATTATATATATAAATTCTGATTTATTTGTTTTTGTCCATTCTCGTATTTCCTCCGTAACTTTTTCATACCGACTCCGTTCGTGAAACTCCAAACATGAAAGTTGACCAGAATTCCGAGACGAACACATCGGCTAAAGTTGTGTGGTCAAATTCCATCGTTTGCAGAAATTCCTATTTTTGGAATTATAATAATTTATATTGCCAAAAATTCCGGGTTGTTACAAGAAGCATCCCACAAAGTCTCGGAGAAGCTTGCAATTTTTTTGAGGATAGTGGATGTCTTTGTTGTATATAACGTAGTTGTATACACATTTATATGATTTTTGTTTGATGATAATAACCAAATAAATATTATTTTAAACGTGTTTGTTACTGTACTGTTCTATATATACATCACAGATAGGAATATAATATTTATATTTAAACAGAATGCATCTATACAGAAATTCAAATAACTACACAGTATTCTACTTAAATATAAAATTTTATTTCGATATTCAACAGTACAGATTTACAACTCCACTATTTGCTCAATACTATATTTCACTGAAATAAATTTCATTCATATACATTTCACTTGTTACACAGCTCCTCATTACAACACTTTGTTTATATAACTCATATATACTTTCTTTTACTGTTTCATACATTCAGTTATACAGACATTGACACTTGTACATCTCACTGACACACATTCATTCACTGTCTTCAGTCTTCTGTTTTCACAGCTCTCTGTCAGCCCAGTCATCATCTTCTTACCTGTCACAATGAAATACACACACAGTACACTGCAACAGAAATAATATTCTAAATTCTAGCAAATATAATTTTTTATTTTGAAAATTTTATTTGCCTCAGATTTCTGGTGTGTTTCTCATCATTTTTCAAGACTTGATCTGATTCATCTGTGTCTAGGCAGACAGTTCGTGTATGTACAGGGACAGAAAATAATACTGAATGGCTGCATATACACACGTGTATATATACACGTGTGCACTGCCTCGCCAATTCAGTGTGCAACTGAGGAGTAGCCATGTGGACCATCTCAACTTAGTGCAACACAGTCAACAAAGCCAAGTGTCGAACAAAACAAAAATGGATACCCATGCAAACCCAAAACAGAAAAAATCAGGGTGATCATATTCAAACAGCAAAAGTGACAATACAGTTTAACATGAAAGCTCGAGCACAAGGCAGAAGAGCACATTGGTTCAGCAAGCATGTATGGTCAGTGGAATACAAGTCAGCACAACATGTGCAGCCAAGCAAAATGTCAAGACATGTCAAATACAAGGAACATGGATGTATACATGTGTGCACAAACATTCATAACAGTGAGCCATGGGTCAAAACAGTTCAAGTATCAACAGTACATGATCAAGCTTATATACATAAGCAACATGGAGACAATGATATGTGTACAGCAGTTTTCAGGGCAAACATGTGTGTCATGTTTCAGGAAACACAGTGGATACAATGCAACAATAAAAGTGTTGAGCACTACACAGCATGGTGATCAAGTCCAAACACAAATGGCCAAGCAGCATAGATATGGAGGAAATGGACAACATGTGATTGTACACAAGGCAGCAACTATATAAGATCAGACAACTACAGATGGTATTCACACTATATACAGATGGTATTCACACTATATACATGGAAATAGGATCAAGTGCAGTGTGAAATTTCAGGTAACCAATATGATCATGGTGAAACATACACAAAGCACAAACACAAGCAGGTTCATGTGATACAAAGAGCAAATATAAATATGCAGCAATATCAAGAGTACTTTAAAATGGTGCAACAATGTGGAGCATGGAGCAAGAGGTGCAAGTTTTCAGTTGCTAAGGAGTGCAACAACTCAAGTGATAAATGACTCAAATGTAAGCATGAATCAAGCAAATTTCAAGACTGCATATGGATGGTGCAGCAAACATGATGCAGGCTAATGGATCAGCTCAAACACAAGTATTGGCATGGTTCTAAATCAAGTGTTGAATTCATACAAGGGAGCACAAGTTAAGGTAGTTTTTTTTGTAGCATGTTCAAGGCAGAAACATGTCGATACATTGGTGCAAACTGCACAAGTGCAGAATGAAGTTTAACCAAGATCAAGTGCACTCAAAATGGTAGTGAGTCAACATCTCAAGCCAGTGTAAAATGATAATGTATACAACCATAAAGCAAGCCAGTGCAGCAGCTAATGCATGCACAAAACAGAATTGGTTCAACCACATCAAGGAAACACACAAAAATCAGATCAATTTCATTTCAGGAAATAGTCTAATGCAGTTTTTGAAATCAAATTTCCCCCTTCCATTTTTATTTAATCACACATGGGAAATTAAAGCCTGAAATTAAGCTGTTTTGCAATGTTTCCAAAGCAAGACAATCAATCAAAGAAAAAGTTTATTTGGCAAGGTTTTTAAACAATATTTCCTGAAATGTTCATACCAGTTTTTAATGCCAGGAAATCAATCAATGACCCACAAAGTCGAGTTAAATTCATTTCAGGAAACAAGCTTTTAAACTTTTTCACAAATGCATCTTCAATCAAGCAAGGAGTTATTGGAAACAAATTTGTTGTTTCCTGTTTTCAATTTGCAATTCGAACAAGGTAGCAGTCAATAAATCATTCAAGGAGCAAATGAATCAAAGTTCTATTTCAGTCGAGATTCATAAAGGAGCCAATTCAGAAGCAACTCATTAATTCGACCAAAGTAAAAGAGGAAATTTGCGAAAATCAACCAAGTCAATATATTGAAATCAGAGTGTTTCTAGGGTTCGATTCTACCCTATAATAACATGCACATCATCACTGGCAATTTAAAAAAAACACAAAATCAATTCAAGAAATTAAAAAGCAAGAAATTCTCAGAAAACTCACTTATTTCGATCAGAAGCCCAAACATAATCTATCGACGAGCAAACCAGTGAATTCGAACTTCAGAATTTACCCCAAAGAAATTCAATTTGAGGTCGAGATGGACTTGGAGCAGATTCGAGAAAACCTAGCTTTTTCTTCCAGCTGCCATTTTTAGAGATAAAAGGATCGGGCAAACAAAGACACAAATGGACCGGCGCATTGTCAAAAGAAAAAGGGGATGACCCTTTAATATTTGAACTCCTTCACTTATTTATTTACTAGGGTTTCATTTTGTTTCATTTTTTCTGTTGTATTTTATTTTGTAAATCGAACCGAATCAGTTCTAGGTCTGTAAAATCTAGTGTGAATCAGTCAGGGTGTTGACTGTCAGTTTCAGAGTCTGTAAAATCTGGGTTACGGATTACGGGGTTGTAATTCAGGAAAATATGATCGAGGGGATATCGACCAGTCTAGGGTTTTGAGCGTAGGGTTAGAATAGGATCAGGGTTTGCGAGTGCACATAGTCTTGTATGCGGGAACTGTTCTATCACCTAGTAGAAACCTTAGAAATGCAGCAGTAGGCAGGGTTTTGCCGAAGCTGGGTATATCTGTGTGTGATTTATTTTCAGCATTTCTGTTTCTGCTATATTCTGTGATCTATTTATTATACATATCTCTTTATATTTTTAATTCAGTTAAAAATTGTGATAAACCCTATTCACCCCCCCTCTAGGGTTAATCTAGATCCAACAAGTGGTATCAGACCAGGTAGTTTTAAATCTAGAGTCATGGGTAAACCTAGGTGTCAGTCCACAGAGAGTCAGTCCAGTTCATTTCCAGCTATTTTCAATGGAACGGATTTTTCAAAATGGAAATCCAAAATGGAATTTTATTTAAAATCTGTTAATGTTAGATATTGGGATGTTGTTATCAATGGATTTGATAGTGTAGATATTACTTTCAATACCCATGCTATGAAAATTATATTTGGTTATCTTAGTATTGATCAGTTTAATCTTATCTTCCATTGTTTATCTGCATAAGAAATCTGGGATACTCTCAATACGAAGTATGGAAGATCTGACAACATTAGCTCAATACCCGAGAAAGTCAACTCAGATTCAGAGTTCTGTCTAACAGGATTTACAAATGAAAATTCTAAAGGATCAGATAATGGAGAATCAACAGATGCTGAAACAGAAAATCTCTCATATGAAGATTTAGTTTATATGTGCGTAGATTTAACTAAATCTGTTGACAAACTCCATTCTAAAAATAAATCTTTGAAAATTGAAAATCGTGAGTTGACAAGCAAAATTCATTGTTTGGAATTAAAACTTGGAAATGTTGTGAAATTTGAAAATTCTAATTGTGAAAATTGTTTGAAATTAAAAACTGATCTCGTTCATCTCAATAATAACATTCAAAGGCTTGAAGAAGAAATTCTAATTTTAAAAGATAACGAGATTGAGCTGAAAGATGCAAACAATTGTTTACAAGAGGAATTTATAAATTTTATGGCTACCCAAAATTCCAAACATGAAATTGTTGAAAATGATAGTTTGTGGAAAACATATCTGATTTTGAAAGAGCTTAAAATCGAAATTGAAAATTTGAAGAAACTTGAATCTGAAAGTCGAAAATATTTTGATTTTGAAATGGCTGAGTCCCAAACCAAAATTAAATTGATTAATGATGAAAATTTGGTTTTGAAATCTGAGTTTGAAAGATGTAAGATCACTAAAAATCGTTGTTCAGATTTAATTAAAGAAAATAGTGATCTTAAAACTGAAATTCAACAACTTAAAACAATTTTGTCTAAATTTTCAAACGGTGAAAAATCTTTGGATATGTTGTTGAAAAACCAATTTTCTGTTGGAAATAAACATGGTCTTGGTTTTGGGAGAATAAATGGTTTTGAAAAAAAAAATTCAGATGATTTGAAAAATCCCTCAAACTGCTTTGGAAAGAACCGCTTAGAAAATTTGAACACTGAAAATTTCAAAGGTCCTTTGAGTCAAGATTGTGACGAGAAATCATTTTATAATAAACCATTTAAACATTCTTAGATCCTAAAAATAAAATGGGCTTCATCAAGTTCAAACAGATTTGGGTTCCTAAGGGTACGAAAATTAATTCTAATGGTTTGTTATATAAACAAGTCTGGGTACCAAAACATATGAATACAGCTGTGAGTGGTTTTACAAACTTTGTTAGACCACTCGATCCCCTGAATTGTTAGGTACCGAAGGAGGCTAAGGAACTGCTTTCCATAAGAGAATTGAATTCAAGCTGCTCATTATTCCTGTATCATCCACAGTTCCTTAGCCAAGCTTGTTGAGTTAGAGATTCTGATTTACATTGGATTCTGGTATGATCTCTAAACTCACCTTTGTAAATATTTTTTTATTTTATTTCTTCTTCTACCCCATCTATTTTTTTGTTTTTTGGTTTGTTTTGATTTGTCACTGCTATATCTTTATTTCTTATTCTGTGCTTCTTAAACTTCGAGTTGCAGTAATTATTTGGAAATTTGCTTTATGTGAATAAAACTCTCGTGTTTTAACCATTTCTAGATCTTGAAATTAATTCTGTAGTTATTTGCAATTGTTTTGAAGTTTAATTTTTTATTTTTGAATTCTTAACAGTGTTGAAGCATTAATATCATATCTTGAACACTGTTATTTTGAATTCTAAATTTTTTGAAGATCTGAATAATTAATGAACTTTCACACACTTATGCTGTTTTGATGTTCTTCCAATTCATTTTGGAAACACTTAAAATATTATACTCATTACAGTAAATTGCTTCTTATCATTCGTGATAATTTCATTGATTTTCGGATTGGCTTGAATCACAGTGATGCATCTTGAATTTCACCTTTATTCATGATTATTATAGTAGAAATTTGTTTGTTTGAAATCATCTGAAATTCTAGATATTTTGAATATCACACACCACTTAAATTTGAAATTATCAATCTTGTGTGAATAATTCATTGTATCTCAAAACCTGACGTTGATTCAAGTGATTTCAAATAAATTATTTTCTAAATTTTATAGATTATGAATAACTCTCAATCTTGATGTAAATGATCTGAAATTAGTTTGGTACTTGTCAGAAACACTTGTGAAAATTTCTTTGAAAATATGGTCTTAAAATTCACTGTTATTTCATGATTATTTGATTTGAATATTTGTTTGTTTAAAATCATTTGAAATTGTTGATTTATTGAATCTCACACAAATCATAAAACTGAAATTTATAATATGGTGTGAACGATTCGTTGAATCTAGAGATTTACATATTCCTTCAAATGATTTCAAATAAACTATATTTTTTTCTTGAATCATGAATTTTTTTTTTGAGACCATCAGAAATATCTTGACAAGTCTGCTTTAAAATTGGTTATCATGCTGCTCTGATTAAAAGAAATTGTTTTGTAAATATTTTTGGTGACTGCCTGTTTTGGTATCAAATATATACCATGCTCTGATAGATGAAATTAACTTGCTTGTCTGCTTAGGCTCTGTGATTAAAATTATGTTGTCTAGGATATTCTTGTTCGTCTCCAGTATCATTTTTAAAATCCTCATATATAGAGACACCAATTGGTATCAGAAGTGTTGAATTCATGTATATATCTTTTTTCTGCTTGGCTTGTATAGTTTTTCCATATCCCTCTTATGATTGATTTTCAATTTTAAAATTATTTATTGATTATTCATTCAGAAATTGAAATCAATATCCAAATTGAACTGTATTTATAATTCATCAAAATTATTATAAGATTTTGAAATTGTGATGAATTGTGACTGCAGTATATTTCACAACAAAAGGAGATTTTATCTGGATTTTCATGATGGTTGAATATTTATTATAATATTTTTGAACTGACAATTATTTCACGACCATCTTCTTTATCTACCATTATTCTGCCATCCATCATGTTTTTCATATTAATGTGGAGAGTTTAATATTTGTTAAAAATCTTTTTGAATAAACAGTGAAAATATTTATGATAGAATTTGGACTATGCTATTATTCAGAATTAGTGATAATTGAAAATTTTCAATAATCCCAGTACAGTCGAGCATATTTCATAATATAATTAATTTAGAAATTTATTTCACAGTCCATTTCTGTACCTACCCCATTTTCTATCATCCATATATTGGTTTTATATACCAAGGAGTTTTTTCTTTTGAAGCTGAAAACGATAAATATACAATTATTACATAAGTGTGTCTCTAACATCATTTGAAAATCCAAGCTCTGGTCATGCCTGGTTATGAGACAACTTAAAATTTTAGCTGCGACTGACCTCATTTAAAAATCCAAGCTCAGGTTATGCGTGATCAGTGTGCTCTTAATTAAAATAAAAAGAAAAAGGAAAAATATGCTATAAATAGAAATTAATTTGAAATTCTCCTTGGTGTTTACAAAAACCAGCTTATCAATCCATATTCTAATCTGTGAAATGTGTTAATATCTTATGGAGTATTATGACTTGTTGATTGATAGCTATTGGGATTTGAGATTATTCGATTTTGTCACTTAAATTGAATTATTATTTATAGTCCAAATCCATCACTGTTTTTGAACCTCATTTTTATAAAACTCCTTTTGAAAAATAATTGGAAAATATTCATTTTTTTTAAAACTCTCTCCATTTTTATATAAAATTCATCATAAATCCATCATTCTCTAAAATGTGAAATATGCCACCAGTTCTTAGTTTATTATGATTTTTGTTTGATTGATTGAGATTTTTTGATGACCGTTCTTCCTCTTAAGCTGATATTATATTTTAGTCATTTTTCATCTATATTTTAAAATTCTCTATCCTTTTGATGATAACAAAAGGGGGAGAATGGATTGAGATTTTGATTTATAAGTGAATATTTTATAAATATTTTTAATTTTGAAAATTCGTTATAATCATTATTATTCATTCATTTCACTCACGCACAGTTATAGGGGGAGTTTCTATTGTAGAGGGAGCTAATAAATAGGGGGAGTTAAAAATTTATTGTCAAACACATTTATTGTGCTCAAAATCTTTTATTTGTTTGTCATCATCAAAAGGGGGAGATTGTTGTATATAACGTAGTTGTATACACAATTATATGATTTTTGTTTGATGATAACAACCAAATAAATATTATTTTAAACGTGTTTGTTACTGTACTGTTCTACATATACATCACAGATAGAAATATAATATTTATATTTAAACAGAATGCATATATACAGAAAATCAAATAACTACACAGTATTCTACTTAAATATAATACTTTATTTCGATATTCAATAGTACAGATTTACAACTCCACTATTTGCTCAATACTATATTTCACTGAAATAAATTTCATTTATATACATTTCACTTGTTACACAGCTCCTCATTAAAACACTTTGTTTATACAACTCATATATACTTTCTTTCACTGTTTCATACATCCAGTTATACAGACATTGACACTTATACATCTCACTGAAACACATTCATTCACTGTCTTCAGTCTTCTGCCTTCACAACTCTCTGTCAGCCCAGTCTTCATCTTCTTACCTGTCACAATGAAATACACAAACAGTACACTGCAACAGAAATAATATTCTAAATTCTAGCAAATATAATTTTTTATTTTGAAAATTTTATTTGCCTCGGATTTCTGTTGTGTTTCTCATCATTTTTCATGACTTGATCTGATTCATCTGTGTCTAGGAAGACAGTTCGTGTATGTACAGGGACATAAAATAATACTGAATGGCTGCATATACACACGTGTATATATACACATGTGCACTGCCTCGCCAATTAAGTGTGCAACTGAGGAGTAGCCATGTGGACCATCTCAACTCAGTGCAACACAGTCAATAAAGCCAAGTGTCGAAAAAAAAATGGATACCCATGCAAACCCAAATCAGCAAAAATCAGGGTGATCATATTCAAACAGCAAAAGTGACAATACAGTTTAACTTGAAAGCTCGAGCACAAGGCAGAAGAGCACATTGGTTCAGCAAGCATGTATGGTCAGTGGAGTACAAGTCAACACAACATGTGCAGCCAAGCAAAATGTTAAGACAGGTCAAATACAAGGAACATGGATGTATACATGTGTGCACAAACATTCATAACAGTGAGCCATGGGTCAAAACAGTTCAAGTATCAACAGTACATGATCAAGCTTATATACATAAGCAACATGGAGACAATGATACGTGTACAACAGTTTTCAGGGCAAACATGTATGTCATGTTTCAGGAAACACAGTGGATACAATGCAACAGTAAAAGTGTTGAGCACTACACAGCATGGTGATCAAGTCCAAACACAAATGGCCAAGCAGCATAGATATGGAGGAAATGGACAACATGTGATTGTACACAAGGCAACAACTATATAAGATCAGACAACTACAGATGGTATTCACACTATATACATGGAAATAGGATCAAGTGCAGTGTGAAATTTCAGGTAACCAATATGATCATGGTGAAACATACACAAAGCACAAATACAAGCAGGTTCATGTGATACAAAGAGCAAGTATAAATATGCAGCAATATTAAGAGTACTTTAAAATGGTGCAACAATGTGGAGCATGGAGCAAGAGGTGCAGTTTTCAGTTGCTAAGGAGTGCAACAACTCAAGTGATAAATGACTCAAATGTAAGCATGAATCAAGCAAATTTCAAGACTGCATATGGATGGTGCAGCAAACATGATGCAGGCTAATGGATCAGCTCAAACACAAGTATTGGCATGGTTCTAAATCAAGTGTTGAATTCGTACAAGGGAGCACAAGTTAAGGTAGTTTTTTTTGTAGCATGTTCAAGGAAGAAACATGTCGATACATTGGTGCAAACTACACAAGTGCAGAATGAAGTTTAACCAAGATCAAGTGCACTCAAAATGGTAGTGAGTCAACATCTCAAGCAAGTGTAAAATGATAATGTATACAACCATAAAGCAATCCAGTGCAACATCTAATGCATGCACAAAACAGAATTGGTTCAACCAAATCAAGGAAACACACAAAAATCAAATCAAATTCATTTCAGGAAATAGTCTAATGCAGTTTTTGAAATCAAATTTCCCCCTTCCATTTTAATTTAATCACACATGGGAAATTAAAGCCTGAAATTAAGCAGTTATGCAATGTTTCCAAAGCAAGACAGTCAATCAAAGAAAAAGTTTATTTGGCAAGGTTTTTAAACAATATTTCCTGAAATGTTCATACCAGTTTTTAATGCCAGGAAATCAATCAATGACCCACAAAGTCGAGTTAAATTCATTTAAGGAAACAAGCTTTTAAACTTTTTCACAAATTCATCTTCAATCAAGCAAGGAGTTATTGGAAACAAATTTGTTGTTTCCTGTTTTCAATTTGCAATTCGAACAAGGCAGCAGTCAATAAATCATTCAAGGAGCAAATGAATAAAAGTTCTATTTTAGGTCGAGATTCATAAAGGAGCCAATTCAGGAGTAACTCATTGATTCGACCGAAGCAAAAGAGGAAATTTGCGAAAATCAGCCAAGTCAATATATTGAAATCAGAGTGTTTCTAGGGTTCGATTATACCCTATAATAACACACACATAATCACTGGCAATTTAAAAAAAACCCACAAAATCAATTCAAGAAATTAAAAAGCAAGAAATTCTCAGAAAACTCACTTATTTCGATCAGAAGCCCAAACATAATCTATCGATGAGCAAACCAGTGAATTCGAACTTCAGAATTTACCCCAAAGCAATTCAATTTGAGGTCGAGATGGATTTGGAGCAGATTTGAGAAAACCCAAGCTTTTTCTTCTAGCCGCCATTTTTAGAGACAAAAGGATCGGGCAAACAAAGACACAAATGGGTCGGCGCATTGTCAAAAGAAAAAGGGGATGACCCTTTAATATTTGAACTCCTTCACTTATTTATTTACTAGGGTTTCATTTTGTTTTATTTTTTCTGTTATATTTTAATTTTATTTTGTCGAACCGAATCAGTTATAGGTCTGTAAAATCTAGTGTGAATCCGTCAGGGTGTTGACTGTCAGTTTCAGAGTCTGTAAAATCCGGGTTACAGATTACGGGGTTGTAATTTGAGAAAATCTGATCAAGGGGATATCGAACAGTCTAGGGTTTTGAGCGTAGGGTTAGAATAGGAGCAGGGTTTGCGAGTGTACATGGTCTTGTATGCGCGAACTGTTCTATCACCTAGTAGAAACCTTAGAAATGCAGCAGTAGGCAGGGTTTTGCCGATGCTGGGTATATCTGTGTGTGATTTATTTTCAACATTTCCGTTTCTGCTATATTATGTGATCTATTTATTATATATATCTCTTTAGATTTTTAATTCTGTTAAAAACTGTGATAAATCCTATTCACCCCCCCCCTCTAGGGTTAATCTAGATCCAACAGTCTTTTACCAACGCTGTCAAAATTTTGTGTTGTTGCTGCCCAAAATGTGGATATGTATATATAGCCACAAAAAGACACATTGAAATCTCCATTAAACCACCTTATTTAATATGCTGGCTATTCCCCATCAAGGTGCAATTACCAAGGCACACCAAAGGTCAACAAGTTACCTTTTCAAATAAAAACACAAAATATCATAGCAACAATTATTGCTCCAAATAAATTCGGCTTTTCCACAGAGGAAGGGACCCGTTCCCAACAAACCTCCCCCTCCCGACTATGTGGAGGTGGTTGTCATTCCAGCAATTGAAAAATAAGTCTCAAATTTGTCTTTTGGCAAAGCTTTAGTCATCATGTTAGAACCATTATCATCGGTATGAATATTCTCAAGCTCAATTAGCTTATCATCAATAACATCGCGTATCCAATGATATCTCACATCAATATGCTTCGACTTTGCATGAAAAGTGGAATTCTTAGCAAGACGGATTGCACTTTGATTGTCACAATACAACACATACCTCTTTTGTGTAAATCCAAGCTGACGAACAAACTGTTTCATCCACAACAAATCCTTACATGCCTCTGTCACTACAATAAACTCTGACTCAGTTGTAGACAAAGCCACACATTTTTGTAGCCTAGATTGCCAAGACACTGCTCCCCATGCAAAAGTGACCAAATAACTCAAAGTAGATTTTCTCGAGTTAATATCACCTACCATATCAGAATCTGAGTAACCAACAAGACAAAGATTATCACTCCCAAAACAAAGCTTCATATCGACAGTACACTGTAAGTATCTCATAATCCACTTCATAGCACTCCAATACTATTTACCTTTATTAGAAAGAAATCTACTAACAGAGCTATATCGGGTCGAGTGAAAACTATTGCATACACCAAACTACCCACGGTGGAAGCATAAGAAGCTTGCACCATCATCTCATTCTCTTCTGTTGTGGAAGGACACTGTTGAGAACTCAACTTAAAATGCATAGCAAGTTGAGTACTCACAGGAATTTCTTTCTCCATATTGAACCTTTTAAGAACTCACCGAATATATCCTTCCTGTGATAGCCATAATTTTCAAGCCTTGCGATCACGAATAATTCTCGCTCCTAAAATGTTCTTTGCCGGCCCAAGTTCCTTCATGGAGAAAATCTTGCTCAACTGTTACTTCAAACTAGCAATCTAATCTACATTTTTTCCTACAATAAGCATGTCATCAACATAAAGTAGCAAAATGATAAAATCATCCTTAGCAAATTTCTTCAAGAAAACACAATGATCATTATTGTCTTTTTGTAGCCTTGCTCCCCCATAAAAGAGTCAAATTTGCGATACCATTGTCTTGGAGCTTGTTTTAGACCATACAAGCTCTTCTTCAATTTTCACACTTATTCTTCCTTCCCCTTAACTTTGAAGCCCTTTGGTTTTCCATGTAAATGTCTTCTTCAGGGTCACTATGAAGAAAGGTGATCTTCACATCCAACTGCCCAACTTTTAAATTCAAACTGGCAGCAAGACCCAGAACAAGTCCGATTGAAGACATCTTGATAACCGGTGCAAATATATATTCAAAGTCTATTCCCTTTCTCTGGTTGCATCATTTTACAACAAGTATTGCTTTGTACCGTATTGTCTTTGCATTTTCATCTTGCTTCTTCTTTTAAACCCAACGATTTTTCAAAGCCTTCTTTCCCTTCGATAGTTTCACTAGATCAAAAGTGTTGTTATCATCCAATGATTTTATCTCTTCTTTCATTGCATCCAACCAATGTTTCTTATCATCACTGTCTATAGCTTCCTTAAAGGTCTCAGGTTCTCCTCAGCTGGTTAAGAGAACATACTCGGAAGAAGGATACCTAGTGGAAGGAAGTTGTTCCCTGGTAGATCGACTTACAGAAGTTGTTTGAGTTTCAGGTGAAGCATGATGATCAATTTCAACATATTCATCATAGGATCATCATCCTTAGGTACATGATCTTCATTTTCATTTTCTTGTACATGCTCAGCTGGAGTTAGTGCAGGAGTCAAAGGAGGGAGACCTAAATCAACCAGATCATAGCCACTATAAGATGCAGTTTCTTGTGATTTCTAAATATCTTCAATTGTTTGATCTTCAACAAAGTCTACATCCTTGCTACAAATCAATTTCTTCTCTATAGGGTCATAAAACATGTAGCCAAACTTGTCAAGACCATAGCCCACCAAGATGCATTGGCGAGTCTTGGAATCCAGCTTCGATCGTTCATCATTAGACACATGCACAAATGCCTTACAACCGAAGACACATAAATGACTGTAAGAAATCTCCTTGCCAACCCAAACCTTATTTGGAATATCAAGATTCAAAGAAAAAAAAGGAGACAAATTAATCACATGTGTAGCTGTAAACAAATCTTCACTCCAAAAGTGTTTTGGCAACTTAACCTATGAAAGCATGCACCTCATTCTCTCTAACAGAGTCCTATTCATTCTCTCTGCTACACCATTCAATTGTGTAGTCTTCTTTGGTGCAAAAATGATGTTGAATACCTTGTGGCTTACAATATTCATCAAGTGGACTGATGTACTCTCCATTATTGTTAGAATGTAAACACTTTAGCTTTTTTTACCAAATTGTCTTTCAACTAAGGCTTGAAACTACTTAAAAACGTCAAGTGCTTGATCTTTTGTTTTTAAAACATAAGTCCACAATTTCCTTGAACAGTTAACAATAAAAGTAACAAAATAAAGTGCACCACTATAGGTCTTAACTTTTAATAAACCACAAACATTAGAATGAACAAGGTCAAGAAAACTTGATTTTCTTTAAGGAGGATGCCCCTTAAAGGAGACCCAATTCTGATTTCATGCAAAACAACGATGACATTGTCCAATTTTTACACTTCAAATCAGGTAGTGCATTTTTCTTCATCAAACAACTTAGCACCTTTTCACATATATAGCCAAGTCTTCTATGCCACAATTTTGTCATCATTTGCCACATTTACAGCATCAATGTGAATTGAGGCTTGCAGCTAGTACATGCTTGTGTTCTTCTTCCCACAAGCTAGCACCATATTTCCTTTAGTAAGCTTTCATTGACCACAATGAAAAGTGTTGCAGTAGCCATCGTCATCGCGTTTTCCAATAAAGATCAAGTTTAATCAGATTTCTGGAACGCGTCTAACATTTTAAGCATTAACTTTTCTCCAGTGTCGGTCAACAAACATACATCTCAATGCCCACAATCCGAGCCACAACATCATTACCCATCTTCAACAACCCAAAGTCACCAGGTGTATAAGATGTGAAGAATTCCTTCTGTGAGGTCACATGTCGTGATGATCCACTGTCAATGACCCAAATTGACTCATATATAGCAAGGTTCACATGGCTCTCATCATGTACAATGATAAGATCACCATCAATTGCAGTAGCAACTCGATTATCATTAATGTAATCCTTTTGATATTGCTTCTTATCTTCCATGCCTTTAACACCCTTGTTGTCTCTTTTCCAGTTATTGCAGTATTTCTTAATGTGACCCGATTTATCACAATAATGGCACTTCCTATTTGTGTATCTTCCATGAGATTTGCTTCTATTTTTGTCTCTGGAAATTTGAGCTTTACCCATGCTTCTTCCTCTATTTTCAGCAACGTATTCTTCCTCGAATGAAGAAGACACACCATGAGACTTCTTTCTCATTTCCTCATTTAAAATACCAACTTTGGTAATATCCAGTGTAACTTTGTCATGTGGTGCTGAGTTGCAAAGTGTCATTCTGAAAGTGTCCCATGAATCAGGAAGAGTGCCAAGTAACAAAAGTCCCTAAATTTCATCATTAAAATTCATTTTCATAGCTAATAATTGCTGAATAACGCCATGAAAATCATTCAGGTGATCTAAAAGGGACTTGCTTAAATTGTACTTCAAGCCCATCAATTGCTTGATTAGGTACAATTTATTATTTCCAGACTTACTAGCATAAAGGGAATCCAATTTTTTCCATAATGACCTCGCATGAACATCACCATTTACATGATTCAAAACATTATCATCTACTCACTGACGAATAAATCCACACACCTATTCATGTTCAAATAGCCACTGATCATCAGTTTTACCTTTTGGTTACTTTTGACATACATCAAGTCTCTTATTTTTCTCTTCCAAATATGATAGTTAGCACCATTCAAACTTATCATTCTACTAGTATTGATATTACTAGAATCCATCATGGGATATTACAAATTAACCAAGTGGCTCTAATACCAGTTTGTTAAGGAAGACACACACAAATAAAAAAATGCCACAAGTAATATACTCTCAACTTTAATATATTATAGCAATATGCACCACAATCACCGACGATCAATGCAAATGATCAACTGAACAAGAGATAATAACAAAGCAAAAACACACACCAATTTTTAACCTGGAAAACCTCTTTGATGTGAAGAGTAAAAACCACCACACCGATGATGGGGCCCACCCAAACTTCTCTTATTATGAAAATGCAGTGATACAAAATGTAATGGCACGTTTTGTAAGGTATAATAATTAAGTTATTTAATTATTTAAATAACGAATATATTAAATAAACGATAGTTGAACGTATAATTTATAATATAATTATAATCGAGCTCGAAATGGCGCGGCAGTTCGCTATTTGGCGATTCGAACTTCAACTGAATGTAGAGGATTCATTTTAAGCCGGATTTCTGTGAAACAAGAAACGTGTGGAGCTGGTGGAGTACATCTTTCTAGTGGAAGAGAAAGATCGGGATTTCGTCGTGTAGATTTTGAGTTACGTCCAAATCAAATTATCAGAAATGCAGCGCCCTGACCACAACGATTTAATTATATTATATAAGGATTTAAATAGAAATCGAACATCGGTATAACTCTGACGATGTAATATCGAGTTGTAAATACATACATGATTTTATCTGAGCTGTATAGTATGCCACTGTGAATATAGACGATAATAATTAATTTTAAATAATTAATTTAATAATATTTAAATATATTTATATATTTAAATAGGCTATTTAGAGCGTTAAAAATAGCCACTTTTGCAAACGAAGTCGGAATTCGACGAAACAAGTTTTGTTGGATCCGCAATGTCAAATAGTTGTTAGATTTCCAGTTTCGTGATTTTTAGAGTCACTGTGTGGTCGTACGGATTTTTAGAGTGAGAAACAGTCAGTATTCTGACAGTTAAAAATTTGCTCTGTGAGCATACGGAGTCGGAATTCGACGAAACCAGTTTCGTTGGGACCGTAATGTCGAACTCTAGCTACATGTCCAGTTTGGTGATTTTTGGGTATCATATGTAATCACTGGGATTTTTAGAAGACAAATACGAGGAGAAAATCGATAAATAAAGATAAGAAAATCAAATTGAAAATATCCCTCCCATTTTCAGAGGTCCTGCACAGGCCACACGGCCTTCGATCTCCACCACAAACCTTACCAAACCCATTCAAGCCTATATAAGGCGTATAAACCAAACACAGTAAAAGTTTGCCACAAAGAAAAATCAAAAGCAATTCAAATAAATTTATATAAATCCTATGCTATACATGGTTGGATTCTATGAGTGTCTCTCTTCATTTTGGTGTGGGTTTCGTAGGGCTCGACTATGGTTTTGTCGCACCCATTTTGTTCACTGATATTGCGAGTGACGGCTAGGGTTGAGATAATACCCAAATCCGTGAAGCCGAAGGGATAGTCAGTGGTGTGGTCGAGTTCATCGTGGCGGGGTGCATCAGGTGAGGGGTTTCGGAGGGTCATCGAAGGGTGTAGAGGGAAGCGACAGTGGTAAGTCGCTGAAGGAGGAAACTGTCGGATTTAGGAGGGAGCGTCGAGTTGGGCTCGGGGGGGGGGGGGGGTTCAGGAGGTAGCGGTTGCAAAGGTGAACGGGATGGTGGTGGTTGCGAGGTCGGGTGATGGCCGAGGTAGGAGAGATGGTTGGTCAAAGGCTGGTCAATGATGGGTTAAGAGGAGCAGGGATCGGGTTTAGAATTTGGGGGAGATGGAAGAAAAGGGGATCGATCTGAATATTATACAAGTGGGGGATGGGCCAGGCTTATTGGGTAAAGCCCAATGACTAGGCTATTTAGTTTCTAAATTTATTTAAATCGTTATTCAAACTAAAAAAATGCGTATCTTCCTCATACGGTGTCAGATTAACGAACCGTAAGTTGCGTTGGGATCGTATGGACGAGCACTTCGCAATGGAACTGACCGCTAGTCAATTGGAGTCTGTCACAATTTATAGCAAAATAAATTGTCTGAATCAAGCGATGGTTATCGTCATTGACGATGATCGTCCAAATGTGAGTAAATCTCACAAACTCTAAACAGTTTTATTTTCACGTTGTATTCTTAGAACTGTTAAAATATTTTTTGTTTGACTGTTTCACTGTGTGTGGACTGTTTGATTGAACTGCTAGTCAGTTAGTAGAGATTATATATATGTGTACATATATATATATAAACCGTCAAATAGTAATATGTTTATTCTGTTTATCAGGATATTTTACTGGTGTTGTCTAACATCTGTGGTGCAGGGAAACAGGTTGGAGGAATCCAACAGGATTCCTCAACAGTTATTTTACTGTGATTTTTATATTGTGATATATAATGTGATGTATATAATCTGTGTGATTATGTGTGGTGGGACGATATTTATCGTTGTTATATGGTGTGTTAAATACCATGAGAAATACCAGAATGTAGGAGAGGGGTTTTCAAAGTATATTTTGAAAATAGTTTATTTATATAAAATCAAGGGATTTTATATATATATATATATATATATAAGAAAAAGGATTCTGAATATAAAGGAATATAGTTGGTAAAACAAATATAAAAGAATTATATTTGTAAATCAAATACAAGGGAATATATATGTTAATCGAATATAAGGGGATATATTTGTTAATCAAAATATAAAGGAATTATATTCGTTAAAAGAAATATAAAGGATATTTATTTAGAGATTAAATAAATAGAATTAAACTAAAGGAGATATTTATTTGTTAAATAAATAGGAGTTAACCAAGTGAATTGGTCCAGTTAATCGAAGTGAATTAGTTAAGTTAAACTAAGTGGTTAATCGAAGTGAATTAGTTAAGTTAACTAAGTGGTTAATCGAAGTGAATTAGTTGAGTTAAACTAAGTGAATCGGTTAGAGTTAATCAACGTGAATTAGCTAAGTTAAACTAAGTGGATTTGTTCAGTTAATCAAGACGAGTTAACCAGTTAGGTTAAACCAGTAGAGTTAACCAGTTGAGTTAACCAGTTAGAGTTAACCAGTTAGGTTAAACCAGTTAGGTTAAACCAGTTGAGTTAACCAGTTGAGTTAACCAGTTAGAGTTGACCAGTTAGAGTTGACCAGTTAGAGTTGACCAGTTAGAGTTGACCAGTTAGAGTTGATCAGTTAGAGTTATCCAAGTAGAGTTAATCGAGTAGAGTTGTCGAATATCACTTATCCGAAGTAGAGTTATCGAATATAGTGTATTCGAGAGAAGAGTAATCGAATATAGTTTGTTCGAGTGGAGAAATCAAATGTTATTCATTTGAGAAGAGTTATCGAATATAGTTTATTCGAGTGGAGAAATCAAATGTTATTCATTTGAGAAGAGTTATCGAATATAGTTTGTTCGAGTGGAGAAATCAAATGTTATTCATTCGAGAAGAGTTATCGAATATAGTTTATTCGAGTGGAGAAATCAAATGTTATTCATTTGAGAAGAGTTATCGAATATAGTTTATTCGAGTGGAGAAATCAAATGTTATTCATTTGAGAAGAGTTATCGAATATTATTTATACGATGAGGAGTTATCGAATATTGGTTATTCGGAGTTAGTTAATCCGCAGGAGTTATTCGAAGTTAGTTAATCCGAAGGAGTTAGTCGAAGAGTTAATCCAAAGGAGTTATTCGGAGTTAGTTAATCCAAAGGAGTTATTCGAAGTTAGTTAATCCGAAGGAGTTAGTCGAAGAGTTAATCCGAAGGAGTTAGTCGAAGGGTTAATCCAAAGGAGTTATTCAGAGTTAGTTAATCCAAAGGAGTTATTCGAAGTTAGTTAATCCAAAGGAGTTAGTCGAAGAGTTAATCGAATATAGTTATTCGAAAGAAAGTGTTAATCGAATATAGTTTATTCGAGTAAAGTTAAAAGAGTTAATCGAATATAATTTATTCGAATAGAGTTAGAGAAGTTAATCGAATATAGTTTATTCGAATAGTGTTGGAGGAGATATCGAATATAGTTTATTCGACAGAAGTTAAGTGAATAGGGTTAATCAAATAGAGTTAAGCAAATAGAGTTAATCCAATAGGGTCAGCCCAATAGAGTTAAGTGAAAAGAGATAATCGAATATAGTATTCGAAAGGCAAGGGTTAAGTAAGGAAGTTAGTTAAAGGAATTTAAAGTGAACTTTGTCTATTTCAAGGTTAGAAGTGTTGTTCAGTTAAGGTCTGAGAGGTAGTTCTACCCCAACTTGATTGGCTTCGTTTTAACTAAGGAATGGTTAAAGTTTGGCAGTAAAGAGGAGTTAAGTGAAATGTGTAATTTAAGGAAATGGTTAAAGTTGGTATAGCGATGTTTTATCTAAACATCTGCTTAATCCAAATGTAGGAGTTTTGGGAATGTTTTCCAAAGAAGAATAAAAATTGTTTTCTAATATAGAAAACAAGGAATGGAAATGTTTTCCAGTGTTAATAAATATATTTTCTAAACATTAGAAAATAGCAAATGTCGAATATAGGGAAAACAGGAGATGTGAAATGAACCAAAGAGATATATGTTAAATGATGTTTGTTCGATATAATTTCCGTCTGGAAATAATATCGTTGGTTGCACACTTGTTTTTCTTTGATAGTTAACTCACAGACTATCGAAGTTTTGACCATTTTAACGTTGTTAATATGGAGAGACCGGTTGGATTATCATCCAAAGAACCACTCTGTATTGGCATAAGCGTTGCGAGCAATATATGCCAAAGATAAATTGAAGACGGAGTAAAGTGCAAGGGCTGTTGTATAAGTCTTAGATAACAGTGACTAAGATGGATATACTGAATAGTGCCTTCGGTTTGTCCAGTCCCAGGACAACGTATATGGAAGAAGGTCTGACAGAGTATATCCAATGGATCGCGTAAGTTGATCTGTTCAAACGTATTCACGTTTGGTGGCGGAGGAATTCGTTTCTCTTAGCTGTATACCCGTGTTATTTTTGGATAAGTCAATTTGTGATTTGGCGAGTATGACGATGTGGCATTCAAAGTGAATGGTGATCAGATGTTCTGAAGATAGACGTAGCCTCTAGCCTCACACCAGGAAGTAACAAAAGTTGGGCTAGGCAGCATGGCTAGTTGGGTCATCCCCAAGCAGGGTGTATTGTCACCGATCTAGAGAATATTCATATTTATACTTCTTTTTGATTCTGTATCTTCGGATGACGGTTTGATGGCCTACAACCGTGGTGGCAATATATTCGCGACACTCAAGCTAAATGAGTGAGCGGTCATGTGTGGCCGGGTTGCAAGACGTTCTTGTTGAACCCTGAGTGTATCACCTCTAGAGTACACTATTCAGAAGGTGCTCCCATACCTTGTCTGTTGGAATCCATTCTCCGATAAGCGCCCTGCGGTTTATTATTTTATACTATGTATGTAGAACGTGAGATGCAAGCGTTTCTGCTAGATTGATACCTATTTGTACTTAGACATTATTATAATATCACAATGATATTGCTTGTCAAAGTTGTTCAGATACTCATAAGGGAAAAACCCGTTCCGTATTCACGGCGTGGTCTTATGAGATATCCTATATCTGTTTTAAACTATTTTACTCATACCAGTCCCATGACTGACCCGGAGTTTACTTTGTTGTTTTCCCTAAACTCTTGGGTGCCTAAATTTGTATGGGCAGTCAAGTAGTCGGGATTTACAGATATACTTGGAGAGCTTGGAGCAGGAGACTTCAAGATTCTATAGCTATAGTTATTTCCGCTGTGTTGTAAGTGTTGTACTCTGATAAAGTGCTATTGTATATATAACTGTTATGTTTCAAAGATATGTTATATATTATATGTTATTCGTTCCGCTGTGAGTTTCGTGTTTACTCTGATTCTGATGTTCTTCTTCTTTTATTCTATTAGTTCTATCTTTTCTTTCTCACCTTCTAAATTCTTTCAATAACGACCGGGATTTTTCGATGTTTGGTTAGTCGTCGTCGTGTTTATGGCGATAACCAAAGTCGCGAAAATCCGGGCCGTTACACAAAAATCCAAATCCAAGTCACAAAGTGGATACCCAAGTTATCCATAATAGCTAGCAATAACAACATAAAAAACGAGAAAAGTGAAAAATATCACTAGAAAACAGAGCTTAGAAATGCTATGACATCCCACAAAAATTGGCCAGGAAAAGGCAATCTCTAAGGAGTAGAAGCAGCCCACAGAGTCTTGGAGAAGGTGGCAAATTTTTTGAGCAAATCGGATATGGATGTCTTTTACCAATGTTGTAATAATTTTTTGTTGTTGCTGCCCAAAATGTGGATATGTATATATAGCAACCAAAAAGACACATTGAAATCTCCATTCAACCACCTTATTTAATATGCTGACTATTCCCCATCAAGGTGCAATTGCCAAGACACACCAAAGATTAACAAGTTAGTAGCAACAATTATTGCTCCAAATAAATATGAGCTTTTCCACATAGGAAGGGATCCATTCCCAACAATTATGTTAAAATTCAGGATTCTTCATCCTTTATCCCTTCAAGAATCACACGCATTTAATAGAAAAATACAATATTGTTGAACTTTACTCTTATAGTTTATAATTATATCAAACATAAATTATTTTAGAAAGATTAATATTAGTAAATATCGTCATTTTGAGTGCGGCGAGGGTAAATTGGAAGCAAACTGCAATGGTTTGGGTTACCAAACAACTAATTTCCTGTTATAGAAGCAAAAGCATATGGACTTTAACATTTCAACAGTTTAACTATTATTTTCTTTTGCAGTATGTAAATTTATGCATTTATCTCATGAGTTTCCTGTTTTCTCAAATTTTAGAAGATTAAATGGAAATGTGAATGGACATAGCCACATCGTTTGTTCAAAAAAAAATTGTCGGTGCTACCTGAATGGATCAGTCTTTTTTCTTTCGTAGATGGCGACAACAATAAATATAGCTACGCCAAGTGGCTTGTTAAATGGGACGGACTGTGGTATGAGTACTCTACCTAGGAGTTTGAACTTCAAGATGTTTGTGCTTAGCAAATGGGAAAGCTTTGATGGAATTCAATAAGAAACTGCAAAGAGGACGGGTTACCATCATTTGTTATGTTAAAATGCAGGATTCCTCATCTTTTACCTTTTTAAGAATCCCACACATTTAATAGATAAATATACAACAACAACAACAACAAAGCCATATATCCCAAACAAGTTGGGGTTGGCTAGATATGGAACCCAAAATTAAAATAAAATAAAATTAATAATGATGATAATATATATATAGGGTTTAAAATAACCAATCAAATAAAAAGTCGTCCGATAAAGGTTTTTTTTAAATAATAATAATAAGTAAAAATCTTCAATAAAAGTGAAATAAAATCTAAAATAGTAATAAAAAGTAAAAAGGTTCAGTAAACGTAAAATAAAGTCTTAAAAAAATCTATGGTTCTGGTACATGGATTGCCAATTTCCATGCACTCCTATCAACTACCAGCTCTTCCGATAAACTCCAGTTACTTAAATCTCTCTTTATTATCTCCTCCCATGTCATTTTAGGTCGACCTCTACCTCTCTTTGGGCCTTCGGCACGGCCTAGAATTCCAGCGCGTACAGGTGCACCGTATGGTCTACGTTGGATATGTCCAAACCATCTCAAGCGGTATTGGACTAACTTCTCTTCAATAGGTGCAACTCCAAGTTTTTCCCGAATATCCTCATTTCTAATCCGATCTCGTCTGGTATGCCCACAGCTCCAACGCAGCATTCGCATCTCTGTTATACTTATCTTCTGGACGTGTTGCCTCTTAGTAGGCCAACATTCTGCACCATATAACATTGCAGGCCTGATTGTTGTCCTATAGAACTTTCCTTTAAGCTTCTGAGAAATCTTCCGATCACAGAGATTGCCAGATGCTAGTCGCCATTTCACCCATCCTGCTTGAATTCTAAAATGAACATCCTTATCAATCTCTCCATCAAACTGCAACATAGATCCTAAGTACCGAAACGATTCCTTCTTGGGACTACTCTACCGGCCAGGGTAACATCTCCGTCATCTGACCTGACACTGCTAAACTCACACTTCATATACTCTGTTTTAGTTCTACTAAGCCTGAAACCCTTTGATTCCAAGGCCTCCCTCCACAACTCCAGTTGTCGATTAACCCCTACTCTACTTTCATCAATCAACATAACATCATCGGCAAAGAGCATACACCAGGGAATCTCCCTTTGTATATCTTTTGTGATTTCATCCATCACTAATGCAAAAATATAGGGGCTCAAAGCCGAACCTTGATGTAACCCTATGTTAATTGGAAAGTCTCTGGTCTCACCATCGCATGCCCTAACACTAGTCACAACCCCCTCGTACATATCCTTAATAAGGGTAATATACTTTGATGGCACTCTCTTCCTTTCTAGCGCCCACCACATAACCCTCCTCGACACCCTGTCATAAGCTTTCTCCAGGTCAATAAAAACCATGTGGAGATCTTTTTTCTGCTCCTTGTATCTCTCAATAAGTTGCCTAACAAAGAAAATCGTCTCAGTGGTTGACCTTCCAGGCATAAAACTAAATTGATTCCTAGAGACACTTGTCAACCTCCTCAAACGCTGCTTGCAAACTCTCTCCCAAAGCTTCATTGTATGACTCATAAGCTTAATTCCTCTATAGTTTGTGCAACTTTGAATATCTCCTTTATTCTTGAAGATTGGAACTAAAATGCTTCTCCTCCACTCATCTGGCATTTTGTTTGATTTGAAAATATTGTTGAACAACTTAGTTAGCTATTTTATCCCTGCATCTCCAAAGCATCTCCACACCTCACTAGGAATATCATCGGGCCCTACCGACTCGCCTAATTTCATATGTTTGAATGCCCCCTTTACCTCAGCTTCTTGAAATCTCCGCACAAAATGTCTATTGGTGCTATTGGCTAAGTCCTCCAACTCGATCGAAGAGCTATCACTTTCTTCGTTGAAAAGCTTATCAAAATATTCTCTCCACCTATTCTTTGTCTCATCTTCCTTCACCAAAAGTCTATCATTCTCATCCTTAATGCATTTAACCTGATTGAAGTCCCTTGTCCTCCTCTCGCGTAGCCTAGCAATTCTGTAAACGTCCTTTTCACCCTCCTTTGTACTTAGCCTTTGATACAAATCTTCGTACGCTCATCCCCTTGCTTCACTCACTGCTCTCTTTGCAGTCTTCTTTGCCACTTTGTACCTGTGCATGTTCTCTTCGCTTCTATGACGGTACATGCATTTGTAGCATTCCTTCTTCTCTTTGATAGTGTAACACCCCGTAATTCTGTTAATATTAATATTCACAAATTAAAGAATAACTAATCTCAGACGTGAGAATTGTGGGAAACGGGTTGTGCCATTGTGTTCGTCTCGGAATTCTGGTTGAAATAGAGTCCGAGTTTGTGTGATTTGGACTTCGTATGAAGGAGATATGGCCATCAGAAGTTTTAGAAAATTCAAATCAGATTTCAGAAAATTTAAATTTCAAATTCGAAGTCAACCAGGCTAGGCGGAAAATTTCCCGCCCAGCACCCAGGTCGACTGGGGAGTCGACTGGGCAGTCGACACCCCAGGGACCAGGTCGACTGCGCAGTCGACCTGGGTGTCGACCTGGTCAAGTCGGCTAGGGTTTGACTGAGCCCAATCTTGAGCTGCTGATGTGTCTTTAGGGCTGAGTTGGCAAATTAAATGGTTCAGGTTAGTTCTGAGTTGATCTGACGGCCTAAATAAATCCTAAACTCTATATATACCTAGGTAGTCTCTCACTCTAATTCACATGAAAAATAGAATAGCCGCCATCATGCCATCGCCATGGAACTCAGTGTAGCCGCCGCCAACTAAGAAGGAAGAAAGCTAATCAAAACCCTAATTCTACTCAACTCTAAAGCAAATCAAGACTCTCTTTCTTCTCTAATTGTGAGTATGATGATCTTAATAAGATTATTAGCAAACTAATTAGATTAAGATGTGATATGGATCATAAGAAAATGATGTGAATTGTCATATATGTTGTTGTAAACCTTATGCTATCATGTATGTTGTAAATCCTATGTTATGTGATGATGATATCCTATATGTTGTTAGAATCATGCTATGATGATGTTATATATGTTGAAAGTTTCTATGCTAAGTTGCGATAAAGTCATGATGTTATTCTTTATGTTATAGTTAGCTTATGCTTGATCAAATCATGATGTTGACTATATATATGTTTGGGCTATGATGATTCACATGATAAATCACATGTACCTATGCAAGTTTAGATTGATTAGTATGTATAATCTCACATATCCTATGACATCTATTTAGATCTAGGATTATGACATCTATTTAGATCTAGAATTATGCTATGACTTGTGTGAGTTCTATGTGTTAGATGCTAGTTCACACCATCATTATGTTGCATAAACCACATATGCAAATTTATACATGAACTTGGGTTATGATCATATTATGTAAGTTGTGACATTTAACCAAACAAGTTGACACCTTTAGATCCATGACATGTGTAGTTTTATGCAAGTTTCACCCCTATTATGATTAGATCTATTTTATTTGTCTATATGTTGTGATAATTTATCTTTGTGCTATGAGTTAGACTATTCAAGTCTAACGTATATTTTGCGTTGAATAAGCGAACGTATAACGTGGGGGTAGGGGTAATATTAAGGATTTAATATTAAGAAATTGGGGTGCAATTGATATGATTTTGCATACCGTAAATGGATGGCCATAATTGAGTCAATTATGGACATCATTAAAATTGGAATTAATTAATGATTTGAATAGGGATATATTTAAAACTGGGGTAAAAGATTATAAGTGTTAATCAATGCTTAGGACACGAGGTTGGACTCGTTTGTGACGTAAAACTGCCCGGACCCGACCGGCAAATCCAGTAGTCACAAATGTCAGCCCAATGTGAGAGGTCCTAGGCCCAAATTAAATCATAACAGTTGTAAAGACACGAGGTTAGACTCTTTTATGGTGTAAGACTGCCCGGACCCGCCCGGCAATTCCAGCTGCCATAAATGCCAGTCTAATGTGAGAGGTCTTTATAAGGTTATGGCCTTAATGAATTAAGAAATACTTAACTAGATAAACATGTAAGGTGGGACATGGGGGTTAAGTAGGTGCCTTGGGTGGCATGAGGAATCTAGTGGGTGCCTTTAGTGGCATTTGAAATATGATTAGTAAGACTTAACCAAACACACATGTGAATGAACATGACTAAGAAGAGGGTTAAGTGGGAAATACTAGTGGGACAAGCTTAGGTGGATAGCTTGTGGGGGCCCATTTCAACCAGTAACCCAAACGTATCTTTGTGGGCTCGACCCAAGTCGAGGACGGGACACGCATACTGGGCTTGACTATAAGAGGCCAAACGGGGTAGCGGTGGCAACGCAAGTCCAACGGGTTTCATATGCGTGTGTGGACCCGGGCTGGTAGGTAAGACGTTGTTGCATCGTGTAGGTATAAGCCGTGCATTCTCAAGTTGTATCGGGTTGCCACTTTAGGGGAGTGATACACCCCACTGTGAGGCCAGCACGGGTATCTACGAGTAGGGAGCCGATCGCAAGTGGGTAGTGGGGTACACATAGCGGAGATAGGGGCAGGCGGCACTTATGTAGTCAGCTATGGGTACACGAAGTTATTTATAAAATTTCTAAGTGAAGCAAGTGGGATCAACCTTTAGGGTGACTGGTGTGGTGCAGTGTAGTAATTATTCGTTAGTATTAGGCGTGCCTTTAATGTTATCTTTATCTGCGCTTCCATACCCAATAGTTCATAGACATTTCCTTGTTTTCCAGCTTATGCCTTAGTCTAGTTATTTTGATAATATTATTGTTTGAATTATCATACTCGCCAGACTTTATGTCTGACCCCCTCCATTTCTATCCTTTTCCCCCTCCAGGTCCTCAGGGTAGGCCCAGCTCTAGTGGAGCTTGATTGGATTGCTTTATCTCTCTTTGGAAAGCTTGGACCGTTGAAGTAAAGTCCAGCTTGTTATCTTCTTTAATGGCTATTTATGTAATGGGATTATGTATTTTTTTTTATCAAGATGGATATTGTACTTGACTCTGATTTATGGTTTTATGATGTAACAAACATGTTTAATTTCCGCTGCAATAAAATAAACTTTTAGATTTCCAAGTACTGCTTATTATCTGTCTTGTTATAATTTTTCTATTCTATATTCACTTAAAACCTCCATGGAAGTTAATGCATTCCCTTTGTGAGTGAAATTAATGGACGTGGGGTGTTACACGTGGTATCAGAGCTTAAGGTTACCAGAACAAATAATTTTTTTAGAAAAACTATTTTTCTAAAGTATTTTTAGAAGAAGTATTTTCAAAAACATATCTTAATGAGTGATTTTAAGAGGAAAGTTTTTATGAAAAACATAATCCCCAATAGACATATATCTTTATCTTTCGAATTCTCCATTCTAAATCTTCCCTTTTTCGTTTCAGCATGGCTGAAGATCTTAACCTTCCGGATGGTGTAACGATACCAGGATGGTATAGGAGGTTATTAGAGGCTAGGGCCACTGCAGGTCCAGCCAATGTTCCTCCACCACCAGTTGCACCCGCTCCTCCTCCTCCTCGCGCTGATACTTTTGCAAAGACATGCAAGGAATTTAAGACTATGGGTGGAAAACCTTTTCAAGGGTCAAAAACGTTTGTGGAAGCTAGAGATTGGCTTAAGGAGGTGGAAGAATTGCTAGAAATCTTTGAAGTAGAAGAAGGGAGGAAAGTCAAATTAGCAGCTTGGTTAATGAAGGGAGAGGCCTCGTTTTGGTGGGAGGTCACTAATGGGGAGCGTCCTGTTGACTCTTGGGCGGATTTCAGGCGCAGGTTTGAGGTAAAGTTTCTCTCAAGGGCAGAAGAGAATCTATACATGGAAAGGTTCTTGACATTAAAGCAAGGTAGCTCATCAGTGAAAGAATATGTCAACAAATTTAATCAGTTAGCAAGGTTTGGCTTGGACTTAGTGAACACGCCGGAGAAGAAGGCTCTGAGGTTCGTTAATGGTTTGAATGAGCCATTGCAGGGGTTGGCTATGACCCACATCCCTATGGGGGCCACCTTTGAGAAGCTAGTAGACATGGCACTCATGCACGAGGAGAAAGGCGCTAATGCTAATAAGGCACCCAAGAAGAAAGGGGATCAGAAGAAACCTCAACAACAAAACAAGAAGGGTGGTAAAGACAATAATGGCAAAGGAAAGAAAAGATGCTTTAACTGTGGGACACCAGGCCATCTCATCAAGGATTGCAGAAAGAAAAAGAAGACTGGTTGTTTTCACTGTGGTGAAGCGGGACATCTAGTGAAGGACTGCCCAAAGAAGGGGCAGAGGGCAGGGTCTACCTCGGGAGGACAGGTGCAGGCTCTTATGGCACCAGGGCAGGCAAGGGGACAAGTTCAGGCTCTCGCGGTCCCACCGCTGCAAGAACGAGGTAGAACCATTTCTGTTGAAAGCTTAGTTTTCTTGTTTGATCATCCTGTCCGTACCTTATTCGATTCGGGCGCATCGCATTCGTTTATCTCTACATCATTAGTTGAATCACTACACTTAAACACCAGTTTAGTAGAGGATCCCTTAGTTGTTTCGAATCCAATTGGGGGCTCAGCTTATTTGTCCATGATATGTTTGGATTTGAAAATTTCTATACTTAGCGTTGAGTTTAGATGTGATGCTTATGTTTTGGGCTTCACGGGCTATGGGCTAATTTTAGGAATGGATTGGTTATCCAGAAATGGGGTCGTTCTTGATTGTGAAAGGAGAGTAGTTAGGCTCATGACTCGCCTTGGCAACACTCTCGAAATCTTTTGTAACCCCATAAATTCCATTATGCTAAGTTATTTAGAATCGCTTGACGCGTCGGTGGAAAATCTACGATCTGTTAGAATGGTCCGAGAATATTCGGATGTGTTTGAGGAGGTGAAGGGCTTGCCTCCGAAGAGGGAGATAGATTTTCGAATATATCTTGTGGATAATGCAAAACCAGTATCTTTGCCAGTACGCCACATGGCTCCTCGTGAAAGGAGGGAACTCAATAAGCAAGTGAAGGAGTTGCTTGAGAAGGGGTTCATAAGACGTAGTATATCGGAGTGGGGTGCTCCAGTAGTATTTGCCACGAAGGCGGATGGGTCCCTTAGACTATGTGTGGACTATAGAGAACTTAATAAGCTTACTAAGAAGAACAGACACCCACTGCCGAGGATTGACGATCTCTTCAATCAGTTAGTTGGCGCCTCAGTGTTTTCGCAGTTGGACTTAGCCACTGGTTTCCATCAGTTGAGGGTGGCTGAGGATAGCATTGACAAGACTGCCTTTAGGACTCCGGACGGTTTCTATGAATGGCTAGTGATGCCCTTCGGTTTGACAAACGCCCCCGCATACTTTGTTGATTTGATGAGTAGGGTGTTTAGGGAGTACCTTAATAGATTCGTGATGGTCTTTGTAGATGACATCTTGATCTTTTCTAAGAATGAAGAAGAGCATGCCCTACATCTTAGGGAAGTGTTGGAGACTCTACGAGCGCATAACGTTAAAGCTAAATTCACTAAGTGTCACTTCTAGAGAGAGGAAGTGCGATTCTTAGGGCACGTGGTTTCCAAAGAAGGGATAGTTGTGGATCCCGCGAAGGTGGTGGCCATCCAAGATTGGAAGGTCCCTAAAAATGCTACTGAAGTAAGGAGTTTCTTGGGGTTGGCTGGCTACTATAGGAAGTTTATCAAAGACTTGCAAAGATATCAGCTCCATTAACGCGTTTGACGAAGAAGAACCTAGTTTTCACATGGGACATAGATTGTGATGATGTGTTCCAACGTTTAAAGAGAGCTTTGACCTCAGCTCCAGTCTTAGTGATGCCAGACGGGAGTAAGCCGTTTACTGTTTATACCAATGCTTGTGGGACAGGACTAGGCGCAGTCTTAATGCAAGAGGGAAGGGTAATAGCCTATGGTGGAACGCAGTTAAGGGTGCATGAGAAAAATTACCCTACACATGACCTAGAGTTGGCCGCTATTATTTTCGCGCTTAAGTCTTGGAGCCATTATCTTCTTGGCGAGAAATTCGAATTATTCACTGACCACAAATCACTAAAATACTTATTCTCTCAGAAGGACTTGAATTTAAGACAACAAAGGTGGATGGAATTCTTAGCGTCCTACGATTTCGAAATAGCATATACCCCTGGAAAGGGTAACGTGGTGGCAGATGCCTTAAGTAGGAAAAGGCTGTCCTTGAGTCCGTTGTTTGTTGAATGGCGAAACTTAGAATTCATCTCTATATTTGACTTTAGACCTTCCGTTGACTTTGTACCCGGTTTGCTAGCATCCTTGGAGGTCAGACCTACGCTTTTGGGACGGATTGGTGAAGCACAGCGAGATGACCCACAGTTGGTTGAGTTAGTAGAAAAGCTCAAAAGAGGGGAGTCATCAAGCCATCTCCGTAGGTATACCCTGGATGATAAGGGATGGTTACGTAGGGATAGTAGACTTTGTGTACCTCGAGACGAAGGTTTGATGTAACACCCCGTGTATTCTATAACTGTGGAATTAACAAATTAAAGTATAATTAATTTGAAATCAAAGAACTAAGGGAAACGGGATACGCCATTGCGTTTGTCTCGGAAAAATACGCGAAATAGAGTCTGAGTTTTCGAAAAACGGAGTCCGTATGAAGAAGATATAGCCTTCGGAAGTTTCTGAATTAAGTTTAAAATTCGAACAGAATAAAACAGTTTAAAAATTAAAACCGGGCCCAATTGGCCAAGGCGGGAAAACTCCCGCCTAAGACACCCAGGTCGACTGGGCTGTCGACCTGGTCTAACCAGGTCGACAGGGCTGTCGACAGGGCTGTCGACCTGGTCCAGACCCAGGTCGAACCCAGTCCACCCTGGCTGGCCTATTTTATGTTGGTCGATTTTCTGTAGTCTGCTTTGTCATTAGGGCTAGGTGGCAAGTTCTAATTGGTCTCTCCTTAGGATGAATGGCTACGATCAATCCAAGCAACATCAATGGTCCTAATCAGTTCATAAACTCTATAAAATGACCCTAGACTCTACCTAGGTTTCTTACACAATTCTCTAGCCTCCATTGCTCTCTTCTTCTAATTAAAAATAAAAATGGCGTCTCTGCTCTGCTGGAATTAAAACTAGAAGATAATCAACATCAGCCTAAGCAACTCAATTCAAACTAGGGATTAAAGTTTCTGCAAAGATTCTACAACAAGTTAAAGTTCTTTCTTTAATCCAATCAAGGCAAGTACAGTTATTCTCCGCTATAAACGTTAATTATAATTTTGATATGCATTTAAATCTGAATTTGAGGTTGTATTCTCTTCTGTTAGATCTGTTTTCTGTGACTGTTCTATATTCCTTTCTTCTTTTCTGTTTCTATAGCCAGGCTACCACGAGCCTGTGCCTAATCTCATAAGAGATGAACGTATGAACGCAAATTTTGGGATGAATGATGCGAAATTTGACAAGACTAAATTGAATGCATGACTTTGGGTCTGAGGCATAAAATATATTGGACATGTGACTTGGGATTGGATGCATAAATTTGACTATGAACATATAATTTATGCATGTTGTATGCATAGTTATGCTGTAATTTAGATCTGTAATTAATTAAAAAGATGAGCATATGTTATAAACTAGTTTTAGACCTATGCATATTCTGTGATAAAAGAAGAAGAGGAACCACTGTAAGATTACATATGATTTGAGACTTTGGACAAAATGCATATAAAAGTCAAGATTTGATTTTTAGAAGATATGATTTAAAGATTTAGATTGTTGGGTATAGTTTGCATAATGATTCATGACTTAAAGAGAAGAAGATATGGAAGCTTAGGTGTAAAAGATTTACAATAATTAGGATATCTATTATTGTGATTACACCTAAATAGGGATTTTTGGATATATGGCATGCATTGGAATTAATGGTTATATTTGGTATAAGTTATATGTGAATCTACTATAAAATGCTAGTTTAACAAAAATTGGAACATATGTTATAGGGTAAATTATGTCCATATTCTGCGCTATGTAAATGTATGCAAACATGGAAGTATATGATCATATTGTGAATCATGACATTATTTAGGCATGAGAACTTAGGCCTAATTTATGTTTAGGCAAGGCATGTAAATAGAACCTTTAGAAATATTAAATTTGCTAAATCTGCTAATTTGTCAAGTTGCCTAAACTACTAGTTTTGTTATATTGCCTAGACTGCTAATTAGATTGAAATGCCTAATTTGTTAAATTTGTCGGTTGAAATGCCTAACCTGTTATATGCCAAAATCTGCTAAGTTGCTAAATCTGTTAAATCCGTTAAGTCATATAAAATCTGTTATCTGCTATGTTGATATAATCATCCTGTTATTGATATAATCTGAATTGGCATAATATTGGGCGTGCGCATAAACGGTAAATTATTAATTAATTGGCCGCAAAGATAAACATGGCTAACTCGAGGTTAGAATGAGTTTGCGGCGTAAATCTGCCCGGAACCGCCCGGCACATCCAGTGGCCGCAAACAATAGGTTCTAATGTGAGAAGTTAGTCATAACATGCGTAAGACACGAGGTTAGGTCTGGCTTGTGGCAGAAGTCTGCCCGGAACCGCCCGGCATATCCAGCGGCCACAAGCTACCGACCTAATGTGAGAGGTCTGTGCATTAATAATTAATTAATGCAAAATCTAAGATAAGAATGACGTCTAAAACGTATTGGGGAAAATAGGGTTAAACCAAAGGGATTAATAGATGTAGTAAAACCCGTCCATGAATCTGTAGGCCCAATACAAAGTTAGACAAATCTGAAAAATCTGTACATCTGATCCGTTAGTCTGAAAACTTGTTAACTTAATTTGTGAATTAGTAAATCTGGATTCTGTATGTCTGAACTTGTAAACAAGTTAATCTGAAATCTGTTAGTCTGGGGACACAAGGTTAGGAGGGGAATTTCTTGTGTCATCTGTTGTTTGGGACCCATATTAGTCAGTAACCCTTTCTGGTATCAAAACTTTGACCCAACAGTAAGTAGGGTCCGGGCACGCTTACTGAACTAATTATAAGTGGTTCACTCTGATAATGGCGAGGGGTGTTGATGGTGCGTTCCAACCGGGTCATGTGCGTGCATGGACCCCGGTCTGCCTCTGAGGATGTAAGACGCCGTGACATCTGTAAATAGGTCTGTGCCAATTGGTTGTCACTTTAGGGAGTGATACACCCTACTGTGGGGCCGACACAGGATATTTATGTATTAGGGAGCCGATCGCGTGGGGTAGGGTTTTAGGGTACGCTTAGTTCTGTCTGTTTCTGTTGGTACCGTCTGTTTCTGTTGGGTGGTAACACCTGTCTATTTCTGTGTGGTACCGTCTGTTCGGGTGGTAAAGGCCCATTACTAGTGTACACCTAATTCCACATTCTGTCTCCATAGGGATAAATCTGTTTCTTCTTCTGTCTGTTTCTGATCGGGTAGTAAAGGCCCATTATTAGCATTCTGTTTCTGTTAAAGTATTCTGTACCCGTTCCTGCTGCAACTTAGACATTAGGGTGACACCTAATTCTGCTTTACTAGTGTTAGTGCAGAGAAGTGTAAAACAATAGTTTATATCATTCTGTTTTTCTGTTATATCTGCTACACCTGTTATAGTTATCTCACATCCAGTTTTATGTTCATATCATATTATTATTATCTGTTCATATGCTGAAAGTCACTGGACTTGCCAGACTTTTTGTCTGACCCTTGTTGTTTCGCCTCCTTTCTTCCGTTTCCCCCCCAGGTTATCCAAGGAGGGAAATACTTTAGCTTGATCCGGATTTCTCTTTGCTTGAAGTGCTTAAAGTATGGCTTGGCTCTGTATAGCTTCCGTTCCATGGGGATTATGATTTTAAACTATGCATTTTGAAGGCTTTTGTACAAGACTGATATTTTGTACTTGAATTCTGAAGTTGAAAGGATGTAACCATATTAATTTCTGTGCAATAAAGTTAAAATTTTGCAAGTACTGTTTTATCTGTCTTGTAAGTTTCTGTTCTGTTTACTAAAATGCTCCACCAAAGTTAAGGCATTCCCTTTGTGAGTGACCTTAACGGAGGTGGGGTGTTACACTTGGTATCAGAGCTAAAGGTTACCAGATTAGATAAAAGTTTTTGAAAACTATTTTCAAAAAGGTTTTAAAATGAAGTATTTTCAAAATTAAAGCTTATTTTGAAAAACATGATCCCCAAGAGCCATATATCTTTCTTTCAGTCCTTTTTATATTGAACCTTTCCTTTTTCGTTTTAGCATGTCTGAAGCATCTGAGATACCAGAGGGTGTCCATGTACCCGGTTGGTTTCGTCAATATCTTGAGGCTAGGACCGCCGCTGCAGGTCCAGCAAATGATCCCCCTCCTCCACCCCCTCCTCGTGCAATTGTTTTCTCAAAAATCTGTAGTGATTTTAGGGCCATGGGTGGGAAGGATTTCAAAGGAACTGAATCATTCGCAGAAGCAAGGAATTGGCTCAAAGAAACTGAGGATCTATTCGTTATCTTCGAGGTGGACGATAGGCAGAAGGTACAGTTGGCAGTATGGCTGCTCAAAGACGAAGCTTCCTATTGGTGGGAAGTCACTAACGCCGAGAGGCCGGTTGAGACATGGATGGATTTCAGAACAAGGTTTGAGACAAAATTCCTCTTGCAAGCTGAACGAAGTTTACAACTGGAAAAGTTCTTATCTCTTAAGCAAGGAAGTATGACGGTCAAGGAATACGTCAACCAGTTCAACCAACTAGCTAGGTTCGGATTGGATTTAGTCAACACTCAGCATAAAAAGGCTCTCCGCTTTGTTAAAGGATTGAATGAGCCACTGCACAGCTTAGCCATGACCCACGTACCTATGGGAGCGACTTACGAGAAATTGGTGGACATGGCACTACTGCACGAGGAAGACAAGGGCCCGAAAGAGACAAAGAAGGAAGATCCACAGAATAAGAAAGCGGGGCCCAAAAAGGAAACACAAAAGAAGGATGAGAAGTCTGAAGATAAGAAGGGGAAAAGTGCTTTACTTGTGGGAGCTCAACTCATCTGAACAAGGATTGCAGAAAAAGGAAGGGCGCTTGCTTCAACTGTGGGGAGATGGGACACTTCACTAGGGACTGCCCGAAGAGACGAGGACAAGGAGGGCAGGCGAACACTCTTGAGGCTAGTGGCTAGGATAGAAATAGGAAAATTTCTATAGTAGGTTTAATTTCCTTATCTGATTGTGACTTTTCTGATTTTTGTATTTTGGTTTTGTAATCGATACTATGCACTTTAATGCTAGTATTATTTCTGAATTCCGCTATAGACTCAGACCCATAAGGGTCATGGGTCATCTGTTTGAGACTGGGGTTTGAGGGATATCTGTGTTAGGCGTCAAGTATGACGCATACATTCTGAGTTTTCGTAGGATGTCAATTTGATATTGGTTTCGGTCTTTGGGGCCGATACTTAGGACCCATGTCTAATGGGAACCAAATTTTCGTTCTATCTGTACTCGCTTCCATCATTCGACTGTATCCTATCGATTGAATCTTCGAACTTTAGGTAGAAACTAATGGGTGTAAACATGTGTTTGAGACATGTTATGTTTGATGGTTGCAAGTGGATGCAAGTGGTTGCTAGTGGTTGCCCGTGGATGCATATACACACACTAGGCACTAGATCGGCTCGAAAACACTCTCATACTGCATATGTATGGGTGAGCATTTTTCAATTCTTGTGGATGCAAAAATGGTTGATTCAGCACATGGATGTTGCATTTGAGTGAATGGTTGTGCACTCATATAGAAGTAATATATATCATCAGAATTCTATTGCATACATGTTGGACTCATGGCACTGACATAATTCGCATTAAGGAGGTCAACTGAATCAGTAGACCGCCTGATCTTTGCATTAGATAAGGAACATATACACACACTTTTGCATATGTTCATACAACATTAGAAGTTTTCTAAGGACAATGGATGCTTGTGGATGATGGTTGAGTAGATGGGTGATTGGATGGTAGGACACATTCTTCTTAACTTGAAGATTTCGGGGACGAAATCCTTTTAAGTGGGGGAGAATGTAACACCCCGTGTATTCTATAACTGTGGAATTAACAAATTAAAGTATAATTAATTTGAAATCAAAGAACTAAGGGAAACGGGATACGCCATTGCGTTTGTCTCGGAAAAATACGCGAAATAGAGTCTGAGTTTTCGAAAAACGGAGTCCGTATGAAGAAGATATAGCCTTCGGAAGTTTCTGAATTAAGTTTAAAATTCGAACAGAATAAAACAGTTTAAAAATTAAAACCGGGCCCAATTGGCCAAGGCGGGAAAACTCCCGCCTAAGACACCCAGGTCGACTGGGCTGTCGACCTGGTCTAACCAGGTCGACAGGGCTGTCGACAGGGCTGTCGACCTGGTCCAGACCCAGGTCGAACCCAGTCCACCCTGGCTGGCCTATTTTATGTTGGTCGATTTTCTGTAGTCTGCTTTGTCATTAGGGCTAGGTGGCAAGTTCTAATTGGTCTCTCCTTAGGATGAATGGCTACGATCAATCCAAGCAACATCAATGGTCCTAATCAGTTCATAAACTCTATAAAATGACCCTAGACTCTACCTAGGTTTCTTACACAATTCTCTAGCCTCCATTGCTCTCTTCTTCTAATTAAAAATAAAAATGGCGTCTCTGCTCTGCTGGAATTAAAACTAGAAGATAATCAACATCAGCCTAAGCAACTCAATTCAAACTAGGGATTAAAGTTTCTGCAAAGATTCTACAACAAGTTAAAGTTCTTTCTTTAATCCAATCAAGGCAAGTACAGTTATTCTCCGCTATAAATGTTAATTATAATTTTGATATGCATTTAAATCTGAATTTGAGGTTGTATTCTCTTCTGTTAGATCTGTTTTCTGTGACTGTTCTATATTCCTTTCTTCTTTTCTGTTTCTATAGCCAGGCTACCACGAGCCTGTGCCTAATCTCATAAGAGATGAACGTATGAACGCAAATTTTGGGATGAATGATGCGAAATTTGACAAGACTAAATTGAATGCATGACTTTGGGTCTGAGGCATAAAATATATTGGACATGTGACTTGGGATTGGATGCATAAATTTGACTATGAACATATAATTTATGCATGTTGTATGCATAGTTATGCTGTAATTTAGATCTGTAATTAATTAAAAAGATGAGCATATGTTATAAACTAGTTTTAGACCTATGCATATTCTGTGATAAAAGAAGAAGAGGAACCACTGTAAGATTACATATGATTTGAGACTTTGGACAAAATGCATATAAAAGTCAAGATTTGATTTTTAGAAGATATGATTTAAAGATTTAGATTGTTGGGTATAGTTTGCATAATGATTCATGACTTAAAGAGAAGAAGATATGGAAGCTTAGGTGTAAAAGATTTACATTAATTAGGATATCTATTATTGTGATTACACCTAAATAGGGATTTTTGGATATATGGCATGCATTGGAATTAATGGTTATATTTGGTATAAGTTATATGTGAATCTACTATAAAATGCTAGTTTAACAAAAATTGGAACATATGTTATAGGGTAAATTATGTCCATATTCTGCGCTATGTAAATGTATGCAAACATGGAAGTATATGATCATATTGTGAATCATGACATTATTTAGGCATGAGAACTTAGGCCTAATTTATGTTTAGGCAAGGCATGTAAATAGAACCTTTAGAAATATTAAATTTGCTAAATCTGCTAATTTGCCAAGTTGCCTAAACTACTAGTTTTGTTATATTGCCTAGACTGCTAATTAGATTGAAATGCCTAATTTGTTAAATTTTTCGGTTGAAATGCCTAACCTGTTATATGCCAAAATCTGCTAAGTTGCTAAATCTGTTAAATCCGTTAAGTCATATAAAATCTGTTATCTGCTATGTTGATATAATCATCCTGTTATTGATATAATCTGAATTGGCATAATATTGGGCGTGCGCATAAACGGTAAATTATTAATTAATTGGCCGCAAAGATAAACATGGCTAACTCGAGGTTAGAATGAGTTTGCGGCGTAAATCTGCCCGGAACCGCCCGGCACATCCAGTGGCCGCAAACAATAGGTTCTAATGTGAGAAGTTAGTCATAACATGCGTAAGACACGAGGTTAGGTCTGGCTTGTGGCAGAAGTCTGCCCGGAACCGCCCGACATATCCAGCGGCCACAAGCTACCGACCTAATGTGAGAGGTCTGTGCATTAATAATTAATTAATGCAAAATCTAAGATAAGAATGACATCTAAAACGTATTGGGGAAAATAGGGTTAAACCAAAGGGATTAATAGATGTAGTAAAACCCGTCCATGAATCTGTAGGCCCAATACAAAGTTAGACAAATCTGAAAAATCTGTACATCTGATCCGTTAGTCTGAAAACTTGTTAACTTAATTTGTGAATTAGTAAATCTGGATTCTGTATGTCTGAACTTGTAAACAAGTTAATCTGAAATCTGTTAGTCTGGGGACACAAGGTTAGGAGGGGAATTTCTTGTGTCATCTGTTGTTTGGGACCCATATTAGTCAGTAACCCTTTCTGGTATCAAAACTTTGACCCAACAGTAAGTAGGGTCCGGGCACGCTTACTGAACTAATTATAAGTGGTTCACTCTGATAATGGCGAGGGGTGTTGATGGTGCGTTCCAACCGGGTCATGTGCGTGCATGGACCCCGGTCTGCCTCTGAGGATGTAAGACGCCGTGACATCTGTAAATAGGTCTGTGCCAATTGGTTGTCACTTTAGGGAGTGATACACCCTACTGTGGGGCCGACACAGGATATTTATGTATTAGGGAGCCGATCGCGTGGGGTAGGGTTTTAGGGTACGCTTAGTTCTGTCTGTTTCTGTTGGTACCGTCTGTTTCTGTTGGGTGGTAACACCTGTCTGTTTCTGTGTGGTACCGTCTGTTCGGGTGGTAAAGGCCCATTACTAGTGTACACCTAATTCCACATTCTGTCTCCATAGGGATAAATCTGTTTCTTCTTCTGTCTGTTTCTGATCGGGTAGTAAAGGCCCATTATTAGCATTCTGTTTCTGTTAAAGTATTCTGTACCCGTTCCTGCTGCAACTTAGACATTAGGGTGACACCTAATTCTGCTTTACTAGTGTTAGTGCAGAGAAGTGTAAAACAATAGTTTATATCATTCTGTTTTTCTGTTATATCTGCTACACCTGTTATAGTTATCTCACATCCAGTTTTATGTTCATATCATATTATTATTATCTGTTCATATGCTGAAAGTCACTGGACTTGCCAGACTTTTTGTCTGACCCTTGTTGTTTCGCCTCCTTTCTTCCGTTTCCCCCCCAGGTTATCCAAGGAGGGAAATACTTTAGCTTGATCCGGATTTCTCTTTGCTTGAAGTGCTTAAAGTATGGCTTGGCTCTGTATAGCTTCCGTTCCATGGGGATTATGATTTTAAACTATGCATTTTGAAGGCTTTTGTACAAGACTGATATTTTGTACTTGAATTCTGAAGTTGAAAGGATGTAACCATCTTAATTTCTGTGCAATAAAGTTAAAATTTTGCAAGTACTGTTTTATCTGTCTTGTAAGTTTCTGTTCTGTTTACTAAAATGCTCCACCAAAGTTAAGGCATTCCCTTTGTGAGTGACCTTAACGGAGGTGGGGTGTTACATTTGAGGAAGGCTATTCTTGACGAAGCACATCATTCGAAGATGACCATTCATCCCGGCGGGGACAAGATGTACAAGGACATGAAGCGAGTTTTCTTTTGTGCCGGTATGAAGAGGGATGTGGCCGAGTATGTCGCTAGATGCTTGGTGTGCCAACAAGTAAAAACGGAGCAAAAGAAGCCCGGTGGGTTGCTTCACCCATTGGAGATTCCACTATGGAAGTGGGAAAGTGTCTCGATGGACTTTGTGGATGGATTACCAAGATCAAGGAAGGGTAATACGGGGATTTGGGTTATAGTAGACAGACTTACTAAAAGCGCCCATTTCATTCCCGTGAAGAGTAAGAGGACTGCTCCATGGTTAGCTTCTGTATACGTTCGAGAGATAGTTCGTTTGCATGGTGTTCCTTCTAACATAGTAAGCGACCGTGATCCTATCTTCACTAGCGAATTTTGGAAGAGCTTGCAAGAGGCGGTAGGGACTCAGTTATGTTTGAGCACCGCGTATCATCCTCAGACGGATGGCCAGACTGAGAGGGTGAATAGCATTCTAGAGGATCTTTTGAGGCTATGTATCCTAGACTTTGGGGGTACATGGGAAGAGCATCTTCCGTTGGTAGAATTCGCATATAATAACAGCTTTCAATCTAGCATTGGCATGGCACCTTTCGAAGCTCTTTATGGAAGACCTTGTCGTTCACCTACATGTTGGTGGGAATCTACGGATAAGATCTTACTTGGGCCCGATATGATTAGAGAGACTTCGGAAAAGATCGACTTGATTCGAAGGAGAATGAAGACGGCGCAAGATAGGAAGAAATCTTATGCAGACAAAAGGAGGACAGACTTGAGTTTGATGTTGGGGACATGGTCTTTGTCAAAGTGTCTCCATTACGAAACGTCGTTTGCTTTGGTTCCGTTGGGAAGTTAGCACTAAGGTTCGTAGGGTCGTTTCCTTTTAAGGAAAGGATTGGGCAGATGGCGTATAGAGTGGAGTTGCCCGAGAGACTTAGTGGTGTACACGACATATTCCATGTATCACATTTGAGGAAGTGCCTACACGAGACCGCAGAAGTGGTAGAGCCGAGCTTGCTTAGAGAGGTGGAGATAGAGCATGATGCGACGATTCGACGAGCTCCTACATGCATTCTTGGGTCGGAGATCAAGAAGTTGAGGAATCGAGTGGTCAGACTAGTCAAAGTGCAATGGGGAGATGATGAGAGCAACGCTACTTGGGAGACAGAAGCGAAGATGCGTTCGTTGTACCCTTTTCTTTTTGAGGGTATGTCTTTTAATTTCTCCTTTATCGCTTAGCTTGTACTTATCTTATCTTTAGTATGTCCTCTCGCTAGTATCTTTGACCTTTAGATAGGAAATCCTATGGTTGAAACATGTGTTTGAGACATGTTATGTATGATGGATGCAAAGTGGATGCAAGTGTTTTCTAGTGGTTGCTCGAGGACGCATATACACACACTATTAGGCACTAGATCGGCTCAGTCACTTCATATTGCATATTGCATATATATGGATGTATTTAGTAAAATGGATGTATGAGGATTTGTTTTTATCATATGGATGCTGCATTCAGATAATGAATGTGCATGCATATAGAGATAATATGTAGCATTAAGGAATTTTTGCATACATAATGGATGCATGTCACTATCATGATTTGCATTAAGGAGGTCAACTGAATCAGTGGACCGCCTGATTTTGCATTAGATATGGACATACACACACACTGTGCATTTAAACATGAAAACATTAGAAGTCTATAAGGACAATGGATGCCTGTGTTTGATGGTTGAGTATATGGACGATTGGATGTTAGGATATACATTCTTCTTGACTTGAAGATTTCGGGGTCGAAATCCTTTAAGGAGGGGAGAATGTAACACCCCGTAATTCTGTTAATATTAATATTCACAAATTAAAGAATAACTAATCTCAGACGTGTGAATTGGGGGAAACAGGCTGCAACATTGTGTTCGTCTCGGAATTCTGGTTGAAATAGAGTCCGAGTTTGTGTGATTTGGACTTCGTATGAAGGAGATATGGCCATCGGAAGTTTTAGAAAATTCAAATCAGATTTCAGAAAATTTAAATTTCAAATTCGAAGTCAACCAGGCTAGGCGGGAAATTCCCCGCCCAGCACCCAGGTCGACTGGGGAGTCGACTGGGCAGTCGACACCCCAGGGACCAGGTCGACTGCGCAGTCGACCTGCGTGTCGACCTGGTCCAGTCGGCTAGGGTTTGACTGAGCCCAATCTTGAGCTGCTGATGTGTCTTTATGGCTGAGTTGGCAAATTAAACGGTTCAGGTTAGTTCTGAGTTGATCTGACGGCCGAAATAAATCCTAAACTCTATATATACCTAGGTAGTCTCTCACTCTAATTCACATGAAAAATAGAATAGCCGCCGTCATGCCATCGCCATGGAACTCAGTGTAGCCGCCGCCAACTAAGAAGGAAGAAAGCTAATCAAAACCCTAATTCTACTCAACTCTAAAGCAAATCAAGACTCTCTTTCTTATCTAATTGTGAGTATGATGATCTTAATAAGATTATTAGCAAACTAATTAGATTAAGATGTGATATGGATCATAAGAAAATGATGTGAATTGTCATATATGTTGTTGTAAACCTTATGCTATCATGTATGTTGTAAATCCTATGTTATGTGATGATGATATCCTATATGTTGTTAGAATCATGCTATGATGATGTTATATATGTTGAAAGTTTCTATGCTAAGTTGCGATAAAGTCATGATGTTATTCTTTATGTTATAGTTAGCTTATGCTTGATCAAATCATGATGTTGATTATATATATGTTTGGGCTATGATGATTCACATGATAAATCACATGTACCTATGCAAGTTTAGATTGATTAGTATGTATAATCTCACATATCCTTTGACATCTATTTAGATATAGGATTATGACATCTATTTAGATTTAGAATTATGCTATGACATGTGTGAGTTCTATGTGTTAGATGCTAGTTCACACCATCATTATGTTGCATAAACCACATATGCAAATTTATACATGAACTTGGGTTATGATCATATTATGTAAGTTGTGACATTTAACCAAACAAGTTGACACCTTTAGATCCATGACATGTGTAGTTTTATGCAAGTTTCACCCCTATTATGATTAGATCTATTTTATTTGTCTATATGTTGTGATAATTTATCTTTGTGCTATGAGTTAGACTATTCGAGTCTAACGTATATTTTGCGTTGAATAAGCGAACGTATAACGTTGGGTAGGGGTAATATTAAGGATTTAATATTAAGAAATTGGGGTGCAATTGATATGATTTTGCATACCGTAAATGGATGGCCATAATTGAGTCAATTATGGACATCATTAAAATTGGAGTTAATTAATGATTTGAATAGGGATATATTTAAAACTGGGGTAAAAGATTATAAGTGTTAATCAATGCTTAGGACACGAGGTTGGACTCGTTTGTGACGTAAAACTGCCCGGACCCGACCGACAAGTCCAGTAGTCACAAATGTCAACCCAATGTGAGAGGTCCTAGGCCCAAATTAAAGCATAACAGTTGTAAAGACACGAGGTTAGACTCTTTTGTGGTGTAAGACTGCCCGGACCCGCCCGGCAAATCCAACTGCCATAAATGCCAGTCTAATGTGAGAGGACTTTATAAGGTTATGGCCTTAATGAATTAAGAAATACTTAACCAGATAAACATGTAAGGTGGGACATGGGGGTTAAGTAGGTGCCTTGGGTGGCATGAGGAATCTAGTGGGTGCCTTTAGTGGCATTTGAAATACGATTAGTAAGACTTAACCAAACACACATGTGAATGAACATGACTAAGAAGAGGGTTAATTGGGAAATACTAGTGGGGACAAGCTTAGGTGGATAGCTTGTGGGGGCCCATTTCAACCAGTAACCCAAACGTATCTTTGTGGGCTCGACCCAAGTCGAGGACGGGACACGCATACTGGGCTTGACTATAAGAGGCCAAACGGGGTAGCGGTGGCAACGCAAGTCCAACGGGTTTCATATGCGTGTGTGGACCCGGGCTGGTAGGTAAGACGTTGTTGCATCGTGTAGGTATAAGCCGTGCATTCTCAAGTTGTATCGAGTTGCCACTTTAGGGGAGTGATACACCCCACTGTGGGGCCAACACGGATATCTACGAGTAGGGAGCCGATCACAAGTGGGTAGTGGGGTACACCTAGCGGAGATAGGGGCAGGCGACACCTATGTAGTCAGCTAGGGGTACACGAAGTTATTTATAAAATTTCTAATTGAAGCAAGTGGGATCAAACTTTAGGGTGACTGGTGTGGTGCAGTGTAGTAATTATTCGTTAGTATTAGTTGTGCCTTTAACGTTATCTTTATCTGCGCTTCCATACCCAATCGTTCATAGACATTTCCTTGTTTTCCAGCTTATGCTTAGTCTAGTTATTTTGATAATAGTATTGTTAGAATTATCATACTCGCCAGACTTTATGTCTGACCCCCTCTATTTCTATCCTTTTCCCCCTCCAGGTCCTAAGGGTGGGCCCAGCTCTAGTGGAGCTTGATTGGATTGCTTTATCTCTCTTTGGAAAGCTTGGACCGTTGAAGTAAAGTCCAGCTTGTTATCTTCTTTAATGGCTATTTATGTAATGGGATTATGTATTTTGTTTTATCAAGATGGATATTGTACTTGACTCTGATTTATGGTTTTATGATGTAACAAACATGTTTAATTTCCGCTGCAATAAAATAAACTTTTAGATTTCCAAGTACTGCTTATTATCTGTCTTGTTGTAATTTTTCTGTTCTATATTCACTTAAAACCTCCATGGAAGTTAATGCATTCCCTTTGTGAGTGACATTAATGGACGTGGGGTGTTACAGATAGCCTTTTGCACCTCGTCATTCCACCACCACGAATCCTTGGGTTCTCGCTTGCTTCCTCTTGTTATCCCAAATACATCAGTGGCGACTCTCCAAATGCAAGTTGCCATCGCATTCCACATGACATTTGCTTCTCCTTCCACATTCCAAGCTCCTTCTCCCATCACTCTATCTTTAAACACCTGTGAAGCATCTCCTTTGAGTTTCCACCATTTCGTCCTGCTAATCTTCACTCTCTTATCCTTCATCACCCGAAGACGAAACACGCATACCAACAGCTGGTGTTGTGAGACGACACATTCTCTATGTATGACCTTGCAATCATTAATATTAAATATACCACTTGCTAAAATTTTCTTTTATACTAATTAATTATATTAAATAAACAATATTTTGGAAAGGTTAATATTAATGAATATCGTCATTTTGGAGCACAACGAGGGTAAATTGGAAGATACTATAATGTTTTGAGCTATGATGCACCGGATGTTCCTAGACCTAGACGTGCAATACATAGCGAGATATTTAGGTCATCAAGCAACAAATGAGTAAAAGCAGAAGGGACCACACCTGGTAGAAAAAAGTGTTAGTTATAACAAATTTCATCATTTTCTTTTATATTTAGCAGTGAATGGTGGTTACACCTGAAATAATAGTGTATGGACCACTTTTCTTTAGTTGGTTACAAATGAGTGGCTAAGAATCCTATGTAGCAACTATAAGAAGGACGTTATGTTATTGAAATGGTATGAAAAATGTAAGCAACTTCTTCTCTAAATTTTTTTCTCTCTTCCTCAATTCTTTCCTCAGTTTTAATGTCTGTCATTAGTAGCCGAGTGTTATCAATTTGGTGCTTTCATTTTCCGCACTCCTCCTCCCACTTCTATACCACCATGGTTCAAACAGCACAAGGCCGAAACCGAGCCATTGAGGAAGCCATTTCCCAACTCCACGACGACTCAACCACTCACACAACCATCATGGACTCCATGCACTTCGCTATCTCTACCGTTCAAAACTCTCACTGTCAAAGTCACTTCTCTACCCACTCAATCACAACCAAATCCTCAACATTCACCAAGCAATGTCCGACCACCACCACTTCTTACAACACCACTTCGCACAACATTCCACCCTAACCCAATAGCCATCCGAAACCCAAAATGCAAACTATCCTGCTTTAATGGATCGAACCCATTAGATTGGATCTTTCAAGCGGAACGATTCATCGCCTATCACGCCACACCGAAAAAAAATGGATCGAACTCTCAAGCTTCTGCATGGAAGGACAAGCATTAAGATGGTTTCAATGGATGTATTGAAACAATCAACTTTCGTCATGGTCGGCTCTCACAAAATCAATCAAACAAAGGTTCGGCACCTCTACTTTCATTAACCCTCAATCTTCCCTATTTAAACTATGACAAACCAGATCCGTAAATGACTACAAAGCAACACTAAAAACCCTAAGCAACCGTATCACAACCCTCTCTCCCAACTCATTCCTCCATTGTTTCCTGTCCGGCCTAAAAACACCAACCAAAAATGTAAAGGCCCACAAATCTGTACCCTTTGAGATGACTAATACTCCATACGTCCAACCCAAAATGCACAGAGATGCGAATCTTTAATAGAAAGAAATTTAGAGGATGAGAAAAGAAAGAAATATTTGAATAGAAGAAGGACTAATACCACACAGAGACTCACGTCGCAGCGGAATAAAATATAATACATAAATAAATTTATTGAAAACTTGATATAATACTTACAATCATCAGAGTACAACAGTCAACACAATATGGACAGTCATAACAACCTGTCCACCAATACAACACGCAACGGAATAATATTATATATCATAAGTCTATACTCCTCCAGCTCGTCTCTGAACTCCATAGCATCCGATAACCTGAATCTGTAACTCGGGCTGACCCGAGACATTACAAATGCCACGGATCAGTCTGGAGAACCAGCGTGAGTAAAACTCACTAAGTTATAGATTACATCCATTTTTCTTAACTTTGAAAAACCTTTAGAAAGAAAAGGTAATAGTAAGACCAATCCACACATAAACACGGACGGTTTTATCTTACTATAACCAAAACATTTTTGAAATCAATACTATTCTGATATTAAAACAGTGATGTAAATCAAGTAAATAACCAAGTAGCAGAACGGTTGCATCTCATTCTCCACATATATAGTATAGAGTCAAAAATCACGGGCGCTTATCGGAGATTGGATTCCAACTATGACAAGGTATGGAACCACCTTCCAATCAGTGTACCCTAGAGGGGATACCCTGGGGTTCAACAAGAACATCTTACAACCCAGCCCACACATGACCGCCCACTCATTTAGCTTGAGTATAGCGAATGTATTATCACCCAACCGTTTTAAGGGGCCACCGTTCATCCGCGGAGATATAGAATCGAAAAGAATAAAAAATAAGGAATTTATGTAGATTGGTGATAATATACCCTGCTTGGGTTCGACCCACCTAGCTATGGTGCCTGCCCGATTTTTGTCATTTCCCTGTTGATGAGGCTTGAGGATACGTTATCTTCTAGAACAGCACACCGCCACTAACTTTGAATGCCACATTGCCAAACCCGCCAAATCAAAATTTGATTTCCCCAAAAATAATATAGGCATGAAGCTAAGAGAAACGAATTCCTCCTCCACCAAACGTAAATACGTTTGAGGTAATTGACCCGAAATCTGTTAGATATACTCTATCAGACATTCGCCCATACAAGTCATCCAGGAATAGGATGAACCGAAGGCAGCCTCCTACCACATCCAAAGGATCAGTAGCGAGTAGTCCTTGCAAACCCGCAAAATCCCACTCACGACCGAATCACATCAGAATACCTCTGTGTTGCAACACAGAGAACATTCGACATGTAATCCTTCCACTTACGAAGATCCACGGTCTTCAATTGCTCCATCTTTATTAGCATCTCCAACATTTTCGTATTTGTCGGTAGGAATGGTTTTCGAATATAAATTCGATCCTGGTCTTTCCGATCCAACAATCATTGGCCATATTTTGATTGGTTATTTAACTATCAAAATAAAACAACCATTTATCCATAAAATCAAAATTAACTCACTGATTCAATACCTAGCATCATTTGGCCTCCTTGATTAACCATCTGTTAATTAAACTTCTAAAATCTTTACTGTTTCAACATTCGGTAAACATTTCCATTTCAATATTACTATCCAATTTAAAATACAGTCTTTAAACCCATTAACACTTATTAACTCACTTTATTTAACCAATCCTCGCTATCGAGCCCTACCGTCTCTTGGCAATAATGAAGTCAATCAAGTTGGAGTGTAATCACCTCTCAGACCTTAACTGAACAACATTATCAACTTTGAAATGGACAGAGTTCACACCATCAAATATCAACACATTCACTCTCATAAACTTGGATTTAGCAAAAGAATCTACTTCTTTACAAAATAACATTGATTATAACAATATTTTAAAAAAAATTATCTTGGGAATATATCTTATTCATTAATCTAAATAAATAATTTCTTAAATAATTATTTAAATCTTGTAAAGATAGAAATAAAATATTACTTTCATATAACTCGACGAAGCCACTCCAAAGTATAATTCCTTTTGGAAAAAAACTCTTATTTGATAAAGATTCCAAACTTCGGAATATCCTCCTGTCAACTCATTTTAGACTTTCCCACATTACAAATTTCACTTGGACTCTTGAAATCAGTTACAACATTTATTCATTTATAACTTGACTATATATTTGCCCAGTTTGGATTTTATACAAACCCAACCAACATAATTTCTTACTAAGAATTCATTTTAACTTTTTTTATTCCTTAACATTCCATTTAATCGCTTATAAGGCCTTACGACTTCTTACACTTCCATTCAAAGAGTTAAATTCCAAGATCCTAATTTTGATTATTAAGTAATAATCATATTCCAATATTATTAGAAAATCAATTTATTTACTTTATTATTTACTATTATTAAAATAGTAAATCTTCCTTTAAAAGCAATCAAAATAATAGTCGACTTTTCAAAAATAATTAACGATTCAATAGATAATCGATTCCAGTTAAAAATAGTTGTCCTAGTCAGCTCAAGGCATGGTTAGTTTATTAACCATTTCCAAATAATCTTTATAAACAAACTAATATAAAAAATCCCGTTCAGGTCGTTATTTACTTATAATTTAAATGATCATAAAAGTAATTAATGTCGGTATCCAAACAAAATCATATTTCAAAATCGCATATGAACATAATATTAAAAATATCCTGAATCGAATTAATATCAATTTCAAACATATTTATTTTTGTCGATGGTAGTAAAGAGGCAAATGTCTACGAAAGTACCGAACCGTGAAATATCAATCCATTTCACATTCAATAACAATATATAATCATATTGATAAAAAATATCAATAATAGTGAGGAATCCGGCTGGATTCCTCCAACATGTCCTTCCCTGCATCAAATTTGGTTATCTCAATTTTAATAATATATTATCACATTAAACGAAAATAAACAGTTCACTAATAATAGTCAATAATCAATCAACGTCATCCATTCCAGCATCCAATCATACGTTTATATTATTATAAATGTACCAAACAAGGTAAGTTACTTTGTTTGAAATATAATCGTTAAAATAACTATCTAATTCGATTAAATTAAACAACGTTTAATTTAATCATTAAATAGGAATACATAAATTCAGCATCCATGCAAACATTCATCGAACTATCAATAATTAGCAGCCATTGCACACGAATTAAGAACCCGGTTTATATAAAATATAAACGGGATAAACAGAGTGAGTTGAACTCTACTTGGATTGGTTCATTGATAAAACGATTCATTTTAAGTGACCAAATCAACTCCAAAATGAAACGTTCACCGATACAGTTCCAGCGTACTTTGGTTTGTTTCATTCCGATAACATAACCATACATTATAATTTTAATATGTTATCCATCTATTTAATATAATATTAATTAAACTTTAAAATAATTATTATCTTTAATTTCCCAAAACGTTAACTAATCTGATTAGGCATAAATATTAGATCCCTGTATATACCCTAAAAATATATTTTTAACCGTTAGTTACTTGCTCAACATGATACGTAAAAAGAAAATTATGCATCTTTTGTTTCTCCTTTACGCAAATGTTTTCCATCACTTGCCATCTCCTCGCGTTCCATCCGAATGCAGGCAATACCCACGCACCCGCCACCCCCCTCCATACTTTGGGTCTGGAACCGTTCTCAAACCCATATATCCTTCAGCCCATCCGTCCCATACAACCACAAGTAACAGTAGTATTTCTTCCCAAAAATATACGAACAGTTTCATTCTCCTTCCTTATTTTACATCTCTCACATAGCTTCAGTTATATTACCGTGCTCTTCAAAACCCATGGCCGACGTTTACAGAACTCGCAAGCTCTGACTTCAACATGACTCAACTGCCATTCCAATTCGCCCAAAACTCCTTCTCTTCATGCATGCGCCATTGCTCAACTACATCTATTTTTCCCTTGTGTCAGTTTTAACTCATTCCTTCATGTCAAGTCAACCCGCGAGCACCAGTTGCCATGGCCGGAGTTCGCAGCATCCCTCCTCCCTTATTCAGTCATGCATCCATCCCCCATGCAGTATACAAATTTCGAACCTGCTCAACACTTCCCTATGCTACCGCAGCTTCTTCTCGCTGTTGTTTCTTATTTCCTATTCACAGTGCATGCATCTTACATTTTTATTTCCGAGACTTTCGGCTTCTTCATTACTACTTTGTTAATATGTACATGTATATTGGTTTGAGTTTTGATCCACTATCTTTGTTTGAAGCCACAGAGAACGAGATATGATGTTATCTGTGAATCTGAGACTTTCAGTTTTACTCTTGTTTACTGAAGAAAGAAAAGAATGAAGGTGTTATGTACATATATAGGTGGAGATATCAGCAGATAAGAACAACCTCTTATCAATAGTCAATGGGTAGGTCGGCTGTTGAAATAAACAGGGTGGCTTTGCAACCGAGTTTTCTTTTCACTAGAGACAGGGGAATGCGAAAGCATTAATATTTGGTAGACTTAGAGTGCAGAAAAGAAATGATTTGCATGATGGTGATATATCAAAGGCAGTGCAAAAAGAAAAGGAATAGTGTAAGAAGAACCTTTTTTGCTTAGGTCGGCTGAAAACTGATATGGAAAACATATTGTGCAAGCCGTATGAAAAAGAAACACTTAAGTTGGACATGGTGGCAATGTACGTTTGTATTTTGGCCTGCGTGTAATTTAGGTAGGCTTGTTATTTTTTCTTTTATGTCCTTCACAATTTGTACAGCCGACAGCGTAGAGTTTAGACATGTAGAGTTTAGGCAGCATGTTTTCTCTTCAGTAGTTACTGATGATGTTGATTTAGATGGGGTTTTGCGACTAGATGGCTTAAAGATGTAGGAAATAAAGTAGGCACATCTAAGATAGGTCATATGTATATTTTGTGTGTACCAAAATTTACTTGATGTTAAGTATTTTATTATTATTCCATATGGTATTTAATTTTACCCATAGCCGTGGTACACCTCGAACCATTTTAATATGCGTAGCGCCAAACACGAGTTTCAAATCGAAATAAAGATAGACATATCATCGGGTCTTACCGTTCCAATCCCTACAAAATTTATTTCGTTGAAAACGGACTCCGTTTGCAAAAACGCCGTTATTTTATATCCAATTATTTATTAATTCACTTTTATATTTTGTCTACCGCCAAAATAACCCTGTTTGGCTCCTAACTGGAAATCTAGCAATAATAAATTATACGTAATCCAATAAAATTAGTTTCATTGAAAACAGAGGTCGTTTGAAAGATTAACATTTCTGAAGCCTATAGAATATCGATAAAATATAATTAAATTTGAAACAATTCAATAAATAATAAATCATTGTCGTATATCTTCAAACAAAAGCTTATACAACTTCAGATTCAACAAATATAGATTTTAAAATTCAATATTCAGAAATTCGGGTTAAAACGATATCCAAACTTATATAAAGATCCCTATACATATTAAATAAACATTGTCGTTTATTAACGAATTCTATAGCGACTATTTGAAAATTTGAATTGGACATAATTTACAATCTACAAGCTGGAATCTCGATTTTTCTCTTTTATTAGAAAAATATTATCCAACAAGTTCAAATGTTTCTTGTTTCACAGAGATCTGACTTATATCTGATCCTTTATATTCACTTAAAGTTCAAAACTCAATATTACGAATTACCGGGTCTTTTCGAGCTCGTTTTAATTAATTTATAAATTTATACGTTCAAACTTGTTTTTTATAAATAAATTCGATATAGAAATCCATAAATATTCTTAAATAAATATTTAAAACAGATTTAAATATTTGTGACATTCAAAAATCTGGGACGTTACATTCTTCCCCTCTTAAAAGAATTTCGTCCCTGAAATTACAAGGTAAGAAGAATGCGCTAAACCAAATTGCTTTCAAAACAATAATCTTGGAATTATCATAAAATAAAATCAGATTCTTCAAAATTTTCGAAAATTTCGCCAACACCTCTTCTGCATGGTTTGATCAAAACAACTACAAACGCTACTCCAGGCCTCAACTTCACCAAAAGAAAATCGAGAGCCAAATGGCTACGCAACTCAGGGGTATAAAATCAATTACCAACCAGTAATATTAAGGTTCACCCATTTGTCATGGAACTTAATTTCAATTTCTGAAGCAAAGCACTAACAACTCTTTATCCTTTAACATTTACTTCAATCTCTGTAATCAAATCAATCCCACAGCCTATTGGTATCTGCACTTGACTCAATTCACAATACAAGTAATAGATACATGTATAAATTCATTTAGTTTCATTTCATAACCGATTTTATTCCCAATTCATTATACTGGAATTTATTTCTTTGCTTCCAATTCCTTCAATTTCTTATATTGTTAATTAATTTTTATTCAACCATCTAACATACAACCAACAACCAAAGCTCAACCAATTTAATCCAACCATCCAATTATTTATTTAATTCAGTTGGATTTTTTAAATCCGATTAATATTCAACATCAAAATTTACTCATCTACCTTCACATTGGTTGAACATACTTTAATCTTAATCGATTTATATTAGATTGATCGCTTATTATTATTATTAATTCAATTACCAAATTATAGCTTTATTTAATTTCATTTCTTAAATTAATTTGAATTCCAAACAAATCTATTAGACAATCAATATCACTATACTATTTTAAATTATTTCCTTTTTTCTATATAAAAATATAACTTGGGTAAAATTATTTCATTTGTCCTCTTTATAAAAAAATATTGTGTCAACTGCCAGTTCAAAATGGTTTTCCAACACTTGAACCAATGAATCAACCCAATACAAAATAACTTTATATCAAATCTACAAATACACTCTCTCATATATATACTCAAACTCAATCTAGGATGTTACTAGCCCTATCTCTATCGATTTCCACCACAAAGCCAATGTTACTACTCAACCATTAGCTCTTATATCAAGTGTAAAGACTTGCAAATCCATACCCCTTGAGATGACTAATATTCCACACGTCCAACCCGAAATGCACAGAAATACGAATCTTTAATCGAAAGAAATTTAGGGGATGAGAAAAGAAAGAAATATTAGGATAGAAGAAAAGAAGAAGGACCGATACCACACAGAGTCTCACATCGCAGCGGAATAAAATATAATACAGAAACAACTTTATTGAAAACTTGATATAATACTTACAATCATCAGAGTACAACGGTCAAAACAATCTGGACAGTTAAATCAACCTATCCACCAATACAACACGCAGCGGAATAATATTATATATCATAAGTCTGGACTCCTCCATCTCGTCTCTGAACTCCACAACATCCGATAACCTGAACCTGTAACTCAGGCTGACCCAAGACATTACAAACGCCACAGATCAGTCTGGAGAACTAGCATGAGTAAAACTCACTAAGTTATGGATGACATCTATATTGCTTAACACTGAAAACTTTAGAAAAAAAAAGATAATAGCAAGACCAATCCACACATTAACACGGACGGTTTTTATCTTACTATTACCAAAACATTTTTTAAATCAATACTATTCTGATATTATAATAGAGATGTAAATTAAGTAAATTACCAAGTAGCAGAACGCTTGCATCTCACGCTCCACATATATAGTATAAAATCAAAAACCACGGGTGCTTATTGGAGATTGGATTCCAACTATAACAAGGTATGGAACCACCTTCCGATTAGTGTACCCTAGAGTGAATATACTGGGGTTCAAGAAGAACATCTTATAACCCGCCCCACACATGACCGCTGACTCATTTAGCTTGAGTGTAGCGAATATATTATCAACCAGCGGTTTTAAGGGCCCACTGTTCATCCGTGGAGTTACAGAATCGAAAAGAAGAAAAAATAAGGAATTTCTCTAGATTGTGATAATACACCCTACGTGGGTTCGACCCACCTAGTCATGTTGCCTGCCCGATTTTTGTCATTTCCCGGTTGATGAGGCTTGAGGATACGTTATCCTATAAACCGACAAGCCACTACTAACTTTGAATGCCACATTGTCAAACCCGCCAAATCAAAAATTGATTTCACCAAAGATAATACGGGTATAAAGCTAAGAGAATCGAATTCCTCTGCCACCAAACGTAAATACGTTTGAGGTAATCAACCCGTAATCTATTAGGTATACTCTGTCAGACATTCGTCCATACAAGTCATCCAGGAACAGGATGAACCGAAGGCACCCTCCTAACACATCCAAAGGATCGGCAGCGAGTAGTCCTTGCAAACCCGCAAAATCCCACTCACGATAGAATCACGTCAGAATACCTCTGTGTTGCAACACAGAGAACATTCGACAAGTAATCCTTCTTCCTATGAAGATCAACGGTCTTCAATTGCTCCATCTTGATCAGCATCTTCAACGTTTTTGTATTTGTTGGTCGAAATGGTTTTCGAGTATAAATTCGATCCCGGTCTTTCCGATCCAAAAATCATTGGCCAGATTTTGATAGTTGGTTATTTAACTATCAAAATAAAACAGCCATTCATCCATAAAAAGAAAATGAACTCACTGATTCAATACCCACTGATTCAATACCTAGCATCATTTGGCCTCCTTGATTAACCATCGGTTAATTAAACTTCTAAAATCTTTACTCTTTCAACATTCGGTAAACATTTCCATTTCAATATCACTATCCAATTTAAAACACAATCTTTAAACCCATTAACACTTATTAACTCACTTCATTTAACCAATCCTCGCGATCGAACACGACCATCTCTTGGCCAATAATGAAGTCAATCAAGTTGGGGTATAATTATCTCTCGGACCTTAGTTGAACAACATTATCAACTTTGAAATGGATAGAGTTCACACCTTCGAATATCAACACGTTCACTCTCATAAACTTGGATTCATCAAAAGAATCTACTTCTTTACAAAATAACATTAATTATAATAATAACATTTTAATCCATATTTTCAAAATATCTATCTTAGGAATATACCTTTATTCATTAATCAAAATAAATAATTAAATATTTTAAAGACAGAAATTAAATATTACTTTCATATAACTCGACAAAGCCACTCCAAAGTATAATTCCTTTTGAAAAATCTCTTATTTGATAAAGATTCCGAACTTCGGAATATCCTCCTGTCAACTCATTTTAGACTTTCCCACATTATAAATTTTACTTGAACTCTTGAAATCAGTTACAACATTTATTCATTATAACTTGGCTATATATTTGCCCAGTTTGGATTTTATACAAACTCGACCAACATAATTTCTTACTAAGAATTCATTTTAACTTTTTTTTTAATCCTTAACATTATATTTAATCGCTTATAAGGCCTTACGACTTCGTGCACTTCCATTCAAAGAGTTATATTCCAAGATCATCATTTTGATTAAATAATCATATTCCAATATTATTCGAAATTCAATTTGTCTACTTTATTATTTACTATTATTAAAATAGTAAATCCTCCTTTAAAAGCAATCAAAATAATAATCAACTTTTTAAAAATAATTAACGATTCAATAGATAATCGATTCCAATTAAAAATAGTTGCCCTAGTCAACTCAAGTTATGGTTAATTTATTAACCATTTCCAATTAATCTTTATAAATCAACTAATATAATAAAGTGGATATTAGGATCCACTCCCTAAAACATTTCAAAATAGGAGCCACGTCCCTCCCATGTTTTAGTTTCAATTCTTGTCCCTGTTTTCCCCACTTCCGTCGTTTACGTTTTTCTAGCCAAAAAAGGCGTGCCCAACAGAAAAAAAATTATAAATTCTGGAAATGTCCATAGAAGTCTACGCAAATTTAAAAAAAGTTGCATACATATGTGCAACTTTTACCAATAGTTGCACACATGTATGCAACTATTGCATACGCTGCTTGTGTTGAAAAATCTGAACGGAAACTTGCATACGTGTGTGCAATTATTCTGAAATACTTGCACACCTGTATGCAAGTATTTCATGAAGAAAAGTTAACTGAATATTTTCCTGTGGATTGTTGCATGCATTCGTGCTACTTTTATGTTTTATCTGCACACCTGAATGCAAATAAATTCGACATGATTTGCAAGTGTGTGAATTATTGCATATTTTCATGCAAGAATTATGCTATACTTCCATAGATGTATGCAAGTATTTTCAACATGGATGCATAACTGAAATTCTTTCACAGATGTATGCATGAAAATCCAATTATGTGCATACTAGTATTCATTTAACTGCTGTTTTCATTATTTTTCTGTTTTTTGGTTTTACGTGGTTTTTGATGTTTTTTTGGTCTGAATTTTTTTGCGTTTACCTGTTTTAATTAAATACGAATTTACATGAGTTATATATATATATATATATATTACTGAATTTTCAAAAAATAGGGACTAAATTTACAATAAGCTTATGACCGGACCTGAGCCTAATTTAAAACTTTAACAGGGACCTGCGCCAAACGCATCCTATAATAAATCTCGTTCAGGTCGTTGTTTATTTATAATTTAAATGTTGATAAAATTAATTAATTTCGGTCAGATTTCAAAATTGTATATGAACATAATATTAAAAATAGTGAAAATTAGGCACACATCCCTAAAAGCAAACTTAATTAGGCTCACATCCGGTCATAAACTTATTATAAATTAGGTCCCTATTTTTCAAAACTAGCGAAAAAATGAATTAAAAAATAAAAAATACGAAAAATATTATTTAAATAAATTATGCAGTCGACAAAAAACTCACTCAAAAAAATCAAAAAACACGCAAAAAAAAAACAGCGAAAAATGCAGTTAAATGCATAACCTTATGCAAGAATTCCAAATTCTTGCATATATATTGAAACGACCCAAACTTCCCCGTAAAGGAAAGCACGGATTGAATTGAGAATACGACAAATAATAATACAACCAGAATAACATTTCATTGCTTATTACAACAACATACATCAGAGCACAAGAATATACAGAGTATGAACAAATAATATACATTTGATAAATATCAAAGATTTACAAATTATAATGTCGCGGAAAAAAATACAAAACACAATTGAAAGAGATAAACGGATACAGAGTTTTCCGAATATCATTCCAGTTGTAAACCAGGATCATGTGAATATAAATCTGCAAAACCAAAACTACTAGCTGCCCGTGTGGAAAATAGGGGCACCCAGAGTTTAGTTTAAAACAAAAAACTCCAACTCAGTCATGTGACTGGTGTGAGAACTAAAACAGTTATTTAAAACTTTGCTTTAAAATAAAGTAAATCAAGGGACCACACCGTAAAACACGGAACGGGTTTCCTCCCAAGAATACCGGTGCATATAACAAACAGCGCAATGCTTTTTGGAAAAATGAAGCTATTATAAGACCCAGGTCCCATCACACAATGCAACACAAGCCGGAGGATAGGGTTTTCCCTCATAATAGCCAAACATGCTTGGTACGTTAAAACAAATCATTTGATACTATTATAAGTGCATAGTGTATAAAACAACTTCAAATATAAATGTATCAATCCTAGACGGCATGGATACCATATATCATGTCGCCAGTACTAGGCTCTACAATCAAAACCGCAAAGTCACGTATTGGAAGTTGGATTTCCATCTGTGAACCAAGGCAAGGGATTGTCCTTATCACTTCGAGACGCTCTAGCCTGTGTCTCAGGACCTAGACTCAGGTGGGCCCTTGGAGCGTCAGGGCCGATCCACTCGATGTGGATTAAAATGCATGAACACTACGTTTCCCCGCCCTATGGGGCGTCAATCTGGTCTATATAAAGACCATACCATCCATCGGCCCTGCAGTGCCGATATCCGAGGCGCCACGCTATCCATCATCTACATAAGTAAAACATCTGGGCATGCAAAACTTAGACACCAATCCTAGCTAGAAGGAAACGCATGTCCTCCCTGAGGTCCTCTCCCGTTTTTGTTTCACATCAGGATGTGAGGCTCGCGAATTAACGCTACACAAAGCTATGCTATATTAAAGTCGTGCTCTGATCATCAACCACAAGACTCTGCTTTTCAACAGAAGCCTTGATCATTTGCATCTCAGCATGCCACACAGGCAATTCACGCTATGCAACCGATGTCTATCAATCACATAGAATGAAATCCAATGTTAGACACACATCCATTTACAAGTTCGTTCTGGGTCTGAACGAAACCGGAGGCACCTTATTCCTCATCCCATATGTCCAATACTGGAGAGAGGTCCGCGCATATCTGGTCGACCTCCAAGTACGTCTGGACGATCACCACTTATTACCTTGTCTTGAGTGTACAGCCCAATCAAGACATCAGTAATCATCCAAACGATGTGAAGACCCCTGATCTTCAACCACCGTCTTCATCCTCGACACATCGCCGAATCAATTATTCAGAATGGCATAAACCCGGTCTTTTTGAATAACTCGCGTATATTATAAACAAGTGTTATAAAAACACAACGTACACCTCATTCCAATGCAGAATATACCTTTATTCAAATATTCTTATACTTTGGGAAAGGTTCTAATTAATTTTATCAGAGATAAATTCTTTAAATTTATTCTTTATTCTTGCTTTGGATATCAATTCAAACCAAATTATGGTTTATCCAAACTAGTCGGGAATAGCGAACCTTACCGAAGTAATCATTTGTTTAATTTGCCAATCCCAACCTATTCATCCCATGAAGTAAACTGGTAATACTTCATATCTAACACCATGGTGTTATCGATAAAATTAATTACCATTTCACGTTCAAATCTAATTAAAGATTTAACTGTAGTTTGGAGCAAAACTGATGATACTCCATTCTCGATCATTTCTTGAATTTGATAATTTTAGTTATCAAATTCACCTTTCAATATCTAAATGTTTCAGAGATAATTTTGATTCAAATCTAGTCTAATTCATATATTGGAAATTCTGGTTATTTTTAAAACATTTCAAATCCAATTTATTTATTTAAAAATATTGGATTATAATTCTAGTTCGTAACTAGTTCATTTCGATAAAAATATATATTTATCTTTTCAAATATGGAATTTTTCATCCCAATTCTTTCCAAATCATTTATTATTATTTTACACAAAATTATTGATATTTCTAATAATTTTATCAAGGCCCATACAGTCGATTTCCATAAACGGCCATCGAACTGCACTTACAACGACCTTTTCCATATTTTATTTGGACATAATTCCAAATCCAAACTGTTAAATTTCTAATTTCTTGTATTCGTTAGGAAGCTCTTTTCGATACGAACCCAAGGTTCCGGTTTTAGGAGAATCCGACAGTCGGATCTCCCGTAATGTCAATTCGAAGTCAATGGTCGAAATACGCGAACTGCCGCAGCGCAGCGTGTTCTATTCAGACCATTGAATATATATATATATATATATATATATATATATATATATATATTATAATTCGTCGATTTCCATTTAAAACGTATTTTATAAATCGTTTTAAATTCGTTTTCAAAACGATTTCAACTTCATATTCAATTTCAAATCAAAATTGAATATTCCACATCATTAATATATAAATGATAATAATTTCAAAATATTAGATTTTGAAATCACTTTCTTTTCGATATTCATTATAAAAATGAATAAAATCAATATAATTATCATTCACGTCCAAAATGGCATTAATCTAATCACCACGGCTTTATATATTTAAATATTTTCATGTCCATCCCCAATCGTATATCAAAATCATATTTTGATCTTTGAATGAATATTATTTTAAAATATTCGTTATTTTAAAATATTCATTCTTTCTGAACTGGAATCAGACATAGTCAATTACCATATAATGTTATTTATATGGATTTCATACAACAACAAATGTATCGAACCAAAATGATAAACAATCAACCATCATCCAGAGTGCATTCTACACTGCATAAGCATTAAATATAAATATTTAACGCTTATAGCAGTCTGTCTACCAATCGATTGACATACAATAAACAATTGGGATTAGTATACATCAAATATCATCCCAATACCCATGTGGGGTTTCAATCAGCAAACACTGAATATTATTTGCGCAGTTGGGCGATGTGTAAAATTTATCGTCCCAATCCATATCAGTCAAATGTGTGTACATAAACAAATCATCCGATTTGTATATGAGTATTTATTTTATTCATATACATGTTAAAAATTATATTTTTTAACGATAAAATATTTGTTGTCCAAATATTTTATTTTCCATATCACATCACAATCAATTCAAACAACAAATCAACAAAACCAAACAATCAAACAAGTCGTCCATGGTCTGTGGACAATGGGGAGCAGTTCATATATGCAGTTATAAAATAAATAACTGTACTAGAAATTACGGTGAGGAGTTCTCACCTTTGGGATCCACTCCTCCAGTTCTATTTCTGAATTTCTGAACCCTTTGGATTTTGTTCTTCTTCCACTCAGTTTCATCGTAATCTGTTTTAAGCGGTTCAGGTTAAAAATCACACTTTTATTTCGTAAACATATGCTTAAAAATCATAATTTTAATTTGCTTACATAAACAAAAATCGTATTTTTATTGCTTCAATTTCATATTAAAAATTAGACTTTTATCACTTCAATTTCATATTAAAAATCGGATTTTTATCACTTCAAAAATCGAATCTTTATGTTAATAAAAATCAAACTTTCATATTTAAAAAAAAAATCAAACTCTTATATAATTAAAAATCAAACTTTGTTTATATTGTTATATATATTTCAAAAATCACTTCTTTTCATTTCAACGATGAACATATAAAGATCGCATTTTTATGTCCATACTAGGTAGATAAAAATCATATTTTTATCTTCTAAAAATTATATTTTTACATAGCTAAAAATGATTTCTTTTCTAATTTAAAGAAAATCTAAACTTCACTAATTTAAAAATATAAACTTCACTAGTTTAAAAATATAACTTTGCTAGTTTAAAAATATAAACTTTTCTAGTTTAAAAAAAATTATTGCTAGTTTAAAAAAAAACTTTGCTAGTTTAAAAAAAATAAACTTTGCATCATAAAAATCTCAACGTTTCCCTAAATAAAAATCAGAACTTTATCCAATTAAAAGTCACAGTTTTATACAATAAAAATCTCATTTTTAACCTCATAAAAATCTATTCTTTTACCTCATAAAAATCTAATATTTAACCTCATAAAAATATAAACTTTTTATTATTCAAGAATTCATATTTTTCAACTCAGCATTAATTTAAATAAAAACTGAAAATAAAAAGAATTAAATTCGAATTTGCTTACTTTGATTCGCCGGAAACAAGGGGGTTTACTGTTGATGAGGTGGAGGAGAGGTCTCGGTGGTGTTGCGGGGCTTGAACTCATTAAATCGGGGTTGTAGGGCGTTGGGGGAGGTGGGCTGACGTCGGCGATGGGCCAGGGGACGTTGTAGGTGACGGGGCGTCGGCGGCGGGCCATGCAGTGGTGGCGGCTGTCTGATTTCTGGTAGGGTTTTGGTGTGGGCTCAAATTTGTGGAGGAGTGAGGTAGAGGAAGGCAGAGGGTGGCTGGAGTTGCTAGGGGGAGTGGCGGCGATCCTTTAGGGGGCGGCGCATGGTGAAGCTGCGGCCCTAGTGGGCGCGGTGGCTGAACGAAGAGGGAGGGGGGCAACGGGGTATCAACGAATTTGGGGGCGGGTATTTTTTTTTTGTTTGACCATGGGGAGAAAACGATAGGGTTTGACCCTCCCCTTTCTCTTATATAATATTTTATTTATTTATTATATATATATATTCAAAAAGTTAATCATTTCATTCGAACCCCAAATCGGACCCAACGACTGTCGCTTCTAGCTAATTACCCCCATTCCAAACCCAATGGGATACGTTTCGTAAGCCCTGGTCGTTACGATCAGTTTCCATTAAATTTAAAATAAAATTAATATATTTTAAATTCAAACGCACATTTCAATTTACTAGGGCCACATACTGACTCCAAAAATTCCAGAAAAATAAATCTAGTTATGTTTTGACCATACGGTCCTAACAAAACTAATTTTGTCGAATTTGTAGACCATTTGAAAAACAGTCATCTTTCAGTCAATAAAATTCAAACTAAAATTGCCGAACCATTTTAAATCCGCCACGCTCACATATTAACTCCAAAAATTATGAAAATTGGAATCTAGCAATAATTTGACATTCCGGATCCAACAAAAGTGGTTTCATCGAATACGGGGGTCGTTTGCAAAATGGCTATTTTTAAGGGCTATATTTCCATAGCGACTACACTGAATTTTCAATTGAACATAAATTTTTATTCCCGTTGTGAAATTTTGATTTTTTTGATTCGTTGGAAAGATAGTTTCAAATAGATTCAAATATTTCTGGTTTCACTAAAATCCGGTTTATTTTGAATCCTGCACATTCATTTTAAGTTTGAAATCGAATTTTCAAACTATCGCGCCATTTCCAATTCCTTTTATAATTAAAATAAATTTTTATATTCTAACTTCGATTCAAATAAATAAATACATTCTAATTCTATTCTAAATAAATTTCTTGTCGTTGTTATTTAAAATAAATCGTTTTAAAAATCCAAAATTCATTAAAATTGCCAAAATAAAAATTTTAAATTGGTTTTGATTTTCCGGGTTGTTACAATCTCCCCCACTTAAAATCTTTTCATCCTCGAAAAGGAACGGAGCTGAAAGTTGTTTTACTAATCAACTCAACTTTCAGTTTGGCTTTCATTCTTCAACTTTTCGGTTTCTAAGAATTTTCAAATTTTTCAAAAATTTGGCTAACACCCTAAATTTTCGAAAAAATTCGCCATAACCTGCTTTGTACAGGGAGCACCGGGAAAATCCCCAAACTGCCAGATAGGCCTTCTCATCTCAAAAAGAAAAAGAAAAAGCCAAGCGGCTCATAAAATCATTCAAACCCAATAAATTAGTAAACATGTACCTATTTGTCGGGCATACAATTTTATTCCTCTTCTCTAGCCTCCTTGCTATGACCTGTTCAATATATATGCATGTGTATGTATGCAATTTCAAATAATTTTCAATTCAGTTTCATATTTGATCAATTTGGCCCAAATTTACCATACATCTACATGTTGTTTCAAATGAATAATCACCCAACGAAATCAGCAATCAATTAGTTGATTAAAGTTTCAAAAATATAACTTTTATATATATACAAAAATCGTATTTTTGGTGCCAATTCACAGCAATAACTCTATCTAGTTTTGATTCTCACACAAGTCAATTGGAAATATATAGATATCCCACCTTCAAAACTCGAACATGAATTCTGATGATGTAGCTACAATCATCAGAATCATCTCTGGGCGTCTAGAGTGTGATTCTATATCTGTCCAGTATATTAAAACTTCGAATGTACGTTCATGACGCGTATATGCAAAATCTCATATACTCGATTGTCCAAAATAAAATAAAATAATATACTCAAATACGTATAATTAGATTAAATTTTCAAAACTAAATTTGATTTTAAAATTTTCACTCCTTAAACTCGTTCTAGGATACTACTGATCCTATCTCTTACGAGCCATTCTCATTGGATATTACTAATCCAATCTCTGATAAATTCTTTCGTTTGGTTCTAACGTGTCTTTTTCTTCAAGCTCTGTAAGCCAAAGCTCTGATACCAACTGAAATGACCCAAACTTCCCTGTAAAGGAAAGTCCAGATTGAATTGAGAACACGACAAATCAGAACACAACCAGAAGAATAATTCATTGCTTATTACAACAACTTACATCAGAGCACAAGAATATACAGAGTATGAACGAATAATATATATTTGATAAATATCAGAGATTTACAAATTACAATGCAGCGGAAAATAATACAAAATACAACTTAAAGAGATAAACGGATACAGAGCTTTCCAAATATCATTCCAGCTGTAAACCAGGATCCTGTGAATACAAATCTGCAAAACCAAAACTATAAGCTGCCCGTGTGGAATATAGTGGCACCTAGAGTTTAGGTTAAACAACAAACTCCAGGTCAGTCATGTGACTAGTGTGAGAACTAAAACAGTTATTTAAAACTTTGCTTTATAATAAAGTAAATCAAGGGACCACACCATAAAACACGGAACGGGTTTCCTCCCAAGAATACTGGTGCATATAACAAACAATGCAATGCTTTTTGGAAAAATGAAGCTATTGTATGACCCAGGTCCCATCACACAATGCAACGCAAGCCGGAGGATAGGGTTTTCCCTTATAATATCCAAACATTCTTGGTATATTAAAACAAATCATTTGATACTATAATAAGTGCATAGTGTATAAAACAACTTCAAATATAAATGTATCAATTCTAGATGGCATGAGTACCATATATCATGTCGGCAATACTAGGCTCTATAATCAAAACCCTAAAGTTACATATTGGAAGTTGGATTTCCTTATGTAAACCAAGGCAAAGGATCGTCCATACTGCTTCAAGACGCTCTAGCCCGTGTCTCAGGACCCAGACTCAGGTGGCCCTTGGATCGTCAGGGCCGATCTGTAGCGACCCGAACTTCCCAGGTAAGGAAAGCCCAAATTGCCTTGAGAACAAGCCACATCGGAACGCAAACAGGAGAACATTTCATTGTTTACTACAACAATTCCATCAGATACAAGAATATACAGAGTATAAATGAATAAATTACATTCGATAAATATAAGAGATTACAATAAATTACATAGCAGCGGAAAATAATACAAAGCACAACTGAAGGAAATACACGGATACAAAGCTTTCCGAGTATTGTTCCAGCTGTAAATCAGGATCCTGTGAATATAAATCTGCAAAACCAAAACTACTAGCTTCCCGTGTGGAAAATAGGGGCACCCAGAGTTTAGGTTAAAACAATAAACTCCAGGTCAGTCATGTGACTGGTGTGAGAACTAAAATAGTTATTTAAAACTTTACTTTAAAAGAGAGTAATTCAAGGGACCACGCCGTATAACACGGAACGGGTTTCCTCCCAAGAATACTAGTGCATATAACAAAACAGCGCAATGCTCTTTCGAAAAATGAAGCTATTATAAGACCCAGGTCCCATCACACAATGCAACGCAAGCCAAAGGATAGGGTTTCCCCTTATAATAGCCAAACATGCTTGGTACGTTTAAAACAAATCATTTGATACTATTATAAGTGTATAGTGTCAAAACAATTTCAATCATAGGCGGCATGGGTACCATCTATCATGTTTTTGATGCCAAATCACAATAATGTATTCTAGCCATATTTTGGTTCTCACACCAGTCTAATGGAAATATATAGATATCTCACTTTCGAAGCTCGAACACAAATACTGATAATGCGGCCGTATTACCAGAATTATCTCCGGGCGACTAAATTGTGATTCTATATCTATCCAGTATATTAAAACTTCGAATATACGTTCATGACGCGTATATGCAAAATCTTTATATATTGGATTGTCCAAATTCAATACAAATAAATATTCAAATACGTATAAAACGATTTAAATTTCAAAACAAAATTTGTTTTCATTTGAAAAATATACTCTTCACACTCGTTCTATGATACTACTGATCCTATCTCTAACAAGTCATTCTAATTGGATACTACTAATCCAATATCTGATGAATTCTTTCGTATGGTTCTAATGTGCCTTGTTCTCGAGCTCTGTAAACCAAAGCTCTGATACCACTCTGTAGCGACCCGAACTTCCCTGGTAAGGAAAGCCCGAATTGCCTTGAGAACAAGCCACATCGGAACGCAAACAGAAGAACATTTCATTGTTTATTACAACAATTCCATCAGATACAAGAATATACAGAGTATACATGAATAAATTACATTCGATAAATATCCGAGATTACAATAAATTACATAGCAGCGGAAAATAATACAAAGCACAACTGAAGGAAATACACGGATACAGAGCTTTCCGAGTATCGTTCCAGCTGTAAATCAGGATCCTGTGAATATAAATCTGCAAAACCAAAAAACCTTGCTGCCCGTGTGGAAAATAGGGGCACCCGGAGTTTAGGTTAAAACAATAAACTCCAGGTCAGTCATATGACTGGTGTGAGAACTAAAACAGTTATTTAAAACTTTACTTTAAAAGAGAGTAATTCAAGGGACCACGCCGTATAACACGGAACGGTTTTCCTCCCAAGAATACTAGTGCATATAACAAAACAACGCAATGCTCTTTCGAAAAATGAAACTATTATAAGACCCAAGTCCCATCACACAATGCAACGCAAGACGGAGGATAGGGTTTTCCCTTATAATAGCCAAACATGCTTGGTATGTTTAAAACAAATCATTTGATACTATTATAAGTGTATAGTGTCATAATCATAAATATCAATCATAGGCGGCATGGGTAGCATCTATCATGTCGCCAATACTAGGCTCTACAAATAAAACCGCAAGTCATGTATTGGAAATTGGATTTCCGTCATGAGTCGAGGCAAGGGGCAAGCTCCTCTCCGATTCGAGACACTCTAGCAAATGTCTCAAGACCCCACTATGATCCTTTGGAACCTCCAAGGCCGGTCCTCTCTTACTTTTGAGGATTAATTATTCCTGAACACACGTTTCCCAACCCTATAGGACCTATAATCGAGGCGCCTCGCATCCAACAACCACACAGGTGAAAAGTATATAAATGTCAGCCAGTTTAAGCACTGACACCACCACTAGCTAGAAAGAAACGTCGTGCACTCCTTGGGTCATTATCCCGTTTTTGACTCATACCGAGGTGTGAGGCTCGCGAATTCACGCTATACACAAAGCTATACAACACAGGCCGTGCTTTGATCATCAGCCACAAGACTTTGCTTTTCAACAGAAGCCTTGATCATTTGCCACTTAGGCGTGCCACACAGGCAATTCACTCCATGCGACTGATGTCCATCGATATACAACCTCTGAGCTCGTACGTCTCAGAGAAGGGCGTTAAGCAAGAGAATAAATTCTCCGCTGCCAAATAGATGTATATTTAATAGAGATCAATCAGCACAGAATAAAATCCAATGTCAGACACACAGTCCATTTACAAGTTCGTTCTGGGTCTGAACGAAACCGGAGGCACTTTCCTCGCATATCCATCGATCTCCAAGTACGTCTGGATGATCACCAACTGATTCCCTCCTCTTGGGTGTACAACCCAATCAAGATCATCAGTAATCACCCAAACGATGTGAAGACTTCCGATCTTTAACCACCGTCTTCATCTTCGACTTATCGTCGAATCGATTATTCAGAATGGGTATAAACCCGGCCTTTCCAAACAACCCGCGTATATAATAAACACGTGTTACACAAACACAACATACGCCTCATTCCAATTCAGAATATTCTTTTATTCAAATTTTCACATCCTTAGGGAATAGGTTCCCATTAATTTTATCAAAGATAAATTCTTCTAAATTTATTCTTTAATCATCCTTTGGATATCATTTAAAACCGTATTATGGTTTTCCAAACTAGTCGGGATTAGCGAACCACACCGAAGTAATTATTAATTTTATTTCCCAATCCCAACCTATTCATCCCATGGAGCAAAACTGGTAATACTCCATATCTAACACCACAGTGTTATCGATAAAATTAATTACTATTTCACGTTCAAATCTAATTAAAGATTTAACTATCACTTTGGAGCAAAACTGGTGATACTCCATTCTCGATCACTTTTCAGATTTGATAATTTTAAATTATCAATTCACTTTCAATTTAATTAAAGATTCATTAAAACTCCACTTAGTTTTAATCTTCTCAAAAATCAATATCCTGTCTTTAACTGGGTTAAAGAACCAATGTCACCTAAAACACGATTCACGACAAACCCAAATCACATTTGATATTAAATACAAGGCTCTGAATAGAAAATATACCTGCTTATATTCAATATCAAATTCTGAAACTAACAAATATCGTATTGGAAATAACGATATAAATATATCTTTCAAATTTCCATAACCATATCTGTATAATCACAAAATCCAACATCGAAATATTCCGAAGACTATTTCGATTCAAATCCATTCCAATTCACGTATTGGAAATTCTGATTATTTTTAAAACCACTTTCAAATTCAATTTATTTATTTCTAAAATAAATTGATTTTAATTCTAGTTCAAAACTAGTTCATCTCGATAAAAATCTATTTTTATCTTTTCAAATATGGAGTTTTTCATCCCAGTTTCTCTTCAAATCATATCTTATGATTTTACACTAATTATTGATATTTTTAATAATTTTATCAAGGCCCGTATAGTCGATTTCCATCAACGGCCATCGAACTGCACTTACAGCGACCTTTTCCAAATTTTATTTGGACATAATTCCAAATCCAACTGTTAGATTTCAAATTTATAATATTCATTGGAAAGCTCTTTTCGATACGAACCCAACGTTCCGGTTTTAGGAGAATCCGACAGTCGGATCTCCCCCAACGTTAATTCGAAGTCAATAATCGAAATTCACGAACTGCCGCGGCGCGGCGCGTTCTATTCAGGCCATTATATATATAATATATATATATATACATATTATATTTCGTCGATTTCCTTTTAAAACATATTTTATAAATCGTTTTAAATTTGTTTTCAAAACCATTTCAACTCTATATTCAATTTAAAATCAAAATTGAATATTTCATATCATTACTATATAAATGATAATATTTTCAAAACGTTATATTTTGAAATCACTACCTTTTCTATATTCATTATAAAAACGAATATAATCGATATAAATATCGTTCACGTCCAAATGGCGCATCTCTAATCAACACGGCTTTATATATTTCAATAAATTCGTTATTCTATTCAACAAATGAATATTTATTCTATTCAACACATGGATCTATATTTCTTTCAACACATGACTAATTTCAACACATGAGTACTGTCAACACATGACTATTTTTGTTATGTAACATATTTTATAAAATTATGGTATCTATCGTTTGATTTTCAATCAGACTCCAACCATAAAGTGGTTTTTAATTTTAAATATGATAAAGATGTAAATTTTATTATTAAAATATTTTACTCAACACATGAATAGTTTCAACACATAAATATTCTCAACACATGAGCGTCGTCAACACATGACTATTTATTCTAATATTCTTTATTTCCCAATTGGAATGAGGCCCAATCAATTACCATATAATGTTAATTATATGGATTCCACCCAACACATGTATATAATAGCAACGATAAACAATCAACCATCATCCA